>CM060424.1:32249852-33607122 GCA_030545235.1 Helianthus tuberosus | reverse complement strand
TTTCAGTGCCGTATCCATCTCTTACTCCAATCTACTGTAATTACTTGAAACGCGTTTTAAAAAGGTTTTGTCAGCAGGAAATACTGGTGAGTTCATTCATTTTGCTTAAAATGACGCATTTGTTATAATCTACAGTATTAAGAGCGATTACAATGTTTCCAGATATCAACCAACTACCCACAGTATTTGTCACTCGACTCGTTTCTGTGACTATGGTCAGATCACCCATTGGCTAACTCGTTGTCCAATGGTGACGGGAACAAGTAATGTATACAAAACCCCACATACCGGCTGTAATTTGGTGATTACAAAGACTTAATCCCTGTAATTATAACTTTGAAAATAAACATGCTTTTGAAATTAAATTTGATAAAAAGAGAATGACTCACATTATAAGCATGCAGATTCATACGGGCAAAGTTTAGTCTACATATAAGCCTTGATATATTGCAGATTTATACGGGCAGAGCTTAGCCTATTGATTAGCCTTGTAACCTAGTGCACACGAACTAGGTAAGTAACTAATACAGCAATTACGATAACTCACGAGATTAAAACCCTCACAACAAATGACAAAGTGCAATCACTTAAACATCCATCGGATTCACAATGAATGACAGAGTATTCCCCGAGTTCGGGTGGTACTCAAACATCCTGTCGGAATCACGACTAATGACAAAGGATAGCACTTAAACATCCTGTCGGATAGTTTCAATCGATCGGACATTGAATCGTAGCAGCGATCGAGTTAATACCCGGTATCGTAGCAGAATTCGAGCTAGTGTGTGTTTGGTAGTAATCAGGGGATATCTCGAAGCGTAAAACGAATTTGTTCGTCGCTCTAACGCAGGAAATCAAGTGCCAATGCCCTCTATTTATACTGGAAAGTTGGCTCCCTCGCGTGGCGCGAGAGCCTGTCGCGTGGCGCGACGGCGTCCCTTTTAGCATAGGGTTGCCACGTTTTCAACTAGCCTGGGTGAGTCGACGGTTCAATTAAATTCGAATTCTACAACGTACAGTGAGGATAATACCAATTAGGGAATGCCCCCCCCCCCCCCCCCCCTGAGTTTTAGGGGCCCTGATCCTGATTCTGATTGTTCTGAAAATTTTAGGGTTTATGTAGGATTACTTAGGGGTTTTAACTAGGGTTTCTTATTGTACAAAATATAATATATATAATAAGAAAATAATAGTTTTGATGAGAGTTGTTATGGTTTGGGACAAAAAGGGAATAAAACGATAAGAAAAGAAAATAGACCCATTTTGTAACTTTAGGGTTCAACTAGAAAACCTCCTGATATAATTTTTGGTATAATTTCTGAGCTATATATATATATAATGCACTCGTGTTAAGTATAGTACCCCTAATTCAACCTTATCCCGATGTCCCGAGACCGAATCTCAACAACTTAGTCGAGCAGAGCCCTGACATACGTTATGAGGCTCAGATCAATCGGAAAGGGTAGCGGTGATCTGGAGTTAAAACACTTTAAAACAGGGCATGGCATTATTATTATTATAGGGGAAAAAATAAAATAAAAAGAATATGAGAGAGAGAGTTCGAGAGATATGGGAAAAAGCTGGTGAGAAATGAAGCAACTTTCAAATGTTTTCTATTCTATTTATACTTGTGATAGGAGTCTTGAAATGGCACTGTATATGGACACGTATCAATCCATAGAAAATTGAATAATTTCATGTTGGACACGTAGTGGTGGTTTTCGAAGTTATGTCTGACACATCCATTTCAATTTGAGAATGTTCTTTGAAGTCTATCATTATATTTATATTAGTTACGTTCATATCTATATCAAATAGTATTATTATTATATATTTTATAATTAATTTAACTGCTTTACTTATTTGGTGCTTATAAAATATAACGTTTTAGAAAATAATAAATATGTCTTTAGAACGAGAATAATCTTATCTATATTTTGAACCAAGTTTCATTAAAAATAGAGTAGGTTCAAATATAATGTATTTTTTTTATAGTTTAATTATTAAACGGTTCCTAGGCCCATCTAGATACTTCATATTTCTTACAGTCAACTTACCCGTAATCTATCCGTCTAATAATATAAGTTTTTATATACTTTTATTTTATTTAGAAAGGTCACCTATATATAGGCCAATTAATTAATATAGTATTTCAACCAACTATATAAAATAGTGTTTTAAAATTATTTGGGTTGAATATTTATATTAAAAATAAACTAGTTACTAGTGGTTAATAAATTTAACCAAACCTATAATTCTTATATAAAAATAGGAATGTTACAGTCGGATTAACCGACAAATTTGTTTTTAATTACTTAACTAAGAAAAACTTAAACGATTGCACGAAAACTTGATTAATGGTTTAAAACAATCCTTTGGAACAAGGTTCACACCCGGTTCGGTAATTAAAGACCTAGGGTTTCTACACGTTTTAGATTCAATTAAATTGCAAAAGTGATTAACGGAATTAGTGTCGCGTGGCTTAGGTGCCAAGAGCTATCAACGTCGTAGACGACGAACCGCAATGCACTTCGTTACCAAGAACATGTAAATCCTAACCTAGACAAGGCATAAGTGTACAAATTCATTTCGCAAAGTCAAATTTTATAATCATTCGACAATTCACAAATTCAATTCAAATACACGACAATTATCAAATGTTTCAAAATCAAAATACAACGTGTCACGAATCAAATCTCAAACAATGTTTAACCCTAGAAACTTATAAAAACCTACACCGGGGTGAAACCCGAGAAGATTAGCCGCTCATGGTGGATGAAACTTGATCACCGGATGATGAGAAATTAAGCTTGAACATGATCTTCAATCTTGGAGAATGGTGGAATTAGGGTTTGGTGAGTGGTGATGAATTAGGGGTTAAACAGGTAAGAGGAAGGTTAGAGGTGAAGGAGATGATGATTTTGGCTCCAAGAATGATTCCTCATTCAAAAAATGCGTAACTCCTTTTCAAGACCCCAAAAATGGCTATATAACTTGTTCATAACATTCAAACCAGCAAATCAGCGTCATACACACAGAAGAGGCGTCGGCGACGGCCCAGGAGGGCGTCGGCGATGGCCTGTGGTTCGTCAAAATGCTCCTGACGGCCTAAAAAGTTGTGTACAAACAAATCCACTCGATTGGGTTTTCTGGAGGGCGTCGCCGACTAGCAAGTAGTGCGTCGACGACTACCTCTCTAAAATCTTTGTATCTGATTTCTTTGTTTAGCGTTCCCGGTTGATCCCGTTCTCTTCCCGATGCTCCGTAAAGCTCCTGAATAGCTCCTTAAACTCCGTTAGACCTACAAAACAGAATTACAATCAAAAGCAGGTTATTCGAAACTAAAAGTTATATAAAAACATAAACTTAAACATACTAGAACATCGGTTTTCGACCACACATCAGTATTAATGGCGTTTCATCTGGAAGTGACTAATGTGTATGGCTTGTAGGTTAAGGCGGGATTTTTTAATGGCGTTTTGCTCATTAATTTGGCGTTTTGTATTAGAGCAGTAAAAAACTCTTTTACCCTTAATGAAGCACGTCCAAGTAATAAAGTTGATGTTATTTACGAGTATGTCACCGCGCCATTCTAATCCATAGATTGTTTTGATCCAACGGATGAGGAGCGTTCTTATTTTTTCACACTTTTTGGCGTTTTCCCTAAATTCTGCCCCTATGTATATAATTTTCTTTGTTTTCACACTGTGTGTATATATATATTATATGTATAATTAATTTTTATTGTTTTCTATTTAAAGATAAAAAAGAAAATAAAAACAATAGAATAAATGAGTAAATTGCTAAAATCTCCATGAGGTTTGAGAATTGCCAAAATCGTCTCTGAGTTAATAATACATTTTAACTAGGTTAATCCTTTGGATAAAAATGACAATAAAGTTCAAACCTCAGGGGTCTGGTTACAAAAGAAAATCTTATTTTGAATGTAATACGCAAAAGTGCCCAAACCACAAAGTTGATTATGCATTTTACTCTATGATAAAAGAAAGTAATATGTCCTTGTATGAATTGAAGCGAAACCCGGTTACTATATTATGTATTATTTAAAGAGTTAATTGCCATTTTAGTCCCTGAGGTTTTTCTAAATTTGTCATTTTAGTCTAAATAGTTTTTTTTTTCGCCTCTGGGTCCCTGACTTTTCCCTTTTTTTGCCATTTTGATCACATACCCTAACTCCATCCAAAATCCCCATTTTTAACCAGGGGTATTTTGGGGATTTTCATTTTAAATCTTTTCAATTGCCATTTTGATCCAATTCTAAAAAATCAAAAAAAAACAAAAAAATCATAAAATTAAAAAAAAAATCTAAAAATCAAAAAAATTCTAAAAAATCAAAAAAATGTAAAAATCAAAAGAATTTTAAAAAATCCAAAAAATTCTAAAAAATAAAAAAAAATCTAAAAAATAAAAAAAAATTCTAAAAATCAAAAAAATTCTAAAAGTCAAAAAAATTCTAAAAAATCAAGAAAATTCTAAAAAATCAAAAAATTCTAAAAAAATCATAAAAATCATAAAATTCTAAAAAATCAAAAAAATTCTAAGAAATCAAAAAGTCTAAAAAATAAAAAAAAATCTAAAAACTTGAAAATATATTCGTCTGGACGAGGAATATATCGTCATTTTTTGAATTTGACACTTTAAAATATGTTTTAAGTTTTTAGATTTTTTTATTTTTTAGATTTTTTTTATTTTTAGAATTTTTTGATTTTTTAGAATTTTTATGATTTTTTAGAATTTTTTTGATTTTTTAGAATCTTTTAATTTTTTTTGAATTTTTTTTTTATTTTTAGAATTTTTTTTTTTTTGTGATTTTTTTCTTATTTTTTAAATTTTTTTTTATTTTTTAGAATTTTTGAGATTTTTTAGAATTTTTAGAATTGGATCAAAATGGCAATTGAAAAGATTTAAAATGAAAATCCCCAAAATACCCCTGGTTAAAAATGGGGTTTTTGGATGGAGTTAGGGTATGTGATCAACATGGCAACAAAAGAGAAAATTCAGGAACCCAGAGGCGAAAAAAAACTATTTGGACTAAAATGACAAATTTGAACAAATCTCGGGGACTAAAATGACAATTAACTCTTATTTAAATAACGTTTGCCCATAATTGCCAATTATATTATATATTTAACGAGATCCAATATAGGTTCCGGCTCGGGTTTGAGCTTGGCTCGCTTTTAACGAGCCGGTCTAAGTACCTTATGAGCGTATCGATTCATTTACACCTGTACTTTCGTCTTATTATTTAATTTACATGTACAAAATGACGTGGTAAGGAGAAATGATCAAAAAACATGCTGATAGGACAAAATTCAAATTGTTAGTATGCGATAATTAGCTATGGTTTGAAAAGTAATATCGATAAATCTTCCATTATACGTTCTGGTATTTATGCAAGGAGTGTCTTTGGGAACAACCTTATTGTACTCTAGGATATAGATGTAAGACTATGTGTTGTGGTTGTAGCAACTCAACAGGGATGCGACCAGAATACCATAACGTGTAGGGTGTTACCGGCGTCCGGCCGCGAGAGGGAGAGGCGTGAGCCTACTCACAACGTGAAGGGGCACTTTATGGGTTTTTTCTAGACCTGGCAAACGGGTCGGGTTGGGTCGGGTCGGGTCATGGGTCAAAACGGGTTCGGGTCAAAATGGGTTCGGGTCAAAACGGGTCAATTATAAAAAGGGTTGTTTTGGTTCGGGTCGAAACGGGTCCGGGTCAGAACGGGTCCGGGTCAGAATGGGTTTCGGGTCGGGTCGGGTCCGGGTCAGAACGGGGTTCGGGTCGGATCGGGTCAGTTTTTTTTTTCCCCGGTTCCTGAAGTTTTTTTTCGGGTGAGTATTTCAGTTTTTTTTTGGCTCATAATTTCTGCGAATAACTTTGTACCAGATCTGATTCGTATAACAACACAAAGATGAAAATGCATATAGTCATGACCTTGAAATAAAGGACTTATAACTCTAAAGTCTTTAACAGTGACCAAACAAGAGCTATTAGGAATATTACATAAACAACCAGAACCTAGTAGCAGTTAAAAGTTCTCATAACAGAACCACATAGCATTTATGCTCCACGTATAGATGAATGATGCTGTTTGGTAATTAAGATAACAAATACAGCCACATGTATCATAACATATAACGATTGAAAACTGGATTTAAGCCTCATCTGGTTCGCAAGAACATTAGCAGTAGAAAGAAACTTAGACCAGAGATACAACATGAACATTTAACTCTACTTTACAATAATTTATAAGTTGAACAATATAGTGAACATTCTTAACCGAACTATATGAATTGCCTTCATCTTCATGTTCCCCTTCTACACTATGTTGTCCTAATTCCGAGTTGTTTGACGTACCTTTCAAAATAATAATCAAATAAGTCTTAAAATCTGATCAACCGAGATAAACATAAGCGTTTATAAACCATCTCTATAGCATCTTAAAGCATATTATTCAAATCATACTGTTTTAAAAAACATTCAAAATCAAAACAATCAATTTTTGCAAATCGGAATGTCATCAACTTTCTCAAAAACAATCAATTAATGTCATCAGTTATAAATCAGAATTTATCTTCCTTTATTACCTACATTCACACATGAGAACCTCCTAGTTGTAACCTAAGCATAAACAGTTGTACCCCCATGAAAGCACAACATCAAACACCTAAATTTCTTCACGTACACAATTAACAAAGCTGAATCGTTATACAACTTTCGCCACCCCTTACATCGTATAAATCGGAAGTCAAAGATTACCTGCAACTTTCGCCAGAAGTGAAATTTCTTCTTAATCGGACTATTTTGAAGTGATTGCCGATGAAAATCAAAGATCTGATGGGTGGGTTTGGAACAGGATCTTGGAAAGATGATAAAGAGTTATGTCAGAGGAAAGATGGTTTGATTGGTGTGACGGCGGAAATCAGATGGTGTGGGTTTGTGGTGGAGGAGATGGCGGAGGAGACGGCGTAGGACTGGAGGAGGACTGGAGGAGATGGCGGAGGACTGGAGGAACGTCCCTGTCGTAGTCGTTTGAAGAAAACCCTAGAAACTTTAACCCGCCCCTTTTTTATTATAACCCGTCCAACCCGTTTCTCTTTACATCCCAAACCCAGCTGACCCGTAAAAACATTTCAAAGTTTATGGGATGACCCAACTGGACCCGCGAATCACTAAAAGGAAGCCCAAACTGACCCAATGGAATTTAGAAAAGACCCAAAATGACCCAAATATATTAGTTTGGGTCAGAATTGCCAGGTCTAGTTTTTTCATAAGGTTTTCCTTTTTTTTACTATTACCTAATGTAATTATCCTCCAACATCATCTACTTTATTATCACCTTTCACCCACCACAACACACCTTATGTGATAATGTAAGGTGAAACCACCGAGTCTACATAGCGCCAAGTAAGCACTTAAGTGGTGCACTTTTTTTATCACCGTTCACCCCACCCACAATACATAGTCTAAGATTTAGACTCCATCGTATCCTCCACGCACTCTATTCTATGTGTGTTATTTTGTTAAGCATATGTTTTATGTTTATATGTTTATTTAGTGTGATGGGGTAAGATCAAATAAAAAGTTTATTTTGCCTAAGTAGGATGAGAAGGAATCTTAACCATTCATTTTTTAAATCAATGGTTAAGATGAAAGTGTAGGAGGAAGGAGGAGTGCAAGGGTATCTTAGGAAAATCCTATTTATGGACTTTCTCTCTCCACATGCAAGGCACATGCATATTCCACCCCCATTTTTTAAACGTTCATAATTTTTTTATACGACATTATTTTTTTATAAAAATTTCACCGTAAAATCAAGCGTCTTTTTATCTTTAATTTGAGTACCATATTGCTATATAAAATATGAAGATTAAAAAACCCACTAAAATGTGTTGTATTTCTTTGTTGTATAACATTTTTTTGTGCTAGATTTTTGTACTATATTTTTGTGCTAAATTTTTTGTGCTGAATTTTTTTGTCTTAACTTTTTTTTTCTCAATTTTTTGTGCTAGATTTTTTTGTACTATATTTTTTTGCTAAATTTTTCGTGCTATATTTTTTTGTGCTATATTTTTTTGTGCTACATTTTTTTGTACTACATTTTTTGTGCTATATTTTTTTTTACTAGATTTTTTGTGCTAGATTTTTTTGTACTAGATTTTTTTTGTTGTATTTTTAAAAAACAAAAGGGGTGCTACATGTCATTTTCACTTCTATTTATAAGGACCAAAATGTCCTTCATTCCTACTTATTAGGAGTGCCACATGTCATCATCACAATCCTTCTTAGGCTACTTAGGCAAAATCCACGTTTTAGTGGATTCTTCCCCTTAGACCGTGGGGTATTGTGGGGCTTGGGTTGGGCATTGGTTGACACGTGGAATGGGAAAAAAAACCCACGCCCATGGGGTATGGTGGGGCTTGGGTTGGGGGCATGAGTTGACACATGGCCATTGAGAGCCCGCCATGTCACCTTGCTAGCCCGCCCCACGCCCGGCTTAAAAGCCAAGCCCCAAAGGGCCACGCCCAAACCCAAGCCCCAACCCAAGCCCCAAGCCCCATACCCCATGGCTTTAGTGTGATTACATATTTCTTGAAAAATGTTCGTTCTTTTAGAACCAATAAACCACCTTATTGGGACAAAGAAAACTGTCACCACTTCAATAATAAACAAATAAAAAGGCTTTAAGGACTTGAAAAAATCAAACTGCCCTTTAATTACGCCAATAATTGTCTCCATTATTCTCTCTTTGGGATTATATAAACTGTTAGAAACACATCAAGCAAAAATAGAAGTGATCACAACATAAAAAGAAATAAAAAAGAAGCTTTTGTGGTTTTTAAGGTAACTAAAATTGGTCAAAAGCTGAATATATGTAACAAAACTATATCACGGGAATTCAGATAAAACTTCTCGGGGAGTCACCCATTTTTTGAGCTTCAAAACCATGTAAAATTACACATATACCCCTATAATTCTCTACTATGATCCGAGTATACCAATTCGTTATCATTCATTCTTCTCTTTCGTGATCAACGTTAAGATGATCAAGTTTATCGTGTTCTTGATCACTGTTTTATAAATGACCCGGTCTACTTAGTTAAATTCTTTCACATTTCAACAAGAATTTGAGTTCAGGTAATCGCGAAAACCGATGAATCTATTGAATATTTTTATAAAAGTTTATGATTTGTATATCCCAATAGTACAAAACCATAAAATATGATGTGTGTAAGGGAGGCCTGCATATATTATATTCATGCAAATTGTTTTGGTCTTGTTATATATTATATAGAATTAAATATCGATAAAAGAAAGAATTCTTGTTGTCTTTTGTCATTTAGTAGTGCAGGCCGGCCAAAGACAAAGATTTTGTCTGTAGTTTTATTATATTATTGATTTCTTTCACTTGGTAGAACTAGAAGTAGATAGTTAAAGAACTATCTGTCATTAGTGATGTTTGCCTAAAAAGAACAACTTTATGTTTGCCTGTTAGCTTGTCTTCCCTTTCCATTTTCCTTTGTTGAAAACTAATGGAGGACAAAGCTAGTAGCGGTGCCGCCGGTGGTGGTGGTGAAATGAGGAAAATTCACATAGTTTATTTTCTTAGTCGTAAAGGACTTATCGAGCATCCACATCTCATTCGTGTGCATCATTTCTCACGAACCGGGGTTCGCCTTAGAGGTCAGTAGTTGTATAAATGTATAATCCAAAACTTTTTATTTTATTTTTGTTTTGCAATATTTGATATTTTTGGAATATGTGACTAATGAAGATGTTAAGAGATGGTTATCTGAACTAAGGGGGAAAGACATGCCTGAGAGTTTTGCTTGGTCATACAAGAGGTTTTTTTCTCTCATTTTTCTTTGAATTCTACTATCACATTATTAAGTTTGTTTTTCTCATTCAGTATGGATCATGCATGCATGAATGCATGATGTAATGAATATAAACTGTTATTTATATGTGATTGTTACAGGAAATACAAGGCTGGATATGTATGGCAAGACCTACTAGATGAAGATCTTATCACTCCAATCTCTGATAATGAATATGTCCTTAAAGGTTCAGAAATTCCCTCCATCACCTTCACCAATGGTAATTTTCAATTTCTTCTTTTAGGGTGTTCACTTATTATTCCTAAAATAGACGTCAAAATAGTCAGGTTGAGTAAAGGATCAAAACAGGTTTAAGCCGAAAGAGGGACATTATTTTGTGACTGTGAGAACCCGTAAGGTTAAACTCACAGGACCCTCCAAATACCCTGCTAACTAATGAGATCAAGTAAAGAGCAATATGAGCTAGCATGTGACCTTCAAGGGGGTTAAAAGTAGAAATAAATAGAAATTGGTTGAAATTACATGAGCTAATTATCCATACTAGAATTGCTTTCTATCCATCCAAGCATTTATAGTATTCCAAGTTCTTGGAATTTTTATGTTTAATGTTCCAATGCAGATTTTAGTTCATATAGTGAGAAAGATGGCTCCAAAACAAAGTCAACCTCGCCCCCATTCAAGGTTGATGTCAAAGTTCCAAAAATCCACATAGCAAAAGATCAATCTCAAGATAATTCAATCAACTCATCAACGAAAACTTCATTTGAGATCGAATCGCCTTCATTTGGCTCCGAGACCTCCACTGAAGACACGACAAAGCAACAAGAAGATTACCACTTTGTTGACACAACTAAACATGAAGAAGTACAAAGCCAAAAGAAAACTGAAGTTGATGCCTTATTGGAAACTTATTTGAACAAAATCAAGAATGATGATAACATCAAGAAATGTGGCAGCCAGAAAGAAACAAGTAGTTCCAAGGCGTCCCGTGCTTCAAACTATTCATTTGAGAAAAGCATTAGTTACTCGGGCTCAGGAGCGACTCATATGTTTTTGAACTTGATCACTTGTGGGATTGTGGACACCAACGACTCGGCTATGACAATAATCAAAAGAAAAGACGGTACGGCTTCTATGATGAATGTATCTTCTGCTAACCAAAAAAATATTGGTCAAGTGCTAAAAAAGGACAAGCTTGGGGGGTTTGAGAGGGTTTCAAGAGATCATTGGACTACTTTAGAGGAACAAAAAGATAACAGGTAAAACTACATGAAAGTTGAAGCATTCTTATCTTCTTCTTTCTTTAACCTCTTTTGGGTCATTTTGTGCTCTTCTGAATTCGAACAATTTAGAAACACATGATCAGTTGTATACCTTCTTGCAGGAAGGAGGGATCGAAGACGAGTCATAACATTGGTGACACCAATAACAAAAAGACAATCCCAGCTGCTTATAAGTTTGTCAATGGCCCCTATTGCTCGTAAGTTTGATTCTTAACTTTTAACAAACAAAGAACAGTGAGCTGAATTTCAAAATTCTTGCACTTTTGTCCGGCATTAACATTGTCAAATTGTCATATTATTGATGCAGACAATGTGGGAGGAAGTTCAATCCTGAGAAACTCCACACCCATATGAAATCATGTAGAAGATTGAAGGCTTTAACCAAGGCTGCCAAATCCATATCCGAAAGGGTGATCGTTTAAACCAAAACGACTAGCTAGCCACAGATTCACTTTTTTAAACAGTTAACTTGACAAATAGATACATTTTGGTTTCTTTTTAGGAGTTAGAAATTAGATACCGTTTACTCTTGCAGATCATTCTGTATCTAGTTTTCTTTCTTAAAATCGCCAATCTATTCCATGTAAAAGAAAAGTTGAAGTAATGCATAGCAGCAATTAACTTACGAAGTTGAGGTATGCGTTTGGAATTCATCTAGAACCTACAACTTATAATTCTTAAACGTCTACAAACTTCGATCTCTATGAATCAAAATGCAATGAATGCGGAGGGTTTATGATCAACCCGTCAATCAACTGGAGTGTGGGCTTGCGTAAAGACACTCGAAGAGTCGAAGATATATGTAAGTAGCAAGAAAAATGTAAAAAGCACTTGAATGAGTAATGTGTTGTCAGCTTGAATTCCAATTATCTCCATATTTTCTCTATTCATTGGTTAAATTGAAGTATAGCTCTAGCAAACTGTTAATGACAAACAACCATATTCAAATAACATAATAAATAATAATACATGTGTACATAATAAGTTAATTAACATATATACAATCTACGGCTAGCAAAGCCATCATCAAATGCCTTAAATTTTCCAAACACACCAAGTGTTATTCTTATGTTTCCTTCACTTTGATGTTGTATTCCCTTTGTTCCTTCTATTGTGTTATATAGTTAGTCTTGATTGATCTTCTTGTATCCGTTGACGGAGAGACTTCATTTATCATTTTTCATGACGCTTCTTCAAACATCGTTACCGAATGATGTTCTAGTCTATATTTAACTGTGTGAGATATATACATACAAACTATCATTTAACTATAGTTGAGTTTGCACCTTTTAAATTCTGATTGATATTAGCAAGAATTTACTAGAGCAAGAGAGTATTAATATTACTCTTGTCACCATTGTATTTGATATTTTGAATCAAAACAATCATTATAACTGAAAATTTCATAAATATTTACTAAGTTTCTACATATATTTTAAGAAATCATATCATTCCACTTCACAAAGTTTGCACAACCATGTGTTAATGTTTTGTAAGTAAGTAAATTGTTTTATGTAGGAAATTTCAAGTATGATACGGTATCAAATACTATGGTTACGAAATGAACAAGCAATTATATAAAGATAGTAAGTTATTGAATCATGAAACCGAACTAGAACCTGAAATCTCCTTGATAACGAGGTTTCTTGCTCGATTGATGGTCATGAAACACAAGTACAAATGCTCCTCTAACTCGTCAAGTTGTTCGCGAAAGCTTGTATCATCTTTCTTCAGTTGTCGACCGAATTCTTCGATACTTTGAACCCGTTTGTGTCCTCTCTTGAGCCAAAACTTGGTTGAAGTTTGCATATGCTCAAGCTCATCACTTAGCCGAGCCACTAATCGGCTCACCGTGTCTAGATCACGATTTAATATATATGTCCCCTTAGCCGCGACATCGAGTTGAGCATATAACTTAGCCAGCTTACCACTCGAACCGAATTCCATTGATGCAACTATAATCCCAGGAGCAGCCACAAGAGCCGCGAGAGCGTGAGTCACAATGATCACGGTAACAGAAACAGTTAAAGCCACTAGAGTAATGGCTGAGCCGTGTTTAATATTGTTGATCCTTTTGAGCTTGGCTTGAGCCTTGCCGCGGCTCAGCTCAAGCCGTTTAAGTAAGTTAAAGCATGCAACTTGAACCGACTGAACTCCGCGAGGAGAAGATGTGGGGATCATAAACGGGTTAAACGCGTTAGAGAAGTCGGCTAACCGGGCTTCTATAATCGGGCATTTTCCTACGAATGACGCTTTTGTAGTTTCCATCGACTTTAAAGCGGTTTTTAATGATCGGTATTTGGTTCGCAAACGGTCGATATCTTGTAAAAGGGACCCGCAAACAAGGAAAGCGTTGGCGGTTTCGGAGAAGTAATCGGACAAGAGGGAGTGGTTTTCGGTTTTGTGTTTAGCCAAGGTGAGGATTCGGGTGACCGTGGGTTGATCGGGGTCGAGTAAATTTTCGGCAAATAGTCGATAGGATGGGAGCCGGGCTGCAGCAACGGAGCTAACGGTTTGGTTTATGGTTGAACCAGCATGGGTCAAGTCAAGGACTCGAGTCCAAAAGTCAATGTAGGATTGTGTTCTAAACGCATTGGCATACTCTTCACGAACATCTATTTCCAGTGAACTTGTTGGGCTGTGTTTGGCAGCTACAAAAATGATAAGAAGTAAATAAATGTTGGAAATAATAAAGAAATATTATAAATTATGACAAAATATCAAATACAAATTATTGACATTGTAGAGTAATTAATGTAGAAAACGTACGAACTGAAGGTTTTGCTGAAAAAACGCGGTGACATTTGCGTAATTATTGACATTGTAGAGTAATTATTAAAATTACTCTACAAATGTTCTTGTAGAGTAATTTTGTAAAATGTTCTTGTAGAGTAATTTTAATCTTGTAGCGTAATTATCAAAAACACTCTACCAATGTATCTTGTAGAGTAATTTTGATCTTGTAAGGTAATTATCAAAATTACTCTACAAGTGTATCAAAATTACTATGCATCAAAATTACTCTACAAGTGTATCAAAATTATTCTGCAGATTTATCAAACAACATACAATTCAAAATTACTCTACAAAATCATTTGTAGAGTAATTATGATACTCTACAAAATTACCTTACAAGATCAAAATTACCATACAAGATCATTTGTAGAGTAATTATAATACTCTACAAGATCAAAATTACGCTACAAGAACATTTTACAAAATTACTCTACATGATCAAAATTACCCTACAAGATCATTTGTAGAGTAATTTTGATAATTACTCTACAATGCAAATAATTACGAAAATGTCACCGTGTTTTTTTGACTTTTCCATACCTTTCGTACGTTTTATACGATAAGACACTTTGTACGTGAATTTAACTCTATAAATTATATCATGTTTATAAGTGACTGGTCATATTATCTCATATAGGGTTTTAACCTTTCCTTTAAGTCTATCGAATACTTTGTTGCCAAAAGAACCATTGCAATTTATCAAAGATAAAAAGTACCGTATCATTATTTCGTTATTTAGGTTTACACAATTTAAATCTCCAAACATATAATAAGAGCAACAAACCAAACTCTAGGACCCAAATTTCATCATCTTAAAGCCTGATTTTGACACTGACAATTTTCGAAATTTCATGATTATGATTATGATTATGATTATATATATAAAAAAGCATGTGAATCCAAGATTGCATTAATACACATTTTTATTTAGTCAATTTACGGTACAATAATTGGATTTTTCTTATAAAAAATATATGATATCCTCTTATACGCCTAGGCCTAGGTAAATTCGCTACAACAAATATACAATTTTCTGACAGTTAGGGATAAGGATTAGCAATTAGTAATCGGTACCGATAAATAGTGATATCGAACCATATCGTACTGATTGAATTTCGGTACTAATTCGGTACCTATTTTGGTGTATTTCAAGATAGGTACTTTTGGTTTGGTTCGGTATGATACGGCATTTTACCCACTTTTGACCTTCGAATCATACTGTACCGATCGAATTTCGGTACCTATTTTTGGCGTTTTTTAGGATCAGTACTTTCGGTACATTAAAGTATTTTACTCACTTTTTACCTTCAAATATGCATCTGTTTATTAATATATAAAAATGTTGACAGTGGAGTGGAAAAAACCATCTATGTAGGGGTCTCAAGTTCAAGGTTTTCTCTAGCATTAAGATCTTATTTTTTTTAAATTCATTTCCTTTTTTTTAATACAAATAATATTTCATTCCAATTATCAGGGCAAATTACATAAGAATAACAGGTAGATGGACAACAAACTGCGCCGCCAGTTTTAGGCCCAATATTTTATATCGCTCAAGGCTTATTTTTAAAGTTCTCAAGAACAACAGCCCTAGAATTTTATTGTATATTCCTCTAAACTCTACAATATCAAATATACAAATGTTTTACTTGACAATTCGGTCTTTCAATATTGATTATGGTTTAAAAGTTATTCAAACTTGTTATTATTTTTTGAGATTATTATAAAGTTTCTGATTGTTGATTAAATGCTAAATTATTTTATATATTATTCTCAAAATTTTCTTGTTTTGATATATACCCAATACACTTTAAAACATCGACTGATTATTATATTATCATATTTATCCATCTGACTTTAACAGTTCACCCTATGATTAAATTACTCTTATTTTTCTTAAAGTTTTAAATTTCTATTTACCGATTTATCAAAATATTAGTATACTTGATAAAAATGATATTTTAATTTTCAGAAAATGATGTACTTGGTTTTCAAAAGTTTGGTTGATTATATATAAAATTACAAAGGTTTAGAGAGGGTAATATCCCTAATCAAATTTAAAGTACCAACATATTTAATTTTCAATATATAAAGTTAAGTTAGTAGTTGATGTTAAAAGTTGCATCGTAATTCAAATACAAAACTAGCAAGAAACCAAACTAAAAGGAGAATGAATGGTGATGTTACGTACCGTTACAAGGCGTGAGCTTAAATTTCATTCTACTTGCACTCAAAAACCCGTATTCAAATGAAAAAAACTTAAGATATATGTAGAAATGATGCTGAACTTTTTAGAATCGATCGATCGAATATAGATGTAGGTGCGAATAAATTGGAAAATTAAACTCAAGACTTTTGTAATTGAAGAGGGAAGTTGTGGAGATAAGTTTGGGGGTTTTATAAGTTGAGGAGACTTTGTTGTTTTGATTTGAACTTGCTTGAAAGCATTAAATTGGATATTTTTTCTCAAAAAAGCTTATGGTGAAAGTGAAGAAGCCCCAAGCGTTTACATTTCACATCATTCGTTTTATGTGTTTATGTAAGATAAATATTAATTTATAAGCTTAAAAATAATTTAAAAAATCCGACACGTGATTTGAATACTTTTTTGGAGCCGAAACTAAAACTTATATTTGTGCTACTGTTTTTTTTTTTTAATAAAATAGACATAAAGATAACAAAAAAATGTAAAAATTATAAAATTATAGTGTAAATTAGTTTTTGAGTCCTTTTGTTTTGAGGGTTTTAACCACTTGAGTTCAAAATCAAATGTTTAACGTCATGAGTCCCTATAGGCACTTTTCTTAACCATTTGAGTCCAAATTACTAACTCAGTTAGATTTTCTCAGTTAACTTTTTTTAAAATGACCAAAACGCCCTTTTATATTAAAATAACTTATTTACTCTTATTATTATAATTACATTACATATACATACAAACACAGAACAATTCTCTTCCTCATCCCTCTCGATCAACTTTTCTTTCTCATTTACCATTCAACTAGTATCCTTCTCGATCAAGATTCAAATTGGTCTTGCAAACTTTCAGTTTAAATTTAAGCACGACCATACATTTAAACTAGTCTGAATTAACGAGGGCCCCAAGATGTCAAACTCTCACTAAAACAAGACAACAAAATCTCATATTGACTACATACAACACCACTTTAACTTTAGAATATAATTCCGATCACTGTCCTTATTACTGCCTATTAAGGACAACCTTTGATAAAAGTGAGTTTTAATATGCGTCTCAGGTTAGGATACAAAAACATCATTTTCAATAACTATTTATAACTATAATCCATAAGTATTAATGATTTATCTTTGAACTTGGCCTCCAACCTGAACTTTCATTTAAATGACTACCTCATAAAATGACCTAATGTTTGAATTAATGGTTGTTGTAAGGATCAGTTTCAACTTGTGTAGTTGTGTTTTGTCTACCGTCAACTTGACTTATGAAAGGTTTGATTTCGACAGTCGACTTGTGTTTGGTTTCAACTTGTGTTGTGTTTAGCAGCATAATGTTTTCTAGTCCACTCCAAAGTATGATTTGTAGCAGCCGAATAGTTTTGTCTAACATGAAGTTTGTAGCATCCCGATATGACTTTTAGCAACCCAAATGCCCGAATCACCCAACCAACCTTTTGAACCGAAACCAACCCAATAAAGATACGAGTGGCTGTTTGGTCTTACCATGAAAATTCTGAAACCTAATTAACACCCGAAACCCCTTTAACCAACCGAAGTATCAAAACCTGAATTTATTCCGATTAATAAACAGAGTATACATCTCTAAATAACCATGACTTGATACATGATATTCATCCCCCCAAATTTCTTTAATATTTCAAACACATCAAAACAAGTTATAGTCTCAGGACATCATCCATTAAAACCATAAATATTCATAATACGCGATCAACCAAGAAATAGACTGCAGCATGTTGGTCTTTCTAATAATAAGGCATGTAGCGCGATGGCCTCCTGAACCTTGGAACTTTTCTGAAATACAAGGTTACAAAGATAGTAAGGGGCTAATCGTTTTTAAAACAAGAAGCGGCAATTTCAACCAAATGGCTATATTCGGTTTTGAAAGTCAACCCATATAAGGACCTCCTAAATTGCTTTCTTAAAAGGAATTTAAGACTTTTTCTAATTTATATAGTTCTCCAATCATATATAGCACATCAATCAATTATATCATATTTAAAATAATATATATATATATAACTGTATTTATGGGTTGGCCCAACCCAACCGTTTGCCTCCTCTATTTGAAAGACAAGACTAGTAAAGTGAAATATCTAAAGCTAACCCGTATCCATATGGGGAATAGAAATAAGGAGGTACGTATGGCCTCCGAAATCCTCTGTAAGGATTGAAACGCCTCCCACGGAATTGCTTCATTCCAGGTACATTTGTCCTTTTAGCCATTACCTGCATGTACACAACAGAAAATTATAACCATCGAATAGGTAACTTATAATCAACACGTTTCCACCAAATGATCGGTAATGTAAACTACTGTAATATAATCAGGTTCACCATGCCACTTTTCCAATTCATATCATTGATCCCTTTTGTTGATTCAAACCATTATATCTCGCAGACCTTAACTATCGACAAAGATGAACAATTTACAATCTTTGTGAGAGATTTTGAAACATCAAATCCCTGGTGGGTTCTGGTTGTCATGACCCTAAACCCTATATCCCATAAATTATTGTAAATCAAACAACCAAATTAGAAGACACCCCATAAATAAACCCCAGTTATTAAAAGCCCTCGCTTCATGCGCCTAGGCCCGTATTCCAAGCGAGGCCCATTAATTGTGCTTCTAGATCCTAGGCGCTCGCTTCAGCTCTCCAGGCACACTAAATACCAATTTTTTTTATTAATGCAAAATTATTGATCTTCTTCACAATATAAGCTTCCACAATACCGACTAAAGCAACTTTCATCCAGATTTCTAATCTGGTTTAGAACTTTCAGATTTTGGAATTACATTTAAATCTTTACTGTTTTAGAGCTTTTGGCAGTAATTAGATGCTTTTAAATGCTTTCAGATTTTGGAATTACATTTAAAACTTTACTGTTTTAGAGCTTTTGGCAGTAGTTAGATGCTTTTAAATGCTATACCATAATTTTGTTTATATTATTTGAAGAATAGTATTATTCTAACACATAATATACATTTTTACTTTCTTTCATTTAATTGCGCTTTTCTTTTTCTCAAGCCCTTTTTTAGGCCTTGCGCCTAGGCCCCAAGCGAGGCCTATGCGCCTAACGCCCTATGATAACTATGGTAATAACGCAACTATATTATTTCGTTTCGAAGAAAAGATTATTGCATTTGCTCCAGATTCATATAAAAAGATGGGTAATGCAAAAAGAAACTACTTTAAACTGTAGCTTTTATTTTCAAATAAAAACTCCAAATCACCATCAAACAATTTCAAACGTTACTCATGGAAAAAAATTAACAGAAAGTCTAAACCTGAGACGACATCTACCTTTAATAGGGAAAAAGTTTGATTGTTGGTGATGTAGCTTTTCAGTTATAAGCCGGCTTGTACCATTAATTAGCAATCATTATAATCACAACTTCAAATCCGTATCTAGTCGTGTCATCAGAGCTTATATCACAGAGTGCATAGTTTACATGAGGTTGAACACATGTATTGTAACAAAGCAAAAGTTGCAAGCGACAGATTTTCTTGCATATAGAATGATATTTGCAGATACAGACCACACGAAATGAGAAATGTCTCCTCATTTGTGCACCACTAAATTAAAAAATTGTGGTTCGAGTACTATAGCAAAGCCTCCCTATTCAAGTTATTAGCGTACAAAAACCGCTCCTAGTGCTAAAAACCACATGATTGGTTGAAGCATAAACAATAACCTCATGACAGTGTGATGCTACTTCATCATCCGCCTTGAAGTGAATAAAATGATTAATATTAATGAAAAAATAATAAATGAACTTGCACTCCATTGCTTCTTCGTAGAATCATAGGTCGTACTGTGAATTTGTTTATGGATTGATGTTCATTAGTGGAGGTGGTGGCACTGGAAGATGGGCAGTGGAAGGTGGTGAATCTGAAGTAGACAGCGACTACAAGTCGATTCTTCAGTAAGAAACAGATGTTCACTCAAAACAAAACAACAAGAGATAGTGATGGCGGTATTTTGGTCACTGTGGTGGTCGATTTCCGGTCAGATCTAGTTTGCCAGAAAACCGAGAGGGTCTATACCCTTCCACCAAACAGAGAAAAAAAGGGAAGGAGGCGGTGCAGTTGTCAATGAGAGGATCCAGCCAACCATCAATCTCTCTCTCTAGAAATCTAGAAGTGGTTTTGGTAATGGAGGCTAGAGAGTGGTTTTGTTAATTGTGGTCTGACTTTTTAGTTAAGAGGAAAAGAAGCAGTACAAGAAAATAAATTGTTACCTTAAGTTGTCGGCCATGTAGCTCAGATTCACTAAGGGTGAGAGCCTCTTGAACAGCTTCCACTTCAAGAAACTCCACATAAGCAAAACCCTTTGGTTGACCAAATTTATCAGTAAGGATGGTGACCCTGTTCACAGTCCCACAAGACTGGAAATGCTGTTGAACTTCTTCAGGGGTACAAGCATAATCAACCTGCAAAAACCCTAATTTAGATCAATTAAATGTGTATGATATTCAAAGATATGTTAAAGGTGCATTTTTACAATCAAATTTGTATTGTATTATATGTTTTAACATTAATTTTACGTGTTTCTTATTTGAACTGCAAAGTGTACAAAAAGGATTAGATTTATTCTGTTTGAGCATAGAACTTTGTCTCCTTGACATAACTCATATCTCAAGCTATGTAGTTAATATCCCGATATATCACCGATATATCGGTTATTGGTTCCCTGCCAAGATATCGGTGCAAAATATCGGTACCGATAATATCGGCGATATTGACCGATATCGGACCAATATTTGACTGATATATGACTGATTTTCCCGACATTAGTACCTTTCTTCTAATTACCGATATCCCACTGTGATAACCGATATCTCAAATATCGGTCCTTGACCAATATCCGATATTTTAACGCATTAACTACTTAGATCTCAAGTAAACCGTAAGCTAAGTTACCAGTTTTCAAAAATAATTAAAGCAAATCAGATACTCTACTCATAACTGATTAGAGGAAGGCAGAAAAAATAGAGTTTGTGAGAGAAATATATGTAGTGATTGCAAACCCCTCACCACATTAATTCAGTTCTAGGGCTTCACCATCAACCTTGCACAGCGAAAGAAGCACCAAAAGTTGCACCACCTGGCTTCACTCTGATCTTCACACGGAAAATATGGATTGCTTTTGGGCATTACTGAGCTTGAAATAACTCAGCTAATTTGCTTTTGGGATATTTTTTTTTTCTCAAATGTCCACTTTCAGGCTTCTCTTTTTTTTTTTCTTTTTCTTTTTCTTTCTCTTTTTTTTCTTTTTCTTTCTCTTTTTTTTCATCTATTTTTTCTTTTCCTTTTCCTTCTTTTTTTCTGTTTTTTTTTTTTCAGGAAAGGGTGTAACAAACTATTCCCGTCCTTTCTTTTATTTAGTTTTAATTCACATCCAACCTCTCATATTTTACACTACAGAAACATATAGATACAGTTGCAGAAAACCAAAGCCTATGCAGAATCAGACAACATCCATGCTGATCAACGGTAAAAAGAAAAAATCTGATACTATAGAGAAATCTGAATAGTCCTGTGATCAGGCAGATAAAAGTTAATTGCACTAAAAGAATGATGATTGATATATACATAACCTTACAAGCGAGAAATGAAAAGAGTAAATATTGGTTGATTAAAAAGAGGGACAAGAGCATTAGCAGAATCAAAAAGTCAATGTTTCTTTTAAAAACCTTGAGGTTGAGCTGAGTGATCTTCCTGCATTGTTAATGATGAAAGAAAAGCCTATGACCAAGCGTAGTCGTCCGTTTTTGGGCGTGTTTTCGAAAAGAACGCCCCACCACGCCGGAATCTCCGCCCCCATGGGCGTTTTTCGACCAACAATTTGCCGGAGCGTTTTAAAAACAACGCCTGAGAGAAGTTATCGTTTGTTTTAAAAATTAAAAAAGAAATAATAATTGGGTAATTATGGGAGTGCCACGTGTCGAACAACGCCCAAGTGTGGGGCCATTATCCCACTACGCCCATTTCTTCAAAACGCCCGTTTGCTGACTAGGACGACACGTGGCGGACAACGCCCAAGGGTGGGGCATTATTCACCATAACCACTACACATGGTCTAACAAGTGAAGTGAAGAAAAGGGTTGATGTTGGTTTATTGAAAAGAAGAGTTGACGTGTCAAAAATTGAGAGACGGCACCGAGTGTGGTGCAAGCAAAAACCATCTTGAAAAGAGTGATCTCCCTTCTCATGAAAAATGAATACCACTAATTCCAATGATTTTGAGGATGTCATGAAGAAGAACAAGAGGAGGAGGTTCTAAGCAAAATGAAACAACAGCAATAGAAGAAAGAAGTATAAGTTGATGATGATTTGGTTTGGTGTGCAAGTGCAACTGTAAAATCATAGCCAGAGAACAGCCTAACATTTGTAAGAGAAAAACAGACAAAGAAGAAAGTATAAAATGTGTAATTGTTTGTTATCATCCCTAATGAAGAAGAATATAAGTCTACAGTAGCTAGCTAGTAATGGGCAGAAAGAACGAAAAAAAAAGAAGATTTTGCAGAAGTTGGTGTTAAAAGGAAGCCTACTACTATGTAGAAATTACAAAGCTTCAACAACAATAATAATAATAATAAGTAAAATATAGATAAAGGTAAGAGTTGTTTGTGCTTACATTGCCAACAAATATTGACCTGGTATCCACCTCCTCCTTGCTTGCCTGGGTAGCAGCAGGATCTGTTACATACACATTATTATTATTAACATGGATGAAGAACCACATATACAGATCACATATACAAGAGGTGCAGTGTATTTAACAAAACAAGCAACCAAGCCCCATAAATAAATAAATAAAATGGAGACCTTGAACAGCAGCAGCAGCAGCACCCATTTCTTTCTCAACTTTGGCTTGCATCTCGCGAAGAGCGGCAGCTTCTTCCTCCATCTCCTTCAAACGTTTCTTCATCTCATCCAACTCCTAACAAAATCCGATGATTAACGGAAGGAATTAGGGTTAGGGTTTAGGAAAAAAGGTAACTACCTTAACGGCGTCATCGTCTGGTGGTGCGGTGGGCATATCGACGTCTGCCTCTACATCAGGGATGTCTCCTCCGTACACCTCGTGCTCTTCTTCCTCCATCTGATCTTGATCTTGATCTGATTTCCCTCCCTCCCTCCTCACGCCACTCTACCCATCATATAATAATAATAAATATCATATTATATTATATTATATTATATTATAATATAATATAGAGTAAACTGCAATTTTACCCTCCGTAGATATAGCCCATCGGCACTCTTACCCTCTACCACGAAATTTTTGATGTCTAACCCCCCAACAAATTCGAAACGCTGCAATCTTACCCTCTGGCACCCAACTCTGTCAAGTCAACGTTTGTTTGACTGTTAATAATGTGTGAAAAGTCGTTTTTGCCCCTATCTTATTAAAATTATATAAAAAATCAAGAATCAACCAAATTCATTACCAATATTTACAAATCCATTACATCAAGTTCATCATCATCATCGGTTCATTCTTCATTCCCAGATTCATACTCTCAAGTTCATCACCACCACCACCTCCTTCTCCTCTTCTGACCACCGCCACCATCAACTCAGTCACCACCTCCTTCCCCTTTCTCACCACCGCCACCATCAACTCAACCACCACCTCCTTCCTATTCCAAACCCTAACCCTAGCCGCCTACAATGGCGAATCTGTACCTGTTCTGTTCCAAACCCTACTGTCACACCTCGATTTCCGGTGGGCCCGGATGGGTACACACGTGACGGGTGGATGACAGTTATCACATTATAATAATATGCAGCGGAAGTATTGGATTGAAATTATTATAATAAAGCTTGAATGTATAAAAGTATTACAAGCGTTCGATACAATCCCACAGACAGGATCCAAATAAACAGAGCTTTAGACATCATAGGCCTTAAGCTTCAGGAGTGCAAATTCCTTAGCCTTCATTCTAGCCGACCCGTAATCCCAGCCTATAATAAGGTTCGGTACCTGCTGTTCAATCTTTTGAAAATACGTCAGCCAAAGCTGGTAAATACAATTAACTGACTTTTTTTAAAAATAGTTTTTCGAAAAGAGTTTTATACATATGGATAACCCATAGGTGATCCTTTAAATATATCTTGGGATTATTCTTGTTACGAGATTATATAGTTGATTAACCCATTGGGTTGTCCGGACATGGTATCAATAACCCCCAATTACAATAATTATCAAGTAAACTGAATAAACCGTATTCATACACTTTTACGCAATCTTAGGCGACTTACTTATGTAATAACCGTCCCAAGAGGCATATTTGCCATCCCAAGTTTACACTAAAATAAGTCAAGAGTATTTACCTTTTTGCTAGCTTCCAATTAACAAGACTATATTTGGAAAAAAGCCGCAACTCTAAGTATTATTGACCCAAGTCTGATTATCTGGGGGTTACTATAGTCTGGAATGAACACATTTATTATCTGTCAGAATGTATACGGGCCAAAGGTAGTTCCTTTAGATATGACCCGATACTTAAGAATAGGTTCGCTAGATTATGCGTATACCGAATAGAATGTGGTTTAAACCCAACAAGTACTAGGACTTGTATAATATGGGTAAACATAATACATTCTGGATTTTGAGATCAAAATGACAAGGTTAAACCCCTTTTCGGTAAACTTAGCTAAACTAGTTACGTAAGTCTAACCGTACGCGTATAAGCGATATTGGGTAACCGGATGAGTCATGAACAAGTTCCATATGCCAATATACTTTAAACAAGTTATAATATCAGTAGGATATCAACTTGTATGCCCGTTAAGGTTTTAAAGTCAAACTATGCCTCATAAGGGCATTTTGGTAATTTTACAATTTATAAAAGGAGCTTGCAAGTAAACTGATGTCATGGTCATAAGCAATCTGTAAAAATGGTTTAAATTATGATATCATATCAGTAGGATATCAAATACATGTGTGGTTTATGCTTTATGACCAAACTATGCACCGTATGGGCATTTTGGTCATTTCACACATAGTTTTGAGACATTATTTGGGATTCTGAGTTCATAACTTATACCTACTGTAAAAACAATTTAAAATGGTTTATAAAATCAGTAGGTAACAAGTCTTGGTTCACACATATGGTTTAAAACCATACTACGCGCCTAAACGGCGTTAAAGTCGTTAAATGACGATTTATGTGAAGATTTATGAAATCTGATGTTATGACCAGCTTTGAATAATTAAAATATTTTATTTGTCATAACATATTAGTAAGTAAAAGGTTTGGTTTGAATATTATGCTTAAAACACATTTTAAGTACCATAAGGGCGTTATCGTCATTTATCGGCATTGTATACGAAACTGAAGTTAAACTCAGTTTACAATCTGACTTAGCATCCCAAATAATCCTAATTATAATATCATATCAGTAGGTAATGAGTTTTATACTAAAATTGTGTTTAAAACTCATTTTATACTTAAAAGGGTATTTTAGTCCTTTTAAAAGCATAGTTTACGACCATATGCGTAAACTCAGTTTATGACCAGTTTATAAGCACCAAAATATTCTAAACATGTTTACTTATCAGTACATAACTCACTTACATTCTCATTTATGTCTTAAACCTTATTTTTAATCAAAAGGGCATTTTAGTCAAAGTATGGCATAATAACGGAACATGCGCATAAACTCATATTCCTAGTCCGATCGTGTATTATAACCTTATGGGATTATACTACATTATATTATGATCGTAACGGAACCTAAAATCAGTAGAACACTAGTCTAATTCGGTTTATAACCAAAAGTCAACGTAGAAGTCAAACTACGCGACTTTCGGTTGCGAACCGACCCTAAAACGGGAATTGACGAGCCGAACATGTTTACACATGTTCTAATAATTATTACCAAGTTGTTTAAGTGATAAAACATATTTTAGAACACTCTTAAACTCATATCGCAATTATTTTAAAATCTGACCCCTTGAATTTTTAAATTAATATTACTTTGACTCGTCAATCGACCTAGCAAGCATGATTCTTAGGAGGTGCCCTTTTGAGGGATTAACACCTACCTAATTACGATCACGTATCCATGTTCGTTGCGAACAATGGCTTGACCGTTTAAGGTCTAGCTAAAAGTCTAAGCGTTATTATGATAACGCTTGACTTTTGGCTTAAAAGCCTATAAAACATAAACTAGTGGCTAGGAACACTTACAAAGGGTCCTAGCAATCTTTTCAACTAGAATAGGCTTCCTTATGATCAGGAGTCCCCATAAGAGAAGGATAGAAAGAAATGGTGCAAATGAAATGGTTGAGGATGACTTCTATTTATAGTTTTTGAGATGAACTAGGATGATTACAAGTGTCTTGTGTGTTCCCCAAGTATTATTAGGATTGTAACATGTGTAAAACCTTGTTTTAAAACCATCTAATGGTCCCTAGTTTCGAATTATGTGAGTATGGGTGGTTTGTTTGGAGAACAAGGAAGAAAATCAAATAAAAAAAATAATCTGCATATACGGGTTCCTGGCGGCCCGCGAACGCCCAGGCCCACATTTACGCGGCCCGCGAGACGATGTCCAGCCCAAAACAAGTTTGGCAGTTCGTCGGTTTTGGTCCGTGTAACTTTTTAGTCATAAAATAACTTTTAAAAGTTACATTTTGACACCAAAGTTTATAGATGTAAATTGAAATACTGATATATGGTACAAAAGTGTTAGAGGCCAAACTCCGGCACACCCGGGAGGACAACTGAGTGTCCCGTAGTTCCCGGTTCGTATCAACGATCACTTCAAGATGAAGTTTCGCTTGTTGATGCTTTTAGTCCTCTTAACGCACAAAGTCGTGCGTAATATCGTTTAACGACAACAAAGCCTTAAACGGCCAACATTGGCATTCCCGAGAGTATGAACGAATATGATGAAGCACCCGGTTCGTTAAAAGGTCACTCAGAGGTAAATATTAACATGTTGACACTTTTAACCCTTCGATGCACAATTTATGAATTATATTGCAAACGGTTTCGTTTATCCAACAAGTGGCTTATTAAAAGAATACGAAGACCGTATAAGGTCACTCAGAGGCTTAATTTAAGCATGTTGACACTTTTAGTCCTTGCATATTCAAAGTTTTAACTGTTTGGCAATAATAGTCCCTCCTAGTCTACGTTTGACTTAATTAGGATTAGGGACACGTGTCAACACATAATTGGACACGAGTTTACGAGGTGTTACATCCTCACCCCCTTAAAAGAAATCTCGACCTCGAGATATGCTCAGAGCAATACAGTTAATTCCGTATAGCAGGAGGTCTCAACCTCTTAAGAGTATCCTGGGCCACAATGGGAATCCCATTCCCGTTTACGAGGTAAACTTGGAACTTTAGATTCCATGGTCGCTAATAGACAAGGTTTTTAAATAAACCTTAAGCTCATGTTTAAATGTCATGGCGAAGCATGACAAGTGCTTATCAATTAAGCATTTCGCTGGAATTTCCATAGATTAGAGTATATTTAGTATCTTAATCCGATACTATAGAGAACAGTACTCCATAAGGAGATTCGATGTTGTTTTTATATAGCTTAACTTGTCGGAATTCAAGAATTTTCCTGAATTGACAAGAAGCGTCGAATTTATAGATTTGTCGACTATAATTCACATCGCGTTGTTGCCGCGATTTATCTTAGGTAATCTTGGAGATTAGATCCGTTGTTACCATTCCCAATTCTATGTGGGATTTTCCAGTTCATTATGCAGACCACAAATCGTCTACGATGTTCGACTCACTTGCGAACTTTCTAAGCATTATGCTTCCTGTGTGGCTATGGACTTCTCATGTCCATCCACACAAAGTTCTTCAGTTTTTTACTATTATTCGTCAGAATTTTACTTGTGTCATATGGATGACACATTCTTCATTCCATCAGTTGGACACCTTAAGCATAAAAGCTTCCTCGGCAATCCATGATGTTTGTTCTTCCACGAATGGTGAGTATATCATCAGATGGGGATTTTAATTTTGATAAGTTTCTTACTGCAGACAAAATGGATTTGGTTTTTGGACTAACCAATCCATGTCTACGAACATATCGAATCCCGCAGGATTTATAGATAAAAGATTATCAAAGACAAATGATTTGAGAAGGATATATATGTGAAACCATGTAAATTGGCCACTTGATTTATAAATAATATTTAATCTTTGAAAAGGCAGATTTAAAATTTTATTGAATTTACAATCGGCGAAGCTTTAACTAGCTCCAGAGTTTAAAATAAGTTTCTAATAATTAAAACATTTGCGAGAAACAGATACGTAAAGATTTGTCTTGAACTGCTTCTGCTGTAGCAGATTGGAAGGCTCAATCATTGCCTTTCTGGCCATCAGTAGCCTTGTTCTTCCCGTCAGTCGCCCTCTTTGGGCAGCGGGTCTTTATATGCCCTTTCTCGCCACATCCATAGCAGGTGGCGTCTTTCAAGTCTTTGCATTCATGAGACTTGTGATCCATCTTCTTATAGATGCCACAACCGTTGGTCTGCTCATGGAAACATTTTCCGAAGTATCGCTTTCCGCAGGTTTTACATTTGGGTTTTGCCTCATTCGGCTTGGACTGGTTATAATTCGAACCAGTCTTACCCTTTTTGAAATCCTTACTTGGGATATCATCACGCTTTCGCTTATGATCCTCCTCGGCTTTAGTCGCCCTTTTTCTTATTTCATCTTCAGTGAGAGAAAGAGCCAGATCCACAGCGGATCTATAAGTTGCAGGTTTGGAGGATTTAACCATCCCCTTGATTTCCGGAGCGAGTCCTCCAATAAACCGCGCAATGCGCTTAGACTCGGGGGTAATTAAGTATGGCACGAGTCTTGATAAGGAGTTGTAATCAGACAAATAGGCTCGACACTCGAGGCCTTTCATGGTCACCTTTAGAAAGTCAGTTTCAACTTTCTCCACCTCGTGAGGTGGGCAATAAGTCTCGCGGATCAATTCCACGAACTTTGACCAACTCAGGCTGTACATT
This sequence comes from Helianthus tuberosus, assembly GCA_030545235.1. NCBI lineage: Eukaryota > Viridiplantae > Streptophyta > Magnoliopsida > Asterales > Asteraceae > Helianthus > Helianthus tuberosus. The sequence goes on along the minus strand of CM060424.1, from coordinate 33,577,959 downwards.
TCAACCTTGCCGGTGGATTGGATTAGTTCCTTCCACCAAGTCAGAGCATCCTCCTTGAAGGACTGGGATACGAATTTAACAGTGTCCTTGGCGGCACAACCGCTTATATCAACAACGGTTTCTATTTTATCCAGCCACTTTAGAGCATCAATTGCTCCAATTTCTCCCGTAAAGTCACGGGGTTTACATGAAATAAAGTATTTATAGGTACACCCCTTCTTAGAGTGATGAGACTCGGCTTTCTTGATACTCTTAATACTTTGCTCACTCTTAGTTGAGGAGGATTGAGACTTTTCTGTCTTATGAGTATTAGAATGGGGTTTAATAACGGAGTTCTCTTTCTGTACTGATGGCTTTGGCCCTTTAAATGTGGCCATAAATCCGGCCAGGGCTTTACCGACTTCATCGTCAACTATGGATCGAAGACGATTCCCTTCGTCATTACGGTTCTGGTGCTCTAAATCGACACCACCGTTTTTCTTACTTACTTTGCCAATACTCAGGCTCGCCATAAGTTTATCTGAAAGATAATAAAGCCATCGGTAATACTTCGAGAACTAAATAGCAACTCAATTTATTTGCATTAGATCTTGCAGATCTTATATACGTCATATTCACTAGCCTTACTTACCGTAGTTGGTAATGGCTTAGTTATATAACTCATTGGCTTGTCACAAATGACATTTAATTATGGCACAATGGCCTGTCACGAAGGACATTTAAATATAGCTCATTGGCTTGTCGCGAAGGACATTTAAGTATAGCACATTGGCTTGTCACGAAGGACATTTAAATATAGCACATTGGCTTGTCACGAAGGACATTTAAATATAGCACATTGGCTTGTCACGAAAGACATTTAAGTATAGAACATTAGCTTGTCACGGAGGACGTGAAAGACATGGCACGAGGGCCTGTCACAAGGATCGTGAAGGATATTGCACAAGGCCTCGTCACGAAGGACATTGAATGATATGGCACTAAAGCCTTGTCACAAAGGACAATCAAGATATATATAAGCCGCGATCTCATTTGATCAAAAGGGCTTTAAGGTTTGAACATAGTTCATTACCTTTGTATAAGGGGTCGTAGACCACTTGCTGTCGTCACAATTGACGATATAATATGGCCCGTAGGCGATTCAATTGACATCACAAGGATGTTAAACTAATGGTCATCGTGCTGATGATATCAGTCATGATCGCACTTGATCATATAGACTGTGAGGTTTGGGCATAGCCCTCCTATTTGGACAGGGAACCATATTGGTCACAACTGTCATTGTCTCCAATGGACGATATAATGTAGTCTGTAGGCGAAACATCACTAGGGATGTTAAGTATGATTATCGTGTCGATGATATAAATCATGATCGCATTGATCACATAGACTGTTAGGGTTGAGTATAACTCACCACTTTAAATAGGTAACCATAAAGGTCGCAACTATGATTGTCTCATTAACAATAGAGTAAGGTATAGCCGGTAGGCACTTCATCACTAGGGATGTTAATAATATGATCATCATACTGATGATATCAGTCAGGATCGCACGGATCATATAGACTAAGAGAATTGAGCATGGCTCACCCCCTTGGGTAAGGAATTGTAAAAGATTACAATTTATCTTGTCACAATTGGACAACATAATTTAGCCCGATGGCGAAACATCATTAAGGATGTTAAACATCATTAAGGATGTTAAACATCATCATATCGATGATTTTAGTCATGATCGCATTGATCATATAGACTATTAGGCTTGAGCATAGCTCATTACCTTGGACAGGGGATCATAAAGATCACAATGTCAATGTCTCAAATGGACAATATGTTGTAGCCCGTAGGCGAAACATCACTAAGGATGATAAATGATATGATCATCTTATGAGATGATATTAATCATGATCGTATTGATCATATAGACTATGAGGTTTGGGTATATCCCACCTCCTTAGACAGGGATCCATAAAGGTCACAACTGTCTTTATTTTAACTGACAAAGCAGTATTATGATTTCTCTCCTTCCACATAGTTGGGAATTGTTGGAGATTTGGAACTAGTATCGTCACAAAGTTGACGAAGATTTTCTCCTTTCCACATAATGGAAATTAGTTGGAGATTCTAATGATATGTTTTAGTCAACATATTGAATATAAAATCTTCTCCTCATTTGGAGATGCGTCTTAGTTGACATTGAAAATATAAGCCCTCTCCGTATTTGGAGATTTGGGAATACGTCGCAGTTGACGTTTAAATATAAGTCCCTATCCACATAGGGATAATTGGGAATACGTCGCAATTGACGTTTAAATATAAGTCCCTATCCACATAGAGATAATTGGGAATACGTCGCAATTGACGTTTAAATATAAGTCCCTATCCACATTGGGATAATTGGGAATACGTCGCAATTGACGTTTAAATATAAGTCCCTATCCACATAGGGATAATTGGGAATACGTCGCAATTGACGTTTAAATATAAGCCCCTATCCACATTGGGATAATTGGGAATACGTCGCAATTGACGTTTAAATATAAGTCCCTATCCACATAGGGATAATTGGGAATACGTCGCAATTGACGTTTAAATATAAGTCCCTATCCACATAGGGATAATTGGGAATACGCCTCAATAAAGTACAGCGTATATAATACAGCTCAATAAAGTACACTGTATGATGCGGCTCAATAAAGTACACCGTTTATAAATATACCTTTTCTCCTTATGGGGAGATTCGGGAATACGCCTTAATACAGTCAGCGTATATGATACGGCTCGATACAGTCACCGTTTAAATACATCCTTCTCCACATTGGGAGATTTGGGGATGATTAGCATCATGGATGGATGAACATTCTATCTCCTTTCCACACATTTGGGAATTAGTCGGAGATCTTAGATGAGTGTCGTCCCTTAATTGGACGAGAATCACTTAAAGATTTTTGAGATTATATTGGTGTGAGGGAATCAGTTTTCCACTTCTATCACCTTTTCAACCACTACCATTGGTGGGAAATTTAAGACAGAGTCTTTTATCAGGGTCTTATTTACTAGTCTTAATCACATAATAACTAGTAGACCGAGTAAATTCAAAAGAGATTTATTTGCTTGATTGCTAGCGGTTCTTCGACTAATTGTCTTCACCAATAGAGTTGGCACTTTTAGTCCTTCTCCTCAGTTGGAGTTTCCAGGACACGTCTCATTTTACGTTTTAATTATATGCACTTCTCCTTAGTTGGAGATTTGGTATACACCTCAATATAGTACAGTGTATACGATACGGTTCAATAAAGTACACCGTTTAAATATATACCCCTCTCCTTTATCGGGAGACATGGGGATACGCCTCAATAAAGTACATCGTATATGTTACAGCTCAATAAAGTACACTGTATATGGTACGGCTCAATAAAGTACACCGTTTATAATATACCCTTTCTCCACATGGGATATTCGGAAATACGCCTCAATAAAGTACAGCGTATTTGATACAGCTCAATAAAGTACACTGTATATGGTACGGCTCAATAAAGTACACCGTTTATAATAAGCCCCTCTCCTTATTGGGGGAATTTGGGGATATGTCGTCACATATTTGGACGAACATTTTGCATTTTTTTCAACCACTCAGTGGTGGGAACATGTGCTTTTGGCCTTGTCTATTGCGCAATCAAGAGGTCTGCTTGATACGTTAGGAGCAATAAATGTGACCTTCATATTATGTGAAGGAAAAATCATAAAATGGGCTCCATAAAATCAATGATTCTTCTTATGGCAGTAATATCGCCAAAATATATTAGATGCTTACTATTAGCCGATATCAGTACAATATGACTCTTGGGAGATCTTAGTGGTTCCATGCATTAAACCTTCATACTGGCCAGGCATGAAAGCAATCTATGGGACACACTAAGATATTGCCAATTATCATATGGCGTTTCTATCAAACTAAGTTTGGCATTCGTAGTTGCTAAAAATCAATGAAATAAAAATCATTGTCGTACTCCAGTTGGAGAAATTTGATGGCGAGAGTTGCCGAATTTATATAATATAATATATACCCAGATGGGTTTGAATTAATCGAGCTTGAAGACTCGAAATTATATGCTTTAAGCATGAATCAAAGAAGGTGATTTCTTTTTCTGCTTATTCTCTAAAATGGGAGAACATTTGAATCGAATAATAGAAATTTTGGTGCAAAGTGCACACATAACATTGCCATGATACGGCTTTCTAATATTGTTGCTGTTTCAATCAACTGTTGATATATCACCGGAATGTCTTATCAAATATGATAGACTTTGAATAAATGATATTAGAATATCATAGAAATATCAAAAGATTTATCAGATGGTGAGGTTCCTCATCCTTGTATCGGATTCACTGTCTCCAAAACATATGTAGTTCACCATGTGGAACTTCAAGCTACACAATGGTAGAGATCCCTGAGTTCGCGACCCATTATAGATTCTTCATCTTGTCCACGACATCTTGGCGGTATAAAGTCAATAACTACTATATAGATTAAGAGTAGTCTTATATTCAGGTCTAGACTCGGAGTTTTTAAAGGAATCTGCATTTGTGATATTTGAGATTAGACACTAAGGGCTAGTGTCTAATTCACTCAAACTGTAGCTCTGATACCAACCTGTCACACCCCGATTTCCGGTGGGCCCGGATGGGTACACACGTGACGGTTGGATGACAGTTATCACAGTATAATAATATGCAGCGGAAGTATTGAATTGAAATTATTATAATAAAGCTTGAATGTATAAAAGTATTACAAGCGTTCGATACAATCCCACAGGCAGGATCCAAATAAACAGAGCTTTAGACATCATAGGCCTTAAGCTTCAGGAGTGCAAATTCCTTAGCCTTCATTCTAGCCGACCCGTAATCCCAGCCTATAATAAGGTTCGGTACCTGCTGTTCAATCTTTTGAAAATACGTCAGCCAAAGCTGGTAAATACAATTATTTGACTCTTTTTAAAAATAGTTTTTCGAAAAGAGTTTTATACATATGGATAACCCATAGGTGATCCTTTAAATATATCTTGGGATTATTCTTGTTACGAGATTATATACTTGATTAACCCATTGGGTTGTCCGGACATGGTATCAATAACCCCCAATTACAATAATTATCAAGTAAACTGAATAAACCGTATTCATACACTTTTGCGCAATCATAGGCAACTTACTTATGTAATAACCGTCCCAAGAGGCATATTTGCCATCCCAAGTTTACACTAAAATAAGTCAAGAGTATTTACCTTTTTGCTAGCTTCCAATCAACAAGACTATATTTGGCAAAAAGCCACAACTCTAAGTATTATTGACCCAAGTCCGATTATCTGGGGGGTACTATAGTCTGGAATGAACATATTTATTATCTGTCAGAATGTATACGGGCCAAAGGTAGTTCCTTTAGATATGACCCGATACTTAAGAATAGGTTCGCTAGATTATGCGTATACCGAATAGAATGTGGTTTAAACCCAACAAGTACTAGGACTTGTATAATATGGGTAAACATAATACATTCTGGATTTTGAGATCAAAATGACAATGTTAAACCCCTTTTCGGTAAACTAGTTAAACTAGTTACGTAAGTCTAACCGTACGCGTATAAGCGATATTGGGTAACCGGATGAGTCATGAACAAGTTCCATATGCCAATATACTTTAAACAAGTTATAATATCAGTAGGATATCAACTTGTATGCCCGTTAAGGTTTTAAAGTCAAACTATGCCTCATAAGGGCATTTTGGTAATTTTACAATTTATAAAAGGAGCTTGCAAGTAAACTGATGTCTTGGTCATAAGCATTCTGTAAAAATGGTTTAAATTATGATATCATATCAGTAGGATATCAAATACATGTGTGGTTTATGCTTTATGACCAAACTATGCACCGTATGGGCATTTTGGTCATTTCACACATAGTTTTGAGACATTATTTGGGATTCTGAGTTCATAACTTATACCTACTGTAAAAACAATTTAAAATGGTTTATAAAATCAGTAGGTAACAAGTCTTGGTTCACACATATGGTTTAAAACCATACTACGCGCCTAAACGACGTTAAAGTCGTTAAATGACGATTTATGCGAAGATTTATGAAATCTGATGTTATGACCAGCTTTGAATAATTAAAATATTTTATTTGTCATAACATATTAGTAAGTAAAAGGTTTGGTTTGAATATTATGCTTAAAACACATTTTAAGTACCATAAGGGCGTTATCGTCATTTATCGGCATTGTATACGAAACTGAAGTTAAACTCAGTTTACAATCTGACTTAGCATCCCAAATAATCCTAATTATAATATCATATCAGTAGGTAATGAGTTTTATACTAAAATTATGTTTAAAACTCATTTTATACTTAAAAAGGTATTTTAGTCCTTTTAAAAGCATAGTTTACGAGCAAATGCGTAAACTCAGTTTATGACCAGTTTATAAGCACCAAAATATTCTAAACATGTTTACTTATCAGTACATAACTCACTTACATGCTCATTTATGTCTTAAACCTTATTTTTAATCAAAAGGACATTTTAGTCAAAGTATGGCATAATAACGGAACATGTGCATAAACTCAGATTCCTAGTCCGATCGTGTAATATAACCTTATGGGATTATACTACATTATATTATGATCATAACGGAACCTAAAATCAGTAGCACACTAGTCTAATTCGGTTTATAACCAAAAGTCAACGTAGCAGTCAAACTACACGACTTTCGGTTGCGAACCGACCCTAAAACGGGAATTGACGAGCCGAACATGTTTACACATGTTCTAATAATTATTACCAAGTTTTTTAAGTGATAAAACATATTTTAGAACACTCTTAAACTCAGATCGCAATTATTTAAAAATCTGACCCGTTGACTTTTTAAATTAATATTACTTTGACTCGTCAATCGACCTAGCAAACATGATTCTTAGGAGGTGCCCTTTTGAGGGATTAACACCTACCTAATTACGATCACGTATCCATGTTCGTTGCGAACAATGGCTTGACCGTTTAAGGTCTAGCTAAAAGTCTAAGCGTTATTATGATAACGCTTGACTTTTGGCTTAAAAGCCTATAAAACATAAACTAGTGGCTAGGAACACTTACAAAGGGTCCTAGCAATATTTTCAACTAGAATAGGCTTCCTTATGATCAGGAGTCCCCATAAGAGAAGGATAGAAAGAAATGGTGCAAATGAAATGGTTGAGGATGACTTCTATTTATAGTTTTTGAGATGAACTAGGATGATTACTAGTGTCTTGTGTGTTCCCCAAGTATTATTAGGATTGTAACATGTGTAAAACCATGTTTTAAAACCATCTAATGGTCCCTAGTTTCGAATTATGTGAGTATGGGTGGTTTGTTTGGATAACAAGGAAGAAAATCAAATAAAAAAAAATAATCTGCAGATACGGGTTCCTGGCGGCCCGCGAACGCCCAGGCCCACATCTACGCGGCCCGCGAGACGATGTCCAGCCCAAAACAAGTTTGGCGGTTCGTCGGTTTTGGTCCCTGTAACTTTTTAGTCATAAAATAACTTTTAAAAGTTACATTTTGACACCAAAGTTTATAAATGTAAATTGAAATACTGATATATGGTACAAAACTCCGGCACACCCGGGAGGACAACTGAGTGTCCCGTAGTTCCCGGTTCGTATCAACGATCACTTCAAGATGAAGTTTCGCTTGTTGATGCTTTTAGTCCTCTTAACGCACAAAGTCGTGCGTAATATCGTTTAACGACAACAAAGCCTTAAACGGCCAACATAGGCATTCCCGAGAGTATGAACGAATATGATGAAGCACCCGGTTCGTTAAAAGGTCACTCAGAGGTAAATATTAACATGTTGACACTTTTAACCCTTCGATGCACAATTTATGAATTATATTGCAAACGGTTTCGTTTATCCAACAAGTTGCTTATTAAAAGAATACGAAGACCGTATAAGGTCACTCAGAGGCTTAGTTTAATCATGTTGACACTTTTAGTCCTTGCATATTCAAAGTTTTAACTGTTTGGCAATAATAGTCCCTCCTAGTCTACGTTTGACTTAATTAGGATTAGGGACACGTGTCAACACATAATTGGACACGAGTTTACGAGGTGTTACACCTACGCGGTCGTAGTTTGTAGAGAGAGACAATGACAGGGTTTTTAGAGAGAGAAACAGAGAGAGATGGATCCTATTCCAGATCTGGGTTAATAGATGATGTAGAAGTTGGAGTGGAGTTCTGAAGTGTTTCCTGTTTCAGTGAATTGATACAAACAGATGATTTTCCTCGTGAATGGAACTTTGAAGCCAAAAGGTTTATTGGAAGTGAAGATGAAGGAAAAACAGGAGTGGGTTGAAAGAATAGGGAGTGGAAAATGGGGATTTGGAGGTGTGTAAATTCTTCGAATATGATATTTCATTTGATTTGATTTATGATTAGTATGTAGTATGCTATTTCATTTTATTGGATTTGGAGGTGTTTAAGACATGAAGATAATGATATTTCATTTGATTGGATTTGGAGGTGTGTAAAACATTCGAAGAATTTACCGATCTGAAGCGAATATGATATTTCATTTGATTTGAGTTATGATTAGTATGCAGTATGCACAGTAATTGTGTTTCATTTCGTGCGTCTCAAACAACCTGCATGTTTTGCACAAGTTTTATACCTTTAAGCTGTTCATATTGGCAAATTGTTCAGTTTAGTGTTAGATTGGCTTGTTGCTGCTACTAATTCAAGTATTCAACCACTGTGTTTCAATGCTTGCAGGTCCTTTATAGATTCTGTAACAATTTTATAAACAGAGCTTGTTATCAGTTCAATTCCTTGAAGGTTTTCGTTTGTAGCAGGGTGGGTCGTGATTGATGATGGTGGTAACCGGTAAATGGGGAAGATAGAGAAAGGGTGGGGGGTAATACGTTTTCTTACAAGAAAGCATGGGGGTAATAAGAAAGGATAATATAGTCACTTAACACCGGGGGGTAATACGTTTTCTTACAACAAAGCACAGGTGGTAATAAGAAAGGGTAAGATAGTCATTTAACATCCCAGTTAACAGAACTGTTAAGTTTTTTAACACCGGGGGGTAATATTGTAGCGTTTCGCATTCGTTGGCGGGTTAGACAGCAAAATTTTCGTGTTAGGGGGTAAGGGTGCCAATCGCATCTAACCTCAGAGTGTAAAATTGCAGTTTACTCTATATTATAATATAATATTTTATCCTTACTTTATATTTTTACCTGCAATTTGCGTCCCTCTACTCCTATCTAAGGTGTTGTTTGGCAATATTTGAATGGTTAAGTGCTGAACCAGTAAGAGATCTGAACCATTAAGTGCTGAACCAATAAGATATCTGAACCATTAAGAGCCTGTATAATCCTTAACCATTAAAGTCCATCTATTCATGTCTAAGTCTTTAGGCTATATGGTATGGGGATGGTCCTCCAAGGGAGGATGATCCGCCACGTCATCGCCACATCATAGTCCTCCCAAGGATGGTCCATCCCCAAATTTAGTGGAAATGAGAGGATGATCCTAGATGATCCTACCACACCACTTTTTTATTTTTTATTTTTTTAATCTTCTATTTTTTTTTAACATTTAACAAATAAATTAACAAAATATTTTCATTAATATTAAAAAACATTACATAAACTTAAAAAAAAAACATAGACTTAAAAAAACATAGACTAAAAAAATAAACTTAAAAAAAACCGTAAACTTAAAAAAAAATATCCTAATATATTAAAAAAGCTACTAGTCTTCGTCCTCCATGTGGACGTCGGGAAATGTACTCCACCAAGTCCGCTTGTAGGTTATGATGTGTGTACGCGTTACGTAGAGCGAACATGTTCAAATCTTGTTGTTCCCCACTAACTGGAACAAAAATTCCGGTAGACGCGTTTTCGTCGTAGTCGCATATCGCTCTACCTTCGTCTTCAATGACCATGTTATGAAGGATGATACAAGCGTACATAATGTGTCGTAACCTCTTTGGTGTAGCCGAACGTGCTGGATGTTCAATGATATGCCATTTTTTTTTGTAGAACACCAAAAGCCCGTTCAATATCTTTTCTTGCACCCTCTTGATACTTCGCAAATTTTTTTCTTTTTTCGTCTGTTGGGTGCGGAATAGTTTTAACGATTGTCGAGTACGTTGGGTATATTCCATCTGCTAGGTAGTAACCTCGCCTGTATTCCACCCCCGAAACCGTAAAACTTGTGTCTGGACCTGTTCCCGCCAATACATCGTTAAATATCTGTGACTGGTATATGATGTTAAGGTCATTGAGCGAACCAGGTAGACCAAAAAAAGCATGCCAGATCCAGAGATCCTGTGACGCAACAGCCTCTAGAATAATAGTCGGATGTCCATGATCTCCCCTAGTATACTGACCTTGCCAGGCAACTGGACAGTTCTGCCACGGCCAGCGCATGCAATCAATGCTCCCGAGCATTCCTGGGAAATCATGTCTCTGTTCGTGTGCTTGATATAATTTTTGAACGTCGTTTGCGTTCGGTCTCCGCAGGTATCTCTTGCTATATAATTTGACAACTCATTCGCAAAACTTGTGCAAACATAGACGTGCGGTTCTTTCGGACATCCTTAAATACTTGTCTAATGCATCGGGTGCGTAACCGTATGCCAGTTGGCGAATGGCCGACGTACATTTTTGTAAATTACTGAAACCCCTTTGCACCCTAGCGTCGTTTCGCAGTGTAAAAAACGGATCAGACTGGGCCATGTCGCCTGCGATATGTAAAAAAAGTCGACGACTCATGCGGAACCGACGTCGAAACATCTCGTCTGTGTACACGGGTTCGTCGGCAAAATAATCGGCTACTAGTTTATCGTGGGTGGCTATATATTTAAAACGAAAAATAAATGAAATTAATTATAAAATACATTTTCAAATCTATATAAAGCATATGGAAAAAATAGTAAAGTACCTTCTTGGTCTCGGTTTAATTTTGCTCGTCTAGTTAGCCGTTGGGACGACGCTTCATCACCCGCCATGAAAACCTGAGCCGCGTTCATAATCATGTTTTCCATAAATGCATTCTCTTCCGAAGATGATGAATACCACGTAGACGAAGAAATGGAAGAAATTGAAGAAATGGAAGAAGGTGAAGCCATGGTAATTTTTGAGAGAGAGATGGGGTGGTAGTGGGTAAAAAATGGTATAAAAATTGTTGAGTTTTTATAAAAATGAAAGAGGGTTTATAAAATGTGAGAGATATTGTGAAAAATGGTGTAAAAGAGATAGTATTTATAAAAGTGGAAGTGAATTTGGTATTTATTTTACATATAGCCGTTACTTTTTAAATTAAAAGTTGAATTTAATTTTTTTTTTTATTTCAACGGTCATCAAGAGCCTCGGTCCCCACTTTTTTTTGTCGTTTTCTGCGCGTCTCAAACGTCTTGGTGTCGACGGAGAGGACGGGGACGGGGGAGGGGGGCGGGATGGTGTTGTGTCGGCGCCGGTCCTCGACGCGTATGGAGACGTACCCCATATCGGACAGCCTTAAAACTTGCAATTTCCTGTTTGAGATCACATTCTATAGCCAATCTAGTCCTCGGCCCTATCCTTCACTGTCCAAATTACCCTTACTAACTTCTTTACTTTCCATCCCCAACCTCTTTGTACAACCCTAAATTATTCATCATCTCCCAAATCGTGTTCATCCTCATTACTTCCAAATCTTTCAATATCTCAATCATCATCTTCCAAATTGTCTTCAAAATGATACATGAAATCGAATGTGTAATGCTCTTCTAGCGTAGGTACTTGCATTCAGTCATCTCCTCTTGGACCGATGCAAACCCAGGTCGTAGATTTGTTTGATGGTGGTGTGGTTGATGCGGTGGTGGTGATGGTGATGGTGGCGGGGTTGGTGCGGTGGTGGTGATGGTAGTGCGACGGTGGTGCAGTGGGGGTGTGGTGGTGAAGGGTGCTAGGATGTCTAGAGAGTGTGTGTGCAGTGTGAGTGTGTGAAATGTGTGTATAATTAGTTTTATATATAATATTAAAATCTTATGCATTAAAGACTTGTTCATTATACTTTTGTGCATATAAGAGTTTTAGTTTGTGTGTAAATGATTAAATTGCCCTTGTAGCTAACAGACTTGGTGGATGGAGTTAAAAAATTGGACTCAAATGGTTAAGAAAAGTGGCTATAGAGACTCAGGGCGTTAAACATTTTGATTTTAGACTCAAGTAGTTAAAACCCTTAAAACACAGGGACTCAAAAAGTAATTTACCCAAAATTATATAAATATATTACCAAACATAATTCACTAGAGGTAAGTTTTCAACCGGAAAACGGACCCGAGTAAAACTAACCCAAACTCAATTATGATGTTATTTGATTAACCCAAACTTGAACAAGATAGAACCTGAAACCCAAAAATAGTATTCAATTTGGTGATTGGATTGAAAAAAATGTAAATTGGCTTAACCCGATTGACCCAAATTTACATAAACAATGCGAATTATACATACGCATACATAATTAACAGATAAGTCTAGTTTTCCTCGCATATGTTTTGTTTTTGTTATGAACATGATGTTTTTGTTGGTTGTTTGAGCGACTAAAACTGTTCGGTTTGGTTGATACGATTTGACGATTTCTTTTTAGTTTATATGATTGGTTGATACCGTTTGGCATTATGCTTATTTTATTTGACGCCTTTTTAGTTAATATATGTTTATACTGTACGGGTTTGAACGAAATGTCATATTGTGAATGTTTTTATATAATGTTTTGGGTGTTTCAATCTCGGTCGCAAAAGCCACTTGGTGCTCCCCAATCGGAGTTGAGAAAAAAATTACAAGAGCTCGTAAATTTTTTTTCAAAGTGTTGATAAATTTATTTGCTAATAATTCAAAAATGTAATGTGACAACTCTGATTACTTGAAAAAGAGGATGCAAAAAGTGAGATGGATAAGCGACATCTTAAGGCTACTTGAAAGCAATGTATTCAATCCAATGACTTCATTACCAAGTATATCTTTCTTTTGACAATCAATATATGTTAAATAGTAAATACCATCAATGAAAAAGACATTTTTGTAACCGATCAGGTTCGGTCCTCTGTATTTGTAACCGATCTGATACGTAAACAAGTAACCGCTTCATGTTGGCTAATATCAGTTTCGACCGGTTCAAAGCAACCAAAGGTGAGACCTGCTCAGGGTGCATATCATCTTGACCATTCATAACTTAAACCTATAGCCACTAGCAGGATTGCATTGTCCTTTGATCAAGGTTTTAAAAATTCAAGTACACAAAATCAATTATACATAAAAATCAAACACTGATAAATTAATCATTGATAAAAGCTGATATAGGTTAAAATCAAATTGAATTGCGAAAAAATAATAAAAATTAGAGACCGAAATTTTACAGCCCCTTCGCGCATCCACCAATGAAGAACTTTCGCCGATATTTGTTAGATCAAAACACCGATTCAACCAGTCACGAGTATTACTCAACTTCACAAGAAATAATCAGGTGTTCTTCTTGTGACATCAGGTTCGCCTCTTCTAGGCGCCGGGTCAAACTGCATAGCATATAATTTTCATTAATAATGTTCGACAGATTATAAAAAATAAAAATAAAAAATCTGCTAATGGGTCAAAAGTCGCCCAAAGTGTCGAATATCATTTTATTCAAAAAATAATCATATTATCGAAATAAATTAATTTTATAATCATACTTAACATAATAATTAAGTAAAAAAAATTGCTAGAAATTTTAAACAAAAACTGATCTGGTTTATCCTATGTACCAAATATATGGTTTATCCGATTTTGCCAAATCTGTCATACTATATTCATGTTGATGTGCACATTGATAACAACATTTCATTTCAATAACAATATAATCTTTATGAAACCTGGATGAACGTGTGGCCATTGCAATCATCGACCTCCAGTATAGAAGCCATGTTCCCACATCGATAACAATAGTTTGGTGCACTAAAGATGGTTACAACTTTTTGGTCCTGTCGTAAACAAACACCAACATTAAAAAACGGTTCCCACCAACACAAATATAAATATAAGTCCATGGTAACGTCAAGAACTAATAAAGTTTTAAACTTTTGTACTTACATGCCCCCAGTTGAATCCCTCCATTACCAGCTGATGAGCTCTAGCAATGAGCTTTAAGTTGTTGGTGTGGTTAAATTGCTCAGATATGTCCTGTTAACAAACATCTAAGCAGTTAATGCGGTAAAAATCGGATATTGGTCAAGGACCGATATTTGAGACGTCGGTTACCGTGGTGGGATATCGGTAATTTTAATATCATGTTGAATTTATATATATAGCAATTTTACACTAACAGTTCAGTATACTTTCCTACCATTAACAAATTAACCTTTTGCAACTTGCAAAACACTACAATTGTAGCAAGTAGGAACTAATTAAGACTTAAAACTCTAACAATTCAATTAAGACTTAAAACACTAATAGCAGCAATAAGAAGAGAGTGGAATGGTAGAACTAAGAAGAAAAGTACTGATATCGGGAAAATCTGTGATATATCGGTCCAATATCGGTACTGATATTCTGACCGATATTTCGCACCGATATCTCACCAGAGGACCGATAACCGATATATCGCGATATTAACTACATAGACAAACATGACAATATTAATCAAGTTCGTGTAAAGAAATGGACTGCATGGTGAAAAAAGAAGACGTACCTGGCCAAAGGTGTAACCAGCTCCACGAGGTGAGATACCCCAACCGCAACGGTCATCTGGGTCAGACCACAAAAGATCACACATTGGACCCTCGTGTGGAACCTCTTGAACACGATCAAAACTTCTTATACTATCGAGTGTTTCAATGGAAGGTGACAACCCACCATGAAGACAAAAAATTTCTGATTCAACCTAGAAATGAACATTAATGTGGTTAATGATTTAATGTGCTTTCCAAAATGCATAAACATTAGCAAAACAATTGCCATACAAATATATAACATGAAAGACAAAAGTGAGATTTTTGTTGAATCTTTATGTTATATAACCAAATTACCCCTCTTATTAAAAAAGAACAATAAAATTTAAGTTAAAACCGTTATTTTGGACAAACCACAGAGACGAAAACCGTATAGCACTCTAGTTAGCAAATGAATGGATGAAAATAAGAGAACAGACTTACCAATGCAGTCAAAGGGAAATAGTCAAAAAGATCTGTAAACATCTTCCAAACATTAGCACTGCCATACCTGTAAATCAACGAAAACCAACAACGATATGTGATGGTGAATATTCAATATAACTGTTTTAAACGAGCTAGAAAGGTGCAACTCTGTAATGGTCAACAGAGGAGCAACAATGCCATTTTAGATTAAAAAAAGAAGTTACTATTTTTTTTTATCTTTTAAATAGCTAATATATTTGCTAGGTACCCATCCATGTTGCAAACAACTGCTTTTAGATGTCATGAAACTATTTTATCAAAAACTCCACAAAGTAGATACATATGATTTCAGATATTAGAATGCAAGGAACTCACTTCCGGAGGCATTCATCATAAAACCCATAGACTTGTGTGATCTGTGAACAAATGTATTCAGATTATTAGTTATAGCCATGTCAATAGAATAATAACAAAAAAACGAGACAAATGAGTCACCTAAAGTGTACTTTTAATGCATAAAACCTCTAATATATCTAAAAAAATATTATTAATATAAAAGGTTTCAATCATAAACTAGAGCAACTGTTTATAAATAATTTAAAACTTTGGACAAAAAGAGTTTTTGGTCAACAAACCTAACTTGATCAATTTCGACCTGTACCGAAAAAAAATACTCAATAATTTTACTCATTAAACAACTTGCCTAGCCTTAAGAGTGTTCATCGAATTGAATAACGAATTTTCAAATTAATCGAATCGAATTTTTATATTTTTTACCTGAATTCGTATTCGATTAAGATTTGATTTATTCGATTCAAATTCTATGCCCAATTCAAAATTCGATTTGATTCGTATTAGAAACTCGAGTTCGAATAAATTCGATATAATTCAAATTCGCCATAAGTAATAAATACTTTTCCTTTTATTTTTAAAAAACTACTACAAACTAGTTATAAGGGCTTTCAGAGTTTGACCAAAAGTTAAAAGGTTTTTTCCATAGGTGTGTATATATTCATGTATATATGAATATACAAAAATATATATGTATAATTTGAATTTGAATTTCACATCAAATCTAATTGAAAATCATACATTCGTATTCGATTCAAATTTAATTACTTAACTCGAATTAGAATCGAATCAGACTCGAATATTTAAAAACCGAATTTGAAGCTTGATAATCAAATTCGAATCGAGTCAAATTTTTTATTTTTCGAATCCAAATCAAATACTGAACACCTTGACCTAGCCTACCCATTATTCCACATCTAATTAATATCGTTACAAAAACACAACTATAAAATTTTACAACAGATGAAGCAGCAAAATACCTGCCGACTTTCATGATTTCCTCGTAAAATAGTGATTCTCTGAGGATATCTCAGCTTCAAAGCGACCAACAACTGAACAAAATAAACGACAAGTAAATAATGTTACCTCCATTCCCAAAATCCCAAATAGATAAAAGGCACACATTTTGCACAGTTCATAAGTTAACAATGATGTAGATGTGTAAAGGATGATAGATACAGAAGAAAAACATGATTAATATGATTGCTTACCGTGACTGTTTCAACAGAATAATACCCTCGATCCACATAATCGCCCATGAACAAGTAATTTGTATCTGGACACTGCCAGTAAGCAAACAGCAAAATATTCATGAAGTCAATTGATAGTTGTATAATTAATAACAGAACCCAGAATTACCGCAAAAAACAGTTTATATAAAAAAAATACCTTTCCTCCAATGCGAAAAAGTTCAGCAAGATCATGAAACTGCCCATGAATATCACCACAAATAGTCACAGGGCTCTTAACGGGCTGCAGAAGACGCAAACATCCAAACACTTTATTAGTGAAATATCCATGTGACGACCCGTTTGTCTTGCAATCAATTGTTACATAAGCCTCCCAACGCAACAACTGAAATGGGTCAATTTTTCTACTATATGTGATAAAATCAGAAGTTGCAAAATTGCAGCTTATAATCTAGTGAAGATTATAAAGCATCCGAGCAACAAAACAATCGCTTAAAAACACCTACAATTTTTAACTGAGCCAAAGAAAGAAAACTTGTATGGTCATACCTGAACATTGCTTTCCTTCATCAATATCTCTTTCGCCTTCTCACATAATGTCTTTACCTAAATCCCACAAAAGAGCATGCATACAACAATGAGTATACGTCCATGATATCATCGATAATTTCTTATTATAAATAAAACATGAACACATATAAACATAATAGTAAATTAGTAATTTAATGTCAATCCCTTTCTAGTCCTAATTTAGTGAAAAAAAAATTATCTCATTTTTACCCAACTTCATTCTTCAAACTCTAGTCACACCAGTAGGGGTGAGCAGAAAACAAAAATAACCAAACCGAAAAAGCCGAACCGAAATAAAACCGACGGTTCGGTTTTCGGATAACCATTTTCAATAACCGAAAAAAAACGAACCGATAGGTTATAATACGCCCATGTCATATTTTATTATGTGTATGCCTAACGTAATGCAACAATGTGTTATAAATATTGCATGTTTTGATGAAGTAAACACTTTTTCATTTGGATTTGGTTGTTAGTGAGCGATTTAGTGTTTTCCTGTTAGGGTACCCAAACTACAGTTTCTTTCTAGGTGAGACAACTGATGATATGTAATAAATACACTAAATAGTAACTTATAAAGGTGAACAAACGGTAGCTTACGAGTGTATTTTGGTATAAATTATTAAACAAAACAGAACATCATCATCATCATCATCATCATCATACTCAGTAAATCCCACCAATATCAAAGCAAAGGTAGGGTCTGAGGAGGGTAAGATGTAGACAGCCTTACCTCTACCCCGTAGGAATAGAGAGGCTGCTTCCAGTGAGACCCCCGGCTCGATAGTAGTTTTGCATCAAGCCTTGGACATAAGGCACATAACACTCAACAATCGGGACAAAGACCGATTAGTGCATGTATCCTTTTGTCTTTCAGCTATCAACGCCACCACATGATGCATGATTAACCGTCCTCAGCTTTTAACGTTATTTTCAAGAAATTACAAATTAGTAAAATAACGTTAAAATTAGTGCACTTAACAAAAACACTAAATAGGTTTACCCAACAAGTGTATTTTGTTCACACTTTCCCAACAACAAGACACACAACAGCAAAAATATAACTAAAAAACAGCTTTTTAACCGTAACCAAAACAATAACCGAATTAACCGAAACCAAAATAACCGACAGTTCGGTTCTCAAAAATATAAAAACCAATTATATCGGTTTGGGTTTCAGCTCAAAACCGAACCGAACCATGGACACCTCTACACACCAGAATAACATTCAAGTGAACCACATTCCAAATACAACAGTTAAAACTCTATAAATAGCTCCTGAAACCACAATTTCCACATAATAATAATAAACAAATTCATGAAATTGCAAACCAAATCAAGAAAATATGATTAAATAATAACCCCTTCATAAAAGGCAATTAAAATTAACCAAACACTAATACCCAGATAAGATTAATTTCAGATCTATCAATATCACACAATCTAAGATGCAAAGTTTAAAACTTTAACATACATGTAATTGAAATTTAAACAGAAAACCCTAAAATTGCAAAATAAATAAAGTAAAATTAAATGACAATGTGATGAAACCTCTGGCTCTGATAAGGGCTTGCACTGCATGAGCTGTGAAATTTGTTCGTCCAGGTTTCCATGGCTGTTGGAAGCTAGATCTACACTCATTTTGGTATGTGAATATATATATTTACATATAGATATAGGTGTGTGTGTGTGTATCTATCTACGGTTGAGTTTCTAAAAAGAAATCAATTTTTGAATGAATCAAAAAAGTTTAAGAAAAATGGAATGAAAACTGAAGAAATTAGAGGGGCGATGATGAGCGCCAAGAAGAACAGAAACCCTCCAAGATCGGTTTCTCGATTCTTGTGTTTTGCCTGTATTTAGTTACATGAATGGTCACTATGGTATAGTCATATTACGGTTTTAGTCCTTAAGAATTTAATAGTTAAATGTTTAGTTTTATAGTTTGTAAGAACACCTGTAGTGGGAGTTTTTGGCATTTTTTTCCTCAATTTTATAGTTTGTAAGAACACTCGTAGTGTGGGGTTTTTTGACATTTCTTTCCCAAAAAACGCCCCCACACGGCGTTTTTTTCAAAAAAAATTGGCGTTCTTTTTTCCACGCCTTGTTCAATCTTTTTGGCCAATGAGGCCGTTGCTAACGGTCAAAAGGTAACGGCTATTTTAATTTTTTTTATTTAACTTTTATATATATACCAACCTTTTACCCATTTTGTACAAACCAAAAACTACACTTACAACACCAAACAACAAACCTTTTACACCCCCATTTTATATAAAAAATGGATTCCCTCACCTCCTCGTCGTCCATTTCAAATTTTTATTACAAAGAGTTTTTAGCGGATGAGGGTGACTCGACCGATGAGGAGGTCGAGCAAGAGGCGGTTACAAGTGCGTGCGAACTCGCGGCTCGGTATATGAAGCATTCTAGCCGGCCTCAACGTGAAATTTTACCAACAGAATATATTGAACGAGACCGACGTGCGACAAACGATCAGTTGATGAAAGATTACTTCGATGAAGCGCCTACTTACCCAAACCCCGAAGTTTTTAGGCGTCGTTTCCGGATGACTAAACGTTTATTTTTACGCATCGCTGAAGACCTGGAAAACAACTTTGATTATTTTAAACAAAAATCGGATGCGAGAAGGACACTTGGATTCACCGGTATTCAAAAGTGTACTTCAGCTCTACGAGTCCTTGCGTACGGAAACACAACGGACATCAACGAAGAGTATTTAAAAATGGCCGAGAAAACAACACGGGATACCTTGGAGCATTTTTGGCAAGATACATTACTATACTATAAACATTACATGCATTCATATTTTTTTTAGTTAGCTTAAATTTATATATGTTTGTTAAAGGTGTTATAAATTTGTACGGTGCGCGTTATCTGAGAAAGCCCACATGGTACGACCTTCAACAAATTTACGAGGTCCATTCTAATCTCCATGGTTTACCGGGCATGATCGGGAGCTTGGATTGTCGTCATTGATAGTGGTATAATTGTCCGACCGCATGGTGAGGTCAACACACACGAGGTGACCAAAACGGGCCATCTGTTATTCTTCAAGCGGTTGCCTCACAGGACCTTTGGGTTTGGTCGGCTTACTTTGGTGTGGCAGGGTCATGCAATGATATAAACGTTTTCGAGCAATCTCCATTGGTAGAGGTCTATATTTCTGGTAGTGCTGTGAAATCATCTTTTTATGCAAACGAGAACTACTACTCGCACATATATTATTTGTGCGACGAAATTTATCCTAGGTATTCGATTGTCGTGAAGAAGTTTAGGGACCTGTACGATGAAAAAAAAACTTACTTTAAAAAAGTTCAAGAGTCTTCGCGGAAGGATATTGAGAGATGGTTTGGGGTTCTTCAGCAACGACGACATTATTTGTGAAATCCTTGTCGTGCATGGAGCAAAGAAAAAATGAGAGATGCTATGTATGCTTGTATAATCATGCATAATATGATATTTGAAGACGAAGGAAGAGCAATATGTCAGAACTATGTACCGGAAGACGTTCAAGAATATCCCCAAGCAACAATGGAAGACATGGTGAAGAATGAACATGAAATGCGGTCTAAAGCCGCACATAATGCGTTAGCGGTTGATTTGGTTGAACACGCGTGGTCGGTTCGGTATATTCCAAACGAGGGTGAGGAAGAATCGGATGACGAGGAAGACGAAGATGATGAGAATGGCGAAAGCGAAGACGAAAATTAAGACGAGTAGTATTATGTGTTTGTGTTTTATTATTTATGTAATTTTTATTTAATTAATAAAATATTATTAGTTTTAATTTGAAAAAAAATAATAATTGGGTAATGATTGCTTTGGGCATTATGGGGCATTATCCCACTACACCCCTTTTAAAATAATGCCCAATAATGCTCCATTGCTGACTGGACTGCCACATGGCGTAAAACGCCCAAGGGTGAGGGCATTATTTGGGTCTTCCATTACACATGGTCTAATCACGTAACATGTTTGGACTCTGAAATAAATGTAAGTTGATTTTTTTTTGAAAGGTTATTTTCTTTTATTCCTTGCTGTCTGTGGGACTGAACCCAAGATCTCCCTCTCTTCCAAAGTGTTTAATGGTTTTGCCTTTACCAATGGACCACCACCCCATTGGTATAAATGTAAGTTAACTAAATAAAGGGTCCTATTTTCATACCCCTATTTCCTTATTTTCACATCCCTAGGTGTCTACGGGCCGTATAACTTTATACGGTCCGTACAGAATGTTGTTGCACATAAATAGATGTAATGGAATGTTTTTTTTTTGTTTTACATGTATACGGGCCGTATAACATTATACGAGCCGTATACAATTGTATACGAGAAATATAATGTTATACGACTAAATGTATGCGAGTCGTATAACATTATACGAGCAATATAATGTTATACGACCAAATGTATACGGGTCGTATAACATTATACGAGCATTATATACGACCAACCTAAAAGCTTATCTCACATGGTGTATACGGGCAGTATAAGGTTATACGGCCCGTATAGAATAAAATAAACTGACAAAAAATAAATTGACAAAACTGCTTTGTCAGTTTATTTTATTCTATACAGGCCGTATAACCTTATACGGCTCGTATACACCATGTGAGAATAAGCTTTTGCCATGTGTGATTATTAGGACCCTTAAATAAATGAGTCTCGGCTTTAAAAAAGTTTAAGAACCTAGGGGTCCCACATTTTTAGTATAAATGTTGAAATATAATCTAGATGTATGTTATTCTTTTTATATAACATGTTTGTTAATTGTTATATCATCAACACATATTAATCATTTGATTAAAGTTTGTAGGTTACTAGGTTGGTACCTTACAAGAAAAAACCGGTAGCAGTGGAGATGTAGAATGCCGAGGTGCTAGCCAAACAGTGGATGCATGAGGCAGAGGTGGAGAGGTTGTGGAAGGAAATGGAGTGGAACCGGAGAAAGGCGGAGGAGGATAAAAAAAATCGGGCAATGACGTAAAAAGTTGACTCACCTCCAAGAAAGAATAAAAGATATGTTTAGACAACATTCAGGATCATGCCACCCGTGCCGAACCCCTTCCCCCTACTTAGACGGACTTTATTTATATTTTGCATAAAAATATATTGCATTTAATTTTATTGTAGTTAATTTTTTATTTGGTTTATGGTAATTAGTAAAAAAAGAGTGAATTGCAAATTTTGTCCTTTATCTTTATACCTAATTTCAGTCGGTGTCCTTTATCTTTAAATTTGATGAGTTTTGTACTTAATGTTTCAAAATCGTGCATGGTTTGTCCTTTGTCCCTAACCCAATTTATTTTCTGTAAGGCCCTTAGTCCATTTTATACGTTTACCATATAAATTTCGATTATAATAGTGTATTTAAACTTAAACATACACTAAAAATGAGAGTTCGTTAAAACATTTTAATAATTAAAACATTTCAACATTCTTAATTACATTCGCCGTTTAAAACTTGACGACGAAACATAACGCGGAAGCTTGAATATTGAGTGTGTTCGGTTCCTCATTGAGCTTGATCATCCTCCGGTACATCCTATAATACCTACATTTCATAAAAACATGAAATGAGTTAGTTATACTAGTTTAAAACATGTTTAAACAAGTTCCCAATATCAAAACAACTGAACAACACACTTTTGCCAGTTATACAAGCCCTCGCGGGCCGCGACATCTATAAACGAATCCTTCGCGGGGCGCGAAGGCAGTCGCGCTGCGCGACACCACAGCTCTTTCATCGTCGCGCGACGCGAGCAGGCGGTTTCGACAGAATGATCCTTGTTTGCAGCTGCATATTCTCAGCCAAGCTATATTTCACGAAAACAAGCATAACTTGCTCGTTTTTTATACGATTTGACTCACGTTTCTTCCTACGTGATCGTAATTTAATTCTCCATCATATGGAGTTAACATCCAACATCCGAATTAACAAAATTTTAGACTTTTAAGCCTTCGGCTTAAAATGAAGTTATGAACTTTTGACCCGTTCATGTTTTTATCAAACAAAACATGTTTGTTTGATCCTTAAGCTCATGAAATTCATAAGTTCAATATCTCCTATCATATTAGGTTCAAGTCACGGGTTTCTTACGTATTTAGAACCCCTTACGCTCAAGTGCTTATTTTGACCCGTTAAGGGTATTTAAGCACTTTCAAGCTTAAAATCGCTTTCAATTGCTTTTAGCATAGCATTACCACATTTCTTATCATATAATTTCCACCACAACTGTATTTATGGTGGGTTTAATGTGGTGATCTATATAACCCAAGTTTTACCCCTCGAATCATTATTTTACGGCAAAGACTCAAATAGAGTCATTTGACTAAAGATTTACATCTTTCGATTTCTATACTTATTCTAAGTATTTATCTAATCATAAAACTCGTTTCCAAACAACTGTTCAGTTTAACTTATAAGGGCGTTTTGGTCCATTTTAGCCCTTCATTAACGATGATGGACTTTTGTAAACATGTTTAACTCACAAACCCTCTTTTTAGCTATGATTTTGTTTGTAAAGTTAAAATGCTTTCCAAACGCAATGACCAACATTTGTAACATTCGGTTTACCTAACAAAGTAACCCAATGTCTATTTTAGACTCCGTTTAACTCTCATTAAACCTTATGTTTTAAATGAGAGTTATTCTATTATGCGTACCTGGCTCGGATCATTATATTGACCCATTTCAATACCGTGCTTTAATAGCCGCTAGGTAATAGCGACGTTAATATCCGTTCGATATTTATTCCTATAATCATACAACTCGACAAACCGTTAGTCGATATTGTCAAAGGTGATATCTTCACCTTTTGACCCGTTTGGTCAAGGTGATCGATTATATTGGCGAGATGAGGTTTATTACCATCTCGTCTATATGACTCGCTCCGGTTTACACCGTGCAGTCATTTTACTTATAGTTCATTTCTTAACACTTTTTGGCCTATTATGGCTTACGTCATAAGTGTCTTTCAAAAACTAATGGTCATGGTCAACGCATGACCAAATTACCGTTTTACCCTTATTGTTTGTTTTGGTTTACCTTATAAGGTAACCATTAAAAGTTCTATATTTATTAGTCATTGCATGACTAAGTATCCATAATAGTCCTTTTTAACCATTACACATGGTTTAATATCATCTTTGGTTATCTTGTTCCGTACGACTATGTAACACCCAAAAAACGGGTTTTAGTAATCAAACCACGTTAATATTAATGAACGGGTAAAATACTGTAGGTGGTGAATATTAACCCGGTAATTAGCAGGATTTAAATAAATAAACCCCATATTAAATAATAAGAGAATAAAACCTATTGAGTAAATAAAATTCATAAGAGGCCCGAGTTAACGGGACTTAAAATAAAACGGGTTATGATTTTTCCGAACCCACTAAGTTAACTAGGGATGTTTAACCTAGTTAGTTATAAGTCTTGTCATAATAAGAAAATTTGGTTAAAACACACTATATGCAACTTGGGTAAAGCATAGGGACCAAGTGTGACAAACTTGAAACAAGTTTGTATTAAATAAAACATGAAACACCAAAACACACACCTTGAGTGTGTGTTCTGGTCGAAATTTCCATAGAAGCCAGGAGCTCTCACCTTTAAACCCTAACAAGCTAAAATTCAAGCAATTGGAAGGGTAAATCACACCCAAATTGAAATCCAAGCACGAATTAGTGATCACCTCAGCGAAGTGATCATAAGCTATGTCAAATTCCACCATTTTGTTCTAGCTCCACTAGTACAAAACCATTTTTTTGGTGGTGTCAAATTCAATTTTTGGTGGTGTTTTAGAATACAAAGCACCAAATAACAAGATTACCACACTAATAAATAAACACACCACCAAAAATTGATTTTTTGAGGGTGAAGTTGTTAATAGCACCATTAAATTGATTTTTTGAGTGTGAAATTGTTAATAGCACCATTAAATTGATTTTTTGAGGGTGAAGTTAATAACAACAAAAAAGTGAACCAATCAAAACATTTTGTTAGGCATCACATGGATCATAATCCTACGATTTTTAATTGCTCTCATCCTATTCAATCAATGGATCAAATTAAGCCTCCAAAAACACAACCTTTATACCCACATATATATAGACACAATGTTAAAATCAAAATCTTTTTTAGAGAGAGAAAAATGTTAAGAAGGAGCAAAGCATCACCGGAAAGTTTTCCGCAACGGCTTCCACAATATCAAGAAACCGGCGATGTGGCGTAAAGCGTAACAATGGCCTTATCTACGAAGAGACACGAGATTTTTTAAGATCTTTCTTGATGATTTTGTGCGTGATGCCATCAAATACACCGAAGATACTCGTTGGAAAACTATTACGGCGATGGACGTCATTTATGCTTTGAAGTGCCAAGGATATACAATTATACACTATGTTGATTTGGTTTGATTGTATGTGTTTAAATTGTTATTTTAGGAAACGACTTTATAGAAATCATGTTTGTATCTCATTCTTTGTAGCTTCCCATGAACATGTAATTTTATTTCATTATGCTTGTAGATTTTATACATTTTTTGTTTGTATAGTTTTTGTTTTATTTGCCTTTGTATTAGATCTTGGATGTTTTATAAATAAAATAAAACTAAAAAACATTTGTTCAAATAATGTATATTTTTACGGATCAGTTTCAATCATTGATTTTTTGGTGGTTTGTTTAGAGATTTAATGGTGGGCTAATTTGGTTTCTATCATTGATTTTTTGGTGGTGTATAGAGATTTAATGGTGGACTTATTTGATTTCTATTATTGATTTTTTGGTGGTGTGTTTAGAGATTTAATGGTGCTCTTATTGAGCAGAACCAACAAATCGCATTATTTGGTGGTATATTTGTTGGTGCTCTCTCAAAAAGAGATAAATCCTAGCACCAAAAAACTGCTTTTGTACTAGTGCTCAAGTTCTTGATGAACACTTGAAATTCGAAATTTGAGGTTGAATTATAGTTATTTGGGTGAAATTAGAATGAATGTGTGATTAGAAACAAACCCTAGTTAATAAACTATTGAAATTTTTGTTCATATTGATAAAACTCATAATCACTACTTAGGTGTTTAATGGGTTTTTAAGAATGATGAAGAACACTAGGGATTTAATTTTGTAACGAGTGTAATTGAATTACATGAAGTAAATCCAGAATGTGATGTGAAAATTGACATATGAACTTAAGAAAAATGTTTCAAATTGCCTAAATAATTAGTCATGAAACTTGATTGTTGATTTAGTAAAATTATGCCCTTAAGGTGTTCGTTGAAATGCCTAAAAGAAAGGCTAAATGTTGAAATTCGGAACAAAACGCATATTTGAATGATGTTGTGAATTATGCGTTATATGACATGAAAGGAGTTCTAAACAAGTCGTTGATTGAACTCTATAGGCAAATGAATTGAATCTTCAAGCAGAAGAGCCGGAGTTGATACGCGCTTGAAGGAAAAGCACTAAAGGTACGTAACCTTCGGTTTCGTTACATTATGCATAAACAATAGTCTTAGAAATGTTAATGGGATTGTAGTGTCAAATGCGAGTTTGGTATGTCATAGAAGTGACGAAGTTCACTCGACAAACCAAACGGGTCAAAATGAATGGTTAAAACATGTTTGGTAAGTCAAAGAAGTGACGAAGTTCACTCGACAAACCAAACGGGTCAAAATGAATGGTTAAAATATGTTTGGTAAGTCAATGAAGTGACGAAGTTCACTCGACGAACCAAACGGGTCAAAATAGTTAATTAGATATGTTTGTTGATAATATTGTTTAATTAGTCATGTTTGGAATGTAAATAAAGTGATGTAACTCACTAGATAATAAAACGGGTTAAAATATTGGTTGTAATAAGTTTGGTATGTTGATAAAATGGTGAATTCCATTAGACAACTGTCACACCCCCAAAATCCACCTGCGGAGTACTACCGCTTGGAGGCGTGACTGACCAGGATCCAGCCACCAATCATATTGAACATGCGAGTTAAAAGATATAAGAGTTTAACCAATACAATTGGTGTTCAAACAAAACATAGTTAAGTTGCAAGCGGAAGCATAAGTCTTAAAACAAAACCTAGTTTAATTGTTTCCAAGTTTAACATGGCACACAGCCGTCCATGTCCCACAACGATCCTCCTCCATGCAAGCTCCAGCTAAGAAACCTAAGGACCTGCAAAGCATGTAGTAACGAGTCAACAACTAGTTGAGTGAGTTCACGGTTGGGTGTTCGTTTTAAGTTGTTTCGAAAACAGTTTCCTTTAGCTGGCATCCTGCCGTGGGGGTTACCCCATAGTTAAAAACGTGACTTGTTTATTCCCGGTTACTCTGGCAATCCAGCCGTGGGGGCTACCCCGTGTTAGTTATCTGGCATTTCGGCCGTGGGGGCTACCCCATGTATACACTAGACTCGTTACCATATCGACTGCTGACTGTAGTCATGTTTATGTGCCCTGAAACTGTCAATGTCTATCATCATTGACGTGCCCCAGATCCATTAGTTCACGCCCGTCCTCTGCGGCACGGTGTGAGGTTTGTCAGACCTAAATAGCGCTATCTAACTAATGACCCGCTCGCCATTGGCCCGGCGATTAAGTCGATATAAAAATGAGGGACTTCGTGATAGAGTTTTGGTCTAGTACGAGTTATCTGTCCGTGAGGACGAGGAATTACATTCCTGAACCTTTGCTGTCCTACCCAAGGAGGACGAGGAACCCACGTTCCTTAATCCCATTCCCAACCCCTGGGAATCCCATGCTTTGTAGAGGGTGTGAACTCACCTTGGTTTGCTCGGTAGAAACACAGAAAAGTCAAACAAGCAATGTTGTGGCTACTCACGTCCTATCATAGTTGTATCATACAATCAGGTTCGTATTCAAGTAGTGCACGTATGGCATACACGTTTAATAGCAAGTAGCATGCAGGTATAATTTATGGCATACACTCATAACCATACGGTTCACAAAGACACTTATGAGTTCAGTATACAAGCGAACAAGGCCCAATAGTCCGGCCCAAGCACTTCGGCCCGTAACAGTGAGCCCAAACAGTGTGTACATGCACATGGGCTTGAGTCGCAACTGATGTAAGTTCTGGTCTCGAGTCGCAACCGGACTCGCAATCACGGTCTCGGTTCATGCTGTTTTGGTCTCGAGTCGCAACCGGACTCGCAACTGTGGTTTCGAGTCACAAGGTTGGTGTGCTGATCAGGTGTGGTTTCGAGTCGCAACCGGGTGTTTGCGACTCGCAACCGATGTCGCAACCGGGGATTTCGACTCATCATGCGGTGGTTTCGAGTCGCAACTAGAGGTTTCGGCTGGGAACATTTGCTGAATTCAATATTGTACTTGGCCAATCAGATTTCACTGTTGTGATTTTGTGTACCATCCAATAACACTACACTAACATGTTTAATTGTCTAACACATAACCAAAATAGATCAAACATGGCAATTTCAAATATTCAAGCATGTTCATATCACATTCAAGTTGTTCTTCATATGTTCATCAAATATTCATATGAACCTAAGTCTAACAAAATCATGAACAACTTATCAACATTTATGATATCAACACAATAAATCACCCTAATAGTAAAAGCTTTCGGTTCCTAACACTAGAGTGTATAATCCGATTTATATGAACATCAACAACCATGGTTTAAATCACATTTGGACATAAGACATCATGAGTTCATTATGCCACATATCCGAAATCAAAGCATGTTCCGATTATCAACATTACACACAACCGATTCACAAAACATCATCAATCATACCACTATACTAGTTAACTCATATTATTCACACTATCATTTAACACCAACAAACATCATAAAATCACTAACCGGTTGATGAGTTTCAAAGGTGAGTATGAAGCTTCTAAACGGGTGCGTGTGGGAGTCGATCCGAGAGCTCCTAGTGATCACCGGTTTGAATCCGAGAAGAAGGAGAAGAAGTATGATGTTTGGTGTCTAGGGTTTTAGTGAGAGAGTGGAGAGTGTGTGTGTGTCCAAGAAAATGGCAAGGTTAACCTCACTAAGGGTTATATAGTTGTTCCACATGGGTGCACCCTAATGGGTCTTCGAATGGGCTAAGGGTGTGTGTGTGACCAACCGGCCCATATGTTACGGTTCACTCGGTTCATATACATACCCGCATACATACACACAAGCATACACATAACATAACACATAATCATATAAGTTCACATGTAACATTCATTAAATCATCAAATCAGTTAGTCACTAAACGTTCAAGCACACAACGAAAGGTTCTAAATTTCGAGTTGTCACATCATCCCCAAGTTGAAAGAAATTTCGTCCCGAAATTTGGTAGGCACTCACTGAGGAAGCTAGTTAAGTTGTATGGTTTTCCTGGTTTTCCTGGGGTGTCACATCCACCCCCCGTTGATCTGGAATTTCGTCCCGAAATTCCGTAGCTTCGGCCTCAGTAGCGGGTGTACTGTTTGCGAACAGTTGGGGATACTTTTGTTTCATCTGATCTTCGCGCTCCCAGGTGAACTCTGGGCCGCGACGTGAGTTCCAACGAACTCGAACGAGAGGTATTCTGGTGCTCTTGAGGACCTTAACATCCCGGTCCGTGATTTCGACTGGTTCCTCGACGAATCGTAACTGCTCGTCGATAGTGAGTTCCTTCAGAGGAACTACGTGGGTCTCATCTGACGGACACTTCTTCAGATTCGACACGTGAAAAACGTTGTGAACTGCACCGAGTTCTGCTGGTAAGTTTAGTCTGTAGGCCACCCTGCCTATTTTCTCAAGGACTTCGAAAGGTCCAACGTATCGTGGGTTAAGTTTACCGCGTTTACCAAAACGAACCACACCCTTCCAGGGTGAAACTTTGAGTAGTACCCGCTCCCCAACCTGGAGCTCAAGCGGTTTCCTGCCCATGTCGGCGTAAACTTTCTGACGTTCGCGAGCTGCCGTCATGCGTTTTCGTATTTGAGCGATTTGCTCGGTTGTATCTACCACGTATTCTGGACCAGTGATCTGACTATCTCCCACCTCTGCCCAGCAAAGAGGAGACCGGCATTTACGTCCGTACAATGCCTCAAACGGAGCAGCTTTAATGCTGGTGTGGTAGCTGTTATAGTACGAGAATTCCACAAGTGGCAGATGCTTTTCCCAGCGGTTGCCAAAGTCGATTACACATGCACGAAGCATGTCTTCTAAGGTTTGAATAGTGCGCTCGGACTGCCCGTCCGTCTGAGGATGGTACGCTGTGCTCATATCTAATCGTGAGCCAAAGGATTTGTGCATTGCTTGCCACAGCTCTGAAGTAAAACGTGCATCTCGATCCGAGATAATAGAGGTGGGCACCCCGTGCCTCGAAACGACTTCCTTAAGGTATATTTCTGCAAGAGTGGAGAACTTATCCGTCTCCTTGATAGCCAAGAAGTGTGCAGATTTTGTGAGTCGATCCACGATCACCCAAATAGTATCGTTCCCGCGCTGGGATCTAGGTAAGCCAGTAACAAAATCCATGGAAATTTGCTCCCATTTCCACTGAGGTATCTCTGGTTGTTGGAGCAGGCCCGAGGGTTTCTGGTATTCGGACTTGACTCTCGCACAAGTCAAACACTTGCTGACGTAGGTTGCTATGTGGGCCTTCATGCTAGGCCACCAATACGTAGTTTTGATGTCATGATACATCTTATCTGATCCAGGGTGTACTGAGTAGCGAGACTTGTGTGCTTCATCCATCACAAGCTCTCGTAGGTTGCCATAGAGTGGGACCCAAATGCGTCCCGTTACGTAGTAAGCACCGTCTTCCTTCTGTTCTAATCGTTGCCTTGATCCGCGTAGGGCTTCAGCCCTGACGTTTTCTGGTTTCAGTGCTTCTATCTGAGCAGCTCGTATCTGGGAGGGAAGACTAGAATGGATCGTGAGTTGCAAAGCTCGTACGCGCTTAGGCGCAGTGTCCTTTCGACTAAGGGCGTCAGCCACAACATTGGCCTTGCCCGGGTGATACCTGATTGAGCACTCGTAGTCATTCAGCAGTTCGACCCATCGTCGTTGTCGCATATTCAGTTCCTTCTGCTTGAAGATGTGCTCGAGGCTCCTGTGGTCGGTGTAGATTGCGCACTTGGTACCATACAGGTAATGCCGCCACAACTTAAGTGCAAAAACAACAGCTCCCAGCTCTAAATCGTGTGTAGTGTAGTTCTTTTCATGAACTTTGAGTTGGCGTGAAGCGTAGGCTATAACTTTATCTCGTTGCATCAACACGCAACCAAGACCCTGAATTGATGCGTCGCAGTAGACCACAAAGTCGTCTGTGCCTTCCGGCAAGGAAAGGATAGGTGCGCTACAAAGTCTATCCTTTAGGTGCTGAAATGCCAACTCCTGTGCGTTTCCCCAGCGATAAACAACGCCCTTCTGCGTTAGTGAGGTGAGAGGCTGTGCAATCTTAGAAAAATCCTTAATGAATCTCCGGTAGTATCCCGCCAAACCCAAGAATTGGCGAATTTCCTTTGGTGTACGAGGTGCAGGCCAGTTCTTAATCGAGTCTATCTTGGATGGATCAACATGAATCCCATCCTTGTTTACCACGTGGCCTAGGAAATGGACTTCTCGAAGCCAGAAGTCGCATTTCGAGAACTTTGCATACAGTTGTTCTGTTCGAAGGAGTTCCAGAATAAGTCGTAGATGTCGCTCGTGTTCCTCCTGACTCTTGGAATAGATCAGGATGTCGTCGATGAAGACTATAACGAACTTGTCCAGGTAAGGCGTGCACACTCGGTTCATCAAGTCCATGAAAACCGCAGGTGCATTTGTCATCCCAAAAGGCATGACCAAAAACTCATAGTGTCCGTAACGTGTTCTAAAAGCTG
Organism: Helianthus tuberosus; assembly: GCA_030545235.1. Classification (NCBI taxonomy): domain Eukaryota; kingdom Viridiplantae; phylum Streptophyta; class Magnoliopsida; order Asterales; family Asteraceae; genus Helianthus; species Helianthus tuberosus. The sequence goes on along the minus strand of CM060424.1, from coordinate 33,545,776 downwards.
TCTTGGAGACGTCCTCTTCCCGGACTCTCAGCTGGTGATAACCCGATCTCAAATCGATCTTCGAATAGTAGCTCGACCCTTGCAGCTGGTCGAACAAGTCGTCGATACGCGGTAGAGGATAACGGTTCTTCACCGTCACCTTGTTGAGTTCCCGGTAATCGATGCACATTCTGAAAGTACCGTCTTTCTTCTTCACAAATAGCACTGGAGCTCCCCAGGGCGATGAGCTAGGACGAATAAAACCCTTATCCAGGAGCTCTTGTAGTTGCGTGGAGAGTTCTTTCAACTCTGATGGAGCCAAACGATAAGGTGCACGGGCTATGGGCGCAGCTCCAGGAGCTAGTTCGATCTGAAACTCGACTTGGCGATGAGGCGGAAGACCAGGTAATTCCTCAGGAAATACCTCTGGATAATCGCGTACAACTGGAAAATCTTCTATCTTCTTCTCTTTTTCTGAGGTGTCAGTAATGAGAGCCAAAATGGCAGTGTGGCCCTTTCGCAAGCACTTTTGGGCCTTAAGGAGAGAAATGACGTTCTCAACAGCACTCCTCTTGTCGCCATGAATCATGAGAGGTTCACCACCGGAACTTGGAATACGAACAACCTTCTCGTTGCAAAGAATCTCTGCTCGGTGCTGGGATAACCAATCCATCCCAATGACAACGTCGAAACTACCCAAGACAATAGGAATGAGGTCGATTGAGAAGGTCTGGTCAGCGAGAATAAGTTTACAACCCTTGACTATGTGTGTGGCTTCTAAACTCTTACCATTTGCTAGCTCTACGGTGTGCTTGTTGTTCAAAGGTGTTGGAATACGTTTAAGCATTTGACTAACTTCTAGTGACATGTAGCTAGTATCGGCACCCGAATCAAATAAAACTGAAACGTAAAAGTCGTCGAGAAGGAACTTACCCGCCACAACATTGGGGTCGTTCCTTGCTTCACCTTGGCCGATCACGAATGCCCGCCCCCTGGCGCCATTGTTGTTGTTGTTCCCATTGTTACCATTCCCCTGGTTGTTGTTGTTGTTGTTCTGGTTCCTGTTCAGTTGGGGACAATCTCTCTTGAAGTGGCCCTCAGCTCCACACTGAAAGCACCCTTTGTTATCACCTTGCTGTTGCTGCTGGCGTTGATTCTGTTGAGCTTGCTGACGATTCTGATTGGCGGGGTATAAGCTCCTGCAATCCTTTGCAGCGTGACCAGGCTTGTTGCACCGATGACAGTTGCCCCTGGTGCATGGCCCGCTGTGGTGCAAGCTGCAGCGATTGCATTTGGGGTGATTTCCTTTGTACCCACCATGACTTTGACCACCAGACGATTGCTGATTAGGGCTCTTGTAGTCATCAGTCTTCCTCTGCTGGGACTGAGACTGAACAGAAGTTGAACCTTTGCTTGAAGTTCCATCCCATTTCCGTTTGTTGTCACCAGAGGTGCCAGAAGTAGTTGCAGCACCTATGCGTTTTGGTAACTTGTTCTGCTCCACCGCTTGATCCGTGAGACGGTGAGCCAACTGGACAGTTTGCTGGTAGGTGGCAAGGTTCGCTGAAGTCACATGACTTTGGATTTCCGGCACTAAGCCCTGAAGAAATAGTTCGATGCGTTTGATGGGAGGATCCACCATAGTAGGACACAGAATTGCCAATTCGTTCGACCTTTTCACATAAGCTTCAATTTCGGACCCCGTCATCTTGAGGTTGAAGAACTCCACTTCTAGTTTGTGAATCTCATCACGACTGCAGTATTCCTCCTTGATCATTTCCTTAAAAGTTTCCCAAGGGGTGGCGTTGGCAGCAACCAACCCTAGCATCTGAACCTGAGCGTTCCACCATGTGAGGGCTAAACCCTCGAGAGTACCGGTAGCATACTTCACCCTGCGCGCTTCAGGGCATTCGCACATTTCGAACACAGATTCTAGCTTCTCAAACCAGTGTAGGAGACCTACCGCTCCTTCAGTGCCGCTAAAAGTAGTTGGTCGGCAGTCCATGAAAGTCTTAAAAGTGCACACGGGTGGCTGAACATGCTGACCTATCGTGGGTGAAAGAAAAGACAGAGTTTAACACAAAGGTTGGTTCACGAGAGTAGGATCCTAAAGATCCTAGAATGAGTTCGGACTGCAGGATATACCTCCTGCGTGTGCAGCTGCAACTGCTGCGGCAACTCGTTCGTTGATCAGAGCCGTCAACTGGGCTTGTGTCAGGTTAACGCGTCCAGACATGATCTTCATATCAAGAAGAACGTGAGTGAGAGGGGTTTCGCGAACGTACGATGATAAAATAGAGTAAGCAAGCACGTGTTCGAGCAACAGCAGTCATACTAACCAAGCATACCATAAGCAATGTACTATGTAACTAACAAGTAGGCAATATTCACAGACCATATCACCTAGAATGTCGAGCCTTGCATGTGGAGTGAAGCGTCGTTGTGGACCGTTGAGCACTGTACAGGTTATAGTCTGGTTTTAACAAAAACGTTTTCCCCTTTATTAAAACCAAGTTCTCTATAACCAATGGCTCTGATACCAATCTGTCACACCCCCAAAATCCACCTGCGGAGTACTACCGCTTGGAGGCGTGACTGACCAGGATCCAGCCACCAATCATATTGAACATGCGAGTTAAAAGATATAAGAGTTTAACCAATACAATTGGTGTTCAAACAAAACATAGTTAAGTTGCAAGCGGAAGCATAAGTCTTAAAACAAAACCTAGTTTAATTGTTTCCAAGTTTAACATGGCACACAGCCGTCCATGTCCCACAACGATCCTCCTCCATGCAAGCTCCAGCTAAGAAACCTAAGGACCTGCAAAGCATGTAGTAACGAGTCAACAACTAGTTGAGTGAGTTCACGGTTGGGTGTTCGTTTTAAGTTGTTTCGAAAACAGTTTCCTTTAGCTGGCATCCTGCCGTGGGGGTTACCCCATAGTTAAAAACGTGACTTGTTTATTCCCGGTTACTCTGGCAATCCAGCCGTGGGGGCTACCCCGTGTTAGTTATCTGGCATTTCGGCCGTGGGGGCTACCCCATGTATACACTAGACTCGTTACCATATCGACTGCTGACTGTAGTCATGTTTATGTGCCCTGAAACTGTCAATGTCTATCATCATTGACGTGCCCCAGATCCATTAGTTCACGCCCGTCCTCTGCGGCACGGTGTGAGGTTTGTCAGACCTAAATAGCGCTATCTAACTAATGACCCGCTCGCCATTGGCCCGGCGATTAAGTCGATATAAAAATGAGGGACTTCGTGATAGAGTTTTGGTCTAGTACGAGTTATCTGTCCGTGAGGACGAGGAATTACATTCCTGAACCTTTGCTGTCCTACCCAAGGAGGACGAGGAACCCACGTTCCTTAATCCCATTCCCAACCCCTGGGAATCCCATGCTTTGTAGAGGGTGTGAACTCACCTTGGTTTGCTCGGTAGAAACACAGAAAAGTCAAACAAGCAATGTTGTGGCTACTCACGTCCTATCATAGTTGTATCATACAATCAGGTTCGTATTCAAGTAGTGCACGTATGGCATACACGTTTAATAGCAAGTAGCATGCAGGTATAATTTATGGCATACACTCATAACCATACGGTTCACAAAGACACTTATGAGTTCAGTATACAAGCGAACAAGGCCCAATAGTCCGGCCCAAGCACTTCGGCCCGTAACAGTGAGCCCAAACAGTGTGTACATGCACATGGGCTTGAGTCGCAACTGATGTAAGTTCTGGTCTCGAGTCGCAACCGGACTCGCAATCACGGTCTCGGTTCATGCTGTTTTGGTCTCGAGTCGCAACCGGACTCGCAACTGTGGTTTCGAGTCACAAGGTTGGTGTGCTGATCAGGTGTGGTTTCGAGTCGCAACCAGGTGTTTGCGACTCGCAACCGATGTCGCAACCGGGGATTTCGACTCATCATGCGGTGGTTTCGAGTCGCAACTAGAGGTTTCGGCTGGGAACATTTGCTGAATTCAATATTGTACTTGGCCAATCAGATTTCACTGTTGTGATTTTGTGTACCATCCAATAACACTACACTAACATGTTTAATTGTCTAACACATAACCAAAATAGATCAAACATGGCAATTTCAAATATTCAAGCATGTTCATATCACATTCAAGTTGTTCTTCATATGTTCATCAAATATTCATATGAACCTAAGTCTAACAAAATCATGAACAACTTATCAACATTTATGATATCAACACAATAAATCACCCTAATAGTAAAAGCTTTCGGTTCCTAACACTAGAGTGTATAATCCGATTTATATGAACATCAACAACCATGGTTTAAATCACATTTGGACATAAGACATCATGAGTTCATTATGCCACATATCCGAAATCAAAGCATGTTCCGATTATCAACATTACACACAACCGATTCACAAAACATCATCAATCATACCACTATACTAGTTAACTCATATTATTCACACTATCATTTAACACCAACAAACATCATAAAATCACTAACCGGTTGATGAGTTTCAAAGGTGAGTATGAAGCTTCTAAACGGGTGCGTGTGGGAGTCGATCCGAGAGCTCCTAGTGATCACCGGTTTGAATCCGAGAAGAAGGAGAAGAAGTATGATGTTTGGTGTCTAGGGTTTTAGTGAGAGAGTGGAGAGTGTGTGTGTGTCCAAGAAAATGGCAAGGTTAACCTCACTAAGGGTTATATAGTTGTTCCACATGGGTGCACCCTAATGGGTCTTCGAATGGGCTAAGGGTGTGTGTGTGACCAACCGGCCCATATGTTACGGTTCACTCGGTTCATATACATACCCGCATACATACACACAAGCATACACATAACATAACACATAATCATATAAGTTCACATGTAACATTCATTAAATCATCAAATCAGTTAGTCACTAAACGTTCAAGCACACAACGAAAGGTTCTAAATTTCGAGTTGTCACATCCAAATGGGTCAAATAATGGTCGAAATGGTTGTGTTCGAAGTGACTTAAACGTCACTCTTTAAATTTCGAAGTGACTTAAACGTCACTCGTTAAATTTGAGTTATAAAAGCGTAAACCATGGAATGGAAGTGATACGCTAAGGTTGACATGCCCGGGAATGGGTAATTATAGTTAGAAACCAATGTTGATGAATTATGCATGTACGTAACTAGTAGTTCCGTTACTTAGTTACAAGAATGTTTAGTATGTTTTGTAAATGATGTCGTAGTGTGATAAAGATGTTTGATGTATCATTGAAGTGACGAAGTTCACTCGATAGATCAAACAGGTCAATTTGAATAAATATTGGTAGTCATCAAAGTGGAGGTTTTCACTTGACAACGGAACGAATCAAAACTATGCTTTCAAAACGACAATGTATGTAGAGACTTGAAAGTCACATCATATGTTAACAATAGGAGGTGATATGCCAAGAGATTGGATGCACCAAATTGATTTTTATGAACCCTTGATATTGGGACAAATGACTAGAAATAGCTTGCAAGATCTGCATGAAGCGGTTTGCTCGAATTATGGGAAAACGAGCATGAAATTCTAGTGTGTGCGTAAAACCATGTAATGGTGATGATACGCCATAGTTGACAAGCCCGGGGAATGGGTAACAAAGCTTAGAAATCAATGAAATTGAATGATGAAAGAAAATATGTCACAAAACAAACAAGTCGAATAATCGAAACAAGGATTTGTAAACTATTCATTTATAAACCGGGTTTCGTTGCGTGAAATTTAAATGGTTAGATTCGTATTTTTATTACGGACGCGTAGAAAAAAGAATCACTTAAATCGGACAAACAGTTAAAAGTTATGAAGGTTTTCGTATTAAAAACGGAAAACAAGCAAAACCTGCAGGCAGACCGTAAGCTACGGTCCTGGACCGTAGCCTACGGTTCAGAAGTTCTGATTGAAGTATTAAGGGGAACCGTAAGCTACGGTCTGAGAACCGTAGCCTACGGTCGAATTTTTAATAAAAATTTTGATTTTGTTTATTGATGGTTTTGAGCTTTAGGGTCCGTTTAGACGGGTTCTAAGGTCTCATATACTAACGTTTATGATAAATTTACAAGGTAGGTGTCTTTGAACTTAGGATGGGTGAAGATCAAGTGATGAACATGAACCGAACACTCGTTAAATGAAGCTTCCGCATTAAATCTTGTTTTGTTTTGATAAAAGTGAATTATGTAAACACTTAGCACTATATTTTGAATACTTTAAACATGTATAATGTGACAACCCTCATAATTACAGGTATCCGTACAATTAACTAATATTAAATTTGTGCTTAATGACTGTGCTTAATTACAACTGATGATATAAACTGCTTTATGATTTCTGCATCATACATACATGTGCATCACATTTCATACTGTCACACCATTCATTACATACAAACTTTAGTGACATACTTGATGCACAAAGCACAGTTAGCAGATAACTTCGAAATATACTGACAGTGCCAGTACATAGACAGACAATATTTTGAGGCTCGGTATGAGCCAGGGACAAGGTACTACACTAGTATGAAGTGTAGGGAAGTAAGGACCATAAAACTGCGTCACTAGGTGATAGTTTAAGTGCCGGAAAGTGCCTAAAACCCATTCAAAATGCAGAATTCTGCATTAATTAACAAAATTCAGCATTTTTAACATGCTAGTAAGGTGCAAAAATATGGCAAAATGGTCCTGTATGCTTTCCTAAGTGCCGGGAATTAAAAGTGTCACAAAAAGTTACATAAAAGACACTATAAGGAATAACATAGCACTTTAACGGAACGGTACCTAACCGAACAACCGGACATTACCCGGAACACAAAAATATTGTTAAAAACATTGTTTCATTTTTTCTGAGCTAGTTATGGTCCCCGAGCAATATAACACATTACATAATTCAAGTAACACACTAGGCACAACACTTACACTTAACAACCTTCCACTAATTACCTTTTACCACCAATTTACAACTAACCCCCCTTTCCCCCCATGAAATTGACGGTCACTAGGACCCACCACCACAAGATTTAGTTAAATCTTCCATAATCCCCATAAGATTTTCTATGGATCTTCTTGGGTCTTGTGTTGATTATGCTTATACTAGGAATAAGAATACAAGGTAATTACATGGTTCAAGTTACATATAGACCCCTCCCCCTATGCTAAAAAAATCGGCCACGTGGCTAAATTTGAAGATTTACTTGATTTCCCCTAAATCTTCTATGATCATGGCAAGAAATATGTTTGTACGTGATATGACACATTATCCTTTGGATATTAGAGTTTAGGAATTTATAAGGGAGCTTATCACTTCACTTAATCACCAACACCACTCTTCCCTTCTTCCACTAAAGCTACGGCCGAACTACTCCCATTCACCACCACAATTTTTGATTTACATTCAAACAATCCAAGTGTATCTCAAGGTGCTACAAGGCGATTAACGAAGCTTGGTGTTCACGGATCGTGAAGGACCTCAACCACAAGCTTTTATCCACTTCATTTCCACTAGTGATCTTCCCTAGCTTTAAGCTAGTTGTAAGCTTCTTTGATTCTTGTTTACTTCACATTTTTAGTGGTTAATAGATATATTATGATGAAAACATGTGAACACTAAAGGAACATGAACATAAATCATGAAACATAAGCTTACAAAAGATGAAACATAATGAAATATTGTTAGTATGATATTGTTTTGGGTATGTTGATGATTGGTTGTTGATTTCTTGGTAGTATGATGTTGATCTTTATATGAAACTTGTTAACTTATGATTAAAAACATGATTTAACAAGTTAAGAGGTGATTATGTGTTGTCATAAAATAATCATCTTCTAATAAAAATATGAACTTGTTAAATAAAGTGATTTCTTGAAATATAAGTAAACAAAGTAAGTTGATGATCGTATGGATCCGAGGTTTACAAATGGTTTTTCTAGATAAACCAAGTTAAAAAGATGATTTTGAAAGATCATAACTTTTCTTGCACTTACAATATTTTTTTTTGGAAATAAAATAAGTGTAGTTAGTCTAGTAAAACAAGAAAATGTTGTAAACAAATATTTTTGTAAAATAAGTTCACAAGTTGTGAACATCTAAAAATCCTGAGAATGAGATTTTAACAAAAGTAAACACACTTTGGAGGGTAACTAGACCCACTAAACACCCCACTAAGTTACTACGCGTTTTTATAAAACATCAAGTTCATGTTGTGTTATAAATAGAATGGTTTTGCACTTGGTAAGTGTAATATTGTTTAGAGTATGGTTGTTGATTGATTGAATGATTTTTCGAAAAGAAAATGATATGCGTATTAGCATGGACACCTCCATTTATAAAGGAGACTATGGCGAAATTTTCTATAAATGTAAACACTTAGAAAATATTTTCTAACAAGTGTTTACAAAAATGTTTTAACTTTGTTTTTCAAAATAAACTTCGCCATAGGTTTTGTTACAAAAATACAAAGTATCGGAGGTTGATTTTTTTTATAAATAAAAATGGACAAATATATATATTTAGAATATATATTTATTAATAAGACGCTTGTGTGAATATTTGTTACTTGGTGAACTAGTTATATTATTTTAGGGTAAAATAATGTAACCTAACAACACCGTGAAATTACAACTCCGAAATAATACCAAAAATATCACACGGAATAAATATTGAAGTTACACACTTGGTATTGTGAAACCGAACGCAAAAACGTAACGTATAAAATATTCCAGAAAATACTCTTACACATATATTTTTGGTAAAATATTATTTTGAAAACTAAAGAAGTGAAAATATATTATTTTTGGGAAAAATATATATTTTGGGATACATTATTTTTGACAAATAAGTTATATATATATATTTTCTAAGTGGGACTTAAAAATATAATACCTTGGAACTACAATATACATGTATAAATACCCCCATCCTTGGGAAGGAAATTCGAAAATTAAAATACTTGAGAAGTATTAATGCGAAATATTGTTTACACCATTATTCCAAAATTAAATATAATTCAAGGTTAAAATAATTATTATTTTAACAAATAATTATAACTTGGAATAATATTCGGAGTCATAAGAAAAGCAACTCAAAACATTAAACTTTAAGCAAGGCACGACCCGTTCGTCTAATAGACATTAGTACGTTGTAGGTTGTCGTGTAGCTGACAGGGCTTGAGTTGCTGGTACGAGACGTACTACAGTGAGTTCATGTCCCCCTTTTCCTTAAACTGTTTTGTTTACTTACTTCGGGGGTGAAATACATGTTACAAGGGATTACTTACAATACTATTGGTATGATTAGCCTAGGAAAGAACCATAGATCATGTGATAGGGTAGGCAGATACTTGGGACCATTAATCCTCGTATCAGGACCGAGGGGCATGAGTGATAGATCTATTTGGGTGTAGCGAGCCCACACCCATGAGGCCGGGGCGACCCGTAGTGGTGACTATGTCTTCCAGCCGGGAGCCCGGTACAACTTTGCTAGGTTTGAGTCTTCCTACACCGTCACACATATCAGTGGCCTTGCAAACCATTGGTGATCTTTTCCTTGTTTGCAATCATACCGGGACATACATACATATACAATTTACAAAGGTTTATACATACTCACATACATATGAACTCGCTCAACTTTTTGTTGATTTTTCAAACTACATGTATTTCAGGGAACTAGCGGATCTGGCGGGGTATGCATGTGTCTAGCTGCGTTGAATAAAAGATGTTATCCAGGGTTGTTGAGTTTAGAGAGTGTATTCCTTTCCTGGACGGGATACATAATTCTAAACTCAGGGTTTTATTTAAGTACTTTTGTTGAGTCTTTATGAACTCGTTTAAACAAGTCTTGGTTTGTAACTTATTTTGGGGTTGATGTTTTCAGACAATGTTGTTGTGGTATTTTCTTAACTCTTTTAATGGATAAACATCTTGTATTTTCATCATATAGCATTGTTATGATTGTTGCTATGGTATTAAGAAGTCACACCAAATAAACCCACGCTTCCGCAAAAGCCAGGGTGTGACAGCTTGGTATCAGAGCCTCGATCATAGCGAACTAGGATTCTTTCTCGAGTCTAGACTATGATCATCAGGGCTCTCACGAAAACATTTTTACATTGCATACACAAAACGTCCAGATCCAGGGAACAAACATTTTTATAAACTAAAAGGCACAAATACACATTTCAAAACCTATATTTATAATTCAGTCTTAGAGACTGAGGGAGGATCAGTCTTAGAGACTGAGGGAGGATCAGTCTTAGAGACTGAGGGAGGATCAGTCTTAGAGAATGAGGGAAATTTAGTCTTAGAGACTGGGAGGTTGGTCTTAGAGACCAGGGATTTAGTCTTAGAGACTGGGGAAGTTGGTCTTTGAGACCAGGGAGTTGGTCTTAGAGACTAGGGATTTGGTCTTAGAGACCAGGGAGTTGGTCTTAGAGACCAGGGAGTTGGTCTGAGAGACTAGGGAGTTTATTCTGAGAGACTGGGTGGGATAGTCTGGGGAAGACTAGGATGATTACTTGCTTACATTGTTGTGACTTACATGCTTATTTGATTACATGTTGATATATGGGCATATGTGTGGTTGTGTTACAGACACCATGTCATCCTCTTCTGATACTGGAGTGTCAGACACACTGGATCCTATAGCGATAGTATCAGATGACGAGATTCTCCCTGAGGGCGAGGTTTATACATCGGACACTACGAGCACCGACGAGGATGATTTCCAGCCATTCGCCCTACTGGACTTTGGAGACGACATGCCTTTAGCTGATGGTCTTTTTGACGGGGATCTCCCTCTTGTTCAGATCCCTGCTCCTCTTCCTCTCGCGGCAGTTCCTGTTGAGGATCTGCCACTTGACGCGTTATCTGATGACGACATCGATCTATTCATCGAGGGTCCCTCGGAGGGTGACCAGGATGGCGGGGCCCCGATGGATGACGATATTCCCCTTGCTGATATTCCGGTTGATGACCTTGTTGTTCCTGTGGTTGAGGTTCCTGCTGTTGATGCTATTGTTCTGCCACCTGTCGAGGCTCCTGTTGCGGAGGCCTTATCCGATCCGTCTGGTCCCGACTTGTTTGAGTATGTATCATCCGCTACTCTACACGCCCAGGGCGTGTAGCACTACTCCACCGACACTGATTCAGACATGGCGATGTCTGCTGCACCCATTGTTCCCCATGACTTTGACCCGGATCCTGAGGTTGAGTTTGTACCTGCTGAGCCTGCTCCAGCTGATCCAGAGCTTGGAGTTGCACCAGAGCCTGTTTTCGCTCACGACCCTTTACCTGTGCACGACCATGTTCCTGTTGATGTACCAGTCGTTGCACCACCAGTTGTTGATGTTCCAGTTATTGCACCACCAGTTGTTGATGCCCCTGTTGTTATTGCACCTCTGCATGACCCTATGCCTGTGTTTGTTGACCGTGCACCTTTTGCTACACACGTTGATCCTAGATTTGCTGACACCCCTAACGGGTGGATTAAGGATGACGATGATTATCCTCCTTTTGTTCGGTCAGTCACTCCCCCTGCTGCACCTGTTTATGCACCCTTTGATGTCCCACAGTTTCACCCTCACGTGTCAGACGTTCATCGCATGGATTTACCCGTCACTTTCCTTCAGGACATTCCTCCTCCCCATCCAGGGGAAGGACCTTCTACTCAGCAGCACGATCACATACCACCTATGACAGCAACCTTTCCATTTATGCCCCCTTTTGCACCTGCTGCACACACTGCTTTTTCTTCTTCAGCACCCATGGGCGAGCCATTTATGTGGTCTTCGCCCAACGTCATGCCTTTGTCAGATCCATACCATCCTTTTCATGTTGGGTATATGACGGATGATATACTTCTATCCTTGCAGTTACAGCAGGATATGTTGAGCCGGAGAGTCGCCGAGCTTGAGAGGATCCCGCATCCTCTGCCTTTTGCTCATCCATCACAGTCTGCTTTTCCACCTGCTCCACTGTTTCCTTATCCGGATTATGGTATCCGTTTTCTCACGATGGAGCAGCAGATTGCCTGTTTGTTGCGTATTGTTCATGCACTAGAGGAGGATTTGGTGCATTTGCGCCGTTTGCTTTTCATCCCTCCACCTCCTCCTCCTCCCCCATCAGCTTGAGGATTTTTGGTTTGTTGCAGGTAGCACTACTTTTGATGAGAATTCGGCTATTGAGCCTGACTGCACAGCATTTTGAAGACCACATGATGACTTATGACTTGTGACATTTGATTTTTGGTTGTTGTATATGGTTAGACGATTCAGACAAGGGCGATGTGACCCTTAGTCTCTTTTGATGTACGATACATTTGTGAAACTTGTAAACACTGTATTTGTGGTCTTGATTATATGATAGCTCAATCACAGTATTCTCATTATATGCGTTGTTGAATTATTTGTTTTGTGTTATAACATGGGATGTTATGTGTTATGAGGTTGATGGATGTTATTACATACATATATTACTTACTTACTATACCTACTATAACCTGACCGATATGGTCTTCTTTTAGAAGATGCCTCCACGACGAGACACACGTTTGCCCACTACTGAGGCAGAATTACAAGCAATGATCTCCCAAGCAATAGCGGATTACGAGGCCTCACGCGCCGAAACCAGTGGAGGTACCTCAAGAAATAACAACCCACCACATGGTAATGTTTAAGTCACTGAGACACATTACATTACATTTGGACATTCCATGTGCAATTGCTAATGCTTTCTGTAAATGTTATTGCCTGTACAGGCTGTACCTACAAACAATTTCTGGATTATAAGCCCTTAAATTTCGACGGCACTGGGGGTGCTGTTTCTTTCGTCAGATGGACGGAAAATACGGATTCTGTTTTGAGGATGAGCAAGTTTGCTCCTGAACAACAAGTTACTTACATCTCAGGGCTTTTTCTTGATGGTGCTTTATCCTGGTGGAATCTTCAAGTACAAACCCTGGGGGAGGCGGTGTAACAACCCTCGGTAAAACCAACGCTCTCATAATATTTCAGACACCCTATTATATCCTAAAATATCCTTATGTGTCTTATATTATGCTCCGTATGTGAAAACCAAGCCCGAAATACATTATAGTTTATAAAATAAAAATAAAAATCTGAATTATGAGTTGAGGCGGGCCGCGTAGGATCCCACCCCAACTTCACGCGGGCCGTATGGAAATGTAAACCGGATTCCTTTGATTTCTTTAAGTTGAAGCGGGCCGCGTAAGTGTTCTTGATAGTTAACGCGGGCCGCGAGTGACCTAAGTTGTGGCGCAGCCCTGAGCTGACACGTGTCGATATCGTGTCGAACCTAGTAGATGACCGGGCCAAGCTATAGTGTTGACTAGGTTTGACGCGGGCCGCGTAAGGCTTTGCCTTACCTTACGCGGGCAGCGTGGAGACCAGATATCACAACTATATAAGAAGGCCGTCGGGTTTCGTTTTTCGTCGCTCACATCTCAATTCAAAATCTCAAATTCTGTAGTAGAGACATTATAGTCGGGTATTATACCCCTAATTAGCGAGGTTCTGCTCCGTTGTAAGTATTATAACCCTAGTTTCGTAACAGTTCCGCTACCCGATTGATTTAGGATTCCGTAACAACTGTCGTGGTTCTGCCCGACGTAGTTGTTGGAATACCGTCTCGGGGAGGGTATCATTAATATTTTCAAAGGGTTATGATACTAATCAATATACATTTGTATAAATTATAGATTTTATTCAGGAAACCCTTACGAAAAGCCTAAGACAGCAATGTGAGTTTATCCTCTTTTTGTTAATCTTTTTGGTAATGTTTTACCAAACATTAAATGTTTTACTATGAAATTTAGCAGTGATTGAGTCTTTGTAGTTCTTCAATTACTGCCGGTATGTTGGGGTTTTGTATACAAAATTTGTACTACTTGTGAGTAGTAAGTCTGGATGACAATACGTTACCATTGGACAATGAGTTAGCCAATGGGTAATATGACCCACAAGTCAGGATTGATAGTACCAAATTGAGTAATTGTGTAGACATAAACAATGTGATCACTCTCAATACTGTTCACTGTGACTTTTGATTTAAACTTGATTAAATTGGGATTCACTCACCAGTATTTCCCACTGACAAATGTTTTTAAAACGCGTTTCAGGTAACCCAATGTGAAAGCCAATTAGTAAAAAGCCAGCTGGAGAGCACTGAAGGCTTGGGGAAAATGTGGCTATAAAAGTTACCTAATAAACGATGTTTTAAATTCAATAAAATAGGGTTTGTCCCTATAAATGTATTGTAATAAGAAACTTGGGTTTTACCCATGTGATTATTAATATTAAAAGAGGTGGTTTTTACTCTGATAAATATTTCCTAACTACGGTCCTGATGTAAATTCCGCTGCAAGATTAAATCAAAGCTGATACCACCGAAACTCTGTGATCGCGTCCGCCCGTTCCCGGGGATCAGGGATCGGGGGTTGCGACAGAAGGTGGTATCAGAGCCTAGCCACTGGTCTGAGCCAAAGAAGTGTTCTGCCGACACTTAAAATTCTGAAATTTGTGTTAGGAAATAAAATTATGTAAATAAGTGCATAACTGTATTTATTTGTTATGTGTTATTTGACTATTTGATAGTTTACAGAATGAGTGATCAAGGACCCTCAGAAATGAGTCGTCAGTTGTCTGATTCACCTAAGAGTGAAGGTACCTCATCACAGCCTGCCCTTTTGGGGTATTCTGCTGATCAGGAAAAAGGAATATTTGCCTTTAGAGCTAAGTCGGAGGAACCATTTCCTAATAAGAAACGAGGATGGTTCAGTAAAGAAGCTTTTGCTCGTAGGAAGAGAATGCGAAAATTGCAACAGCAAAGGGCCTTAGCAGCTATTAAGCGAGAGACAGATGCTCATACGCAAGATATGCTTAATAGAAGCCTAGCTAATTTCCATATCCTAGCTACAACTGCTGCTGACCCAAGTCTGGAACAACTAGTAGCCCCACAACCACAAAACCCAGAACAACTCATGGAAATAGAAAACCAGGAAAACCAAGTGGAAATGCATGACTTTAACCCTGACGAAATTCCTAGGGTACCTGCACCAAATCCCCTAGACCCAAATTACGACCCATGGTGGGATGAGAATAGGGACTATGTGCAACGTTACTCTATTCCTGAAGACACACCTATAGGAGCCTATTCAGGTATGGACCCTTTAGATCCCTATTACCATGATAACTACATTAGGGGAATCTTGGAAGATCCTTACCAATTTCAGGCACTTTTACCTCCATATCAGGAACCCGCACCCCAGATTCCAAACCCAGTCCTAGAACCTGCACCCCCAATGAGTGCAGAAAACGTCCAAGAACTTAGGACTTTTAGGGAGGAAATTTTAGAAAGCAGTGAGAGGATGCGTCAGGTGGGAGAGCGTCTCGTATGGAAATACGATGAGCGCAATATGGATTTTTGGATGAATCCATATCCGTGAATGTTAGAATGGAGGAAGCGGTAGTAATAATAATATAATATAATAAAATAAAATATGTGTGTACGGATGCATATTACTATTTTATTTCTGTTGGTATTGTAATCTTTATTTCTGTACTAGTGTGTAATAGACGCATAAGTATATGAAAAGAGTATAGTAGCAATGATCTATGTTTTTGGCTAGATTGTGTGTTATGTGATTAACTATATTAAAATATTAATTGTGATATTAATATGGGATAAATGTTTAAAATTCAGATGGCCGACGAAGAAAATCAAGGAAATCTGAATAACGATAACCAGAGTAACATTAACGTGGTTAATGATAATCCGAGTATCAATAACAATGGAAACCAAATGGATAATAGTGCTATCCAACACATAATGGCACAGGGAATTATAGATGCAATGCCATTTATTCTTCAAACTGTTAAAGATGCTGATAATAAAAGTAAACATAGCAGTAAGCGACCCGTTGAACCAGAAAACAGTGTAAACAATGGACCGGTACTTCAATTGCCTATTCCCAAAAGAAGAAGAACCATGCCTTATGGTTGTTCTTATAAAGAATTCTGGTCTTGTAAACCAATGGAATTCTTGGGCAATGAAGGGGCCATTGCAACCTTACGCTGGATAGAGAAGACTGAGGCAGTATTAAGGATAAGCAAGTGTGCTGAAGAAGATAGAATATTGTTTGCTTCTAATCTGTTTAAGAATGCAGCACTAGAATGGTGGAACACTATCCTCCAGACAAGAGGAAGTGATCAAACCTATAATATGGAATGAGAAGAATTTAAGAATAAGGTAGAAAGGAAATTCTGCCCATCCAATGAGAAGGAACAGATAGCAAACAAATTCCTAAATCTTAGGATGACTGGTGTAGATAGTAAGGGGTATACTAAGATATTCTTTGAATATGCTAGAATAGTACCAACTCTTGCTTCACCAGAACCAGTGTTAATTTCTCGTTATATTTGGGGATTAATTGGAGAGATTAGACACATAGTCAAGGCAGCTAGACCTCAAACCATAGAAGAAGCGGTAGAATTAACAAATACCTTGACTGATGAATTAGTCCGTACTAGAGAAGAGGATCAGAGGAGGAACTTGACTCAAAGGCTTACACAAGAATTCCGTTCCGGAAATTATAATCGTAGGAATATGGGTTCTACCTCTGCAACATACTGCAAGATCTGCAAGAAAAAGCATTCGGGAAAATGTTCCACTCTCTGCAATCATTGTAAGATGCCAGGACACAAGGAAGAAAATTGCAGAAGGAAAATCAGTAATGGATTATGCTACAACTGTGGAGAAAAAGGTCATATCAGGCCAAATTGTCCAAAATTAGCTCCAGCCACAGACAACAAGAATACTAAAAATGCTAGAGCATTTGTTCTGACTGCAGATGAAGCCAAGATGATTCCAGATGTCATCGCTGGTACGTTTTTAGTTAATGATGTTTTTGCCAAAGTATTATTTGACTCTGGTGCAAACCAAAGTTTTATTAATACATCATTTTGCAAATTTCTAAATCAGTCATTAACTAAACTACCACAAGAATGCGTAGTAGAGACAGCTAATGGAGAAACCGTTAGTATTTCTGAAATCTTGCAGGGAGCAAGCATAGAAATTTTAAATCAGAAATTTATAGCAAACCTATATCCCATGTATCTGGTAGGATTTGATGTTATTTTAGGAATGGATTGGTTAATAGCCAATAAAGCCAGTATTTTATGTGATCAAAAGTTAATTCAAGTAAATTCACCAAAAGGTAAAATGATCATAATTAAAGGAGATAAAATTTCTAGGACTACTAAAATTATCTCTGTGATGAAAACTGCAACTTGTATAAGAAAAGGTTCTATAGTGTATTTGATTTCTATAATCACTAACACTAAAGGAAAGAATTTAAAAGATATTCCAGTAGTATCTCAGTTTTCAGATATCTTTCTAGAAGAATTACCAGGACTACCTCCGGATAGAGAAGTTGAATTCAGAATCCATTTAATACCAGGAACAGCACCGATTGCCAAAGCACCTTACCGTTTGGCACCCGCTGAAATGCAAGAATTGAAGAAACAATTAGACGAATTGTTAGAAAAGGGATTCATACAGCCAAGTTCGTCGCCATGGGGAGCGCCGATACTCTTTGTTAAAAAGAAGGACGGATCAATGCGTATGTGCATTGACTACCGTGAATTAAACAAAGTTACGATAAAGAATCGGTATCCATTACCGAGAATCGATGATTTGTTTGATCAATTGCAAGGAGCTCGATTTTTCTCTAAAATTGATTTAAGGTCAGGATATCATCAATTAAAGGTACAGGAAGAGGACATTCCTAAAACCGCATTTAGAACAAGGTATGGTCATTATGAATTTACTGTCATGCCATTTGGTTTAACCAATGCCCCAGCTACATTTATGGACATGATGAACCGAATATGTAAGCCATATTTGGATAAATTCATAATTGTATTCATAGATGATATTCTAATTTACTCTAAGAGTAAAGAGGATCATGCAAGACATTTTCACGCACTTTTAAGTCTATTAAGAAAAGAAAAGCTTTATGCTAAGTTTTCAAAGTGCGAATTTTGGTTAGAACAAGTACAATTCCTTGGACACCTAGTCAATCATGAAGGAATTCATGTAGATCCAACAAAGATCGAGGCAATTACTAAATGGAAAACCCCTGAGTCACCAACTGAGGTTAGAAGTTTCTTAGGATTAGCCGGTTATTATAGAAGATTTATTAAAGATTTCTCTAGAATAGCCATTCCCTTAACTAAGTTAACCTGTAAATCTGTTAAGTTTAAATGGGGATTAAAACAAGAAGAAGCATTTAGAATCCTTAAGCAAAGATTAACCCATACACCCATATTAGCTTTACCAGAAGGAACTGAAGACTTCGTAGTTTATTGTGATGCTTCTAAATTAGGTTATGGATGTGTGTTGATGCAACGCCAAAAGGTTATAGCTTACGCATCTAGACAACTTAAGAATCATGAAGAGAATTATTCAAACCATGATCTAGAATTAGGAGCTATAATTTTTGCTCTTAAGATTTGGAGACATTACCTTTATGGTAGTAAGTTTACTATATTCACTGATCATAAGAGTCTAAGGTATGTTTTCAAGCAAAAAGAGTTGAATATGAGGCAAAGACGCTGGATGGAATTTCTTAGTGACTATGACTGTGATATCCAGTATAATGAAGGAAAAGCAAATGTAGTAGCAGATGCTTTAAGCCGAAAGTATCATGAAAAGACAAAAATGGTACGTTCTCTTAAATTAAATCTACAAGTAGATTTAAATGATCAAATAAGAGAAGCACAAGAATCAGTAATCAAGGATGATTCTGAAAAATTAAAAGGTATGCTAAAAGAATTAGAACAAGGAACAGATGGAATATGGAGATTCCATGAAAAGAGAATGTGGATACCTAAATTAGGAAATTTACGTCATCGTATATTAGAAGAAGCCCATAAGTCTAAGTATACGATGCATCCAGGAAGTGATAAAATGTACCAGGATTTAAGGAAAAATTTCTGGTGGATAGGAATGAAAAAGGACATAGCAGTCTATGTTTCTAAATGTTTGACCTGTTCACAAGTTAAAGCTGAACATCAGAAACCCTCAGGTTTGTTACAACAATTAGAAATGCCAGTTTGGAAATGGGAATTAATAACAATGGATTTTGTTACTAAATTACCCAAAACTAGGAAAGGAAATGATACAATCTGGGTGATTGTAGATAGGCTAACTAAGTCAGCTCATTTTCTACCAATGAAGGAAACATTTAGTATGGAACAATTATCTAAATTGTATGTAAATGAAATTGTTTCTTTACATGGTATTCCTTTATCAATTGTTTCTGATAGGGATAGCCGCTTTACATCTCATTTTTGGTCAAGTTTCCAAAAGGCTATGGGAACTAAGTTAAAATTAAGTACGGCTTATCATCCACAAACAGATGGACAAAGTGAAAGGACAATTAAGACAATGGAAGACATGCTTAGAGCTTGTGTAATTGACTTTGGAGGTAATTGGGACGATCACTTACCTTTAATAGAATTTTCTTATAATAATAGCTATCACACAAGTATCAATGCTGCACCATTCGAAGCACTTTATGGACGAAAGTGTCGAACCCCAGTCTGTTGGGTAGAAATTGGGGAAAAGCAACTATCTGGACCTGAGATAGTACAAGAAACAACTGACAAGATTATTCAAGTCAAGGAACGACTAAAAGCAGCACGTGATCGACAAAAGAGTTATGCTAATAACCGACGCAAGCCATTGGAATTTCAAGTAGGAGATAAAGTATTATTAAAAGTCTCTCCTTGGAAAGGAGTAGTAAGATTCATCAAACGAGGAAAATTAAGTCCCAGGTATGTTGGACCTTTTAAGATTATTAGAAGAATAGGACCTGTAGCCTATCAGCTACAACTGCCAGAGGAAATGGCAGGAATACATGATGTGTTTCATGTATCAAATCTCAAAAAGTGTTTAGCTGATGAATCATTGATAGTACCTCTTAAGGATATAGAGATAAATGAACAACTCAAGTTTGTAGAAAGACTTCTACAGATTGAAGACAGGAAAGTCAAGAATCTTAAACACAAAAGACAAGTTCTAGTTAAAGTAAAGTGGGACTCCAAAAGAGGACCAGAGTACACATGGGAACTCGAGTCAGAAATGCAAAGGAAATATCCGCATTTATTCCAGTAGATCTCGAGGACGAGCTCTAAAATAAGGTGGGGAGAATGTAACAACCCTCGGTAAAACCAACGCTCTCATAATATTTCAGACACCCTATTATATCCTAAAATATCCTTATGTGTCTTATATTATGCCCCGTATGTGAAAACCAAGCCCGAAATACATTATAGTTTATAAAAATAAAATAAAAATCTGAATTATGAGTTGAGGCGGGCCGCGTAGGATCCCACCCCAACTTCACGCGGGCCGTATGGAAATGTAAACCGGATTCCTTTGATTTCTTTAAGTTGAAGCGGGCCGCGTAAGTGTTCTTGATAGTTAACGCGGGCTGCGAGTGACCTAAGTTGTGGCGCAGCCCTGAGCTGACACGTGTCGATATCGTGTCGAACCTAGTAGATGACCGGGCCAAGCTATAGTGTTGACTAGGTTTGACACGGGCCGCGTAAGGCTTTGCCTTACCTTACGCGGGCAGCGTGGAGACCAGATATCACAACTATATAAGAAGGCCGTCGGGTTTCGTTTTTCGTCGCTCACATCTCAATTCTAAATCTCAAATTCTGTAGTAGAGACATTATAGTCGGGTATTATACCCCTAATTAGCGAGGTTCTGCTCCGTTGTAAGTATTATAACCCTAGTTTCGTAACAGTTCCGCTACCCGATTGATTTAGGATTCCGTAACAACTGTCGTGGTTCTGCCCGACGTAGTTGTTGGAATACCGTCTCGGGGAGGGTATCATTAATATTTTCAAAGGGTTATGATACTAATCAATATACATTTGTATAAATTATAGATTTTATTCAGGAAACCCTTACGAAAAGCCTAAGACAGCAATGTGAGTTTATCCTCTTTTTGTTAATCTTTTTGGTAATGTTTTACCAAACATTAAATGTTTTACTATGAAATTTAGCAGTGATTGAGTCTTTGTAGTTCTTCAATTACTGCCGGTATGTTGGGGTTTTGTATACAAAATTTGTACTACTTGTGAGTAGTAAGTCTGGATGACAATACGTTACCATTGGACAATGAGTTAGCCAATGGGTAATATGACCCACAAGTCAGGATTGATAGTACCAAATGGAGTAATTGTGTAGACATAAACAATGTGATCGCTCTCAATACTGTTCACTGTGACTTTTGATTTAAACTTGATTAAATTGGGATTCACTCACCAGTATTTCCCACTGACAAATGTTTTTAAAACGCGTTTCAGGTAACCCAATGTGAAAGCCAATTAGTAAAAAGCCAGCTGGAGAGCACTGAAGGCTTGGGGAAAATGTGGCTATAAAAGTTACCTAATAAACGATGTTTTAAATTCAATAAAATAGGGTTTGTCCCTATAAATGTATTGTAATAAGAAACTTGGGTTTTACCCATGTGATTATTAATATTAAAAGAGGTGGTTTTTACTCTGATAAATATTTCCTAACTACGGTCCTGATGTAAATTCCGCTGCAAGATTAAATCAAAGCTGATACCACCGAAACTCTGTGATCGCGTCCGCCCGTTCCCGGGGATCAGGGATCGGGGGTTGCGACAGGCGGCGGCGTATGCATTGACATGGACTGAGCTGAAAGAGCTCATGCAGAAGAAATACTGTTCACGGGCCGAAATACAGAAGCTGGAAACTGAATTTTGGAATCTCAAAATGGACGGCCCAAAGATCGCCGAGTATGTGCAAAGATTCCACGATCTGTCTCACGTGGTACCCTATATGGTTACACCAGAATTTAAGCGCGTGGAGCGTTTCATCTGGGGGTTGGCACCCCAGATCATGAGCATGGTAACATCTTCAAAGCCTGCAACAATTACTGAAGCTATAGATCTGAGCGTGTCACTGACTGAGGAGGCTATTCGGTTAAACAAGTTTTCAATTTCTGATCCGAAAAAAAGGAGACACATGTTGACTCCACGGGAGAGAACAAAAGGAAGTTCTCTAACTTTAAGAAAGGCACCAGTAGTTCGAACAAGAAAGATGAGACGAGCGCACCGGCCAGGGCTAAAGGAAAAGGGTATATGGGCACTTTGCCCAAGTGTAACGCGTGTCAGTTGCATCACGAGGGACGATGCAGATCTGGAAAATGTGAATCATGTGGAAGAGCCGGTCACTCGAAAGAAACATGCTGGGTTGGTTCAGGCCGTGTTGGCCAAAGGGGTTTCGGAAACAACAACCGTGGAGGTAATGGAAATGGGAACCGTCCGCAAGGAAATAATTGAGGAAATGGAAACCATGGTAATTTTCCGAATCAAGCTGGAAGTGGGAATCGCAACCAGAACAATGCTCAAGGCGGTAATGGTAGTGGTCGAGGACCAGGATGTTATAACTGCGGAGACATCGGGCACTTCAAGCGTGAATGCCCAAAACTCAACCAAGCACAAGGCAGAGTCTTCAACATATATGCAAGGGAAGCTCGCCAAGATCCTAACGTTGTTACTGGTACGTTCCCTATAAATCAACGCTTTGCATCTGTACTATTTGACACCGGTGCCGACTATAGTTTTGTATCGCTAGAATTTAAGAAAATGCTTGGGTTAACTGCTAGTAAGTTAGACATTCCGTACTCAATTGAACTGGCTAATGGAAAGCTAGTTGAAACGAATGAAGTCATCAGAGGATGTGTAATAGAGCTGGGAGAACACGAGTTTACACTGGATCTACTGCCAGTCGAGTTGGGAAGCTTCGACGTGGTAGTAGGGATGGATTGGTTGTCAGGCAACAAAGCCGAAATTGTATGTCACGAGAAGACCATTCGCATCCCAATGGCGGATGGAGAAATGATCGTGGTACACGGAGAGAAGCGCGATACGCCCTTAAGGATCATTAGCTGTTTGAAAGCTAGGAAATGTTTGAAGAAGGGATGTGTTGCCTTCTTGGCACACATCGTCGATAAAGAAGCCGCTGAGCCGAAGATAGAAGATATTCCAGTCGTGAAGGTGTATCCTGAAGTCTTTCCAGAAGACTTGCCGGGATTGCCACCACAAAGACAAGTCGAGTTTCATATTGACTTAGTTCCAGGTGTCGCGCCTATAGCTAAGGCACCTTATCGACTTGCACCTTCAGAGATGCAGGAGCTGTCAACACAACTCCAGGAGTTGTTAGACAAGGGATTTATCAGACCAAGCTTCTCGCCTTGGGGAGCTCCAGTTTTGTTCGTTAAAAAGAAGGATGGTAGTTTTCGCATGTGCATCGACTACCGGGAGCTGAATAAGTTGACAATCAAGAACAGATATCCTTTGCCAAGGATCGATGACCTGTTCGATCAATTATAAGGTTCAAGTTTCTACTCTAAGATCGATCTATGATCAGGTTATCACCAATTGAGAATACAAGAGGAAAGTATTCCCGAGACTGCTTTTAGGACTCGCTATGGACATTACGAGTTCCTGGTTATGCCGTTTGGTTTGACAAACGCGCCAGCAGTATTCATGGATTTGATGAACAGAGTTTGTAAGCCGTACCTCGATAAGTTTGTGATCGTGTTTATTGATGACATTTTGATCTACTCAAATTCGAAAGAGGAACATGAACAACATCTAAGAGCTATTCTAGAGTTGCTTAAGAAAGAGAAATTGTACGCTAAATTCTCGAAGTGCGAGTTCTGGTTACGAGAAGTTTAGTTTCTTGGTCATGTGGTTAATGGAAATGGAATTCATGTGGATCCCACAAAGATCGAGGCGATCAAGAATTGGGAGACTCCTAAGACGCCAACCGAGATTCGACAGTTCCTAGGTTTGGCTGGTTATTATCGCAGGTTCATTGAGGATTTCTCGAAAATCGCTCAACCTTTGACCTCCCTCACACAAAAAGACAAGAAGTTTGAATGGGGAGACAAGCAGGAAGAAGCGTTTCAGTTGTTGAAGAACAAGCTTTGTGACGCACCAATTTTATCTCTACCCGAAGGCACGGACAACTTCGTGGTATACTGCGACGCCTCGCGTCAAGGTTTAGGTTGCGTGCTGATGCAGCGACAAAAGGTTATAGCATATGCTTCTCGCCAGTTGAAGATTCACGAGAAAAATTACACCACCCATGATTTGGAATTGGGCGCGGTGGTGTTTGCATTGAAGATCTGGCAACATTACTTATATGGCACGCGATGCACAATCTATACTGATCACAAGAGCCTGCAACATATTTTCGATCAGAAAGAGCTTAACATGAGGCAGAGACGCTGGGTTGAACTATTGAATGACTATGATTATGAGATTAAGTATCACCCAGGGAAGGCGAATGTGGTCGCCGATGCCCTGAGTCGGAAAGAAAGGATTAAGCCCATAAGGGTTCGAGCTTTGGAAATGATTGTTCAAACAGACCTCTCGTTGCGCATTCTTGCCACACAGAGAGAAGCTCTTAAGGAAAGGAATATTGAGAATGAATATCTCCGTGGGATGGAGAAACAGTTGGTACCAAACGGGGAAGGAACGTTGTGCTTCATGAAACAGATTTGGGTTACTCTGTTTGGTGGTTTGAGAAACGTTATTTTTGATGAAGCTCACAAGTCACGGTACTCGATCCATCCTGGATCGGATAAAATGTACCAAGATTTAAAGGATTTCTATTGGTGGCCGAGAATGAAAGGCGACGTTGCGATATATGTTGGCAAATGTTTAACTTGCGCCAAAGTAAAGGCCGAATACCAGAAGCCTTCAGGTCTCTTTCAGCAACCAGAAATACCCCAATGGAAATGGGAACAAATTTCCATGGATTTTATAACAAAATTGCCAAGGACGTCCAGAGGTCACGATACAATTTGGGTAATCGTAGACCGTCTGACCAAATCAGCACACTTTTTGGCAATCAAGGAGAAAGACAACACTAGCAAGCTAGCTGAGCTATACCTGAGAGAGATTGTTGCAGGACATGGAGTGCCTCTCTCAATTATCTCTGATAGAGATGGGAGATTCGTGTCAAGGATTTGGCAATCCTTTCAAGAAGCATTTGGTTCTCAGTTGAATCTGAGTACTGCATTTCACCCGCAGACAGACGGGCAGAGTGAACGAACGATTCAGACATTAGAAGACATGTTGCGAGCTTGCGTAATGGATTTGGGTGGAAGTTGGGACACTCACCTACCATTGGTTGAATTTTCATACAACAACAGTTATCATGCAAGCATCCAAGCCGCACCGTTCGAAGCTCTCTATGGGCGTAAGTGTCGATCACCCTTATGCTGGGCTGATGCGGGTGATAGACAGCTTGTTGGCCCGGAATTGGTCCAGGAAATGACAGACAAGATTGCACAGATCCGAGAGCGCATCAAAGCGGCTCGTGATCGACAAAGGAGTTATGCGGACCTGAGAAGGAAACCTCTGGAATTTGAGGTTGGAGATATGGTTTTGTTGAAAGTTTCACCCTGGAAGGGTGTGGCACGCTTTGGGAAGCGTGGGAAGTTGAACCCCAGATACATTGGTCCATTTAGAATCCTGGAACGGATTGGTCTCGTAGCTTACAAGTTGGATTTACCAGCAGAGCTAAATGGCGTTCATGATACATTCCATGTATCAAATCTGAAAAAGAGTCCAACTCAAGAAACAGTGGTCATTCCTGCCGACGAAGTTCATATTGACGACACACTCCACTTTACTGAAGAACCCGTTGAGGTTACTGATTGGAAGGTTAATAAGACACGCCGGAGTAGTGTCAAACTCGTCAAGGTTCGATGGAATACGCGACATGGCCCAGAATTCACGTGGGAGCGTGAAGATCGTATGAAAGAAAAATACCCACATTTATTCCCCAAGACCCCTGCATCTAGTAGCAGAGCTAAAATTTCGGGACGAAATTTTCTTAACAGGGGGAAAATGTGACAACCCTCATAATTACAGGTATCCGTACAATTAACTAATATTAAATTTGTGCTTAATGACTGTGCTTAATTACAACTGATGATATAAACTGCTTTATGATTTCTGCATCATACATACATGTGCATCACATTTCATACTGTCACACCATTCATTACATACAAACTTTAGTGACATACTTGATGCACAAAGCACAGTTAGCAAAGTTAGCAGATAACTCAGAAATATACTGACAGTGCCAGTACATAGACAAACAATATTTTGAGGCTTGGTATGAGCCAGGGACAAGGTACTACACTAGTATGAAATGTGTGGCTGAGATTGTGCCACGTCATCAGTTACTGTTACCTTAAGCCTTAATTTTTCATTAAGGCTTAGTGATTTCCGACTAAGAGTTATCGTGTCGGCCCAAGTCTTATGCGACTGTGCTCTATGAGTTATCGTGTCGGCCCAAGTGTTATGCGACAGTGGACCATACAAACTTTAGTGACATACTTGATGCACAAAGCACAGTTAGCACAGTTAGCAGATAACTCAGAAATATACTGACAGTGCCAGTACATAGACAGACAATATTTTGAGGCTCGGTATGAGCCAGGGACAAGGTACTACACTAGTATGGAGTGTAGGGAAGTAAGGACCATAAAACTGCGTCACTAGGTGATAGTTTAAGTGCCGGAAAATGCCTAAAACCCATTCAAAATGCAGAATTATGCATTAATTAACAAAATTCAGCATTTTTAACATGCTAGTAAGGTGCAAAAATATGGCAAAATGGTCCTGTATGCTTTCCTAAGTGTCGGGAATTAAAAGTGTCACAAAAAGTTACATAAAAGACACTATATGGAATAATATAGCACTTTAACGGAACGGTACCTAACCGAACAACCGGACAATACCCGGAACACAAAAATATTGTTAAAAACATTGTTTCATTTTTTCTGAGCTAGTTATGGTCCCCGAGCACTATAACACATTACATAATTCAAGTAACACACTAGGCACAACACTTACACTTAACAACCTTCCACTAATTACCTTTTACCACCAATTTACAACTAACCCCCCTTTCCCCCCATGAAATTGACGGTCACTAGGACCCACCACCACAAGATTTAGTTAAATCTTCCATAATCCCCATAAGATTTTCTATGGATCTTCTTGGGTCTTGTGTTGATTATGCTTATACTAGGAATAAGAATACAAGGTAATTACATGGTTCAAGTTACATATAGACCCCTCCCCCTATGCTAAAAAAATCGGCCACATGGCTAAATTTGAAGATTTACTTGATTTCCCCTAAATCTTCTATGATCATGGCAAGAGATATGTTTGTACGTGAGATGACACATTATCCTTTGGATATTAGAGTTTAGGAATTTATAAGGGAGCTTATCACTTCACTTAATCACCAACACCACTCTTCCTTCTTCCACTAAAGCTACGGCCGAACTACTCCCATTCACCACCACAATTTTTGATTTCCATTCAAAAAATCCAAGTGTATCTCAAGGTGCTACAAGGCGATTAACGAAGCTTGGTGTTCACGGATCGTGAAGGACCTCAACCACAAGCTTTTATCCACTTCATTTCCACTAGTGATCTTCCCTAGCTTTAAGCTAGTTGTAAGCTTCTTTGATTCTTGTTTACTTCACATTTTTAGTGGTTAATAGATATATTGTGATGAAAACATGTGAACACTAAAGGAACATGAACATAAATCATGAAACATAAGCTTACAAAAGATGAAACATAATGAAATATTGTTAGTATGATATTGTTTTGGGTATGTTGATGATTGGTTGTTGATTTCTTGGTAGTATGATGTTGATCATTATATGAAACTTGTTAACTTATGATTAAAACATGATTTAACAAGTTAAGAGGTGATTATGTGTTGTCATAAAATAATCATCTTCTAATAAAAATATGAACTTGTTAAATAAAGTGATTTCTTGAAATATAAGTAAACAAAGTAAGTTGATGATCGTATGGATCCGAGGTTTACAAATGGTTTTTCTAGATAAACCAAGTTAAAAAGATGATTTTGAAATATCATAACTTTTCTTGCACTTACAATATTTTTTTTGGAAATAAAATAAGTGTAGTAAGTCTAGTAAAACAAGAAATGTTGTAAACAAATATTTTTGTAAAATAAGTTCACAAGTTGTGAACATCTAAAAATCCCGAGAATGAGATTTTAACAAAAGTAAACACACTTTGGAGGGTAACTAGACCCACTAAATGTCACACCCCGACCACATAAAACAACAAAACGTGGCGGAAACGTCGGGGAGTGTTGTAACAGAATCATTGTTTCACAACCATGGATTAAATAATTTCGTTTTATTGAATTATTGAACTCATTGTTTTAGTACAAATCAGATAATTACAATATTATCTTTCAAGTTTTAAAGTCACTAAGGCACGAGTCCATCCTATGTATAGCATGTATCAACAATCATCACATAGCAGCACCTGAAACATGTGTAAAAATAGGTATGTCAGCATAAAAATGCCTGTGAGATACATTGGTTTTATTTATGCATGATCCATGACTTATAAGTTTAAAAGAATGTTTAATAAAAAGTAGTCATGAACCTAAAAATGTTTTCTTTATAAATCATGCAAAAATTTATAAGAAATTTGATGATATAAAAGAATGATGCATAAATAAATAATTAAGTAAAATGAGTTTATAAAATAATGTTTTGAATAAAATGTTTGTAGTATATATAAAAATATACTTTGGTTTTAAGAAAGTCGATTAGGTAATATATCAAAATATATTTCGGTTCCAAAATCGTTAAACAGATAGTATATTAAATATACTTTGGTTGTCAAAATAATCGTTTTTGATAGTATATCAAAAGTATACTTTGGATTTATGTATAACATATTAAACTATGTTTTGGTTGAATAAATAACATATTTAAAATATGTTTTGGTAGTTAACAAAATATATGTTGTTTTGTACAATATCACACATGAGAGTATATCAAACTATACTTTTGGGTGTATAATAAAATATACAATAAAAGTGTGATTTAAGAATTCAATCAGACCTAGTGCATCAAAATACACCTTTGAGACTATAGGGATACCACAAAGGCAATCCCTATTTGGATGGAGAAACAAATTGGTTTCAGACATTCCATGACAACAGGAATGGGGTGTCAAATCCTATAGCGCTATATCATACTACCAATCGGTCTTGTGAACATAACATAAGTACAATTCAACAATTAATTTTATAATCTTTGAAAATCGACGTTTGAACCATAAATGATCATTCAGTTTGTCAAAAGATAAGTACTAATATGTATAATCAATTATACTTTGAAAACATGAATATAACAAACAGGTACACATATTTCACCCCAAAACATTTGAAAACAGTAAAAGAGGGGACTATGTACTCACTTGAGGGTGCATAGAAGTCTTGAACAACAACCAAGCAAAGCTAGAGGGGGTACGGAATCAAACGGCACCTAATATAGGTAACTATGTTATTAAACGGCTCCTAAACCGGGAGATAGGATATAATGATGTTCTATAAATCAAATGAGTAATTAAACTCATATGGTATGATTTAATAGAGCTAACATTCTGATTTGGAAGTCTACCTAAGTGCTCTTGACCCGTTTCGACCCATTATGGTAGCATAAGCTACTATAACGCGTCGGTTGCGCAAAACTATGTTCGGATGGTTATCTATGAGCTATGTCAAGTCTTACATGCCCAATTATACCCTAACATGTTACTAATTCAGATTAGATGTCAAAAATATGTCCACATATGCACATTATGGATTTATGCTACAAAAGGGCATTTTGGTCATTTCCTATGGGCATGTAAACCAATTAACGAATAGCTAACCAATCCTATGTGATCATAAGGTATAACCTCATGGGTTATTCCCTATGCAACTATGATCACTAAGCAAGCTTGGTTGGATCCTAATGATCGACCAAACGGGTCGGGTTCGAAAGTCTAAGCGGTTGTCTAGACCGCTTAACTTACGACCCTAAACAAGCACTAAACTAGTAGTGACGAGTTAAACATGTCAAAACATGTTTAACCTACTTAGAAAACTGATTTGGTATCAAAACAAAGTGTTTTGATACCTAAAAGTAGTTCCGTTGCAAAATGCGTGCTAAAACGCATTTTGACCGAAACTTTGACTCGTCACTACACCTAGTTAATGTGGTAATCAGTAGGCATAATCACTAAGGATTATAACTATCGTGATTACAATCACGTTACAAAGTTCAATTGAACTTTGACTTGACCAATTGATGGTCAAAACCGAAAGTCAAACTGTTGGCCAAACTGTTTGACTTTCTGCACTAACATAAAGAAAAAGCATGAAAGAAAACATACAAGAGTCCAAAGCTTGATGAAATAATATAAGAAAACTAGAGAGGAAGTTCCAATCACTTGAGAGAGCTCCCAAATCAGATTAGAGAAGAGATAAGAGAGGAATGAGCAAAGAATCAAGTGAATGGCCTTGCTATTTATAGTGATCATGGGATCACAAGATCATTCCAAGTGTTTGTGTGGCCATCAAGGATTAAATCATAGCCATACATGTGTGAGGAACTGATTAGGGACCTTGGAGAACACTTAAACTTGCTCAACACACAAGGAAATTGCAAGAAATGCCCTTAAAAATCAAACAACAGCTGAAAATTGATAATCTAGTCGCTGGGCTATTCAGGCAGCCCACGTAAGCATATGGGGTGGGCTTACGCGGCCCGTGTGGGCTCCCCAGTTCAGCAAAAGTTTGATAATTTACAGAACAGGCCCCTGCACTTGGTTTAAGCTCATTTTAGCACCTTTTGACCCCCGTTAAGCCATTTTCAAGGCTCTACAAGGTCAATAAAGTTTAGAGGACTCAAAATGTGCTCAGAAAACTCTCGGATGTCGGCTTGTTTGGTCGTACGGTCACGTTATTCGTTAAATTACGACGAAACTCAAACGGACGCGAAAACGAACCAAATTAAGCGACGAATGGTATTTTTGCATGCCGATCACTAAAATAAAAATATTTTAGTGTGTACAAAAATTTTGGATGTCCAGATGTGGTCAGAACGTAAGATATGCGCGAAAATGCAAACTTACGCCGTTTTTGACACTTTTAGTCCCTGTAAGATCAAATAAGCATATTTTCACACACCGAACCACTCAAAGCTTATTTCTAAGCTATGTTTAGGTTATTTATGGTATGTTTAGCTTATGATCATGTTCTGGACTGTACGTTTCCTTACGAAATGGCAGACTTTTGCAAGTTGACGCAAATAGTCCCTGTGAGTGAATAAACTTGATTTCGCCATACCAAACCTTCCAAAACTTATTTCTAAGTTATGTAAAGGTTATTTAAGGTATGTTAAGTCTATTTCACTATTCTGGAGTGCTTGTTGCATTAAACTGGTTGTATTTACGCATTAGATTGCGTATAACCTTCCAGAAAGCGATTTAAAGCTCGAAATCGAACAAGAATTGATATGTGCAAACGATACACATATTTATACAAATCCCAAGTATGAAACACAATATTTCATTGGTTTGGTATTTGTATGATGGTTGAAGTGACACAGGTGTCACAGTCTCCCCTACTTTAGGAAATTTCGTCCCGAAATTTAGTTTTAGAGGAAACTTGTGACGACAACTGTGATGGTTTCGCTTTCGAATAAATCCCTCGAACCCTAAGTAAAACTCTGGGCCATGTTAGGATTCTTATCGAAATTGTCAACTCTCAAAGTGAAGTCCTTGTAGTAGCAAAACATGGAGTTTCGAACTACGGACAGAAGAACGTTTCTTATGAAGAATGATCATAGGAAACTGGTGTGTGCCTGAAATCAGTGTCAGAGAGTGTAAGATAAAATGACATTTGTCAATGTCTAGGACTTTTAGTAACTTAAATAACGCTACGTTCGCAATGTAATAAGGAACACTTATATATAGGAAGTACCAGCGGCGTATCCACCATGCTCCTTTCTACATTGTTCTCGTTTCGTTATTCTCATCACTACAGGTCTTAACACATGACAAAATTTGCTGTAGTTTTTGTGCACTGAATTCCATAGTTATGTATGCATCCATAATTACGTAATTCCTTGCACAGTCCGCACAGTTCATTTCATAATGTGTAGGGGAAAAATCAATCGAATAAACATGAAGCAGCTTGACTAGACCACCAAAGGATCTTTTTAAGTAGATCAATGAATGATCTTTTTAACTAGATCAACACATGATCTTCTTAACTAGACCGTTGTACGATCTCCTTAAATATACCACTTAAGGGATCTTTTCAATTATATCATCACATGATATTCCTAACCAGATTTTCAAATCAATCTGTTTAATTAGACCACTCAAGGGGTCCAATTATAGAATAGTACTTTATAACCCAAGGGACTTAACTACAATGTAGAAGTCCATTAAGGATTTAAGGTAGTACCTTTTGATATCCTACTATGAATCCCTCATATTGAAATATGGAAGATTCTATGAGGATTTGGATAAATCACATAAAATTATGGAACATATAAGAAAACACATAAGCACATAATCACATAATTGTTAATCTTGATCTTCATTTTGTTAATTTTCTTGTTAATTGAGCACACGAGTATTCAAAGCACACTAGGAATCCAATCCATGAATTCCGTTTGGCACTTTAAATATTTTCAAGAATCTAACTATGAAGATAGGAAGACCTTAATAGAGATTTGTCTTTGTTTCTTAAAAAGAAACGTGTATTTAAGATTTTCGGGGAGATCACAAGTGATCACAAAAATGACAGAATCACACGAGTAGTTTGTCTTATAAGTAACACCGTTCCTTGGTGTCGGTATCGTAGGGCTGTACAAACATAACAGTTTCGTAAAATAAAATTGAAACAACAATTTTATTTATATAACAACTGAATTGTTCCAACGTCAAAGGATAACAAACAAAGAAATACAAAAGACTAATTGTTCACTGCTGCATTGTCATCCACGTTCGCCTCATTTATGTTAAACACTCGTCCACGCACTGGATTTGCGTTAACAAGTCTTGGGCAATTGTTTCTGTAGTGAGTAAGGTCACCACAGTTATAACACGACCCAGGTGGGAACCGTGCTTGAACAGCAGCAGGATTTGCATAACGGCAGGTATCGACCAAATGTCCCAATCTCCCACAGTGGGTACATTTGTGACACTGCTCTTGCTCCAGATGATGACGGTTGCATTTGTTGCACAAAGGTGCGGTACCAACATAATTTTTCCTCTTACGAGGTTGTGCTGGCTGGTTTGGTGCAACATGATTGTTCTGAGCAGTTATGGCGCAGTTTTGAGAAGCCTTGCACTTCTTCTTCTTGGGTGTCTCGGCCTGTTTTTCCTTTGGTTCAACCTGTGCAGTCTTGTCTGATGGTCTCGGGTCGCCCTTTCGAAAAAGTTTACCCTTCCTGATATGGGATTCAGTCAGGGTGGCAGACAATTCAATGGCCTGTCTGACAGTAGTAGGGTTGCTGCAAGTAACGATATCCTAAACTAAGTCAGGAAGACCATCAATGTACTTTTCAATCGCCTTATCCACAGGCGTGACCATGGCAGGACATAACAGGCTCAATTCCTCATATCGGTCAGTATAGGCTCGATGTTCACCACTATCTTGTTTTAAATCATCGAATTCCCTTTCCAACGCTCTAAACTCATGACGAGGACAAAACTCCTTCATCATTAGAGCTCGAAGCTCCTCCCAAGTTTGAGCTAGTGCCACTTCAGCACCCCTATCGCGCATCACACCTTTCCACCAGGTAAGAGCACGCTTCTCGAACACACTGGATGCAAATTCAACCTTACGCTCATTCATACATTGCACATGCCTGAATGTGCTTTCCAAACTTTCGAACCATTAAAGGAGCGCGGTTGCTCCTTGAGATCCAGAAAACTTCAAAGGTTTGGCAGAGTTGAAGGTCTTGAAATTGAACTGGGTGTTGTTGTTGTTATTGTTGTTATATAACTCATGGATCTGGGTTACTACGCCAGGAAGTACTGCAGCCATTTGTTGAGCGACAAGGGCTGCGACTTCTTCAGCAGTAAAAGTTTGAGGATCACGTCGAGGAGGCATTGTCTAAAAGGAACAAGGGAACATGAGAAACGAGTGAGGTCGATGATTGGAAAAAAACAAAAGAGGTATTGAAAACATCGACAAAACATAAGGAAGGCGATCATTCGTTCGTTACCTCGAACAAACAAACGACACGCAGTGACTAATCAAAGTAAATGGATCATTATAATGTATCACTGAAGACATGCTCGCCTATAAGTGAATACTCACCCCAAGAGTTCCCAGGTAAGAGTGACTGGTCCGTTACTGCGGATTTGTACGAACACTCTAGCCTTAGACAGAAAACTCAGGGTACAGGCATTCACCTTTCCAGTTTGCATGTGTTCACATTATTTAGACCCAAACTTTGACGAGATTTTGAAAACTAAGAGGGTTCAAAACCTTATAATAGAGGGTTCAAAACCTAGT
Organism: Helianthus tuberosus; assembly: GCA_030545235.1. Taxonomy (NCBI): domain Eukaryota; kingdom Viridiplantae; phylum Streptophyta; class Magnoliopsida; order Asterales; family Asteraceae; genus Helianthus; species Helianthus tuberosus. The sequence goes on along the minus strand of CM060424.1, from coordinate 33,511,283 downwards.
AATCAATCATCCTAGAACATATGATTGGTTTTCAAAGCGGATTCGAAATTTGTATTCTTATTGTGGTTGTCACCTAAGGATAGGTGACGGTATTGTTTTAAAACTAAACACAAGACAACTTGTGTTAGGGTCCTAGGAAGGTTATAGTCTAGGTCAAAGCATTACTAATAACCTAATTCCCTATAACCATTGGCTCTGATACCAACTTTTCTGTCACACCCGACCACGTAAAACAACAAAACGTGGCGGAAACGTCGGGGAGTGTTGTAACAGAATCATTGTTTCACAACCATGGATTAAATAATTTCGTTTTATTGAATTATTGAACTCATTGTTTTAGTACAAATCAGATAATTACAATATTATCTTTCAAGTTTAAAAGTCACTAAGGCACGAGTCTATCCTATGTATAGCATGTATCAACAATCATCACATAGCAGCACCTGAAACATGTGTAAAAATAGGTATGTCAGCATAAAAATGCCTGTGAGATACATATGTTTTATTTATGCATGGTTCATGACTTATAAGTTTAAAAGAATGTTTAATAAAAAGTAGTCATGAACCTAAAAATGTTTTCTTTATAAATCATGCGAAAATTTATAAGAAATTTGATGATATAAAAGAATGATGCATAAATAAATAATTAAGTAAAATGAGTTTATAAAATAATGTTTTGAATAAAATGTTTGTAGTATATATAAAAATATACTTTGGTTTTAAGAAAGTCGATTAGGTAATATATCAAAATATATTTCGGTTCCAAAATCGTTAAACAGATAGTATATTAAATATACTTTGCTTGTCAAAATAATCGTTTTTGATAGTATATCAAAAGTATACTTTGGATTTATGTATAACATATTAAACTATGTTTTGGTTGAATAAATAACATATTTAAAATATGTTTTGGTAGTTAACAAAATATTTGTTGTTTTGTACAATATCACACATGAGAGTATATCAAACTATACTTTTGGGAGTATAATAAAATATACAATAAAAGTGTGATTTAAGAATTCAATCAGACCTAGTGCATCAAAATACACCTTTGAGACTATAGGGATACCACAAAGGCAATCCCTATTTGGATGGAGAAACAAATTGGTTTCAGACATTCCATGACAACAGGAATGGGGTGTCAAATCCTATAGCGCTATATCATACTACCAATCGGTCTTGTGAACATAACATAAGTACAATTCAACAATTAATTTTATAATCTTTAAAAATCGGCGTTTGAACCATAAATGATCATTCAGTTTGTCAAAAGATAAGTACTAATATGTATAATCAATTATACTTTGAAAACATGAATATAACAAACAGGTACACATATTTCACCCCAAAACATTTGAAAACAGTAAAAGAGGGGACTATGTACTCACTTGAGGGTGCTTAGAAGTCTTGAACAACAACCAAGCAAAGCTAGAGGGAGTACGGAATCAAACGGCACCTAATATAGGTAACTATGTTATTAAACGGCTCCTAAACCGGGAGATAGGATAGAATGATGTTCTATAAATCAAATGAGTAATTAAACTCATATGGTATGATTTAATAGAGCTAACATTCTGATTTGGAAGTCTACCTAAGTGCTCTTGACCCGTTTCGACCCATTATGGTAGCATAAGCTACTATAACGCGTCGGTTGCGCAAAACTATGTTCGGATGGTTATCTATGAGCTATGTCAAGTCTTACATGCCCAATTATACCCTAACATGTTACTAATTCAGATTAGATGTCAAAAATATGTTCACATATGCACATTACGGATTTATGCTACAAAAGGGCATTTTGGTCATTTCCTATGGGCATGTAAACTAATTACCGAATAGCTAACCAATCCTATGTGATCATAAGGTATAACCTCAGGGGTTATTCCCTGTGCAACTATGATCACTAAGCAAGCTTGGTCGGATCCTAATGATCGACCAAACGGGTCGGGTTCGAAAGTCTAAGCGGTTGTCTAGACCGCTTAACTTACGACCCTAAACAAGCACTAAACTAGTAGTGATGAGTTAGACATGTCAAAACATGTTTAACCTACTTAGAAAGCTGATTTAGTATCAAAACAATGTGTTTTGATACCTAAAAGTAGTTCCGTTGCAAAATGCGTGCTAAAACGCATTTTGACCGAAACTTTGACTCGTCACTACACCTAGTTAACGTGGTAATCAGTAGGCATAATCACTAAGGATGATAACTATCGTGATTACAATCACGTTACAAAGTTCAATTGAACTTTGACTTGACCAATTGATGGTCAAAACCGAAAGTCAAACTGTTGGCCAAACTGTTTGACTTTCTGCACTAACATAAAGAAAAAGCATGAAAGAAAACATACAAGAGTCCAAAGCTTGAAGAAATAATATAAGAAAACCAGAGAGGAAGTTCCAATCACTTGAGAGAGCTCCCAAATCAGATTAGAGAAGAGATAAGAGAGGAATGAGCAAAGAATCAAGTGAATGGCCTTGCTATTTATAGTGATCATGGGATCACAAGATCATTCCAAGTGTTTGTGTGGCCATCAAGGATTAAATCATAGCCATACATGTGTTAGGAACTAATTAGGGACCTTGGAGAACACTTAAACTTGCTCAACACACAAGGAAATTGCAAGAAAGGCCCTTAAAAATCAAACAGCAGCTGAAAATTGATAATCTGGTCACTGGGCTATTCAGGCGGCCCGCGTAAGCATATGGGGTGGGCTTACGCGGCCCGTGTGGGCTCCCCAGTTCAGCAAAAGTTTGATAATTTACAGAACAGGCCCCTGCACTTGGTTTAAGCTCATTTCAGCACCTTTTGACCCCCGTTAAGCTATTTTCAAGGCTCTACAAGGTCAATAAAGTTTAGAGGACTCAAAATGTGCTCCGAAAACTCTCGGATGTCGGCTTGTTTGGTCGTACGGTCACGTTATTCGTTAAATTACGACGAAACTCAAACGGACGCGAAAACGAACCAAATTAAGCGACGAATGGTATTTTTGCATGCCGATCAGTAAAATAAAAATATTTTAGTGTGTACAAAAATTTTGGATGTCCAGATGTGGTCAGAATGCAAGATATGCGCGAAAATGCAAACTTACGCCGTTTTTGACACTTTTAGTCCCTGTAAGATCAAATAAGCATATTTTCCCACACCGAACCACTCAAAGCTTATTTCTAAGCTATGTTTAGGTTATTTATGGTATGTTTAGCTTATGATCATGTTCCGGACTGTACGTTGCCTTACGAAACGGCAGACTTTTGCAAGTTGACGCAAATAGTCCCTGTGAGTGAATAAACTTGATTTCGCCATACCAAACCTTCCAAAACTTATTTCTAAGTTATGTAAAGGTTATTTATGGTATGTTAAGCCTATTTCACTTTTTTGGAGTGCTTGTTGCATTAAACTGGTTGTATTTACGCATTAGATTGCGTATAACCTTCCAGAAAGCGATTTAAAGCTCGAAATCGAACAAGAATTGATATGTGCAAACGATACACATATTTATACAAATCCCAAGTATGAAACACAATATTTCATTGGTTTGGTATTTGTATGATGGTTGAAGTGACACAGGTGTCACACTAAACACCCCACTAAGTTACTACGCGTTTTTATAAAACATCAAGTTCATGTTGTGTTATAAATAGAATGGTTTTGCACTTGGTAAGTGTAATATTGTTTAGAGTATGGTTGTTGATTGATTGAATGATTTTTTTGAAAAGAAAATGATATGCGTATTAGCATGGACACCTCCATTTACAAAGGAGACTATGGCGAAATTTTCTAAAAATGTAAACACTTAGAAAATATTTTCTAACAAGTGTTTACAAAAATGTTTTAACTTTGTTTTTCAAAATAAACTTCGCCATAGGTTTTGTTACAAAATACAAAGTATCGGAGGTTGATTTTTTTTATAAATAAAAATGGACAAATATATATATTTAGAATATATATTTATTAATAAGACGCTTGTGTGAATATTTGTTACTTGGTGAACTAGTTATATTATTTTAGGGTAAAATAATGTAACCTAACAACACCATGAAATTACAACTCTGAAATAATACCAAAAATATCACACGGAATAAATTTTGAAGTTACACACTTGGTATTGTGAAACCGAACGCAAAAACGTAACTTATAAAATATTACAGAAAATACTCTTACACATATATTTTTGGTAAAATATTATTTTGGAAACTAAAGAAGTGAAAATATATTATTTTTGGGAAAAATATATATTTTGGGATACATTATTTTTGACAAATAAGTTATATATATATATATATTTTCTAAGTGGGACTTAAAAATATAATACCTTGGAACTACAATATACATGTATAAATACCCCCATCCTTGGGAAGGAAATACGAAAATTAAAATAATTGAGAAGTATTAATGCGAAATATTGTTTACACCATTATTCCAAAATTAAATATAATTCAAGGTTAAAATAATTATTATTTTAACAAATAATTATAACTTGGAATAATATTCGGAGTCATAAGAAAAGAAACTCAAAACATTAAACTCTAAGCAAGGCACGACTCGTTCGTCTAATAGACATTAGTACGTTGTAGGTTGTCGTGTAGCTGACAGAGCTTGAGTTGCCGGTACGAGACGCACTACAGTGAGTTCATGTCCCCCTTTTCCTTAAACTGTTTTGTTTACTTACTTCGGGGGTGAAATACATGTTACATGGGATTACTTACAATACTATTGGTATGATTAGCCTAGGAAAGAACCATAGATCATGTGATAGGGTAGGCGGATACTTGGGACCATTAATCCTCGTATCAGGACCGAGGGGCATGAGTGATAGATCTATTTGGGTGTCGCGAGCCCACACCCATGAGGCCGGGGCGGCCCATAGTGGTGACTATGTCTTCCAGCTGGGAGCCCGGTACAACTTTGCTAGGTTTGAGTCTTCCTACACCGTCACACATATCAGTGGCCTTGCAAACCATTGGTGATCTTTTCCTTGTTCGCAATCATACCGGGACATACATACATATACAATTTAAAAAGGTTTATACATACTCACATACACATGAACTCGCTCAACTTTTTGTTGATTTTTCAAACTACATGTATTTCAGGGAACTAACGGATCTGGCGGGGTATGCATGTGTCTAGCTGCGTTGAATAAAAGATGTTATCCAGGGTTGTTGAGTTTAGAGAGTGTATTCCTTTCCTGGACTGGATACATAATTCTAAACTCAGGGTTTTATTTAAGTACTTTTGTTGAGTCTTTATGAACTCGTTTAAACAAGTCTCGGTTTGTAACTTATTTTGGGGTTGATGTTTTCAGACAATGTTGTTGTGGTATTTTCTTAACTGTTTTAATGGATAAACATCTTGTATTTTCATCATATAGCATTGTTATGATTGTTGCTATGGTATTAAGAAGTCACACCAAATAAACCCACGCTTCCGCAAAAGCCAGGGTGTGACATATAATTGTTAACTTAGCAAAGTTTTTGTAAAGTCGCATTTTAGTTTAAAATGCGTATTTTAATGTTAAATCGTGTTATTTAAAGATGGGTCTTACAGACTACACGTCAGAGCATTATATCCTGATTGTTAACTTGTCTTATTCGTAGTTAATACGATAAGAGAATATTCTATAATTTAAGAGTATTGTAAGTTATACTTACCTAGCATCCGAATTATGCTTTTCTTTCATTACTTGATTCGTCTGACCCGCTTCCTTCCCAAGCTTCCACCTAGCTTGTCAGGCGTCAAACTATCATTATAATTTGTAAGATGGTTAGATTAGTCATAATCATTCATGACCATTCCATCCTACAATTCTTATGTCGAAACTATCATTCGATCATATCTAAGGTCAGTTTGACCTTTAATAGTCAACTGCCTATAACATATATAATTACACGAGGTAGCTCAATTTCTCGTTAAATTACTTGGTTAGTCATCCGATAATCATCATTCCTATGTTATCGTTTTAATCACTTATTAACCAAGTTCTCGTAAATCATAATTTACCGAATTATTACACAATGATATTTAACATCATTGAACATGAACATTTCATCAATTTTTATCATGTCCTACTAAACTTATTTCATAGTAAGTATGATTATATACTCAAACTCACAATTTATCAAGTATTTCATCATTACTATCTTACATGATGATTCTAAACACCATTATATCATCAAATTCATCACATGATTAATACCCACTTAACCTAGTGTGGTAAATCATCCAATCATTCAATTCATAGCATGTTAGGTATGATTTTCACTTAGGGTTTTGTTCCTAAGCAAGTATACATCACTAATCTAGCCATAGCTTCTCTAATCCATGCCTAATTCACGATTAGGATGATTTTCCAATTTTACAACTTCACGAATCATCAAGATTTTACATACCTTATGATCCTCTTGTTCGGGTGATCGTTAATTCACGTTCGGTTGTGAATTTGGGATTCATTTGACCCTTCAATTTGATGAATATGTGAAGATTAGGGTTTTGAGCTCATTGGGAGCTCCCCTGCTCGATCCAGAACACGCATAGTGTGTGGGTGTTTGGGTTTTGATTTCTTTTAAATAACCTTTCTAGTTATCCCACTTTAACCCCTCGTGTTTGGTTCGTTATTAAGTAGGCTACAACCTATAAATTTTAACAAAAATATTCCCACTTATTAACTAGGTTAAACATTCCTAGTTAACTTAGTGGGTTCAGGGAATTTATAACTAAGTTTATTTTAAGTCCCGTTAACTCGGGCTTTCTATAAACTTTATTTCATCAGTAGCCTTTATACTATTTTTATTTAATATTAGGTTTATTAATTTAAAATCCTAATTTTCACCGGGTTAATTTTACCACTAACGGTACTTCACCCGTCTTTAGTATTAACGTGGTTTGATTACCAAACCCGTTTTCGGGGTGTTACATTTTTTCAGTTAAATTAGCTCATACAAGGGTAGTTTTGTCTTTTTACCTATTTATTTAAAAATATTTTACCAAATAAGACAAAAATAATTTTAAAAATAATATAATATATATTAATATAATATGTATATGTATATATGTATACGTATTTATTTCTCTCTCTATACCCCCTTTCTCTCATTCTACCTCTCTTCGCCATCGTCAACAACCGTCCCAATCAACCACTAACAACCACCACCCTCCATGACTCAACAACCATCACCGCCACTAACCCATCCCGCGGCCACCACCCACAACCGCACCTCCCCACCTACAACCCTTCGATTAAACCTTCCCCCACATACTTCACTGTAGCCCTCCACCAAATCACCATGAATATGTACCACCACAGCCACCCCCTAGTATATGTACTACGAACATGTTTAATCATCCAGCTTCAACAAAATCAAACAAGCTGCAGAATCCCCAATAATCTTTCTCAAGGTATATACACCCTGAATATCCACCCTTAGCAATCTAATTTCAATGAAACTAAATTTCAAATCCTGCAATCTAATTTCAGATCCAACCACCAAATCGAAGTGGCTAGCGGCGGCGTTTGGCATCGACATTTGGTAGTGGGTGGCATCAGCGTGAGTATTAGCGGTGAAGAACAGTGTTGGTGGTTGGTGATTGTTAGTGGTTGAAGAAACACTGGATAAAAGGATCGGAATCAATTTATCCAGGGGTTAGGTTCCTCATAAAAGGGTGGATCTCTCTCGTTTGATTTGATGGGACAATTCTTCCTCTCCGGTGATCACTGGAAAACAGAACACCGTTAGCCTCGTCACGGGGAAAATGGAGGTTTTCTCCGTGACCCGACTCCGGTGTGAGAATAAGTATGTGTTTATGAAGAAGAAGAAGTATTGATGAAGTGTGTGAAACTTGACGTTCATACCTGAATTATTCTCATATTTATAGCCAGGCGTTTGGGCGGGAAAACTCGTTGATGAAATATTAACGGAAGATGCTAACCCCATAAGCGGTTACTTTTCCTTTCGTTAATCTTCTTGATCCGACGTGAGTGCACACGGATCGCTATTTTGATCCACGGCTAGGGGATTGCCACGTGGAAAGTGGGCAAGTGGAGATTTTCCTCCAATTCCATGCCATCATCGTGATTTCGGGGAGGCCTGAGATGATGACACAAGTGTTCCAGACGGTTATAACCGTCTGGTGGTGCACGATTGAGCCTTCTAGAAGGTTATTGTCACAATCCGGTGTGGCTCCTTATCATGTGGTGTCAGCTCAGTAAGTAATATCCAAGTCTGGGTAATTACTAAGCGGAAATGTCTGTTGGGATTTTTATCCTTTTTTATTATGAAGGTGCAAGGATTCATGATTTTCCTTTTATCGCGCAAGTGTTGCTTGTTATTTTTCTCTTAAATTCTCTCTGTAAGACCAGTTGCGCGGCCACGCAAGGCCAAAAGAGGGCCAAGAGGTGAGGTCGTGGTATGGTCCCAAGTATTTGATATGATGTTTTTGGGACCTTACCCCTTCAAGTCCCCCCAATCTAGTGTTGCTCTTATGCAAATAAGTGGAGCACTGGACTATGTGAGAGATATGCTTTGGGCGCGAAAGTAGGGAATCTTCTGTGAGAAGATTTACTTTGTTTAATATGGATATTTTTGGAAATCTTTGACTTTGGGTGAGAAAGGTACAGTGAGGACTGTAGGACAGGCTGTCACTGTCAGGTGCACATTACTGATCGTGCTTTACATGCGCGCGTGGACACGCATTTGTGTGGTTTCCCACTCGCCCCTGTCGCTTGGGTAACTGTGCTATTCCGAAAAAGGTGTGGAGCAGTTTTACAGAGGTTATTTATGGCGGTGGGTATATAAGTGTTTTGGATTTCTCATTTCCAGTAATCATTACTTTGTTGAAAAAACCCTTCACTTTTCGTCTTCTTTATTTGTTCTTTAGAAAGAATTTGCAAGTTCTTCCTCTTATGTCAACCGGAGATCATCACGAAGATTCAACAGAAGAAATGTCTGTCGAACTTCCACCGTTGAAGTGGTCTAGGGCAACCTTCGATGGATTGGTTCGGAACCTCCGATTTCCGGAGAACTGGGGTGCCCGATACCCTGAGGAGGGTCAGACGGTGGCAGATGCTCCGGCTGGGTATATCACCCTGTTTTGGGACTTCTTTTGTGAAGGCAACTTTCGTCTGCCTGTAACGAAATTTTTTCTTGAAATTCTTGGGTATTATAAGTTTCATCTCTCCCAAATGCACCCGATTGGTATGGTTAGGGTTCGGCATTTTGAGTTCGTGTGTCGTACGATGCATATTGAGCCGACAGTTTCTCGGTTCCGAATTTTTCACCAGATGCACTGTACCCAAGGGTTTTATTCTTTTGTTCAGAGAGCGTCGGCGAAGAAAATTTTGTTGCAACCCCCAAAATCCTTCCATGATTGGAAGCAGAAATTTTTCTTTATCAAGGCCGGCGTTGTTCCGATGAGGATGTTATTTAGGGGAAAGGAAGATGTCCCCACCGAAACTATTCAGACCCCTGCTGACGAAAATTGGTATCAGGATCTGAAAGACGTTCCAAACATTGCGCTGCCGGAGAAAGCCCTTGTTGGGGCCGATATGAGTCTGAACTGGAGGATGGAACGAGAAGAGAAACCGGTGTACATGAAGGATGGCCATGGTACGAATTTTGCCTTGTTCCTTTCTTTTCTCTTCCCTTCCCTTTTTTTTTTCTTTTTTCTTTTTTTTACTTGCCCTTCTTCCCCTGCAGTTGTTTCGTTGTATGTCGTTGCATTTAAGAGAGAAGGCGGAAAGATGAGTACCATTCAGAAGAAACCTGATGAAGAGCTTTGGTATCATCGAATTGTGAAGAATTTTGTTCTTCCACGGGATGCGGATCTGTCTTTTCAGCCTGCTGCTGGTGCTGGTAAGCTATTATCTTTTTAATTTTTGTCTGCTATTCTTGCGCACTCAAATAAATTGTACTCTGCGCTTTGTTAGTAGGCGAATTGTCGAACTTGGGCATAGGCCATGAGAAGAAGAAGCGCGCGACAACCGCTACTGTTGCGGGTAACGTCACCTCCAAAAGAGGGTAACGTCACCTCCAAAAGAGGGGCCTACTACAATAACTAAGATAGTCTCTTAAATAGTGCAAAAGTGCGGAAATAATCAAAGGTTACACTAAACACGAGTCGGAACCAAGTGATTCATCTTGTCTATCTGTTTTTACTTTTATTTTTATTTTCAGCATTTTAGTTAGTTTTTATTTTTCTTAGTTTAAAACATTTTTCTAAACTTTTGATTTGATTAGACGTTGATGATAAACCGGTACTAAGAGCTCTTGTGTCCTTGGACGACCTCGGTATCTTACCAACACTATACTACGCTCACGATGGGTGCACTTGCCCATATGTGTGTTTAGTGTTAGTAAATATCGTGTTTTATAAATTTAAAACTTGGCAAAAAAAAGTGTTAAAAAGGGCTTAACATATACATTAAAAACTAATAACACTCACGCACATCAAGTTTTTGGCGCCGTTTCCGGGGACACAAGGATTTTAAGAAAGCTTAAAATCGACTGCCTAATCAGTTTTTCAAAACCTTTTTAAAACGCGCGCACATTTTTCTGCATTTTAGTTTAGTTTTGCATTTACTACTCCTGAACACGGGGCTGTGCTGCACATTTTTCATAAAACACCCAGTAACAGTAGCTTGAACACGGGCCGTGCTCACTGAACACGCCCCGTGCTCAACGAAATTAGTAAATTTAATTAAAACGCCCAGATACAGATTCTGTACACGGGGCCGTGTCCACTGAACACGGGGCCGTGTCCAGCCTCTATTTCCGTTTTTTTGTTTTTGTTTTCTGATCTTGAGACTTGGTTGTGGTCTGCTGAGTGATTCTTATGGATCGATACTCAGGAGGTTACAACTACACCTATGAGGAGGATGATTATAGGAGTAACTATTGCACTAATTGTAGTAACCCACACTCGGTTCAATATTGTCACTCATATCAACCATCCAATTCATACACCTACTATGAGGAGCCCAGGTACGAGCCATCAACTTCATACACATCTTATGAAGACCAAAGGTATGAACCTCCTCCCTCATACTCATATTTTGATGAACCAAGGTATGAACCTTCTTACTCATACTTTGAGGAACCAAGATATGAGCCACCACCTTCGTATGCTTATTATGAGGAACCATGGTATGAACAACCCACCTCATATGAGTATTATGAAGAACAAAATTACGAACCTTATCCATCATATGCTTACAATGAAGAACAATGGTGTGAACCATCTACTTCATATGGGTATTATGAGGAACAAAGGATCGAACAACCGGATTCAAGCTTTGAAAATCCCGATCCTTTTTCTATAACCGAAGTGACCGATAGGATATTAGAACACCTTAGAGTTATCGATCGCTATATAAAAGAATTTCGTGCAAGGGAAGAGGAGTCCCGCGCAAGAGAAGAATTAAATAAAGAAAAGATAACTGAAAGTGTAAAAATGGAAGAACAAATAAGTGAAAAACCGACACATGAGTTAAACAACGAAAAAGGTGAGTCCGTTAACGATAAAATTCAAGAAGAGTCTAATTTTGAAGAAATTAATCTCTTGTCACCTTCTTTTGAAAATCATTGTTTAGTTCCAACTCATGCTAAGTTTTTAAAAGAGTTAAACACTAACACTAAAATTAACGAAACGGTAAGTGTTAAGTTAACTACTGATCAAACCTCACTAATAAAAGAAGACCTATTTGAAATTAACATTACACCGGTTCCATGTTTCTTTCAAAATTCATTTATTAGTAATGTCACAATCGATAAAGATCTTTGTGTTAACATAATGCCTAACTACATTTTCGAAAAATTAAGTATTAGTGATTTTTCTCCACTTCAAATACCCATTTTTCTATCCAATCGAAAGGTAATAAAATCAATCGGTGTAGTTGAGGATGTCTTGGTTCAAACAAATCAAATGGTAATCCCGACCGACTTTGTCATCCTCGATGACGCTCCTCTAGTGTTGGGACGACCCTTTGTAAAAACCCACGAAGCTTTGAAAAACCGGAAGTACAACAATCTACCTCTTCAATTAGGGGCATTTAAAAAGAGTGTCGATCTTGAGCGGTCAATGAAATATCCATTCGGCAATAATGACCCCCTAATTGAAGATGAAGATGAACCACCCGATACAAGTGAAAAGTTTGACCACTTTGTTGAAGAAGAGGTCGCCATAGAACAAACTTTTAAAGTTCTTGATGAAAATGAGCAACCACATAAGGAGTCTCCTAAAGACCCACCTCTTGAGCTCAAAGAACTTCCAAAAGGTTTGGAATATGCTTTTCTAGACAAAGATGGTAAATTACCTGTAATTATTTCATCTAAATTAGATAGTTTAGAAAAAGAAAAATTAATTAGTCTTTTGAAAAAACATAAAAATGCGATCGCTTGGAAACTTGTAGACATAAAAGGAATAAGTCCTTCCATGTGTACGCACAAAATTTTAATGAATGATGACTACAAATCGGTAATACAACCACAACGTCGAGTAAATCCAAATGTTCAAGAAGTGGTTAAAAACGAAGTCATCAAATTACTTGACGCCGGACTTATTTATCCTATCTCCGATAGTCCTTGGGTGAGTCCCGTCCAAGTAGTTCCAAAGAAAGGAGGTATGACGGTAATAACTAATGAAAAGAATGAACTAATACCAACGAGAACCGTCACAGGATGGAGAGTATGTATAGATTATAGACGATTAAATGAAGCAACAAGAAAAGATCACTTTCCTTTACCCTTCATTGATCAAATGTTAGAAAGATTATCCGGTCATAAATTTTATTGTTTCTTGGATGGTTTTTCAGGTTACTTTCAAATCCCGATAGGACCCGAAGACCAAGAAAAGACAACCTTCACATGTCCCTATGGAACTTTTGCTTATCGACGCATGCCGTTTGGTCTATGTAATGCCCCCGCAACATTCCAACATTGCATGGTGGCCATCTTCCACGACATGATAGAAAAAACAATGGAAGTCTTCATGGACGACTTTTCTATCTTTGGGGATTCATACGACCAATGCCTCGATAACCTTGAACGAATGCTATCCCGATGTGAGGAAACTAACCTCGCCCTTAACTGGGAAAAATGCCATTTAATGGTAACAGAGGGAATAGTACTCGGTCACAAAATCTCAAGCGAAGGAATGGAGGTGGATCGAGCCAAAATAAATACCATTTCTTGACTACCGCCTCCATCCTCCGTTAGAGCTATCAGAAGTTTCCTAGGGCATGCTGGATTTTATAGGCGGTTTATCAAAGACTTTTCTAAAATCTCAAGGCCTCTAACAAAATTACTTGAAAAAGATGCCCCTTTCATCTTTGACAAGGATTGCAATCAAGCATTTCTAACTTTAAAAGAAATGAAAGTCAATGCACCTATCATGATAGCACCTGATTGGAAATTTCCTTTCGAAATCATGTGTGATGCCAGTGACTTTGCAGTTGGAGCTGTCTTAGGACAAAGAAAAGAGAAGCATTTTCACCCAATTTATTACGCTAGTAAAACACTTAACGATGCACAAGAAAATTACACAACAACTGAAAAAGAATTACTAGCTATGGTATTTGCTTTTGATAAATTTCGTTATTATCTTGTTCTTTCTAAAACTATAGTCTACACAGATCATGCAGCCATTCGGCATCTCTTCAAAAATCAAGATGCGAAACCACGTTTGATTCGGTGGATTCTACTCCTCCAAGAATTTGATATTGAAATCAAAGATAAAAGAGGAGCAGAAAACACCGCAGCAGATCATCTTTCACGCTTAGAAGACCTAGCTTTGGAGGCAACCAGGGACGAACAAATCAACGAAAAATTTCCAACGGAGTCCCTAGAAATGGTGGAATAAAAGAAAGAACCATGGTACGCCGACTATGCTAACTACCTAGCTAGCGGTATAGTCGCTAAAGGTTGGCCACATCATCAAAGGAAAAAATTCTTTGCCAATGTGAAACACTATTTTTGGGAAGATCCATATCTTTTCAAAATGTGTGCCGACCAACTCATCCGACGATGCGTACATGGTAGTGAAGCACGAAGAATTCTCCGCCATTGTCATGAAGGTCCATATGGAGGACATCATGGTGCCGCAAGTACCGCACGAAAGGTATTTGATTCAGGATTTTATTGGCCAACCATTTACAAAGACGCCCAAAGTCTTGTCAAGACTTGTGATGCGTGCCAAAGAACAGGTAATATTTCTTCCAAAAATGAAATGCCACAAAATGGCATTCTTGTTTGTGAGATTTTTGATGTGTGGGGACTCGACTTTATGGGACCTTTCCCACCGTGAAAAGGAAACAAATATATACTTGTGGCAGTAGACTACTTGTCTAAATGGGCCGAGGCCGAGGCACTTCTAACAAACGATGGAAGAGTCGTGGTAAGATTTCTGAAGAATTTATTCTCTCATTTTGGCACACCTAAAGCATTAATAAGTGATAGAGGTACCCATTTTTGCAACCATCAACTTGAATTTTTTTTAACAAGATATGGGGTCTATCACCGGGTCTCAACGGCATATCACCCTCAAACAAACGGACAAGCCGAAGTGACTAATAGAGGTTTAAAACGAATACTCGAAAAAACCGTAGGGTTAAATAAAAAGGAATGGGCAGATAAATTAGATGATGCTTTATGGGCTTTTCGAACTGCTTATAAAACAACAATAGGTACAACCCCATATAAGCTTGTCTATGGAAAAAGTTGTCACTTACCAGTAGAAATTGCGCACAAAGCCTATTGGGCAATTAAAAATGTAAACTTAGATTTAGAATTTGCTGGTAAAAATCGATTTTGTCAATTAAATGAATTAGACGAACTTAGGAATTATGCATACTCAAACTCAGAAATTTACAAGGAAAGAATGAAAAACTTGCATGATAAACATATTAAACCTAATAAATTTCGAGTAGGAGATCTAGTTCTTTTGTTTAATTCAAGACTTCGATTGTTTCCTGGTAAATTAAAGTCTAGGTGGTCAGGACCTTTTTCCATCACCCATATTTTCCCTCACGGTGCAGTAGAAATTAAATCTCGGAATGGACCCCCATTCAAAGTCAATGGCCAACGGCTGAAACTCTATCAAGGTTTCATTGAGGATGAAGAGGAAGAGATCTCGCTTCAAACGGTCGAAGAATGAAAGCATCAACATCATACCTGGTAAGTTACGAACGATTGGGACGACATCTAAAGCGGTAAGTTTTCTAACCAAAGTTCTTGGGAAACAAGGGCACTCACACGAGCACTAAAAAAAAAAAATTTCAAAACTTTGCTCGGCACGAGGCCGTGTCCGCTGGACACGAGGCCGTGTCCACGCTACTGTCGGGATATATTCCCCTTTTCATAACAGTTTCTTCATTCCACACGCCCCGTTTCCCCGAAAACGCTCTGGTTCCAGGCGATTTTCCGCAGATTTTCGACGTCTCCTATCATTCCAACAACATCAAGGTATGATTCTATCACAATCATTAGTTAGATTTAGCATTTGCATGTAGTTAAAACTTCAAGAATTTGGGAAAAATCTAGGGTTCTTGAACTACACCCGGATCGAACCTCAAATTTTTGCTTTAATCTGTTAGCATTTAGTTAGATTAGTGTTAAAGGAAGTAAATCCACTTGTATTGTTCATAGATTCGCCTGATTTCTCATAAAAACCCCAAACCCTTGTTTTTGAACCGAAAAAGATAAAATTGAAGGGGTAACCGGGTTGTTTTGGGAAAAACGGCACTTGGGGTTTCATTTTCGGGGGGAAACCGCACCTATTGGACCAAAAATTTTCAAGTTTTCGAAACCGGGTCGAAAAATGATGTTTTTGAGTAACAGATGCCTGGACACGGGGCCGTGTCCGCTGAACACAGGGTCGTGTCCAGCACACTGTTGCAGTTTTGTCCGAAAATTCTAATGTTCGTGCTAATTTCTGGTGTATTCTTTCAGATGGCAAGGAATTTCACAAGGTTTAACGCAAATGAGCTCGATGCTAGGGCTAGATATGAAGTACTTCAAACAAGGCCGGAGGAATACCAAAGGAAAGCATGCACGGATTTGTTAACATTGGTGAACCAAATCGACCGCTTCAACAACCTTGTCACAGGACCACTAAGAGTCGCTTTAACAACTCGACTTCGTTCCGTCCACGAATGCACTTTGGAATTCTATAGCACCTTCACGTTCAACTCAAGGTGCGACCCATTCGACAATGATGGGGTAGCATTCCGATGTGGCGGAACTAAGTATTCGATCTCTATGGCACAATTTGGGTCGATTGTCGGGTTGTATGCGGAAGAAGATGCAGGTAACGAGGAAAATACTGGAGGGATGTGAGAGATAGATGAAAACGATTGCCAAGCCGCGTGGGCTCAGATTGGTGAAGGGCATTACAATCCGAGCAGCACTAAGAGCACGAAGTTGAGGGATCCGCTCTACCGATACATCCATAGGCTCCTCGGCTACTCTCTTAGTCAAAGACATGATAGCGGCGACGTCGTTGGGTTAAGAGATTTAGTTGTCCTCCACTGCATCCATAACCGCAGGCACCTCGATGTTCCGTTCCTCATGCTCCGAAACATGCATCATAACCGCCTTGCTACTGCACCAACCCCTATCTTCTTTGGGGGATGGGTGTACCGTCTCTTTAAGCACTTCACCCGCATACCTAGGTCATTCGGAAGGAGCCCATGGTCGGGCAGGGTAGATATACACATTTGCCGCTCAATGAACCTAATCTATGAGGCTGAAGACGGGACGGTTAGCTTCCAAAGGATGCAAGGGTATGCATGGAACCCGCAAGAGGCACTTGTCCTTCATGCTCCACGACATCATCAGTACCAGTACCAGCCCCATGGTGATCCAGGCCAGTCCTCCTCAGGAGGCGGTTTTCCTAACTTCCAAAGTTTACATGATTTGTTGCAGGAAAACCTCATGTGCACCAGGAACACCTACAATATGGCAAGCAACACGTACAACCGGGTTAGGGCGATCGAGAGAAACATATCCGATATCCAAGATGATATTGGAAATATCCAGGAGTACATTGCCGGGCATGGTGGAGATGATGATGATGATGAGGACGAGGACATGGATTAGGCGGGAGGAGCGGAGGAAGAAGCGGTTGGTTGGTGATTCCCCAGGTTAACCTTTTATCTTGAACAATTTCCGGCCTGCGTGCCGTGTGTCAAACAATTTACTTTCCTTTAACTCTTTTATTTTCTGCATTTTTTTTTCTTTTCTAACTTTGTGATGGATGGGATGTTGAACATTGTTAATCTAGGATGTTTGCTATGTTTTGGAGTAGTGTTTATTGATAAAACATGTACATACGAGGCTTAGAGCACTAAACCTTAGTGCTACTAAAGCCGGGACAGGAAAACCAGAACCAGAAACCTGTTTTTCAACCTTGCAGATTGTCTACACGGGGTCGTGTCCAGCCGACACGCCCCCGTGCCCACTACCCCAGCCCTGCTGTTTGTCTAAAAATGCAGACTTTTGCCAGACACGGGGTCGTGTTCAGCCGACACGCCCCCGTGTCCACCTTCTGTAAGTTTTCGTTACTGGCAATTGAACACGGGGTCGTGCCCACCAGGCACGGGGCCGTGTCCAGCGCCCAATAACACAATTTTTTGCTTTTTCACACCTTTTTACACATTCAATCAACCTAAAAACTTATTTTTGGGACACATTGAGGACAATGTGTAATTTAAGTGTGGGGGGGGGGGGGGGGATGCTAAAACCTTGAATCTTGCAAGTCCTAATAACAAGCCTTACACAAAACTCTATTTGAACCGCTAATCACCCCAAATTTTTTCAAAAATTTTCATTTTTTTTACTTGTCTAGGTTAAATTTGGGAATTTCAAAATTCTAAAAAGGTTATATTTTTACAAATTTACAACCGATAGCGTCGTGATAAAAAGAACCAACATAAGAAAATTATGAAAATGCATGACAAGCTTAGTTAAAATTTAATTATATATACTTGATCACATAAAAACCCATTCCCACAAAAGTGAGTTTTGAGCCTTTATTGAGCATACAAATATATATCTTTAAATTAAATGCTCATTTTTCGTTTCTTGTGTGAATAGCCGCTTGGTTCTTACAACTCTAGAACTTGCCACGACGATACATTCCCGGTCCTTACCAACTTAAACCCGAGTAAGTAAATGATGGAGGCATTAGGACTAACCCTTTTTATTTCTACACCATTATTTTTCTTTTTTTTTTTACCACCTACCCAAAATCCCCCTAGTTAACCCCTTTGAGCCTAAACCTTTTCATTTCTTAAACCAAACACCCTTTCACCCACCAAAACCTTTTTATTTTTAACCCTTTGTTTTAGTAACAAGCTCGGTTTTTCGTTTGACTTTATTCAAAAAAAAAATATATATATTTTATGTTTTGTTGATGAAGCAAAAGAAATAAACAAACAAGTTCATCAAAAATAACTTTGTTTGAATAATAGCTTCATCAAAATAAAAATTGCAAAAATAAAAAGTCTTTTGAAAACCGACGCTTGTTACGCCTTTTCGCCCTTTTCTACGAACCACTAACCACTAACCCAACCACCTACCTTTAACCCAAGCCTAACCCTTCACCCAAAAGTCCTCTTGATATTTACAAAGGTATATAGTTAAAAAGGAGGAGGATTGATTGCTTGGCAAGCATATGGTAGGAGTAAGTTCCATGCCGCTCTCGAGTGATTCACTAAAATACATCTTCGGCCGAGTGTTGAGTGATCCCCCGTGAGGTATGTGAACTTGTATATAAATAGAATTTTTAAGAGGCATGTTATGCCCTAATAAGTAATTTATCTTATGAAAAGTTTTAAATAAGTCATGATGAATAGGATTGTAAATAAATAAAAATAAAACTAAATAAAGAATCTTAGAAATCCCGACACTCTATGACAAGCCCAAAAACCTTCTTTTCTACCCATTCCATTTGGGAGTGTAAAGCCATATTATAAAGAGTTTTGCTTGAGGACAAGCAAAGATTCAAGTGTGGGGGTATTTGATGTGTGCAAAATGCAACATATAAATTACATCAGTTGTGGCATAAAACTAACCCTTTTTTAGTACTAATGTTGGAAAAAGTGTGTTTTTGTCTTCCTTTTGTATTTTCAGGATTAAATGAGCTCAAATTAACAAAAGAAGCAAAAAGGCAGCTAAATCTAATATAAATACAAGAAAAGGAATAAACGTGGCATGCCCGACCTCCCCGAAAGCATCTTCCCAAGCAAAACAAGAAAACAGGAGGTTGAACACGCCCCGTGCTCAGTGAGCACGGGGGCGTGCCCAAGTGTCAGCATAAAAGACAAAGTTGTAGAAGCTTCCATCGCCCACCACGGGGCCGTGCTCAGCGGACACGGGGTCGTGGTCAACTATAAGATTCACAGAATCCAGGCAAATCTTGATAGTACAGATATGCTTCTGCACACGGGGTCGTGCCCAGCGGACACGGGGCCGTGGTCAACTAATAAAGACAAGAGCAATTAATGAAGAAAGAGAAGGATGTGGACACGGGGCCGTGCCCGAGCTTCTGTTCAGCCTATAAATAGGAGTGCTTGGCTCAAGCTCAAACCATCCCTTGGCACACCACCTCTCTCACACTTCACCCACCACCCACCACCACCATCATCCATTGTCCATCATAGAGTGTGTGAGTCATCTCGGGATCCAAGATTGATCGTAAGAGTTCTTGACAATCAAGGCCATGTTTGCCTAAGTCTCTTACATCACTTGGTGAAGACAAAGTGTCTAGTGTAATACTTTTTATTTTTAATCTTTTCGCACTTTTTAATTGGTTATGTATTAATGACTTTAATAACTAGTTTCTTATGTTGAAGGTGATTCTTCCTTATCGTTTGTCCGTGGTGTCTTGGCATTATTTTACTGTCTATATAAAATAAAAGATTTTCACCATTCATATCTCCACGGTCTATATGGAGGTATGTTGGCTACCTGGTCGGGGGTTAAGGGAACGGTTTGGTAAGAGTCTTGCCATTGTTAAGTGTATAGATCCTGCAAAGGACCTGGGTCAAATTTAGTAGGACCTCCTTCAATACTTAACGGTATTGGATGGCGGGGGTCCAAACTCTTTGATCCCCTCATAAGTTAAACTACTATTAATATTTTAACCCGGCTACTTAGGACTGTATCCCTGCTGACTCAGACTACTTAGCCGAGGGTAACGTCACCTTCAAAAGAGGGGCCTACCACATTATGCATTAATAACTTAATTAATTATCTTTCAATAATCCGACCCTTTAGGATTGTATCCTTGCTGACTCAAACTACTGGGTTGAGGGTAACGTCACCTCCAAAAGAGGGGCCTACTACAATAACTAAGATAGTCTCTTAAATAGTGCAAAAGTGCGGAAATAATCAAAGGTTACACTAAACACGAGTCGGAACCAAGTGATTCATCTTGTCTATCTGTTTTTACTTTTATTTTTATTTTCAGCATTTTAGTTAGTTTTTATTTTTCTTAGTTTAAAACATTTTTCTAAACTTTTGATTTGATTAGACGTTGAGGATAAACCGGTACTAAAAGCTCTTGTGTCCTTGGACGACCTCGGTATCTTACCAACACTATACTACGCTCACGATGGGTGCACTTGCCCATATGTGTGTTTAGTGTTAGTAAATATTGTGTTTTATAAATTTAAAACTTTGCAAAAAAAGTGTTAAAAAGGGCTTAACATATACATTAAAAACTAATAACACTCACGCACATCATCAGCCTGCTAAGAAGATTCAGAGGAAGAAGATTACCAGGAAAGGCAATTTGGACGCTTTTATTTCGGAGTCTGCTCCTAGTAAGTGGCATTCTTGCTTTCTTCCTCTAATGCGCATTGAGTATTTATAGACTTTGTTTTTTCAGAAATCCCTACTTTTCCTGTTCCCTCGAAGCCACTGCCTGTGGTTAACGAAGAACTCCCATCCTCTCCTCCGCGTGCTGCTGCTGTTGAGGCTGTCAAGCTTGTTGATGTTGCTGCGGAAACCGAAAAGGTTGTGAGCCCAGAGGTTGTGGATGATGCTGGCAACCCCCATGGTCCTGAACTTGCTGCCCATGGGAAAGAGAAAATTGCGGAAGAAATTCTTGTTACAGTGTCTCCCTCTAAAGTTTCTGGCTTTATGCCTGAAAATACTAAGAAGGTTTATGCTGAAGACCAGGGCTCATTCTTTGATGTTGGCAAGAACTCCCCAATCCGCCCAGATGAGACTCTGGGGGACTATTATTATAGAACTTATTCGGAGAAAGATGCTTCTGACATCCATGCCCCCATTTGGAATCTGAAGAAAGGTGATACTTTCTCAGATTGGCGTGTGTGTCGGGACTGGCTGCAGGGGATATTCCCGCCAGGGGAAATTAAGTTTCAAGAAAGTCGATCTTACGAGCAAACTTATCGTGCTTACCTTAAGGAAGCTGATTCTCATGCATCGACCACTCATCGCATAGTGCGTGAGTGGCATAGTATGCACAAAGAGTGGGATACTTTCAAGGCGTCAAAGAAGAAATTTGCTGAAGATGAAAACCGATTTGCCCAGTTGAGGGCTAAGCTGGAAGTTGATCAGGCCAAGTTTGAGGCTGATCGGAAAACTGAAGAATGGTCCGTTGCGGGTTGGAAGAGAAAAGCGGAGGCCGAAGCTGCTCTTCTTTCCGAGGAGCGCAAGAATTGGAAGAAAATATGTGAAAAAGATAACTCTGAAAAGATGAATCTCCGCAATGTTATTAATAATCTCAAGGCTGAGGTTGAGAAGTTGAAAAAACAAGATGCGGAGGTTGAAAAGTTGAAAAAAGAGAAGGCTGATGCTGAGGCTGCTCGTGATGAGGCGCGTTCGCACAGGGAGCGAAGTGAACAACGAGAGGTACAAGCTTGCGCCACTCTTGCTTTTAGAGATAAAGAGTTGGAAGAACTTACTGCTTTGCTTTCTGACCAGGAACAACTCAAGAAGGACCTGGAACTTGCGCGTTCCGAGAAAAGTGAAACCTCTCGCCGTCTGACTGATACTGAAGAAAAGCTAGAGGCTTCTGAAACGGCGCGAGCGACAATAGAGAGCGAGTTGGAACCTTTGAAAAACGATATGTTGTGGTTGAAAGAACGTGGGATTGCCTGTGTAAGTTACTTTTTCTCTTTGCGTGAATGCTTTACGCCTTTCTTTTATTTATCTTCTCTTGTTCTTGTAGGTTGCTGAATCGGTATTAAATTCTGAAGAGCTGGATAAAACTGTTGCGCGTTTGGTGGTTGCTGCGCGAAAGGATGGATATTCCCAAGGCTATGCTGAGTGTTCTCACCATGTGAATAACGCTCTGAAGGTTGATTGGGATGTTACCAAATCCGCTACTTATGGTGTTAATACTGGTGCCGCCTTTGCAGCTTTAAAAACAGAATTCGACAACTTGCAGCTTCCTGTTATGGATCTTATAAATGTTGGTTTGCAATCTGAAGATCCTGTGGCGCAACTGAAGGAAATCTTTCCTGATGAAGGTGAAGATTTATCGTAGAATTTATTTTGTAATTGTTTGAACAATTTTCTGTAATATTTGGGATGTGTACCCCTTTTTTGTTGATGCGCTGCTGCGCAAGTAACGTACTAAAACACTGCCGTGTTTGATAGTTTTTTAAGGCGTATTTGTGCGCCAGGAATAGTATAACGTGTTTTTTAGTTTACAATATTTTGCATGGGTACAATTACTTTGCTTAGGTAAGGCGAATGAAGGTGGTATGAAGCTCATGTGTGAACGTATGGTCTTATGTGATGCAATCACCGACCGTTCATGAGACTTGTATTGTATTTACCATAATGTTTTTGCGCTTACCAAAAGAAATTGCATGCACTTTGTAAAAAAAAAAACACAAGAATAATAGAAACTTTGTTGTTTATTTCGGGATAAGGCACAGAGGCCGTTACAAAGTCTATTAATATAAATATACGAAACTTAACTTACACTCTATTTCCCGCCTTAACTTGATAAACCGTATCATTCCGCGAGGAGATGATAGAGTACTTAATTTTTCACTTTCTTGCTTGGGCCTTCTTCGCCTCGAGTTATCTGTTTTATTTCCTTGCGCACGTTTTGTAGTAGGTGAGTGAGCTCACCACTTTTAATGGCTTTTTCTATTTTGGTGCGCAAGGAAATGCAATTGTTGGTGGTATGACCACTGTCCTTGTGGTAATCACAATACTGAGCTGGGTCCTGTCCACGTTTGTTCTTCATGGGTATTGGAGGCTTAAACTGATAATCCTCGGTGCTTAAAACTTCCGCAGGAGTTTTGGTTAAGGGAGTCCATTGTCTCTCCATGTTCTCTTGTTTGGCTTCTCTTTGCGCGGAAAGTTTATTGATTGTGGCTCGAGCATCCTCGGATGAATAGTTCCCTGAGCTGGAATCACGCCAACCTTTCTTAAATCTCTTTCCGCTACCTGAACCTAAATCTGAGGGTCGGTTGTGCGGTGGCGGAGGCCTATTGGTAGTGAGATTCTTTTCTGTTTGGGCGTAAACTTTAGCCGCTGCTATCACTTTTTCCCAGCTCTTCGGGAGTCCTTCTGTCCCAGACAGGACTTTTATCATATCATCGCACCTGACTGCATATTTGAATTGGGCGCGAATCAGCTGCTCATGGACGCCTCCAATCTCCAATACCTCTTTGTTATATCGGGTGATAAAGTCTTCCAGACTTTCATCATCGTGATGCCAAATGTTCATCACATCCGATGTGTCACGGATAGATCGCCTTTGTTGGCTGAAATGGGTCAGAAATTTTTCGCGTAGATCTTTCCATGACGTGATTTCTCCAACGGGCAAGTTATCGAACCAGATTCTTGCAGCGCCAGTAAGGGTTTTTACGAAAAGGTGGCACCATAATGGTAGGGTCCAGCCTCCGACTAGCCATGCGCTTGCGAAAACTCTCAGATGATCGTCAGGGTCTGCCAATCCGTTGAACTTGCCTACGTTAGACGGCAGCTTTGCTTTTTCTAGCGCAGCCAGAGCTATTTCAGTAATAAATTTTGAGTTCTCCGCCGCTTCTGCAGGATGATAAATCAAATCATAATTGTGCTCAGCTTCGGGGTTGTAAACCGCACGGGGTCTACACTTGTTGTAATTTGGCTGTAACCGACTAAACACGCTGGCACTTTCACCTACCCGGTAAGTTGAATCATATTCACTGGTGTGGGTGCTCCGCTGAGGACCCAACCTGGTGTGAACTGATGGTCTCCGATGAGGGTGTGACTCATCTCGATGTTCTCTTTGATGACTTTCTGAATGAGTATACTCGTATCTCGATGGAGATCTAGAGTAAACCTCCGTGTCATGGGATGGACCTTCTCGTTGAGAAGCATGAGCACGGGATCCTGGCCTCTGTGATTGAGTTAGGGGAGCAGTTTATGCACATAACTGTGTGTATACTGCATTTAGTGCTCCCTGAGACCTGACGTACCAGGAGATTGGGGTTTCTCCTGGGGGTAGAATTGAGTGTACAGGGATCTCTGGCTGTACCCCTGGGGTGATAGGTTCGTTTAGACGATTGGATTGCACCTCGTTGCATCCGAGGCTTCCTCTGGAATACCTTCGACCTGGACGTTGTTAAAATTCAGCCGAGGGCCAGCTTGGCGATGAGACGAAGTTTCTTCCATGTGTAAATGGAATCAACAGGGTAGATAAAAAAACGAGAGAAAATTGGATGAAACAGAGAAATCGGTGGGCGCCAATGAAGAAACACTGGATAAAAGGATCAGAATCAATTTATCCAGGGGTTAGGTTCCTCATAAAAGGGTGGATCTCTCTCGTTTGATTTGATGGGACAAGTTTTCCTCTCCGGTGATCACTGTAAAACAGAACACCGTTAGCCTCGTCATGGGGAAAATGGAGGTTTTCTTCGTGACCCGACTCCGGCATGAGAATAAGTATGTGTTTATGAAGAAGAAGAAGTATTGATGAAGTGTGTGAAACTTGACGTTCATACCTGAATTATTCTCATATTTATAGCCGGGCGTTTGGGCGGGAAAACTCGTTGATGAAATATTAACGGAAGATGCTAACCCCGTAAGTGGTTACTTTTCCTTCCGTTAATCTTCTTGATCCGACGTGAGTGCACACGGATCGCTATTTTGATCCACGGCTAGGGGATTGCCACGTGGAAAGTGGGCAAGTGGAGATTTTCCTCCAATTACATGCCATCATCGTGATTTCGGGGAGGCCTGAGATGATGACACATGTTCCAGACGGTTATAACCGTCTGGTGGTGCACGTTTGAGCCTTCTAGAAGGTTATTGTCACAATCCGGTGTGGCTCCTTATCATGTGGTGTCAGCTCAGTAAGTAATATCCAAGTCTGGGTATTTACTAAGCGGAAATGTCTGTTGGGATTTTTATCCTTTGTTTGTTATGAAGGCGCAAGGATTCATGATTTTCCTTTTATCGCGCAAGTGTTGCTTGTTATTTTTCTCTTAAATTCTCTCTGTAAGACCAGTTGCGCGGCCGCGCAAGGCCAAAAGAGGGCCAAGAGGTGAGGTCGTGGTATGGTCCCAAGTATTTGAAATGAGGTTTTTGGGACCTTACCCCTTCAATGGTGGTGTTGATGGTGATGGTGATGGACATAGTTAGAGAGAAGGGGAGATAGGTAGATAGAGAGATACCGAGTGGTGGTGATGGCGAAAACCGGGAAGTGGTGGTGGTGGCGACAACCGGGAAGTGGTGGTTGTGGTCTGAAAGTTAGAGAGATGTAGGTTAGAGAGACTGTAGGTCAGATAGAGAGAATACAAATATGTTTTTTATATATGTCGTTTTCATTATTTACAAAATACTCCTTGGATATTAAAAATTTACACAATAGTCCCTGTAATGGTAAAAAGACAAATATACCCTCATGTGCAAGTCATGTGACTAGATTTAACTGAAAAAATAATCTGGGTTAGGGTCAAAGGACAAACCGTGCATGATTTTGAAACATTAAGTACAAAACTCATCAATTTTAAAGATAATGGACACCGCCTGAAATTGGACATAAAGATAAAGATAAAATTTGGAATTCACTCTAAAAAAATGTTCATATCTTATTTTTATTTTCTATAAATTTCGATAAAATGTATATTAGATCTTTCAAAATTAATTATTAATAGACGGATTACCAATTGTATTTTTGCCGAGAATACTTAAAGTAATTCACAGGTGAAGGATATGCAGTATATCATCGCTAACGAATACATCAGTAAATTGCCAGTACAATCATTTTAGAGGACGATAGAAAACTTGTCGTCGTTTGTAAATCCAGATAGTAATTTATCGCAACTATGATTAGAAAAACAAACTAAACTTACATTTTATCATTATGAGCCAATAGAGAACTAAGAAGACCCTTTAATATTATATATTTATAGTTTATTATATGTTATCATAAAAGACCTTTGAGTTTTAGGATGCTAGCTTTCTTCTCTTTATTTATTGTTTATATAAATCACTGAATTACAAAAAAAAAAAAAAAAAAAAAAAAATTAATATTCTCCCACCAAGTCTTCACAGACTTTTTTTTAATCACAAAACAGTGACATTTAACATCTTAATTGTTTTTTTTCTCTCATCATCTTTTTCTTTTAGTTGTACCAACTATATTGGATTTTTAGTTTGGACATGGTTGGTACTTGGTGGTATTATATACGTAACACTTTTAGAACTATTCTAAACTAAATATGCATTTCTATTAATCCAGCAGTGATAATTTCTTAAAAATGTTATTAAGCTTGATGAAACGATTGAGTTAGGCCAAATACCAACTTGGATTTAACCAAAATGAGTTATGGTCAAAATGGTTTTTGACCGTAATGGATGTGTCTTGACTTGAGTCGTTTTAGGGGGGGGGGGGGGGGGACGGTTAATGGCTAGCGAGGACGGTTGTGCCACTACTCACTAGTAGAGGGGGCCAAGGTGGAGGAAATGGTGGCAATTGTGTGGAGATGACAGTGGTGGCGGGGGTGGGTGAGGTGGGTTGTGTTCTATTAGCACAAGAATGGGTACGAGGACGATACGGATACGGGGAACGGTAAAACTCAAAAATCCAAGATACGGGTACGGCAAAGGTACGGTAAAAAAATATAAAAAATAAAAATATATTAAACAAAGTCCAAAATAGATATATATATTGATGTAAAGTGTAAACTCTAAAAACACTACATCAACCATAGGTGATTTAATCATGAGTAATCAAATCATTTTCAAATTCCGGGTCATCTAGCGAGAGATCGACAACGTCCAAAAACCCAACATCTTCCATTGAATCAAAAGCACTTAAATTTCCAAGTTCCTTCTACTGCACCTTGCTTTTCAATTTTAGTCACATAGTCCCACAATGGAGGTTCTTCTACTGATGTAGATGATGAGCCTTGTGTTTCTTGAGAAGCCATAATCGATGATGATTGATCAATTGAGAAGTGAAGATTGTTGATCGCGATGTTATATTGACGCATGAAAGGCCGACGGTTGTTTTTGGAATTTGAAAGGGTAAAACCCCTAAAAATAAATAGAAACGCCCCCGAAACGTTTTGGAGCCGTCCCCATTAACCCGAAAACGTTTTGTATCCGTCCCCATTAACCGGAAACGTCCCCATGGCGTTTTCGTCCCCAAAGCGTCCCTAGGACAGGTACTCCCTCTCAAGCGGCGTTCCCGTGCATCACAGGTTGTGTCTAGTAGGTGGTGTTGACACACAATGGTGGTTGGTGATGCTCACCTATTTGAACGCATTATAAATTAACAAGTTTTATAATACTGATCTAAACTGATTCGTTGTATAATGTGAATAAAACCAAATTGACTCGTTATATAACTAATTTTAGACCCACATGTACCCATAGAATCAACTCATTTACCAAAGGCTATCTTGCCTAGTGGTATAAAGGTGTTGAAAAAATGTATCCCTAAGTGGTGTGGGTTTAAGTCCGGTGGAAAACAAAATATTTAGATTTATAACTAGGTTTAAAGAGTGTGACTTAACCGTTCTCGAAAAATCAACTCATTTCTTGACGAGTCACTCTTTAACTGTCCATATATTTTTCCACTTATTAACAAAAAAAAATCTGTTAAATAAATAATCAACTCAAAACTTTATATGAAATTCTCCCTTTTCCTAAAGATATGGATCAAGGCCATGACCAAAACATGTGGATCCACATGAATCTACTTTGGCAGTGAAGCTAGCACTAAAAAAGCTAAAGTTCTAAAGTAGTGCCTTTGGTTGCACCTTTACCCTTGATAGTGATGAGCCTTAATCAAGGGTTCAACCAGCCAAATTGTGTACAACATTTAACTAAAAAGTCACTAGCAATTAATAATACTTTCATAGCTTATGCTTCCACCCACCATTAATAATCAAGTTTGTTGGATGTTAATAGATAAAATTCTATGAATAGATTAACTCGAATCGAGTTTAAAACAAATGAACCAAAAATATATGTGGTTCAAGCTAGATAAGAGGTCAAGAACTTGTGCGTTGACCGACCCTATTCCAAAAGGGGTACCTTCAAAGGTCTTAACCGGGGTTTCTCGAGCTTCATGGTGCATGTCACAACCACAGCCGCAAGTGCACAAACGGCAGGCACAAGACCAACCCCGTATCTTGAAACCGAAAAACATGAACACTTTGGGCTGCAATCCTTCAGGGCTGTAGAGGTATCTGCAAAACAACAAGAAGTGATCGAATCGTTTTTCACTTTGTACACCAAACTAGTTGATTGTGTAATATTCAAAAGTTTAAGCATGACAAGGGATTACTTTCATATGACTCGAGTATCCATAAAGCAAGCCCACACGACACCTTGTCGAGGAAGCTCAAGGATCCATACACAAACGCGCAGCCTTTGACATCTTCGCCGACTAGATAGCTTTGCATGCTTATTCCAGTGACCTATATATATCATATTATATACTGTTACTAATGTTGAAAAGAGAACAACATGAATTAGTTGCAAAATGAGTTAACTACTTTTGGTCCAATTTCTACTTTAGGCTAGCATCCACCCGAAACAGAAATCGAACCAATGTTAGTTACCCTTGTATGCGATTAATTCAAATAATGTCAAGAAAGTGTTGTACCGATATGAGAGCATTAGCAATGCCGATGACGAATGAAAGGAAGTACATGATATTCTTCAAGTTGCTTGGCATAAAGAAGATTGCTGAGCCACAAAGTATCCACAAAACACCTCCAACGGAAAAGAAAATTTTTAAACGTTGGCTGCTCCATGTGAGTTCCTAGACAACACAAAGCAGAACATTTTACATGTTTATGTTTAAATCAAGAATCTTTGACTCTGTAGAGTCAAATCCAGTACCTTTAAAATGTAAAATATATCTACGAAAAAACATGTTTATGAGTTAACATCAAGATCGTTTTAATATTGCCGTTTGTTAAGAATGTAATGTGTGTGAAGATTGTCTCTTAAACTAAACTTAGCAGCTCAATTCAAATCTAAAACCAGATCACTTTGACTGTCGAAAGTCAACAGGCATAAGTAGTAATATCAGGAAATGAGTTATGAAAGGGGACCTGTAGCACGATGGAGACGATAAAGCTGGAAATGTAGATCATGGCAGGAATCTAACAAAAAGTTCACAGATAACATAAAAAAATGAGCCACAAATTGAAATTCAGCAAAGCAAATCATGTTTCATGGTCAAAAAGGAAACGGAAAAGAAAAAAAATTCTTTATCGATCATTAGTTTCATATAACTGTATAAGTACATACCAGTGCTTTAGAAGATTGGGCCATTCGTAGATCGTTGATGACATAGAACGCGAGAAATGACTACATTCCACAATAATAAATGAAAGTTACGCCTTTCGGGATTCTTGAAATGCTCATATGAACCTCAAACGCACTTGGTTTTTGTATGCGTACGTTCAAGTTCATGTTTGATTGTTTATACTATCATGACACATGAAAACAAGAGGTTTACGAGACCAAACCTGAGACACGTTGGTAATTAGTCGCGTGAAAACATAGACAAGCGCAACTTGATAGTATAGAACTTTCTTAAACCAGTAAGTCCATGCTATCTTTTGATAAGCATGCCCTTTAGAGTCTTCCTTCAATCTACAAACAAGTTTAAGTATTTAGAACCTGAAAATCCGTGTTAAGTTGAAGTTCAATTTTTGTCCCTTTAAAAGGCAAATACCTCGGCTCTTTTGTCCCAATGTGAAACACGGCCACAAAGCAACACCCAACGAATATCGACAAGTATGCAATCCATCGATACTGTTTATTTACAAAGAGTTAATACAATGAAAAGCAAACAAAAACACAAGTGAGCACAATTGTTCACCTTAGTACCTGGTTTTCAATATCTTTTGTCGTTTGTGAAGAGTTAACATGGAAGACCACAAAGGCAATGGCATATAAACTGAGGTTGGCAACCTTCAAACGCATTTCCAAGAGAAAAAAAAATCAATGGTCATTCTTGGACATTTCTCAGCCCCCTTCATCTAACAGGTCTAACTCCGTAAGCGAGTTAGACCAGTCTAGATGTAGGAAGCTAACAAAGGGGTATCATATTAATGAAAAATCAATATGAAATTACTCAAGTATCATAAACTAGTTTTATAACATATATTTTTATTTGTTAAAAGCTGCTTACCATCGAAAATGCATTCCGACAACTAGTCATAACCACCCTACTTGTTGAATGAAGGGTGATGCAATTCACCATAGACCTACATTAATTAACCAACGTTCAAGATAGGAAATCAAGAGGGAGGGATGCTATAAACAAATGAAATCGATTACATGTGTGAGACTTGTGTAGCCGCCCATCCCACATTGAAGACGGCTGCGAAAAAACTGTAGCCAATTGTTTGCAAGGTAGTGGATTCATTGCCGAAAATAAGACAAGGAACACAGCTTCCAAATACAGAAGAAAATGAAACGGCTACCAGTATCGACCCTCCTCCATGCCATATTTTAAAATGTCCGAATCTGTCTATCTACAGCATGTCCACCAAACAACCAACACATGCTGATGTAAAATCTTTTACAAAATGAGACCATCTAACACTAAATACCACAGATCAAGATATATCATTATCCAAGATTTTGAACCTAAAACACACACAAGGCTTTTAATTTTTTGGGAGTTTTAAACTTACTTCACCTATCTGTCATATTCGGATTTATATTTAAACCGACTATTTTGGCCAATTAGTGTACTTCTAAGTCATAAGGTAATCGTCATGAAACATTAATCAAGTTTCACCGTTGTAACCATCGTTTCACTTTTGTTTCAATGTTAGGATTTTCTTTTTCTTTTTATGAAAAATTATGTACTCGTGCGCAGCCTCTATTTATTACCGATAATTTTGTAATGTACTCGCGCGCAGCCTCTATATTCTTTTTTTTTTTTCTTATTATGAAAAATTGATGTATTCGCGCAGCCTCTATTAATTACTGAATATATATCTTGTAATGTACTCATCAACTAACTTACAGACAAACATCAATGCCATCAGTCCTATACATTTATGAACTTCGTACACAATTGACACATAGCTATACTGGTGGGGATACCATATGTTACAGTACGTTAGTTAATTCTTCTAAAACATTTACAACAACAACAACAACAAAGCTAGATTGAAACTTAAGTGAAAACTCTTATAAAGCTAGATTGACTGAGGTGTGCAGTGCTTAACTTTTTTTTTCCCAAAGGTGTCGATTAATTTCGGTGCTAGTTCAAATTCTGATCTGGGTCAGGTTGGTTATCTAAATAATGATAATTTGCCGTTGCAATTGACCGCTCAAACTGATAGCTACAATGAGGTTTTTGAGGTATACATGACCACAAAAACTTAATGTACCGTCCGATAGCTATTTATAAAGAAATAACTTTATTCAATAGCTATTTATAAATAAATAACTTAAGTACTTAATCGAATTCAATACTCGCTTTTGTTTTTAATTTTCACTTTGATTTTCAAATGAAACTTTTATAGATTGATCTTAGTTAAAGAATTTTGGCGGTTGGCGTTCAAGAATATTAGGGCCGGCCAAATGGAACTTTTATAGATTGATCTTTCCTAAGTTAAAGAATTTTAGCGGTTGGCGTTCAAGAATCTTAGGGCCAGCCAAAAAACCGTAACATATGTGGGTTAGCTTGACCTGCACCTTATATACTAAGTCCATAGGTGTGAACTTAATTACCATTTAGTAACATTAACCTTAATTAATTACAACTATGATTTTTGAGAACAAGCATGAACCATCCCTATGTTGCAATTTTCAGCCTTTTTTAAGCGCATTATGTTGGAAAGCAACCATTAAGTAGACTTCATAATTAATGTAAAATTACGGAAATATCCCTAACTTTTACCATCCTTTACTAGTGCCAATCATTCTAGAACCAAGAAAACGTTGAGAACCCCGAGAATCACCTAATGTACTTGTACCTTTTACTTTAAGGGATGACGGTATGGGATCAGAAAAACCATTCGGGATGACCAATTTGGTTCCCGTCCATCCTGATCTTACCAATTGCGCTTCACAAAATTTCATCCCGATCGGTATGTCGATCATATCCTAATATCAAAAATTGCATTTGCCTACATGGAACCTCATCCCGATTGCACTCGGGGCACCATAAGTGATACATAAGGCAGTTACATTACTGTCTATCCACTATCACCTTAAATATGCGCTACGTACAAGTATTTTATTTTATTTTGCAGCGTAGTTCTCAACATAAAATTGGTTCTAAAAACAAACCGTCCCCGACGCTAATAAACAATTTAATGATATGGGATTTTCTATCATACCAATTCACCAGCAAAAATAGTTGTGAATCCATCAGCTATCTGCCCAGAAAGCATTACAGTAGCAGCATCCCTTAAAAAAACAATTAAAACAACATTACACTCTAAATCAATCAACTTTAACCTTAAACCTTAAAAAAAACATAAATCTCAAATATTTTGATCACAAACACACACACACACACACACACACACACCTGGGGGATAATCCAATATCTGTCATGAACACCAAAAGATAAGTAAACCAGCAAGCAGCTGTTATGTCATTGAGCACATGACCCACACCATAAAAGAACACAGACCCCTTCCCTAAAGCCACCTCATCATCATCATCCATGATGCTTTCAAGATCCAACAAAAATCTTGTTTCAGTTCCTTAATCACCTCAAAAGATACAAAAGTCAGTCTTATGAAACACCCTCAATGATCAAGATTCAAGATCCAAGATTCTTTAACCCAATATATATTGTGTGTGCAAGCAATGTTCGAATATGAAAAGTAAAGATAAAGCAACCAAGAAGAAGAATAATTAATAATTTGCGTGGTATTTAAGAAAGCAAAATAAAGCATGGTGGATTTCAACGCATGAGGCTATCTTTGAACTTTGATCACCTTTTGGTCACCAGTGATGTTGATTCTGTATCTGTATCAGTATCTGTATTCTGTGGTGGTGTGTGTCAGTGTGTGTGAGAGAGAGTGGGGGGAGAGAGAGAGGGAGATGAGCGGTGTGGGATGTGGAAGTATGGTGGTCAAAAACCACCGCCCATAAGCACCAATGTAATCAGGTCTTCCTATGACGTCTACGAATAAATGCAATATATATATAACATGCGGTTACGTTAAGGGAGATGAGTTGGAGTTGAGTGTTTCTATTTTGGGATATTTTTATGTCTTGTCCCTCTAGTTTTTAGCTTTCACAATTTTATGGATAACAAGATGCGTGTGTCTTTGTGGTATGGTGTGATAGTTACCATTGGGAGAGATTTTGTGGATAACAAGATAGTGCAACAATTTTTGTTACTTATACGACGAATCTAGAACAAAAGTTAAGAAGTACTACTTAAAAATTATTTTTATCGTACATTCATACAATATAAATGAAATAAAAAATACACGATAAGAATGATTCCTTATGTTTTGCGACACCAGAGGTTTCGTCGCAAACTATCGTTTGTGCCAGGGGCAGACTCATGTATATGGTGGACCGACGCACCACTTGAAAAAAAAATTAGTGTATTTTATATGTAAAAAACCTAATCACATCCCTTAAAAATATTGTTGAACTATTGATCCGCACCCCCAAAAAATAATTCTTGGGTTCGTCACTGGTTTGTGTCACTTAACTTCTTTAAAAGATTACATGCAAGGATCGATTGCATGCTATGAGCAGAAAGATGTTGACTTTGACTCGAGTTTGTCGAGATGATCAGTTTGGTGTCTTTCCTGATCAGTGTAGGCGTAAAAGACCAACTTTTTTCGTGGTACGATATCGAATAATGTGTTTTCAGGTTGTATTTTGTGAATCTTGTGTTGGTTACTTTGTAGTTTTGTAGGTTTAAGTTAGTTTCTGGTCTATCTATGGTTAAATCCAAGGTTGCAAAAGTCGCTAGACGCTCCCTAGTCGGTCGAGCGGGGAGTTGAGAGTACTCGGTCCAGGCGGAGAGTACCCGGGGAGTACTCAAACATGCTAAATTATAAAGAAATTCATTTTTAGAAATTAAATATATGTCAAAAAATATAAATTTACTTATAATTATAACAAAATACGTGAAAATGATATTCATTCTTTAATATGATAAGCATAGAAATTATGTTTTATTTTTTTAAAGTCAAACTCGGCATGAGTTGACCAACTAGATCCGATTCTGGCCGAGGTTAACTGCGTTTGATTGATTCCGAGTAATTAGGTGGTGTTGAAGAAAGTCGCATCGGCAACCTACCTTAGAGCGATTACTCGGAGAGTACTCGGACTTGGAAACCTTGTTTTACAACCATGGTTAAATCTTTCAAGATTTTAGCGTGTGTTTTCTTCATCAATATGATGAGAATTAATATGGGGGTGGAGTTCAGCTACAAAGTCCATTTTTCCTATAAACTGTACAAAGTCATAAAACACCACAATTTCAGTCATAAAACACACCCAAAACTCACAAATAACATAGTGAAGATTACTAAATGTAACACCTCGAAAATTCACGTCCTATAATGGGTTGACACGTGTCACAAAGTTTGAACGTGTGAAAGAATGTTATAAAAGGACTAAAGTTGACAAACATGGAAAGTATGTGATTATACGGATTCTAAGTGTCAACAGTGAATAAATATACTTCATAATAACCCTACATGATGCTCATACCTTCAAACGAATAAATCATGGATCATACGAAGCTAAAAGTGAGAGATTACAAACTACAGGGGCTAAATGTGTCAACATGTTTAAAGATATACCTCTGAGTGACCTTTTGACAAACCCGAAGCTTTGTAAATGTTAATTATGCTCACTAGAATGCACGATTAAAATTTCATAAGGTTTCGTTATCGTATGAGAAAGTTATGGCCAAATTCGTGTGCGAGGGGTTAAAGTGCAAACATTGAAAGTTAAGACTTTTCGGGTTAACCGAAAGTGTTCGGGGACTTGGGAAAGTGGGTATAAGTCCTAAGGCCCTTGTGGGTAAACATAAGGGGGTCAAAATGCAAGAAATAACCCTAGTTGCCCCTTCGTGAAGCCAAAGGTCAACCTGCAAAACAAAAGAAAATTTAAAATCAGATTTTATGGGCCAGGCGGCCCGCGTACGGGTATGGTGAACTTCAGGCGGGCCGCGTGGGAGCACCAGATGCAGAAAAAACTTGCTGTTGCCTGTTTTACGCGATTTTGACCCATTTGGCCGGTTTTTCTCACAAGTGGACGACCCTTAGACTTCCCTAGGCACTAGTAACAAGTGTTGGATGGTTGTGGTTGATCATAGACTTGGTTGTCAACCAATTATGGTGAGTGAATCCATTATAAAAGGCTCCCTTGTGCACACAAGTTCCTCACACCAATTTCCTTGCAATCTGACCATTCCTGGAGCTCTCAAGCAGGTCCATTTGATCTTAAGTCGTGCATAGGACTTCAGTAAGTGTTCTTGTCCTTCTTTAGTTGTGTTTAGCTTGTTTAATTAGCTAAAAGTCAAACCGTCGTAATTACGGTTTGACTTCGAGATTAGTCAATAATGGCTCAGTCATATCTCGAATTAAAAGTAGTTATGAGTTGGTATTTATGTGGGTAATAAAACCTCAAAAGGGTTTCCCCTGATCACCACTCTAACCAGGTCAAAAGTCGGGTCAAACTTATAATTAAAAAGTCAACAGGATCCTTAAAATGTCATTTATGCATAATTAGCTATCTAGAACATATACAACCTGTTTGATCATTGTTATAACTTAGTAATAAGTGTAAGAACATGTCCAAACATGTTCAACCCGACTATTTCCTGTTTAGACCCGGTTCGGAACCGAAAGTCACATAGTTTGACTTTCACTTTGACTTTCAGTTCTGACCCGCTTTAGTATGATTTGAAAATGTCTTAGAGCTTCTTTAGGACCAGGCTACATGTTAGCACAACCCTCTGTGGTTGGTTCATTGATTGACCCATTCGTTTACGCGTTTCCGTTAATTACTCATATGTTGACCATTATGCCCTTATTACCTTAAAACGTGATTTATGAAAATGTAAAAGTATAGAAACCTTAGTTACTGGTATATAAACTTGTATGCAAAGTTTGACATCAGTTTGACTTATAGATTAAGAGTTATGCTCAATATCGCAAAACTAATGCTTTATGTTAATAAAACGGCGTAATTAGTGTATAGCCTAGTTAAGCCGACTTTTTGGTATCAAACTTAATACCCACTGATGTAATATATTATTTTGGGATTTTTAAAGATTTTTAATTAATTTTAGACTAAGCATAACTCATAGTCGTAGGCTTAATTCGGAAATTGTCGGTTTTGCCCTTACGGGCCATAAAATGAGTTTTACATATCTAAACGACTCCAAACCTTTTGCTACTGATCACATATGATAAATAAATTATTTTAAACCTTCTGGAAATATAAAAATATCAGATTTAAGTACCGAACCCGGTAATGGCCTTTAATCGCCTTATTTAGCGTTTTTAACGCATAGTATGTATAAAAAATATATTTAACATACCCGGGTTGATACCTAGTGATATATGAGGCAAATTATGATATTTTAACAGTAAGCAAAGGTTGATAAACTCAGACTTCAGTTTTGAGCTTTTCGGCTTATGTGAAATTACCAAAATACCCCTAAGGGGCATAGTTTGGTTATAATTGATAAATTTCACATATATGCTTTAACCTACTGTTATAACTTATCAAATTGAGTATGTTTTCTGTTTACATCAGACCTGTGACTCAGTTAAACATTTAAACTCTTTTATAAACTTTTAAATGACCAAACTACCCCTACGGGGCCTAGTTTGTGTTTAAATACGTTTCGGGCATAATGAAAGACATCTTACTGATGTCACAACATATTTGAGGCATAAATTAACTTAGGAAACCTGTATGTGGTCCTCATGAATACCCGTCACGCTTATTACGCGTACGGTTCGGTTTATGTAACAAGTTTACATAAATTAGCCGAAACGGGTCAAACCTTAACGGTTTTATCTCAAAATCCAGAATGTGTATGAAATACCCATATAAGACAAGTCTCTGAACATGTCGGGTTTAAATCACATTCTATTCCGGTCTGCGCTTAATCATGCGTCTGAACCGTATATTCTCTTAAGACTAACCGGTCTAAGCTTAGGCTTAATTAAAGACCCGTTAGCATTCTAATAAGTTATTTATACAATCATTCTAGACTAGAGCCTTCCGGTAAATGGTACCTACGCTTACTTAAGTGAATACGGCTGAGTTATTAGATTCTTGCTAATTAAGACAGGAGCTAGCTCAGGTAAATACTCTTAACTTATTTTCCCTATACGGGCTTGGAATACGGTATAATGATACCGCTTGGTCGGGTATTGAATGTTTAATCGGATAGTGATTAAATTATTGAGGTAACCCGGTTTAATCCGTATTGTTTGAAATAAAAGCCTTTAGGGGTTAATGACCATGTCCCGGATATCCTTGACATCATTGTATTATAAAATGGCCACGTCTTAGGTACGGGGTGTAGGCATACACCTGACAGTTACTAAGTAATAACGGTATCTCACTCTCTTGTGGGCCTATACTTGTGGCGTGTCTGTTAATCTTGACTCGGTTTCTACATCGGGCCCTGAACGTACAACGAACATGTAAATCTGTATACAAGGTTATAACTATAATTGTTCCAAGTTAAAAAGGTAAATTTTGCCTCTGTGCATTTTAATCAAATTATGAAAGATATTTTGTGCCACGTGCATCCAAACCAATTTTCTTAAACTCTTTTCAAATGAGTCGGTTGAGTGTATTTACCAGTGAAAACTGACGTATTTTCCAAAAGGGTTAAGTGACAGGTACTGAACGTAATTGGCTGGAAGCTCAGGACGCTAATAAGGAATCTTGCAAGTTCTAGGCGTCTAAAGTCTGTTGAACAAATGATATGTTTTAAGATCCGCCTGTGGATCCTTTACTTTCCGTTGTAATACTGAATATTACTTTATAATCGGATTGTAATAATATTTATCTTTTGCTTCCGCTGTGCATTTATATAATTGTGTTGTTTGACTATTATGTTGCCAACCACGTCACGATACTCCCCACCGGGCCCACCGGTGACACGTGGAAAGTCGGGGTGTGACACTAAAACACAATATTCAAACCCTAATAGTCCTTAAAAACTTCAAACACACAATCGTACAACTATAAATATAAAACACAACATGATAGTTAACATAAAACACACTTATGTTTGTCATTCGATAATCAAAGCCTTATCATCCAAAACATAACACAAAACCCACAAATATGATGTTTTAGTAATCTTCACTATGTTATTTGTGGGTTTTGAGTGTGTTTTATGGTTGACATTATGGTGTTTTCTGACTTTTTATATTTTGTAGGAAAATGGAATTTGTAGACAACTCACACCCTTAATATAGGTACCTACTACTTAGGGGTTGTTTGTTTACCTCTTAATGAGGCTCTTAATGGTTCAGACCTCTTACTGGTTTATCACTTAATGATTCAGATTGTTTGTTTCGTAAGCAGATGTCTGAATGGTTCAGACATTTGCCTCTGAATGGTTAAGTATTATACAGAGTCTGAATGGTTAAGACCTCTAATCTGAATGGTTCAGACCTCTTACTGGTTCAGCACTTAATGATTCAGACATCTTACTGTTTCAGCACTTAACCATTCAGAAGTTGCCAAACAGCCCCTTAATTTTGATCTAGGATAGGATATTTGTATGTTCGCGAGACACATTATAGATTTGATGGAAAGAGAGTGGCCAAGTAGTGGTATGTGGTGTTTCAGTTGCACATAAACTCTAATCAATTGCACATAAGCCTCAGAAAATCCGAAATCAAATTTATTTATACTTTTTATAGGTTTATAGCGCCACATACCTGTTGCTATAACAAATACAAGACCAAGGACTGTAGCAATATCTCCGGGGTAAAAGGGTTCAAGGTTTCGATTAGCCTAACGCAGGTCGTGGGGTCCCCCCACGTTTGCAGTACGTGGAGTTGGATCACTTTTGTTATTATTCACTTTGAATTCTGGATTGAAGAATATTCAACCCATAATGTTTATGTTTAGTGAGATTGTATTGTAGTGAAGAACAGAAGATGCAAGAAGCAAGTTCTAAAGAGGAGAGGAGAGAATCCGAGATCAGGAGTGCTCAGGTCTGATTAGGTGTGTGTTGTAATGTAGCCAGATCTGCTATTTATAGAGGAAGATACCTGCTATAAGAAGAAACCTTTGACCAGTGATCCATGACTGCAGTGGAGAGCTTGCCCTTTTTGGTAGGTTAAGGCTTTGGACCGGCGGGTAAAAGAGTGTGCTCTCCCACATGTTTCTGTTGTAGCTGGGTAGAAGAGTTCACACGTAAAGTGTGATGTGACCAAACATTGTTCTCGTTCTTTTTACTGTTCACGATGGATGGCCAGTTCCGAACCCTTTTAGCTTTCAACCTTTTTAAGTTGTGTTATACTTTAATCAGTTTATTAAGTTTTGAGCTACCTATGTCATCAATACCAAACGTTTAGACATAAATTAGCTATATATATGGTTTAATGTTTAAATAATCATACATGTACAACCTAAAAACTATATGTATACAAGCATCCTAATGCATAAAACCATTTACCACACATCACGTACTCAACACTCACATTAATATATTATTATTACTAGGTTAGAATCTCGTGTATTACACGGGTTGAATATATGTAATTTTACATATTAAATAATAAAAAGTTATATCTTTATAAACCTCGTGTATTGTACGGTTTAAATAAATATAATTTTATATATCAAATAATAAAAAAAAAAGTTATATCTTTAAAAACCATGTGTATTACACAAATTAAATAAATGTAATTTGGTATACTAAATACTAAAAACGTCGTATCTTTAAAAAACAACCGTGTATAATCAGGTTGAATAAATCTACCAAATAATAAAAAAATACATCCTTAAAAACCCCATATATTACATGTGTTGAATAGATCTAAAAAAAATTATATCTTTAAAAACCATGTGTATTACACAGATTAAATAAATGTAATTTTGTATATTAAATACTAAAAACGTCGTATCTTTAAAAAACCTGTGTATAGTCGGGTTGAAAAATCTATCAAACAATAAAAAAATTATATCCTTAAAAAACTCCGTGTATTATACGTGTTAAATAAATCTAATTTTACATAGCAAATGATAAAAAAAGTTATATCTTTAAAAACTTCGCGTATTACACGGGTTACATAAATATAACTTTGTATAGTAAATAATAAAAAAAAATATTTTTAAAAACCCCGCATTTTACATGAGTTGAATAAATATAATTTTGTATAACAAATAATAAAAAAAGTTATATTTTTAATAAATTAGGATAACATTTAATATTAATTTATTATATTTATATATTTAATATAAGATAAATAGGAACGAGAGGTATTTGTTTTAAAAATATATTAAATTCACAATTTAGATTTGAGGATAATATTTTATTAAAGTATGATAAGATTTAATATTAACTAGTCATAAGCCTTCCGCGTTGCGGGGAGGGGCGTAAAACCGTATTACCAGTATTGCGGGGTCGGGGAAATAGCAATCGAACCACAACTAAAACCGGAAAAAATGTAAAACCAAAACATGAATTTTTAACACCAAGTGACTCACATGACATAAAACTACCAAATATCGTACTAAATAGCAACCGAACAAAAAAAACTAAGAGACCAAACATGACAATCAAACACCTTGCTAAGTAGCAATCAAACGATAACAAAATCCAGATGTAATGAATTTTAAAAATAAAAATAAACTTCTAAAACAAAAAATGAAAAAATACCCTAAAGTTATCACAAAAAAAACCACAAAAAGACAAAAATAAGTTGCTATTCATCAAGATTTGATGAATGATGAATTAATAGATATATATCATTTTATTATTTATTTAGTTAATACAATATAAGTATAGATTTGAGGATACCTTCAATGAATGACATGTGTCCAAAAATTGGTTTCTTTTATTATAGTAGACTAGCAGTAAGACCCGTGTGCAAACACGGGTCGTTTCTTAGAAAACCATGCATAACACATATTGACAGAGAGTAAAAAAATAATTAGTGGAGACTTACAAAATTGATATAAATTAATGATCAATAGGTTTATTCAACAACAATTCCATTATGTTGATAGCAAACCACTGTTGTCTATTAACTTTTAAAAACTTCTGTTGCTTTCCAACAGACTTTCCTAAGAACTGTCATCCATTATCTCTAACAGAGCTTGCCATATGGATAGATAGTAACTATCAGATGTTAGTCAACCCATGTTAAAAAGGTGAGTCAACAGAAATTACAAAGGTTAGTAAACAGATGTTAAGAGAATAATGTTATTAATAACATGTGTTCTCAGGATAGGCTTAATGCAAAGCAAGTATCAGATGCTTTCAAAAAGTTGTATTGCTTTCCAACAAACATTTCCTAACAACAGTTCCTCCATTATACCCAACAGACGTTGCCAGGTTGACAGATGTTTAGTATCATCATAGATTTTGTAAAACTTCTTTGTAAACCACATTAGTAGTGGTTGTACAGACTCGTTTCTCTTTATCACAAATCAAAATTTTCAACCCTTTCCTACTTTTTACTCTAGATACAGCAACATAGAGTTGGCCATGACTAAACACTGGACGTGGAAGATATAAACCAACACGCTCCAATGATTGTCCTTGACTTTTATTTATTGTCATAGCAAAACACAGTAAAAGTGGGAATTGTCTTCGAGAAATCTTCACTGGTATTCTTTTATCAGAAGGTGTCATCTTCAGTCTTGAAATCAAAGTATGATGACCTA
This sequence comes from Helianthus tuberosus, assembly GCA_030545235.1. NCBI lineage: Eukaryota > Viridiplantae > Streptophyta > Magnoliopsida > Asterales > Asteraceae > Helianthus > Helianthus tuberosus. The sequence continues at coordinate 33,468,965 of CM060424.1, read as the reverse complement.
TATTAGTCCATGTGATAATTTTTGCTTCAATCACAACTTTTCCGAGCTTCGTGACTTGTAAACGTGTACCATTACACAATCCATTTGCCTGGTCAATGTTTCTGAGTAACATCACTGGAGCACCAAGTTTCAGTACTAATTTATGGTTAGGTATGTTGGTGCATATGTCTGTCGACTTCGTCTTGTATCGAGTCTTGTAATAGAATTGTTAGATCGAGTCACGTAGTTCGAGAAAAACGGAAAACAGTCATGAAATAGCCAGTTCACACAAACTGACCATTTCATACGAATTGGGTGTGCCATTTCGTGTGGAATGGACATGGTGTGCCATTTCGTGTGGAATGGACATGGCAGTTTCATGGGGGAATGGTTTTCCTATAAATAGGTGACTTGAGATTTCATTTGTAACTTTTGCAATTCCGGTAGCGAAGCTCCGCTGAGGTGTCAAACGGTCTGTAATCGTGTCAAATCAATACAGAAACATTTAAACTACTTCTTAGTGCAAATCAAGCTGATTCAACATCAAAACGTCTGATTCCGCCTCTCGTTTTGATCAAAAACTCTTCTGATCGACTCATTTGGTCGTCACAACGATCCTACAAGGTAAACCAGATAAACGAAGATTGTTTAACACATCAGGAGGAAACAATACCATATTAAGCTCTGATTCTTCCTCCGATTGGCATAAACTATCTGAACTAAAATAAACCTTTTCTTCACCAGGCAGACTCTCTAACAACTCTTTATTTATTGAATCTACTACTTCATTAGTTGGAGCAAGAATCGCTCTTTGTTGGAAATACGTTAAATCCCACAAAAACTTATTCATGTCCGGATATGTAAATGAAATGAGAGAAGAAATAGGATTGACTTGGTCATGAATAAGTAAATCATCCGGTATTTCAATATCAATCTCACCATCATTTTCTTCACCAAGCAGACCATCACCAAGCTTTAAAATCCATTCTCCAAATTCCTTTATTTCTTTCAAATCTGCTTCCTGACAACCAACTCTTAATCTCATATTCTTAGTTAGCTTTAGTACTTGACAGTGCCGCCATATATAAGAAGAATTCAAAGAAGCATTGACTATCATTGTTCTGGTACCTTTAGGATGACCGGAAGAATTTGTCTAAAATCACCACCAAATAGAATTACCTTTCCCCCAAACGGCTTGGATTGCATGTTCGGTTGACTAGAACGTGATATGTCTCTCATTGTTCTATCAAGAGCCTCGAAACAATGCTTGTGAGTCATAGGTGATTCATCCCAAATAATCAATGTTGTTCTTTTAATTAAATCACCTAACTCAGTATTAGACTCTATCAAACATATTGAATTCTCATTAATGTTGATTGGAATTACAAACCTTTAATCACCGATGTCCATTTCAATATTGAATCACTCCACTTGAATACTTCTTACTTTTGACATCATCAACAACTTCGATCAAGGTATAATAATATTTATTAAAATTTGTATATACATTAGTTTCATATGCACATGATTAACAACTGTTATGAAGACTGTTCTCAATGTATTGCATGTTTTAGATGATATATCAATTTAATTTTACAAGCTTTTTTATTTTTTATAAAGTTTCCGATTTGAAGTTTTCTTTGATATGGTATTACATTTGGATTCTTGAAAGCAATCGATAAGGTATATTTTTTTTTCTTACTTGATATTAAAGAATATGATTAAATGACAAATCTTTTATTTATGGACTTGCAAAAAAATAGTTATTGACAGTGGTACTCTATTCTACAGTTTTTAGAGGAATCTTTATTTATTGATATAGTCTAGATAAATTGATAAATATTAAATGCGTTATATGAATGACATAGATATGTTAAACATTGTTGGTTCATATTTGTTATCACAGTCTTTATAAATAATGAAGTATCTGATAAAATACATTGTAAAACCCGAGAGGATGAATCACCGGGGTAACCCTTTACCCAAAAAAAAAAAAAAAAAAAAAACCCGAGAGGATCTTTCAATGATATCAAGTTTAACTTGTGTAAGTGCGGAATCCAAACACAAGCAGATTCAAGAAAACAATAGAGTAAAATAAACACAATAAGCAAATCAAAATACTATCTTGCATTCACCTTAGAACCGATGACTGATACAAGACACGCAAAAGATCTCGAGTGGCCTCTAACCTTCAACAAAGCGATCAACCCTCTAAACATCATAAGGGTTTACTTATATACTACCTAAGATGGATCGAAACCAACCTAGGCCCACTCGAGATCACACCAAAACCCATTACTTACATTCGACCCAAAACAACTAGTTAAACATTACAAGATCAACCCAAAACTTTTGTATTTCTCTATGTATAAACCTCAAGGTTCCAACAATCTCCCCCTAGGTTTATGCATAGAGAGTCTTGAGACTTCAACTATCACGAGCACCACCCAAACGATCTTTGAGCCCACCAAAACCTTTTGTGCGAATATGTATGGCTGAAGCAACAGCACCAGTCCATGCTTTTGCAATTTCTTCATATTTTTCAGTAGCTCTAATTTGATTGCGAGCTAACACTTCCAGATCTTCATAAGCAAGATTCAACAAATCCACTTGATCCACCAAGCGAAAATTTACATCATCATCACAAACAATTACGGCCTGCCCTAGACGCTCATCATAAGCCCAAAAATGCAAGGACTTCAAAGCACCTTTTGGAATCTTTCTCACTAAAGGAATCACCTTTTCCTTATCAGTCACTGACCAGTGCACAATCTTCATTCGCTTGTTTGTATATGGATCTCTAATGCCTTTAGCTGGTTTAATAATAGACTCTGCAGTGTGCATTGAAGGAAAACCACGAAGAACCTCCCTCTTCAATCTCTCGTAAAACAAATAACCACGACCTCCAGGTTTGTCATCCACATAAGGTGAATTAGACAAGTTCATCAAATCAATCTTTGTGAAAGTCTGGAACTGAGCTGGATTTTTGTACCATTCAACAGGTCCAACTTTCCTCTTTATCCACCATCTTCGACGATCATGATCAAAACCCCAGCTGACTACACCAGATCTATTTCCAACTTTATCATAGAGAGTTTCACCAACATCCATTAAATGATGAGTTACTTGAGCATCCTCATCATCTGGATTAAGATTCTTGTTCTTTAGAATTACAAACTCCCTTTTCTTTTTGATTATCTCAGCCTTTTCTTTGTCTGCAACTGGATCAGTAACTCTGTTGAAATATTGCTCCATAGCAGCACTTCTCTCAGCATCATCCTTTTCAAAGGCTTTTCTTCTGTTTTCTACATCAGTCGGATCAGAAAACTCTTGTCCAAACTTCTTCTCCAGCTTTCCACGCAAATCATAAACCATATTAAACAGCAAACTAACATCTCCTTGAAGCTGTTCAATTTATTGATTCTTTTGCACTATAGTATCTTCAAGTTGGATAATCTTGGCATCTTTATGAATTGAATCTTGCTCAACCACAATTAGCCGCTTCTTCATTTCTCTCATACTAATAAATTCATCATCATCACTTGAATCATCATCAAAAGGCATTCTCAGCGGCTCTTCTGGTCTTTTACCACTCGAACTGCTAGGTACATCATGAACAACTCTAGAAGGACCTGCAGATTCAGAAATACTAAGTGGCATTGTCTCAACAACAGTATCAGTATCAACATTTGTAACTTGAACATCAACAGTGGTGGTCTCTGAAACATTTCTTTGAGTATCAGTGTTAAACTCAAAGATATCTTCAGTAGCGGTGGTGGTTTCAGTGACACTTTTCTCAAAATCAAAGTCATATAAGCCATCATCATCTTCAGCAACATTCATGGATTGATCTTTGTTTTGCTCAACATACATTCCGAGTCGAGGATCCCTCATTTTTCGCTTCAATGGCAATGAATCAGGATCCTTTGGGTTCTCACTAGGCTCTTCATTAGATACTGTAAGATTGGAAGGAGGATTTCCCATCTTATCAGTCACATACTTTAACAACAAAGCCAAACTTTCAGCAGTAATCATAGACAGAACAGTAGAAACAGCAACATCAGCTTCTTTTTCAGGAGGAAGCTCTTCATCATCTCCTGAATCACACAAAATCTCTATGCCCTCATCGTCAGAGTTAATTGTTAATATCTCTGTCTCAGGCTCATTATCAACAGCACCCTGAACATCATGCTCTTCAGCAACCATTGCATTCACAGGAACAGGTTGTACTATCACTGGATCAGCAGCTACAACTTCAGTCTCTGCAAACTGACCAAATTTCTCCAAAGGAATTAACCCTTCAAACTTCTTTTCTGTACCCTTCTTAGTGGTGAGAGCACCAAAACAGGAAGGACCCATAGGTTTTAGCTCCAAAGTGTCACCGGATCGCGTCAAATCAGAATAACGAGCATTGAAAATCATCTGCAAAAACCTTGGATACATAATAAATTTATCTTTTCGAACTCCAGTAACATTTCTCTTCATCCCTTCAAAAATGTACTTCGAGTAGTTGAACGGCTCATTCGTAATAAGTGCAATAAAAGCAGCCGTTTGTGTAATGTTCAGTTGATCTGTTCCCCCTCGATTTTCTGTCATACACAAGATAAACATGTGTGCCAACAAACGCCAATACGGGTGCAAAAACTTCTTAACGAGTGACGGATATTTTCCTTCATAGCTCAAACGAGGCAAAATAGCCTCTATAGTATCACCTGGAAGCTCAATCGGATCAGATTCAGTATCACCAAACTATAGAACTTCTCTTATCATTTGCTCAGTAATGACGATCTTCTTCTTCTGAACCTCAGCTTCTATCATTCCCTTTCCATCAGCTCCTTGTGCTTCAAATCTAGCTGTCTTCCAAAAATCTTGAACAAGACCTTCATAGACAACTGGATTATCTCTCAGTGCATGAACAAGTCGGCAGCTATTCAACCCTTTAATCAGCGATGTATATAAGCTCTTGTGCTTCTCTGGAGGAGCAGCTAAGTATCCAGCTTGATTATGCGTAGAAATAAACTTTAAATCCATATCTACACACAACAAAAACATTTAAGCACATAAGGATTTATACTTGATGAAATTTATTAACAAGACAAATCATGTCCTCAGTGAATACAACTGGTCAACATTCAACAGGCTGATCATTGATCAACAACTCAGATTGCAAAAGTCAGCAATGACGTCACACGGGATCATAATGTTTCGAGTCAAGACCGTGAGGTTTCGAGTCGAGACCTAAGTCGAGACAAAAAGATCACTCGAGACTACCGTGTTTTTGACTCGAGACCAATATGACATCGACTCGAGACCTCAGTCGAGACAGATGAGATTGCGACTCGCAACCACAGATCTCGAGTCCCTAAAAATTTTCTTCAATCTGAGTCGAGATCTCACAAACACCTTTTGATCTGTAAAGATTTGGATCAAAATCCAAAAACACTTCAAAATTCTTTGAAGACCAAAACATGTCCAAATTTAGGGTTCATAAGCATCTTCAAACATTCATATGATGTTCAAACTATCTTCATCAAATCTTCAAGAAATCCTGCAAAACTTCAACTGAAACATCATCAAGTTCATCAAATTACCTTCAATAGCAAGTCGAGACCGGAATAATTGTCGGAAAAAACAAAGAAGTCGCCGGAGAGTGAGAGAGAGTTTTGAATGTGACAATGATTTGTTTCGAGTGCACAGTGGGGTCTCGAGTCGAGATCCCTTTAAATATCCCAAATCTGTGGGCCGGGCCTTTAACAATTTGGGCCGAGACCACAGTTTCGATTCGAGACCACAACTTTGTTTAAAAATAGGATTTATTAAATAAACAATCTTAATTATTATAGCAATCCAATTAAAATTTAGACTTTTCTAATATAACCCTTCAACTTTCTGAGCATGTTCTTATGAGACAAAAACCTTTAAACATAAAAAATAATATCGAAAGATTATTTACAAAAATAAAATAAGGAAATATCATAATTTGCTCAGGGATCAAATCACGGGTTTCGGGCTTGACCACACTTATCAACACTGATCTATTACTGAATGATCTATACGATTGCCAGTATATTTGTCCTCCTAAACTCACCTCCCTAGACCTTTTACATATAACTGCCTGTAACGAATTTTATCATGTTTTGATTTCTTAACAATGAACACTCAAACAAATACTAATCAAATCCCGGAGTTATATACAGCACACTCTATCATGCAAGTAGCTTCCCTACCACATATTTCACAAGTCCAATCCAAATCTCTGAAATCTTAACTGGGAATAGATTGAGAAGAGAACAGAATAGATCTTAAGTATAGATGGTATAATATACAGATCAAATGAGTTTTTCTCAGTTTGATATAGGTTTCTTGGGTTTCTTTTGGGCACTTGAGGGCCTCTTTCGGGTGTTTAATTGATCTATAGCGCGACAACGTACAGCTAGGTCAGCATGTATCTGGATGCAGCAGAAGCTGACGTTGCCTAGCACCTCCAGGTCTTTGCTTCCGCAAAACAGAGGAGATACACGACTTTTTCAGAAAAGATTTCAGAGTTAGACCAAAATTGTGTGTATCGGGACAACATACAGACATTCAAATAGACATGAGCTAATTCCAAGTGATTTTCTTTCCTAAGGTCATGCACTAATATAGTTCTAAACAGAAACAGCCAATGTTTCCAGTCTTTAAGGATAGAGCCTACCAACACATCGTGCTAGAGTCAAACTATTTCGATACTGGTCTTACATGAGTCAGCCCTTGACCATAATGTGAAAATTCATTTCATTTCCCAGTCATGCAATGTTTCTTTTTGGATTTTTTTTTTAAAATTTTTAATGTTTTTGTATTTTTCAAAATTTTTCAATGTTTTTGTATTTTTCAAAATTTCTCCCCCTAAATTTGTGCATAAATAAAAACTACCTAAGAATAGAAAACTTTATAAACAAATTTACTTAAACACAAACAACCATGCTCAGTCAGTATACCGGATCATTTTCAGAAAATCAACAAGCACTTTGAATTTTGAGCTGCTGACAGGTTTTGTAAATAAATCGGCAACATTTGCATCTGTGTCGATTTGCTCGAGTTTAATAAGACCTCTGTCAAAGCAGTCTCTAATGAAATGAACTTTTATGTCTATGTGCTTGGTTTTGGAGTGAAAAAACAGGATTTTTAACAATTTGTATTGCAGCATCATTATCGCAGTAAATAGTAGTATTGAGATAAGTCAAACCGTAGTCCTGCAATTGATGTTGCATCCACACCACTTGAGAGCAAGATGCAAAGGCGGCAACGTACTCAGCTTCAGCTGTAGAAATCGCCACCGTTTGTTGTTTCTTGCATTGCCAAGAAATGAGCCTGTCACCCAGAAATTGACATCCAGCTGATGTAGATTTCCTGTCACTATCAGTGCCTCCAAAATTGCTATCAGAAAACGCAAACAAGTCAAAATTGGAATCCCTCGGATACCACAGACCAAACCGAGGTCGGCCTTTAAGGTACCGAAAGATTCGTTTAACAGCAGTAAGATGAGAAGTTTTAGGATTAGCCTGATATCTCGCGCAGTTGCAGACAACAAACATGATATCCGGACGGCTATCTGTCAGATACATCAACGACCCGATCATAGACCTATACATACGTTGATCAACAGAAGATCCTTCTTCATCTTCAGTCAATAACGGTCTCTTTGCCATTGGTGTTTCAGCTGATTTTGCATCTGAAAGCTTGAATTTTGCTAGCACATCATCCACATACTTCCCTTGATGAATAAGAATGCCTTGAGAATTCTGTTTGACTTGTAAACCCAAAAACAGTGTCATTTCTCCGAGAGCACTCATCTCAAACTTCTTTTTCATAACTCTCTCAAACTCCTTGCAAAGCTCCTCACTTGTAGATCCGAAGATAATATCATCGACATAGATTTGAACCAAGATCTGATCCTTGCCCACTTTCTTGATAAACAGAGTCTGGTCTATCATGCCACGTGTGTACCCATGATCCAAAAGATGTTCAGTTAGAGTAGCATACCAAGCTCGTGGTGCTTGGTGTAATCCATACAATGCCTTGTCTAACTTGTAGGCATATTCTGGATGATCTGGATGTACAAAACCCGGTGGCTGCTCAACAAAGATTTATTCCTTCACATCTCCATATAGAAACGCTGTCTTGACGTCCATCTGATACACAGTGAACCCCATATATGACGCGTAGGCTAAGAAGATCCGGATGGCTTCAAGTCGGGCAACCGGAGCATACACTTCATCATAATCCAGACCCTCTATTTGTCGAAAACCCTGAACCACCAGTCTTGCTTTATTTCGAACAATAACCCCTGCAGAGTCTTGCTTGTTTCTGAACACCCATCTAGTTCCAAGTTTGCGCTTTCCCTTTGGTAACTCGACAAGTTTCCATACTCCAAGCTTCTCAAACTGGTTCAGCTCTTCATGCATAGCATCTACCCAGCCTGGTTCCTGCAAAGCTATATCAACAGTTTTAGGTTCTATTTGTGAGATGTAGCAAGAATATAAACATGTATTGATGATTCCTGATTGGCTCCTGGTTAAAACTCCTGCATCTACAGGACCAATCACATTTTCGATAGGGTGATTTCGTTGGACACTTGTAGGAATTGCCATGTCAGGTACGGTCTCGTCTTCAGTAGACGCATTTTGATTATCATCAGTGGTGTTGCTAGACTCCCCCTCATTAGATGCTGCAGTATGATGAACTAAAGGAGTTGTAACGATGCAGTCTTCAGGAATAGATCCAGGAAATAGTGCAGATCTTGAACCACTAGGTGCAGCATCACTTAATGAAGCACCTTCAGGGGATTGATGGGACATTTGTTGAGGCGTAGGGTGCCGAGTGAAAACCATTCCCGGCGGGTCAATGGTATGATTTCTTGACCTTCCTTCAGCCTGTTCTTCTTCTTCAGTATCACCAAAAGACAGCGGTTGTTTGGGAGTAGACACACCTGCAGCTGTAGGGACACTTGACAAAATGTTAAACGATTTAAATAATTCAGCATAATCATATAACCAATCTGGTTCAACTCTAACGTCCGTAGCATTTTCTTCAAGCCATTCAATGTTGCACGACTCGACGACCTTTTTAGTTACCTTGTTGTATACTCTATAGGCTGAACCTTTAGCATATCCAACAAAATAACACTCGTCCCCTTTGACTTCAAACTTTCCATTAGCGTCCATAAGTAGTAACACACATGGACAACCAAAGATGCGAAAGTGTGAAACCGAAGGTTTACGTCCTTCCAGAATCTCATAAGGAGTTTTCATATGTCGTTTGTTTACTAAAGCATGATTCTGGACGTAACAAGCCGTGCTAACAGCTTCAGCCCAAAAGAAAGTAGGAAGCTTCGAATCAGCCAGCATAGTACGCGCAACCTCTATAAGAGTACGATTTCGTCTTTCAGCCACTCCATTCTGTTGTGGAGTTCGTGGTGCACTATACTGTTGTTCAATTCCCTTTTTAGCACAGAATGTATCCATGGTGACATTTTTGAATTCCGTCCCATTGTCTGATCGAATAGCCTTTACTTTCGTACTGGCTTGATTTTCCACCAGAGTAATGAATTGTTTGATCAAACCCGCAGCCTCATTCTTGTGACTTAGAAAGTACACCCAGGTGTAGCGTGAGAAATCATCGACTATCACGAGACAATAAGCCTTCTTGCCAATACTTAACACATTCACTGGACCAAAGAGATCCATGTGAAGTAATTCAAGCACAGCTTTGGTTGAGGGAGTAGGCTTGGATTTATGAGGCTTTCGATGTGCTTTCCCTTTTGCACAAGCAACACACTTTTCTACCAACATAAAGTCTTTGATTGGTAGATCACGGACCAGTTGACCTTTGGCAAGACGATTCAAGTTCTTCATATTCACATGTCCAAGACGACGATGCCACAATAAACCATCATGTTCTGAAATCTTCGAAAATAGACACGTAACTTCTTCACACGACTTCTTGTTCATATCAATGACATAAGCATTTCCCCGTCTCTCAGTTGTCATCAAAAACCAATCTTCGGGAATGACAATCCCTGGCTTCAATACGTAGCAGCTTTTCTTTGTAAAATGGACTGAATTTCCTCGATCACATATCTGTGAAATGCTCAACAGATTGTGTTTCAGTTCTGGGACATAATTCACATTTTCGAAGCTTAAAACGCCGTTTTTCACTGTTCCTTTCAACGTGATTCTTCCTGATTCTCCTCCCGCAAAAGAGACATATCCACCGTCAAATTCTTTTACATTGACCAGTTGAGACAAGTCTCCCGTTATATGCCTGGAACAGCCACTATCCATGTACCAGAGTGTAACAACTCTCATCAAAAGTCATAATTATTTAATTAAATTGTCCAATAGGAAACCCTAATTGAGAAACCCAAGTGATTCTGCATAAACCCTAAAAAAATTTCAGAATAGTTGGAATTAGAATCAGGGCCCCTAAAACTCAGGGGGGGGGGGGGGGTAAACCCTAATTGATAATTATCTTCGAAATACGTTGTCAAAATTTAAATTCGTTCGAATAACAACTCAGCAGGCCTATACCAGTGACAAGCCTACCCTACCCTACTTTGACACGCCCCGCGATACGCGACAGAAACGACGACACCCTCCGCGACACGCAGGGGAACCGATTTTCAAGTATAAATAGTAGGGCTTGGGTCTTGAACTGTTTGCATGTTACGACGATAAAATTCGTTACGTACAATCACTTAGACGCTGTTTACTACAAAAACACACACGATTCACTAAATTGCTGCCGCAAAACAGGGTAATAACTCGATCGCTATTACGATTCATTTTCCGATCGATCAATGTACTCAATGGATGTTTAAGTGCTGCCCACATTAGGGTGATGCTTTGTCATTAGTCGTTAATTCGATGGATGTTTAAGCATAGCACTTTGTCATTCGTTGTGAGGGTTGATCTCGTGAGTTATCGTAAATGCTGCATTGATTACTAACCCAGTTTTGTGTGCATTGTTATTTAAATTAGGTTAACAAGGCTAATCCGTAGAGTAAACTCTATCCGTATTAAATCTGCAATGTGAGTCATTCTCTTTTTATCAAATCTATTTACAAAAGCATGTTTATTTCAAAGTTATAATTACAGTGATTAAGTTTATGTAATCACCAAGTTACAGCCGGTATGTGGGGTTTTGTATACATTACTTGATAATCTTCACCATTGGGGCAGCCAAGGGGTGATATGACCATAATCACAGACACCATTGGACGAATGGGCCAATGGGTCGAGTGACAAAGTACTGTGGGTAGTTGGTTGATATCAGAAACATTGTAATTTTTCTTAATACTGTAAATTATAACAAATGTGTCATTTTAATAAATAAAATGATTCACTCAGTATTTTCCGCTGATAAAACCTTTTTCAAACATGTTTCAGGTGATCTGTTGTGATTCAGGAAAGGTGCCCGGAAGCACTGCAAGCTTAAGAAAGTGGCTCCTATTAAAAATAAAGAAATATGTTTTGTAAAATAAAGATTTCTCCGTGAAATCATAGTATTGTAAATTACTGGGGTTTTATCCCAAATTGTGAAATAAAATAATTGGGAAAATTTTAGCTTGAAAAAAATCCTGATGATAAACTTCCGCTGTTAAACTCAATTAAATAAATACCACAGGATTTCTGTCCCGCGGCTCATGAAACGGGTAAAACCGGGTCGGGGGCCGTGACAGAAATAAGGTGGTATCAGAGCCACTGAGTTTAGCTAATTAAGTATTTAGAAATACTTAATTTTTCCTGATTACTATTATGTGATTATGTGTTTTATTAACTGACTATCTGTTAGTTACAGTATGGGTAAGAAAAAGCTTTCCAACATCTATCTTAAATTAGATAGGTCATCCAATGAGAAGGGAAGTTCATCCCAAACTAAATCCTCAAAACTTCCTGCAATTCCTGAAGAAGGAATATTTGTTCGAAAAGCCCAATATGAGAACCCACTTTCTTCCGTTAAAAGAAGTTTGATTCTTAAGAAAAATCAAGAGAAAATAAAGAAGGCCCGAGAGAAGAAAATTAAACAGGAAACTCAGGAATTAATCAGTAAATCACCATGGGAAGACAATTTAGACGAAAAATGGGCAGATCTATATATGTTAGCTACAGTAGCAGTAAATTCAGATCTCTAAATAAATTGACTAGCAAACACTATCACCTACAAGTAAAAAAAAAAAAATCCATCCAGTAAATAAATAAAACCTAGTATGTTTAAAATTTTTCATTTTCTTTTGTGTAAATTAGTAATAGGGTATGCAATAAAAATTTAAAGGTTATTTCTAAAATTTTGTTATAAATTTTAACTTAGCATTTTTGTATTTTACTTGTATATTAAACAGCATGAATGAGTTATCAGAAGCCCTAGAGAATCTCAACCTATACCCTGTAAATATAGAAGTTTCCAAAGAATTTACTGGGTATTTTCCTGATGTGGAACAACCTGTAGAATTCAACGCTCCACCTTTGAAAAAGCCAAAACCAAAGAAAAGAAGGAAATACGTATGGGGGAGTCGTATACGTAGGAAAAAGCCAGCTACTAAACTTCCTAAAATAAACAATCCTTTAGAAAAAGGAAAAGAAATTATAACCATGGAAAGTTCTAGACAGCAGGAGATGGAGACTGAAGTCAAGGAAGATTCTAGGCAAATGGGAATGCAGTTTGAGGAATATTCTAAGGAAATAGAAGTGGAGGTTGGAAAAGGTTTTAAACCAACTCAGATGGAAATTGGAGAAAGCTCCAAACAAAACCAGGGAATGACTTTTCAGGAGGAAATAGATTTTATATTGGCAAGCTGTGAGACTATTCAGTCTGTCAATACAAATATTTTTACTCGTCCTATTGAAAATCAACTCCCTATAAATTTTGAACCAGCAATCCCAGAACCAATAGTCCACTCCCAACCTTTAGAAATGGACGAATGGTGGACGAATGATTGGCAATTCCAAAACATTGTCAACAGTCCTTATTCCTTCCTTCCGCAATTCGATCCAGAACCATTACCAAATCCACCCATGAGTAACGAAAATTTGGCTGAACTTCGCCATTTTGGTGAAGAATTAATGGATGCGGGAAATAGAATTCGAGAGATAGGGGGACAAATTGCTTGGAAGTATGATGAAAGGGAGCTTCGTTTTTAGAAAGACAAATAACGAGAGATAGTGGGTTGGTAAAACTGTGATTGTGTAATAGTAATAGTAAATTCAGTATTTGTAAAATAAATAATAAAACGGTTGTATATAGAGGCATGATATAATATATAAACTAAATGAAATTTTAGATTTTGTTTGTATATTCGTTTACGTGATTATGTGCAATTAATTGTGACATTGGATTATTCCTTTTATACTAATTATTTATCTATAAATTAATTATCAGATGGCAAACATTGGTAATGAACCAGTAAACGAAGTAAATCAATCCGAGCAAATTCAGGAAGAACAATTGTTAAATAGACAAGATATAGAGGATATCGTTGCACAAGGAATAGCCAATGCTATTCCAGCAATTGTTGCTGCTGTTCAAAAACCTGTTAAACCGCAATCAATCATTCCTAGTAAACGTACTCAAGGCGACAACTTTAGTAATAGTATAAACGGAGGTGGAAATCATGTTAATAACAATAATGATCTGCAAACCCCAATTTTCAAGAAAATGAAAGCTGCAACACCTGGTTGCACTTACAAAGAATTCCTTGCCTGTAAACCAACTGAGTTTGCAGGTAATGAAGGGGCTATTGCAGCATTACGTTGGTTAGAGAAAACTGAGGCAGTAATTGCTATAAGCAAATGTGCTGAAGAAGATCAAGTTATGAATGCGTCTAATCTTTTTAAAGAAGGGGCATTAGAATGGTGGAACACAGTATTACAAGCTAAAAGAAGGATTGTGGCCTATGCCATGAACTGGGAAGAATTTAAGAGTCTTGTAGAAAGAAAATTCTGTCCCGAGTATGAAAAAGATCAAATGGAAAATAAGTTCCTAAACCATCGGATGGTGAATGTGGATTGTCGTGGTTATACTTCGACATTTTTCGAATATACTAGAGTGGTACCAACACTGGCTTCGCCAGAACCGGTACTCATTTCTCGCTATATTTGGGGATTAATTAGCGAAATCCGCAACATTGTTAAGGCTGCGAGACCTCGCACTATTGACGATGCGGTGGAACTAGCTAACACCCTAACTGACGAACTGGTACGCACAAGAGATGAAAACAGGAAAAAGGAACTGGCTCAGAAAATTACCCAAGGATTTCGGGTGGGTAATAGTAATAACTTCAAGAGAAGAGGAGCAGGGCAATCTTCAAATCCGCCTTTTTGCAGGAATTGCAAAAGGAAACATTTTGGAAGATGTAATGTGACCTGCAACCTTTGCAAAGCTATAGGACACAGTGAAGAAAGCTGCAGAAAGAAAACCATAATCTGCTTTAACTGTGGAGAAGCGGGGCATTACAAAACAGAATGTCCTAAGTTGGCCAAACCAGCAGACAACAAAACCAAGGCGACTGACGGAGCTACTAAGAAAAATGTTAGAGCATTCCAGCTAACCACTCAAGAAGCAGAACTCATTCCAGATGTGATAGCTGGTACGTTCTTAGTTCACAACGTATACGCAAAAGTATTATTTGACTCTGGTGCAAACCAAAGTTTTATAAATACTTTATTCTGCCAAGCTCTTAAGTTACCTTTAACCCAAATTAAGCAGATTTTTATAGTCGAAACTGCAGATGTGAATTCAGTTAAAATAGATCAGGTTTTGCAAAAAGTAGAAATAGAACTTTCAGGTCATAAATTTTCTGCAAATCTGTTACCTATGAAATTAGCTGAATTCGATGTTGTGTTAGGAATGGATTGGTTAATAGCCAACCATGCTCGAATCCTTTGTGATAAAAATTCTGTAGAAATTCAGGCACCTACTGGAGAAATAATCACGATTACAGGAGATAAACCACGTAAGCCCATGAAGTTCATATCAGTAATGAAAGTTGCTAGTTATGAACGAAAACAAGGAATAGTATATATGATTTCAGTAATCATTAGTACTAAGGGTAAAGAACTTACGGAAATTCCTGTAGTCTCAGAATACCCAGATATATTCCCAGAATAGTTACCAGGGTTACCACCAGATAGGGAGGTAGAATTTAGGATTCATCTAATTCCTGGAACTACACCGATAGCTAAGGCACCTTATCGGTTAGCTCCTACCGAAATGTTAGAACTGAAAACACAATTAGATGAATTACTAAGTAAAGGATTCATACAACCTAGCTCATCTCCTTGGGGAGCGCCAGTGTTGTTTGTAAAGAAGAAGGATGGTTCGATGAGAATGTGTATTGATTATAGAGAATTGAATAAGGTTACAATTAAAAATCGATACCCATTACCTAGGATTGATGATCTGTTTGATCAACTCCAGGGAGCTAAATATTTCTCTAAGATTGACTTACGCTCGGGATATCATCAATTGAAGGTACAAGAAGAAGACATACCTAAAACTGCTTTCAGAACTAGGTATGGTCATTATGAGTTTACAGTCATGCCCTTCGGGTTAACAAATGCACCTGCAACATTCATGGACATGATGAATAGAATCTGTAAACCGTACTTGGATAAATTTGTAATTGTCTTCATAGACGATATACTTATTTATTCCAAAAGTCAGAACGAACATTGTCAGCACTTGCATATACTCTTAACTTTGTTAAGAAAAGAAAAGCTGTACGCCAAATTCTCGAAGTGTGAATTTTGGCTACAAGAAGTGCAATTCTTAGGACACATGGTGAATCATGAAGGTATTCATGTAGATCCTGCTAAGATAGAGGCAATTACCAATTGGAAGGTTCCGCAAACCGCAATGGAAATTAGAAGTTTTATAGGTTTAGCTGGGTATTATAGACGGTTTATTAAGGATTTTTCCAAAATAGCTGTACCATTAACTAAGCTAACCTGTAAAGCCATTAAGTTTGAATGGGGATCTAAGCAAGAAGAAGCCTTTAGAATATTGAAGCAGAAATTAACAAATGCTCCAATCCTAGCCTTACCAGAAGGGACTGAAGATTTTGAAGTATATTGTGATGCTTCAAAACTAGGATTTGGATGTGTGCTAATGCAACGCAAGAAGGTAATTGCGTATGCTTCAAGACAGTTGAAAAAGCACGAGGAAAATTATACAACTCATGATTTAGAGTTAGGCTCCATAATTTTTGCCCTTAAGATTTGGAGACATTATCTTTACGGAAGTAAATTTACTGTCTATACAGACCACAAAAGTTTAAGATATATTTTTGGGCAAAAAGAGTTAAACATGAGACAAAGGAGATGGATGGAAATCTTAAGTGATTACGACTGTGATATTCAATATCATGAAGGAAAGGCAAATGTAGTTGCCGATGCCTTAAGTCGTAAGTATCATGAGAAACAACGACGGGTTCGTGCTCTTAGATTAAATCTACAAATAGATTTAATGGAACAAATAAAGAGTGCTCAAGAAACAGCCATAGAAGATGTTGCTGAAGGAATGAAAGGACGAATAAAAGAATTAGCACAGGGAGATGATGGAATTTGGAGATTCCATAAGAAAAGAATTTGGGTGCCAAAGCAAGGAGAATTAAGAAATAAGATTTTAGAAGAAGCTCATAAATCTAGGTATACCATACACCCAGGAAACAATAAGATGTACCAAGATTTAAGAAACAATTTCTGGTGGATAGGCATGAAAAAGGATATAGCTAGATATGTTTCTAAGTGTCTTACTTGTTCACAAGTTAAGGCAGAACACCAGAAACCTTCAGGTCTATTACAACAATTAGAAATGCCTGTATGGAAATGGGAACTCATAACAATGGATTTTGTTACTAAGTTACCCAAGACCAGAAAAGGTAATGATGCGATTTGGGTAATTGTGGATCGATTAACCAAATCTGCTCACTTTCTGCCTATGAAAGAAACCTTTAGCATGGAAAAACTAGCAAAGCTATATGTAGATGAAGTCGTATCTCTACATGGAGTTCCACTCTCCATTGTATCAGATAGAGATAGTCGTTTCACTTCTCATTTCTGGAAAAGTTTCCAAGAAGCTATGGGAACTCGACTAAACCTAAGCACGACATATCATCCACAAACAGATGGGCAAAGTGAAAGGACAATCCAAACTCTGGAAGACATGCTCCGAGCATGTGTAATAGATTTTGGTGGAAATTGGGATGATCACTTACCTCTGATCGAATTCTCCTATAACAATAGTTATCATTCAAGTATTGAAACCGCCCCATTTGAAGCACTGTACGGAAGAAAGTGCAGAACTCCAGTTTGTTGGGCAGAAATAGGAGAAAGTCAATTGTCAGGTCTTGAGATTGTGCAAGAAACAACAGACAAGATTACTCAAATTAAGGAAAGGCTGAAGACGGCTCGAGATCGCCAGAAGAGTTATGCAGACAATAGATGCAAGCCATTCGAATTCCAAGTTGGAGACAGAGTATTGTTGAAAGTTTCTCCTTGGAAAGGAGTTGTTAGATTCGGTAAGAAAGGAAAGCTAAGTCCTAGATACGTAGGACCATTTCCAGTAATCCAACGTATAGGACCAGTTGCTTATCGTTTACAACTACCAGAAGAATTAGCTGGAGTACATGATGTATTTCATGTATCCAATCTCAAGAAATGTCTATCAGACGAATCTTTGGTAGTACCCTTTCAAGAAATAAAGGTAAACGAAATGCTGAAATTTGTTGAGAAACCTCTTCAAATTGAGGATCGAAAGATCAAGTTTCTCAAACACAAATGACTAGTTTTAGTTAAAGTCAGATGGGATTCAAAAAGAGGAGTTGAATACACTTGGGAACTGGAATCAGAAATGAAGCGAAAGTATCCACACTTATTCCAGTAAATCTCGAGGACGAGATTTTATTAAGGTGGGGAGAATGTAACAACTCTCATCAAAAGTCATAATTATTTAATTAAATTGTCCAATAGGAAACCCTAATTGAGAAACCCAAGTGATTCTGCATAAACCCTAAAAAAATTTCAGAATAGTTGGAATTAGAATCAGGGCCCCTAAAACTCAGGGGGGGGGGGGGGGGGGGTAAACCCTAATTGATAATTATCTTCGAAATACGTTGTCAAAATTTAAATTCGTTCGAATAACAACTCAGCAGGCCTATACCAATGACAAGCCTACCCTACCCTACTTTGACACGCCCCGCGATACGCGACAGAAACGGGGACACCCTCCGCGACACGCGGGGGAACCGATTTTCAAGTATAAATAGTAGGGCTTGGGTCTTGAACTGTTTGCATGTTACGACGATAAAATTCGTTACGTACAATCACTTAGACGCTGTTTACTACAAAAACACACACGATTCACTAAATTGCTGCCGCAAAACAGGGTAATAACTCGATCGCTATTACGATTCATTTTCCGATCGATCAATGTACTCAATGGATGTTTAAGTGCTGCCCACATTAGGGTGATGCTTTGTCATTAGTCGTTAATTCGATGGATGTTTAAGCATAGCACTTTGTCATTCGTTGTGAGGGTTGATCTCGTGAGTTATCGTAAATGCTGCATTGATTACTAACCCAGTTTTGTGTGCATTGTTATTTAAATTAGGTTAACAAGGCTAATCCGTAGAGTAAACTCTATCCGTATTAAATCTGCAATGTGAGTCATTCTCTTTTTATCAAATCTATTTACAAAAGCATGTTTATTTCAAAGTTATAATTACAGTGATTAAGTTTATGTAATCACCAAGTTACAGCCGGTATGTGGGGTTTTGTATACATTACTTGATAATCTTCACCATTGGGGCAGCCAAGGGGTGATATGACCATAATCACAGACACCATTGGACGAATGGGCCAATGGGTCGAGTGACAAAGTACTGTGGGTAGTTGGTTGATATCAGAAACATTGTAATTTTTCTTAATACTGTAAATTATAACAAATGTGTCATTTTAATAAATAAAATGATTCACTCAGTATTTTCCGCTGATAAAACCTTTTTCAAACATGTTTCAGGTGATCTGTTGTGATTCAGGAAAGGTGCCCGGAAGCACTGCAAGCTTAAGAAAGTGGCTCCTATTAAATATAAAGAAATATGTTTTGTAAAATAAAGATTTCTCCGTGAAATCATAGTATTGTAAATTACTGGGGTTTTATCCCAAATTGTGAAATAAAATAATTGGGAAAATTTTAGCTTGAAAAAGATCCTGATGATAAACTTCCGCTGTTAAACTCAATTAAATAAATACCACGGGATTTCTGTCCCGCGGCTCATGAAACGGGTAAAACCGGGTCGGGGGCAGAATTTTGATGTGATGTATGAGACGAATTGGAATGCGTGGCCTTAGCTTTAGGTTTCCAATGATTATTTGACCATTGAGAATTGTAGTTACCAAACGCTTTATATTGATTTTTTCGAAAATCCTTTTGTTGATTTTGATTTCTACGTTTGGCTGCATTCCAATCTTGATCAGAAGGCTTATCCTTACGATAGTTATTCCTCATTGTCTTAGACTTTTCAGTCGTCACTGACTCTGAATAACGATATCGGTTTGGCTTGACTTTCTGATTTTGTGCATATTTATTTTTAGACTGCACACTTGGGAGATGAACACAGTTTCTGGTGATGTGTCCAGCAACTCCACAATTGAAACATGTTTGACGTTTCAATTTGTGGAAGTTTTGATGCTTCATAGCAGATGTGTATATGTTGGGTTTAGAAGAATGAGCTTGATTGATGTTTCTTGCTTGGTTAACTTGTGCCTTTTCTGAGCATTTAGGTACCTGTTGATCAGAATTAGCACTGGCACAAGTATGAGATTCAGATGGATTAGATTTATCTTTATCAGAATCATTTTGAAAGGATGTTTCAAATTCAGTTTTAATTTTCTTTTCAGAAACCTTTTCTTGCAATATTTCATTCAAAACAACCACTTCTTCCTTTTGAAAATCAGATTCAGTTTTAATCTCGGAAGATGTTGAAACTTCATCAACACATATTTCATCAACACATGTATCATCTGAGTTTGATAAGGGTTCCTTTTCAACCTCGGTTTTCAATGGGGTCCCACTAGGTTCAACATTAGGGACGTCCACTGAGACCGATTCAGAAGAAGAATCAGAACACTGTTGATTCTCTTGAGAAGAAGTTTCAGTGGTTTCACTGAATGCACCTGTCACACTATCATCAGCTGAAGAGTTAGAAACATTAGAATCACAATTTTCAGCTACTGAAAAACATCCATCATCACACACATTATTCAAAGTTTCATCACAAGCATTCACAGTTTTGCCCAAAACATCAGGCCCAAAAGAAGACGAAACATAACTATGAAACGAGTTCAAAAACGATTGTCCAAACACACAACCAGAATCAATTTTATCAAAAGTAGATTTAGAAAAATCAGAATCTAAAGGTTGTTCATTCCCAAACATATCTCCCCATCTTACTTCAGGTACTTCATCTGCACATGATGAAGAAACGTTAGGATCAAAAGTACCCTTGGACACAAAGCAAACTGATTTAACCACCTGTTTTTCAACAGGTCTGACATTTACTGATGGCTTACAGTTTTTGGGACCATAAGTCATTTTGCTTTCATTCATCATCTCCTCCTCAGTCATAGGTAAGTAAGTATAATTGTCATTATAAGGAGGAGGAGCCTGATTAAAACCCAATCCCAACCCTTTTCTTTTCTGATATGCTAACTGTTGATCACACAGGTTTTTGACTAATTTGCTGGAAGAATCAAATTTTTTAATATTTAGCTCATTTATTTGATATCTATCTCTGATATCCTCCAGTTCTTTAGTCACAGTGCATAATTTTTCTTGAACATAGAAGAGTTGGGCTGTTCTTACACTAACATCATCTTTGAGTTGGATGATGTCTTTTCGCTGAGCTTCGATTTTCTCCTTAAAAAGTTTTTCATTATTAGCCAAAGTGAAATTTTTTCTTTTAATGTCATTATAATCTTCGATTAGCTCAGCGTTGTGTATTCTATAGGCTTCAACTCGTTCTCTACATTCAGGAGTACAGAAAACAGAAATTACCTCTTCTTTGGTGAGACCTTTAACAGGAGCTGAAAGAATCTGAGTCATGAAAGCAAGATTTTCAGCTGAAATCTCCTCCTCAGGTGCTGAAGTCTCATCCTCAGAAACAGAAGCTTGATCATTTGAGGCCATGAAAGCTATGTTGTTTGAATCAGCTTGATTTTCTGGAGCTGAGATGTTTAGTCGCTCAATTTCCGAATTCCAATCAAAGCTAGTATCAGGCTGTACCACCAAGGCTTGAGCTAATCCAAGGGGTTGAGGACTTCCACTGGTAGCAGCATCAGCAGACATACTCGATGTAGTCACAAGAGCTCTCTCTCGATTAGGTGAAGCAGGTTGGACTGGAGTTTTTCACTATTGACCCTAGGTTTGGTACAGTTTCTTGCCAAATGACCTGGTTCATGACAATTATAGCAACGAAACTCAAATGGCATTTTTGTGGGTCCAGTAAAAGTAAGACCTTGCCATTTGTTTCTCCCTGTTTTTCTCACAAAATTTTTGGCTCTAAATGCTGCCATAGCCATCTGCCAGGTTATGTCCATTTCTTCTACATCTTCGGGATGAATTTGATCTAAGTCATCCATAGAGAACTTTGGAGGATCAAGTTTATGTGACAACCGTCACTTTTCCGTACATTCCGTACACTAGATGAACAGTAATTTGTGCTTTAATGACTGTACATGATCTAGTTTACCAGAAAAATAAATTTCTGAATTCCATATAAGTGAATTCATGCATGATATATGCTACAAGAATTACGTTATGATAGCGTTGCGTCAAAAATATTAGTAAACTCACCGGTAAGACACATCGTGTCAACAGAACTGCAGAAAGCAGTCAGACATTAGAATTGGAGCCTAGGTGTAGGTCCAACGTCAAGAATGCATTAAAACCCAAGAGTACATACAAGGGTTTTAATATAGGCATTCCGGAAGCTAAATTACGCACTAAATAGCACCCGAAACGCACTTTAAGCGCAGAATTTATTTAAATTCAGCTATAATCAGCAATATGACACTATAATATTATGCTGAAATGATGATTTATCATCCAGAATACTACCCTAAGTGTCGGGAACTGAAAAGGGTACAAAAAGGTACTTAAAAGACACTAAAAAGTGCGATTAAGCACTTTAACGAATCGGTATCTAACCGAACAACCGGACTTTACCCGGAACACCAAAATATTGCTAGAAGCAATGTTTTTATTTTTCTAAGCTAGTTAGGGTACCCGAACACCCTAACACACTATATATTTAATAACGCACCATAACCGCTAATTAATCTCATTATATTCCAACTAAGTTATTAACTAGCAATTTAAACCCAACCAAACACCCCCTTGGACGGTTCCCCCATGTGAGACACACCATCCATTTCCTTGATTATTTTATTAACTTGGTCTAATATCTTGGAGGCACTTGACATGTTGGGTAAACACAAAAGATGGACCATAAGTAAGCTTAGAGGATAAGAATTCTCATTCACTTCCACACTTAACAAAAAAATTTCTCTCCTCTCTCCCTCCTTGCTTACCTTCGGCAGCCACACATCACCACCAAACCGCCACTTTCAAGTCCCTTTCTAGCCATATTACATACACACAAAGGTATAAGAGGTCCAACAACGAAGCTCGGTGCTCTCGGAAGTGGAAGGACCTTCTCCATTCGCTATTAACCACTCGTTTTCTTCACTCGAACTCCCCTAGCCTTGTGCTAGTGGTAAGCACTTAGATCCTTGTGTTTTACTTGTTGTTTATGTGGTTAAAGATGTGTAGTGATCGAATGATAAGAAAGTTTAAAGAACTTAAACAAAGTCTTGGATATTAACTAGCACATGATAAAGGAGTGTTAGAATGATGATGAAACATGTTAAAACTGAAATATTTAAGTGTTGATCTGCTGTAAATAACTTATGTTATGAGATAAGTCATTATTAGGATGAATGGTAATCGTAAATGTACTTTTTAATGGCGTTTATACTACAAAAAGCATGCTGATTCGCTTTTCCAGCCGACTTAAACTGGCTGTAACAGGACCTAACTGAAACGAAAAATGTATTTTCTGAAGTCTAGGTTCATGTATTATGAAATACGGTTCTAATGGCACCGGAATCATAATTTTTGGACTCCGTTTACTATTTTTAAAGTGTCTTTTCGTAACAGCAGCTAGAGCTGCATTTTTGCTGCTGAAAATGTGCGTCCTATTTTCTGTCATAACTTGTATTCTGTGTGAAGTCTGATCACGAAATTTATACTGTAGTTGGTCACCGTTGTATTTGTGATTCTCCCACTGGAATTTCGTAAATCGGACTCACGATGAATTTTTAATGAATTATTTCATAAACTGCAATCAGAAAGCGACAAATCTGATTGCAGTCCGGAAAATAAATTCTTATAAAATATTGGTAATGAACTGGACCCTGATATTTTTACACAATAATTTTTGGATCGTTTAAGACGTCCTGTAAAAATTTGGGAATTTTTGGAATAAGACAACTATTTTATTAAAATGCTCGAAAACAGTCCAGTTTTGGATATTTAAGTTGAAACGACATAAGTTGTAATTTGCGTGTCTAAATGTCGAGTATGTTATCTGAGCAAAAGTATATATATTTGTTGATTACTAAACTTTGTGCTAGACGTATGTGGTATGTATAATACGTGCTAGTATATTAGGACTTGCAAATACACATACAACATATTCAGACAAGATACATAATTCGGGTGCAAAGTGCAAAATACAAAATACTTATATTTATTTTTGAGAAAATAATATAAGTAAGACACTTAGTTAAAGATATAACTTATTTTTAACACAAGAATACGTACACAAAAGATAGTGACTTGTACTTGTGCGTTACAAGCATAGTGACTGACGATAATAAAACACGTTTAGGTCACGACGCTCTATAAGCAAAATCCGGTGAAGTTTACGACGCAAGGAACGCAAAGTTGTGAGTTCATGCTCCCCCTTTTCTTTAACTGTTTTTGGTTTTATAACTCTCGGGGGTGAAATACATGTTACACATATTACAATTTTTACAAATGGTAAAAATACGAGAAGCACTCTTGGTGAGAACGAGTACCGAGTGCAATATGATTTGAGAATACAAAAGAATACGAGAAGCACTCGTGGTGAGTGCAATATGGTGAGCTTTAAGAAAAGCCTAGAAAATACTAGATCATGTGAGCTTAAACTAGATATTGAGATGCCATTAATACTTAATTAGGGACGAGGGTTAGATCTAACGGGTACGGCCGAGCCCCACTCATGGTCCTTATGTGACCACTTGAGTGCTTCGGTGTCCCAGTCGAGGGAAATCGACACAGTCGAGGGTAATCGACACAGTCGAGGGTAATCGACACAGTTAAAGGAGAAAATACTAATGCTCCCTATGTCCTCACATGACTTGAAGGAGAATATACTAAAGCTCCCTATGTCCTCACATGCCTTAATGTCCTTGTATAAACAATCATTTAATACGTGGGGTACTCAAGAAAACTTGAATGATACTTGAGTACGTGGGGTACTCAAGAAAACGGGAATTATACTTGAGTACGTGGGGTACTCAAGAAAAAACTTGAATTATACATGACACATACTATGTTTTCATACAAAGTATAAAAGCGTGAAATACAAAAACGCATGAACTCGCTCAACTTTATGTTGATGTTTTCCAAAATTACATGTATTTCAGGTGACAGGATGGATCTTGGGCGCAAGTGTCGTAACTAGAAGTAGACTACAAGTTTAGATGTCATCCACTTTTGTTGAATTGTAACCTTGTCAAAGGTCGTGTTTTGAAAACTTAAATAACAAGTGTTTGTAATACTCAAATTTTCATGAATGGATGAACATCGTTTTGATCATGTAGTTGTTTATTACGATTGAATGCAATGATAACAAGCTAGTCACACATCATACGCTTCCGCAAAAGACAGGGTGTGACAGTTTACCTGCAGCAAAAGCATTCAAGCAATTTATGACCGAAGCAGCTATATCAAGATTTTCCTTTGACTGTTGCGAGAAGAAGGCAATCATCTCGTTTTTAGCAGTGGGAGTTGACGATGCAGCAGCAGTAGCATTAGCAGAAGGTGGTGCAGCAGCAGCAGCAGGTGCTGGAGTTCCAGAGTAGTAAGCATTTGATGAGGTAGGAGCAGCTTTAGCAGAAGCAGAGTTGCTGAACATTTGAAAACCAGCGTGAGACACAAAAGCAGTGTTATTGCTTGATGTCGAGGATGTTGCAGTGAATCCAGCGGCCAACATGCTATTCTTGTAATTTGTTTCTCTTTGTTTATCGTCTAGCTCGCATGCCTTAATGTGAGAAATCATTTCAGATAAGCTACATCTTGCTAGATCCTTGGTTTTCTTGATCATTGTGACGTGATGATCCCAACTTTTTGGTAAAGCATTTAGAAGCTGTCTATTAGTTGAAGCATTTGACGTGTGCATTTCTGTTAGGCCCTAAAGTGTGAGACTGACGCATCAAATTAACACAACGGGTTATGGTTACGAACTGGGCCTTACTGGGTTAGTTTATATTAGGTTGTGGACCTTTATAGGTCACTTGGGCCAAGCTTTAGGCCATGTGGGCCAAGCAGGCCCAAGGGGAGCCCATGTAGGGAATTGGGCTTGAGTATGTATATAAACAAGTTTTCAACTTGTTTTACGGTTGAACCTTTGGAACCTTTGGAACCTCATTGTTACAGAATTCCTAGAGAGAGAGGCGATTGGAGTTGTGAACACTTGTACTAGACGATTTTGCTTTTCAAGTAATAGAATCGTGTGCAGGTGTTGAAAGTGATTTGGTATTGTTCTTTGCTCTTCGTATTTTCTGATTTTCGTGGTTATTCTTGAATCTCACCAAGTTTGGATTCCGCACAAACTTGGTGATTGTTTGATATCATTGAAAGATCCGTTTCACGGGACTTACAAGTGGTAGCAGAGCCAAAGAACCTGTTTCTAGGCTCGGTGTGATATCAAAGATTCAAGATTTTGAAAAACTAAAATTTTCGGCTCGGATTTGTCTTTTTCGAATCTGTTTTGATAAAAGTTTCTGATGTTTAAAAACTATTTCAACTTCATATTTCGCGTTTAATTGTCTTTTTGTGGGTTTTGGATTGAAGTTGGGCAACCTATTGTTTTAGAAACTTGAAATTTTTGGTTTCATGTTCATCGGTTATTCAAACTGTTCATCAGAATCATCAAGAAAATTTTACTAGTTTGGTGTGTCAAATTTGTTTTGAGATTGTTAAAAGATATTGAACAAGTTTTAATTGTAAAAGGAATATCTTTTTGTTTTAAAAAAGATCTCTTTTTCAAAAATTTTGGACTATCTGTTTTGTCACATTCCGAAAGATCCTCTCGAATTTTCTCTTTCAATAATCTCTTTCCAAGATAAGGTCAAGTCGCAATCACCAACTTCATCACCGGTTTCGACTCACAAGCTCATCTGATCTCGAGTCCCTTCTTCTTAACATATCTCGATTCAGCTTCACAGTCTCGACTCGCAACCTTCACAGCAGGTCTCGAGTCATTAGTCGATACAAGGTCACACATCAATAGCTGCAGTGGTCTCGAGTCGCAACCTCCACGGTTTCGGGTCTGCAAGTTGCTGGTCTTGACTCATCATCTTCACTGGCCTCGAGTTATCCAACATCCAACGGTCTCGAGTTATCTAACCCTCACACGGTCTCGAGTTACAAGCTTCACCGTCTCGAGTCGCAATCACGATTTCGACTTCACATCTTCAGCAGGTCTCGAGTCAAGAAGGTCTCTTCACGGTCTCGAGTAATTGATTTCAAGGTCTCAACTCATCTTCACTGAGGTCTCGACTCATCTTCACCCTGGTCTCGACTCATCTCTTGAGGTCTCGACTGATCAAGTTTCACGGTCTCGAGTCTTCAACATCACTTCACATAGGTCTCGACTCATCAATTTTCACAGTCTCAAGTCGCAGCCTCGGTTCCGAGTCGCAACCGAGATCTCGAGTCATCTCTTTTTGTGTTTTTCTTTTTCTGAGTTTTCTTCCCCTTAAACTCTATATCTATCTATATGTTCCTCTTTTTTTTGTTTTTTGTTTTTTTTTTGTTTTTTTTTAAAACAAACCAAAATATCTTGCATTCACTGATTGAAGGTGACGGATACAAGACACATAATAAGCTTCGGCTGGCCTCTCTTGTTCGCCACTTACTGATCAACCTCAACACAATGGTTGAGGTTTACTTAAATACTCAAAACAAGGATTACTAGACTAGGCCCACTCGAAACCATCCAAACTAACCCAACCCATACATATCGACCCAAAATAACTAATTAAACATTTACAAAACCAACCCTGAACTATTGTATTACTCTATGCATAAACCTTAAGGTTCCAACAATCTCCCCCTAGGTTTATGCATGGAGATTCTTGAGACTTCAACTTTCACGATCACCACCCAACCGATCCTTGAGACCACCAAAACCTTTTGTGCGAATATGAATGGCTGAAACCACAGCAGCAGTCCATCCTTTTGCAATCTCTTCATACTTTTCAGTAGCTCGAATTTGATTTCGAGCTAACACCTCCAGGTCTTCAAGAGTAAGATTCAGCACATCAACTTGATCAACCAATCTAAAATTCACATCATCATCACAAACAAACACCGCCTGTCCTAGACGCTCATCATAAGCCCAGAAATGTAAGGACTTCAAAGCACCTTTTGGAATCTTTTTCACCAACGGAATCATCTTTTCTTTGTCAGTTACAGGCCAGTGCACAATCTTCATACGCTTGTTTGTGTATGGATCTCTAATGCCTTTAACTGGTTTAACATAGGATTCTGCCGTGCGCATCGAAGGAAAGTTACGAAGAACTTCCCTCTTCAATCTCTCGAAAAACACATATCCGGGACCTCCAGGCTTATCATCTACATAAGGTGCTTTAGACAAATTTGTCAAATCAACCTTAGTGAAAGACTGAAACTGGCCTGGATGTTTGTACCACTCGACAGGACCAACTTTTCTCTTTATCCACCATCTTT
Source organism: Helianthus tuberosus (assembly GCA_030545235.1). Taxonomy (NCBI): domain Eukaryota; kingdom Viridiplantae; phylum Streptophyta; class Magnoliopsida; order Asterales; family Asteraceae; genus Helianthus; species Helianthus tuberosus. Next base: position 33,440,870 of record CM060424.1, on the reverse strand, counting down.
TGCGATCATGATCAAATCCCCAGCTAACCACACCAGAACGATTTCCAACTTTATCATAGAGAGTTTCACCAACATCCATTAAATGATGAGTTGCATGAGCATCATCATCATCTGGATTTAGATTCTTGTTCTTCAAAATTACAAACTCCCTTTTCTTTTTAATTCTTTCAGCCTTCTCTTTGTCTGCCGCTGGATCAGTAACTCTTTTGAAGTATTGTTCCATAGCAGCACTTCTCTCAGCATCATCCTTATCGAAAGCTTTTCTTCTGTTTTCAACATCAGTCGGATCAGAAAACTCTTGTCCAAACTTCTTTTCCAACTTTCCACGTAAATCATAAACCGTACTGAACAACAAACTAACATCTCCTTGAAGCTGTTCAATCTGTTGATCTTTCTTCACTATAATATCTTCAAGTTGGATAATCTTGGCATCTTTGTGAATTGAATCTTGCTCAAGCACAATCAGTCGTTTCTTCATCTCCCTCATGCTAATAAACTCATCATCATCACTTGAGTCATCATCAAATGGCATCCTCAACGGTTCTTCAGGTCTCTTACCACTTGAACTGCTAGGTAAGTCATGAACAACTCTAGAAGGACCTGCAGATTCAGAAATACCAAGTGGCATAATATCAACAACAGAATCAGTATCAACAGTTGTAACTTGAACATCAGCAGTGGTGGTATCCACATCATTTCTTTGAGTATCAGAATCAAACTCAAAAATATCTTCAGTAGCGGTGGTGGTATTAGTGACACTTTTCTCAAAATCAAAGTCATACAAACCCTCATCATCTTCAGCAATATTCATGGATTGATCTTTGTTTTGCTCAACATACATTCCGAGTCGAGGATCTCTCCTTTTCCGCTTCAATGACAGGGAATCAAGATCATTTGGGTTCTCACTAGGCTCTTCACTTGAAACTGAAAGATCAGAAGGAGGATTTCCCATCTTATCAGTTACAGACTTTAACAGCAAAGCCAAACTTTCAGCAGAAATCACAGGTGGAACAGCAGAAACAGCAATATCAGCTTCAGCTTCAGGAGGAAGCTCTTCATCTTCTCCAGAATCACACATAATCTCAATGCCTTCATCGTCAGAGTCGATTGTTAAAATCTCTGTCTCAGGCTCATCTTCAATATCCCTTTGAATGTCATGTTCTTCAGCAACTATAGCATTTGCAGGTGCATTGATTGGCACATCATTCACTGGAACAGGTTGCACTATTACTGGATTAGCAGCTACATCTTCAGTCTCTGGAAATTGACCAAATTTCTCTAATGGAATTAATCCTTCAAATTTCTTTCCAGTACCCTTCTTTGGAGTGAGAGCACCAAAACAAGCTGGACCCATGGGCTTCAACTCCAATGTGTTTCCAGATCTCTCCAACTCTGGATAGCAAGCATTAAAAATCATTTGCAAGAACCTTGGATACATAAGAAACTTGTCCTTTCTGACTCCAAACACATTTCTCTTCATCGCTTCCAAAATATACTTTGAATAATTGAAAGGCTCATTCGTTATCACACAAACAAGAGCAGCAGACTGTGTGATATTTAATTGATCTGTACCTCCTCGATTTTCTGTCATACACAAAATAAAGATGTGCACCAAAAGACGCCAATAAGGATGCACAAATTTCTTTACCAGAGGCGGATACTTTCCTTCGTAACTCAATCGAGGTAAAATTTCTTCCACAGTTCCAGCTGGAAGCTCTATGGAGTCTGTTTCTTGATCATTGAACTGCAACACTTCTCGAATCATCTGCTCTGTCACAGTGACAACCTTCTTTTGAATATCAGCAACAATAACTCCTTTTCCTTCAACAACTTCAATCCTTGCACTTTTCCAAAATTCTTGAATGAGACTTTCGTAAACAACTGGATTTTCTCGTAGTACGTGAACAATACGGCAGCTGTTGAGACCTTTCATCAATGAAGTATACACCTTCTTGTGTTTCTCCGGAGGAGGTGCTAAGTATCCTGCTTGATTATGTGTCGAAATGAATTTCAAATCCATAATCTGCATAAAACAAAAATGCATTAGAAACATTGACATTTATATATTTGTATGAAATTTTCAAATCACAAAGTCAACATTCAGAACAAGTCAACAGCACCATGACTCAGATTTAAAAATTTTGACTCGAGACTGTTACTTTTGACTCGAGACCATGAGTCGAGACCATGAGTTCTCGAGTCGAGACCATGAGTTATTGAGTCAAGACCATGAGTCGAGACTATGAGTTCTCGAGTCGAGACTATGAGTCGAGACCTTGAGGTCTCGAGTCGAGATCATGAGATTGCGACTCGTAACCACTGGTCTCGAGTCCTTATGTGTTATCTGAGTCGAGACCCCACAAACAACTTCATCTTCTCAGCTTTTTGGATCAAAATCCCAAAACACCCTATGATTTATTTGATGACCAAGATATATTCAAAACTAAGGTTCTAGGTCATCTTCAAATCTTCATATAATCAGCATCAAATCTTCAAACTTTTAAAGGTATTTTGATGAATCGAGACCAAAAACCAAAACGTTTGGGCTTAAACGGTCTCGAGACCAAAACCAAAACGTTGATCAAATCTTCAAACTTCCTGCAAAACTTCAAACGAAACATCAAAATACCTTTAAAAGTCGATGAATCGAGACCGGAAAACAAGTTTGATGAATCGAGACCGGAAACCGCGTCGGAAACGTTAAAGACTTGCCGGAATCTTGAGAGAGAATATCAATTGGTCTCGAGTGAGAAATGAGGTCTCGACTCGAGACCTGTGTTTTATACCTCAACCCTAAGTGAACTGGGCCTTTAACTTTGGGCCGAGACCAAACGTTTGGGCTTAAACAATGCATATATATACAGCAAACTCTTTTTGTGTTTTTCTTTCTTGTTTTGACCTGTGTTTTATACAATTGGTACCAGAGCCAAGAAACCAAATCTTGGTTCGGTTTTGATATCATTCGGATTCAAGAAATTTATGTTGTTACTGATCTTATTTACAAGTTTTGTGTTACAGGGATTTAGTTTGGTGTGGTGTGTTTCTTGATTTTAAGAATCATATCATTAAAACTGTTCTTGGCATAGTCTTCGTAATTGGTGTTGATTGTGGTTGATCTGTGTGTGCTGATTTCTCGGAGATTTGGTGATCAAAGAAAATTCAAAGATTACGATATCTTTGAATTTTTGAAAAGTGCTGAAAATCAGGGATTACGAGTCAACAGTTTTATCTCACATTTGTTTTGCAGGTCTCGACTCGCAACCAGCTGTCTCGACTTATCAACATTTGGTCTCGACTCGCAATCAACTGAGGTCTCGACTTGTCAACATTTGGTCTCGACTCGCAATCAATTGAGGTCTCGAGTTGTCTGCTTTTGGTCTCGACTCGCAACCAACTGAGGTCTCGAGTTGTCTGCTTTTGGTCTCGACTCGCAACCAACTGAGGTCTCGAGTTGTCTGCTTTTGGTCTCGACTCGCAACCATCTGTGGTCTCGAGTCATCTTCGTTATTGTCTCGACTCGCAACCGGGGTCTCGACTCGCAACGACAATTTGCAACGTGATTTGGACTTTGGACTTTGAACTGTGAACAGAATTTTTGGACTTAAAATAATTAATTGATTAATTAATCATGTCTGCAAATAATGTTGACTTGGCTGCCCTTAACAAACAACAAGAACTGGATTCAAAGGTTGGAACCACTACACGCATTCCAAGGTTGACTGATGCAAATGATTTTCCTGAGTGGAAATGGCGTTTTGAACAACATGTGAAGGTCAAGGATTCTAAAATTTGGAGAAGTATTCTGAGAGGTCCAAGGGAGATCATGACAGATAGTCCTACTGAACCAGGAGTAAAAGTAAAGAAACTCAAAAGTGATTATACTGAAGATGATTTCAATATAATTGAAGAAGATGAAAGAGCACTGTCCTATTTGACCATGGGATTGGGTCCAGATATTGCTATTGGCTTTCGTACCTGCAAATCTGCCAAGGAACTGTGGGAATCTCTGATCGATGTTTATGAAGGAAATGAGGACATGAAGGAGAGTCGAAGAAATTTGCTGAGACAAAATTTCAACAATTTCAACCATATCTATGGAGAAACTGTTGATAACCAAATTCAGAGGTTTGTCAAACTGGTCACTCAAATGCAGATGGAAGAAATTCATACATCAAATGCTTCGACAAATAGACAACTGTTGAATGCGTTACCAAAAAGCTGGGATCATCATGTTGCAATGATCAAGAAAACAAAAGATCTTGCTAGGTGCAGTTTGTCAGAGATGATTTCTCATATCAAAGCCTGTGAACTAGATGATAAACAAAGAGAAACCAACTATAAGAACAGCATGCTAGCTGCAGGATTCTCTGTTGCTCCTACTTCGTCAAACAATAACAACGCAGCTCTCTTGTCTCAAGGAGGATTTCAAATGTTTAGCAACGCAGCATCTGCTAAGGCTGCTCCTACTTCAGCAAATGTCTATTACTCTGGGTCTCCTACACAAGCTGCTCCATCACTTTCTTCTGCTGCTGCTTCTGCTTCCGCTGTGAATGCATCCTCTGCTGTTCCTACTTCCTCTGTGAAAAATGAGATGATTGCTTTCTTTACACAACAGTCTAAAGAAAATCTGGATATCGCAGCCTCTGTTATAAACTGTTTGAATGCATTTGTTGCAGGAAAAATTGACCCTCCTAAATGGTGTGGCGATGACTTACATCAGATTCATCCTGATGATGTTGAAGAAATGGATATCACTTGGTAGATGGCTATGGCTGCATTCAGGGCAACAAGGTTTATGAAAAGAACTGGTAAAAACAGATGGGGTGCTTCATTTACAGGAGCGTCTACAGTGATGTTTAGCAACGCAGCATCTGCTAAGGCTGCTCCTACTTCAGCAAATGTCTATTACTCTGGGTCTCCTACACAAGCTGCTCCATCACTTTCTTCTGCTGCTGCTTCTGCTTCCGCTGTGAATGCATCCTCTGCTGTTCCTACTTCCTCTGTGAAAAATGAGATGATTGCTTTCTTTACACAACAGTCTAAAGAAAATCTGGATATCGCAGCCTCTGTTATAAACTGTTTGAATGCATTTGTTGCAGGAAAAATTGACCCTCCTAAATGGTGTGGCGATGACTTACATCAGATTCATCCTGATGATGTTGAAGAAATGGATATCACTTGGTAGATGGCTATGGCTGCATTCAGGGCAACAAGGTTTATGAAAAGAACTGGTAAAAACAGATGGGGTGCTTCATTTACAGGAGCGTCTACAGTGCCTTTTAAACTACGTTGTTACAACTGTCATGAGGAAGGACACTATGCTCGAAACTGCACAAAGCCTCCGATTAATAGAGAACAGACTCCTGCCCAGCCCGTAACACCTAATCGAGAAAGAGCTCTTGTGACCACATCAAGTATAACGGATGATGCTGCTACTGGAAGTCCTCAACCACTGGGATTAGCTCAAGCCTTGGTGGTTCAGCCCGACATCAACTTTGATTGGAATTCGGAAATTGAGCGACTGAACATTTCAGCTCCAGAAAATCAAGCTGCTTCAAACAACATTGCTTTCATGACCTCAAATGATCAAGTTTCTGTACCAGAGGAGGAGGCATCAGCTGAAAACTTGGCTCTCATGACCCAGATTCTTTCAGCTCCAGTCAAAGGTCTCACCAAAGAAGAGGTACTTTCTGCTTTCTGTACTCCTGAATGTAGACAAAGAGTTGAAGTTTATAGAATACACAACGCTGAGCTAATTCAAGATTATCAAGATATCAAAAATAAAAACTTTACTTTATCAAAAAACGAAAAACTTTATAAAGAAAAGATTGAAGCTCAGCGAAAAGACATCGTCAAACTCAAGGATGATGTAAGTGTGAAATCAACTCAACTCTTCTATGTTCAGGAGAAACTGTGCGCTGTGACTAAGGAACTGGAAGATATCAGAGATAGATATAAAATAAATGAGCTTAATATTAAGAAATTTGATTCTTCCAGCAAATTAGTCAAAAACTTGTGTGATCAACAGCTCGCATACAAGGAAAAGAAAGGGCGTGGTTTGGGTTTTAATCAGGCTCCTCCTCCCTATAATGACAATTATACTTATTTACCCATGACTGAGGAGGAGATGATTAATGAAAGTAAAATGACTTATGGTCCCAAAAACAATAAGTCATCTTTTAATGACAGACCAATTGAGAAACAGAAGTCTGCTCCAATAAATTTTGTTTCTAAAGGCTCAATTGATCCTAACACTTCATCTTCATGTGCAGATAAAGTATCTGAAGTAAAATATGGAGATGTTCTTGGGAGTGAACCAGTTGTTCATACTAATATTTCTGAAAATTATTTTGAACAAACTGAATCTGATATTGCTTTTGGTCGGTCTTTGTTTGCGTCATTTTCTGCTTATGTTTCGTCTAGTGAGCCTGATGTTTTGGGCAAAACTGATAATGTTTGTGTTGAACCTTTGAACAATATGTCTGATGATGAATTTTCTTCAGTTAATGATTGTGAATGTGATGTTTCTAACCCTTTGGTTGATAATAGTGTTACAGGTGAGGTCCCTCAGGACACATTCAGTGAAACCACTGAAACTTCTTCACAAGAAAATCAGGAGTATCGTGATTCTTCTTCTGAATCTGTCTCAGTGGGAATCCCTAATGTTGAATCTAGTGGGATCCCATTGAAAACTGTAGTGGAAATTGAACCTGAATTAGTTTCACATGATAAATGTGTTGATGAAATGCATATTGATGAGACTTCTGCATGTTCAAATACTGAAACTAATTTTGATAAAGAAGAAAAAGGATTTGAGTTAAATAAAGAGTCATTAGAAAATGTTTTTGAAAGTAAAACATCAACTTCAAGTGATGATCTCAGTAAAGAAAGGGTGTCAAGTTGTTCATCAACATCACATGAATGTGTAACTTCTAATCAGCAGACATCAAAATGCTCAGAACAGCCACAAGCAAAGCATATTAGGAAAACCAAAACGTCCAATCATTCAAAACCAAACAAAGATTCTTCATTAAAGTATCAAAATTTTCAAAATACTCACACAATGAAACGGCAAACATGTTTTAATTGTGGAATTGCTGGACACATTGCCAGAAACTGTGTTCAACTCCCAAGTGCCCAGTCCAAGGAGAAGTTTGTACAAAATCAGAAGGTCAAGTCTAACCGATATCGTTGTTCAGAGTCAATGACGACTGAAAAGTCTAAGACAATGAAAAACAACTATCGCAAGACTAAACCTTCTGATCAAGATTGGAATGCAGCCAAACGTAAAAAACAAAATCAACAAAATGATTTTCGAAGAAATCAATATAAAGCTTTTGGTAACTACAATTCTCAATGGTCAAACAAGCATTGGAAACCTAAAGCTAAGGCCAAGCAATCCAATCCGTCTCATACATTTCATCGAAATTCTGCCATTGAAAATACTTCGAAGTTTTTAAATAAAGAAAATTTAGGGGCTGTTTGGTAGCCTCTTAATGACCATTCAGATGCTACCTCTTAATCGTTTAAAACCTCTGAATGAATAAGAGGTAACCTCAAGTCTGAATGGTTAAGAGGTAACCTCTGAATGGTAAATCATCACATGTCACATTCTTCTACCTTCTTATTGGTAAAATTCTTAATGGTTCCATTAAGAGGTAGCCTCTTAATGACCATTCAGAGGCTACCAAACAGCCCCTTAGTGTGGCAGAGAGTGACTTACATTGATGCACAAGGAAAACCCAGATCCACTATGGGATGGGTTCCTAAATCTAACTAATCCCGCTAATTGTGCAGGAACAGCTGTGGAGGACTACCGTGCGCCTCTGGTACATGGATAGTGGTTGTTCCAGGCACATGACCGGAGACTTATCCCAATTGATAAATGTCAAAGAATTTAATGGTGGATATGTCTCATTTGCGGGAGGAGAATCAGGAAGGATCACATTGAAAGGAACAGTAAGAAACGGCGTTTTAAGCTTCGAGAATGTTAATTATGTTCCAGAACTGAAACACAATCTGTTGAGCATCTCTCAGATTTGTGATCGAGGAAATTCAGTTCACTTTACAAAGAAAGGATGTTATGTACTTAAACCTGGGATTGTCATTCCAGAAGATTGGTTCTTAATGTCAGCAGAGAGACGAGGAAACGCTTATGTGATTGATATGAACAAGAAACCGTGTGAAGAAGTTACTTGCCTATTCTCGAAGATTTCAGAACATGATGGTCTACTGTGGCATCGTCGCCTTGGGCATGTGAACATGAAGAATCTGAACCGACTGGCTAAAGGTCAACTAGTACGTGATCTTCCAATAAAAGATTTCACGTTGGTTGAAAAATGTGTTGCTTGTGCGAAAGGAAAAGCTCATCGAAAACCTCATAAGTCTAAACCTGCACCCTCAACGAAAGTTGTGCTCGAATTACTTCACATGGATCTTTTTGGTCCAGTGAACGTGTTGAGTATTGGCAAGAAAGCTTATTGTCTCGTAATCGTTGATGATTATTCACGTTACACCTGGGTGTATTTTCTCAGTCACAAGAACGAAACTGCAGTCTTAGTGAAACAATTTGTTACTCTGGCAGAAAATCAAGCTAGTACAAAAGTGAAGGTTATTCGATCTGACAATGGGACAGAATTCAAGAACGTGACTCTGGATACATTCTGCACTGAAAAGGGAATCGATCGTCAGTATAGTGCACCACGAACTCCTCAACAGAATGGAGTAGCTGAAAGAAGAAATCGTACTCTTATTGAGGCTGCACGAACTATGCTGGCTGATTCGAAGCTTCCTAGTTTCTTCTGGGCTGAGGCAGTTAGCACGGCTTGTTACGTCCAGAATCATGCTTTAGTTAACAAACGACATATGAAAACTCCTTATGAGATTCTGGAAGGACGTAAACCTTCGGTTTCACACTTTCATATCTTTGGATGTCCATGTGTATTATTACTTATGGACTCTAATGGAAAGTTTGAGGTCAAAGGGGACGAATGTTTCTTTGTTGGATATGCAAAAGGCTCTGCCTATAGGGTATACAACAAAGTAACTAAAAAGGTCGTCGAGTCGTGCAACATTGAATGGCTTGAAGAAAACGCTATGGATGCTAGAGTTGGACCAGATTGGTTATATGATTATGCTGAATTGTTTAAATCATTTAATATTTTGTCAAGTGATTTTTCAGATGCAGGTGTGTCTATTCCAAAACAACCGTTGTCTTTTGGGGATACTGAAGAAGAAGAACAGACAGAAGGAAGCTTCAGACATCATACCATTGATCCGCCGGGAATGGTGTTTACACAGCATCCTTTGCCTCAACAAATGTCTCATCAATCTCCTGAAGGTGAACAATCCAGTGGAATTTCAACTAATGCAGCTGGATCAGAACTGTTTGCTGATCCTATTCGTGAAGAATGTACTGTTACCACTCCTGTGAGTCACTGGATTGTTCACTTCCCATAAAATCACAAACGTTTGGTCTCGGCCCAAAGTCAAAGGCCCAAGAAACCAAATCTTGGTATAGTCAGAAAAAGAAAAACACAAAAAGATTTGGGTTATCTAACCCTTAAACTCTATATCTATCTTTTTGTGTTTTTCTTTATCTAACCCAAAGTCAAAGGCCCAAGAAACTCTTTTTGTGTTTTTCTTTTTCTGACATGTTGAGCGTCAAGCCTATCGACATATCGCAGTAGATCCTAGTCTTTTCAGCTATGGCACCTTACATGTGTTAGTCAAACCCTTTAACACGAACATTTATTTCACTTCCCATATCATGCAATCTTTCTTTTTTTGCTTTTTCATTTTCTAATGTTTTTGTATTTTTCTCATTTTCTCCCCCTAAAACAATGCATATATATACAGCAAACTCTTTTTGTGTTCTTCTTTTTCTGAGTTTTCTCCCCCTTAAACTCTATATCTATCTATATGTTCCTCTAATCACAAAAGATTTGGGTTATCTAACCCTTAAACTCTATATCTATCTATATGTTTTCTCCCCCTTTTTGTGTTTTTCTTTTTCTGAGTTTTCTCCCATAAAATCAAAAAAGATTTGGGTTATCTAACCCTCACACGGTCTCGAGTTGCAAGCTTCACCGTCTCAAGTCGCAATCACGATTTCGACTTCACATCTTCAGCAGGTCTCGAGTCAAGAAGGTCTCTTCACGGTCTCGAGTAATTGATTTCAAGGTCTCGACTCATCTTCACCCTGGTCTCGACTCATCTTCACCCTGGTCTCGACTCATCTCTTGAGGTCTCGACTGATCAAGTTTCACGGTCTCGAGTCTTCAACATCACTTCACATAGGTCTCGACTCATCAATTTTCACAGTCTCAAGTCGCAACCTCGGTTTCGAGTCGCAACCGAGATCTCGAGTCATCTCTTTTTGTTCTCGAGTCGCAATCGTTAAAGGTCTCGAGTCATTGATTTTCCGAGTCGCAACGAACTTTCATCATCTTCACATCAGAACCTGCAACTTCATCGTCTCCACTCACCTTGCAAATCATCTACATCACCTCTGATTATCTTCTTCTTCTCCGATAACAGATAGCCGGAAACCTGCAACTGCCATCACCATCGTCACTTCCTCCACCGTACACCATCTTCTCGAACCACTGAACATCACCCAACACTGGTCATCTTCACCACGACATTCATCGATTATCCATCTTTCACCGACGCAACCTCCGGTTCCGACCACCGCCGCCATCTTCATCATTTTATTAACCTTCCGACACTGTTAACGTTTAAAAAAAAATGTCAGGATTGGTTTTGGGTTGTTTCAATCAGAGAAGATAAAGAAAATTTTCTTTCGTGACAGTTGGAATTGTTGGGAAAGATAGATAAAAAGGATTTGGGAATTTAAGGTGTGGAAGTTTGGTTTGAGTTGACGTTTGGTATTCCTAGGTCTCATATATTAATAATTATTATAGTATAATTATAATAATAGTTATTATAAAGTTATAAAAAAAAGAAGGTTATTTATTAAAAAAAAAAACTTTAGTTCATTTAGTTTATATATATAAAAAAAAATTGTTTTGTTTCGGTGATAAGATTTGACAGGTTTTGAGGTGCGGTTCAGATAGCGGGTTCTTTCAACTGCAGAGTGTTTGAGTTAGCGAGTACACGGGTTCTCGTTTGGTTTGTGTTTTGAGGAGAAGAAAAAAAGTGTCAACCAACCACTGTAATTATGGCATTCATCACTAAAGAAGAACTACTTTCTGTCTTTTGTACTCCTGAATGTAAGGGTAGAGTAGAATATTATCAGTTACACAACGCTGAGCTAATTCAAGATTATCAAGATATCAAAAATAAAAACTTTACTTTATCAAAAAACGAAAAACTTTATAAAGAAAAGATTGAAGCTCAGCGAAAAGACATCGTCAAACTCAAGGATGATGTAAGTGTGAAATCAACTCAACTCTTCTATGTTCAGGAGAAACTGTGCACTGTGACTAAGGAACTAGAAGATATCAGAGATAGATATAAAATAAATGAGCTTAATATTAAGAAATTTGATTCTTCCAGCAAATTAGTCAAAAACTTGTGTGATCAACAGCTCGCATACAAGGAAAAGAAAGGGCGTGGTTTGGGTTTTAATCAGGCTCCTCCTCCCTATAATGACAATTATACTTATTTACCCATGACTGAGGAGGAGATGATGAATGAAAGTAAAATGACTTATGGTCCCAAAAACAATAAGTCATCATTTAATGACAGACCAATTGAGAAACAAAAGTCGGCTCCAATAAATTTTGTTTCTAAAGGCTCAATTGATCCTAACACTTCGTCTTCATGTGCAGATAAAGTATCTGAAGTAAAATGTGAAGATGTTCTTGGGAGTGAACCAGTTGTTCATACTAATATTTCTGAAAATTATTTTGAACAAACTGAATCTGATATTGCTTTTGGTCGGTCTTTGTTTGCGTCGTTTTGTGCTTATGTTTCGTCTAGTGAGCTTGATGTTTTGAGCAAAACTGATGATGTTTGTGTTGAAACTTTGAACAATAAGTCTGGTGATGAATCTTATTCAGTTAATGATTGTGATTGTGATGTTTCTAACTCTTCAGTTGATGATTGTGTTACAGGTGAGGTCCCTCAGGATACATTCAGTGAAACCACTGAAACTTCTTCTCAAGAAAATCAAGAATGTCCTGATTCATCTTCTGAATCGGTCTCAGTGGACGTCCCTAATGTTGAATCTAGTGGGACCTCATTGGAAACTGTGGATGAAAGCAAACCAAAATCGGATTCACATGATACATGTGTTGACGAAACATGTGTTGATGAAATTTCAACTTGTTCTAAAATTAAAACTGAATCTGAATCTATTAAAGAAGAAAAAGGAGTTGAAATAAATGAACAGTCACCGAAAAATGTTTCTGAAAATAAAGATAAACCTGAAACACCGGTTTTTCAAAATGATCATGATAAAAGTGAGAAGGATGAATCTCATCATCCGTCTACATCTCATGCTTGTGTTAGTTCTGATCAACAGGTACAGAAGAACTCAGAAAAGGCACATGGAACACAAGCAACGCAAGCTCGGTCATCTAGACCCATCAAAACAGCTAATGCTGCTAGCTCTCAGAATCTCCATACATTGAAACGACAGACATGTTTCAACTGTGGAATTCCTGGACACATTGCTAGAAATTGTGTTCATCATCCAAAAGTGCAACAAAATGCCAACACTCACTTGTGTGCTGATGTTTGTGAGCCGGTTCACAACACGCAAAAGGAGCCAAAACGAGCAGATCAAAATCGAGGGTATAAGAAGTCTGCTCATCAAGGACAAGGCAGCAATAATTCTCATAAGGCTCGTGACAAGGTGAATGAAAGATCCAATCAGGGAGAAAAGTCGAAGAATGGTGCTCATAGCAACAAGAGTTCTGCAAACAGCAAATATAAGCACCCAAATTCGTCTTCGTCTGAAAGTCATGTGCAGGCGCATCCAACACGAAGAGGACCGGTTTGTCCTTCAGGGTCTGCAAGAGCAAATCCAGCTGATCAGAATGCTTTCTACATGAAGAGACAAACATGCTTCAATTGCGGCATTGCTGGTCACATAGCTCGGAACTGCACACATCGTCCCTACGTACCATATTATATGCAAAATCGGAGGGTTACACCAAAGGACAACTACCATTCTAAGCCAATGAAGGCATCTTCACCTAAGGCAATGAAGAATGTGAATCCCAAGGTTAAACCTTCTGATGGGGATTGGAATGCTGCTAAAGCAAAAAGAAAACAAGCTTTGAAACCTACACAAATTTCAAAAAATAACAAGGTTGATAAGCCAACTGTTTTGCCAAAGGCATCTAAGAAACTAGAAAAGCCTAAACAAATTTGGAGAGCAAAACAAAAAGCAGCTACATCTCCAATCCTTGAGACAAAAGGGGGCTTGTGTTTGAAAGAAGTGTCTTATTTTGATGCTTCAGGAAATCCCAGGACCACGATGGCCTGGGTACCAATGTCTTACTAATCTCCTTACTTTTCAGGAACAACTAAGGAGGAGCTATTGACAATCTCTGGAATGTTGATAGCGGTTGTTCCAGAGATAAAAACGGGTAACATTTCACTGTTGCAAAAAGTTCAAATTTTTTTTACAGATGATATGTTTCCTTTGGAGGAGATTAGAGAAGTAAGAAATGATCAGCAAAAGGTACCGTTTAAATTCAGTACTTTGATTTGAATTTGATTAGTCTTCAATCTAATGACGGAACGGTTAAGCAAAAATATTTTTTCTCTTTCTTAGTTCATTACTTTGTATATGAAGTGTCCTTTCTCTAGTAAATGGTAAATTTGCGCAAAAATACAAGATTTATGCACAAATTTAGGGGGGGAGAGGAACATATAGATAGATATAGAGTTTAAGGGGGAGAAAACTCAGAAAAAGAAAAACACAAAAAGAGTTTGCTGTATATATATGCATTGTTTTAGGGGGAGAAAATGAGAAAAATACAAAAACATTAGAAAATGAAAAAGCAAAAAAAGAAAGATTGCATGATATGGGAAGTGAAATAAATGTTCGTGTTAAAGGGTTTGACTAACACATGTAAGGTGCCATAGCTGAAAAGACTAGGATCTACTGCGATATGTCGATAGGCTTGACGCTCAACATGATAAAAGATACTAAGTGATATAAACATAACGAACTATGTACCATGTGGGTAACATACCAACGGCGTATGATTATGATTTTATGGTCTTAAATCTTGCGTTGATAGATAGCCAACATCTGAGGTTTCGGGTCTTTATATTGTTGAATCATCCGGGGATATCTTGGCTGTCCTTCTGTTAAGAACTAAAATTGTACATGAACCCAGGAAAGAAAGTCACTTGGAATTAGCTCATTTCTATTTGAATGTCTGTATGTTGTCCCGATACACACAATTTTGATCTGATTCTGAAATCTTCTCTAAAAAAGTCGTGTACCTCCTCTGCTGCATCCAGATATATGCTGACCTGGAGGTGCTAGGCAACGTCAGCTTCTGCTGCATCCAGATACATGCTGACCTAGCTGTACGTTGTCGCTCTATAGATCAATTAAACACCCAAAAGAGGCCCTCAAGTGCCCAAAAGAAACCCAAGAAACCTATATCAAATTGAGAAAAACTCATTTGATTTATATATTATACCATCTCTACTTAAGATCTATTCTGTTCTCTTCTCAACCTATTCCCAGTTAAGATTTCAGAAATCTGGATTGGACTTGTGAAATATGTGGTAGGGAAGATACTTGCATGATAGAGTGTGCTGTTTATATTTCCAGGATTTGATTAGTATTTATTTGGGTGTTCATTGTTAAGAAATCAAAACATGATAAAACAGATTATATGCAGACCTAGATACAGTCAGGATATCTTAAAGGATGACATCAGTATACTCACCTGCTACGATGAATCGTTGTGCTTACCTTGATCGTGGGGGTATGCCTTGGAATGGGACACACGGGTATAATAGTATAATATTACCTAAAGCATATCACAAAGTTAAAAAATTGAAAGTTGAGTGTTAAAGTTTAAGTGGACAAACATATTGGCAATCGCATAGACCAGTTTGATTAGGCTCGTACTGAAAAGTGTTCCTTAGTCTGCTTGAGAACGAGTTTTGATCCCATTGCAATTGTAATTGTATATTATGGTAGTTGTTTATATTTTGAGTTTTTATTTGTTTCTAGTTCTTAATATTAAAAAATAAAAAAATACAAAAATAGTGTCTTGCTTTTCTATAAAACCAAAAATCCAAAAATAGAGTGTTTAATTGTTTTTCTTAAAATAAAAAATGTAACCGTTCTTGAAGATTTGACTGATCATCAAAAGTTGAAAGAATTTAAATTGTGAAATCCGAGTACAAGTACTTGGATGTACCTGGTGTTCATATGGTACTCTCCCTGTTGCATAAGAGATGTTTGCTTATGAGTTTGTGAGCATGTGCAGAACTTGATTTCAATCAAGAACAGGGGTTGATGAAGACTGAGATGCTGTTAGTTGCTGAAGAAGCCTGAAGCAGCACAACAACAAGATGTACCTGAGTCAGAAGAATCGGATACGAAACGTCGTCTGACAGTGATAGTGCATTTGAAGAAGTACCGTGAACCTGCTTGAAAGACAAAGATTGAAGAAGAAAAGAGCTGCTGAGAATCCTCCTCTCACATTCTTTTCCACAAGATTTTCAAGCAAATGCTGATCGAGATCCTGATATGAAGCTAACCACAAGAGCTGAAGAAAGAGACCCAGTGCTGAGAGTTCAGAAGTCAAGAACTTCCACAACATCTGCAGCATAGTGACAACCATAGACTTCGTTGAAGACGTTGCTGATTTCATGTTATGAAGACAATTTGATGGCATCAGTCTAGGGGGAGATTGTTAGGCCCTAAAGTGTGAGACTGACGCATCAAATTAACACAACGGGTTATGGTTACGAACTGGGCCTTACTGGGTTAGTTTATATTAGGTTGTGGACCTTTATAGGTCACTTGGGCCAAGCAGGCCCAAGGGGAGCCCATGTAGGGAATTGGGCTTGAGTATGTATATAAACAAGTTTTCAACTTGTTTTAGGGTTGAACCTTTGGAACCTTTGGAACCTCATTGTTACAGAATTCCTAGAGAGAGAGGCGATTGGAGTTGTGAACACTTGTACTAGACGGTTTTGCTTTTCAAGTAATAGAATCGTGTGCAGGTGTTGAAAGTGATTTGGTATTGTTCTTTGCTCTTCGTATTTTCTGATTTTCGTGGTTATTCTTGAATCTCACCAAGTTTGGATTCCGCATAAACTTGGTGATTGTTTGATATCATTGAAAGATCCGTTTCACGGGACTTACAATTTCCTCCATCTGCATTTGAGTAATTAACTTAACGAATCTCTGAATTTGATTATCGACAGTCTCTCCATATATATGATTAAAATTGTTGAAACTTTAGCTCAGCAGATTTCTACGACTCTCTTTCATATCTTCATTGCCTTCATAGACATCTATTAATGATTCCCACAATTCCTTTGCAGATTTGCAAGTGCGAAAACCAATAGCAATGTCTGGTCCCAAGGCCATGGTCAGGTAAGAAAATGCCATATCATCTTCCTCAACAATTTTAAAATCTTCTTCAGTATACCGATCAACAGGCTTTTTCACTTTCACACCAGCATCAGTAGGACTATCCATCATAATTTCTCTTGGGCCTCTCAGAATACTTCGCCAGATTTTTGCATCTTTTACCTTAACATGTTTTTCGAAACGCCACTTCCACTCAGGGAAGTCATTTCCATCTAACAACCGGGGAACACGAGTGGTGGTTCCAATGATGGAATCCAGTTCTTGATGCTTAGTCATAGCTGCCAGGTCAACACTTTGATTACTTGAAGTCATGGTTACTTAATTAATTTACTGATTAATTAATTATTTAAGTTCAAGAGTCCAAGAGTCCAAAGTCTGAATGACGTTGCAAATGTCGTTGCGAGTCGAGACAGGAGTCGAGACTGAATCAGTAAGTGTATATAATCCTGAGTCGAGACAGTTGTTGCGAGTGAACTGAATTCTGAGTCGAGACCGATGTTGCGAGTCGAGATCAGGAACAATTAAAACTTGAAGCCGGTCGAGACAAATGGTTTCGAGTTAAAGATGCCAACTCGAGACCACAGCAGTTGCAAGTCGAGACAAGAACGCTATTTCCACTCGAGACAGAAGAATTAAGCACTCGAGACTGATGATCTTGAGTCGAGACTAAGCTGAATGTGAGTCGAGACCCTGCAAAACAAACTTGTGAGATAAACGTAACTGTGATTCCTGATTTTCAGCAGCTTCCAAAAATTCAAAGATATGAGATCTTTGAATCTTTTATCCTCAACAAACTTCCGTTAATTCAGCAAACACCTTAGACAACGAATCACAATCCAAAATCAGCAACTTTAATCAATAATTGCAAAGAACAGTTTGAATCCGAACACAATAATAATACTGAAATTCTGTAAAACACTAGCAAACAAGATCAGTAACAATTAATGCCTTCTTGAATCCAATGATATCAAAATCGAACCAAGACTTGGTTTCTTGGCTCTGATACCAATTGTAAAACCCGAGAGGATCTTTCAATGATATCAAGTTTAACTTGTGTAAGTGCGGAATCCAAACACAAGCGGATTCAAGAAAACAATAGAGTAAAATAAACACAATAAGCAAATCAAAATACTATCTTGCATTCACCTTAGAACCAATGACTGATACAAGACACGCAAAAGATCTCGAGTGGCCTCTAACCTTCAACAAAGCGATCAACCCTCTAAACATCATAAGGGTTTACTTATATACTACCTAAGATGGATCGAAACCAACCTAGGCCCACTCGAGATCACACCAAAACCCATTACTTGCATTCGACCCAAAACAACTAGTTAAACATTACAAGATCAACCCAAAACTTTTGTATTTCTCTATGTATAAACCTCAAGGTTCCAACATACATTGTCTCATTTTTCTTTGATTTTTAACCAGAAACTTCATATCTTGGAATATGTCTTTTTATAAATATTTGGACTCTCTTAATTCCAAAATCTTGGTAAGATTATTACATTAAAACCATTTTCTACAGTTTTATTGTTAACAATTAATTCACATATAACACTTGCCAAGACTTAAATACTTAAACTCAACAGATAATACCACAAAACTTTGCAAACAATCATTTACTCAAAGAAGTTTCTGGTAACGTTGGTGTTATAGAGTGTGTAAACGGTATGAGATGGGATTACCGATTCTCAAAACACAATGAAACTTTTGCTCTAAAAGAAGGATGGTCCTCAGTTGTCTCTGACCTTTCATTGAAAGAAGGATGTCTGTTGGTATTTAAAAAAACTGCACCATATACATATCTGCTGACACCTTTTGAAAAGTTCATCATTATCCAACAAAACTCCCAATGATTTCTATGTTCACATCAATATCCTTTGAGAGGAAGTTTGGATGTATGGATTCATTCTCCCATAGTTTTACTGATGTTTGTAAGGACGTGTTGGTAAGTTTTGGTATTTTAATCCAATACTTAAATGTTACTATAGTAATTAGTGATATAGTTGTTAATTTTACTGTACCTTTGTTGATTTCATAATTTTATATCTTTTTGTTCAGCTAATACCCAAGGAGTTAGTTAACGTCAGTATTGAAGTTGGTAAACTTAAAGAGACATTTAAGATCTATGTGAATCAGTGGGACTCTTTTGATGTAGTACTTCAACGTGATCCTGTTCGGAATTGTTACTTTATAACCGATGGATGGGAAAATGTTGTACACTACATGGGCATGCAAATAGGAATTGTACTTGTTTTAAGATACGTAGCGGATTACATCTTTCTGCTTACTGCCTTTGATTTGAATGGAGGTGAGATTCTTGCACCCAAATCCAATGACAATCCGATAGACGATACTTCCTCACCCAATTTAGAAGTTGCTCAAATTACCGAGGATCTGGATCACCAGTCGGATGTTGAAGAATCCAATGACACAGATTCTGATAGTGATTATGTTTATCGAATGAATCATCCGATGATATCGACGACGCAGATTTTGATGCCGCTGTCTCAGATTATGAAGCTGATCCTGATGTATACCCTTACAATTTGTATGGTATTGCAGCAAACATTTTGTAAGTTTATTTTATTAATACATTATTCCTCCTTCTTTGGATGTTAAATGTTTGTTACAATTAAGCTGTTTTTTTGTTAGTTTACTTAAATACATTATTTAGTTCTTATTAATTATTGATATTTTATATTTATTTTAAAGCGTCTGAATGTGAAAGTAGCGTCTTTATCAATGATTCATAGAACATTGAAGATGACAGTTGAAAATCTGAATGGAGTTGACACTGTAATTGACTTTCGACGGGAGAAGCATGGCAAGGGATTTAGATACGCGGCTTGTCAATTCACCAAGAAGTTCACGAATCCCATTGGTATCTACAGAAATATGAGATGCAAATTTATCTACTCTGAAGAAAAAGCCAAGCTGATCTTAAAGAAAGTCTACAGATAGTTGTGGTTGTTGGTATTATCTCATTTGAGATAAATTATGGGATGGTGATGTATCAAACTTATATATTTTGAAAACTTACAACTTACGAATATTTAAATTATAATCATCAATGCATATCTTGTTATTTATATTAACTTAAACCTTTGTTGTACATTCTCCATATATTTTAGTTGGCTCTTCATGATACATTACAACATGAATTATACTCTGTAAATTTATGGGCAGTCATGGATACTTAAAAGGCTTCAACAAATTTATGGACAGTCATCGACACTTAAAAGGCTTTTCTTAAAAGACTTCAACAAATTTATGGGCAGTCATCGACACTTAAAAGGCTTTAACAAATTTATGGGTGGTCATCGTCATAACTTCACTTGAATTAACCTCTGACTACAAACAAATTTATGCACTCGACCTCTATTTAGATAAAGTCTGACAAACCAAAAGCTCTGTCAAACAGAAAAACTGTTCAAGCAAAGTCTGTTGTTCCAAACAACCTCTGCTGATAAACACAAAGACTGTTATAGCAAATAACCTTTGCTGATAAACACAACCTCTGCTGCTGACTATGAATACAAAAGCATCATAAAGCTAACATCTGCTGTTACTTAACAGATGATACAATCTTTCAACATTTTCACATCTGCTGTTGAAATAAAGGTCTGCCAAACATAACATCTGCTGATCATTCCACAGTATAGATTGCTAATATCTGTTGTGCCTTAACAGATGATACAGTTCAATAGAGGATTTCAAACATCTGTTTACACACGCATCATGATGAACATTTGCTGATAAACACCGAGACGGTTCAAGCAAAGGTCTGCCAGAGAGAACCTCTGCTATGGACTAACAGATGATGCAGTTCAACAGAGAATGTTTAACAGCAGTGCTTTAACAGACAATGATTAACATATGATAAGGTCTGTTGAAGCGAACACTGCTCAACAGATTCTAACAGTTTTCCTACTAACCAATTCATTAAAGCAGTACTCAGTCACTAAAAATGAACATTAACAATAATATTCAAACTGTAGCAATTACATAACATACCATTAATCGAAACAACATACCATTAATCGAATCAACATGGGGAGATTGTATATATATAAACTCTAGGGTTTGTCTCGAGAGATTGTATATACATAACATACCATTAATCGAATCAACATGGGGACCAGTCAATCATGGAAGCAACATAATTTTCATCATAGACACTGAAGTATTATAAAACTGTGAATGAATATACCCAATCCGAAATTGTTAGACATTTTCATAAATCTAACAACCATCATCGAAGCTGTAACAAAATCTAAACACTGATACACTAAACATTATTACATAAGAAAAACTGATACATAAATACTGATGTTGAATCCGCTGTAGATGTTGAACCACTGCTGTTACTGGCCAGTGGTTTTCCTTTGGTTGATCAGGCCTTAGGTACATAAGTGCCTGTCTTTAACAGGGCTTTGTATTCAACAGTCGATAGGTCTCATCAGTCTTTAAGTCCATCAGTCTTTATAAGGAGCAGTAGATGCTGAACCACTGTTGTTACTGACCAGTGGTTTGAAATTTGGTTGATCAGGCCTTAGGTACATAAGTGCTTGTCTTGAACAGGGCTTTGTCTTCAACAGTGGATAGGTCCCATCAGTCTTTAAGTCCATCAGTATTTATAAGGAGCAGTAGATGCTGAACCACTGCTGTTACTGACCAGTGGTTTTCCTTTGGTTGATCAGGCCTTAGGTACATAAGTGCCACTCTTTAACTGGGCTTTGTCTTCAACAGTGGATAGGTCTCATCAGTCTTTAAGTCCATCAGTCTTTATAAGGAGCAGTGGTTAGTTATAACAGTCCTTAGCATGATCAGCTGTTATAACCACTCCATAACCCTTTGAGAGGAAGCAAATCTCCGTCTATTCAATTGAGAGGAATCATTGCATTACATCCCTGTTGAAAAACAGAATTGATAAATTTAGGGAAAATGGGTTTGAAAGATGATAACCCAACAGTGGAGGATCTCATTCTACAGCTCCGATAAATTCAATGGTATTCTCAAATAATGCTTCCTAGTTTTTGAAGACCGACAAATGTCCACAGTGATGCTTCTTTGGACATTTGTCGGTCTTCAAAAATCTAGGAAGCATTATTTCATAATACCCTTGAATTTATCGAAGCTGTAGAATGAGATCCTCAACTGTTGGGTTATCATCTTTCAACCCCATTTTCCCTAAATTTATCAATTCTGTTTTTTAGACCTCCCAAAGCCACCTATCCGCCTCCAAAGAGATCGAGACAGCTTGAAGCATAACCTGGACTTGCTGTCATTCCAGCAGTTCAGTATTTAATCCCAATATACCAACTCAATACAAATAACAAATATTTTGTGTGCTATAACTGTAAATAACTCAGGAAACAGATTTGAAACCAAAAATATGGATTATAGAGATCTATGAATGAAACATGGGTGAATAAAACAACAAAACAGATTGTGAAAAACAAAAACTACAAACAAATCAAAATCAATCTACTCGTAATCACATGGTGCACCAATGCAAGCATCTGAATAAACAATAACAAATCAAAGACAAAATCAAAAGCTACAAACGTATCAAACAAATTTCATAGAATCATGAAAGAAATTAGGTCACGGATTTTTACCAGATTTAGCGAAAGAAGAATCGATGGAAGCAATGGAGAAGATGACGATTTGAAGAAACTTCAATCTGGAAAACATGTAACAAAGCTCAAGAAATAACGAAGAAGAAGAAGAAGAACTGATTACAAACTATATTAACAATTACCAAAAAAATAACAATTACTTGATTTATTTTGTCACGGCCCCCGGCCCGGTTTTACCCGTTTCAGGAGCCGCGGAACAGAAACCCGTGGTAATTAATATGTTGGCAGCGGAATTTTTAACAGGATATTTTAAAACTTGAAAATGCCCAATTTATTTTATTTCATAATTTGGGGATAACACCCGTAATTTACAATAAAGGTGATTTCACTGGGAAACCCATGTTTTACAAAAACATGTTTCTTTATTTTATTGAGCCACTTCTTCAAGCTTGCAGTGCTACATGACACTTTTTCCTTGATCACAGCAGATCACCTGAAACATGTTTTAAAAAGGTTTTATCAGCAGGGAAATACTAGCGAGTCACTCAAGTTGCACAAAACGACACATTGTTATAATATACAGTATTAAGGGTGATTATATTGTTTCTATCTACCAATTACCCCAAATCGGTATTTGTCACTCGACTATATCTGTGACTATGGTCAGATCACCCATTGGCTAACTCGTTGTCCAATGGTGACGGGTATCAAGTAATGTATACCAAACCCCACATACCGGCAGTAATTGAAGATTACAAAGACTTAATCCCTGTAATTATAACTTTGAAAACAAGTAGAGTTTTAAGAAAACAATTTGATAAAAAGAGAATGACTCACATTGCAAGTTTAGACGGGCAGCATTTAGCCTACTGATTTTAGCCTGGTTAACCTAATTCCAATAACAATGCACACGAAAACTAGGTCAGTAACTTAATACAACTTTTACGATAACTCACGAGATCAAAACCTTCACGACGAATGACAAAGTATAGCCCAAATACGGGCAGCACTTAAACATCCATCGGATTGGTTTTTATCGATCGGACATTGAATCGTAGCAGTGATCGAGTTATTACCCTGTTATCGCAGCAGAATTTCGTGCTTGTGTGTGTTTTTGGAGTAAACTGATGATATCTCAACGTACAAAATGAATTTTTATGTCGAACCAACGCCAAAATGCAAGTGCCAAACCCCTGATACTTATACTGAAAAATGGTCCCTATCGCATGTCACGAGAGGCTCTCGCGTGGCGCGACGGGTCACTTCTAGGATAGGGTAGCCTTGTGTATTTCTAGCCTAGGTGAGTCAGCCGTTCGACGAAATTCACATTTGATAACAAACAGTGAGGATAATACCAATTAGGGAATATCCCCCTGAGTTTTAGGGGCCCTGATCCTAATTCCAACTGTTCTGAAATTTTTAGGGGTTATGCAATATTACTTGGGGGTCTCAATTAGGGTTTCCTATTGGATAAAATAAAATAAGAAATGGTAATTTTAAATGAGAGTTGTTACATCCTCCCCACCTTATTAAAATCTCGTCCTCGAGATTTACTGGAACAAGTAGGGATATTTTCGCTTCATCTCTGATTCCAGCTACCAAGTGTACTCAGGTCCTCTCTTTGAATCCCACTTGACTTTGACCAGCACTATTCGTTTCTGCTTGAGAAACTTGACCTTTATGTCTTCAATTTTGAGTGGTTTCTCAACAAATTTTAATTTTTCATTTACCTCTACATCTTGAAGAGGTACTACAAGGGATTCGTCAGATAGACATTTCTTGAGATTGGAAACATGAAACACATCATGTACTCTAGCTAGTTCTTCGGGTAGTTTTAAGCGATAAGCGACTGGTCCTATTCGCTGGATTACTGGGAATGGTCCTACGTATCTTGGACTTAGCTTCCCTTTCTTACCGAACCAAACTACTCCTTTCCAAGGAGAAACTTTCAAGAGTACCTTATCTCCGACTTGAAATTCCAGTGGCTTGCGTCGATTGTCTGCATAACCCTTCTGGCGATCTCGAGCCGTTTTCAGTCTTTCCTTGATTTGAGTGATCTTGTCGGTGGTTTCTTGTACGATTTCGGGACCTGATAATTGGCTTTCTCCTATTTCTGCCCAACAAACTGGAGTTCTGCACTTTCGTCCATACAATGCTTCAAATGGGGCAGCTTCAATGCTTGAATGGTAACTATTTGTTGGTACATATGTCTGTCGACTTCGTCTTGTATCGAGTCTTGTATGTGTTTAGATAGATCAGGGCACGAAAAATGAGGAACTGTGTTAGAAGCTTATTTCACACGAAATAGACCTAGCTATTTCGCTTGGGTTGTTTCGCACGAAATAAGCATCCCTATAAATAGGTGCCTTGACTTCTTCATTTGTAACTTTGTGATTCTGGTACCGAGGTGCTGCCGAAGTGTCTACTCACTGTAAAAGCTGTTATATCAATCATAAAGACAATTAAAGTGAATATCTAGCTGAAT
Source organism: Helianthus tuberosus (assembly GCA_030545235.1). NCBI lineage: Eukaryota > Viridiplantae > Streptophyta > Magnoliopsida > Asterales > Asteraceae > Helianthus > Helianthus tuberosus. The sequence continues at coordinate 33,416,245 of CM060424.1, read as the reverse complement.
CAAACTCAATACGTTTGTTTCTGCCTCTCGTATTGAGAAGAACACCTCTGAATGACTCGTTTCGGTCGTGAAAACGATCCTACAAGTGGTATCAGAGCTCAGGAGGAGGAGTTCTTACCGTATTCAGCTTGATTTCATTTTTTTCTGACTTCTACACCTTCTTTTCAAAATTAAACAAGATTTGACGGTCAAAATGGATTGAATTTCTCACATTATAAGCGTAACAGTGTTTTAACAAAGCCTTGAAAGAATTAGACCAAAATTTGAACTAAAAACTGATCAAATTGAAAAAAATATGCCCGACATGATGACATCAGCAGCATTTCGTACGGAATAGATCCTTCATTTCGCACGAAATCACATTTGAGTTTCATTTCGCTTGAAAAGTTAGTTCATTTCGTACGAAATCAGTATTTCGTGTGAGATTTGGTTAATTTCGCATGAAATCACTATTTCGCGTGAATTATTTCGTACGAAATCACTATTTCGTTTGAGATTGAGTTGATTTCGCATGAAATCACTATTTCTCTTGAAAATTAGGATCATTTCGCACGAAATCACTCATTTCGTGTGAAATTATTTCGTGTGGTCTCATTTCGTGTGAAAGTTGTTTTGCAGGTTATATCGTTTGAAAAGGGATTTCGTTTGAAAGTATTGATTTCGCTTGAAAGTGTTTGATTTTGGGAAACTTGTTACCGAATCATGGAAGAGGAATTCTATAACGCATTTGCTACTGCCCCGACTACTCCGGCTACCATTGCTCAAAGCATGAACATGGAAAATGAGACTGGAACTTTGCAAAAACCTCCGAAACTCATGGGCATTGAGGAGTACTATGGTTGGAAAGACCGGTTTGAAAACTGGGTTCAAGCAAATCATTTGAGGTCTTGGGAATGTATTGAGAAAAAGTATGTTAAGCCTCGTACAGATTTGGGAGTTATAAAAGCAATTTCTGAATTAACGGATAAAGAACGAGACATGTACAAAGCAGAAAAGATGATGATCAGTCTGCTACAGCAAGCTGTGAAAGAAGACATATTCATTTTACTTCAACATGACAATACTTCACGTTCGATTTGGGAAGCACTTCGAATCAAGTTTGAGGGAAGTGAGAAGATGATCCGAAGTAAGAAATCTTTGCTAAAGAAAGAATTTGACTTGTTTACAAGTTTACCGGGTGAATCTTCAAAGAAGCTTATTGAAAGATATTGTCACTTAGTGCGATCTATGTCTCTGTTAGAAATAGTCAAAGATCAAGAGGAATGGGTTGATAAATTAGCTGATGCTTTACCTCAGAAAGAATGGGGTACATATTTGATGATCTTGAAAAATACTGGAGAATATGACAAATTGACAATTTCCCAGTTCATTGAAAAGATTGAGGGTCTTGAACAGCAAAAGATTGCAAGGATGAACAGTCCAAGTGGTCAACAAGACATCAAGATGTATTACAAAGGTAGTGTTCAGGATATTGAAGCGAGTCCAAAAGCCAAACTGCTTTTAGTGCAGAAAACTCATCTGGATCTGTCAATCAAAGTCCAAACAGCAGTAGTGGATTTTCTTCATATCCAAGTGTTAGTCCAAAGTCAACCTCAAGTCATCAGTTCCAAAGCCCAAATAGCGGGAATGGTCATGTTTTACATTGCAACATCGCGTTGCATCTTCAGAATGGTCAAAATTTCTCTGAAGAGGTTGCTAAAGGTCACATGTCATTACTTGCTACTGTATTAGAATCATATGAAGGATTGGTTGCAGGAAGGATCGGAAATCCTATGCTGACAAAAGAGGATTACGATCAGATCGATGCAGAAGAAATGGAACTTATGGATATTAAATGGTGTTTAGCTAGTGTTTTGAGAAGAGCTGAGAAATTTAAGATGATTACAGGGAGAGATAATCTCAGAGATGCTAATGTTTCTACTTTGGGTTTTGATAAATCTAAAGTTACTTGTTTTCGATGCAGGGAGAAAGGACATTTCAAGAGGGAATGCAAAAATCGAGAAGCAAGTGGAGCACAGAATCCTTTTGGAAATAATGATTATTATCGGAAAGCCATATATCAACAAGTTGCTCATCAACCGTATCAACAACAAGAACCACAAACTGCTCATGCTAAGAAAGCAATCGAAGAGTCAAACAAGAAAGCTTATTTTGGTATAATTGATCAAGATGATGAAAAAGTGGCAGAAGGTTTCAGTTGGGACAAATACATTCCACCTACTTCAAAAGTGGTAGCTCTCACTGCACAAATAGTTCAAGAACCAGATTTGATGAAGGAATGGATGAAAGCGTTTGCTAGTGATGAGAAAAACCAAGATAGAGAGTTTGTTTCTTCAGATGATTGTTCAGAAAGTACTCAAGTCTTTGATCAATCATCATCCGATAGTAGTGATGTTGAAGAAGAGACACAAATAAAACATTGGAAAATCTATGTTATCTCCTGAAAGTTTTCAATTTTATTTTGCAGATAAATTGGAGAAGCTGAAGGAGAAACGAGCAGCTAAAGAAAAGAAAATGGTGAAATGTGAGAGTGTTGCTCAGGAAAAGATTTCTGAACAAAGTGAAGAAGTTAAAGTTACTGAGCAGGCAGTTGAAATTGAGAAGATAATTGAAGTTGAAAAGATTGTTGAAGTCATTAAGCCGTGTTTGAAGTGTTCAGAATCTTGCAAACAATGTGAAGAAAAAGATGAGAAGTTGAGTGAGCAAGATAAGATGAAAGAAAAATTACTGTTCGACCTCAATTATGTGAAAGAATCGTATGATGTGTTGAATAGAACAGTGACTGGTCTACAAAAGACAAATTCTGAAAGAGAAGATGCATTAACGATGATGAATGCAGTAATGATGTCAAAGCAAAAGGCTATCAATTACTACATTGAAGAATGTGCAAAGTTGAAGCAAGAGTTAGAGACTGAAAAGATAGAAAATGAAAGAATCAGACGATTACTACAAAGTTATTCAAGTTCTGATTATTTGATTGATAGAATTTATCCAACTGTTGCAGGTTTTGAAGCTTTTCAGGACAAGAAGACGGAAGAGAAGGATACTGGTAAGAAACAGAGTGCAAATTATAACAAGTGTCCGCCTCCGATCTGGGAAGGTTATTCTCCCAGAAAACCAAATGAGGAGCAAGTCAAAAAGGCTGTCAATATAAAGTTAAAGTCTGAAACAACTGATGATTTACCAGAAAACATTGACGTCACGTTCACATCATCTGACACTGATCATGAGTCTGAGTTAATAAAGAAAGTGGTCGATCAGGTGTTGGATAAAGATGAGGAGTCAGAGTCAAAGTCCGAATCCGAGAGTTCGAGTTCATCAGTTGACAATTCAAAGTCGTCGGTTAAAAGGGTTTATAATAAAGAATTTTTGTTATCAAAATCTAATTTGAATGACGAACCAATCAAAGTGGCATATACTTTGAATGATTCAGACAAATTATATTCTGATGAGGAATTTCCAATAAGAGGTGTTAAAACTGAAATGATCAAAAAGGTTTTCAAATTAATAGAAATTAATATTTCTGAAATAAAAGATGAAAATCTTTCTGAAAAACCTAATCCTTACACCTCAAGAGTTCAACAGCGTTTAAACAAGAAAAAGGGTTACAGTTCTGGTTTAGGTTATCGAAAGAAACCAAACCATAACGGTAATTTCAAAAAGAAAGGTCTTGGTTTATTCCACCAAAAAATCATAAAAATGAAAAAACTTATAAACAAAAAACGGCATTTGTTTCAGGAACAAGTACGGAATAAGAAGAAAAGAGCTCATTCTGGAAGCAATCAAACAAAGAATTCCTTGCTAATAAGCAAGAGGGAATGAAGAATGGAGCTAATCAGAAGAAGAGGGAGACAAGAACATGTTATCGATGTCAAGAAGTTGGTCACATTGCCTGGAATTGTCCAAAAGCAACCAACACAAATCAGGGAGTTTCCTCTAAACTGAAAGAAAGAGTTGTTGTTAAAAATGAACAACCAATTGAAAAATTCAAAGTGTTTAAAAACTCAACATATGAAGTTGGTGAATGTTCGAAAAGGTTTTACAAAAGAAGAGTGAATCTTGACAACCAAATGTGGGTTGTTAAGAAAACAGATGTGAAACCTGGCGATGAATTTGAATCGTCAAAGTCAGAGGAGCCACATGTTGAGGTTAAAAGTGAAAACTCAGTTCCTCCAATGGATGATGTCAACTTTCCACCATTAAGGACTGAAAATTTTAAACAAAAAGTTGGTAAAGTGGAGATTTTGAATCAATTCTATTCTGAAAAGAAAGGATTTGATGTCGAAAAGGCTTTTAATGGAAAAGTGAAACATATTTTTGGGAAAATGGTCGACGGGAAGACCAAAGGGGTAAAAGAATTTTATGAAGAAAAAAGAAATGTTGAAACCCCAAATGAGACTGAAAAGGTCACATCCAAGTTTGGTCAGGCTTGGATGTCTGTTTTTCATATGTAAAAATTCTGACTTGCCGGAGCTCCCAAGTTGGTAATCGTGGAGCATGAATCGGCATCTTTCTTGAGAAATTCACAACTGTGATATTTCGATCTACAAGTGATAGTTATTCTTGAAAATTGTTATATTTCAACTATCAAGTGGTTTTGTTTGATGATAACATACAAGTTGTGATGTTTTTGCCCACAAGTGGTTTATCAAGGTCATTAAGTTGAACTTGATTTAACTTTCATACAAGTGGTTGAAAAGCAATGTGATGAAACCCCAACAAAACTAATTTTCCGGAAAAACCATTTTGATTAATACAAACTTAAGTGTTTTGAAATCTTAATGGGAAAATAGTTTGTTGTAAGGGGGAGTTCTGATTGTTTATGCCAAGTGGATGGCGATTTGAAGCAATTCACAACAGTTGTCACTTTGTTTTTGTACAGTTTGTTTTCAAATTTTTTCTTTAAAATCGTTTTGAATTTTAGGGGGAGTAAGAAATTTCAGAAAATCCAAAAACATTAGAAAATTTGAAAAATCCAAAAACATGTTAAAATCAAAAATGAGTTTTGTTGTAAAAAGAGGAAATGATGGTACATCGGTGGACTATCACAGCACGCTAAAGAATTGGAAAGTTAAAATGTGATAAACGGTCTCACTGATGGTATGCCAGTAGGTTTTTGCACACTTAATAGATTGTGTTCGAGATATAAACCTAAATTTCAAACTTACTTATCTCGTGGGGAACATCTCTCGGATATATGGGTAACCCCCGAAATCTTGTTTGAATGACCCCTCTTTCTGAGATACTAGGTCTTTATGCTTAGTGATATCTGGGGTATTATCCCGGGACTTCTGATTTTGCGGAAGCAATGGCCTAGTCCCCCTATAATACTTTTTCACTTGCTTGAAATAAAAGCACCACCCTCAGCATAAAAAATGATGAAACATTGCAAAATGCTAATCATGTGCTGTTGAAGAAAAGATTCTCTAAAGGGAACACACCTAAAGTCGAAGCCATCATCTCTCTGATTTTGCGGAAGCAATAGCCTGAGCTCTCATGGCCCTCGCATTTAAGCCTTTACAGATATCATCTAGGTATACTCACCTGTAAGACTGAATATTGGGATCTGGATACAGGAGTATATTCTGAGGTGGGACACTCGAATAAGTTCAAGTGCTTAAATCATTAATCTCGTATCTCGAAACAGTTGAACTTTGTGTGAAAATTTAAGTGGATCAGTATACTGACAATCTAAGTGAATTGTTTAGAACTTAAAGTGTTTAAAGCTCAACGGTGCTAGTGATTTGTCTCAAAAACTGATATGATCCTCTTACACAAACTCACAAAAATTTTGTCTGTAAATATTTCTTTACTGTTTTCTGTATTTTTATTCTAAAATCTAAAAAGATTTTCAGTGTGTTTTAGCATAAAATTTTGAAAAATACAAAAAGATTTTTGACAACTGATGTTGAAAAACTGATTTTCAAAATTCCAAGTGCTAAACATGATGAACAAAAGGTTTGGGAGAGTTTGTTTGAGATGTTTGAAATGAAAATTGTTTGAAAAGAAAAATGGTATTTCTACAAGTGGTTCATCAGAGATTAACATTGTAAAATCATTTATTGATTGTTTAATACCTGCAAGTGGTATATAAATTTGTCAAATTTTAAATTGGTGAAATTTATTGTGAGGTAGAGATGTGTGCAGGTTAGCCAGGTTTCTGATCCTGAGCAGAATGTGAATCAGGTTACAATCTTGGTACTGTCGATGCTGATGAACTTAAGGAATAAAGAGATCTGATCAAGAGAATTAGAAAGCTCGAGATTCAGATTCAAAAATTGTGAAGATGATAGATCAACATCCAAGGGGGAGATTAGCTGATAGAGAAAAGAGAGAGGATTGAGGATGCTTTGCATTGTTAGATACTTCAGAGAAAACCAGAAGACTGATAAAGACTGAAGACTTTGAAGACTCGACACCAAAGACTTCGTCAACATCCAAGGGGGGGTCTGTTGGTGCATATGTCTGTTGACTTCATCTTGTATCGAGTCTTGTATGTGTTTAGATAGATCAGGGCACGAAAAACGAGGAACTGTGTTAGAAGCTTATTTCGCACGAAATAGACCTAGCTATTTCGCTTGGGTTGTTTCGCACGAAATAAGCATCCCTATAAATAGGTGCCTTGACTTCTTCATTTGTAACTTTGTGATTCCGGTACCGAGGTGCTGCCGAAGTGTCTACTCACTGTAAAAGCTGTTATATCAATCATAAAGACAATTAAAGTGAATATCTAGCTGAATCGAACTCAATACGTTTGTTTCCGCCTCTCGTATTGAGAAGAACACCTCTGAACGACTCGTTTCGGTCGTGAAAACGATCCTACACTATTGTTATAGGAGAATTCAATTAAGGGTAGGTGGTCATCCCAGTTTCCACCAAAATCTATTACACATGCCCTGAGCATGTCTTCTAGGGTTTGGATCGTCCTTTCACTTTGTCCGTCTGTTTGGGGATGATAAGCCGTACTTAAATTTAATCGTGTCCCCATAGCTTCTTGGAAACTTGTCCAGAAGTGTGAAGTGAAACGACTATCCCTATCTGATACAATGGAGAGTGGAACTCCATGTAAAGATACTACCTCGTCTACATATAACTTGGCTAATCTTTCCATGCTAAAGGTTTCTTTCATGGGTAAGAAATGAGCTGATTTGGTTAATCGATCCACAATTACCCAAATCGCGTCATTACCCTTTCTGGTCTTGGGTAATTTAGTAACAAAATCCATGGTTATTAGTTCCCATTTCCATATGGTCATTTCTAATTGTTGGAGTAACCCTGAAGGTTTCTGGTGTTCTGCCTTAACTTGTGAACAAGTTAGACACTTAGATACATATCTAGCTATGTCCTTTTTCAATCCTATCCACCAGAAATTATTTCTTAAATCTTGGTACATCTTATTATTTCCAGGATGCATGGTATACCTAGATTTATGGGCTTCCTCAAAAATCTTATTTCTTAATTCTCCTTGCTTAGGTACCCAAATCCTCTTCTTATGGAATCTCCAAATTCCATCAGCTCCTTGCTCTAATTCCTTTATTCTTCCTTTCATTCCTTCAGCATCATCCTTGATTGCTGTGGCTTGAACATTTTTCAGTTGTTCCATTAAGTCTAATTGTAAACTTAATCTAAGAGCACGAACTCGCTTTTGCTTTTCGTGATACTTACGACTTAAGGCATCTGCAACTACGTTTGCTTTTCCTTCATGATATTGAATATCACAGTCGTAGTCACTTAGAATTTCCATCCATCTTCTTTGCCTCATGTTTAATTCTTTTTGCCCAAATATGTACCTTAAGCTCTTATGATCTATATAAACTGTAAACTTACTTCCATACAGATAATGCCTCCAAATCTTAAGGGCAAAAATTATTGCTCCTAATTCTAAGTCATGTGTCGTATAATTTTCCTCGTGCTTTTTCAATTGCCTTGAGGCATACACAATTACCTTTTTGCGTTGCATTAGTACACATCCTAATCCTAGCTTAGAAGCATCACAGTAAACTTCAAAATCTTCTGTCCCTTCTGGTAATGCTAGAATAGGTGTATTTGTTAACTTCTGCTTTAAAATGTTAAAAGCTTCTTCTTGCCTAGGTCCCCATTCAAACTTAACTATTTTACAGGTTAGCTTAGTTAATGGTACAGCTATCTTAGAAAAATCCTTAATAAAGCGCCTATAGTACCCAGCTAATCCTAGAAAACTTCTAACTTCCATAGCTGATTGCGGGACCTTCCACTTGGTGATCGCTTCTATTTTGGAGGGATCTACATGAATACCTTCGTGATTCACCATGTGTCCTAAAAATTGCACCTCCTGTAGCCAAAATTCACACTTCGAGAATTTGGCGTAAAGCTTTTCCTTTCTTAACAAAGTTAAGAGTGCATGTAAATGCTTACAATGCTTGTCCTGACTTTTGGAATAAATAAGTATATCGTCAATAAAGACTATTACAAATTTATCCAATTACAAATGCGTGTCCTGACTTTTGGAATAATAACTCGTAGTGACCATACCTAGTTCTGAAAGCAGTTTTAGGTATGTCTTCTTCTTGTACCTTCAGTTGATGATATCCTGAGCGCAAGTCGATCTTAGAAAAATATCTAGCTCCCTGAATTTGATCAAAAAGATCATCAATCCTAGGTAATGGGTATCGATTCTTAATCGTAACCTTATTCAGTTCCCTATAATCGATACACATTCGCATTGAACCATCCTTCTTCTATACGCACAACACTGGTGCTCCCCAAGGGGATGAACTAGGTTGTTTGAATCCTTTACTTAGCAATTCATCTAATTGCTTTTTCAGTTCTAACATTTCAGTGGGTGCTAACCGATAGGGTGCCTTTGCTACGGGTGTAGTTCTCGGAATCAAATGAATTCTAAATTCTACCTCCCTATCTGGTGGTAATCCTGGTAATTCCTCTGGGAATGCATCCAAGTATTCTGAGACTACATGAATTTCCTTAAGTTCCTTACCCTTAGTGCTAATGATTACTGAAATCATATACACTATTCCTTGCTTTCGTTCATAACTAACTACTTTCATTACTGAAATGAACTTCATGGGTTTACGTGGCTTATCTATTGTAACCACGATTACTTCTCCTATGGGTGCACGAATTTCTATGGAATTCTTATCACAGAGGATTCGAGCATGGTTGGCTACTAACCAATCCATTCCTAATACGACATCGAATCCTAGCTAAATTCATGGGTAATAGGTTTGCAGAAAATTTATGACCTGAAAGTTCTATATTTTCTTTTTGCAAAACCGTATCTATGTTAACAGAATTCCCGTCTGCCGTTTCTACTGTATAAATTTGCCTAAGTTTGGTTAAGGGTAGCTTAAGAGCTTGGCAGAAGGAAGTATTTATAAAACTTTGGTTTGCACCAGAGTCAAATAATACTTTTGCATAAACGTTGTGAACTAAGAACGTACCAGCTATTACTTCAGGAATCAGTTCAGCTTCATGCGTGGTCAATTGGAAGGCTCTTGCGTTCTTCTTGTTAGTCCCTTCAGTAGGTTTGGCCTTGTTATCTGCTGGTTTGACCAATTTAGGGCATTCTGGTCGGAAATGCCCAGCTTCTCCACAGTTGTAGCAAATCTTTGTTTTATTTCTGCAATCTTCTTCACGATGTCCTATAGCTTTGCAGAAGTTGCAGGTTTCATTACATTTTCCAAAATGTTTCTTTTTACAGTTCCTGCAGAACGACGGAGTGGAAGATGATCCAGTTCCCTTTCTCTTGAAGTTGCTGTTATTACCAACATGAAATCCTTGGGTAATTTTCTGAGCCAATTCTTTCTTCCTGTTTTCTTCTCGCGTACGCACCAGTCCGCCAGTCAAAGTGTTGGCTAATTCCACCGCATCATCGATCGTGTGGGTCTCGCAGCTTTGACAATATCCCGGATCTCGCTAATTAAACCCCAAATTTAGCGAGAAATAAGTACCGGTTCGGGCGAAGCCAGAGTAGGCACAATTCGAGCATATTCAAAAACTTCGAAGTATACCCTCGGCAGTCAACATCCACCATTCGGTGGCTCAGGAATTTATTCGCCATTTGTTCTTTTTCATATTCAGGGCAGAATTTCCTTTCCACCAGACGCTTAATTTCTTCCCAACTCATGGCATTAGCCATGTCACTTCCCTTGGCTTGTAACATCGTATTCCACCATTCTAATGCTTCTTCCTTGAAAAGGTGTGAAGCATACATGACCTTATCCTCCTCGGCACATTTACTTATTTTAATTACTGCCTCAGTTTTCTCCAACCAACGCAGTGCAGCAGTCGCCCCTTCATTGCCTGCAAATTCAACAGGTTACAGGCAAGAAATTCCTTGTAAGTTCAACCAGGCGTTGCAGCTTTCATTCTCTTAAGAATTGGGGCCTGCATCACATCATCGTTATTGTTATTATTGCCGCCTCCATTTACGCTATTACTGAAGTTGTCTTCATGAGTACGTTTGCTAGGAATAATTGGTTGAGGTTCAACAGGATTTCGGGCAGCAGCAAGAATTGCTGGAATAGCATTGGCTATTCCTTAAGCAACGATGTTTTCTATATCTTGCCTATTCAGAAAATGGTCCTCATTGTTTTGCTCGGATTGGTTAACCTCGTTAACTGGTTCATTACCAGCGTGTTCCATCTGGTAATTAATATATATAACTTATTAGCATAAAATGAATAACAACCAAACATAATAAAACAATCGCACATAACCAAGTTAACATGTATAGCCAAAATTGTCGACTTTGCGACGTTGATATTTTTATATATTAGTATGTGTCCGTACACACCGGTTATCTTACAAAAGTTTTATTCTAAGTTATTTTACATGATTATATTTTTATTATTATTATTTTACTATTATATAATCACAACCACACAGTCACACCACCACCGTCAGCTGGCATCTCAGAAGCGACGTTCCCTCTCGTCGTACTTCCAAGAGATCTGTTCTCCCACCTCCCGGATTTGATTCCCTTCGTCCACCAGCTCCTCGCCAAAATGACGGAGTTCAGCCAAGTTCTCATTGCTCATAGGTGGGTTTGGTGCAGGCTCGGGGTCAAACTGAGGGAAAAAAGTATTAGGGTTATTTAAGAGATTCTGAAATTGCCAGTCAGTGGTCCACCATTCTTCCAGCTCTCCTGGTAGAGGTCGGGGGTGGATAATCGGATCTGGGATAGCAGGTTCCAAATTAACTGGAAGTTGTGCTTCCGCTGGGTAATTGAAGAGGTTTTCATCGGCAGGTCCGATGAGGTCACTAAGTGCCAGTTTACGATCCAGCTCCTCCCATGATGGCATTTCCTGGGCTTGCCCTGAACTTTCCCCGATCTCCTTTCCTTTGCCTTTATCATTTGGATCCTCAGTCTTTATAACTTTTCGTGTCGCTGGTTTCTTCCTACGCACACTCCTCCAGCCCACGAATCTTCTTCTCTTTTTCGGTTTGGGTTTCTCCTGGGGTTGGGCTTGGAATTCCATAGGTTCATCAGTGTCGGCCCAATAACCGGAAAAGCCCTCGGAAACTTCCATGTCAGCAGAATGGATAGTGATATTCTGAAGAGCTTCATACAACTCATTCATGCTGCTAGCATACATGAAGAAACACACAAAAATGCTAAGTTAAAATTTTGTAAACCCATTTTCACATAATCACAGAATGGCAATCAGAAAAATTAAGTATTTCTAAATACTTAATTGGCTTAAATCAGTGGCTCTGATACCACCTTTTTCTGTCAAGGCCCCCGGCCCGGTTTTACCCGTTTCAGGAGCCGCGGAACAAAAACCCGTGGTAATTAATATGTTGGCAGCGGAATTTTTAACAGGATCTTTTAAAACTTGAAAATGCCCAATTTATTTTTTTTCATAATTTGGGGATAACACCCGTAATTTACAATAAAGGTGATTTCACTGGGAAACCCCTGTTTTACAAAAACATGTTTCTTTATTTTATTGAGCCACTTCTTCAAGCTTGCAGTGCTACATGGCACTTTTTCCTTGATCAAAGCAGATCACCTGAAACATGTTTTAAAAAAGTTTTATCAGCAGGGAAATACTGGCGAGTCACTCAAGTTGCACAAAACGACACATTGTTATAATATACAGTATTAAGGGTGATTATATTGTTTCTATCTACCAATTACCCCAAATCGGTATTTGTCACTCGACTATATCTGTGACTATGGTCAGATCACCCATTGGCTAACTCGTTGTCCAATGGTGACGGGTATCAAGTAATGTATACCAAACCCCACATACCGGCAGTAATTGAAGATTACAAAGACTTAATCCCTGTAATTATAACTTTGAAAACAAGTAGAGTTTTAAGAAAACAATTTGATAAAAAGAGAATGACTCACATTGCAAGTTTAGACGGGCAGCGTTTAGCCAACTGATTTTAGCCTGGTTAACCTAATTCCAATAACAATGCACACGAAAACTAGGTCAGTAACTTAATACAACTTTTACGACAACTCACGAGATCAAAACCTTCACGACGAATGACAAAGTATAGCCCAAATACGGGCAGCACTTAAACATCCATCGGATTGGTTTTTATCGATCGGACATTGAATCGTAGCAGTGATCGAGTTATTACCCTGTTATCGCGGCAGAATTTCGTGCTTGTGTGTGTTTTTGGAGTAAACTGATGATATCTCAACATACAAAACGAATTTTTACGTCAAACCAACGCCAAAATGCAAGTGCCAAACCCCTGATACTTATAGTGAAAAATGGTCCCTGTCGCGTGTCACGAGAGGCTCTCGCGTGGCGCGACGGGTCACCTCTATGATAGGGTAGCCTTGTGTATTTCTAGCCTAGGTGAGTCAGCCGTTCGACGAAATTCACATTTGACAACAAATAGTGAGGATAATACCAATTAGGGAATAACCCCCCCCCCCCCTGAGTTTTAGGGGCCCTGGTCCTAATTCCAACTGTTCTGAAAATTTTAGGGGTTATGCAATATTACTTGGGGGTCTCAATTAGGGTTTCCTATTAAATAAAATAAAATAAGAAATGGTAATTTTAAATGAGAGTTGTTACATATTTTAAACACATATACATCTATTTTTAAACACAAACAGAGATTACCTCTTCATCAATAAAGTTGAGATCCATTTTATAACCTTGATTACATTTTGAATGTAACACCACGTGTTTTCGAAGTCAAAGTCAAGGTCAAAGTCAACGACCGATTTTCGCGCAACCTGACTTGTAGTGAAATTCTTTTATGTGTTTATTTTAGTTGTATTATGTGGAGTAAGTGTCAATAATCACAGTAATCGACGTATATTATTCGCTATTTAATCGACTTACGACTGCGAACTATAGGAAGTAACAATGCGATAAAGTTAACTAAACGATAATCAAACTATGCTAATCAAATCGACATCGAATCGCAACTCGAAATATGCATTTTGGTTATTGTTATACGTGTGTGTGTGCCTTATGTGTTACTTGTGCATGCTTATTTATGTTATGTTGTGGTAATCAATCGAAACGTAATCGAAACTCGAATCGCAATCGAACTCAATCGAAATCGAACTATGATAATTAGTGGAGAAGGGATAGTGCAAGATATGAATGGTTGGGATTAAAAGTAATTTGACTACGAAACTCTATCGCATTCACATCGCTCGCAATCGAAATCGAAACAGCAAAAATCGTCGCGCCAAACACCCGAACCAAGTGCCATCCGGCCGGATAAGCCATCCGACCGGGATGCCACTTGATTGTGGTGTCAGGTTGTCATCCGACCGAGATGACGTCCGACCGGACAAGTCATCCGGGTGGAATGCCATCCGACCGGCCCACCCTTTCCTCTTTGGGTAACTCTATAAATGCCCATGTCACTCTCAACAACCTGAAGTCACGATATAACTAACGGGATGCGTGCCCAACGCCCAAGAATCGTGGCAAAGGCACTACCCCGAAGGTCAAATGTGTACAACACGTCCTTGAGAATAGTCGAATCACTTTGGTTAGTCAATGTCTAATAGCCGCAGACAATCTAATTCTCAATTTTTATGTGTTTCGATTCTGAGCCCGCAACTGCCGACTCTGATGATTCGTCGATTTTATGTGCTTGTATGTGTGTTTACCTGTTTATGTGTTTAAATTTTTGGAGATTCATTCGATTTTTGCTTTCACTTCGATCGACACGCACGACTCGCACTGTTTTCCTATCTCCAAAACGTTAACAAATCGCTAAACTATGGACGACTTTATGCTACATTATACGCTTATACTACACTACTCGATATACTAAAACGCGATCGCTATATACAAACACTCGCGAACTTTGAATGATAGGTTTCTGTATTCTGACTGCCTCTTGTGATTATATGCTTCTGTGGATTCTGTGCTCTACGTGCTTACGTGCTTCTGTGTCTATGTGAATCTGTGATTATGTGTCTATGTGTTTATGTGATACATACTACATTGCGTGTTCCTAAGCTTTAGTAAGTAGTAGACGTGTGAGGTGACATTCGAATACATTGTGTTGAGTCCTGTGACGATGTCTGTTGCAGACAATGTCATCTGGATCCCGCTACCCATCACTTTCTCGTCAAGAAAAGAGAAACAAACGTCTTGCTGCTATCATCGCTAAACAAGTAGCAAAAGCCGTGAGTGATGTCTACGAGAATCTCAGCAAATCATCTGAGGAATCGAGAACCGAAGCTCCTAAAGCTACTACCAAAGCTCCCTTCAGTTTCAAGCAATTCAAGTCTTGTGGGCCAAAGGAATTCACTGGTGAGGAAGGGCCTACAGCGTTGTTCTAATGGTTTGATTCCATTGAGGTCACTCTACGACAGAGCGGTTGCCCAGACGATCTCCGCACTCTAAACGCTACCGGCGTCTTCCAGTCCCGCGCACTCGACTGGTGGACGGCCGAGAGGAACAAACGAGGGAACGATGCAGCCTACGGTCTGTCGTGGGACGAACTCAAGGAGGTCATGCTGGAAGAATTCTGCCCTCCTCATGAGCTCCAAAAGTTAGAAGATTAATTCTGGCACATAAAGCAGAAGGAAGGTGAAAATGCTGCTCTCACTGCTCGCTTCAAACAGCTCAGCATCATCTGCCCTGACCAAGTCAAGACTTCAGACATGGCAATCAAGAAGTATATCCGAGCCCTGCCTGACTGTGTTGCAGATTTCGTGCAAGCGGCTAAGACTAAGACAATCGAAGAGACTTACCTACTGGCCGCTGAAATCAACGACAAGCGGGTCAAGGCTGGTGTCTGGGATAAAACTCCAAAGCACCTGCATCAAGCTACCACCGCCACACCAACTGCTAAAACCACCACCGCATCGAGCAACAAGAGGAAGAACAAGAGAAAGAACAGCTCCAGCAACAAGAACTGTGCGATCACTGCTGCACCAATACAAGTTGTACCAGCCCAACAGCGTCAAGTAGCGGCGCCTGTGGCAAATGCACCGCCTGCTAAGCGTGCATACACTGGGCCACACCCGCTTTGCCCTACTTGCACCTACCACCACCCGACTGCCATCGCTTGCCGTTTCTGTGCTCATTGCAATATGTACGGCCATTTCACTACCAACTGGCGTGCTCGACAAGCTCCTGCTCATCAAGCTCTACTCACCGCCCCTCAGGGTCAACAAGCTCCTCCGGCACCCGCGGTCAACGCCAGAGCCTGCTTCGCATGTGGCGATCCTAACCATTTCGCCAACATGTGCCCAAACAGGGTTGTGAAACAAGAGCCCCAGCAGCAGCAGCAGCAACACCAGCAGCAACAGCAACAAGCAGCACGTGCACGAACTTTCAACATCAACATGCGCCAAGCCCAAGCCGGCAACAACGTGGTCAATGGTACGTTCCTTGTGAATGGTATTTATGCTTCGTGTTTATTTGATACTGGAGCCGATAATTGCTTTGTGTCGTTCGAATTCGAGAAGCTCCTTAGTCGTAAGCGCTCCCAACTCTCCTCGATGTTCGATGTTGAAGTCACTACCGGAAGAACTGTCGCCGTTAATTCTATTCTTCGTGATTGTACTCTTGAGCTCAACAATCACATCTTCCCAATCGACCTTATTCCGATGCAACTCGGAAGTTTTGATGTCATAGTAGGCATGGACTTTCTTCGCGAAAACCATGCTGAAGTTGTGTGTTTCGATAAGATGATTCGATTCTCGCTTGCGAATGGTGATTTATTGTGTGTTTATGGTGAAACTGCTTCGAAAGGTCTCAAACTCATGTCATGTGTCCAAGCTAGCAAGTATCTCCGCAAGGAATACAGAGCTTTCTTGGCTAACATTGTAGTAGCAGAGAAGGAAAAGAAAGAAAAGACAGAGGTGAAAGACGTTCCTGTGGTTCGTGAATTTCCTAATGTTTTCCCTGACGATCTTCCAGGTTTACCACCAAGTCGTGATATCGACTTTCGTATCGACCTAATTCCTGGAGCCAACCCTATTGCCAAAGCTCCTTACCGACTCGCACCGTCCGAAATGCGTGAACTATCGAACCAACTCCAGGAATTGCTTGAGAAAGGCTTCATTCGCCCGAGCACCTCTCCTTGGGGCGCGCCAGTCCTTTTTGTCAAAAAGAAGGATGGGTCGTTCAGGATGTGTATCGACTATCGGGAATTGAATAAGTTAACTATCAAGAACCGCTATCCCCTACCCCGAATTGACGATTTTTTTGATCAGCTACAAGGTGCTATGTGTTTCTCGAAGATCGATTTACGCTCAGGCTATCACCAGCTACGCATTCAAGCGGAGGATATACCCAAAACCGCGTTTCGTACTCGCTATGGCCATTACGAATTCGTTGTTATGCCCTTTGGTTTAACCAACGCACCCGCGGTTTTTATGGATCTGATGAATCGCGTGTGTAAACCATATCTCGACCGTTTCGTCATCGTATTCATCGACGATGTCTTGATCTATTCCAAATCGAAAGCCGAACATGCGCAACATCTACGTTTGGTACTCGAGCTACTCCAGGGAAACCAACTCTATGCCAAGTTCTCCAAGTGTGAATTTTTGCTGGAGGAAGTTCAGTTTCTGGGTCACATTGTTAATAGTCAAGGTATTTACGTCGATCCCGAGAAGATTGAAGCTGTTAAGAGTTGGATTACACCTAAGAATGCGTCTGAAGTCCGTTCTTTTCTCGGACTAGCGGGCTATTATCGACGATTTATCGAAGGATTCTCAAAGATCGCAGTGCCGCTTACCGCCCTCACGCATAAAGACAAGCCTTTTGTTTGGGGAACTAAACAAGAGTCTGCCTTTCGAACCCTCAAGCACATGCTTTGCAATGCTCATGTTCTCACATTGCCCGACGGAAACGACGATTTCATTGTCTATTGTGATGCTTCCAACCTCGGTCTCGGTTGTGTCCTTATGCAGCGAGACAAGGTTATAGCTTACGCATCTCGTCAGCTCAAAATCCACGAGAAGAACTATACAACCCATGATCTCGAGCTAGGCGTAGTTGTTTTTGCGTTAAAGATTTGGCGACACTACCTGTATGGTACCAAGTGTACGATCTTCACAGATCATAGGAGCCTACAACATATCTCTAATCAGAAGGAACTTAATATGCGTCAACGCCGATGGGTAGAACTTCTCAACGATTACGAGTGTGAGATTCGTTAACACCCAGGCAAAGCAAATGTTGTTTTCGACGCCCTCAGTAGACGGAGCTATCTGCTTAGCACTCGTAATGTTCAAGCCCAGTACGATCTCGAAACTCTCATTCGCGAAGCCCAGCATGCATGTTTTAATGAACGCACTCTGAAGAAGGAAAGAATGTACCATGATGGAGCCCAGCTTGTGAGCAAGTCGAATGGGATATTCCACTTTCTGGACCGAATTTGGATCCCTAAACGGACCGATTTGCGACAGATTTTGATGGACGAAGCCCATAAATCCCGGTATTCTATTCATCCCGCTACCGACAAAATGTACCAGGATCTTCGCTACAAGTACTGGTGGCCTGGCATGAAAAGGGATATTGCTCTCTATGTCGGAAAGTGCCTGACTTGTGCAAGGGTTAAGGCCGAACACCAAAGACCCTCTGGCTTACTCGAGCAACCACCGATCCCTATGTGGAAGTGGGAGAGTATAGCTATGGACTTCATAACAAAGCTTCCGCACACGTCATCAGGTCACGGCAGCATTTAGGTTGTTGTTGACCGTTTGACCAAATCAGCTCACTTTTTGCCAATACGGGAAGACTACAAGGTAGAACGATTAGCCCGAATCTACACCGACGAGATCATTTGTAATCATGGGATGCCTCGCGACATCATCTCTGATCGTGATGCTCGGTTTACCTCGCGACTGTGGGAAACGTTTCAAACGGCTCTCGGTACATCGCTTAATCTAAGTACCGCTTTCCACCCTCAAACCGACGGTCAGACTGAAAGAACGATCCGTACTCTTGAAGACATGCTCCGTTCGTGTGTCATAGACTTCGGTGGTAATTGGGATAAATACCTGCCGTTAGTCGAATTCTCGTATAACAACAGTTATCATTCCAGCATTCAAATGGCACCATTCGAGGCTTTATACGGAAGAAGATGTCGATCACCCATTGTGTGGCACGAGATCGGTCACTCGCAATTAACCGGTCCCGAGCTATTGCAAGAAACGACTGACAAAATTTTCCAAATTCGAGACAATCTAACGAAAGCTCGGAATCGACAGAAAAGTTATGCCGATAGACGACGCAAGCCCCTTGAATTTGACGTTGGCGACTACGTACTCCTAAAGGTATCACCTTGGAAGGGTGTGGTCAGATTCGGCAAGAAAGGGAAACTAGCGCCTCGATATGTTGGACCTTTTAAGATTCTGGAAAGGATCGGAAAAGTCGCCTACAGACTCGAACTACCGGAGGAACTTAGTAACGTCCACCCGACTTTCCATGTGTCAAACCTCCAAAAGTGCCTGGCTGAGCATGATTTAATTGTCCCTCTCGATGACTTGCAAGTAAACGAAACACTACACTTCGTGGAAAAGCCTGTCGAAATCATGGATCAGCAAACCAAGCAGCTCAGACGCTCGCGCATTCCTATTGTGAAAGTCTGATGGGAAGGCAAGCAAGGTGCAGAGTTCACTTGGGAACTCGAAAGCGACATGAAGGCGAAGTACCCGCAGTTGTTTGGAGGAGCTTGTTCTGGAGAGTGAAAGTCTAGAGAGAGAAAGTTCTCCAAAGTGATTCACGGTATTGTACATCTTTCGGCTTAATTTTGGGACGAAATTCCCTAAACAAGGGGAGGCTGTAACACCCCGTGTTTTCGAAGTCAAAGTCAAGGTCAAAGTCAACGACCGATTTTCGCGCAACCTGACTTGTAGTGAAATTCTTTTATGTGTTTATTTTAGTTGTATTATGTGGAGTAAGTGTCAATAATCACAGTAATCGACGTATATTATTCGCTATTTAATCGACTTACGACTGCGAACTATAGGAAGTAACAATGCGATAAAGTTAACTAAACGATAATCAAACTATGCTAATCAAATCGACATCGAATCGCAACTCGAAATATGCATTTTGGTTATTGTTATACGTGTGTGTGTGCCTTATGTGTTACTTGTGCATGCTTATTTATGTTATGTTGTGGTAATCAATCGAAACACAATCGAAACTCGAATCGCAATCGAACTCAATCGAAATCGAACTATGATAATTAGTGGAGAAGGGATAGTGCAAGATATGAATGGTTGGGATTAAAAGAAATTTGACTACGAAACTCTATCGCATTCGCATCGCTCGCAATCGAAATCGAAACAGCAAAAATCGTCGCGCCAAAAACCCGAACTAAGTGCCATCCGGCCGGATAAGCCATCCGACCGGGCTGCCACTTGATTGTGGTGTCAGGTTGTCATCCGACCGAGATGACGTCCGACCGGACAAGTCATCCGGGCGGAATGCCGTCCGACCGGCCCACCCTTTCCTCTTTGGGTAACTCTATAAATACCCATGTCACTCTCAAACTTGCTACTTTTGGCAACTCTCTGTCCGAACAGCACGCTCTCCTCACCTTTTCTTCAATTCCTCTCGATTCCGGTAAGATCTCGTCCTAAATCTTATACTTTCTTGATCTACACGCACTCCTACACCTTTCTATCTTTTAGATCTTAACTTTTAACCGTGAAATCACTAGATTTGAGGTGTTCTAGGATGACGTCATCATGTTTTCTTGAAGAACTTCATGTTTTGACTTCAATCCACCAAGAACAACTTAGATCTAATCGATTTCCACACGAATACACAAAGATCTTGCAAAGATCTAAACATAATCATAGTGAAAAAGGATTGTAAGATGGTTTCTAACTTTCTTTCAACTCTTTTACACTCAATGCACTCAAAACCGATAGAATCGGACCTCGTTCTAGTCTTCTACTTATTCATGGTGTTGTGCTAGCTCGAGATCTGGATTCTACTCACAAGACCACCGATTCTGGGTTAACCAAGAACAACCGTCTTGAACCGGTTAACTGGTCGAACTAGGGTGATTCCTGGTCAATCGGTCCACTTGGGTCAAGAGGGGGTTCTGTTGGTTAGCACGTTGTCAAAACGTCTCGATAAAGCAACAAACAATCAAAACGGCCAAGTGAAAGACGAACGGAACGACCAGCACGGAGTGCTATCCGACCGGACTACTGTCCGAACGGATAATCCATCCGAGCGGCTTACACCTTGGGTCCCACACTTAATCAACTTTATCTGAAGTTTGAGTATTGAACGAAATGCTATCCGACCGGACAACCTATCTGACCGGATTACTCTTCGTATCATGAGATACTTGGACTTAAACAATTTTCAACATGTTCAATGCACTATGGATGCCACCCGATCGGACAATCTGTCCGACCGAGTGACCGCCCTGCTGTGAACTTGTTCTCGCTGAAGTGTCAACCTATCGGATTGTCGTCCGATCGGACAGACCGTCCGATCGACCGAATTGAAAGGTAGAGGTACTTCAATGTTTTCAAAATGCTACAACGAAAACTTCAAAGGACAAGCCATCATACACAAACACATCCTCATCAAAGGAAGAAACAAGCCACTCGAACAGTCATCCGACCGGACAACCTGTCCGACCGGATGACCATCCGAACGGATTCTTACCCACACGATTGGACCATCCGGTTGGATTACCATCCGACCGAGCTGCTGTCCGAGTCACTTACCCTTTGCATCGTTTTACGCGTCACTTATCGTTATGCTATCGTTCTGATCAGTCTAACCCTACTCTCTAAGCTCTCCCTTCAATCCATCATCGCTGTGAGTATACTCGATCCCGTTTTGCTTTAGGCACTTTTGGGTGTTACATACGTTACGAATATTCAAATCACAACAAACACACTACTCAATACTATTTGAACGCTAACCGTTAATGCACGTTATACGTGGCTTATGAATGCTTGTTTGTTATGTTTACACATGGAATGTTGTCTACCTGCCTTAGCAACGATAGTACTATAGTTTGGACTCAGCACCTGTTCGCAGGGGTTGTTAAGGACAATTACTTGCATGGATTACGGTGGTAATCATGTATTGCGAACTGCCTCAGGCAGTCAACCCGCAGTCATTGGTATCGATGGATCTATATCGATAACTAACGTGCTTCATTTCACTATGTGTACGTGCTGGTTATGCGTAAACGAAATTCGAACTCTATATGCTATTATCAAACTTGTATGCTCACCTTTACATTATATGTATTGACTTTATTTTAACGTATGTGACAGGTGCTTAGGATGCACATCTGCTAGGAAATCGAAGCCAGAATAAGGCTCTAGAGGCCAACAAATAGTTGTCTGTACAAATTAAATCAAGGGTCTCTAGAAGCAGATAAACAATTGCTCTATTTGAAAATCTGAGTTGTCGGAATAGAACTATTTGCCTAGATTTTGTCTGTAATAATTTGTTTACCTTTTGAAGCATGGTATGGGACATGTTATTTTAAATTGATTGGTAATGATAATTGTTATGGAAACTTCTGGACAATCTATTTCGCTCAGTGCCATGCCCCGATGTTTCCGCCATCGGTTGGGGTGTGACATCGAAGTTCGGCCAACGAACTCAAGACTTCCACACCAAATAACAAATCCAGCAAGATCTACCTGAAGAACATTTAGCATACAAACCTTCAGTTTGTGATAAAAAGAAAAAAATCAAAAAATATCTATTTTTAAACTACCTTTGGTCTGCATAATATTCAAATCGATGTTAAACATGATGAATAAACAGACATCACCAGCAACGCCTCTGTCGTCTTCATTCTCTTTTCTGTATCTAGAGTTTTAGAGATAGAGAGTTGAGAGAGAAATGGATTGAATTTTGAAAGTGAAACCCAGATTTTCAATTTTTGATTAGTGAAGAATGGAGAGAGAGAGAGAGAGAGAGAGTAGAGAGAGAGATTGAAATGGGTTTTTGAAATTATGATCGGTTTTGGATTTGGGTTTGAATTTATATTTGAGAGAGAGAAGAATTGAAGCTCTGATGACAATTAAATGCAAATTACACATCCCTATAAGTTTTAAATTTAAATTTCAAATTACCCTCTCATTTTAATGAAACATCAGTGGTTTGAATTTTGAATAAACATCAGTGGTTTCATAATTGAATGTGGGCCAGACCTTTGAAATTTGAAAATAGGGCAGTGGTTTGATGACAGATCTTTGAATTATGATGTCACTATGCTCCCTCTATGGCTGTCACCTCATCGTCGATGACATAAGAAAAGCCTTGTTGGACAGCCTCTCCTGCTGACACATCAGTTTTTCTTATGTCACTGGGATTTCTCCTTTTATAGAAAGTATAGATTGATGATTGTTATTGTTATTATTATTATTATTATTATTATTATTATTATTATTATTATTATTATTATTATTATTATTATTATTATTATTATTATTATTTAAACCACAACATCTATATCTATACTATATAATAAAAGAAACCAATGAAGGATACTTGTCATTATTCTATATCATCCTTAGTTGTAGATAATTATTATTTAATTTACATCATTATTCTAGACCAACCTTAATTGTAGATAATTATTATTTAATTTAAATTAATATAAATCTTATCAACTCTAAATTATTGTCATAAACTTAACTTCAAATCAAATCGTAAAGTCTTATCTAAACTAAAAAGCGTTGCTCCACTTAACAGTTTGTAAACATGCATATTATTTATTGTAAATGTTATTATTGTTAACTATGAGAAATTATATTAAACAACTTATTAATCAAACCAAAAATTTTAAATAGTATTAACCTAATTTAAAAAATAATAAAAAAAATCATTTTTGATTTAGAAAGATTTTTTAACAATAGATAAACCCGTGTAATATATAGGGTTTTTAAAGATATAACATTTTTTATTATTTGTTATATAAAATTACATTTATTCAACCCGTATAATACATAAAGTTTTTTTTAAATATAACTTTTTTTTATTATTTAGTATATAAAATTGCATTTCTTCCACCCGTGAATACACATGTTTTTTTTTAATATAACTTTTTTATTGTTTGGTAAATAAAATTACATTTATTCAACACGCACAATAAACGAGCTTCTAAAAGATAAAAATTTTTATTATTTAATATATAAAATTATATTTACTCAAACCGTGTAATAAATGAGGTTTTTAAAAATATATTGTTTTTTATTTAGTATATAAAATTACATTTATTCAACCCGTGTAATACACGACGTTCTAACCTAGTTTAGTCAATAAAATAAATTTGAGGACTTAAATTTTATTTATAAAGAAGGAATACAAAATCGCCTTAAATAAATCCAATTTCAAATTGGCTATAACATAGCAAGTTACCAAAAATCACATTTAATGTTGGTTATAGAGTATCAATCACGTAAAATAAGATTTAATATGGCCTAATATTAAGCTAATCACCTAAAAAGAATCATATCAACGTCTTTATATCTCAAAGTCAATTAAGCTAATCACCTAAAAAGAATCATATCGACGTCTTTATATCTCAAACTCAAATTGATACTCTACTATTCCAACTCCTAAGGCTATAGTGTGTGGTTATAACCATCAAGACTACTATGACCTTCCACGTCAGTGTCATATCACCCATCTCTAAGGCTATAGGGTGTGGACGTGACCCTCATGACCACCATGACCCTCCACATCAGTGCCATGTCACACACCTCTAATCCACAATTCAAAACCACTACCCTAAGGGTGTGGTAATGACCCAAACTACTATTCTCTTATTTATTTTAATTTTTCTTTATCTAAATAAAAAGGAAATGATTAGTTGAAAAATGGAAAGGAGGATCATGGTTGCCATGGTTTAATCCATGCAAACCATGGTGATTAGGGAAGGGGATGATATAGTCTTTCATTCATGTTCCTACGTGACGAATCATGTCCCAACCATGACCCCCCACACCCTTTAGCCTACTCAACCATCCAAAACCACTACCCTAAGTCATGACCCAAACCACTATCCCTTTTATTATTTTAATTTATCTGTCTAAAGAAAAAAGAAAGGATTTCTTGAAAAATGGAAAGGAGGACCACGGTTGCCATGGTTTAATCCATGCAAACCATGGTGGATTAGGCAAGGGGGTGGTGTAGCCTTCCATTAATGTTCCTACGTGACGAATCATGTCTCAACCATGACCTCCACACCCTTTGGCCTAACTCTCTTTCTTCTCTTCTCATATTTGCCTAGTCGGTCACCTTGTTTCTTCATGGTGATTTTCCAGCAAGATTTCTTACCCACCTTATACTTTTACTATTAAACCATACCAATGGATCCGCCTACATCCGGCCACCCTGATGCACTAATCAAGGTTTGAAGAACTATAAAAAAACCACACAAGTCTTGTCACACCGCGATTATTCGACATCCCGGGCGTGTGACCACTCGGTTTGTACCTGTTTTGTTAAAAAGCGGAAAATGTTTATATTTATTTTTATTTATTTAAACAACTCGGAAGTTTAATAAAACATATTTTTATACATGGGGAATTAAATACCCCTTTTTCTATACAAAACGTTTCATACATATGGTAATCAAAATTTCTGTCTAACGACAGTTTTACAAACATATTAGCCACAAGGTTTTTCTGTGCCTAGGGAATTGTCCTCCTTTCAGCACTAGCCCTTCTATTCCTAATTATTAGTGATTACCTGAAAAACGTTTTGAAAATTATACGTCAGCGACAAGCTGGTGAGTAGCATTTAACTGACACCAAACAAATTTTTGACAAGGCATAAGTAATATTAAAGCTATTTACACATATACTAGTAAGCTACACATTCAGCAAGTATCTACCGTGAATACATACCCGGTTTTACGTACAAATTATCTACCGTGATTACATACTCAGTTTTACGGTTTCGCGACATGTACCAATTTGATCAAATTCGAAATACACGCACGTGTTCCAAATGCTTCTGTAAACTTACTATACATGCTAAACTTATTTAATATAAACTCATAGCATATTTAAAATATAAAACACTTCAAAATTTGTAAAAGAGTTAAACATATTCACCTGAACGTTTGCTACTTGACTGTATATCACGACCAAAGTTTGTCAGTGATCGAATCCCACTATCACCGTAGACAACCGTTATATTTTTCTTTTTCACTAAGTTTATGTTTCTCACTTTACGAACCTTCTTTATCTCAACATTAATATATAATAATTATTTTAGATGAGATAAACTTATTTGACAGAATGACATTTGCCCTCTAATACTAATATACGTGGCGATAGACCAAAAAGGTGGCAGCATAATAGTTTGCATATGCATAAGCCCATCCGTAGTAGGGCGGTATTTACCGTCGGAATCCACCATGGCGCCCCATAGCTCCCGACCACACCACTACGGTCGTCGATATGGGATAAAATTTTTGATGCCGGGTAAAAATTATAACGCGACAATTGTGGAAAGTTTTTGAACCATCTTTTGAGGCAAACCCAATTTACTAACAACAAGCTCACCATCCCCACCACCACC
The DNA here is from genome assembly GCA_030545235.1 of Helianthus tuberosus. Taxonomy (NCBI): domain Eukaryota; kingdom Viridiplantae; phylum Streptophyta; class Magnoliopsida; order Asterales; family Asteraceae; genus Helianthus; species Helianthus tuberosus. The sequence continues at coordinate 33,390,254 of CM060424.1, read as the reverse complement.
ACCAGCACTATCTTCATCAAATTCAACTTCAGATCAAACACACCAAGGGCCTTCTCAGTCAGAATATTATTGGGGTGGCAATCGCCGCCTTAACAAACCCAAAAGCACCACCTGCGGCGGCAGTGTTATGGTGGGGTCTAGAGGCAGATTTTAGGGAAGTGAAATGGGGAAGATGTAAAGTGGAGAATTTTGTTGTGGAGAGTATTTCTAGTCATGGGTTTATGTAGAATATGAAGGAGATGCTTATGAATGAAGAAGAAGCCATTGTTATGGTGGTGAAGATTGAAAACAGTGAGTGAGGATGCAGATGATGAGGATAAGGTGAGTGAGAATTTTGTTTATAAATTTAGAAATTAATTAAAAAAATAGAAAATTAATAATTGAGTAATGATGGGGCATGGGTAGCTCAAAGAAAGTTAGCCAAGCATGTTTAATCAAAAATCAAACATAAGTTCAACGTGAATAAATTCAGAAAACATGTTCAAAAATATCAAGTTTAAACAAAAATTAAAACTAACAAACAAGTCTAACCGAAAGCTTTAACATTTAAGCTATTCCTTTATCTACAAGCTTCAATAATAATTCTGCACTTTTTCTCTTCTCTTCAATTCGTAACAACAGCCTCCTCTGTTCGTTCGATATATATGTAGGTGGGAGTAGGTATTTAATGGCTCCCACCGTATGATATATATAATATAAATTAAAAATCCTTGCGAGCTGATCCACTATAATTCCTTTTTCTTTTTTATTCTTGCGTCAAAACCCTCGTAGGTTTATTTTTGTCCCACTTTCTCTGACGTCAAAATGAATAAATAATACCCCCTTTATATTTTCTAGAGTAAACTGCAGTTTTACCCCCTGGGGTTAGATGCGATTGGCAACATTACCCCCTAAAACGAAAATCTTGCTGTCTTACCCCTCAACTATTGAAAAACGCTACAATATTACCCCCCGGTGTTAAAATCTGTTTAAAGTCAACGTCACTTATTAACGGTCAAAGGGTAATATAGTCTTTTCCACTTGTGTTTGATTGCTTCCTCAACACAACACCCTATATTATAAATTTCACTTCGACCTTACCACCCAAGTATTCCCCTAATCTCCTTTCTTCTCTCCGGCGAACACACCACCGGCGACCAGACCAAATTTCTTCAATTTTCACATAAATTTACAGAGAATGCAGAGCTTTACAAGAACACAGTGTTGTGTTCGTCATCGTTATCGATTTTTTATCAGCGAATTTCAACGAAGAACATGAAGTTTTAGCAGCTGCAGTAGCAGCGCTGTTTCTGATCAAATTTGATGAAATTTGGGTGAAATTTGATGAAATGTTGGTCAAATTTGATGAGTTTTTTGTGAAATGTGATGAAATGTTGTACCTGTTCCGTCCGTCGGATCCGCCGCTGGTGATCCTCGGCCGTACGTTCTCAAAGCATGAAACCCTAGGGCTGTTGATTGTGTCGAGCATTGTGGTGATCTTTCAGACGAGTGTTGGATCTGTGTTGATCTCCGCGTTGCTTCTTGGAACGGCGGTTGTTGCTTCTCATGGTGCGTTTAGGACCCCTGAGGATTTGTTTCTTGATGAGCAAGAGCCTGGTGCTTCCACTGGATTCCTATCTTTCCTTAGCGGCCGCCACCAATGTTGCCGCCCCGGTTGTTGCTGCTGCAGCACGTGTTAATTCCGGTTTGATCCGATCTATGTTTTGTTTTCTTTTACTGTTGATTTTGTTTTTGAATTTGTTAGTGTAAAGACATTTGGTTTAAATGTGTGCATGGGTATGAATTAGATATATATGATTAAATGTTCAATTGTTCTAATGGTTTAAAGACATTTGGTTTTTGAATTTGTTAGTGTAAAGAATGGTTAAATGTCTAAATGCTGATCATGGTATTTGAAATATAGATGGATTATCGCAAAATTTGGTTGATTATTCTACCCATATGATGAACTGCATATCCGGACCATTACATATGTTGATGATTGTCAAAATGCTCAGGTTAAAACAAGATAGGAATCTGCTGGTGCAAAACAAACATTTTTTTTAATATGTGGTTAGTTTCAATTTCATTAAGACTTGACATCATCTTGTGTAGGCAATATTGAAGGAAGCAAAGAAATATTTAACACGGGGGGTAATACGTTTTCTTACAATAAAGCATAGGGGGTAATAAGAAAGGATAATATAGTCATTTAACACCGGGGGGTAATACGTTTTCTACAACAAAGCATAGGGGTAATAAGAAAGGGTAATATAGTAATTTAACATCCCAGTTAACAAAACTGTTAAGTTTTTTAACATCAGGGGGTAATATTGTAGTGTTTTTCAATAGTTGAGGGGTAAGACAACATGATTTTCGTTTTAGGGGGTAAGGTTACCAATCACATCTAACCGCAAGAGGTAAAACTGCAGTTTACTCTATTTTCTAATTCCTTGTGGCCCACTTCTATTTCTCTTCTTTTAAAATTGCCGTCCACACTTTTCTTTTCTTTTAAAATTACCGTACAAAATATCCCCCCCCCCCCCCCCTATTTAATATATGTAATTAAGTCCATAGGGCATTTAATTGGACTTAAAAACCATTTTCTACAAAGTGGACTTTTAGCAAATTGTGATGGACCACCCAAATGACATGTGGTCACAGCCCAATCCAGTAATACCTCCTTCTCTTTTTTTATATGTAGCCCAAGTTAAATTATAAAATAAAGATAGTGGGCTTTGTCTACTCAAAGAAAATGACTCCGATTTTGATTCGGTCACTGACGTTCTACTCTGCCTAACTGGCTGATTATTTACTTCTTACTCGTTTTCGCTCCATTTACACCAGCACCTAGCAAAACACAAACTAATCAAATACAACTGTATAAAGACTAAAAACAACTCAAAAACTATAAAAATAAAATACAAAATACACAGGTAAATGCCAACATTTTTCAACACATCAAATCTACCCACACTTGAACCTTTTTCGTCCATGAAAAAGCTGCAAAGGAATTAGAACTAGGATAGATGGTTACAAAAACTTTTAGTTAATTTAACCATTGTTACCGGTATTGTTATCCACCTAAACCCAACCGCCAACTCATTAAGCCCCTTTCATGCTAGCATTATGTTCAAGTTAACAATTCATCTAAGGGTCTCACACTTAAGATCCACAAATCCACCTAATCCCATATCAAGCTTATATGGTAAAGATTAAAAATTTACCACTTTATATAAATAACCCTTATGTATTTAAAATTAAATTTTTATGGAATGATGGATGATGATGAGCTTTATCAATTCTTTTATGTTTAACTCAGAGGGCATTATCACCAAGTCGCTATCCCGGTGAGAAATACCATGAGCCTCACATTTTTTTCTCTTTAACTTCAACCTAGCGGGTATACCCCATCCGAGTCACCATCCTAGTTTCAGATATATATTCTTCTTGATTTGCTCATATAGATGGATGGTGTAATTTTTTTAGGCGCCACTAGATCCGAATTTAGTTTCCTAAAAAGGACAAAACGTGTCAATTTAATTCAAAATACTTATAGACTACTTACTTATAGTGGTACCTTTTATATTATCAACAGTTTCAGTTTTTCTATTTCTCCTAAGATGAGAACCCACAAGACTTCATGAATTTTAAAAAGATATATTAAAGCAATCTAGGAACCCTCTAAGTTGGCTGGTCCTACTAGTACATCCTTGAAAATACGTCTTTTATCTATTTTATCTTTTATATATAATATTTTGAAAACCAAAAATCCCAATTTTTTTCTATCATTTTCCATTTATGTGCAAAAAAATTTATAGAACATTTTCTCATTTTCAACTTTTTTTTAATTTTTTTGTAGTTTTTTTTTACTCAAATCTATCTAAAAAGACGTAGTCTCCCATTCCCACATTTAAAATTTACATTGTCCTCAATGTAGGATGAAAGACAACTAAAAATAAATAAGAAAGAAAAATAAACTAGAAACATATAATGGAACAAACTCGCAGTTAGCAAAAGTCTTCGAATTCCAAACCAAAGCGAGCACGACTGTGTAGCATTTCATTCGCAGTCGTCTGACAAACTGGTACACTTGAGTTGCCTCTACATAATGATAAACAACTCTGCATCCCCGCCCAAATGGAGATTGAGTACGGACGGGTCAAACAAACCTGCACAAATAAATACAAACAAACCCAAGCGTAAAACTGACTCGAAAATAAAAATTTACTCAAAAATAAAAACCGACTCAAAACTGACTAACTCAGACTCGATACGACTCAAAATAAATAAAATAAAACAACATGTAATCAAAGACAAACTCTACAACTTGGGTCGAATCCCAAGTATTCCCATATTCTCCACACTCTATGGGGGATCCTTAAGATCCAGCTCTCTCCCGAACCTAACACTCAGTCCCCTATCAAGATCACTCATACCAAAACCCCTCTTTTCCAAAAATCTTTATCAAATAAACTCGACTTATACTCACTCGTGGGGGACTTATATCTCGAATTACACACTAAAATACCATACCCATACTTATTTTCTTTCACACTACCCACACAAAGCTCACTCCACTTGTCTTTCTCTATCGCATTCCATGAACCATCCTTAAACTTATCCTCACCTCCTACGAACTCTACATTTTCCTTGAACCTAGCGTGTTTCTCCTTCCTATCACTCTCCATCCTAACATCTTCAGTTCCCTTTAATTCTTGCCTAATTACAAAGTGTTCCCCTACCTTCCTCGGTATTCTCACAAATGCGGTCAGGGTGGCCATCCGCACGATATTCAGAAGTATTAAGAAAGAAAACTGAATCGCCCTGACCACTCGAGTTCGTGACAGACTTGGCGACATCAAAGGTGACAGTTTCATTCCCCCACACGAAGTGTGATTTTACCATCAAAGACATCAATTAACGCCTTGGCGGTGCGCAAAAAGGGGTGTCCCAAGATGAGTGGAACTCTATCATCAACCTCCATGTCAAGAACAACGAAATCCATGGTGAAAACAAATTTATCTACTTTAACTAATACATTCTCGACGATCCCCCTAGGATACTTAACCGACCCATCAGCCAAATGGACGCTTGAAACGCCCCGCTTTTTAGAACCTCCCTTGTTTAGAAAGTTTGATGGTATTTCTATTTATGGACACTTGCAACTCTCGTATATTCGCTTTTCATTTCCAAACCCGATCTTTTACACATATTTACACGCAAATACATACAAAATTCATCTATACATTCATTTATTCATACATTACACTTACGCATTGCACTTACACCAATGTTTTAAAAACCGGTTTTTAAGTCATACTGGGTTGGGCTCTAAATTGGTTCAATCGGTTGAACCGGGTTGTTTCGGGCGGTTGAGCATGGTTACTAGTTAACCCTGTAAATTCCATAAAATACAAATTCATCTAAAAAACAATCCAATTTCAACTAGGATTTATGTAACTTATCATAGTTATAGAAAAACAACTATTTTTATTGTAAATTATTAAGCATTTTAAGAATACTTTTATTAGTTATAAACAATATTGCATTGTACGAGGTGAGTAACAATTTCAACAACGATGAAATATTGGAATAGAAGACACTAGGTTAATTACCGGAAATATGGAAGATCAATATTACCTTAATATTGTATTTTATAAAAATTAAGAAATCAAATCTTAAGATAATGCAAACTTGTACAACGGTTTGAACCGGATTTACCTCCGGTACATAAGACATACCGTATTCGGGTTTACTGGCCTTTATCGTACCGTACTCGTGTCCGATATCCGGTTTAACTGGTATAACCGGCCGGTTCATACCGATATTTAAAACATTGATTTACACGCTTAAAACGCTTAAAACTGACAACTTACGCAAACTGGAATTTCGAACAAAAGGGATTGGTCCCTCTGCACGAGAAGACCCTCTCGTCCCAAACTCCCCATTCGTCCGTAATCCTCTCGCCCCAAACTCGGTTCCCAGTCTATAAATACCAACCCACTTCCTTCATTTCCAACCTTCACAACTCCGACTTCTCTCTCAAATATCTAACTTCGCACTCTTCAGCTGAGCTCGTTCCAGCATCTTCCTAAGTGAGTTCTCCACATTCTTAACTCCTCTTTTGTATTTAATCTTATGTTAATGTACAAGCCTATAAATAGAGGCTTTGTATTTCATACTTACACATCAATAAGAAATCCATCTTCCATTCTCTCATTCTTCTCTATACATTGCTAGTAGGTCGGTGTTTCACAACACGTTATCAGCACGAAAGTGCTCTATGTGTTTTGCCACCCTTGGTCCCTTTTCCTCACCCTTGATGTGCATTATTTTCCAGCCTAAATCAATCTCTCACGCTGAGAAAGCAGCCAAATAATTATCCGAAAAGATGAAAGATGGGTTTCCTATGTAATGGAAAGTTGAAAACGATAGATGCGTAGCCACTACTGACGCTACTCAGTCTTTGATTCAATTATGTTGACTTCCATATTTTGATGCAAGGTACCATACTCACCTGTTGTCTTACTTTATCCTCGTATTTCATCAAAATTAGAGACATGGATACGGTTAATATTCTACGAATATAAAGAGGAATGATAACTGTAGGGTAAAACACAATGACATAAAAATTCATGGCTACTGCTATGAAATATAAAATTTTCCTATGTTTCTTTGACTAAAAATGTAACTATTATCTTATATTATCTTTTGCTTTCTGTTACAAAGAATACTTCACAACATTTTTCGGATAATAAATTCATAACTATGATTTGTAATATATATCCTTCATCTGGGTTAAATAAGTAGTTAAAAAAAAACTATATAAGTTATTTGAATTATTTATTTATTTATTTTTGGATGGCCAAATGTTTCAATTTCCGAGTATTTTTAAGTTGTAAGTAAAATTGTTGAATTATTTTGATTTGAGGAAGTTAATTTGCAATCTAGAGAATATTATATGTGCTTTTAGAACTCATGAAAAACATTAAAATTCAATATCACAAAGTATGAAACTCAATATTTATGGACTAAACAGTGCAATTGTATTAGGTATATCTGCTTGTATTGGTGGTAATATATAAATGATGTATTTACTAGATTTTCATTTTGTATAGCTTATAATTTAAATGGATTTAGTGATGTTATAGGATTAAATATTTGGTTATACGTTTATGCATAAACCAATTGTATTCTTAAGAAATTAAAGAATGTTTTAAAGGATATTAATATATATGGTGTTGGTTAATGCTTAAAAAAATTAAAATCATTAAATATCATTTTCCCATCATGTTGGTTAATGCTTAGAAATTAAAATCATTATATATCATTTTTTCCATCACGTAGTTTAATTCATTCTTTATTAATTTTAATTCATTCTTATTAATATCTTTTAATGTTAGAAATTTGATTAATTCTTATTACTTTAAATGATCTTTAATATCCATTTAATTACAATCTTAAATGATATGGAGTTATGAACATGGATAGTCACAATATTCATAACACTAAATGATATGGAGTTAGAAACATGGATAGTCACAATAATACTATTATTTTATAGAAAATTAGGTGATTTACAATTTAATTTAAGAGATGATGATTTTAAAATCGCAATACGAAATTATAGACAGATTATATCTCTTACTTATTGGCTTTATAGTTTATATTGTTTAGATAATATGTTATGTATGCATTGATCGTATTTATAACAACGTTTGATAGATAGGAATTTGTAGTATACAATAGTTGACAGATTATTATACTATGAAAAAGTCTGTTTAGTATTTAATATGTTCATGTACATTCACTTCTGATGTGTAATACTTGTATTTGACATATAAATTTTAATGTGATTATTCGTAACAATTTAACTAGAAATACAATACGATAAGTGTATGTTTATAGTGTTCTTATTTGATATATAAGAATAAGAAATTTGGTGTTTTATATGACATTACATGACATGTTATCATATAATATAAACCTGTTTGATGACAAATTATAGCTATATTTTAGTAGTAAAAATAAAAATCATATATTGATTTACTCATCTTTCTTTACAAAATGTTATCTTACTATTAATTAAGATGTATGATTTTATTGTGGCTTTCATCATATATCAACTTTCTCCTTTATGAAACACCACTAATTTGAAAACTAACGCACACGATGTCGATAAATTAGAGCATGACCTATAATAATAGGCTTATCACTATTGCAATTTTATGTGTCTTTTATGATTTGATTTATTTAGATGCTATATTAAATAAAAAAATTATATATTTGTAACGCCATCACGTTAAAAACCAATATTAGAATACTTTGCGGAAAATAGGCCCATATTTTCTTTTTTTGACATTACGTAATAAAGGATAATATTCCCAAAATATATGAATCCACATAACTGGATTAATAAAACATTTGCAAACAAGTGTTTAGAAAAAATTTTCCATGACCCATTTGCAAAACGACAAATCTTTACGAAAACAAAACCTGCTTAACAACCAAAGTTTTTATAAAACAAGCATAACCCATTACCACATTGACATACTAGCATTTCGCTAAAACAAATGTTGGACTTAAACTCCAAAATACAAATAATTAAATCTAATTGGCCCAATAAAGAAACCCATATACTTAGTGAACAAAATATCACTAAATCCTCCTATCGTTGACCTGCTTCCAAGACTTGATCACTTTCGCCTTTCTACCACCCCAATCGGATTATTGTTGAATGACTCGTGAGCTCTTTTCTAATTTCATGATTCCGGTTCAATCCACCCCATTGATTCTCATGACTTATCACCTACATTGAAAACACCAAAAAAAAATTAGCTTTTGCTAAGTGAGGACTCATAATATGATTTTGTATCAAACATAACGGAGTAACTCAATGCTCATAACACCCAACGAAACAATGTCGAGCCACCACTTCATCATCTCGAGTCACGCATTTCGTGACTGTCTCATTCTAATCTGGGCGCCCTTTTTATCCATATTTCATGTATATCCCTGCTAATATAGAATCAAGGACACTTCAAAGTAAACCATTATCAAAACGCTTCGGTCAATATAAATAAAATGGTAAACCGCCACATAACTATGTTGTAATTCATTAGACAACATATACGATTTTCAACAATCATTATTACCTAACATACTTTTAATAGTTCATACATGTATTCGTAACATACTCAAATAGGTTATATAGTTTTAACGACACAAGTTTCATTCATTCATAAGCACTACTAAATGAACACATGTTTTTGCACATACAGGTTACAACACCCATGACTTTTTAATTTAGCATACGTATCCCATATTCAAGGAATCAATCACTTCAACTCATGTAAATATATATAACTACATTGAGGTTAAAAACAACAACATAATCACATCCGATTGGTTCCTTATAAATTCCTTAAGATTATGCAATACTATAAAATTTATGTTTTTCACTCAGCTTTATGCAGCTGTAGTAATTCAGTATTTTCCCATCTTTACATTGAGTATTTCACTTCAAACTAAAATTCTTAGTAACGGTGACTCCGAGACCTTTCCGTGGATATAAAATACACCCCAAACGGACATTCGGTTGATTTTCTATGAATTTTTAAAGACTAGCAAAAATCTGGAAATAAGCTGAATTTTCAGCACTTGGGTATCTCGACCCATTAACAATTTGCACTCTTTTTTGATGGGTTTAAACCCCTAAAACATCGCCAAAACAGTATGCTATTGTTAAGTTGAACCATATTCAATAATTTGTATTAAACCAACTTAACTATAAAAAGAACTTCAAGTCAACAATAAGACTATTTAAATCAACACGACTCCAAACACATTCGAGTACTCACCTTCGCCCGTAGGAGTGTTGTTGCTTTATCATTCGTTTGACACGTTGCCATCCGAACATTACCTCACATCGAGTGCCCGTTTCGTACATGCTTCCTCATATCCTTTCCCGCTTGCCTTCCATGCTTTCCCATCTAAGCATGATCCTATACTTTCATACCATCAAGGTTACTACTTCATTAGTATAAACGCACATTCTAATATTGCATTCATTTCACATTTGTATTTTATTTTAACTTTCTTCGTCTATTTCCAACAACACAAAGTATAAGCTAGAATCGCATCTTTTCATTCCCTACTCGCATAGAAAAACACATATACAACCACAAGATCATATATGCACACAACATAAACAATTCCTTCCTACTAGTCATCTCATAATTCACGATTAACAACATCATTCAAAATTAACTAATTTAACACTATCCTTGAACCGAACATGATTCTTACTAGAAATCCACATGAACTCCATCTAAAACACACTTCACATGTTAGTTTGCTAACAATTTCATCATAATCACTTTCTATACATATAAACTTACAACTTGCATACAATTCCACATATTTGCTCTCTTAGGCATTTCATCGAACACTTGGCGGGTTTCGCATTTGTAAGACATTATTTACAAGCTTTTAAAGCATGATTCCTACTAATTCTTCACATAACTTTCACTTTAATTTAGATTCAAAATCAATAACCTATAACATCCATTGTCATAAGCATCAAGTATCATCAAATTAACATAAAATACATCATCATCATTCTATACAAGAGCCACTACAAGTGGGTTGTTCATAAACATACATAACAATCAGAAATTTAAGCATAATTCAAGTTTCATAAGGCATTTCTATCACATATCCATCCTAACTTCACTTAGATTCACGAATTCATCAACACCCACTTCACCCAACATCACCAAATCATAAAATTTAACTTACTTGATAGTGAAGAACACTTAGGAGATCGATAATCTTGTTACATGCATCCTAAAAACCTTCAATTCCCTTTCAATTTGGAGATTTCTTGAGAATTAGGGTTTACCCCTTTCCCTCTGCCTTGTGCGATCGACCACACACACGCACAGTATGTGTTGTGGTTTTATTTATTTATTTTTTTTAATAAATTTCAGTTTACATTTTGGCAATCTAGGTCCCTCAACTTTAACACATCATCATAGTTGCCACAAACTTCATTCCTTTACTTATTTATTAGACATTTAACTAAGTTTAATAACTTAGTGATTGTAGTTCATCTAATTACGCAAGGTAACCTACTAACGAATTTAATAATTCGAGTTTTGGGGTGTTACAATATTTCTTACAAGTGATGAAAAAATCTTATTTCATAGGTTGTATCATAACCTATTTATTTGGTGATATGTTTTATAGTCATGCATTGTATAATCTAATGTATATATTATGTTCCATATGTTATAAATTTGGAAGGGGACATCAAAGTGGTCAGGGTTGTGATATATGACAAGCTATAAAAACGATTGAATTGTGGTCAATGTTTATAAAAAAAGACACCTGGTGTGTCTAACTTCTTAAAGCCTATTACGAGTTTATCGAAGCTTGTAAGATTTTAAACCGATAAGTATAAATGTCTCGGTTATATAACTACATCTCGATTTATATCATGTGATGAGAAAAATATATATCATAATCCATTGAGCAAAACAATTTCCATCGTCAAATATCATATAAGCTATTGAAGTACCAAGATTGTTAAAGAATATATATAAAGTTTGAAGCAACAAGCATGAAAGTTTTGTGGTTCTAATCCATTCCCTGATGTGAATGTGATGATATAATGATCAATTCAAATGTTATGATAATACACATAACTAAGAAAATTGTAATGATGCCACATGAATGTTGTATGGGTATAATTTATTCCTTGAATAAAATGTGATGATATAATAATTGGTGTAAAGTTCGTGATGATGGTAATTGAGGAAATTGTTATGATGATCATGTGATAAGATCAACCATGTTAATAGTGCAATGACTACACAATGATCGTTATAAAGGTCATGATCATGGTAACTGAGGAAATTGTAATAATCCTCATGTTGACAACCATTTTAATATTGAGATCGACCACCAAGAGTGGCAAACTAAGGAATGACCATATAACATGATGGTTTAAACTTTGAAGTTATAATACATTCTCTCGTATCTTATATTTTGTATTATATACAAGTAATACATATGCGATCATAATCTAAAAGTTTATGAATCATAATTATTTAGTTAGTTGGCATGACCGGTTAGACCACACCGAGTCATTAATGATGATGTGAAAAGTATTGAAGAAACAGAAGATTCGTCTTAATAATTATACATGTCATGTTTGCTCTCAAGTGAAGTTAAGTATTGATCAACAAAAGTAGGGTGTGAATCCCTAAATATTCTGGAAATGATGATGGAAATAAATATACAAACATGATACCATTTAGTGTTTTAAAATCGATGCATCATCTAAATGGTTATCAAATCCACAACCTGAAGCTTGTGTGATTGTGGCTTAGCTAATGTGGTAGCAAGCATATTAATCCAGATTAGTATATTTATTTGATAATAGTGAATTTGATTCCCAAATTATTAGCGATCATTGGAATAAGTGTTATTGTGATCATGAGCAAAAGTTCATTTAGATACATGTAATTTTATATATAGTACCATCAATTCACATCAAGCCAATAAGTTATAGTTCTCCCCATACAGTTGGTTTTTGGTCAGGAACCAAAGATGTCCCATCAAAGATTTTGGTTGTGCGACATATATTGAAACTCATCCACCACACCGCACAAAGATAAGACTTCTAAAAAGTTTAAGAATATGTTGAGTATAAATAATTGTCTATAATTAAATACTTAAAGCCATTAGTGAAAAATTTGTTTATGGCTCATTGGTTTTCACTTTAATGAATGAATGATCTCAACATTAGGGGGAGATAACAAGCAGTTGGAAAGTGAAAAGTGAAATGAATTATCATGTCATCTTGATCCTCAGACTATAAACTATGAACTAGAAGTTTAAAGTATAATTCATTTACCAATATTAAAGAACAAATTACCAGACAAGTTCACTGACCTAAATAGAGTGACTAAGTAAGTCACATAATCAACTGCTTATGCTCCAGTTATATTTGTATCCCAAGAGGACAACCACATATTTTTGTAATGAGTCTATTGCACGCCTAAAGCGTGGTAGACTAGTTGATTCCAATAATAAAATTCCTCGAAAATTGGAGCAAATAATTAAGATGGTCAAGTCGAGGTTATAGTAATAAGATCTCCTGAAGAGACAATAGACATGATGGTTCAAGAAGAACCTCGGGTACCTGAAAAATAAAGAGATCTCAATAAGTTGTATCATGTCTAAGATATGTATGGAATCGAAATAAAAATCGACGTCGTTATACTTTTGTATATAATGTAGCGCTTAAAATGATTAAGGTGCTGTTTGTTTTTTCAGAGGTAAAACGTCTGTAGTCTGCGGACCACATCCGCAAACATCTGTAGCTGAAGAGATGGACCAAACCTCTGCAGTCTACAAGAAGAAGACTGTTTGTTTTTTAACTTGTGTAAGGTGCTGAAATAACACCATTATATTTTAAATTTTCATTGGGAGGTGGTGAAGTTATACGCAACCTAGGGTTTTGCAACGCTTCATGAAAAAACTGATCAACAGTATTCACCAAATCCTCCACACTGGAGCTAACAAATCCGAATTAATCTCCACTCACAAATTCCATGTAACTCTCCAAGTCTCTTTTATTGAAAACCTAAGTGTAATTAGAGATTTGTGGTAGTGACATAATGCCGATGTTTTTGTTGCTGAATATCTTCATTTTCAGTTTATTTTTCATTTCGTGCAATCTTGATATCAATTAAGTATATTAAAGGCTACAACTTTTTTGCCTCATTTGGTTTCTGTGTATGTTTCGTTCAATCTTGATATCAATAGATGAAGGATTAGAAGCAATTAAAGCCTGCAATTATATGGGTATGTAACTAATTGATGAAAGATTACTATTTTTTTACCTCATAATTTAATAACATCTACAGTGATGAAATGGTTAGGTAAAACAATTTCTTTTTGATTTATAAGTATGTTATGGATAATCTCTAATTGTGTTTGCTTTTGTTAATTAACGGAATTAGCCTGTTCCATATCTAGTTCAGTTCATAGTGGCTCTGTTGAAATTTGGATTTGGGATCAATTGATTTGTAAACAGGTATTGAATTTTATTCCTTAAAGGGGAGCTAGTTTTTTTTTTTTTTTTTTTTTTTTTTTTTTTTTTTTTTGTATCTAGGCAAAAAGAAAGAAGGGAGAAGAGGCTAGAAGACCCAAGTCCACATCTGCCCCAAGAAGAGGTCTGGGAGACCTTTTTTAATGAAATCACTTCGAGAAAACAAACACACTGCAGACTCAAACGTCTGCGCGTGGTCTGCGTAGGGCAGACATAAGAGGTCCTGAAGAGCTTTTCACAAAAAACAAACACCCCCTAAATGATGAGGATCAAGATTTAAGATCTGCCTATGAATGAATATTAAGAAATGATTGACCAAAATGGAAAGACGCAAATAAGGCAAAGCTGAATTCTCTAATGACATGGAAAGTATCTGGACCAACAGTACATATAACTGAAGTTGTAAAATATGTTGGACATAAATGGGTCTTTTATGCGAATTATGTGAAAATCAAATTGAGTGATATAAGGAAAAATTGGTGGCACAATAATTTTTGCAATTGATTATGAGGAGACGTTTTCTCTAGTGGTGGATGCATTGACTTTCCAATATTTTATTAGTCTGGTAATATAAAGAGAGAATTGATATTCGTCTTATGAATGTTATGTATCACTTGATACTGAAAGTTTACATGAAAGTCCCGAAGGATTAAATTATGTAGGTCATGTAAAGTAAGTTCTCGAGAACAATGTGATCAATTATGCATATTCGGATTTGAATAGGTTATGATTATTTTACTTGTTGGATATAGCAATTGAGTGCTTAAAAGGTTAGTTGAAACATCTTAACGATGTGATACTTGTGCACCAAGAAACATACATAAAAAACTTCTACCCAGTGATTGTGATATCTCAATAAATAGTGTACACGCATGGTACAATATGAGTTTTGGAGATAAAAGCAAGTGTTTATGGCATTTTTCCATATGATGTAGATATCAATGTATTAAATGGGTAAATTTATGTAGCAAAACTTCTAAAGAGTGAAAGCACATGCATATTTGGATACGAGGAAAAGAATTCCCTCATAGATTGATAGGGGAAAGTCCATTTGAGAAGAAATTTAGTGTGAGAAGAAAAAGAAGAAATTGCATATTAGTAAAATTTTATTTCATTTATAACTCATATCATTAATTTTCCTCTCTTTAATTAATTAGTGAACTAATCATTAATTATCCTACATATAATCTACAAAACCTACACCTATCAAAATTTTCCTACATATACCCTATACATTATAGAATTTTATCCTACACAGTCGAAATTTATCATACACATCTCGAAATATATCCTACACAACTCGTAATTTATCCTACACACCTAGTAATTTATTCTACGCTTTAAATTAAGTTGTTTTTTTAATTTGAAAAAAATATATATTTTGAAAAGGAGTTACAAATTTAATTTAGCTAGTTATTAGAGGGGAAGAATACAAATTAATGATTTATGTAAGTTTACTAATATACCCTTATATTAAAATTAAATACAAATATTGAATTAATTAAAATGAAACATTCTTATTGGTTGAAACTTCTTATTTTTTCTTCTTACAAAAAATTCTTCTCATTTGAGTCTTCCACTAGATTGATAATACTAGAAGTATTAATGATGTCAATACCTCAAGAACGTACTATATCAAGTTCATAGAATATGTATGGACTAAAATAGTTAGATCGAGTGTTATACAACTCGAGATATTTGCATAAAGAAGGATATAAGTTTGATTAAATTAGTCATGTTTTATCGACGTTCTACTTTTAAAAGTTCATTATAATCGCAGTTTACAGTGATGATTTCTAGGCATCATCGAGAGAAATTGTCGAGCTTTTAGAGGGAGAATTTTTTAATGACCTTGGCACGGTCTAATTATTACTCGAAGTTCGAGTATATATGTAATTATATTTTGCCAATCCCCCAAGTACATCTAGAAGATGATGTTTGGATATTTTAGTATGGGCATATAGTTGAACCTTAATGTATATTAAAGGTTATTAAGTCATTTGTTATAAGAAATGCCTATTATCATCTCCTATCAAAGTAGAGATTCTCATTCTAGAAGTACCAACGTTAAATGCATAAGTGCATTAATATGTTTTGCTAGCTCTGTATGGTTATAATATCTTTCACTTGAGCTTATTGTCATGATATAATCTTTGTCAAGCGAGGAGACATTGAAATGAGTTCAAAGAAACATTTCAGGTATAAACGATATTTGATTGTATGTTACTAACTCATCAAAACAAGTTTGGTTAGTCTTGTAGATGCAGGAATGTAATGAAACACAGTCGTGGACATATGATAATTTTTGAAAAGAGGCACCTAAAGTCTCGTTAGAAGATTATACAACATTGCTCAACATAAATGATTGCACATTAAGGGATCAAGCGACAAATCATTCACTACAAAGGCTTTATTCGACTTTCAAGGAAGATGGACACACGTCACTTGAAGGATAAATGTTAAAATGAGGGGGAGACTTATTCAAGTTGCACTCTTTTTCCCTTGACTAAGTTTTGTCCCATTGGGTTTTCTTAGTAAGGTTTTAATGAGGCAACATATCGGATCCAAAAGTATCAGGGGGAGAAAATGCGCGCTGCACTCTTTTTCTCTTAGCTGAGGTTTTGTCCCACTGGGTTTTCCTAGCAAGGTTTTTAACGAGGCAGCACCACCAAGCGTATAATACATTGTTTTCTTTTATCACGTGGATAGTCAAGGGGGAGTGTTATGAATACATCATTAAGAGTGACTCTTCACATCCTTAACTCCTCTTTTGTGTTTAATCTTATGTTAATGTACAAGCCTATAAATAGAGGCTTTGTATTTCATACTTGCACATCAATAAAAAATCCATCTTTCATTCTCTCATTCTTCTCTATACATTGCTAGTAGTTCGGTGTTTCACAATTTACTAATTTTTATATTTTGTAGTTTTCCGAAGGACTTCTATTCTTTTTGGGTATTCCATACTCCATAGCCAAAAAAATTATCAAAAATACAAAGCTCAGATGATGATATAGATCATTTCTTTGATTATTTGATACTTTCTGAGAGCAAATCTTGATTGTTTACTTTTTTTTTTTTTCATCTTTTTTCATCAATTGTTCCATGTTTTTAGATTTTGTGTTACGTATACATGCGTAGATTATATACATAAAAAGCCATCAAACTACTTTATTCACACGTGTTTTGATTTTGTTCCATTCACCTACAAATGTGCACATTATATACATAAACAAACAGTCAATAATTTGTTCATATATATCTTTTTTTAATTTTAGACAAGATGAGTTAGAAATATGCTTGAGAACTATGTGTAGGTAAGTAATGTAAGCAGTTGTGTTCAATGGTCCTTTATGATCTTAAAGTATAATACAACACTCAAATCTTTCCCTTACGTGCTCCAGACTCCCAACTTTATATTTATTTATTAGTCTACAATCACAACTGTACAAGATATAATTGAACACATTTCTTCTGTTTCTCATGGTGTTTCTAGTAAAACTCCAGCCATCCCCAAATAGACCTCTGTTGCAATTGAAGCAGATAAATCACCAATACCACTCGCAATTTTGACTCGTTTACTCACGGATGAGTCGGTTTTTGTTGGGCCTTATCTCAAATTAAAAAGTTTCGCTAAAAAGGAACGGCCAAATGGGTCACATGTCGAAAGTCATCCAATGTCTATTGAATCGATTTATTCAAGAATTCAGAATCTCATTGTAAAAAAATATTTTTGTGATCATAACTAACACCATTATGAAATCTCGGAAATGATAATAATAAAAAGTGTTTGTGGGTCAACCTGACCCGACCCGTTTCAACCTGTGACCTGTTTTGACACGTTAACCAACCTGCCCATGTTTCCACCTTAATCGACAAGGCAACTAACCTTTTAAAGTGCCATTTCCGCTTGCAACGCAGCAAGTTCATCTTCCTCAGCAGTGTTTTGGCGAGGAGCTGGACGTGTTGGTTGCTTGCCAGCTGGCACATGCACTGGAGCAGCAGGGGCGGTTGTGGCAGGTTGAAGAAGCTGTTCCTCCAACTCAGCTCCTTCTAGTTCTTCAAGTTCAGCTTCAAGTTCATCCTGTTTGCGAAAAAATGTAAGTTGAATAGTAAAGTAAATTCATCATCCCAAAATGTTCCAAAACCTATTTGAGACGTCTCTTCTTCAATTGTAGGTTTTATGATTTTTTTGAATTGTACCTCATCAAAATCAGCAGCGGCACCCATTGGTGTTGCCAATGCCTCCTGAATTAGCTTCATATTTTCGGTTTGTTCGTTTATCTCATCCATAGTCTTGTCAACATCGTCAATATTTCTGCGACATAATCATTTTTACATCACGTAAATTTCAAAGAAAAAGAAGAAAGTCAATTGTGACGATGGAAGCTAATCTGTGAGGCTAATGAAATAAGTATGCCTTATGCATGTTACTAAAAAATATTTCAACAAAAGCTTCTATAATATCTGTGGATCATAATCTCTCAGCATCACACTTGGATGTTACAACTTACAATCAATTACATCAATTGCCATGAGCAAGTTAAGGTGGCAATTTCAATCCATTTACCTATGAATGGGCGAGATTTGGGTTTTTTTTTTCTATTTTACATCTAGTTAAGCTAAAAGATTTTACTACAGAAGAAAACAGGTCAAACGGGTTGAAAACCATCATAATTGGGTTTTTTTTTTCTTTCTATTTTACATCTAACTGGTCAAACTAGTTAAGCTAAACGATTTTAACTACAGAAGAAAACAGGTCAGACGGGTTGAAAACCATCATAAGCGTTTGAAAATGCATAAAAAAACTCCTAAATCGCGTTACTAAAAAAGTTGCATTATTTCAATAATAAGTAAACATATTTGAGTAAACATATGCGGTATGCGCATATAATGTATATATGTGTGGGCCATCGGGGGGCAAAAGTGAAAGTGCACTAATTTTAACGTTATTTTACTAATTTTGTGAAAATAACGTTAAAAGCTGAGGACGGTTAATCATGCATCATGTGGTGGCGTTGATAGCTGAAAGACAAAAGGGTACATGCACTAATCGGTCTTTGTCCCGATTGCTGAGTGTTATGTGCCTTATGTCCAAGGCTTGATGCAAAACTACTATCGAGCCGGGGGTCTCACTGGAAGCAGCCTCTCTATTCCTACGGGGGTAGAGGTAAGGCTGTCTACATCTTACCCTCCTCAGACCCTACCTTTGCTTTGCTATTGGTGGGATTTACTGAGTATGATGATGATGATGATGATTTGAGTAAACATATAAGGGTTATCGCTTTTTAACCTCATAGTATAACTGTTAAAGCTTAATTTTGAAGATAAGCAGAGGGTACTTACGTTGCCTTTTGCATGGCCTTCATTGCTGATGCACCAGTTCTCAACGCATCGACAGTCTCTGTGGTAGCTTTTGCACCTTCTAGCATGATCATCTGATATTCAGTTTTTGAATTTTATTAGTGTTACAAATGTTGTACATACACAATCCATAAAATTCATATTAATTTGACAACATCACTTAATAAAATAAAATTCACCTGGTCATGAATACGTAACTGGAAGTTCCCCAGCTGTTCAATTTGCTGTTCATAGAGTTTCTTTCTCTTTAAGCATTGTATTGCCGCTGTATAACATTCAAAAATATAATAAAGATATCAAAATTCAACAATTCAATAAGTTTTTTTATATGTTAAATGACTAAGATATTATTCTATAACAGTGTTATCTGCAGCAAAATGAACAAAAAGTACACAAACAGGTCACATGCATCATTCCTCTTTGTGTGAATCATATAATCGTGCAACATAAAGATTAATAAAGCAACTTATTGCTTTGTTTATAAAGAATTTTATTGTCGCTGAATAGCATTCAAAATTTTAACAAAAAAAACAACTATTCCATAGATTTTTTTTATCTGTTAAACGAAAAAGATATTTTTCTACAAACGCTCTTATCTGCAGCAAAATGAAATCAAAGTACACAAACAGATCGCATGCATTATTCCTCTTTGAAAAAAATTATGTGAACCATAATCGTGCAACAGAAAGACTTATTGCTTTGTGTATAATAAAGATTAAATAAAATCTGATCATACCCCTTTTGTTCTTTGCTTTAGTATAGTCCTTGGCTTTCTCCACCTCTGCAGAAGCCTTCTTTATTAGCACTTTCTCTTTCTTTTCCAGTATTTCAAGTGTCTACAAAAGAACAAGATGTGGCAAATGTCTATAATGCACCATACACATTCCTTAAAGGAAGAAGGATAATCATCAAAATCTTCTCTTTCTTATATTACACAATACATGGGTTCTTGGTTAACTGAATCTCAACTGTTACATGTTGTTAGTGTCGATTAATGATTTAGTTAATGTTTGAATTTCAACGGTTGATGTTGTGACGGAACGCATATTCCACCAGGAAATATAGTATCATTTATCAACCGATAGTCAAAGTCATGTTTGCTATCCTGTACTACGTTGATATTACAACTAGCAAATTCACAATCCTATCCCTCGGTTCCGGAACCACAAAAAAAACTAAACATATAACAATATTACATACTAAGGAAATTCCATTAAACATGTAACAAAATACTACAAAGATTATAACCCTAAGTCAAAAAATACATACAGATTACACATGCATCAACACTTTCTCAATTAAGAGATCCAAGTTAATTAACAATTTATACCAAAATCAAAATAAATTAAGCAATTGGATCAGAATATTCAGGATAAATTCCATTAAATCAGGTAACAAAATACTAGAAACTAATCAATATAGTTTAAATCATAGAAATAACATAAAAAGGAGTACAAATACATCTAATTTATATTAGAAAAACAATTTATACCTCGTTTAATTTGTCTAATGATGTTACGGCATTAGGTTCTTGCTTAGGTTTTCCAAAAACTCGAGTAAACATGATTACTTGCTTCGGTTGAATCAACAGAGTGAGGATCTTCAATTCCTATAAAGGTAATTAATGGAATTAGATCTACGATCACCGAACTGAAACCCTATTAAAAACGCCCAAATTTGATCAATAAATATACACGTATATGTAAATTCAGTAGATAGAAGCAAATTTCAATTATCTCAACAGATTACCTTAAATCGTTTACGAATTGCAGTTGAATAGATTGATATGATCAGAGGAACAAAGAAGAAGCAAACGAAATCGATTAATTTGACATGCCGTTGAAGGAAAAGTATAAAGGTAAGGATGTGGAGCGGTTCACGATCTTGAACAAAACCGACCCGATTCTAATGGTCAAAGTCATAAGTCAATTGTCAAAATTAATTTTTGGTGGAATAACTTGATGTTTATTAGCCAAAGAGTCTTTTGGTTTAATGGATGGGGTGATGGTTAACGCTTGGGATCTTTAGAGGTCTCAAGTTTGAAATCTGGCTCAAGGGGGTTTTCTTATAGTGATGGTTTCGTTCTTGTTGGTGTTTCTTGGTGAGTCAGGCGTGGAATGTCAAAATCAGTATAGACGATTGACATCTCGTCTCAGGAAGACTCAATCGGGTATTGAAGTTAGTTCTAAACGCTATTAAGAAAAACTCAATGTTTATTAAATCAAATCATCTTGCTCACATTCATCTTCACTCGATTAGGAAAAGTAGGGGCTGTTTGTTTACATCTTAATGATGCTCTTAATGGTTCAGACATCTTACTGGTTCAACACTTAATGGTTCAGACTGTTTGTTTCGCAAGCAGATGTCTGAATGGTATAGATATTTGCCTCTGAATGCTTAAGCACTATACTGAGTCTGAATGGTTAAGACCTCAAATCTGATTTTGTCAGACATTTGCCTCTGAACGGTTAAACATTATACCGACTCTTAATGGTTCAGACATATTACTAGTTCAGCACTTAATGGTTCAGACCTCTTATTGGTTTAGCACTTAACCATTCAGATGTTGCTGAACAGCCCTGTACTAGGAAAGCCTTTGGTTAGCCTATTTATAGAGAGATGACACATAGCTTAGCTTAGGTGAATCAGTCGTGACTCGTGAATATGAAAGCTTATAACTTTATAATAATGTTTGATTTTGAGTATCACTAATACATTTTGGGCAGATTGCTTGGGCCTGTGGGTAAAGTTAAAATGTGCTCCGGTGGAAGTAATAGAAAATGGATTTTCAAGGAGTTTTCACTGGGTAACCAAAAACAAACTTGTTAAGCGAAGCTCCGCTAAAACATACGAGACAACATTAATTGGTATGATAAACCAGATGTTACAATATCATTTTCAATCAAGACCATATGGTTCTTTAATTCCTTTAGAATACAAGTACAAATCATAACTAGATGGTTACCATTGCAAACAAAGTTTTATGCAAGTTAAAATCCATTTCAAATCGAAATGTAAATATTATTTAAATAACAATGATACACTCGATAAAATACACAAACGTGCAAATGTGATCATATAATTAAAAAGTTACATAACAAAAGTTAAAGTTAATATGCACGACACGACTCCCATAAGTATTACTTCTCGTTTCAACCATGTTGTTCCCGTGCCAGTCGTGCTACCACTCGGTCGTTTAGTACTTGCTCCAACGCCACCACCAGTTGACGCGTTAGCACTAGCCGTGGGGCTACTAGCCGAAGCACCACCACTAGAAGAGTGCCCATATTGATAGAAAACTTGTGCATCCGTTGAATTCGGAGCCAAATGGAGAAGTTCTGCATTGCATAACGTGATGATTTTAGATACATATAAGTTATCTTTAGTTTAAGGGCATGATACCACATGCCCTTAAACTAAAGTCCTTTTGTTATATACTTACCAGGACATTTTGTAATATTGGCTGGGGTATGACACACCGTAGGGAGGCCTAACGCGAGAGTGACATTGATCGTGAGGCCTAGATCCGGATCATTTCGATCTTTGACCACCACACACAAACATTTCTTGTTGGTGTTCAACACTTGTTTCAAGCCACTACAACAATCCGGTGTTGGAGACTTCGCATTGCCTCCAACGTATGGCAAACAAGTGGCTAGTCCCGCCAATTGCTCAGCGCACTCTTCCTTGTCCTTTTCATTTGCACCCGATGTCACGTGACAGACCGACACAAGCGCCAGAAGTAGGAACCAAAACCATAATAATCGAACACTAATTCTTTGTAAACCCATTGAAATGAAAGGGGATAGAAAGTTGAAGCACTAGTGAAGTTTGGTTGAGACAAGAGTAGTGAGTTTAAATAGGGACATGGACATCCAAGTCTCTCTTACACTAGCTTTTTCTAGAATAATATTGTCATGATTATATATTTATTTAGTTATTTATTTAGATTTGCGAGTGGTGAGTTTGGTGAGAGCGAAGGTAGTGAGTATTATGAGCTCCATAAAAAGGGTGTAGCGTGAAAAGTGACCGTGGAGTCGAAGCACTTCACCAACCCACTAAGGTTTGTGGTAGGACATGGTTGCTTGTCATGAGCTATTAGACACTACATGTTTTTTGTTTACTTTTTTGTTCTGTTACAAATGATGTCATGCTTTGTCGGATGACAACCTCAAAAAATACAACAACCATACCTAGTAAATCCCACAAATAGCATGCTACTTATAGAGTCTGGGAAGGGTGTGATATAGACAGACCTTGGCTCTATCCCTAGGGATAGAGAGACTGCTTCCAGAGAGACACTCGACTCCAAAACGAACAGCATACCAACACACAAGCCAAAGAATATAGAAATAAGGGCACACGGGGTGGTACGTTATACTCGACCCATCACGCGTGAAACAATCACGCTACACCGCCGCCGGTACAAGTTTAACGCGTGAAGTTTGTAACGCGTGGAATGTTTAACGCGTTGAACTTTTGAAAATTTTGACCGTTTGATTTTTTTGACCGTTTTAAAATGGTAACATTCTTTAAAAAAAAACCTTTAAACCATTTATCTATTTATATCTCCATTTTAAACAATTTTACACACACCAATCTACATCTTTTAAACCCATTTCACACAATTTTTATATCTTTCTCAAATGGAATTCCCTACGGATTCGACGTTTCCGATATCTAGCGATAGCGATACCGAGTCGTCTTCCGACAACGAGACGCTAAAATATTTTGTGTCGGTGTATAACGAGCTTGATGCCGAGTCGTCCCGCCCAAAGAAGAAGATGGTCGACCGTGATCGTATATGTGCCAACGAAGTTTTGATGAACGATTATTTTGTGGAAAATCCGCTCTACAATGCCGAAACGTTTAGAGATCGGTTTCGTTTACCCAAAGAATTATTTTTAAAGATTGTTGGAGACATCGAAGCAAGCGAGGAATGGTTTCAAGAAGGTTACGATGCGAGGGGCAAAGCAAGTTTCACGCCGATACAAAAATGCACGTCCGCCATTCGCCAACTAGCGACAGGTAACCCTCCCGATCAATATGATGAATACCTAGCTATGTCGGAAAGAACTTCACGTGAATGTTTGCAATTTTTTTGCAACGCGGTCATTAAGTTGTATGCTAACGAGTTTTTACGTAAACCGACGAGCCACGACATCTCACGTATTTACGCCGCACACGAGGCTAGATGGCATTTTCCCGGGATGCTCGGTAGCATCGATTGTACACATATCGAGTGGAAAAATTGTCCAAGAGAGTTGCGAGGGGCGTATGTTAGGGGAGACATCAAAAGACCAACCATCATACTAGAAGCGGTGGCGTCGAATGATTTATGGATTTGGCATTCGTATTTCGGTGTTCCAGGTTCAAACAACGACATCAATGTGTTGCACACGTCGCCGTTGTTCCAAAGCGTAACGGATGGTACCGCACCTTCCGCTCCTTTCTATGTTAACGGTCGACATTACAGACGAGGCCTTTATCTTGTGGATGGTATCTACCCGTCTTGGTCTGTTTTTGTGAAAGCTCCCTCATTTCCTGTCGAGGCTAAAGAAAAGGCGTTCAAAAAATTGCAAGAATCGGCAAGAAAAGATGTTGAGAGGGCATTTGGTGTTTTAAAGGGTAGATGGGGTATACTACACCGACCGGTTCGTGCGACGAGCAAGAAATCAATACATAGCATAGTGTATGCATGTATCATATTGCACAATATGCTGATCAAAGAAGACGGACGTGCAATATCCCCGGATTGGGTGCCGGATCCTCCTACACAAGTTCAAGTTCCACAAGATATCCATCTACAATTGCGTAACGAAGAAACTCACTTTCGGTTAAGATTCGATTTAATCGAACTAGTAGGTTCTCTAGGTTGGTGTTTGATGATTCGGACGAGGAGTAGGGTTTTTTTTTGTTAAATTGTATGTTTTAAATTTAATGAAATTTTTAATTTTAGTGTTTTATTGTTAATTTCTAATTTAAAATAAAAAATTAAAAAAATTAGTGAAATTTATAATTTTGTTTTAAAATAAAATTTCTAATTTTAAAATGAAAATTAAAAAAATTTGGGAGTGATAGAATTCCATCACTAGTGATACCACCCCGCCTACATTTCTATCACTAGTGATAGAATATTAGGTGATGACATGGCATGATTTAATTGGATAGTGGGAGTGATAGAAACTATCACTAGTGAACCACCCATCCTCCCCTAAGAAGTAATCAATAACAAAAAAGTGATCAAAGTAACACAATATAATGTAAATCATGTATAATGACAACCTCAAAAAATGATTTCGCGAAAATAAAGGGAAAATGGCCGAAGAGTAAAGGCTATGGGGGTATAGGGATGGTGGTATGGGTCATGAATTGCTATGTAGGACCATGGCAACCACGCTAGACCTGCCCCTTGTCTCATCCACTGTGGTTCGGTTGGATTAAATTAAAGTAAACCAAGGTAACAACGGTCCACCTTTCCATTTTCCGAAATTTGAATGTCATGTGGTTTTATTAAATAATTAAAAAGGGGATAGTGATTTGGGTCCTGACCACACCATATAGAGTGGTTGTTTTGGATGGAGGATGAGCGTGAGCTGACAAGCGTCGACGTAAATGGTAGTGGTGGTCATGAGGGTAATGACTACACTCTATAGCCTAATAATGCATAAAATTGTATATGTTAGAAAATGGAATGAAACTTTAATTCGATTCATAACTTGTTTGGTTTACATAATTCATTAAAACTGGGACCTTTTCTAACATCAGATTTTTAACACCTTAATATCACATTTACCTTACACTTGCTAAAATTTGAACCCGCAACCTCACATGTTTTATTAAATATTAAAGAAATTGGAATGAATCAACTCAATTTCATTCAAACGATTCTTCTAAATTATGAAGGATTCAATCAAACATGATTATTGTGTCAAACTAAATGTATCTCAAATTTTAACTTCTCTAATAAATTTTAATTTCAATTCATTTGATAAATTCTAAGTTCTCCTAAAAGTTTTATTTGTATACATCAATGTATGTTATCGTAATCAACGAGTTATACAAAACTTTATGCAACCAAAGCTAGACTTTTTTATAAAAAAAATGTGCTTCTTATTTTGGATTTGTTTCATGTTGCATTCAGTAATGTGTTTTTGTTATATAAACCACTTTTGTTATCATAAATATATTATACAGTTTTTGTCCAACGTTTGGAAAATAATACAAACTTCTAGTTCAAAAATAAGTCTGAAAACAAAGTGACAATGTTTTAACATGCGTCAACCGTAGGGATGAACATGATTTGGTTTGGTTGTGAATTAAAACCACCTATAACCAATGTTCCGGTTCTTAGACTCAGGGGCGGATTTAGAGGGAAACACCGGGTTCCCAGGAACCCAGTCTTTTTGGAAAAAAACGTTTTTTTGTAGTGTAAATCTTGTATGATTTGGAAAAAAACGTTTTTTTGTAGTGTAAACCTTGTATGATTTGGAAAAAGGAACCCAGTGATTTCTCCGGCTGGATCCGCCACTGCTTAGACTCTCATAACCAATTGATTTCGGTTGTGAACCGTCAAGCTAGTTCGCTTATTGGAAAAGATGGTCCGCTTAATTCGATTACCATCCCTTTTTTTTTGACAAACAAAACCCTAAATCGCTTTGAAGAAGACAAGAGGACATGCGAATTGTAATAAATTCAAAAACAGAGACGATTATAGACTAATGGCAGGTAGACGAGCAACAATTTGCGCCACTACCCCCTTCTGAATAGCAAACCCTACCCTGCTAAACACGAAATTCTGCCTCTTAACATGCACGGTATTACTACTTACCACCTTCTTAACATGGATAGTGGACAAATTGAAGCTAAACTGGATTGACTAATCCAATGATATCTTGGAGTATGTATAATATTAGAAATCGTTTTCTTTTATAAAGGAAATATAAGCGACAGCAAATAAATTACTTACAAAAAAAATATATATAAAAATTATAACAAAAGTTATTCGACTCATAACATATTTAAAAAGCATTAATCACGAAAACGTTTTGACACTCGCATTGCTACCATTTGAATTAAGTGGTTCTTTCTTTTGGTTGTACTTGTATATGGGTACATTGGTACTTTATGATTGGTACCACATTTTATAACTTTCATTTTCTTTCCTAATAGTTTAATATGTTTTCAATTTCTTCTCTTATAAGGTATTAATGAGTCTTACCTTTCTTTAGTTAAAGTGTTAGTAAAAACACCATACAACTCTTATTGTATAGTTTGAATTATAAACCTTCTAATTTATAAGTTGATTTAACTGTGAGGTTACATGGTATGGGCGTCATTGCCTTCTCCACCTCAGCCAATAACAACCCAATAACGCCCCTCTCCCCGTTGCTTGTGCGTCATTAGGGGGCGCCATTGATCACTAGTCAACCCATTCATGAATCATGAGCAACAACGGATAGAAGGTGGCGGGGCCAATGTGCTTGACCAATCAAGTTTTATTATTGTTCTTTGTTTTCTTTAATAATGGGCTTTATTCCATTGCATCAGTGTTATTAAGAAGAGACAATGAAGCTCAATGTCTATGTGGTGCAATAAAGCCTCTAGGGGATCCATTTCATACAATATAGCCTTACTTTTGTTTTTGTTTTTGCTGTTGTTGTTATTAATATTATTATCATTAAGGTTTTTAGTTTTTTTTTTTTTTTTCCGTTTTAGGTAAGTTTTTTTTTATTGTTTCGGCTTAGTTGTTTTTTATTTACAAGAATGTTTTATGTTTTGGTATAAATTTAGGTGTCAATATTTTTACATCTACTTTTTGTTCGGTTTAACGGTCCTGTCGTATCGCACACGTCATAAATACCAATTCCTTATAAATTAAAGAAAATACCAATCACCGTTCGTCCCTACCCCCTGAGACTGATTATCGCCGAGCTAACCCAACTCTTGACAGAATTCAGACCGCCGACTACTAATAACTATCCACCAACTTGGACGAATTTGATAGGTGTGGTATTTTCATTAGTTGTAACGAAGTTGAACGAATTTTCGTTGATTATTTTGTTTGATCATCTTTTTTTATCTGACCCGATCAAAAAAGAACCAAACTGAAAAATTATTATATAACGATAGACAAACAACCACTAAAAATTTTCACTCTTATAACAAACATTAAGATCCGTCATAGATTATTTTTTTTTTCCAATTATTTCGTTGTATTATGGTCATTTGGTTTTTATGGTCACGCGTGGTTGATGGGATTAAACGTGTCTTGAAAAGCTATTTTGTGATCCCATTCCTATATTATTGGCCGCCCACCATTAAAACCAATAATGATACGTTGTGACTTGTCGAGATGTTATTAAATCATCTCCACTCCCCTCTTGGAGCGCTCAATACAGGATGAGGGAAAGGGGAAATTACTTTTACCAACAATGAGCTACTGGTGGAGTGGTAAGGGAGAGACCTTGTGTTCCAAGTGACCCAAGTTCAATTCCTACCCATAGCATTTAGTTTATGCGGCACCTGGTGATGATGGGAGACTAGGCGAGTAGACGGTGATCGCTAGTTCGATCCTTGAACTGAGCGGGTTTTACCTCACCGCACTGTCGTGCCTTCGGGCGAGTGTTCACGGGCTTCGGCCCTAGGTGAGGGTTTTCACTGGTTCGGAAGGCGAGTGTATCTCGATGTGGTGAATTTCGCCAGTAGCCCATTTGGAGGATTCGTTGGCCGTTAAAAAAAAAACAAGCGCTTTGATTGAAAAAAAATATATATATACTTTTAGGTTCGTAACTCTTAGAAGCAAAACATAGATTATGTGATTATAAAGCTTTAAGAAATATGTCTTTCTCTTTTATTTGAACGTGTGTGCTTATGATTTACATAATTGCTTAAAGTATGTACTTCTAAAAATAATCAACTTTTTTAGTTCTTGCTTATAAAATTTGTGAAAATATGAATTTTCACAAATATAGGAAATGCATTTTTCCTATTTTTGGACTAGAAATAAATATAAGAAACGAAGGAGATTTCATATATTTATTTTTGGGTTTATGTTCTATGTTGGAAGAGCTTCGCAACGAACTAAACCGCATCTAAAACGGAGTTAAGATGAATGAGAGATCGATGCTCAAAGTTTGGTTTTTGAAACATTGAATGCTGAAATAATGGGAAAATGAAACTTGTCCCACATAGGAGAAGAGATGAAACTTAAAGGGGTATTTAAGTGGGAACATTTCTGTAACAACCCTCGGTAAAACCAACGCCCTTATAATAATTCCGACACCCTGATATATATATTAAAAATCCTTATATGTTTTATATTACACCCCGTATATGAAAACCGAGCCCAAAATATGTTATAGTTTATAAAATAAATAAAAAACAAGAAATAGTAAGCTGAGGCGGGCCGCGTAGGACCTCACCTCAAGCTTACGCGGGCCGTATCAGTGTTTAAAACTGATACCGTTTATTTCTTTAGTTCATACGGGCCGCGTAAGACCCCGTTTAAGTTAACGCGGGCCGCGCGTGTCTCAAATGGTGGCGCAACCTGGTGATGACACGTGTCGACATCGTGTCGAGTCTAGTAGCTGACCCAGCTAAGCTATTATGTTGACCGGTGTTGACGCGGGCCGCGTAAGGCTTAGCCTTACCTTACGCGGGCCGCCTGAGAGTCAGATTTCAGCCCTATATAAGAAGGCCATCAGTTTACGTTTTCCGTCGCTCATTCTAAAATCACAATCTCGAATTCTGAAAGTATTAAGCATAATATTTGGGTATTATACCCCTAATTAGCAAGGTTCTGCTCCGTTGTAAGTATTATAACCCCAGTTTCGTAATAGTTACGCTGCCCGATTGATTTAGGGTTCCGTAACAACTGTCGTGGTTATGCCCGACGTAGTTGTTGGAATGCCGTCTCGGGGAGGGTATTATTAATAATTTCAAAGGGTTATGATACTAACCAATGTACATTTGTATAAATTATAGATTATATCCAGGAAACCCTTACGAGAAGCCTAAGATATCAATGTGAGTTTATCCTCTTTTTGATAACCTGTTTATGAATATTTACAAAACCTTAATTATTTTACAATGCGATTAAGCGGTGATTGAGTCTTTGTAGTTCTTCAATTACTGCCGGTATTATGGGGTTTTGTATACAAAATTTACTACGAGTAGTAGTAAGTCTGAATGACAGTGCATTACCATTGGACGACGAGTTAGCCAATGGGTAATTTGACCATAGCCATAGATCCGGTCGAGTGGCAAATACTGAATGAGTAATTGTGTAGAAATAAACAATGTGATCGCTCTCAATACTGTTTTAATTGATAAAATGTTTCTTGATTAAACTGGGATTCACTCACCAGTATTTCCGACTGACAAATGTTTTTAAAACGCGTTACAGGTAACACAATGTGAACAGCCAATTAGTAAAAAGCCAGCTGGAGAGCACTGAAGGCTTGGGAAAAATGTGGCTATAAAAGTTACCTAATAAACGATGTTTTAAATTCAATAAAATAGGATTTGTTCCTATAATGTATTGTAATAAGAAACTTGGGTTTTGCCCATGTTATTATTAATATAAAAGAAGGTGGTTTTACTCTGATAAACATTTCCTAACTACGGTCCTGATGAAAATTCCGCTGCGAGATTTAATAAACTGATACCACCACACTCTGAGTTCGCGTCCGCCCGTTCCCGGGGATCAGGGATCGGGGGTTGCGACAGAAGGTGGTATCAGAGCCTAGCCACTGGTCTGAGCCAAAGAAGTGTTCTGCTGACACTTAAATTTTAAATTTTGTGTTAGGAAATAAATTACGGAAATACGTGCATAACTGTAAGTATGTGTTATGTGTTATTTGACTATTTGTTAGTTTTCAGTATGAGTGATCAATGACCCTCAGATCTGAACCGTCAGTTATCTGATTCACCTAAGAGTGAAGGTACATCATCACAGCCTGCCCTTTCGGGGTATTCTGCTGATCAGGAAGATGGAATATTTGCCTTTAGAGCTCAATCTGAAGAACCATTTCCTAATAAGAAACGAGGATGGTTCAGTAAAGAAGCTTTTGCTCGTAGGAAGAGAATGCGAAAATTGCAACAGCAAAGGGCTTTAGCAGCTATTAAGCGAGAGACAGATGCCCATACTCAGGATATGCTAAATAGAAGCCTAGCTAATTTCCATATCTTAGCTACGACTGCTGCTGACCCAAGTCTGGAACAACTAGTAGCCCCACAACCACAAAACCCAGAACAACCTATGGAGATAGAAAATCAGGAAAACCAAGCAGAGATGTACGATTTTAATCCAGAAGAAATCCCTAGAGTACCTGCACCAAACCCTCTAGACCCGAATTACGACCCCTGGTGGGACGACAATAGGGATTTTGTGCAACGTTATCCTATCCAGGATTATCCACCCATACAGAACATAGAAGCTTACCCAGGTATGGACCCTTTAGATCCCTATTACCAAGATGATTATATTAGGGAAATATTAGAGGATCCTTACCAATTTCAGGCACTTACACCCCCATATCAGGAACACGCACCCCAGATTCCGAACCTAGTCCGAGAACCTGCACCCCCAATGAGTGCAGAAAACGTTCAAGAACTTAGGACTTTCGGGGAGGAAATTTTAGAAAGCAGTGAGAGAATGCGTCAGGTGGGAGAGCGTCTCGTATGGAAATACGATGAGCGCAATATGGATTTTTGGATAAATCCATATCCGTGAATGAAATGGTGAAACGATGGTAGTAATAATAATATAATAAAATAAAATAAATTATGTGTTTACGGATGCATATTACTATTAATGTGATTCTATTTCTGTTGGTATTGTAATTTTATTTCAGTACTAGTGTGTAATAGACGCATAATAGTATATGAAAAGAGTATAGTCGCAATGATCGACGCTTTTGGTAAAAATGTGTGTCATGTGATTAACTATATTAAGATATTAATTGTAATATTAATATGGTATAATTGTTTAAAATTCAGATGGCCGACGAAGGAAACCAAGGAAATCTAAATAATGATAACCAGAGTAACATTAGCGTGGTTAATGAAAATCCAAACATCAATAACAATGGGAACCAGATGGATAATAGTGCTATCCAACACATTGTAGCCCAGGGAATTATAGATGCAATGCCATTTATTCTTCAAACTGTTAAAGATGCTGATAATAAAAGTAAGCATAGCAGTAAGCGACCAAGTGAACCAGAAAACAGCGTGAACAATGGACCTGTACTTCAATTGCCTATTCCCAAAAGAAGAAGAACCATGCCTTATGGTTGTTCTTATAAAGAATTCTGGTCTTGTAAACCAATGGAATTCTCAGGCAACGAAGGGGCCATTGCAACCTTACACTGGATAGAGAAAACTGAGGCAGTCTTAAGGATAAGCAAGTGTGCTGAAGAAGACAAAATACTGTTTGCTTCTAATCTGTTTAAGAATGCAGCACTAGAATGGTGGAACACTATCCTCCAGACAAGAGGAAGTGATTAAACCTACAATATGGAATGGGAAGAATTTAAGAACAAGGTAGAAAGGAAATTCTGCCCACCCAATGAGAAAGAACAGATAGCAAACAAATTCCTAAACCTTAGGATGACTGGTGTGGATAGTAAGGGATACACTAAAATATTCTTTGAATATGCTAGAATAGTGCCAACTCTTGCTTCACCAGAACCAGTGTTAATTTCCCGTTATATTTGGGGATTAATTGGAGAGATAAGACACGTAGTCAAAGCAGCTAGACCTCAAACCATAGAAGAAGCTGTAGAACTAGCTAACACCTTGACAGATGAATTAGTTCGTACCCGAGAAGAGGATCAAAGAAGGAGCCTAACCCAGAAGTTGACTCAAGAATTTCGTTCTGGAAATTCTAATCGTGGGAAAAATATAGGTTCTACCTCTGCACCTTACTGTAGGAATTGCAAAAGAAAGCATTCAGGAAGATGCTCCCTATACTGTAACTTTTGCAAAATATCGGGGCACAAGGAAGAAAACTGCAGGAAGAAAGCCAACAGCCGGGTATGTTATAATTGTAGAGAACAAGGTCATATCAAGCTGAATTGCCCAAAATTAGCTCCAGCTCCAGACAACAAGAATACTAAAAATGCTAGAGCATTTGTTTTGACTGCAGATGAAGCTAAGATGATTCCAGACGTTATAGCTGGTACGTTTTTATTTAATGATGTCTTTGCTAAAGTATTATTTGACTCTGGTGCAAACCAAAGTTTTATTAATACATCATTTTGCAAATTTCTAAATCAGTCATTAACTAAACTACCACTAGAATGCTTAGTAGAGACAGCTAATGGAGAAACCGTTAGAATTTCTGAAATCTTGCAGGGAGCAAGTATAGAAATTTCAAATCAGAAATTTATTGCAAATCTTTATCCCATGAATCTGGTAGGATTTGATGTTGTTTTAGGAATGGATTGGTTGATAGCCAATAAAGCCAGTATTTTATGTGATCAAAAGTTAATTAGGGTAAATTCACCAAAAGGTAAAACGATCACAATTAAAGGAGATAAGCCCTCTAGGACCACAAAATTCATCTCTGTGATGAAAACTGCAAGTTGTATAAGAAAAGGTTCTATAGTGTATTTGATTTCCATAATCACTAACACTAAAGGAAAAGATTTAAAAGACATTCCAGTAGTATCTCAGTTTTCAGATGTCTTTCCAGAAGAATTGCCAGGGCAACCTCCAGACGGAGAAGTTGAATTCAGAATTCACCTGCTACCAGGAACATCACCAATTGCCAAAGCACCTTATCGTTTGGCACCCGCTGAAATGCAAGAACTAAAGAAACAATTAGACGAATTGTTGGAGAAAGGATTTATACAGCCAAGTTCGTCGCCATGGGGAGCGCCGATACTGTTTGTTAAAAAGAAGGACGGATCAATGCGTATGTGCATTGACTACCGTGAATTAAACAAAGTCACGATTAAGAATCGGTACCAATTACCAAGAATCGATGATCTGTTTGATCAGCTACAAGGAGCCCGATTTTTCTCTAAAATCGATTTAAGGTCAGGATATCATCAATTAAAGGTACAGGAAGAGGATATTCCTAAGACCGCTTTTAGAACAAGGTATGGACATTATGAATTTACTGTCATGCCATTTGGTTTAACCAATGCCCCAGCTGCATTTATGGACATGATGAACCGAATATGTAAGCCATATTTGGATAAATTCATAATTGTATTCATAGATGATATTTTAATTTACTCTAAGAATAAAGAGGATCACGTAAAACATTTGCACACACTTATAAGTTTGTTAAGAAAGGAAAAACTTTATGCTAAATTCAATAAGTGCGAATTTTGGTTAGAACAGGTACAATTCCTTGGACACCTAGTCAACCATGAGGGAATTCATGTAGATCCAACAAAGATTGAAGCAATTACGAAATGGAAAATCCCTGAGTCACCAACAGAGGTTAGAAGTTTCTTAGGATTGGCCGGTTATTATAGAAAGTTTATTCAAGATTTCTCTAGAATAGCTATTCCCTTAACTAAGCTAACCTGTAAATCTGTTAAGTTTGAATGGGGAGTGAAACAAGAGGAAGCCTTTAGAATTCTTAAGCAAAGATTGACCCATACACCTATATTAGCATTACCAGAAGGAACTGAAGACTTTGTAGTCTACTGTGATGCTTCTAAATTAGGTTATGTATGTGTGTTGATGCAACGTCAGAAGGTTATAGCTTACGCATCTAGACAACTTAAGAGTCATGAAGAGAATTATTCAACCCATGATTTAGAATTAGGAGCTATAATTTTTGCTCTTAAGATTTGGAGACATTACCTTTACGGTAGTAAGTTTACCATATTTACTGATCATAAGAGTTTAAGGTATATATTCAAGCAAAAGGAGTTGAATATGAGACAAAGACGTTGGATGGAATTTCTTAATGATTATGATTGTGATATCCAGTATCATGAAGGAAAAGCCAATGTAGTAGCAGATGCTTTAAGCCGAAAGTATCATGAAAAGCCAAAAAGGGTACGTTCTCTTAAATTAAATCTGCAAGTAGATTTAAATGATCAGATAAGAGAAGCACAAGAATCAGTAATCAAGGACGATTCTGAAAAATTAAAAGGTATGTTGAAAGAATTGGAACAAGGAATGGATGGAATTTGGAGATTTCATGAAAAGAGAATGTGGAAACCTAAATTGGGAAATCTACGTAATCGTATATTAGAAGAAGCCCATAAGTCTAAGTATACGATGCATCCAGGAAATGATAAAATGTATCAGGATTTAAGGAAAAATTTCTGGTGGATAGGAATGAAAAAGGACATAGCAGTCTATGTTTCGAAATGTTTAACTTGCTCACAAGTTAAAGCTGAACATCAGAAACCCTCAGGTTTGTTACAGCAATTAGAAATGCCAGTTTGGAAATGGGAATTAATAACAATGGATTTTGTTACTAAATTACCCAAAACTAAGAAAGGAAATGATACAATCTGGGTGATTGTAGATAGATTAACCAAGTCAGCTCATTTCTTACAAATGAAGGAAACAATTAGTATGGAACAATTATCTAAATTGTATGTAAATGAAATTGTTTCTTTACATGGCATTCCTTTATCTATTGTTTCTGATAGAGATAGTCGATTTACATCTCATTTTTGGTCAAGTTTCCAAAAGGCAATGGGAACCAAGTTAAAATTGAGCACAGCTTATCATCCACAAACGGATGGACAAAGTGAAAGAACAATTCAGACAATGGAGGACATGCTTAGAGCTTGTGTAATTGACTTTGGAGGTAATTGGGATGATCATTTACCTTTAATAGAATTTTCTTATAATAATAGTTATCACACAAGTATCAATGCTGCACCATTTGAAGCACTTTATGGACGAAAGTGTCGAACCCCAGTCTGTTGGGCAGAAATTGGGGAAAAACAACTCTCTGGACCAGAAATAGTACAAGAAACAACTGATAAAATAATTCAAGTCAAGGAATGACTGTAAGCCGCACGTGATAGACAGAAGAGTTATGCTAATAACAGACGCAAGCCATTGGAGTTTCAGGTAGGAGATAAAGTATTGTTGAAAGTTTCTCCTTGAAAAGGAGTGGTAAGATTTATCAAAAGAGGAAAGTTAAGTCCCAGGTATATTGGACCTTTCAAAATTATTAGAAGAGTAGGACCTGTAGCCTATCAGCTACAATTGCCAGAGGAAATGGCAGGAATACATGATGTGTTTCATGTATCTAATCATAAGAAGTGTTTAGCTGATGAATCACTGATAGTGCCTCTTAAGGATATAGAGGTAAATGAACAACTCAAGTTCGTAGAAAGACCTCTACAGATTGAAGACAGAAAAATCAAGAATCTCAAACACAAGAGACTAGTTCTAGTCAAAGTTAAATGGGACTCCAAAAGAGGACCTGAGTACACATGGGAACTTGAATCCGAAATGCAAAGGAAATATCCGCATTTGTTCCAGTAGATCTCGAGGACGAGCTCTAAATAAGGTGGGGAGAATGTAACAACCCTCGGTAAAACCAACGCCCTTATAATAATTCCGACACCCTGATATATATATTAAAAATCCTTATATGTTTTATATTACACCCCGTATATGAAAACCAAGCCCAAAATATGTTATAGTTTATAAAATAAATCAAAAACAAGAAATAGTAAGCTGAGGCGGGCCGCGTAGGACCTCACCTCAAGCTTACGCGGGCCGTATCAGTGTTTAAAACTGATACCGTTTATTTCTTTAGTTCATACGGGCCGCGTAAGACCCCGTTTAAGTTAACGCGGGCCGCGCGTGTCTCAAATGGTGACGCAACCTGGTGATGACACGTGTCGACATCGTGTTGAGTCTAGTAGCTGACCCAGCTAAGCTATTATGTTGACCGGTGTTGACGCGGGCCGCGTAAGGCTTAGCCTTACCTTACGCGGGCCGCCTGAGAGTCAGATTTCAGCCCTATATAAGAAGGCCATCAGTTTACGTTCTCCGTCGCTCATTCTAAAATCACAATCTCGAATTCTGAAAGTATTAAGCATAATATTTGGGTATTATACCCCTAATTAGTGAGGTTCTGCTCCGTTGTAAGTATTATAACCCCAGTTTCGTAATAGTTACGCTGCCCGATTGATTTAGGGTTCCGTAACGACTGTCGTGGTTCTGCCCGACGTAGTTGTTGGAATGCCGTCTCGGGGAGGGTATTATTAATAATTTCAAAGGGTTATGATACTAACCAATGTACATTTGTATAAATTATAGATTATATCCAGGAAACCCTTACGAGAAGCCTAAGATAGCAATGTGAGTTTATCCTCTTTTTGATAACCTGTTTATGAATATTTACAAAACCTTAATTATTTTACAATGCGATTAAACGGTGATTGAGTCTTTGTAGTTCTTCAATTACTGCCGGTATTATGGGGTTTTGTATACAAAATTTACTACGAGTAGTAGTAAGTCTGAATGACAGTGCATTACCATTGGACGACGAGTTAGCCAATGGGTAATTTGACTATAGCCATAGATCCGGTCGAGTGGCAAATACTGAATGAGTAATTGTGTAGAAATAAACAATGTGATCGCTCTCAATACTGTTTTAATTGATAAAATGTTTCTTGATTAAACTGGGATTCACTCACCAGTATTTCCGACTGACAAATGTTTTTAAAACGCGTTACAGGTAACACAATGTGAACAGCCAATTAGTAAAAAGCCAGCTGGAGAGCACTGAAGGCTTGGGAAAAATGTGGCTATAAAAGTTACCTAATAAACGATGTTTTAAATTCAATAAAATAGGATTTGTTCCTATAATGTATTGTAATAAGAAACTTGGGTTTTGCCCATGTTATTATTAATATAAAAGAAGGTGGTTTTACTCTGATAAACATTTCCTAACTACGGTCCTGATGAAAATTCCGCTGCGAGATTTAATAAACTGATACCACCACACTCTGAGTTCGCGTCCGCCCGTTCCCGGGGATCAGGGATCGGGGGTTGCGACAATTTCATCCTTATTGTTTCATGGAAGCACATACTAAGTCACACTTGCCATCGCACGCTTGGTCGCATTGATGGCGCACTTTGCACTTCGCACGCTCGCCTTTGTATTTTTTACCGTGCGCGCGTGGTGAAGCACATGGGCTGCAAAGACCAGGTGGCAGGTAAACATTGGAGGATGACGTGGCAGGCAGGCACGCGAGTACACGGGGCATGACCATGTTGATCTGCGCGCACTGACGCATGGACACTAAAGTGACGCGCGTGGGCGCACCAAAGTGAGCTAGTATGGCGCGACTGTGTGGCGTGCTCGTATAGGCTCACTGGTAACTGGCACACGGGCGCATGAAAGTGAACCAAACTAGGGCGCGCACGCAAGGGTGGTGAAGACCTACTCGCGCATGAAAGTGAGCCAAACCGGCGCACGCGCGCATAAGTGGTGCAGGCCTGGGGCACATGAAAATGAGCCAAAGTGGCGCGCACGCACCACAGTGTCTGTCATGCGCGCGCGACAGAAGCTTCAGACTTTAATGACAGAGTAGTTTCATTTCAACATTTGAAACGGACGAGTCAACAGTTTTGACTTAAAATTAAATGACGAATTAAAGTACATTAAAGACGTTCAATGCAATTTAATTATCTCCTTCAATTCATTTTTAGCTGTTTCAACTCAGATGCGGTATAAATACAGCATCTCTTCCACAATAGAAGGAACAAGCAACATCTGCAACTTATGCAAACAATTCTCAACAAACTTCTGATCTTCGCTTTGCTCTTTTCAAGGTATTCTTTGGGTCCTCGAGCCAGCTCTGGCAGTACTACTGCTCCGGCTGTTGTACCCTGGGAAACAAAACAAGTTCTCCTAGGAGACTCGGAATTTGTTTTAAGGGCCCTGTGTTAAACACAACCCTCAGCCTAAGTTTATTTCTGTTTCATCTTTTATTCTTATATTCATTTTGTTTCGATTGTAAAAGTACTGTTTTTCTGCTTTCCTTTTTTTTCTGTATTTTAATAGTTGAATAAAACTGTTTTATTTTATTTAATTACGCGAACGGTTCCTACAGCTTAGGCTTAGGGAGGAAGAGGCACTCAAGGGTACTACCCTAGCCCTGACCAATCCCGCATTTTCATGTCAATTCTACACCTAAGGTACCTTAGAACCACAAAACACTAGCGGCACATACCCACAAGTACCCTAGAACCATGGACCCCATTCTTTTACTCCACCCACCAATCACACAATCTTAAATATCCTAACCCTCAAACCTTTACACTACCCTAGCGCTAGTAGGTTAAACTGTGACCGGGACCCGCATGACCTACCCTAGGGGGTGGCAGCGGTGTTATCGTGCCGGTACCTTGCATACTCCTACCTGTGGAGTGCCCCGGCCATCCTTAGACCTTGTTAGTGAATATGGTTTCATCTGTTTTACCATGTTCAACTTGTTAAAGAAAATGTGGTTATCACAAGATGAATTTAAATAAATAAAAATACAATATTAACTCGTACTAGATAGATAAAAAGGTGAGTGAGTCTATGGGGCTTTAAGAACTAGTCCAATATGGATAAAGTTTTATAAGTGAGAATTTTAAAAGTTCCAAGCAATAAGATACTAATATACTCGTAATGGTTTAAGTTATACATGGTTTTGCAGTGAGGTGTACAAATGATATCATTGTGGCAAGATTCTAAGGGTACATGTACATGATTCATATAATCTTTTATGAACTTTTTTTCCCTATTTTTTTAGTTAGTCTTTTTATCATTTTTTTGTGCTTTGACCTCTATATATGTTGCTATTACCACTATTACTATGATAACCATTGCCCTTCGCCATCATCATCGTCGTCATCGTCGTCGTCATCATCATCATTACTATTAGAAACTACGAGACTCGTAAACAAATCAAACACATGGTTGGCATTTCCCCCGTTTTAACCAATCTTCAAATTCTCCCTCACTGGTGTTGTCTTCAACGGTTGTCATCACTCCAACGCGCTATCGCCCTCCATAACCTCGTCTCCACGCTCAAACATTGTTGTGTAAGGCTCATTGTTCATGGATTTTCAGCATGTGTGTGCATTTGTTGTTTCTAACTGCATGCGGGATATATCAATTTCCATCTTCTTAGATACTTGATTCTAAGGGTACATGTACATGATTCATGTAATCTTTTATGAACTTTTTTTTCCTATCTTTTAGTTAGTGGTTTTGTCATCAACTTTAATAAAATTTTGTGCTTT
Organism: Helianthus tuberosus; assembly: GCA_030545235.1. Lineage (NCBI taxonomy): Eukaryota > Viridiplantae > Streptophyta > Magnoliopsida > Asterales > Asteraceae > Helianthus > Helianthus tuberosus. The sequence goes on along the minus strand of CM060424.1, from coordinate 33,349,540 downwards.
GACCTCTATATATGTTGCTGTTTCTACTATCATCATCATCATCATCATCATCATCATCATCATCATCATCATTAGAAACTACGAGACTCGTAAACAAATCAAACACATGATTGGCATTTCCCTCGTTTTAACCAATCTTCAAATTTTCCCTCACTGGTGTTGTCTTCAACGGTTGTCATCACTCCAACGCGTTATCGCCCTCCATAACCTCGTCTCACCCTCAAACATTGTTGTGTAAGGCTCATTGTTCATGGATTTTCAGCAAGTGTGTGCATTTGTTTGTTCTAATTGCGTGCGGGATATATTCAGTCAGAGGCGGAGTTATAGTGTTATTAGGGGTAGCACGGGCTACGGCTCAACCTTGTCTTCGTAGTGTAATTTTTTTTTAATATCTTTTTTCCGGTTTTATACAAAGTATACATCTGAACAAATACGAGGATACCCCTGAAAAAATAGGAAACTTGAATTTTTTAAAATTCCAAATTTTTATAAGCCCAAACTTTTTATAACCCCAAACTTGTATAATTAATAAGCCCAAAATGATAAAGTTAGTCCAAATTTAGAATAGTTTAATCAAAAGGAGGCCCAACTTAGCACAAGCCCTATAGTCCAAAACAATAAAATACTCAACTTTAGATTAAGATGGCAATTAGATTTTGGAAACAGATGGTCATTGGACGGCTGGAGACGAGTTGCACGTTGTTGATATCGCCCATGCTGCAGACTGCAAGTCTTATCACTGTTGTCGTCGTTGACATGCGTTTGACCTTGGTGACTTGTGAGTGTTTCTTGTCCTTTGATTTCTTGTGTTGTTATTGATTATGTAGAATTGTAGTTTGTAGGTTTGTTAGGGTTTAAGTATTTAGATAAGTTAAATTATATAAAAAAAAACTTATACTTTTCTAGCTTTCTTGTTAACAAGAAGATGATAAATCTATTAGGCATTTGTTTTACTTTATTATTATCGTGTTTTTTTTATCATTGTATGATTGCACGGTAATTTTTTTGGATACCCCTAAATTAGTGAGCTAGCTTCGCCACTGTATTCTGTATCCTTTTAAGATTTTAATGTGTTTGAATCTTGTAAAGGCTAATACGTATGTGTAGGCTGTGTAGGTTATTTTTTTTAATTAATAAGGATGTATTTCATTCCAATAATTTGGGCAAATTACATAAGGATAGCAGGTAGACGAGCAACAAACTGTGTCGCCATCCCTTTTTTAATAGAAAACCCTAATCTACTAAAAACAAAGCCTCGCCCCTGAGGGGTCGAAAAGTTGATGTGGACCACACGCTGAACTCTAGACAAGAACCGAACTGCCTCTGGCGCCAAGGAGCCGAACGTGTCAAACGCCAGGGGGACAAAGGCATGCTGATTATCCTCACAAGCTTTCGCGTGCTTTTCCACCTTCTTTGACTCTGCTTTCAGTACCGCTTGCCCTGCCACAAACCCATTTTCCTGGAACCCGGCTAGGGGGGATACACCTGTGAGATCGACACAAGCATGTTTCCCGCCCTCCCAACCAAAAACTAGCACGTCAACCGGGCGTAGGGTTGATCTCCCCTCCGACGGATCTGTAAGAAAATTAACTGGTGCCTCTTTCTTTGCCGAGATCCCTGCACGCCTGAGAATATCCATTAACGCGTCTCGAACAAAGTCATGGCGATACTTAAACCCTGGCAACTCTCTACAGTGTAACGCATGCTCTCCGTATTTATCCAGGCATGCTTTACGGCAGACTGGGCAAGTTTCATCATTCGGGAACATGGGGATCATCAAACGTATCACGGCCCCATCCCCGGTTTAACCCGGTTAAGGAGCCGCAGGACAGAAAATCCCGTGGTATTTATTTAATTGAGTTGACAGCGGAAGATTTTAAACAGGATCTTTTTAAAAGCTGAAATTTTTCCTTATTATTTTATTTCATAAATTGGGATAAAACCCCGGTAGTTTACAATCATATGATTTCACTGAGAAATCTTTATTTTACAAAACATGTTTCTTTATTTTATATTGAGCCACTTCCTTAAGCTTGTAGTGCTTCACGACACTTTTCCTGAATCACAACAGATCACCTGAAACATGTTTGAAAAAGGTTTTGTCAGCAGGGAAATACTGGTGAATCATTCTTTTTACTAAAACGACACGTTGTTATAATTTACAGTATTAAGAGCGATTACAATGTTTCCATTTATCAACCAACTACCCACAGTATTTGTCACTCGATCATCCATTGGTAACCTCATTGTCCAATGGTGTCTGTGACTATGGTCATATCACCCCTTGGCTACCCCGTTGTCCAATGGTGAAGGTTATCAAGTAATGTATACAAAACCCCACATACCGGCTGTAATTTGGTGACTACAAAGACTTAATCCCTGTAATTATAACTTTGAAAATATTTAAGAATTTATAAAGCATTTTGATAAAAATAGAATGACTCACATTGCAGATTTAATATGGGCAGAGTCTAGTCTACTTATTAGCCTTGTAACCTAAATTTAAACAACATGCACACGAACTAGGTCAGTAACTAATACAGCATTTACGATAACTCACAAGATTAAACCCTCACAACGAATGACAAAGTGCAATACTTAAACATCCATCGAATTCACGACGAATGACAAAGCATAACCCTAATGTGGGCAGCACTTAAACATCCATTGGATAGTTTTAATCGATCGGACATTGAATCGTAGCAGTGATCGAGTTAATACCCGGTATCGTAGCAGCACCCCACTAAAATTGAAAGTAATTTCGACTTTGGAGCAGCCTAACTTCGTTTTTGATATTTGATTTCGACACCAGAGAACGAGTAGGCTAGCCAGGTGGACACCACGTGGATCCGGAACACTTATCCGGTCAAACAGGTCTTGACGCGGCCCGCGTAAGACAATGCTTGTCTTTTACGCGGCCAGCCTGAACACCATAAATCTTGTTTTCTTGATTTTTAGTGCACAGTATGGTTTCAGGGGTCTGGGTTTTCACTTGTGGGTTAGTTTAGGACATTTTTGAGAGTCCTTACATTCTCCCCACCTTATTTAGAATCTCGTCCTCGAGATTTACTGGAATAAGTGAGGATATTTTCGCTTCATCTCCGATTCCAGCTCCCAAGTGTATTCAGATCCTCTCTTCGAATCCCACTTAACTTTGACCAGTACTAGCCGCTTGTGCTTGAGAAACTTGATCTTTCTATCTTCTATTTGCAATGGCTTCTCAACAAATTTTAATTTTTCATTTACCTCTATATCTTGAAGAGGTACTACCAGGGATTCGTCAGATAGACATTTCTTGAGGTTGGATACATGAAACACATCATGTACTCCAGCTAACTCTTCTGGTAGTTATAAACGATAAGCAACGGGTCCTATACGTTGGATCACTGGGAATGGTCCTACGTATCTTGGACTTAGCTTTCCTTTCTTACCAAATCGAACTACTCCCTTCCAAGGTGATACTTTTAATAGTACTTTGTCTCCAACTTGAAACTCTAACGGCTTGCGTCGATTATCTGCATAACTTTTCTGGCGATCTCGAGCCGTCTTCAATCTTTCCTTGATTTGAGTGATCTTGTCGGTAGTTTCTTGCACAATCTCTGGACCTGATAATTGACTTTCTCCTATCTCTGCCCAACAAACTGGAGTTCTGCACTTTCGTCCATACAGGGCTTCGAATGGGGCAGCTTCGATGCTTGAATGATAACTATTGTTATAGGAGAATTCAATTAAAGGTAGGTGATTGTCCCAGTTTCCACCAAAATCTATCACACATGCTCGGAGCATGTCTTCTAGAGTTTGTATCGTCCTTTCACTTTGCCCATCTGTTTGTGGATGATACGCAGTACTCAAATTTAGTCGAGTTCCCATTGCTTCCTGGAAACTAGTCCAGAAATGGGAAGTGAAACGACTATCTCGATCCGATACAATGGAGAGTGGAACTCCATGTAAGGATACTACTTCATCTACATACAATTTGGCTAACCTTTCCATGCTAAAGGTTTCCTTCATGGGTAGAAAATGAGTTGACTTGCTTAATCGATCCACAATTACCCAAATCGCATCATTACCCTTTCTGGTTTTGGGTAACTTAGTAACAAAGTCCATTGTTATAAGTTCCCATTTCCATACAGGCATTTCTAGTTGTTGTAGTAGACTTGCGGGTTTCTGGTGTTCTGCCTTAACTTGTGAACAAGTAAGACATTTAGAAACATATCTAGCTATGTCCTTTTTCATTCCTATCCACCAGAAATTATTTCTTAAATCTTGGTACATTTTGTTGTTTCCTGGATGCATGGCATACCTAGATTTATGAGCTTCTTCTAAAACCTTATTTCTTAATTCACCTTGCTTAGGTACCCAAATTCTTTTCTTGTGGAATTTCCAAATTCCATCACTTCCTTGTTCTAATTCTTTTATTCTTCCTTTCATTCCTTCAGCATCATCCTTGATTGCTGTTTCCTGAACATTCTTCAGTTGCTCCATTAAATCTAACTGTAGATTTAATCTAAGAGCACGAACCCGTCGTTGTTTCTCATGATATTTACGACTTAAGGCATCTGCAACTACATTTGCCTTTCCTTCGTGATACTGGATATCACAGTCGTAGTCGCTTAGAATTTCCATCCATCTTCATTGCCTCATATTTAATTCTTTTTGCCCAAAAATATATCTTAAACTCTTATGATCTGTATAGATAGTAAACTTACTTCCGTACAGATAATGTCTCCAAATCTTAAGGGCAAAAATTATGGCTCCTAATTCTAAATCATGAGTCGTATAATTTTCCTCGTGCTTTTTCAATTGTCTTGAGGCATATGCAATTACCTTCTTGCGTTGCATCAGCACACATCCTAATCCTAGCTTAGAAGCATCACAATATACTTCAAAATCTTCAGTTCCTTCTGGTAAAGCTAGAATTGGGGCTTTGGTTAACTTTTGTTTTAAAATCCTAAAAGCTTCTTCTTGCCTAGGTCCCCATTCAAACTTAACCGCTTTACAGGTTAGTTTAGTTAAGGGTACAGCTATCTTGGAAAAATCCTTAATAAATCGTCTATAATATCCGGCTAACCCTAGAAAACTTCTAATTTCCATAGCTGATTGTGGGACCTTCCATTTGGTAATTGCTTCTATCTTAGCAGAATCTACGTGAATACCCTCGTGATTCACCATATGTCCTAAGAATTGCACTTCTTGTAGCCAAAATTCACACTTTGAGAATTTGGCGTAAAGCTTCTCCCTTCTTAACAAAGTTAAGAGTGCATGCAAGTGCTGACAATGTTCGTCTTGACTTTTGGAATAAATAAGTATATCGTCAATGAAGACAATTACAAATTTATCCAAATACGGTTTACAGATTCTATTCATCATGTCCATAAATGCTGCAGGTGCATTTGTTAACCTAAAGGGCATGACTGTAAACTCGTAATGACCATACCTAGTTCTGAAAGCAGTTTTAGGTATGTCTTCTTCTTGTACCTTCAATTAATGATATCCGAAGCGTAAGTCTATTTTAGAAAAATATTTAGCTCCTTGAAGTTGATCGAATAGATCATCAATCCTAGGTAATGGGTATCGATTCTTAATTGTAACTTTATTCAATTCTCTATAATCAATACACATTCTCATCGAACCGTCATTTTTCTTTACAAACAACACTGGTGCTCCCCACGGGGATGAACTAGGTTGTATGAATCCTTTATTTAGTAATTCATCTAATTGCTTTTTCAGTTCTAACATTTCTGTAGGAGCTAACCGATAAGGTGCCTTGGCTATCGGTGTAGTTCCAGGAATTAAATGAATTCTAAATTCTACCTCCCTATCAGGTGGTAATCCAGGTAGTTCCTCTGGGAATACATTCGAGTATTCTGATACTACTGGAATTTCCTTAAGTTCTTTATCCTTAGTACTAATGATTACAGAAATCATATATACCATTCCTTGCTTTCGTTCATAACTAGCAACTTTCATTACTGAAATGAACTTCATGGGTTTACTTGGCTTATCTCCTGTAATCATGATTATTCCTCCAGTGGGTGCCTGAATTTCTATAGAATTCTTATCACAAAGGATTCGAGCATGGTTGGCTACTAACCAATCCATTCCTAATACAACATCGAATTCAGCTAATTTCATAGGTAACAGGTTTGCAGAGAATTTATGGCCTGAAAGTTCTATATTTCCTTCCCGCAAAACCTTATTTATTTTAACAGAATTCCCATCTGCCGTTTCGACTGTAAAAATATGCCTAAGTTTGGTTAAGGGTAAATTAAGAGCTTGACAGAATGAAGTATTTATAAAACTTTGGTTTGCACCAGAGTCAAATAATACTTTTGCATATACGTTGTGAACTAAGAACGTACCAGCTATCACATCTGGGATGAGTTCTGCTTCTTGAGTGGTCAGCTGAAATGCTCTGACATTCTTTTTAGTAGCTCCTTCAGCCGTCTTGGCTTTGTTGTCTGCTGGTTTGACCAATTTAGGACATTCTGTTTTGAAATGTCCTGCTTCGCCACAGTTAAAGCAGATTCTTGTTTTCTTTCTGCAGTCTTCTTCACGATGTCCTACCATTTTGCAAAAGTTGCAGGTTATATTACATCTTCCATAATGTTTCTTTTTGCAATTTCTGCAGAATGGCGGAGTTGAAGATTGCCCCGTTCCTCTTCTCTTCAAGCTGCTATTATTACTCGTACGAAATCCTTGAGTAATTTTCTGAGCCAGTTCCTTTTTCCTATTTTCATCTCTTGTGCGTACCAGCTCGTCAGTTAGGGTATTAGCTAATTCTACCGCATCGTCAATAGTGCGAGGTCTCGCTGCTTTAACGATATTACGGATTTCGCCAATTAATCCCCAAATATAGCGAGAAATGAGTACCGGTTGTGGCGAAGCCAGCGTTGGTACTACTCTAGCATATTCGAAGAATGTCGAAGTATATCCTCGACAATCTACACCCATCATCCGATGGTTCATGAACTTATTTGCCATTTGTTCCTTTTCATACTCGGGACAAAATTTTCTTTCCATCAGAGTTTTAAATTCTTCCCAATTCATGGCATAGGCCACATTTCTTCCTTTGGCTTGAAGTACTGTGTTCCACCATTCTAGTGCCCCTTCTTTAAACAAATGCGATGTATACATCACTTTGTCTTCCTCGGCACATTTACTTATTGCAATTACTGCCTCGGTTTTCTCTAACCAACGCAGTGCTGCAGTCGCCCCTTCATTGCCTGCGAACTCCACAGGTTTACAGGCAACAAATTCCTTGTAAGTGCAACCAGGTGTTGCCGCTTTTATTTTCTTAAGGAGTGGAGCTTGCAATTCATCATTGTTGTTATTAATATGGTTACCGCCTCCGTTTATACTATTACTAAAATTGTCGCCTTGTGTACGTTTTCTAGGAATGATTGATTGAGGTTTAACAGGTTTCTGGGCAGCAGCAAGGATTGTTGGAATAGCAATGGCTATTCCTTGAGCAACGATATCCTCGATATCTTGCCTATTTAACAATTGCTCTTCCTGATTTTGCTCAGATTGATTTACTTCATTTACTGGTTCATTACCAACGTTTGCCATCTGATAATTAATTTATATATAAATAATTAGTATAATATAAGAGACAACCAAATATAACAAATAATCGCACATAATCACGTAAACAAATATATAACCAAAATTGTCAATTTCTAAATTTTCATTTGTTTATATATTATAATATGCTTCCGTACACACTTTTATCTTACAACCTTTTTATTGTTTATTTTACACATACTGATTTTTATTACTATTATTATTATTATACAAATACAGATTCACAACCCACTTCTCCCTCGTTAACTTGCATTTTAAAAGCGATGTTCCCTCTCATCATATTTCCATGAGATTTGTCCTCCTATCTCTCGGATCCTATTCCCAGCATCCATCAGCTCTTCGCCAAAATGGCGGAGTTCAGCTAAGTTTTCATTACTCATTGGTGGATTTGGTATAGGTTCTGGGTCGTACTGAGGGAAAAAGGTATAAGGGTTGTTAAGTAGGTTTTGAAACTGCCAATCATTAGTCCACCACTCGTCCATTCCTAAAGGTTGGGTATTGATTAAAGGTTCTGGGATGACTGGTTCCAAATTTATTGGAATTTGAGTTTCGGCAGGATAAGGGTAAAGGTTGGTATTAATAGGTCTAACGATATCACAGCTCGCCAATATCTGATCCAATTCTTCTTGTAATGGCAACTCCTCGACTTGCCTCGAACTTTCCCCAATTTCCCTTTCTACTTGCTTAGTATTTTCCTCAACCTCGATCCCTTTTCCTTTATCCATGGGATTTTCTATTTTGGGAACTCTCCTAGTTGCTGGTTTCCTCCTGCGTACACGTCTCCAGCCTACAAGTCTTCTCCTATTCTTAGGTTTTGGTTTCTCTAGAGGTGGAGCACAAAATTCCATAGGTTGTTCCACATCAGCAAAGTAACCCGTAAAATCTTTGGAAACTTCTATGTTTACAGGGTAGAGGTTGAGATTCTCTAGGGCTCCAGATAACTCATTCATGCTGTTTAGCATATATGCAAAAATACTAAGTTAAAATTTTATAACAAAATTTTCACAGAATTTTTTTTTTCAAATATTATTGCATACTGTGTGGCTAATTTAATACAAAAGACAACTGAAAATTAAACATACTAGGGTTTATTGTAACTTTATTTATTTACTGGGTAAAGTTTCTGACTTGTAGGTGATAAGGGTGCTAATACTGAGTTAAAGTATTTTAAAGATTTGCATTTACTGCTACAGTGGCTAGCATATAGAGATCTGCCCATTTTTCATCTAACTTGTCTTCCCATGGTGGGTTACTACCGAGTTTCGGAATTTCTTGATTAACTTTCATTTCTTTTGATTGAGATTTCTTTATTTTCTCTTGACTTTTCCTAATAATCAAACTTCTTTTATTAGGAGAAAGTGGTTCCTCATAATGAGCTTTACGAACAAATATTCCCTCCTCAGTATCTACTGAGTATCTTGAGGATTTTGATTGGGATGAACTTCCCTTCTCTTTTGGCGAACTATCTAATTTAAGATAGATATTCAAAAGCTTTTGCTTACCCATACTGTAACTAACAAATAGTCAGTTAATAAAACACATAATCACAAATGGCAATCAGGAAAAATTAAGTATTTCTAAATACTTAATTAGCTTAACTCAGTGGCTCTGATACCACCTTTTTCTGTCACGACCCCATCCCCGGTTTAACCCAGTTCAGGAGCCGCGGGACAGAAAATCCCGTAGTATTTATTTAATTGAGTTGACAGCGGAAGATTTTAAACAGGATCTTTTTAAAAGCTGAAATTTTTCCTTATTATTTTATTTCATAAATTGGGATAAAACCCCGGTAGTTTACAATCATATGATTTCAATGAGAAATCTTTATTTTACAAAACATGTTTCTTTATTTTATATTGAGCCACTTCCTTAAGCTTGTAGTGCTTCACGGCACTTTTCCTGAATCACAACAGATCACCTGAAACATGTTTGAAAAAGGTTTTGTAAGCAGGGAAATACTGGTGAATCATTCTTTTTACTAAAATGACACGTTGTTATAATTTACAGTATTAAGAGCGATTACAATGTTTCCATTTATCAACCAACTACCCACAGTATTTGTCACTCGATCATCCATTGGTAACCTCATTGTCCAATGGTGTCTGTGACTATGGTCATATCACCCCTTGGCTACCCCGTTGTCCAATGGTGAAGGTTATCAAGTAATGTCACACCCCGATTTTCCACGTGTCACCGGTGGGCCCGGTGGGGGAGTATCGTGACGTGGTTGGCAACATAATAGTCAAACCACACAATATAATAATGCACAGCGGAAGCAAAAGATAAATATATTACATTCCGAATATAAGTAATGTCAAAGTATTACAACGGAAGGTAAAGGATCCACAGGTGGATCAAATAAAAGATACTAAAACTGTTCAATAGACTTTAGGCATCTAGAGCTTTCAAGATTCCCTAGTGACGCCCTGAGCTCCCAGCCAATTACGCATAGTACCTGTCACTTAACCTTTTGGAAAATACGTCAGTTTACACTGGTAAATACAATTAACTGACTCATTTTGGAAAAGAGTTTGAAAAGTGATTCGAGTGCAAACGGCACAAAATATCTTGACACATTGATTAAAATGCACAGAGGCAAAATTAATCTTTTATACTTGGGACAATTTTATTAATAAAAATCTTGTATCCGATTTACATGGTTGTCCAACATTTAGGGCCGGTGATTATACAATACAAGCCGGACAAGATTAATCGACACACCACAAATATAATCTCACAAGAAGATACCCTTACGAGTGAGTATACGTTATACATATGCAACAGGAGGTGTTTTGCCTACACCTTGTGCTTACGTCGTGGCCATTCACTTTTTAAAATGAGCCAAGGATATCCAGGACACGGTCATTAACCCCCAATGTTATTTGTTATCAATCAATACAGATTAAAACGGGATTATGCAATTTAATCATCTCCGATTAAAAGGTTTCTACACCCGACCAAGCGGTATTTTTATAATACCGTATCCCAAGCCCGTATAAGGGAAAATAAGTTAAAAGTATTTACCTGAGCTAGCAATGCAATTTATACTCAGCCGTATATTCTAATCAGCAAGCACAAGTACTTCTACTGGGGCTCTCAATCTGGAACGAAGGTTTTATTAACCTATTAGATTCCTAACGGGTCTTATTTAAGTCGTAACTTAGACCAGTTAGTTTTAAGGAAGGTTTACGGTTCAAACGCATGATTAAGCGAAGACCGGAATAGAATGTGATTTAGACCCGACAAGTTTGAAGACTTGTATAATATGGGTAAACTAAACACATTCTAGATTTTGAGATAAAAAGGATAAGGTTTGACCCGTTTCGGCTAATTTATGCAAACTAGTTACATAAACCGAACCGAATGCGCCGGAGGCGTAACGGGTAACCATATGGGTCCTAAACAGGTTTCATAAGTTAATTATGCCTCAAATATGTTGTGACATCAGTAAGATGTCTTTCATTATGCCCGGGACGTTTTTAAACACAAACTAGGCCCCGTAGGGGTAGTTTGGTCATTTTAAAGGTTGTAAAAGAGTTTAAGTATTAATCTGAGTTACGGGTCTGATGTAATCAGTAAAAATACTCAATTTAATAAGTTATAACAGTAGGGTAAAGTATATATGTGAAATTTATCAATTATAACCAAACTATGCACCGTAGGGGCATTTTGGTAATTTCACATAAGCCGAAAAGCTCAAAACTGGAGTCTGAGTTTATCAACCTTTTCTTACTGTTAAAACATCTTAGTTTGCCTCAAATATCAGTAGGTATCAACCCGGGTATGTTCGATATAATTTTAATACATACTATGCGTTAAAAACGCTAAATAAGGCGATTAAAGGCCATTTCCGGGTTCGATACTTAAATCTGATATTTTTATATTTCCAGAAGGCTTAAAATAATTTATTTATCATTCAAGATCAGTAGCAAAAGGTTTGGAGTCGTTTAGATATGTAAAACTCATTTTATAGCCCGTAAGGGCAAAACCGACAATTACCGGATTAAGCCTACGACTACTAGTTATGCTCAGCCTAGAATTAATTAAAAATCTTTAAAGATCCCAAAATAATATATTACATCAGTGGGTATTAAGTTTGATACCAAAAAGTAGGCTTAACTAGGCTATACGCTAATTACGCCATTTTATTAACATAAAGCTTTAAATTTGCGATAATGAGCATAACTCTTAATCTACAAGTCCAACTGATGTCAAACTTTGCATACAAGTTTATATATCAGTAATTTAAGTTTCTACTCTTTTACATTTCCAAAAATCACGTTTTAAGGTAATAAGGGCATAATGGTCAACATATGAGCTATTAACGGAAACGCGTAAACGAATGGGTCAATCAATGAACCAACCACAGAGGGTTATGCTAACATGTAGCCTGGTCCTAAGGAAGCTCTAAGGCATATCCAAATCATACTAAAACGGGTCAGAACTGAAGTCAAAGCAAAAGTCAAAGCTTTGCGACTTTCGGTTCCGAATCGGTTCAAAACGGAAAGTTGTCGAATCAAACAAGCTTAGTCAAGTTCTTATGCTTATTCTCAAGTTATATGAATGATAAAATAGGTTACACGCCTTTTACATTGTTAATTATGTGTTAAACGAAAGATTACATTTCTGTTGACTTTTTCTAATTATCTTTGACTCGACAAATGACCTAGTTAGGATGGGAATCAGTGGATGCCCTTTTAAGGGTTTAAAGCCCACATAATTACCAACTTATAACTACCTTTGATTCGACTAATCACTGGACCATTAGTTATTAATCGTTAAGTCAACCTTTAATTACGACGGTTGACTTTTAAGCTAAACTAAGCTAAAACTTAAACTAAGGAAAGATTAGAAAACTTACTGAAGTCCTAAGCTTGCTTAGGAAGGTCTTGTGTCTGCTCTTAAGCTCCCAAAAGCTCCAGAAATGCACAAGTGAAGTGTGAAGGATGTGTTGCAACTTATTGGCTTTATATAGTGTTTAGATCACCACAAATTCTTGACACCCAAGTCTATGAGTGACCACAACATCTTAACAAGTGTCCCTAGATGTTTAGGGGGTGTTTAGGGGCCAAGAATTATGAGGAAAATCGTTTAAAAGTGAGTTGCAACGCTTAAAACAGCCAACAGCCAAGTTGCTGTCGCTGGCAGACTGGTAGCGCACCGCTACGCTTCTGATGTAGCAGTGCGCTAGCCCTCCTCAGGGGCAATTCTTCCATTTTTCAGTTTGCATCCCTGGCTCTTGGTACTCCGAAAGGTCAACTAAGCTTAATCCTTGCATTTTGACCCCTTATTATTTATATACAAGGGCTTTATGACTTATACTTACTTTGCCAAGTCCCTGGACACTTCCGGTTAACCCGAAAAGTCATAACTTTCACCGTTGACGCTTTAACCCCTCGTACACGAATTTGATCATAACTTTCTCATACGATAACGAAACTTTATGAAATTTTAATCGTGCATTCTAGTGAGCATAATTAACCGTTACAAAGCTTTGGGTTTGCTAAAAGGTCACTCAAAGGTATAACTTAAACATGTTGACACATTTAACCCCTGAAGTTTGTAACCTCTCACTTTTAGCTCCGTATGATCTATGATTTATTCGTTTGAAGGTATGAGCATCATGTAGGGCTAATGTGCAATACATTTATTCACTGTTGACATTTAGAACTCGTATATTTACATACTTTCCATGATTGTCAACTTTAGTCCTTCTAGAACATTATTTCACACGTTCAAACATATGACACGTGTCAACACATTATAGGACGTGAATTTTCGAGGTGTTACATCCTCACCCCCTTAAAATAAATCTCGGCCCGAGATTTACCGAAATAAAGGAAGTATTCTCTGCCTAATAATGGCAACTTACAGATGGTTAGGAATTTGTATGATCTTGTTCGTTGCTTCCAATGCAACTTTCAGATCCAGATAATTGGACTTACCAATCTATTGTCCTAATCAATAGATTGTTTAATATTCCATTTATACAAGGTCTCCAAAGGGGCAGCCTTGATACTTATTTATCAACTTTTATAGAAAAGCTTATCTTAAGGTGAGATGGTTATTTCAACCACTGCTTAACAAATCTTAGGGAATAGCTAATCATTGCCGTTAGTCGAACAATTCGACTATTCTGGGCAGCTGATGGCAAATTCTTAATCGTTGCCTAAGTAGGGTTGCGGTAACAATGCATAAGCAAAAATGAACCGTCTTTCTTACCCAACCATATCAAACTCTTAGAATATCGAGTTAGGATATATGAATCTATATCTTAAAATTTTCTTAATCAGGTTTTCGGTTGTTCCATAATAAACATGGAGTTCTTACAACACTCTAACCCAAAGCGGGATGTTAATCGTAACTCTACCTGCCTCTAGAGAGGTAAACAGGGTAAACTTAGAAGAAGATAATCAAAGTACAAGGAGGTTGCAGAGATTTTCATATCTCAGGCTCCAGTTCACTCATCGCTGCTTGTGTCGAATAAGTGACACATTTATGTTACTAGTCCACGAATTCCCTAATCGGGAATATTTACTTGGACAATTTCATTTTGGATATCTTCCTTGAATACCATTGGTTGACTTTAATACCATATGATCATTGGGATATCTCAGGGGTTCCATGTATTAAACCTCCATGCTGATCAGACATGGAAATAATCTATGGGACACACTAGGATACGCCAATCCTCATATGACACTTTAATCAAACCTAGTTTGGCATTCGCAGGCGATAGAAAACAATGAGAAAAATAATTAAAGTAACATATGTTGTCGTACTTTATGCAAAGAAAGAGTGCTCTTAGGTTTTCGGAAGGATTCCTTGCCGATACGAGAAGAATCGGTTACTAAGGTTTCCTTGGTAATTTATACCTTGTGGATGATAAAAATTTTTTTTGCTAAGTTTATGGTTCATGGAGATTTATTATTGCCGGTATTAAAAACAGGACACTTAGCAGAAATTTTTATTGATAAATGATAAGGAAGTTTATTGTACAAGTGCTTATATTTAATTAGAATGGAAATTTTCACAAACTAGGCACCTAGCTCGGTTGGCTAGGCGCGCGAAAGGGTGCGGCCTAGACCCAGGTTCGATTCCGGGGACGGCCAATTCCACCATTTTTGCGACTTATCGATTTCTTACAGGAACAGAAAAATAGTTCTGGTAAATTTTCTACTTGTAAGTTTTTACCTTACACTTAATATATATATAGTCCTTACGAAGAGTTTTAAAAACTTGTTATACTTATAGTTTATGAAGGATTTACTGGTATCCGAACCAAAATAAAACTCTTAGCATTTAAATTACTGATAAAATGCCAAGGAATGTACCTGATGCCATTATTTATGGACCAGCTCAGGCATTTTAGGCGCTTTCAATTTTTGGCTTTACTTCCTCCGCCGCATTTCCTTTGACATATTTAGGGCACGTAGTCTTGATATGGCCTTTCCCATTACAGCCGAAACAGACTGCATTCTTCATGTCCTTACAGTCCATCGTTTTATGTCCCTTAAACTTGCAGATCCCACAAGCCCTGGGCCGCGATTTGGATTTTGGTTCGAACCTGCATTTCCCATAATGGCGCTTCATGCAGGTCTCAAATACAGGTTTCTGGTCGGATTTTTGTTTGTTCTTTTTCTTAGAACTCTGGGAGTTATCTACCTCCCTTTTTCTTTTTAGTTCATCCTTTGTATCAGAGGCATGAACGAGATCCTTCTTAAGAGTGAGGAAATGTGGTCCTAGATAAAATTTTGATTGAGCAGCATGGGTCTCCTTTAACTTTTTCACAGCTCTCTTCACAGCTTTCCCAACGGCTGCGTCTATCATAGTTTGAAGAACATCTTTGGAAATTCTAAGGTTTACAATTTCAGCACCATTAGCATGCGTCGCGTCTTCAATGGCGCGATTGACTGTTGTCTTATCCGAGTTTGCCATACTCGATATTGGTTCCTAATACCAATAAAACAATTTCTTAGTTGAAATCCAACAACTACTATTTTTCATTCTGATGGTCTTAATATATACTAACCATGGTGTCAATAACCTATACAGGCTATTATAGCACTAACATTCTTAATGAACGTTATTTAAAATATATTAATATTACTTAGCCTAGGTCGCAAAAGACCATCAATGGCATTAAAGATTTGGACCTAGTCCATCACTTTTCTGACAGAGGATCAAAACGTCACATCTGTCTTTATTATATTAAAGAATTTAGGTAGCTCGAAAGCTTGCCATAGGAATATCAGAAAAGAGTGATTCCTATTAGATATAAAATGTCCATCTAAGGTTTGTTGGAGCATTTTCTAAAGTATCATCGGCCAATTTCTACCTCGTATTAAATGACCGAAGTCTTAATCAGGCGGAGACAACAGTTCTCTATAGTTATTGTTCAATATTGAATCATATGTGCCAGTATCAAGTAAATTTATGCATAAACTGCTTGATAAGGAAAGGTACCTGTTATATAGCTATACTTCTGTACCATTTCCTGGCGTTCATCCGGAAGACTCATGCGTTTGTTTTCCTGGCCTCTCCAGGCTTCTTTATAAGCTTTGGGCAGTTGGTTTTGATGTGCCCTCCCTCGTTACAATTGTAGCATGTGGCGTTCTTTAACCCCTTGCAATCTAAGGTTTTGTGACCCTTGGTCTTGCAAATTCCACACAATTTAGCGCGTGGGTCTATTGTACATTTTCCAAAATGCTGCTTTTTGCAGTTATTGCATTTGGGTCTGTTATCAGACTGACTCGAGTTCTTCCTAAACTCGGAATCCTTCCCGCGCTCCGAGCTTCCCTTCTTCTTCTTGTTAGTTTGATGAGAGTTTTCCTCCTCTCTTTCTCTTCTTCTCTCGCCAGAAGCCTTAACAGACTTAATTCTGATTGCGTCTAAGGTGAGAGATAAGGATAAGTCCACCGCGGACCTATATGTGGTTGGCCTAGATGCTTTAACATTCCCTTTTATCTCTGGTTCTAGGCCTCCAATGAAACGCGCTATGCGTTTAGGTTCAGGGGTGACTAAATAAGGAACCAGGCGGGACATAGTGTTGAAACTTGTCACATATGCCTGACAATCCAAATTCTCCATGACCAGAGTTAAGAAGTCTGATTCTATCTTTTCTACCTCGTGCTGGGGGCAATAGTTTTCCTTGACTAATGCAACGAATTGCTCCCAAGATAAGTTGTAGAGTAGAACCTTTCCCGTGGCTTGGAGCAATGATCTCCACCATGCCAACGCTTCTCCTTTAAATGATTGTGAAACAAATTTCGCAACATCTTGCTCCGCACAACCGTTGATGTCAACAACAGCGTCCATCTCATCGAGCCAGGTCATGCAATCGATGGCTCCTTCTTCTCCTGTAAAGTCTCTGGGCTTGCAGGAGACAAAATATTTATATGAACAGGTCTTAACTGGTGTCTTTTGATGAAACACAACTTGTCTAGATGGAATACTCCTTTGATTTGACAAGTCATGAACATCGTCCTCCCTTGACTCATGTGTTTTAAGAGGGGGCTTACTATGAGCCACAGATAGAGTCTCAGAGTGGGTATCATTTGATTCATCATACTGTCGATCAAGAGCTCGAGTAATAGCATAATCTATTATTGCCTGCAGTTCTGCTCCAGTTACATTAATCCTGGTAGTATCATTGCTCTCCTTCAAGTGACTGTTAACTTCATCTAATCCAGCCATGTAGCTTGATTGCTACATAAATATTAACAATGATTTATTCAGAGATTATTATGGAATCATCATCTTTGACGATTTATCAACCATGGTAATATAAACCATATTGGTTAACTTGTTTGTTATATTAAATTAGTATTTTTCCATTATAATTTATCCTAGTTATAAAACATTAAGGATATTAAAGTGGCGCATAAGGCCTAGTCACAAGGACAGTTCTAAATTTTGTAAGCCATGATTTCAGAGAATCGAGGCATTAAGGTTTGAATCACGTTCATTACCTTCTCTTGACAGGGAGTTGTAGACTTCAACTGTCTTTTGTCTTTTAGGACAATAGATATAGCCCGTGGGCATTTCCCTTCTGAGGGATGGTTATAATATGATCATCTTCTCAGATGCTATTAGTCGAGATCGTATGGATCCTATCGACTATTATGCTTGGACCTGGTCCAACACTTTTAGACAGGAGGTCAAAGACCACCACTGTCGTTGTCTTATCGGACCACAAGTTTAGCCCGTAGGCACTTCATCACTATCGGATGTTTATCATGTGATCATCTTATAGGATGACACAAGCCATGATTTCTAAATCACTAGGCTAGATAAGAAAATTCGAAGATTCCAATATAAGGATGACTGTTGTGATTTTATCGAATCACATTTGTCAGGAGTGCTAACACGTTCTTAGGTGTTAACAAGGATCTGAATCCCTTGGGTAGGTTTCACCATCTTGGCCGCGTAGGCTAGATTTCACCTTTAAGATTCTTTTTAAAATGCCTACTGGCAGGGAAGGAAGGATATTTATTTTATTCAGGATTTTTATCATAAATCCTAATTTATAAGTTAATAATAGCACAAATGGCCTAGTCGCGTAGACAATTTTAATTTATAAGCCATAATCGTTTGGGATCGAGGCAAATTTATAAGTTAGCAATAGCACAAAAGGCTTAGTTACGTGGACAAGTTTAATTTATAAGCCATGATCGTCTGGGATCGAGGCATTTAGTAATAGCACAAAAGGCTTAGTCACGTGGACAAGTTTAATTTATAAGCCATGATCGTCTGGGATCGAGGCATTTAGTAATAGCACAAAAGGCTTAGTCACGTGGACAAGTTTAATTTATAAGCCATGATCGTCTGGGATCGAGGCATTTAGTAATAGCACAAAAGGCTTAGTCACGTGGACAAGTTTAATTTATAAGCCATGATCGTCTGGGATCGAGGCATTTAGGTGTGAATCAAAGTTCATTACTTTTCCTTGACAGAGAGTTGTAGGCTACCTCCGTCTTTAGTCTCAGAGGGCGTTAATTATAGCCCGTAGGCACTTCCCTCCTAAGGGATGTTATTTTCCATTCATTTCATATTTCATGTTTAGAATGAAAACTTAATTTAATCAATCCATTATATGAAAATAAGAGTACAGAGTTGCCCTAAGCGGGTCTTTGGAGGTATAATGTGTCCTCGAAGGGACTGAAAGATAAATATGTCCTTATAAGGACTATTAAGGAAACGATCTTCAGCAAAAGGAGTTTCTTCTTCGAGTTATTTCTGAATGCTTTCTCCTTGGATGCTCGTTTCGTTCTAGCCGCGGTACGAAGCTCAGCATTTCTAGGCTCCGGGTGTGGAGGACTCCTATTACGGCTCCTTCGCTTGGCGACGTATTCAATAAAAATTTTTGGAAGTAAAATTTCCAGATTAGGATTGAGAATATTCCTAAGTTAAGTCTAGACTCAGAAGTTTAGATATGTGCAATTGTGTAACTGAGATTAAACACAAAAGGCTAGTGTTTAATTCACTCAGTGTTGGCTCTGATACCAACCTGTCACACCCCGATTTTCCACGTGTCACCGGTGGGCCCGGTGGGGGAGTATCGTGACGTGGTTGGCAACATAATAGTCAAACCACACAATATAATAATGCACAGCGGAAGCAAAAGATAAATATATTACATTCCGAATATAAGTAATGTCAAAGTATTACAACGGAAGGTAAAGGATCCACAGGTGGATCAAATAAAAGATACTAAAACTGTTCAACAGACTTTAGGCATCTAGAGCTTTCAAGATTCCCTAGTGACGCCCTGAGCTCCCAGCCAATTACGCATAGTACCTGTCACTTAACCTTTTGGAAAATACGTCAGTTTACACTGGTAAATACAATTAACTGACTCATTTTGGAAAAGAGTTTGAAAAGTGATTCGAGTGCAAACGGCACAAAATATCTTGACACATTGATTAAAATGCACAGAGGCAAAATTAATCTTTTATACTTGGGACAATTTTATTAATAAAAATCTTGTATCCGATTTACATGGTTGTCCAACATTTAGGGCCGGTGATTATACAATACAAGCCGGACAAGATTAATCGACACACCACAAATATAATCTCACAAGAAGATACCCTTACGAGTGAGTATACGTTATACATATGCAACAGGAGGTGTTTTGCCTACACCTTGTGCTTACGTCGTGGCCATTCACTTTTTAAAATGAGCCAAGGATATCCAGGACACGGTCATTAACCCCCAATGTTATTTGTTATCAATCAATACAGATTAAAACGGGATTATGCAATTTAATCATCTCCGATTAAAAGGTTTCTACACCCGACCAAGCGGTATTTTTATAATACCGTATCCCAAGCCCGTATAAGGGAAAATAAGTTAAAAGTATTTACCTGAGCTAGCAATGCAATTTATACTCAGCCGTATATTCTAATCAGCAAGCACAAGTACTTCTACTGGGGCTCTCAATCTGGAACGAAGGTTTTATTAACCTATTAGATTCCTAACGGGTCTTATTTAAGTCGTAACTTAGACCGGTTAGTTTTAAGGAAGGTTTACGGTTCAAACGCATGATTAAGCGAAGACCGGAATAGAATGTGATTTAGACCCGACAAGTTTGAAGACTTGTATAATATGGGTAAACTAAACACATTCTAGATTTTGAGATAAAAAGGATAAGGTTTGACCCGTTTCGGCTAATTTATGCAAACTAGTTACATAAACCGAACCGAATGCGCCGGAGGCGTAACGGGTAACCATATGGGTCCTAAACAGGTTTCCTAAGTTAATTATGCCTCAAATATGTTGTGACATCAGTAAGATGTCTTTCATTATGCCCGGGATGTTTTTAAACACAAACTAGGCCCCGTAGGGGTAGTTTGGTCATTTTAAAGGTTGTAAAAGAGTTTAAGTATTAATCTGAGTTACGGGTCTGATGTAATCAGTAAAAATACTCAATTTAATAAGTTATAACAGTAGGGTAAAGTATATATGTGAAATTTATCAATTATAACCAAACTATGCACCGTAGGGGCATTTTGGTAATTTCACATAAGCCGAAAAGCTCAAAACTGGAGTCTGAGTTTATCAACCTTTTCTTACTGTTAAAACATCTTAGTTTGCCTCAAATATCAGTAGGTATCAACCCGGGTATGTTCGATATAATTTTAATACATACTATGCGTTAAAAACGCTAAATAAGGCGATTAAAGGCCATTTCCGGGTTCGATACTTAAATCTGATATTTTTATATTTCCAGAAGGCTTAAAATAATTTATTTATCATTCAAGATCAGTAGCAAAAGGTTTGGAGTCGTTTAGATATGTAAAACTCATTTTATAGCCCGTAAGGGCAAAACCGACAATTACCGGATTAAGCCTACGACTACTAGTTATGCTCAGCCTAGAATTAATTAAAAATCTTTAAAGATCCCAAAATAATATATTACATCAGTGGGTATTAAGTTTGATACCAAAAAGTAGGCTTAACTAGGCTATACGCTAATTACGCCATTTTATTAACATAAAGCTTTAAATTTGCGATAATGAGCATAACTCTTAATCTACAAGTCCAACTGATGTCAAACTTTGCATACAAGTTTATATATCAGTAATTTAAGTTTCTACTCTTTTACATTTCCAAAAATCACGTTTTAAGGTAATAAGGGCATAATGGTCAACATATGAGCTATTAACGGAAACGCGTAAACGAATGGGTCAATCAATGAACCAACCACAGAGGGTTATGCTAACATGTAGCCTGGTCCTAAGGAAGCTCTAAGGCATATCCAAATCATACTAAAACGGGTCAGAACTGAAGTCAAAGCAAAAGTCAAAGCTTTGCGACTTTCGGTTCCGAATCGGTTCAAAACGGAAAGTTGTCGAATCAAACAAGCTTAGTCAAGTTCTTATGCTTATTCTCAAGTTATATGAATGATAAAATAGGTTACACGCCTTTTACATTGTTAATTATGTGTTAAACAAAAGATTACATTTCTGTTGACTTTTTCTAATTATCTTTGACTCGACAAATGACCTAGTTAGGATGGGAATCAGTGGATGCCCTTTTAAGGGTTTAAAGCCCACATAATTACCAACTTATAACTACCTTTGATTCGACTAATCACTGGACCATTAGTGATTAATCGTTAAGTCAACCTTTAATTACGACGGTTGACTTTTAAGTTAAACTAAGCTAAAACTTAAACTAAGGAAAGATTAGAAAACTTACTGAAGTCCTAAGCTTGCTTAGGAAGGTCTTGTGTCTGCTCTTAAGCTCCCAAAAGCTCCAGAAATGCACAAGTGAAGTGTGAAGGATGTGTTGCAACTTATTGGCTTTATATAGTGTTTAGATCACCACAAATTCTTGACACCCAAGTCTATGAGTGACCACAACATCTTAACAAGTGTCCCTAGATGTTTAGGGGGTGTTTAGGGGCCAAGAATTATGAGGAAAATCGTTTAAAAGTGAGTTGCAACGCTTAAAACAGCCAACAGCCAAGTTGCTGTCGCTGGCAGACTGGTAGCGCACCGCTACGCTTCTGATGTAGCAGTGCGCTAGCCCTCCTCAGGGGCAATTCTTCCATTTTTCAGTTTGCATCCCTGGCTCTTGGTACTCCGAAAGGTCAACTAAGCTTAATCCTTGCATTTTGACCCCTTATTATTTATATACAAGGGCTTTATGACTTATACTTACTTTTCCAAGTCCCTGGACACTTCCGGTTAACCCGAAAAGTCATAACTTTCACCGTTGACGCTTTAACCCCTCGTACACGAATTTGATCATAACTTTCTCATACGATAACGAAACTTTATGAAATTTTAATCGTGCATTCTAGTGAGCATAATTAACCGTTACAAAGCTTTGGGTTTGCTAAAAGGTCACTCAAAGGTATAACTTAAACATGTTGACACATTTAACCCCTGAAGTTTGTAACCTCTCACTTTTAGCTTCGTATGATCTATGATTTATTCGTTTGAAGGTATGAGCATCATGTAGGGCTAATGTGCAATACATTTATTCACTGTTGACATTTAGAACTCGTATATTTACATACTTTCCATGATTGTCAACTTTAGTCCTTCTAGAACATTATTTCACACGTTCAAACATATGACACGTGTCAACACATTATAGGACGTGAATTTTCGAGGTGTTACAAGTAATGTATACAAAACCCCACATACCGGCTGTAATTTGGTGACTACAAAGACTTAATCCCTGTAATTATAACTTTGAAAATATTTAAGAATTTATAAAGCTTTTTGATAAAAATAGAATGACTCACATTGCAGATTTAATATGGGCAGAGTCTAGTCTACTGATTAGCCTTGTAACCTAAATTTAAACAACATGCACACGAACTAGGTCAGTAACTAATACAACATTTACGATAACTCACGAGATTAAACCCTCACAACGAATGACAAAATGCAATACTTAAACATCCATCGAATTCACGACGAATGACAAAGCATAACCCTAATGTGGGCAGCACTTAAACATCCACTGGATAGTTTTAATCGATCAGACATTGAATCGTAGCAGCGATCGAGTTAATACCCAGTATCGTAGCAGTACCCCACTAAAATTGAAAGTAATTTCGACTTTGGAGCAGCCTAACTTCGTTTTTGATATTTGATTTCGACACCAGAGAACAGTGCATGCAACTGGCTATTTATAGCTGAAAAATAGGGCTCACGCGGCCCGCGTAAGCCTTCGGCTTACCTTTACGCGGCCCGCCTGGCCGCCTAGTCTACGAGTAGGGTTGATTGGTCACGAGTAGGCTAGCCAGGTGGACACCACGTGGATCTGGAACACTTATCCGGTCAAACAGGTCTTGACGCGGCCCGCGTAAGACAATGCTTGTCTTTTACGCGACCCGCCTGAACACCATAAATCTTGTTTTCTTGATTTTTAGTGCACAGTATGGTTTCAGGGGTCCGGGTTTTCACTTGTGGGTTAGTTTAGGACATTTTTGAGAGTCCTTACAAAACGGTACTTAAGGATTGACCGGTACTCCACCGCTGACATACGTTGACCCAAACCTTCAATAGGAATAACAGTTAAGAAATCCTGAGCTTGAGGCCTCTGTAGGCATTCAATGACGGCTTTCTGGCGGGGGGATAAATGGAAATCTTCTCCCAAACTTTGTGCGATTCGACAACAAAGGGCATTCGCCAAAGTTTTCTGTGGCTTTTTGGGGGCGGTGTCCTTGTTAGAGAAACCGCCGAGATCAAAGTCAGGTAGAGATTCATGCAAGCGTTCCAAGGCGCTGGCATAATCCGGATCAGTGCTAGCAACCCCACTGTTACGTAAGATGTGATCCTGTAACTCCCAAGATTGAGACCTGGAAGCAACAAAGGCATAGGCAGCCACATCCTGGGCCGAGAAAAGGCCCAACCCACCAAGCCGCATTGGCAAGGTCGCGATTCGCCACTGTAGTTCATCAAAAAAAGGACCCCCACATACGACAATGTCTTCTATTGCCTCCCGAAGACCTTTATCAAAACATGAAACAGCATCATCCACAAAGGGGGGCTGGCAAGTTCGCAAACCAAATAGCAACTTTGCAACCCCCATACAAGATCTAAGCAAGAGGAGTTCGCTTTGAGGATCCCGCAACAAGGGAATGTGTCCCATAATGTCAACAGCACGCGTTGCCCTCTTAGCCGCAAGACCACTAATAAAACTAGCATCACGGCTGACTGCCCCTCCTAACAGTTTGACACCTCTCCCCGGCCTCCCAATCTCTCTGGGGAAAAGCCCTGGTCGGACTTTCACCCCGTTGCATGTTGGCCAAAATACTTTAGTTTTTCTAATATTAAGTCGTAGCCCCAAAGCTTGACCCTCCGAACCGATGATGTCGAGAGCTTTAGCAACCTGAACAGCGTCCCCGATAATCGTCCCGTCATCCAAGTACCAAGCATGGAAGGGGAGTTTACAGTTTTCTTGCACCTAAGCATGGAAGTGTCCCCGATAATCGTCCCGTCATCCGATAATCGTAGGTTATAATTATATGTCTTTGACTTCTAGTAAAAGCTTAACATAATTTAAGGTGTTGACTTTCTCTTAAACTGGTGAGAATTATGGGTTGAGTAAAATAGAGTTATTCTTTTGCTGGGTTAGTATGGGCTGAAAAAAATAGAATAAAACTTTGGATTCACCCACTTTTGCACAAACTTATCTTTAAACCCAACAATTAATCAAGTCGCTAACTCCAATCATTATTATCTCAGGCTGTTGACTTCTTAGAATTTTGACCTCCACAAGACAAGTTTCAGCCAAATGCAATCTTATGTAACAGTTGATTCCAAAAGGGGATTAAACATTAGACTTGTGATCCTTAGTGACTACCATACAGGCAATGCCATCACTGATCACCAAAAGCATTCCAACCTAGGAGTTTTGACTTTCAAAATAAATGTCTTGGTCAAATGCAGAAGAAATAGAGGAGTTATAGTAGCTAATAATTATCATCACAAATTTAAGAGTAGGTTAACTTAAAAAAATGACTATAATACTTGTATCATTATAATAACACTAATAACAACAATATTGACTATTATAAGAAACATATACAATATTGTTTGACCACATTTGAAGTAAGAAACATTTACAACAGGGTTGTTCAAAAAACCCGCAACTCGCAACTCGGCTCGTAGCTCGCTCGAAAAGAGTTCGGAAAAAAGTATCTTAAAAAACTCGATTTGAAACGACCTGAGTAGAGCATGCTTATTTTGTAAACGAGCCGTTCTTAGGCTCGTTTAACTTCAAGCTAGTGCTCGAGCCAAAACGAGCTGCCTCGCCCGAGCTAAAACCCATCCTGACTCGGCTTGACTCGTTTGGAGCCCTAATATACAATATGGTTTCACCACATTTGAAATAAGAAACAAGAGGAAAAAATAAAATAAAAAATATGTCGACGCCTGAGAGATTCGAACTCTCGCGGGGACACCCCATGTACTTAGCAGGCACACGCCTTAACCACTCGGCCAAAGCGTCGTCATGTCATTCCCTTTACTTTCTAAACATAAATACTATTAACACCACCAAGTGCAAACGATACACCATTCATTCATTACAACACTCACCAAACTGAAACAAAAACAAACAATCGTATTATTGCTTTTCAACACCACCGGTTACCACCGCAACCACCACCGTCATGGACCACCTAACCCACCGATGCAACTCATGCAACACCGATCTCCCCCCAAACACCGAACCCCTATGCCCCAACTGCACCCCTAACCCCAATCCTAACCATCTCGATCCACCGTCGAATCCCACCGTCACAACTTCCGACGACAACTTCCTCCTCGACAACCCCTACCTCCACCGTCTCCTCCACCATCTCACCCACTCAAACAACCCCACAACCACCACCACACCACGCTACCACTCCCCTACATCCAAATCCGCCATTAACTCCATCCCTACAGTCACCATCACTCCCGTACTCCTCCACACCGACCCAATCATTCTCTGCGCTATCTGCAAAGACCAGTTCGTAATTAACGATGTTACAAAGCAGTTGCCGTGTAAACATATGTACCATCCTGATTGTATAATTCCGTGGCTAATTAATAACAATTCGTGTCCGGTTTGTCGGTTTCAGATGCCGAAAGAGGTGGTTGATGTCAAGGTTAGGAGGAGGACCAGGTCTAGGGTTTTTAGATTGGAGGATTTTGATGATGAGAGTATGAGTATGGATCGGTTTAGTGTGATCGCGCAGACGGTTGAGGTTGATGTGTTGCCTGATTCGGATAGAACGGGTGGGCGTGGGAATGTGTCGGGTTGGCGGGATTGGCCGGTGAATGGGCGAGCGGTTGATGGTGCGAATGATGCTGATGTTGGGATGCCTTGAATTGTGTATATTTGGGTATGGTTTGATCTAACTTTAGCTGTAATTGATAATGATATGTTACATAGTTGTTGGCTAAGCAGTTAATGCGGTAAAAAAATAGATATCGGTAATCACGGTGGGATATCGATAATTTGAATATCATGCTGAATTTATATATATAACTATTTAACACTAACAATTCAGTATACTTTCCCACCATTTAAAAATTAACCTTTTGCAACTTGCAAAACACCAATAATTGTAGCAAGCAAGAACTGACTAAGGGGCTGTTTGTTTAGCTATTAAGGGCTCCTAATGTTCAGAGCTCTTACTTGTTCATCACTTAATGGTTCAGACGGTTTGTTTTGCTAGCAGATGCCTGAATGGTTCGGACATTTGCCTTTGAATGGTTAAGCATTATACTGAGTTTGAATGGTTAAGACCTCTAATCTGAATTGGTCAGACATTTGCCTCTGAACGGTTAAGCATTATACTGGCTCTTAATGGTTCAAACATCTTACTGGTTCAACACTTAATGCTTTAGACCTCTTACTGGTTTGGTACTTACCCATTCAGAAGTCGCTAAACAGCCCCTAAGACTTAAAACACCAAGATTTAACACTAACAATTAACAATTAAGACTTAAAACACTAATAGCAGTAATAAGAAGAAAGATGAATGGTAGAACTAAGAAGAAAGGTACTGATATCGGGAAAATCAGTGATATATCGGTCACATATCGTTGATAATATCGGTACCGATATTCTGACCGATATTTTGCACTGATATCTCCCCAGGGGATCGATAACCGATATATCGGTGATATATCAGCGATATTAATTGCATAGGTTGTTGGAAATTGAAGGTTAAGATTGTTTAGACTTACATGTTGCATCCACTTAGGGTTGGAAAGAATCTATATTTCGTGCTTAGGTTTTGATTATTGGACAAATTGTTTAGGATGTCTCACATATTAGTTTACTGAGATATTTTCTCGTGGGTTAAGATTTCAAGTTAAAAGCTTTCTGTTTGACGATTCTCAAGAAGTTCGTATGTTATATGAGGTTGGTCCATGCATGTAGCAGCACTCTAGACAAATCCTATATAGGTTGTGTGCTGGAGGGATGTTGGGCTCGTAAGGAATGCGCTCCCTCAAATGTCAGCGACATGTTTTGTATGCATTTGTTGCGGTAAACAAATGATGGGTAAACCCACAAACAAATTTGTGAGCTTTAGTGGCAAAATAGACAATAGTGGTTGATACGAGGGGTCCGATGATACAACTTACAAATACATTTCGTTCATATTCTTCAGCAGTTTAATGTTTCATTCGACATTAAAATTATGTCTGAAGTTGATCTTTGGCAAGTTAAATCTGTTACAACTATGAATTTTGTGGCTGCATAAGACCTATTGAGTATTGACACATTATGGATCGATAATGCCTGGTTTACCAATTTTTGTGTAGGTTAATTAAAGCACCTCATCATCGCCTACCCTTTGGTGAAATGGATCTGCTACGATGGCTGGGCTTCTTTGCTGCACCAAGCTATGTAATTCCGTGATCTATCCTAAAGATGATGCCATGGTGGTGAGCGAGCGATTGCTATATTGTTACTTCCTGTAAACATGTTTGGCATAGGTTTTGGTTGATAAAGAATACCATTGTAAGATATATAGTTTATTGTTATCTTTCTTGATCCTGTTGTAGGGATGAGAACGGTACGATACCGGTACCGTACTGGTACCGATACCGTAAATACCGTTACCGAAATTGAGGAAATGTGGATACTGATTACCGTACCGTATTTATAGATTTGGTACCGGTATCGGTACCGGTATCGGTACCGGTATCGGTACCGGTATTTCGGTACTTTACCACATTGGTACCGCTTTGGTGTCATCCATTGTTTTACCTAAAAAAATTTCATGTGCTACCCATCCATCCATTATTAACTGAACTAGAGTAATATATAGAGGAATGTAAACAACAGTTAAACATATTAAGTAGTCAAAAAAATCAAAAGGTAAACATCCATGGGTTCCACTTTTAACACCCAAATTTCAACATGTCTAAAAAATCATCATAATTGATTAAAAATAACCAAACAAAAGAATTTTGATATTGGTTTTTGTAAAACAATGTTCAAGAAAATATAACTTCATAGTGGGATCTAAGATAATAGCAAAATACATAAAGTCATTATTAAATTCGGTATTAATACCAGTATTTACCGAAAAAATACTGGTACCGATACCGTTTTTTACCGATACCGAATTCGAAAAATCTATTACCGATACCGGTACCGTTTATGATCGGTACGGTACCGGTATGGTACCGGTACGGTACCGGTATTTCGGTAAAAAATCTCATCCCTATCCTGTTGTCTCCGCTATCCGAGTCTGTGTTGCTGTGTGGCTTTAATTGAGAAGAGAAGACAATGATATGAAACCATGACGTCCGGAATTTTGATTTGAAACTAATGAACTAAAAGCATGGAAACCAGTTTACATAAAACCCGGTTTTTTAACAACAATTATTTTGCTTACAAGAACCGTTTAGGAACCGCACAATGGAGAAAACATAATCAAGAAAGATAACACTGTGCGGTTCCTAAACAGTTCTTGTAATTCATATCAGCAACAAATCAACGGAGTGATTCACAGCAACAACAACAGTTCTTTGGAGCAATTAGGGAGGGGTTTTTTTTACAGCAACGGTTATCAACAAGCAATAGGCGATTAACACGCAACAAAACCAATGGCGATGAATTAACTCGATTCAACCTAAATTGGAGAGGGCACCCACCGAGCTCAACCCACTACCCAAACATTTTTTTTAAACTAAGGGGCTGTTTGTTTACCTCTTAATGAGGCTCTTAATGGTTCAGACCTCTTACTGGTTCAACACTTAATGGTTCAGACTGTTTGTTTCACGAGCAGATGTCTGAATGGTTTAGACATTTGCCTCTGAATGGTTAAGATTTATACAGAGTCCGAATAATTAAGACCTCTAATCTGAATTGGTTAGACATTTGCTTATGAACGGTTAAGCATTATACAGACTCTTAATGGTTCAGAGCTCTTACTGATTCAGCACTTAATGGTTCAGAGCTCTTACTGATTCAGCACTTAACCATTCAGATGTTGCCAAACAGCCCCTAAGAAAACTGATCATTTAAATAAAAGACACTTTCATTAGTTAAAAAACAAAATACAATATTTAAAATTAAAAAACTTAAATAAACTTGATTTTTTTGTTAGTTTAGCCGGTGTGAGTTTTTTTTGTGTGATGACCCCTTCATTTGAATATTTTAAAAAATGTATAGATATGTGGATGACTAGAATAGAGATTAGAAAAGAGTGATTTAAATGAGGTAAAAATTGTGATATATATAGTCTTAAAATATAGCTTATTTTTTGTTTGTTTTTAAAATGGAGTAATGACATTGCAGCCGTTAGGCGCAATGGCTTCTTCTCGTGAGTTCACTAACCCGGCTACCATACTCATAGGCTCAACCCGGGTAGGTTTGCGGCGGTGTACCAGCCCTACCCGGACCTAATCACTTCTACTCGGGGATATGTGAGTAAGGCGTCCCTTGCATCCTTATAAGAATGAATAAACTCAGAAAGCGAAGCGATCCACAGGAAAAACAATCGACATTCTGCACCAAGAACCAAGAAAGTGGAATTAGAGCGTCTTTAAAAAATTGGAAGTAATGATCAACAAATTAGATTCCTATTCTTCTAAACAGGGCCAGCCCTTTGTAAAATGAGGTGAAGCTTGGGCCCAGGGCCTCATTTTTCAATTTTTTTTGTATATTAAATATGAATTTGGGCTTAGGTTTGTAAAACGTCCACACTAGAGGTGCACAAAATAACCGGTTAATTAACCGTAACCGGTTATTAACCGAAACCGTAACCGGTTAATAACCGATTTAGGAATAACCGGTTAGTGGTTATTTTTAACTGTAGGTTAGTAACCGGTTATAAGTGTTTAGTATAATAACCGGTTATTAACCGGTTTTTTTAAACCGGTTTTTTAACCGATAGACTGGTTAACCGAAAAAATAACCGAAAAATTCAAAAAAAAGGCAAAAAAACCGGTTAATAACCGAAAATAACCGGTTAATTAACCGAACCGGTTAAAGTAATTAACCGGACCAGTTAAAAAAATAACCGGTTAAAGTAATAACCGGTTAAAGTCAAAAAGTCAAATTAACCGGTATAACTGGTTAACCGAACCGGTTATTAAAATTAACCGGTTTGTGCACCTCTAGTCCACACACATTAAAAGAAGAAAATGTGTGACAGACATAAGGAAAACATATAATAATTCGTGTAAATAAAATAATAATAATAATAATAATAATAAAAGTAAGAACAATAATAAGAACAATAATAATAATAATAATAATAATAATAATAATAATAATAATAATAAAGATTTGAAAGATGTAATTTGGGAGGAATAGTGTAATTTAGTCTTTAGTATAGCATGCCATTTTTATGATGTAGTGGCCTAGGGGGGACTATGTGGCGGCTTACCACCTTACCGGGCAAAGTTGAAAGGAATTTATATTGATTGTTAAGCCCTACTTGTTAGACTTCAGAGATGGAATGTGTTGACAAAATGGCAAGAATGATTGATATTTAATTCATTTTATGGCTTTTAAAAATATGGCTTTTAATATCTTTTCATGCGGTGTCCTTTTTAACGAATATTAACAGACGATGTCCTTTACTAGGTATTTTGTTGCAAGTTTAGTCCTTTACACCAAACTCAGTTAAAAACCCTGTTAATTGTTGGGTGTAAAGGACTAAAACTTGCAACAAAATACCTAGGTAAATGACTAAACTTGCAACAAAATACCTAGTAAAGGACACCGCCTGTTAACAATTAACAGGGTTTTTTAACTGGGTTGAGTGTAAAGGACTAAACTTGCAACAAAATACCTAGTTAAGGACACCGCCTGTCAACATTCGTTAAAAAGGACACCACTTGAAAAGTGGTATAAAGATAAATGACAAAACTTATAATTTTTCCTAAAAATATTATATCTTAACTAATATAACCGGAATCTTAAAAGGATTCATCTTTTATTAGGATTTTGACTCTGATGCACCTTAGTTGAGGGTGCTCCGTATTATAAATTATCAACAAATTGTTGCTTGATGTTGTGCCTCATGTATGGGAAGTTTTTCAAAAAAAAAAAAAATTTAATTATTCACTTTTAACCCAAAGGTTTTTTCCTTTTTTCATTTTAACCCTTTTGCTTTTTTAACTTTTAACCTAAAGCTTTCATCTTTTGCAATTTAACCCTAACACTTTTTATTTTCAACTTTAGTCCCCCATAGTTTTCATCTTTCGCAAGTTTTTCGTTTTACATTTCGTTCTAAATTTTGCGAGTTAACACACCACAACGTGCGTGTGAGGTTTAACGTATTTTCGTCAATTTTTTCCGTTTGACATGCGCAACGCAACGCGTCTATTTTCCCCGTTTGATGGATTCGTCGGAACGCGCGTGTCCTAGATCGACTTATTTATTTTTTTCTACGTTTTACGTTTCATTCTAATTTCTTCGGATTAACACACCGCAACGGGTGTGCGTGGTTCAACAATTTTATGTCTGCTTTTCGTCCAGTGTTATTTTTTCCTTTTTTATTTATTTCAGTTTTACGAGTTTTTCCGGTGTTGGTGGTCACTAGCTGTGATGTGACATTGGTGCTACTTGGCACAGTTACATGCATATTTTTATATACGTATTGGTATAATTTCGATTGCTCTATTTTTGACGTAAACGTTTTCTAGAAACGAGTCAGATCAAATATAATACGTTTTCGGTTAAAAAAAACAATTTTTACGTGCATATTTTTATGTGCGTTTTGCTATAAATTCGAGTTGGTATACGTTTCAACGTAAACTATTTTGGTAAACGAGTTAGGTCAAATACAATTTGTTTTTGTGCTTTTTTTATGTATGTTTCGTAAGTTTTGTTTCGAACCGAGTGGAGTCATATTTTATTTTTCCCTATTTTCAGAGGCTCTAATTAATCACTTTTGATTACATGTGTCGTTTTTTCCTTTATACCCGCTAATGTTTTCTATGTATAAGTCGGATCACATGTAATACGTTATGATTGAATGGTATAAACTCGATTTACTTTATGTTTTGATCAAATCGCAATGCTTATATAGGTCACACTAAGCACAATCAGATACGTCGAAACGTACGTTTTCATATGATTAACGCATAAAATAACATTTGGACTAATCCATTCTATATTTACTGTGTACCCGCGCCGCAACGCGTGCGGGTGTTATTGCAAAATTTCTAAGAGGCATAGAACGCGAGCTTAAATATATATAGCTATCCTTACTTTTATTAAAATAGAATTGATTCTACGCATTGCGTGTAATAACCCGACTTTCTAAGTCAAAGTACAAGTCAAAGTCAAGGTCAAGACATGACATTACTTGTATTTGTCAATTCTTGCTTAATTATTGCTTAATTACCTTGTACTCTCGAGATTCGATCTACAGTTAACCCTCTTTCGGTAATCTATATATTTTTGGTGTTTAAACGATATTTCAAACTATGTTTTACAACGCTTATTCGAAACGCATTTATCGCATTTAACGCAGTTTACAATGCATACTAATTAAACGCACTTCATCGCATATTACATCGCATGTTTATACTAAATGCTATCACAACGCAACGCAAACTCGAAACACAGTTATTGGTATTGTTCTATGTGTGTGTTATTATGTGCTTTACTTGTGTGTGCCTTACATATGTTTTGGAATGCTATTCGCAAACACAATCGCAATCGCAACTCTATTGCAACGCTATCGCATCACAATCTCATCGCAAACACGAAACGCAGACTTACTTTTATGCATTTTATGTGTTATGTTATTTGTGTAACTACTTGTTTAATACTATCGTAACGCTTACTCGCAACTCGCTTAAACGCAACACAACGCTCAACGCACGACGCGAAAGTCAGAAAACTAACTCGCACCAGCGTCTAATCGAATGACCCTTCGATCAAATGGCCATCCGACCGGATGGCCATCCGATTGACTGGCCATCTGACCCACACTCTCCACCGCCTTATCTCCCTTTCACCTATAAATACTCGCCTGTCACATCAACTATTCACTGATGTGACAGCTCTATCCGACCAACTCTCTCCCAGCTTGTTCTCAAGCACTTTTCACTCGATTCAAGGTTATTTTCGTAAGTTTTCTCTCTAAATCTTGTACTTCCATCATCAACACACATCTTCTCAACACTTTCTCCATTGAATCATACTTTTCCACCATGAAATCACCTGGTTTGGACTGCTTGAAGGTGACGTCATCACGGTTTCCTAGGCAAACTGTTGTGCGGCTTCATCTCATCAAGATTTGTCCAGATCTAAAGGATTTCCACATTATTTTACACAAATCCCAACTAGATTTCAACACTACTTCACCGATTTCAAACTTTTCTTCAACTTTCTTCACTTTTTACTCAAAATCGTTGGAATCTAGACTCGTTCAGGCTTTATACTCATACTCTAGTTGAGAACCGGTCTGAGAACGGATTTCCACCGAAGAGACGACCGATTCACGGGTTGAACATGAAACTCCGTCAAGAACAGTTAGTCTGATCGAATGGGGGTGATTCCCATCCGATCGACTGAGTTGGACTTGGTGTGGCTTCCGTTGTTTGACACGTCGTCACGCCGTCTCTGTTAAACTTTAAAACTTTTAACTTAGAAAATTTTGCAAAAAGATTTCAAAACATCAGATCGCTGATCGAATAGCCATCCAATCGGATGACCATCCGATCGAATGATTACTCGACCAGGTGACTTGTAAGTTCAACACTTAAAATAATTTGACAAAACTTCAAAGAATATCACACTTTCAATCGAATAGCCACCCGATCGAATGGCCATCCGTCCGGAGGACCATCCGATCGAATGACTTGAATTATACTACAACGAAAACTTCAAAAGTTTCATAAACACACTCACTCCATCGAATGACCAACCGTTCGAATGGTCATCCGTCCGGATGACCATCCGTCCGGATGGTCATCCGATCGACTCATCATCCGACGCTCTGTACACACTGTTCAACGCTTACACTGTCGTTCTATGCTCAGGCTAATCTCCACGCGCTCCCTTCAATCTAAGACTGTGTTTATTTACTAAACACATACTGTGAGTATACTCGAACCCTTTTTGCTTAACGCACTTTTGGGTGTTATATACGTTACCTATATCAAATCACATCAACACACAACGCAAACACTTTTAAACGCTGACCGCTCTCGCATGTTATACGTGTCTCGATGAATGCTTGTATGTTATGTTTACACAGTGATTGTTGCCCGACACATTAGCAATGATAGTACTACAGTTTGGACTCAGCACCTGTCGTGGACAGGGGTTGTTAAGGATTTTACTTCACATGGTCACAATGGTGATAATGTGTTGCGCATTCTACAACTCGCAGTCATGTCGGTTGCATATGTCATTGTCGATAGCTTACTTGCTGTCACACCCCGAATTCCACGTGTCACCGGTGGGCCCGGTGGGGAGTATCGTGACGTGGTTGGCAACATAATAGTCAAACAACACAATATTTAAATGCACAGCGGAAGCAATTGAAAGATACATTTCAACCGAATATAATTATTGTAATATCGTGTATCACAAACAGTTGAAAGTTTATCCACAGAAGGATCAAAATAAATAGGAAACAATAGTTCAACAGACGTTAGGCATCTTAAGCTTGCGAGACTCTTTATTGATGCTAAGGAGAAAATCCAGCCTATTACGCTTAGTACCTGCATTTAATCTTTTTGGGAAAATACGTCAGTTTACACTGGTAAATACAATCAACTGACTCATTTTAAAAATGATTAAAAATTGATTTGGATGCACATGGCACAAACATTTTATAACTTGGGATAATTATTTAAATATATAATCTTGTAAAAGAATTACATGTTCCTTATGCGTTCAGTAGCCCGGATCGTGCCAGGTTAAAGATCAATAGACACACCACATAATCTATTTATGCACTGACAAGTGTACGCCTACACTCCGCGCTTAGGTCGTGGCCATTTCGTAAAATGATGCCAAGGATATCCGGGACATGGTCATTAACCCCCCAAAGGCTTTAAGTAAACAAAACAATTTAAACGGGCCGATTAAAATATCAATTAACCACCATACGATGGAAGATTTAATGCCCGACCAAGCGGTATTTTATATACCGTACCCCAAGCCCGTATAGGGAAAATAAGTTAAAAGTATTTACATTTGCATGTATAATTCACAAACAGCAAATGCAAGTAGCTTTTACTGGTCCTCCTATTCTGGAACGAAGGTTTATAATAACCTATTAGAATCCTAACGGGTCTTTAATTAAGCCTAAACTTAGACCGGTTAGTTTTAAAGATACGGTTCGTACGCACGATTAAGCGAAGACCGGAATAGAATGTGATTCAGACCCGACAAGTTTGAAGACTTGCCTTATATGGGTAATCTAAACACATTCTGAATTTTGAGATAAAACCGATAAGGTTTGACCCGTTTCGGCTAATTTATGCAAACTAGTTACATAAACCGAATCGAACGCGTAATAAGCGTAACGGGTATTCATGAGAGCCATATACAGGTTTCCTAAGTTAATATGCCTCAAATATGTTGTGACATCAGTAAGATATCTTTTATTATGCCCGAAACGAATTTAAACACAAACTATGCCCCGTAGGGGTAGTTTGGTCATTTACAAGGTTATAAAAGAGTTTAAGTATTATCCTGAGTTACAGGTCTGATGTAATCAGCAAAAATACTCAATTTAATAAGTTATAACAGTAGGGTAAAGTATATATGTGAAATTTATCAATTATAACCAAACTATGCACCGTAGGGGCATTTTGGTAATTTCACATAAGCCGAAAAGCTCAAAACTGAAGTCTGAGTTAAACAACTTTTGCTTACTGTTAAAATATTATAATTTACCTAAAATATCAGTAGGTATCAACCCTTGTATGTTTAAAATAGTTTTAGTACATACTATGCGTTAAAAGCGCTTAAAAAGGCGATTAGAAGCCATTTCCGGGTTCTATACATAAAGCTGATATTTTTATTATTCCAGAAGGCTTAAAATAATTTATTTATCATTTAAAATCAGTAGCAAAAGGTTTGGAGTCAATTAGATATGTAAAACTCATTTTATAGCCCGTAAGGGCAAAACCGACAATTACCGGATTAAGCTTACGACTCTAAGTTATGCTCAGCCTAAAATTAATTAAAAATCTTCAAAAATCCCAAAATAATATATTACATCAGTGGGTAATAAGTTTGATATCAAAAAGTAGGCTTAGATATGCCATACGCTAATTACGCCGTTTAATCGCTAAAGAAGCTTCTAATTACGCTAATGAGCATAACTCTCAATCTACACCTCCAACTGATGTAAAATTTTGGTTACAAGTTTATAATTTAGTAATTAAGGTTTCTACACTTTTACATTTTCAAAAATCACGTTTTAAGGTGAAAAGGGCATAATGGTCAACATATGAACAATTAACGGAATCATGCATATTAATTGGATAACTAATGAACCAAGGTGTATAATCACAGAGGGTTATACTAGCATGTAACCTAGTCCAATTAAAGCTATAAGGTATTTCTAAAACATACCAAAACGGGTCAGAACTGAAGTCAAAGCAAAAGTCAAAGCTTTGCGACTTTCGGTTCCGAACCGGGTCTAAACATAAAATTGTCGGGTTGAACATGTTTAGACATGTTCTTACACTAATTACCAAGTCCTATTAATGATCAAACAAGTTGTATGTGTTCTACATTGCTAATTATGCATGAATTAGAAAATAAGCATTCTGTTGACTTTTTAATAACAAGTTTGACCCGACATTTGACCTAGTTAGAGTGGGAATCAGGGGGAACCCTTTTAAGGGTTTATTGCCCACATAATTACCAACTTATAACTACTTTCAATTCGACTAATCACTGGACCAACAATGATTAATCGTTAAGTCAACCGTTAATTACGACGGTTTGACTTTTAAGCTAAAACTAAGCAAAAACTTAACTAAGAAGGGTTAAGCATACTTACTGAAGTCCTATGCACGATTAGTGATCACTTGAGCCTGCTTTGGAGCTCCAGAAATGATCAGAAATGCTGAAGGAAGGTGTGAAGAATTGGTTGCAACCTTGGCCCTTTATATAGTGCTCAAGAACTCATGGATCATTGACACACAAGTCTAACCAAGGCCATGGATCACTTCCAGATGTCCCTAAGTGTCTAGGGGTTGCCTAGGGGTCGTGCAAGATGTGGAAAATCGATTATAAGTCGGTTAAAATGGCCATGGCAGGCAAGAACCCAAAGAATTCGGATCAGATGACCCTAGGCGTCACGCGTAGACCCCCCCCCCCTGGACCTTCGCGTCGCGCGACGCCCCCCTGCACCAAAATCATATTTTAGATTTTTATGTTTTGGTCTTTGGCTCTTGGAAACTTTGCTTCGACTTTATTTCTTGCACTTTGAACCCTCCAAATTGACTTATAAGGGCTTCAAGACATATACTCACTTTGTTAAGTCCTTGGTTAACTTTATTGTTACCCGAAAAGTCATAACTTTCAACGTTGACGCTTTAACCCCTTGTATACGAATTTGATCATAACTTTCTCATACGATAACGAAACTTTATGAAATTTATATCGTGCATTCTAGTGAGCATAATTAACTGTTACAAAGCTTCGGGTTTGTCAAAAGGTCACTCAGAGGTATAACTTAAACATGTTGACACATTTAACCCCTGTAGTTTGTAATCTTTCACTTTCTTTCATATTTAGCTTCGTATGATCCATGATTTATTCGTTTGAAGGTATGAGCATCATGTAGGGTTAATGTACAATATATTTATTCACTGTTGACATTTAGAACTCGTATATTCACATACTTTCCATGATTGTCAACTTTAATCCTTCTATAACATTCTTTCACACGTTCAAACATATGACACGTGTCAACACATTATAGGACGTGAATTTTTCGAGGTGTTACATCCTCACCCCCTTAAAAGAAATCTCGACCTCGAGATTTACTGAAATAAATAGGGGTACTTTTATTTTATCGTGGGCTCAACCTCCCACGTATATTCGGGACCTCTACGGGCATCCCATTTTACCTTTACAATAGGCACATGCTTTCTTCGAAGCTTCTTAACCTGTCGATCTTCAATCGACAATGGTTTTTCCACAAATTTCAAGCTCTCATCTATATGCACATCTGCGTGTGGTATGACTAGCGATTCGTCAGCTAGGCATTTCTTCAGATTGCAGATGTGGAATACGTTATGAATACCACTGAGCTCTTCAGGTAAATTTAACTTGTAAGCCACTGATCCAACACATTCGATGATCTCGAATGGTCCTATATATCTCGGGCTTAACTTACCTTTCTTGCCAAATCGCATCACTCCTTTCCAGGGTGATACTTTAAGCAACACTTTATCACCTACTTCAAATTTCATAGGTTTACGCTTTGGATCTGCGTAACTCTTCTGCCTATCTCGGGCAGCTTTGAGACGTGATGTCGTGGTCACAATCAAATTTAATCCAATTACTACTAAATAGATAGCGGTAAGTGGGTATCGAACACAGGGAGTTTGTGGAATGTGTGTTATTTGAAGATTTATCTAAATTACCTAAAGTTAAACTAATTGCAAGAAAAGTAAAATTCAAGAGTTGGTTTGATTGGATTGGTTTTAAAAACTAAGAATACTAATTAATTTGCGAAATGAGAGTTGAGTTTATAAACAATTTGGAGACGAATGATCATCCTAAGTTTCCGGTTTGCTTCAACAATTGTGCTATCATCCACTAGAAAGAACTACATAGACATAGTTCGCGTGTAATTACTTATTGTGATAAAAGGGAACTAAGTACTCAGATTCCTAGAACGTGAGGTTGTTACCCAATGACCAATCAACCCTTACCCAATCCTACTTCTACCCATGATATCTCGATTGCCAACGGCACCAAGAACGTATGGTTTCAAACTAGAATGTCATAAGAATCAACAATTTACAAATAAGCAATCACACACCATGATAAACAAAACATAGATAGAGTTTACCATTCTAGAAATATGGAATCAAAACACAATTGTCTCATACAAACCTTCAACCTAGGATGACCATAAAGAACCTAGCCACTCATAGCTTCAAACAACATCTTAACAAGAGTTTCAATGTTCATATGGATCAAAGCACACCAAACTAATGATTAGGATAATGTTTTTTTCTTGCCAAAAGTCTCTAACAAGCTCCCACAATCGAGTCCCAAGCAGGTGTGTAACCGAAGAGAACATGATTAGACACCTTAATTCTCCATAAAAAGGCTATTAAATGTGATAAGTTACATCTCCTTTCCATTCGGTGCCAACAAAAGAAATATGCCGCCAATATCGAAGCCCACTTTCACCTCCATCAAGTCGAAGCCCAATGGTGATGTTTTATAATTTATTGTAATATATGCATATGTCAGCCCACTGTATGCGATTAATGTGATGATTTCTATTGTTGACACCCAATATCGGCCCAAGTCCACATGACTCCCCAAAATATTATTTTCTATTCACGTGATGTTCCAAATAAGTGCCTGCAAGCATGTGATGATTTGATGTTGTTTCCCAAGAAAGCCAAAGAAGTCCTCTGGCGGCTCCAAGGATGTCACCTCCTTTGTCTGCATATGAGATGATGATTATGTTGTTGCCTTTTATTTTCCCTACACGTCGTCCAACATATATGGTTTTAAAAATCCTTTTAGTTTCCTCAATAACCCACATGTGTGCGCCGACCTTCTCTTCAAACCGTAACCTACGCGTTCCAATTTAACCGAATTAAGCGATTTACCTGTAAAACACACGAACACTCGTAGTTATCACATTCATGATACATAACCGTGTAAAATATGGGATATGCACGTATTTAGCTCATTTAAGGGTTGTCCTACGGACCACCCGTCAGTAACTCTTCTGCCTATCTCGGGCAGCTTTGAGACGGTCACGAATCTGGACAATCTTCTCCGTTGTTTCAAAGACTATCTCTGGTCCTGATAATTGGACATCTCTAACTTCCGCCCAACAAACGGGCGTTCTACACTTTCTACCGTATAAGGCCTCGAAAGGCGCAGCCTTGATGCTGGTATGGTAGCTATTGTTGTAGGAGAATTCGATTAATGGTAGGTGGTTATCCCAACTACCGCCCAAATCAATCACGCATGCTCGAAGCATGTCTTCCAAAGTTTGAAAAGTACGCTCACTCTGACCGTCCGTCTGAGGATGGTAAGCCGTACTAAAATTCAAACGCGTGCCCAAAGATTGTTGGAAACTTTTCCAAAAATGTGACGTGTATCTAGTATCTCTGTCCGAGATAATAGACACAGGTATGCCATGCAAAGCTACAATCTTATCCACGTACAGTTGGGCTAACATGTCGGAGCTATAAGTCTCCTTAATGGGTAGGAAATGTGCTGACTTAGTCAGTCTGTCTACGATCACCCAAATGGTGTCATTTCCTTTCCTTGTCTTAGGTAACTTGGTGATAAAATCCATAGTTACCATTTCCCATTTCCAAGTGGGAAGTTCAGGCTGTTGTAGCAACCCTGACGGCTTTTGATGTTCTGCTTTGACTTGCGCACACGTCAAGCATTTAGCTACATAGGCAGCTACAGACTTCTTCAAGCCTATCCACCAATAGTTTGCCCTTAGATCCTGGTACATCTTATCAGCTCCAGGATGAACGGAATATTTGGAACTATGGGCTTCCTGGAGGATAACATCCCGAAGTCCTCCATAAATTGGAACCCATATTCGTCCATTCAATCTAAGAATTCCATCCTTGCCAAGAGATAACTGCTCCTCAGTTACTCCTAGCTTTTCGTTAGGATAGTTAGCTTCCAACACCGCTTCCTTCTGTGCAGCTAACAACCTTTCATTCAAACTGTTCTTTATTTCAATGCTCTTGGCATTGATTCAGATGGGTTTCACCCTTTCCTTTCGACTCAAGGCGTCAGCGACTACATTCGCCTTGCCGAGATGATATCTGATTTCACAATCATAATCATTTAAAGTCTCCATCCAACGGCGCTGCCTCATGTTTAAATCCTTCTGATTAAACAGGTGCTGGAGACTCTTGTGATCAGAATAGACCACAAACTTGATCCCATACAAATAGTGCCTCCATAGCTTTAGTGCAAATACAATGGCACCCAACTCCAAGTCATGGGTGGTGTAGTTCTTTTCGTGCACCTTTAATTGACGTGATGCATAGGCAATAACCTTGCCCTTCTGCATAAGCACACACCCCATGCCAGTGTGTGAT
The DNA here is from genome assembly GCA_030545235.1 of Helianthus tuberosus. NCBI lineage: Eukaryota > Viridiplantae > Streptophyta > Magnoliopsida > Asterales > Asteraceae > Helianthus > Helianthus tuberosus. The sequence continues at coordinate 33,307,709 of CM060424.1, read as the reverse complement.
GCATCGCAGTACACTACGAAATCTTCGGTACCTTCAGGTAATGTCAGTACAGGAGCGTTGCTCAACTTTTGCTTCAAGATATCGAAAGATTCTTGCTGCTTGGGTCCCCAGTCGAACTTTATTTTCTTCCTAGTCAGAGAAGTTAGAGGTGCAGCAATCCTTGAAAATTTTTCAATAAATCGTTTATAGTATCCTGCCAATCCCAAGAAACTGCGAATTTCCGTGGGCATCTTCGGCTCTTGCCAGTTCATAACTGCTTCCACCTTAGCGGGATCTACTTGGATACCACGCTCACTAACCACGTGTCCAAGGAATTGGACTTCTCGAAGCCAAAATTCAAACTTTGAAAATTTGGCGTAGAGTTTCTCATGATGTAGAAGTTTAAGAATACAGCGAAGGTGTTTCTCATGGTCAGCTTGGTTCTTCGAGTAAATAAGAATGTCGTCGATGAAAACGATGACGAATTTATCTAAGTATGGCTTGCATACGCAATTCATGAGATCCATGAACGCGGCTGGTGCATTAGTGAGCCCAAAAGGCATCACTAGGAACTCGTAATGACCATAACGAGTCCTAAATGCAGTTTTGTGTATGTCTTTATCTCTAACCTTCAGTTGGTGGTAGCCTGACCTCAAGTCAATCTTCGAGAAATAACTTGCCCCTTGCAATTGATCGAACAAATCGTCGATCCTGGGCAAAGGATACCTATTCTTTATTGTGACCTTATTAAGTTCACGGTAATCGATGCACAGACGCATCGATCCATCCTTCTTTTTGACAAACAAGACAGGTGCTCCCCAAGGAGACGAACTAGGTTTAATGAAACCTTTAGCTAGCAATTCATCCAGTTGTGTTCTCAATTCCTTCATCTCCGTTGGTGCCAACCTGTAAGGTGCTCTAGCAACAGGTGCTGCTCCAGGGATGATGTCGATTCTGAATTCCACTTGCCTATCTGGTGGTAAACCAGGTAGTTCTTCAGGAAAAACTTCTGGGTATTCAAAAATGACGGGGATGTCTTCCATCTTGGGTTTCGGCTCATCGATAGTCACCTGTGCCATGTAGATGACACAACCCTTCTTTAAACACCTAGAGGCCTTGAGCATAGTCACTTGCTCAGGCAGTCCATACCGGGTATCTCCCTGAATGGCAAGTGATTCACCAGACGGAGTCTTGATCACCACTTGCTTCTTATTACAGACAATTTGGGCCTGGTTATGAGATAACCAGTCCATACCCAAAACTATGTCAAAACCGGCTAACTTAAAGGGAAGTAGGGATAGAGGAAAAGAGTTGTTCTTAATGGATATGACACATCCATCTAACACAGTTGAGATGGTTTCTATGGTGCCATCTGCTAACTCCACCTCATACTTCACACTTAAAGTTTTAACATGCAATTTCAACAATTCACAAAACTTATTATCTACAAATGATTTATCTGCGCCTGAATCAAAAAGTACTCTTGCATAGATATCATTTATGAGAAAGGTACCTGTGATCACGTTATCGTCTTGCACAGCCTCCTTCGCATCCATCCTAAAGACCCTAGCATTGGTCTTCTTGGCCTCTTCAGGCTTCTTAGCGTATTTAGGGCAGTTGGTTTTAATGTGCCCTTTCTCATTGCAACTGTAGCACGTTGCATCCTTCAACTTTTTGCAATCCAAGGTTTTGTGTTCCTTGGACTTGCATATCCCGCAAGCAAAAGTTCTTGACTGAGTCTGCGAGTTTGAGTCGAGTCTGCACTTTCCAAAGTGCTGTTTCTTGCAGATTTTGCATTTGGGCTTCTCACCAGACTGATGCCCATCTTTCCTTGACTCAGACCCCTTCTTGTTGTCACCGTTTCCTCGGTGCTTCTTGTTTGACCTCCGTGAATTATCATCTTCACGTTTTCTTTTCTCAGCATCTTTGTTCCTCAGCGATCTTTGTCTGACCGCATCCAGAGTGAGGGACAAAGATATGTCGGCTACAGATCTGAAAGTAGCTGGCCGAGAGGCCTTCACGCTTGCCTTTATCTCGGGGGCTAAACCCCCAATGAAACAAGCTATTCGTTTGGGTTCCGGGGTTACCAAATACGGAACCAACCTCGACATTGTATTAAAGCTCGTGAGGTAAGCTTGGCAATCTAGATTGGTCATTACCAACGAAAGAAAATCTGACTCAATCTTCTCGACCTCATGCTGAGGACAGTAATTCTCCCTGATGAGGGCAACGAATTGTTCCCATGACATGTTGTACAATGGGATCTTCCCAGTGTCTTGAATCAGTGATCTCCACCAGGCTAAGGCTTCGCCTTTAAAAGATTGTGACACAAACTTAACTATATCCCTCTCAGCGCACCCGCTGATATCCACTACTGTATCCATCTCATCTAACCACGTCATGCAGTCAATGGCTCCTTTTTCCCCAGTGAAATCTCTGGGTTTGCATGAAACAAAGTATTTATAGGAGCAACCCTTACTACGGGGTTCTTGATTTAGTACAATCTGTTGAGATGGAGCACTATGGTGGTTTGAGGAGAGTCGATCATCATCTTTCTTCGGTTCTTCCTTCTTGGAAGGTGGCTTCGAATGCGGTGTAGATAGGGTCCTACTTCGAGTCCCACTATATTCTTCATACTGCCGCTCTAAGGCCTTTGTAACAGCGTCGTCTACTAACGCTTTCAGCTCAGCACCCATTATATTAATTCGGGCGTTATCATTATTCTCCACTGGGTGACTATTAATTTCATCCGAGTCAGCCATTTTAATTGAACTGTTACATAAAACAAGGACAATAGTTTACTTGGGAGTTTATTATGGGATTGTCTTTTATGGCAATTCATTAACCATGGTAAACAGAGACCAGATTTGGTTAATTTGTTAATCATATTTATTTAGGATTTTTATCATAATTTATCCTAATTATAAAAACAATAACAGTTTTATTAGTGGCACAAAAGGCCTAGTCACAAGGACATTTTAAATCATAAGCTATGATTTCAGAGAATCAAGGCATGAAGGTTTGAACCTAGTTCATTACCTTTTTCGGACAGGGAGTCATAGCTACCACTGTCTTTTGGCTCATATAGAAATGAGCAGGGCCCGTAGGCGCTATATTACCAATGTATGGTCAAAATATGATCATCTTAATTGATGATTTAAACCCATGATGCAGAGATCATTAAGTTGGGTTAGGAATCTTTTGAAGAATCCTTATATGAGAATGACGTGTGTGATTTTAATGAATCACGTCTGCCAGGAGTGTTAACATATTTTCAGATGTTAACTGGGATCTGAATCTTTTAAACAGGTCTTACCATCTTGGCCAGGTCTTTACGATGACACTCAGGCTAGGTTTCACTCTTAAGATTCTTATTCAATATTTATTAGGCAGATCATTATTAAAAGGAATGATTTTGATTTATTTATAATATTTATGCATATAATGGCAAAAATGGAATTTATAAATTAAACACTCCATTAATTATTAATAGATTACACATCGCCCTAAACGAGACTTTTTAGACAAACAAGTTACCCACGCAGGGGTCAAACAACATACTGGTCCACGCAGGGACTTAAACAAACATCATACCCTCGTAGGGGTTAACAGAAGGATAGACCCACGTAGGGGTCAAAACAAACAAACATACCCACACAGGGGTCAAGACAGGCCCACGCAGGGGCTCGACTGATACAAGGAAATTACAACAACAGTGGAAGGATTCAATGGTCCTTCTTGCTCTTCCCTTTTATTAGGCTTGTCAATCCTTGGAAGAAACTTTGTCGCTCCCTGCGGTCTCTGTGAAAGTCTCGCTCGACCTGGTCCAACCTCTGAAGAATTTCTTCCCGTTCTAGGGGAGAAAACCGTGGCGGCTGCGATTGTTTCCGAATTATAGGTCTAGTAGGTATCTGGTACCCATGAGTTGGGTACCCTACTCCCCAAGGAGCTCCATACGGTCCTTCCGGGTTAAAGGCGTTGTAATTGGCCGCTACCAAGTATGGGTCGGCTTCAGCGTAATTATAGTTGGTGTGAGCCGGCGGCTCAAACGGGTTGTACGCCATAGAACCAGTGTAGGCAGGAATCGGGTTATCAAAACCCATCGGCGGTGGTTGCGGTGCAATGGGGTTCGAAGGTCCACCCATTTGTGGATCTTCTTGAAGTGGCGGATAATGACTGCCACTTGATTGTCGAGGAGAGCTAAAATGAAAGTCCCCTCCTCGTGCAGACATACGTGCTCCGGTTCTCCTACGCCTCGGCGGTTGCGGAGGTGCCGGCTGAACTGGCGGCGGTGGCGTGACTGCCACAAATCGTGAATCCTCAGAGGGATCCTGCTGCTGCTGCTGGTGAGGCGACGAATGATGCGAGGGTGTAAAATACCACTCGTATTGATTAAATCGTGCCTGGTAACTGTCCGGACCATGGTAGGGTGATCCATGAAAAGGCGAACCATCCGAGACCTCGATAGGATGGTTGGGAGTTCCGGTTGCAGGCTCGACGGGATCGGTGTCCTCGTCCATATCCTCTGCATGATCGCCGGAGTAATGATCCTCTGGCCCCAATGGGTTAAAACCCACTGGTTCTGGTATGTAATTTGTCGGGTTAAACCGGCCCCTAAAAATAGGTGTGGGGTTACCAAAGGAATTATGCGATAGGGATCGCTGAAGAGGTATGTAAGAAGGTTGAGGGTTGTCGGGCGCATTTTCCGAATGTGGCCCATAAGAGTTATGAATGGGAGGTGTTGAACTGTGCGATACAGATCGTCTAGCTGGTTCAAATAGGTTCCTCCGGTTTTCTCTAGGGTCAGCACTCGCAGTGGTGGTAGGAGCTCGCATGTGCGAAGGTCCTGCCTCGTCGTCATTGGGGGCGGTGATTGGCCCCTTGCCTCGTCCTCTTCGTCTGAAAAATCTTGGCGGCATATTTAATCCTGTCAATATAACATAAGATAACGACAAGAATATATAAAATAAAGGACAAAACAAAACAAGCAAATTAGAATTTGTCCTATGTTATTTGTCTAGACTCGAAAATTTAGGAATGTGTAATTGTGTAACTGAGACTAAACACAAAAGGCTAGTGTTTAATTCACTCAGCGTTGGCTCTGATACCAACCTGTCACACCCCGAATTCCACGTGTCACCGGTGGGCCCGGTGGAGAGTATCGTGACGTGGTTGGCAACATAATAGTCAAACAACACAATATTTAAATGCACAGCGGAAGCAATTGAAAGATACATTTCAACCGAATATAATTATTGTAATATCGTGTATCACAAACAGTTGAAAGTTTATCCACAGAAGGATCAAAATAAATAGGAAACAGTAGTTCAACAGACGTTAGGCATCTTAAGCTTGCGAGACTCTTTATTGATGCTAAGGAGAAAATCCAGCCTATTACGCTTAGTACCTGCATTTAATCTTTTTGGGAAAATACGTCAGTTTACACTGGTAAATACAATCAACTGACTCATTTTAAAAATGATTAAAAATTGATTTGGATGCACATGGCACAAACATTTTATAACTTGGGATAATTATTTAAATATATAATCTTGTAAAAGAATTACATGTTCCTTATGCGTTCAGTAGCCCGGATCGTGCCGGGTTAAAGATCAATAGACACACCACATAATCTATTTATGCACTGACGAGTGTACGCCTACACTCCGCGCTTAGGTCGTGGCCATTTTGTAAAATGATGCCAAGGATATCCGGGACATGGTCATTAACCCCCCAAAGGCTTTAAGTAAACAAAACAATTTAAACGGGCCGATTAAAATATCAATTAACCACCATACGATGGAAGATTTAATGCCCGACCAAGCGGTATTTTATATACCGTACCCCAAGCTCGTATAGGGAAAATAAGTTAAAAGTATTTACCTTTGCAAGTATAATTCACAAACAGCAAATGCAAGTAGCTTTTACTGGTCCTCCTATTCTGGAACGAAGGTTTATAATAACCTATTAGAATCCTAACGGGTCTTTAATTAAGCCTAAACTTAGACCGGTTAGTTTTAAAGATACGGTTCGTACGCACGATTAAGCGAAGACCGGAATAGAATGTGATTCAGAACCGACAAGTTTGAAGACTTGCCTTATATGGGTAATCTAAACACATTCTGAATTTTGAGATAAAACCGATAAGGTTTGACCCGTTTCGGCTAATTTATGCAAACTAGTTACATAAACCGAATCGAACGCGTAATAAGCGTAACGGGTATTCATGAGAGCCATATACAGGTTTCCTAAGTTAATATGCCTCAAATATGTTGTGACATCAGTAAGATATCTTTTATTATGCCCGAAACGAATTTTAACACAAACTATGCCCTGTAGGGGTAGTTTGGTCATTTACAAGGTTATAAAAGAGTTTAAGTATTATCCTGAGTTACTGTAACAACCTGATTTTTTTTTAAACCCTAAACATATATTATTAAATGTCATTTAATAGTCACGTCTAAAGAGCTTATAAAAGATTTGTCATTTCTGAAAATTTATATTTATAAATCCTAATATAATTATTATATAAACTTATTTTGATTAGTATAAGTTTAAAGTGTTATTTAAAAGAAATGAGAAGAGATTGGTTATTTTTCTAGAATGAAAGTTTAAGGGGATGATTGTAATTGAGCTAAAGTATGTAGCTTAAATGAAAAAGTTTTAAAAATCCGTTTATCTACCTTCTAGCCATGTTTTGTTTTCTGGCCCATAATCCGGCCAAACTCCACCGGTTCCTGCGGCCCTCAAATCACCCAAACAAATCACTATGACTTACCTTGTTATCTCGCAATCTCTCACCATAAATCACAGGATCTCAAGCGCGTATCGAGCTATATCTTCGGTCCAAATTATGCGGGTTTACAAAAATAAAACACACGACTGAACCCTATATTATGATGCTCTACTTGCTTCTAGCACACATCTCTCACCAAATCGTCCCTTACTTATATAGCACCGGCTTTTGGAAACCCGCCGCCACCACCGCACGCTATTCCGGTCAAGCCGCCGGTGTCGAGACGGGCATCGATCGAGGTAATCTTCATACCAATCTAATTGTCTTGTCTTACTGTTTAAAATCCGTATGATATTGATTAGTATCATGTTATCTTTGGCAACAAATTATGGAACTAAAAGGGGCTGTTCTAAGGTTCTTTAGTGGGGAAGATGCATGGCACTTAGAACATCAACAGATTGCTTATTATGTCTATGTTTTGCCAAATCCATTTCTTCTTGCAATGATGCATTCTTTTTTTAAACAAATTTATTATATAGTAAATTTCATATTTGACGAATTGTTTCAAATGGTATATATCAGTTCTCTAAATAAGTTCATATCAAATTTGGTAGTTAAAATTTGTAAGTTGTATATTGAAAACTGCGTTGACCAGCATCATATATATGTATTTTTTTTTAATTTAAATGTATTTTTTAAGAAACTATGCATATATATACATACATTTTTTTATAAGAATGAGGGAAACTAGTTTTTTTTATATATATAGATATTTCTTTTGAAACTAAACTGTTGGAATTGTTTTTAATATTTTGTTTTACTAATCACTGACTTATTGAGAAAACTTACTTTTAGTATGAAAACATTATATAATGTTTTGATTTTAAATCACTGCCACCAAATTATTAGATTTAAACTTACGACGGAAATAAATTGTAGGCTTTGACAACGTTTATTCCACACGCACAAATTCTTTACGGTTTCGCTTTTTGAAAATAAGGTATGGACTCTAAACAACTTATGTGTACGGATTTAGATTTTTGCAACCTCTTTGTCGGAAATTTAAAGTCGTTTTTATATGATTTTGTGGTCTTTAATTAAGATTATGTGATATGCTATATGTATATGTATATGGATATAGTTATATTGTTTATAGCAAATATGAACTTGACACCTCGAATTACCGTATATGACGCACCGAGTTATAGAATATGACGCACCGAATTACCGAATGTGATTATGTGACGCACCGAATGTGAACTAACTACGCACCGAACTACCGAATGTGACTCACCGAATGTGGCTAACTCAATGTGTTACGTATATTGGTTGTTATATAGATATAGTTAAGGATTTATACGCTTTATAGTTGTTGTCCCACTGAGTAAGTTTTACTCAGGCGTGCATATGTGTTTTATGTACGTTAGGTTACAGGTTTATCTTAGAGAAGACTGGGGAAGAGAGCTCAGGGGATGAAGCACTCACAGGATTTTTATAAATTTAATAATTTTTTTTTGTGTAATGATTGTAAACTATTGTAACATTTTAAGTTATTTAATGGAATGACGTTTGATTCTGATTACTGTTATAGTGACACGTCAGCCCTAGTCGGGGCGGGGTGTTACAGTTACAGGTCTGATGTAATCAGCAAAAATACTCAATTTAATAAGTTATAACAGTAGGGCAAAGTATATATGTGAAATTTATCAATTATAACCAAACTATGCACCGTAGGGGCATTTTGGTAATTTCACATAAGCCGAAAAGCTCAAAACTGAAGTCTGAGTTAAACAACTTTTGCTTACTGTTAAAATATTATAATTTACCTAAAATATCAGTAGGTATCAACCCTTGTATGTTTAAAATAGTTTTAGTACATACTATGCGTTAAAAACGCTTAAAAAGGCGATTAGAAGCCATTTCCGGGTTCTATACATAAAGCTGATATTTTTATTATTTCAGAAGGCTTAAAATAATTTATTTATCATTGAAAATCAGTAGCAAAAGGTTTGGAGTCAATTAGATATGTAAAACTCATTTTATAGCCCGTAAGGGCAAAACCGACAATTACCGGATTAAGCTTACGACTCTAAGTTATGCTCAGCCTAAAATTAATTAAAAATCTTCAAAAATCCCAAAATAATATATTACATCAGTGGGTAATAAGTTTGATATCAAAAAGTAGGCTTAGATAGGCCATACGCTAATTACGCCGTTTAATCGCTAAAGAAGCTTCTAATTACGCTAATGAGCATAACTCTCAATCTACACCTCCAACTGATGTCAAATTTTGGTTGCAAGTTTATAATTTAGTAATTAAGGTTTCTACACTTTTACATTTTCAAAAATCACGTTTTAAGGTGAAAAGGGCATAATGGTCAACATATGAGCAATTAACGGAATCATGCATATTAATTGGATAACTAATGAACCAAGGTGTATAATCACAGAGGGTTATACTAGCATGTAACCTAGTCCAATTAAAGCTCTAAGGTATTTCTAAAACATACCAAAACGGGTCAGAACTGAAGTCAAAGCAAAAGTCAAAGCTTTGCGACTTTCGGTTCCGAACCGGGTCTAAACATAAAATTGTCGGGTTGAACATGTTTAGACATGTTCTTACACTAATTACCAAGTCCTATTAATGATCAAACAGGTTGTATGTGTTCTACATTGCTAATTATGCATGAATTAGAAAATAAGCATTCTGTTGACTTTTTAATAACAAGTTTGACCCGACATTTGACCTAGTTAGAGTGGGAATCAGGGGGAACCCTTTTAAGGGTTTATTGCTCACATAATTACCAACTTATAACTACTTTCAATTCGACTAATCACTGGACCAACAATGATTAATCGTTAAGTCAACCGTTAATTACGACGGTTTGACTTTTAAGCTAAAACTAAGCAAAAACTTAACTAAGAAGGGTTAAGCATACTTACTGAAGTCCTATGCACGATTAGTGATCACTTGAGCCTGCTTTGGAGCTCCAGAAATGATCAGAAATGCTGAAGGAAGGTGTGAAGAATTGGTTGCAACCTTGGCCCTTTATATAGTGCTCAAGAACTCATGGATCATTGACACACAAGTCTAACCAAGGCCATGGATCACTTCCAGATGTCCCTAACTGTCTAGGGGTTGCTTAGGGGTCGTGCAAGATGTGGAAAATCGATTATAAGTCGGTTAAAATGGCCATGGCAGGCAAGAACCCAAAGAATTCGGATCAGATGACCCTAGGCGTCACGCGTTGACCCCCCCCCCCCTGGACCTTCGCGTCGCGCGACGCCCCCCTGCACCAAAATCATATTTTAGATTTTTATGTTTTGGTCCTTGGCTCTTGGAAACTTTGCTTCGACTTTATTTCTTGCACTTTGAACCCTCCAAATTGACTTATAAGGGCTTCAAGACATATACTCACTTTGTTAAGTCCTCGGTTAACTTTATTGTTACCCGAAAAGTCATAACTTTCAACGTTGACGCTTTAACCCCTTGTATACGAATTTGATCATAACTTTCTCATACGATAACGAAACTTTATGAAATTTATATCGTGCATTCTAGTGAGCATAATTAACCGTTACAAAGCTTCGGGTTTGTCAAAAGGTCACTCAGAGGTATAACTTAAACATGTTGATACATTTAACCCCTGTAGTTTGTAATCTCTCACTTTCTTTCATATTTAGCTTCGTATGATCCATGATTTATTCGTTTGAAGGTATGAGCATCATGTAGGGTTAATGTACAATATATTTATTCACTGTTGACATTTAGAACTCGTATATTCACATACTTTCCATGATTGTCAACTTTAATTCTTCTATAACATTCTTTCACACGTTCAAACATATGACACGTGTCAACACATTATAGGACGTGAATTTTTCGAGGTGTTACACTTGCTTCACATTTCTACGCGTCACATGCTGGTTATGCGTAAACGCTTTCGCTATACTATATGCTATTAAACTTGTGTACTCACCTTTACACTCTGTGTATTGACTTTATTTTAACGTATGTGACAGGTGTTTAGGATGCTATGTTTGCTGTGACGAATCAAGCTAGGGAGTCTAGAAACAAACTAAATAAATCTGAGTTGTCGGAACGGTCTATTTGTCTTTGAGAACAATATCTGTATTAACTGTTTTTACTTTATATGTTGATGGTATGGGACGTTAACAATTAATATATTGTCATTAATAATTGTTATGGATTCTATTGGACAATCTGTTTCGCTCAGTGCCACGCCCCGATGTTTCCGCCATCGGTTGGGTTGTGACATTGCGGTTGTGTTTTTAAAGTGGGGTGTACTATTTTTTTTTTTGCAATTGCTTAATGATCAAAAGGTAGACCAACGAAAAACGTTCAAAAAAATAAGCACAAAAATGTATTATGTTTGACATGACTTATTAAACGTAAAGTAACTCTAATTTATAAAGTTTAAGGCAAATGTATTATATTGACCTGATTCGTTTCAGAACAAAATTTACGTCAAAGTGTAGACTAACTGAAAACGTCCACAAAAATAAGTACACAATGTATTATATTTGACATGACTCGTTTTCGATAAAAATTACGTTGAAACTTAAAACGTCAATTTATACCAGACGTGTACATAAAAATAAGCACGTAAAACTCGAGGGGGTGTCAAAATGAAATGTTACAAAGTTTTTAGAAATTTTAGAAGGTTTAAATGTCAATATTAATAGTTAAGGGATGAAATAAACAAAAAGACAAAAAAATCAAATTATTGTATCTAACAATTTGGTCTATTATATATAATAATGGGTCCTACCTTTACATTTAACAATTTCTAACTTTAATAAACTATAAGGGTACTTGGGGCACCCTCGGTGACCCCGTGCGGGGACCAATTTTGCCGAGAGGGGAGGTGCCGCCATCCAGGCGGGGAGTGAAATAGGGGACCAATTTCGGGGAGGAGGCACCGAAGAGGGGAGGAGAGAGAAGGTGGCCCCCCCCATTCAATCAACCAATGAAACCTTTTTTTTTTTTTTTAATAAAAAAACAAGTCACCTAAGAGGGGAGTGCCGCCATCAAATTGGGGTGTGAGGGGAGTTTAAGAGGGGAGTTGACGTGGCATAACCTGATTGGGTGTGCGTAAGAGAGGGGACTCCCCTCTTAGGGGAGTGCCCCGCTCACCCTAATAAGTTTGTTATTTAAAATATTACAATTTTATTTGCACGACACATATTTTATAAATATCGATATATCAAAGACCCTAGAATGGAAGAAAACACATTACGAAGTAACTTCATAATTACACTAAGTTTTTCAATCTAAATTGCGGAATTTAGCTCTATTGTTAAGCCAACCAAAATATCTCCTCAACTATTTTCTCCATCGACCTTTTGCTTTTGTTGAACACCCTATCATTCCTTGCTTTCCAAAGTGCCAAACGTAACCAATACAATGCTTGAATACTTTATTAAAAATGACGGCTCTCTTTTACCAAAACACCTTTAACCACCAGAAACCAACACCATTCTTGCACCTCCTTCCAAACCATCTCTACTACCGAACACGAGATGCGTATATGATCAGAAGATTCCAAAACCAAACCGCAAGCATCATACACCGTATACGATGATACAAAGATATTTCTTTTAGCGAGTGTCACCATGGATGGAATTTAATCAAGACCAGGCTCCATCCAAATAAGTTTACTTTCTTTGGAAGCCATTTAGACCAAGCCAAACCACAAGCATCACATACCATAGATGATACAAAGATATTTCTTTTAGCGAGTGCCAGCGTGCACCCAGTGGCGGACCCAGGATTTTTTTCCACTGGGGTCCCATTTTCGCTGTTTAGATTTTTTACAACTAAACGTTAGAATTTTCGGGTCAATTGTTGGCCGGGGCAGGGCGAGAAACATAATAAAGTACAATATTAGATAAAACTATATGATCCTTACTCATTAGAAAACACACAGTAAACAAAAGATGTCAATGAAATGGAAGAAAAAAAAAACATCACAAATATTTTAAGTTGTTCCTACGAAAATCAAACGGATATAACTCAGCCAAACTTATCTTTTAAATACTAGACGCACTAAAATTATCATCCGAACTCAAGTTACTACACGTAAGTAATTCGATTGTTACCTCACCAAAATGTTCACTAAACTCTTGTATTTGCATATTTCAATCACATTAATAAGGATTAAATAATATTGGCATGATGTTCCTAGTAATGATAGCCATGATGGCAGCAATTAATCCTCCTAGAATTATTCAAAAATGCCAAACCATGTAAAGTGGGTTGCTAAAAAAGAGGGTTGCTAAAAAAGAAACCAAACACGCTAAAGAGAAGGGTTGAACTTGAGACCTATTTGTTTGGGGAGAAGGGATTTACCAGCACACCAAGTTTATTTTTAATGCTATGGGGTCCAACGAATTATTTTTATGGGGTCCATAAAAAAATTAACATACCGGTTCTACTAATTTTTTAGAAAACATTGGGGTCCGTGGACCCCGATCCATCGTATGTGGGTCCGCCCCTGCGTGCACCATGCATGGAATTTTATCAAGGCCGGCTCTCCATCGATTTTTTTTTGAACGGCAAATTTGGATCACTGACGGACCACTAGAGTATCATCGTGCCATCAGCGGAACCACCCGATCATATCCATCTCCACTAGGCATAATGCCTATACACCAATTCAGGAGGAAACCCAATAAATATGGGAAAAACTCCCTTGTGAGAATCGAACCCAGGACCTATTGGTCCCAAAGACTTATCCCATCCCCAAGATGCCACTAGGCTATAAAGCCATGGGCCAGCTCTCCATCGAAATAAGTTTACTTTCTTTTGAAGCCATTTAGACCAAGCAAATAATCGATTATTCATTGGAAAGAGTAGTGGCAAACCTTTTTTTTTTATTTTTTATTTATGATTAGCGACAGGAGGGCTTAACTAAACTTTTATGGCGGTTGCCCCCAATGGTTTCTACATGGGTCCCCCAATAACTTTCCTTATTTTCAAACAAGTTTTTTTTTTTAACACACAGTTTCAAGCAAAGGCAATTAAAGTTGACCAATGTGTATTATTCTTGTAAAACACGAAGAAAACAAACACTTGATACAATAGCAATACAGTAAACAACAATATTAATGTTACAAAATTCAGCCTTCATTCCATCCCATTATTATCATGACTTCTTTCTAGTTTTACTTTGACAGGGAGATAGGGACAATCTTTAATGGATGAATAGGTAGTGTAGATATCCCAGTAATTTCTCTCATATCAATATCATCAGGTTTTATTCCATCAGGAAGCTTCCAGTCATAATGCAGCAACAAATTAGCAACAACATATTCAACTGTACCCATCCCAAAGTTCATACCCGGGCATATTCTCCTGCCTGCACCAAACGGAATGAACTCGAAGTCAGCACCCGAATAACCAATCGAATTGTTTTCAAATCGCTCGGGTATGAAGCTATCAGGATCTTCCCAACTGTCGGGGTCTGTTGCGCATGCCCAAGCGTTTACAAGTAATCTAGTCTTGGCTGGAATGTCATATCCATTGACAACACAATCCTCCTGGTTCTCTCTAGGAACCAAAATAGGCACACCATGCAATCTTAATGTTTCCTTTATTACCAACTTTGTGTAATCCAAATTTTGTATGTCGGCCTCTGTGACTCTATCGCCCTTCACCACTGATCTCACTTCCGTTTGCGCTTTCTTCAATATCTTCGGGTTCCTCATCATTTCAGTAAATGCCCATTCGATTGTCATTGAAGACGAACTTGTCCCCGCGGTCAACATTTCCTGGATTAATACAAAACATTTGTAAAGATAGAATATTAATGCTCACCACCCAAGGGCGGATCCAAGAAGGTCAAGAGAGTCTGCTAGCCCGGTTCAACAGAATTTTTTAGATTTTATATTTGTAAGATATGATATTTTTTTATAATAAAAACGTGAGTTGGACCCGTAGTTGTAACCAGCAAAGAAGAGAAACCAACTAAAAAGTTGTACTCTACCACCACTAATCTTAATAAAACTAAAATGCAAGGTCGTCTCTGAGAATTCAGATGTCCTGTGCGACTAAAAAATGGGCTGGTAATGGATGATAAACAAAATTATCGTAGAAAATGATAGGACGATAATGGATGATATACAAAATTATCATCGATTATATATAAGCGTGTAATATATATAAAAAGTCAATAATAGGACGATAATGGATTGGTTTTGCAATTCAAAAGGGGGTTGCGGGACAACTTGTTGCCCGTTTACCTGCTACTTATTTGTAATTTGTTACTTTGGCATTTTAATGAAAAAGATACAACAAACGAGGAAGATAATGGATGATAAACAAAATTATCGTAGAAAATGATCTATTTTAATTAGGTTTAAAATATTAAGTTTGTAATTGGGTTAAATCAATGAGTTTATAGTGTTTTTTTTTTGTTTTAGAATAAGTTTATATAAACCATAAATATTTTTTTAAAAAAAAAGTGTACTTACAAGAATGATTGCTTTGATATTGTCATCAGTAATGGCCATATCTAGATCACCGGTCTCTTTGATCCTTATTAAGACATCAACAAGATCTTCATGGTCATTTTTGCCACGTGGTCTACTTCTGTGTTCCCTCAAGATTTTTTCCAGGATAACATCAACTTCCTTGTGCATCTTCAACCACTGAGCTTGCTTCCCAGAAATGACATTGATAAAACTCAAACTAGGATAATAATTGAACAGATTAAAAGAGTTGAATGACTTCAACATAGTATACGTAGAATCGATAATAAACTGTCGGTCTTCGCTAACATCGCCTAACGTAGCCCTGCTAACCACATTATTAACCATCTCTTGGATTGTATCCCTAAGAATGATAGGTGTACCAGAAGAAAAATCAAGAAACTTATAAGTACGAGTAAGCTCCTCCTCTCGAATATAGAAAAACGATCGGCTTTTTTTGGCACTGAGGAGCTCTAAAGTACAAATCTTCTTCATCTGTCTCCAGTAATTCCCATAACGAGCCCATGCAATGTTTGAAGCTTTATAAAAGAATATTTGAGATGTTGTGGTTGTGGGTCTGTCCGCAAAGCTGAGATCTTGGGTCTTCATGATCTCGTGGGCTAACCGTGGTGAGGATATGACCACGGTAGACACTTGACCGAGCCGTAAATGCATGATGGGACCATATTTCCTAGCCAAGTTTCTAAGGTTTCGGTGGGGTGCTATTTTATCGAGTAGATGTATGTTCCCGATAATCGGGAGCTTTGGAGGACCTGGTGGCAGGTTTTTTGGAACCTTGAGTGCCCAAAAAGTGAAGAGAATTAGGGAAGAAACAACAATGGAGAAGACTGTGAAAAGCTCCATTGCTTGAGGTTTTAGTTTTAGTGGTTGTATGCTTAGTGTTGTTCAAGTGCACCTATTTATAACAGGTTATCAATATGTTGTGACAAAGTTATCAATGCTTTCACACATTAAAAAAATGAAATTATTATTTTTTAGTACCCACCGCTTACCGGGCAAAGTTGAAAGTCGTAGATGGCAAAACCCAACATGCGTTCGTCTTCAATAATAGATGAGGAAAAGATGCATTTTTTGACAAACAAAACAAAATAATGATAATAATAATAATAGAAACATTCGACGAATGTTTAGTTTGTCTTTACATGTTTCTAGACTATCTATGATCTCATAATTTTATACACATAACATGAGGTAATCAACAACATAAAACTCAGTAAGTTCTGACCAAACAGTGGCTAAAAGAGGCTAAATTATTAAGAGAAAATTACCAATCTAGCCAAGAAAAAAGTCAAATTACCAATCTAGCCACCTCATGCGTCTTTGGAATGCCACTCATGTACGGGATGAGTCTTTCAAGCATGGGATGAGTCCTTGGGGAGAAACCCAATAAAAAAAAGACACGTGGCGGGGATGAGTCTGCGGACGCATGGGATGAGTCTGCGGACGCATGGCTTGTGGGTCCGCGGACGCATGGGATGAGTCCGCGGACGCATGGGATGAGTCTTTCATGTGATGTGATGTGATGTGATTTGTCACAAGGGTGTGTGATGTGATTTGTGGGTCCGCGGACGCATGGGATGAGTCCGCGGACGCATGGGATGAGTCTTTCATGTGTGTGATGTGATGAGTCTTTCCACGTGTCAGTTGGGGATTGGCGGACGCAATACTTGGCCTGGCAGACGCATTAGAAGACTTGGGATCTGTGAGTGGCCTTTCACAGACGCATGAGGTGGCTAGATTGGTAATTTGACTTTTTTCTTGGCTAATTTTGTAATTTTCTCAATTATTAATAGATACATAAAACAAGTTTAAATATTTACATGAATTAATAATGCTCATGCTCCATTGTATTATATATTGAGAAATTAATGTGAGACGAGTGAGAAGAAGATAGATATGTAAGATTAAATATATTATGGTATAATATTTAATCTAGTAGCCATTATAATCATTTACATTATATGAATCAAAATATATAACAACCTATTAAATAATTAGTTGGTAATTGTTGATGGGCCTAATTACCTTTATTAACTAATTAGGGTTTCCTCCTGGGTGCATATATAAGGAGAATAATGTGGAGGTTAAAGGGTTAGACAATTACACATAACCTAATAATCATAACATCAATATCGACCTCCATCTCCATAGCCGAACTCCCTTATTCGGTTTTCTTCATCACCATCATTAGATTGCACCCTAAGGAGGAACCAGACCAAGATGACAATCATGTCAAATCTTATTGCTGCGTCTCCATCTGGATTCTCTGCTGGCCTGTACATGCTGCAATCAGGTATGTTTATATGTTTTCCATTATGTCTAAACAGAACTGACCAACATGTGGTATCGGAGCATATGTTGATTAGTCAGTTCTGTTTTGTATCCATAAATCTGGAATAAAACTGGAAAACAGTTTTGAAAACCTTAATAAAATCCCGTTTTGCCATCCGAAATCATCATTACGGATGATTACGGATCTGGGTTTTGTCATCTCGAATGCATCTCGGATCATTGCGGATCATTTCGGATCATTACGGATCTGGGGTTTCATTATTACGGATGAAAGTTCATTAAATTTTACTGTTCCGAAATCATAATTTTCAAGAAATTGATTAATAAATTTCCAGATTTCGGATAAAATGATTAAGTTTTGTTTTAGGGTTCATCACATGTTCATGAGAAAATTCGAAAATTCCTTTAGTTTTGGAATGAATTTAGGATTATTGGGTGTTTGTTCCTGTTTGATTTATTTTTATCTAATTAGAATTTTTGAAATCTGTTATTTTATTTATGGATATAATTTTTCGAAATAAACAGATAAATATAATGAATATTTAAACAGGAAACTTAATCCCATAATCCCTAAGATTTCGGATTTGAACCTTATCAATTGATAACTGCTTAAATTAAGGATTTGTGGCTTGAGGAACACATTCCGGATGAACATATGTTCGTCCATTACGGATCAATAACTGTTTGATCATTTCGGATGAATATTCCGGATGAACATCTGTTTCGTCCATCACGGATCAATAACTAACTGATCATTCCGGATGAACATTCCGGATGGACATTCCGGATGAGCATCTGTTTCATCCATTACGGATCATTAACTGCTGATCATTTCGGATCAACTCGGACTAAGCATCACCATTTCGGATGAATCCAAGACATAATTCATCCGAAATCACGCATCTTGGACACATCCGAAATCATCCGAGATCATCCGAAATCATGAGTGTTCATAAAATTTCAAGACTTATTCGAAATCCTCTTACTTTATTGAGCAGTTAATGTGAACTAATAAACATGAATGTCTTAATATCTGGCCAAAGCTGATTTAATTCCTTCATAGATGGCATACTTAACAAGTGCATAACTAAAGTGATTGTGTCAATTTCTGGCCAAAGCTGATTTGTTACAACCACTTTGCACACATGCTTAAATGATTACACTTCTGGCCAAAGCTGTTTTGTCTTCGTTTAAGTAGAACTTTAAATAGTCTATTATTTTGATGTTAGTAATAGACATATCACAACCTCTTCACACAATGATCCTTATATTAATGATCCTTAATTAAATCTTTTTATGATCATTTCGTCTGCCTTATTCTTAGTACCCATAATTTTTACTCACTATAATTTTCTTCTATAAATCTATATCTCATCCACTCTAATTCCTAAATCTAATATGTTTTGTTTTATTTAAAGTTTCTATAAGAATTAGCTCTTAAATTAAATCCTTGATTATCTCTTAAGACATGATAATCCTACTGCTCTCTTCTGATAATGATTACTACAGAAGAAAATTAGAGCATGATGAATAGGATAAATCGAACATGATGTCTCTTATGATAATCAAGATCCCTCTAACATAATTGCTATCACTAAAGTTATTCCAGATTAAGTCTTTCCTAAGACTAATCTATTATATATGGAATAATCACAAGAATTCCTAATATGCATGCCTTCATTTAAAATTCTAAACTATAAGCTAAGTGGTATATGTGAATACATAATAATGTACAATACCATGACCCATAAAGTTAAGGGCTTACGCATGGAAATAAGTACATTTTTCCAGTACATTACATACTAAGATTTTCACTTGTACAATTTGATGCCTTATAAATCAACTATAACCCTCAAAAGTACCAAAGTATAATGAGTGTGTTGATAAGCAACATATGTACAAAGAAATAAATGTTTGAAGCTGGAAAATAAGTTGTTACTCACCTTAGAACCATTTAAAACTTTAAAAGATGATTGTTCTAAGGTCCATAGACAAATTACAAGTAAAAATTCCAACGTTAAGGTTCTTCAAGGGAAAATCTCAGTGCATAATTATGCCATTAGACTAGACATAAGCAACGAGACTATCCATTATTCTAGAGAACAGTTGGATAAATTAATTAGATAGTCACTTACTAATGATATTTAAGTCTGCTAATTTTAATATTCCTATTATCACATGATTAGTTGACTCTAGTTCCATACGTTTCTATACCAGAACTCGACAAATAACTAACATGAGAGTTAGTGACAAAATTAAATGTTAAGCTATAAGAACCATAATAAGCAGTCATTTAACAACGTTTTTCGATACCTTATATATATTCTGAAGATTAGTCAGAATATGGTATCATAATTAAACAATGTTATGAAGGTTGTGAGGTTTGCATAGTCAACATAAAGTCACACACTTATCTTAAACTCTCATCTTATTTGTTCTAAATATCTGGATTGAAACGCTACTAAGATGAAACTAGATGATACCTTATATTTTCACAACTTTTGTTATCATGCAAATGAGAATTTGACAAAAGGAAAATGAGACTTATAAATTTCGTCCATTATAACCAAAATTCATGAGAAATCATGACATGGTTAATGAGGATGATTATTCAACTAATCTCATTCTAAGTGATTTTAAATCATGACATTAAAGCCCTAAATATTACTTGGCTTAAGGAATAAGTATGGGTCCATCATAAGTCATTCATTGGCATTCATGGAACTTATTCCAAATGGAATATTCAGACATAATCAATTAAAGACTATCTACTTGTATCTAAATTTTGTCGCATATGGCCCACGTTCTTAGAAGAAATCTATTCATGTATGTACTTGATAAGATTTCTATTAAATATGTCCCTAAAGTTTCTTAGGATATCTGGACATTAAAGAAATCAAATAAAGTCTAACGTATATATGATAGGTTCCCACGTCACGTAGCTCATTGAAACTTCTCTTGTAGCATTCTAGAGATATTAAAGATCAGTGGGAGGATTAAGTGTCTTAATAATAACTTTCAATAGTTGCAAGAGGTGGGGGAGTGAAAATTTTACATCATCATCATCATACTCAGTATATCCCACCAATAGCAAAGCAAAGGTAGGGTCTGAGGAGGGTAAGATGTAGACAGCCTTACCTCTACCCCGTAAAATAGAGAGGCTGCTTCCAGTGAGACCCCCGACTCGATAGTAGTTTTGCATCAAGCCTTGGACATAAGGCACATAACACTCAGCAATTGGGACAAAGACCGATTAGTGCATGTACCCTTTTGTCTTTCAGCTATCAACGCCACCACATGATGCATGATTAACCGTCCTCAACTTTTAACGTTATTTTCACGAAATTAGTAAAATAACGTTAAAATTAGTGCACTTTCACTTTTGCCCCCCAATGGCACACACACATATACATTATATGCGCATACCGCAAGCGGGGCTTAGGAGTGAAAATTTTACATTACCTAAATTTACACCTCTTGTACAAGACACTGCTCCATTATGACACTATTCTATCATAACTTGTCTCCTTAAAATATAAAGCTACACTTACAAAAGTTTCATTGTTGCTTAATTGTGGGCACACTTAGATTTCTTACCTAAACTAACATACTCCTCAACAAGAGAAACTACAACGACTAACGTCATTAACCTGTTTCTCTATTAGAATTTGTTGGTCGTTGGTCGTTAAATATTGACCCTAAGCATGCTGAGTTCCTAAAGTTTTCTAAGGTCAGTGGGAGTAGTCAAAGTCCTTATCATGACTTGCAAGGAATACAAGAGGCGGGGGGAAGAGTGTCATTAAATTTCACTCCGAATTTAACTCCGATTACACCTCTTGTACACCATATTGCACCAACTCTTATAGACTTAGAATCTTGAAAATGATAGCAACCTAAACAAGAGCTAATCCATAAAACTAAAACTTCTAACAAACTCAATAATCAACTCAGGAGGTCATCTAGGTTTAAAAACCTACTAACTTTGATGATTACATAACCTCCCTAACTGAAGTTGAAATGGATTTTGGAAAAGTTTACTGGTCCTATCTCTTCAAATTAAGCCATTAGTGTCAATTAATCTTCTAAATGGAATAAAATAGTTTTCTAGTAAAACTGATTTTATGTGTTCATATAACGTTTGGGATTTGATTGAATTACCTAAGAGTGTTCATAACTAAACCAAATCCTAATATAAGCGTTAAGACACAAAGAGGCATGATTGATTGTCAAAGGTTATACTTAGAAAGGGATAAATTATCAAAGATTTATTTTAGGATCGTCACTGTTCAAGTAGCTTATAATAGTTTAAAGCTACATTAGATGAACATTAAAAACAATTTTCCTTAACAAATGGCTGACATATTTACATGTTCATAAAACAACCTGAAAGTTCCAAACTGAAGGTTAAAGAACACTTTATTTGTAAGCCAATAAAATCCATGTATGGGTTAATACAAACATCATAATGTGATGAAAAGCTAACGTAATTATTTTCATCCAGAATCAAGTGGATTAATGTACCTACCTCAAGATGAGTGGAAGCAACTAAAATAAACTTGTCTATATAGATGACATTCTTTTGACAAGTATATGTTACATAAGTCAAAGCATTGTTAACACAAACTTTGATATAATAAATCTCAGAGATATCTCTTACATGATTGATATCATAACATACTGAGATAGACCCAATGGGATATTAGTTCCGTTCCATAAGTTTAACATTAAATGGGTCCTTACATATGTAACAATCAATACTGCTCTCCTTCAGAGGATAATATGGTAAATGAGATTATTTTTTACGCTTCATTAATTGGAAGCCTTATGTAAGTTTAAGTCTATACTCGTTTAGATATTACTCACATTGCAACACACTAGATATGTCTAGATTAATGTGAAGCATCTAATGGAGTATTACAATATCTTTAAAAGAAACGAGAAGCTATGATTTGAAGAAGAAGTGAGAATTAAAACCGGTTTATTACTCTAACTTTGAGATATTCAAAGATGACAAAATGTAATTTCGGGTATATCTTTATGTCAGCAGACAAAACCTATTTCATGGAGGAGTCATAATGCACTGATATTAACAACCTAAGTTATAACGACATAATATAGTCACTAAATGTTGTTGAAAATTTATCAGTGGACTCATAAGTTTATTAACTCCATATAATTAATGTTTTGAAGACTTAGTGTGATAAAGTCAGCTACCATGACTCCTTGAACAGTAACAGTTCAAGATGTGCTGCATTAAATTTCGATACGCAATTAATTATTCATTTATGAACGAATTGAGGAAACTAAGTTTTGTATCGAATACATTCATGATATGCTTAAGGATCCTATAACTGAATGGCTATTACCCATAAGTCTTATTAAGAGAGCTCATAGACGGGTATTAATTAATGGCCATGCGCAATTGCATATCGTACTATGAATGACTAAGTATTAGTTAATTTTCCTCATCAGTTTGATTTTGTATGTCTCTAAGAATATGTCAAGTCGACATAATGACATATAGACAAATAAAGTTACAAATCAAACAAAGGGCTTATGCATATTTTGATCATGACGATTAGGTTTTAAATTAAGGCTATAGTATGACTAATGGGGGTCCTGAGTCGCATAATGATTCAACGGCTGTATTTCTCTGCTATAGTACTTGTTTAAGGCTAAAATGAGTGTTACCTCCTGATCAGGCTTATCTAATACTCATAGTAAATGATTACTCGGCTAAGTGGGAGAATGTAAGATTAAATATATTATGGTATAATATTTAATCTAGTAGCCATTATAATCATTTACATTATATGGATCAAAATATATAAAAACCTATTAAATAATTAGTTGGTAATTGTTGATGGGCCTAATTACCCTTATTAACTAATTAGGGTTTCCTCCTGGATGCATATATAAGGAGAATAATGTGGAGGTTAAAGGATTAGACAATTACACATAACCTAATAATCATAACATCAATATCGACCTCCATCTCCATAGCCGAACTCCCTTATTCGGTTTTCTTCATCACCATCATTAGATTGCACCCTAAGGAGGAACCAGACCAAGATGACAATCATGTCAAATCTTATTGCTGCGTCTCCATCTGGATTCTCTGCTGGCCTGTACATGCTGCAATCAGGTATGTTTATATGTTTTCTGTTATGTCTAAACATAACTGACCAACAAGATATAATTCATTATTTCACTCTTAAAAATATAAAAGAATATAAGAAAATTGTTGAGAAATAATATGAATAAATTTCATTTTATTTATACAATCTACACATGTACAAATTCTCTATAGGAATATTACTTATACCTAATCTAACACATGTGTAAAAATATTTAATTTTAAATTTTAACATTTTTTTATCTCAAAAATTTAGATACGAGCTTTTGTAAAAACCCTTAGAGGGTGCTGAGGGGGTGCGCGTGCCATCCCTCAAGTTTGTCTTCAAGTGAATTTTTTTTCCCATTTTATACGTACGAAGGATATCTATGAGCAAATACGAGGATAACCCTGAGAAAAAAAAGAAGCCCAAATTTATATCAAACTAAAAATAACTCACATTTAATTCAAAGCCCAATAATCATTCTATCATATTCATATTGAAACTCACCCTTCAAAAAAAAAAATATTCATTTAACATTTTAACTAAACCTAAAGCTCAATAATCATTTAACATTTTAACTAAAGCTTAGCTAAACCTAAAGCTCAATAATCATTTAACATTTTAACTAAAGCTATAGCCCAATTGAATATTGATTAAAATAGCCTATTAGCCTAAGCCCCAGACTATAACCAATTTAATATAAACAAAATTAAAGTGACTGCCCACTGTTGACTGTTGTTTTGCAAAACTAAACTTATACTTTCTTGTTAAAATTTTAATTAGGGGACTTGTCTTCTTGAGTTTTTGAAAGTTGCAACATGAATATGAAACCACATTATCAACATGTTCTAATTCGAAAGTTTACAAAAGAAAATTCAAAAAAGTTGATGACCATGACGTTGATAAAAGTTCGAATTTTGATAGAAGTCCGAATATTGTTAATGATAATATGCAAAAAAATGATGACATTGATAAAAGTCCGAATAATGAGCCGGATATGTGACAAGATTTTATAAATGGGTATGAGCATGTGATTAGCCATCCCAATCCATTGCCATCCTTATCTAGTTCATAGATTTGAAATAAACAGTGTAGTGGTGATGAGGTGGTGGCTGGAGTTCTAAAGAGTGCTTGGACCGCAATGGTGGCGGTGATGGTGGAGGGGTTGAAGATGGTGGTTGGTGGGTGTATGTATGTTGAAGATGAAGATTGTGGATGGGTCCCACATAATTTTTATTTGTAGTTTATTGATTTTGTTAATATAAAGGGGTATTTTAGTAATTTCATATGCAATTAACTGGAAAACTTAACGGCCATTCACTCAAGTACAATCCGAGTAACAACTGAGGAAATCACATGTAATTTTTAGAAAATTGATGACTAAAGGTGAAATATTAGCAAATCAAAGAGACTATCCATGTATATTTTTTTTCTTTCATTATTGATTGAACGTATGGTTTAATTTTTTCCTTTTTTTGGGTTAGATTTGTAACTATTACAAATTGTTATCTCTATGGACGGGTAATACACACACTTTTTTATTATAATTTTCTAAAGAGGAAGAAAAAATCTCTGTGGACGGGTAATACCACAAACACTTTTTTATTATAATTTTCTAAAGAGGAAGAAAAAGAGATTGGATTATGAACGTATTCCCTCACCGTGCAAAATTGAAAATAGTGTTAACAGCCATTTTCGTCCCTGTGGTTTGGTCACTTTGGCCATTTCAGTCCATTTTTAAAAAATGCGCCATTTTCCTCCCCGACGTTCTGGAAAGGTGCCATTTCAGTCCAAAAATCATAACCCAGTTAAGTCGGTTTGTAAATAAGGACTGATTGTGTAAATTTGTAACATAAAGGACCATTTAAGTAAAATGTATAAATATTAATATAATTATAAAATATATAATATATATATATATATAATGTATACACATCTCAGGCCAACCGTCACCACAGCCACTGCCACCACCTCACCACCGCCGCCGGAACCGGAGCTCCGGTGGTCACCACCGCCGCCGCCGGAACCACCACTCTCTCTCTCTACTCTCTCTCTATGCTCTGCAATCACCACCACCATCAACGTCATCATCATCATCGCGATCTTCATCATCATCATCAGACCTTCATCGCCACTGCCGCCGCCTGCAACTCACCGGAAAAACGCCATGGCTGCAAACATCACGTTTGCTTCAAATAGAAGCCTCCGGATATTACCCCGCCAAGATACGGTCTGTTTCAAGCTTTGTTCGATCCACTCAGACGACGACAAATTCATCATCATCATCATCGCCTCTATTAATAGCTGTTTTCCCTCATAATGTAGCCTCTACCAGGAGCAAGACCAAAAGAATACCAATATGTTTCCATTGTATTGTGGGAAATAATATTTGAAGGAAGCAACAAGATCACAGGAATAAAAATGTACAGTAGACAGAAGGCATTACATATGGTGTTGAATATTTGGGGGGAAATCGGGACCATTTTAACTGGACAACAGTAACAGCAGCAACAACAATATCATCAATCATCCTCCAATCCCATCTGTGCAACTCTCTCCAACGAAACCAAAATCTCTCTCACCGGAGCCTAGTTCCTCTGAGCAATTTCACTTTCAACTTATTCATCATACTACAAATCCGACCATAGACAAATTTATGCACTACATATCGTTAATTGGTAAACTGGAAACATATTTATCAAAAGAAAAAGAATTAAGAGAGGCTCAGATGTGTTAATAATAATAAGGAGAAGAGAGGAACGCGGCTGCTACAACGGTGAAAACACCAGAGGCGGCGGCGGTGGTGACCACCGGAGCTCCGGTTCCGGCGGCGGTGGTGAGGTGGTGGCAGTGGCTGTGGTGACGGTGGCCTGAGATGTGTATACATTATATATATATATATATATATATATATATATATATTATATTTTATAATTATATTAATATTTATACATTTTACTTAAATGGTCCTTTATGTTACAAATTTACACAATCAGTCCTTATTTACAAACCGACTTAACTGGGTTATGATTTTTGGACTGAAATGGCACCTTTCCAGAACGTCGGGGAGGAAAATGGCGCATTTTTGAAAAATGGACTGAAATGGCCAAAGTGACCAAACCACAGGGACGAAAAAGGCAGTTAACTCTTGAAAATACTAGTGATACATTGTTGACAATGATGTGTAAGATCACTTATAAAAATAATATATGTTGTTATATGCATGCTTTAATAAATAGAAATGTTATTGTTTATTATGTACGAAGACGTTAAAAAAAAGTTATAGAAAGTTACATATATAAGTCACTATCAATAAAAAGTACAATTTATGTACGAAGACGATAGAAAAAGGGGGGATTCTATTCGCACACCGAAGAATCTATCCTCACACTTTGACATTTCAATATGGATCGTAAGCCTATTCGATCCGTAATATAACCCGGTTTTTTTAGGTGAAAGTTGGTGTTTTGAATGTGTTTCTTGTTGTTTATTTTTTGTTTTTATATGTTTTGTAATTTGCTATATATTTATATCGTTACGTGATGTATCTTATTTGTAGGATAATTTATCGCTCCGTATCGTATTTGTATTTTGTATTATATTTTTATTCGTAACGTGTCTTATTATTCGTATTTGTATTTTGTATGATTATCTATCACTCTGTATCGTATCGTATATGTATTTTGTATTATATTTTTATCGTGTCAATCGTATCGTGTTGTGTCATATCGTATCGTATCGTGACGCGTTATAACTGTTTTATACATTATACATAATCAAACCATCGGATCTGAATATTACACATAAACATCACAAATATAAATAAACTGAAAGCTGCAAATTTAACTATATAATTCATTTGTTTATACATGACATAATACAAAATACAAAATACATAACAAGTCAAAATACAAAAAACATAACACACTACAGTAAAGCGTCAAATCGGGACCCCTGAGGATCCTGAGAGGTGGCCGACGGCCCCGGGTCTTGAGTGGTGCGCTCCTGACCCGGTCGTGGCGGCAACGTCGGCATCGGTAGAGGGCTCCGACCACGATCCCGAGTCGCCTGAATATAGCCCTGTATGACCCGTAACAAAAGGGCCTCAATACGAGTGTGGTGGGCGTCAATCCGCGCCTGTAACCGATCCTCCATATGTTGTAACGCAAGCGGGACAGCTAGAAGCAACTGGTCATACACGACGTGCTGAGGGTACTGAGGCACCCCTTGCGGCCGTGGCACTAGTGGTGGCGGAGAGAGCTCTCGGTCGACCTGAGTGACCAAAGGCTCGGCGTGATCATTAGCATCAGCATCGTCATCAACATCACTTGCTGCCGCGACAAGCTCAGGCCCCTCCGCCGTTAACTCGAGTGGCAGGGGCGAGGACAAAAAATGGCACCTTGCAGTCGCGAAATCAAAGGCCGATACCAACATCATAATCGTGCTTGATATGTATGCCAATAATCGTCGCGCGCGTCAACCGGGTCGGCTCGACCTTGCCCCCCCTCCGTGACCTGTGGGTCCTAACTTTGGACGAGGCCCAATGAGAGGGCAATCTAGGTTATGTACGCCCCCACCCCGTACAACAACGACCGCTCCTACCTGTGAAATGCCGCTTGAAACCACTAGGCGAGGCACCCCGGTAAAACGATTGTCATGGCAGATGCCCTTAGTCGAAAAACTCATGTGAAGAGTATTCGTTGCTTCTAGCTCCAAAACGACAGTCAAAATCATATTCGTGAGGCTCAATACTCATCCGTCAATGAAAACAATTTGTATGGCGAGATGAAGTGGAGTGCTGAAAGCCAACTCGTAACCAAACCCAACGGTATTCTTTACTACCTCGATCGCATTTGGGTTCCGAACAGCAACAACATCCGTGGCCTCTTGATGAAAGAGGCACACAAGTCTTGATACTCCGTTCATCCCGGTGCCGACAAGATGTACCAAGACCTTCGTGTATCCTATTGGTGGCCGGGTATGAAGAAAGAAATCACGACTTACGTATCCAAATGTCTCACGTGTTCCAAGGTGAAGGCCGAACATCAACGTCCTTCGGGCTTACTCGAACAACCAGAAATTCTGGTCTGGAAATGGGAGAGTATAGCGATGGACTTCATCACCAACCTCCGTCAAACCTCGTCTAGTCATGATAGCACTTGGTTGATTATTGATCGTCTAACAAATCCGTTCACTTCCTCCCCATTCATAAAGATTACCGAGTTAAGAAATTAGCTCGTATCTACACCAATGGGATCATTTGCCGCCATGGTATTCCCATCGACAACATTTCTGACCGTGATGGTCATTTCACTTCACGCCTTTCGCTAACCTTTCAAACCGCTCTAGGCACTCAACTCAATCTTAGTACGGCTTTCCATCCTCAATCAGATGGTCAAACTGAGCTACCTACCCAAACCCTTGAGGATATGCTTCGATCTTGCGTAATCGACTTTGGTGGCAATTGGGACATACATTTACCTTTGGTCGAATTCTCGTACAATAAAAATCATCACTCCAGTATTCAAATGGCTGCATTCGAAGCCTTGTATGGTCAAAGTGTCGTTCGCCTATTTATTGGCACGAGATCGGAGATGCACAAATCACCGGTCCCGAGCTCATACAAGAAACGACTGACAAGAATTTAAAGATTCGTGGCAACCAACTCAAGGCTAGAAGTCGACAAAAGAGCTACACTGAAAAGAGACGTAAACCCTTGGAATTCAATGTTGGTGATCATGTACTCCTCAAGATATCCCCTTGGAAAGGAGTCGTTCATTTTGGTAAGAAAGGCAAACTAGCACCTCGCTCCGTAGGTCCTTTCAAGATTCTCGAAAGGATTGGCAAGGTGGCGTACCGACTGGATTTACCTTAAGAGATAAACAACATTCATCCGACGTTTCATGTGTCTAACCTCAAGAACTGCTTAGCAGAAGAAGGATTTCAAGTTCCACTTGACGAGTTACAAATCAACGAGTCCTTACACTTCGTAGAGAAACCGGTCGAAATCATGGACCGAGGAACCAAGCAACTTAGGTACAGTTGAATTCCCATAGTCAAGATTCGATGGGAAGGAAAACGTGACGCTAAATTTACTTGGGAACTCGAGAGTGATATAAAGACTAAGTATCCACACCTATTCGCCGAGTCTTCCTCTTGAATAAATTTCGGGACCAAATTTCCTGAAGTAGAGGAGACTGTAACGCTTTGCATTTATGTATTTTCCATATTTAGAAAGTTGTATTCGTATTTCTATTTTTAAAGTAGGGGAGACTGTAACGCCGAGTCTTTACGCAAGATGGAGCTTGATTGGGAAATAAAAGCCGATGGCACAAGATACTTCATGAACTGCATATGGGATCCTCTCTATGGGAATCTGAGGAATTTCATAATGGATGAAGCCCACAAATCTAGATACTCTATCCATCCGGGTTCAGATAAGATGTATCAGGAACTCAAAACAACCTACTGGTGGCCAAACATGAAGGCGGAAATTGCCACCTATGTGAGCAAATGTCTGACTTGCTAAAAGGTAAAAGTTGAATATCAGAAACCATCAGTGTTACTACAGCACCCAGAGATCCCAGTGTGGAAATGAGAACAAATTGCCATGGATTTTATTACAGGCTTGCCAAGAACACCTAGCGGGAATGGTACCATCTGGGTAATCGTAGATCGACTAACTAAATCAGCACACTTCTTAGCCATCAAGGAAACGGACAAGTTTAACACACTTGCTGCGATCTATATGAAGGAGATAGTTACCAGGAACGGAGTGCTGGTGTCAATAATATCCGACCGCAACCCACGATTCGCATCCTAAATGTGGCAATCGGCATAGAGAACTCTAGGCTAACGCTTGGATATGAGTACCACGTACCATCCTCAGACAGACGGTCAAAGTGAATGGACCATTTAGACCCTTGAAGACATGCTTAGGGCATATGTTATCGATTTTGGCAACAGTTGGGAAAGACACCTGCCATTAGTAGAATTTTCTTATAACAACAGCTATCACACGAGCATACAGGCAGCACCGTTTGAAGCGTTGTATGGACGGAAATGTAGGTCGCCCGTGTGTTGGACGGAAGTTGGTGATAGTTAGCTCACTGGTCCCAAGTTGATACTTGAAACAACCGAAAAGATTGTGCAAATCAGAAACCACATGGCGGCAGCTCGCGACCGTCAGAAGACCTATGTCGATTAGCGTCGTAAACCACTGGAATTTCAGGTAAGCGATAGAGTTCTACTGAAGTTGTCACCATGGAAGGGTCTGATTCGTTTTGGGAAACGAGGTAAACCAAACCTGCGCTACATAGGACTGTTTGAAATCACGAAGAAGATTGGGCTAGTGGCGTATGAACTAAACCTTCCTGATGAACTCAGCGGAGTTCACAATGTTTTTCATGTTTCAAATCTGAAGAAGTGTTTGGCGGATGAAACACTACTCATTCCATTGGAGATCCATGTGGACAAACAACTCCGGTTCACTGAAGAACCAATCGAGATCATGGACCGAGAGGTCAAGACTTGAAGACACAACAAGATTGTCACACCCCGAATTTCCACGTATTACCGGTGGGCACGGTGGGGAGTATCGTGACGTAGTTGATATCATCATAGTCAAACAACACAATTTAAATGCACAGCGGAAGCAAAAGATGAATCACATTACAAACCGAATAAAAAGTAATATCAAAGTATTACAAACGGACTGTAAAGGATCCACAGGCGGACCAAAAGATAAAAAGATCATTGTTCAACAGACTTTAACATCTTAAGCTTGCAAGACTCTTTAGTGATGCTAGGAGTAGCCAGCCTATTCCGTTTAGTACCTGCACTTAGCCTTTTTGGGAAAATACGTCAGTTTACACTGGTAAATACAATTAACCGACTCATTTTGAAAAGAGTTTAAGAAAAATTAATTTGAATGCACAAGGCACAAAATATCTTTTATAACTTGGGACAATTATTTAAAAATAATCTTGTATACAGTTTTACTTATTTGTCGTCCGTCAGGGCCGGTTAGAAGAGCCGGACAAGATTAACTGACACGCCACAGGTATAATGCCCACAAGGTTAATTCCTTAAAGTGGGTTACCAGTTTTTACATATGCAACTGTCAGGTGTATGCCTACACCCCGTGCTTAGGTCGTGGCCATTTCAATGAATGATGCCAAGGATATCCGGGACATGGTCATTAACCCCCCAAGGGCCATATACCAAATAAAACAGATTAAAATGGGTTATGTAAATATATTAATCACAATCCGATTTAAATAACTACATACCGACCAAGCGGTATTATTATAATACCGTATCCCAAGCCCGTATAGGGAAAATAAGTTAAAAGTATTTATCTGAGCAAATATTCAAATTTATCTCAACCGTATTCAATCAGAAAGTGCAAGTAGCTTTTACCGGGCTCCTAATCTGGAATGAAGGTTTTAATAACCTATTAGATTCCTAACGGGTCTTAATTAAGCCTAAACTTAGACCGGTTAGTTTTAAAGGTAGATATACGGTTCCAAACGCACGATTAAGCGAAGACCGGATTAGAATGTGGTTTAGACCCGACAAGTTTGTATACTTGTATAATATGGGTAAACTAAACACATTCTGGATTTTGAGATAAAAATGATAAGGTTTGACCCGCTTCGGCTAATTTATGCAAACTAGTTACATAAACCGCACCGAACGCGAATAATGCGTAACGGGTAACCAGATGATTCATGAACAGGTCTCCTAAGTTAAAATGCCTTAAATATGTTGTGATATCAGTAAGATATCTTCTATTATGCTCAAAACGAATTTAAACTCAAATAACGCCCCGTAGGGGTATTTTGGTCATTTTAAAGGTTATAAAAGAGTTTAAAAATAAATCTGAGTTTCAGGTCTGATATAATCAGTAAAAATACTCAATTTAATAAGTTACTTCAGTAGGGTATTGTATATATGTGAAATTTATCTTTTATAACCAAACTATGCACCGTAGGGGCATTTTGGTAATTTTCCATAAGCTTAAAAGGTCAATTCTGGAAATCTGAGTTTAAAAATTTTACCTACTGTTAGAATATAAAAATTTACTAAAAATATCAGTAGGTATCGAGTCCTATATATTTAAAATAGTTTTAATACATACTATGCGTTTAAAACGCGTAAAAAGGCGGTTTTAAGCGATTCCCGGGTTTTATAAGAAAAGCTGATATTTTCATTATTCCAGAAGGCTAAAAATACTTTATTTATTATATAAGATCAGTAGAAAATTGTTTGGTATCAAAATGATTTGTAAAACTCATTTTATAGGCCAAAAGGGCAAAACCGACAATTACCGGATCAATGCTATAATCCTAAGTTATGCTCAGCCTAAAAATAAATAAAAATCTTCAAAAATCCCAAAATATTATATTACATCAGTGGGTAAAAAGTTTGGTATCAAAAATTGGGTTTAGATAGGCTATATGCTAATTACGCCATTAAATTAATAAAAAGCTTTCTAATTACGCTATTGAGCATAACTCCTAATCTAGACCTCAAACTGATGTCAAATTTTTAGGACAAGTTTATAAATCAGTAATAAAGGTTTCTATTCTTTCACATTTTCAAAAATCACGTTTTAAGGTCAAAAGGGCATAATAGTCAACATTTAAGCATTTAACGGAACACATGCATATGAATCGGATAACTAATGAACCAAGTTGTATAATCACAGAGGGTTATACTCACATGTAACCTGGTCCTAAAAGAGCTCTAAGGCATTTCTAAAACACGCTACATTGGGTCAGAACTGAAAGTCAAAGCAAAAGTCTAATTATGCGACTTTCGGTTCTGAACCGAGCCTAAACTGAAAATTGTCGGGTTGAACATGTTTAGACATGTTCTTACATTAATTACCAAGTTATATTAGTGATAAAACAGGTTGCATGGCTTCTACATTGTTAATTATGCATTTATTTGAAAATTAGCTTTCTATTGACTTTTTATGATTAAGTTTGACCCGACAATTGACCTAGTTAGAGTGGGAATCAGAGAGTGCCCTTTTAAGGGATTATTACCCACATAATTACCAACTCATAGGTACTTTCAATTCGAGATTTGACTGGACAAATTTTATTTAATCACGAAGTCAAACCTTAATTATGACAGTTTGACTTTAGGCTAATAAACTAAGTAAAACTGAATTAAGGAAGGCTAAGGAAGCTTACAATAGTCATATGCACGACTAATGACTTCTAGAAAGTGGCCTTGAGCTTCAGGAACCTCCAGAGATGAAGTTATGAAAGTTTTGAAATGCAAGTGTCCAATGTTTGCAACTTTGGAGTTCTTATATCAGAGTTTTGATGCAACTAGATCATGCCAAGCAAGTCTACAGGTGTTATATGATGCTTACAGGTGCCCCCTATGCATGAAAACCTGTTGGTGCAGCCCCTGGTATGTAAAACAAAGCTCTTAAGTCGGTTAAACAGGCTGGACTGGCACCTGTGCTTGTTTTCTGTCACTGCAGGTACCACGCGGCCCGCGTAAGAGACCAGTAAGGTCTTACGCGGCCGGTATGAGGCTCAGGTTCAGGTTAAACAAGTTTCAGCTTTTGCATTTCAGCCCCTGGTCCTTTTAAAAGTGGTTTTAACTTCCTATCTTGCACTTTTAACCCTCTAAATTGATTTCTAAGGGTTCCAAGACATAACCAAACTTTGTAAGGTCCTTGGTTAGTTTTATGATCACCCGAAAAGCCTTAAATTTCAACGTTGACGCTTTTAACCCCTCATATACGAATGTTAGCACAACTTTCTCATACGTTAACGAAACCTTGTGAAATTTTTATCACTTATTCTCGTGAGCATAATTAATCGTTACAAAGCTTCGGGTTTGCTAAAAGGTCACTCAGAGGTATAACTTAAACATGTGGACACTTTTAACCCTTGCGTTTTGTAATCTTTCACTTTCTTCCACAATTGGCTTCATACGCTTCATAATTCATTCGTTTAAGGTTGTAAACGTCGTGTAGGGTTATTGAAAGGTATAATTATTCATTGTTGACACTTTGAATCCTTTTACACACGTAAATTCTTCGTTTGTCAACTTTAGTCCCTTTAACTTAATTCTTTACACGTTTAAAGTCCATGACACATGTCAAAATAATATTGGACATGAATTTACGAGGTATTACAAAGATACCCATCGTTAAAGTTTATTGGAAATCTAAGCATGGACCGGAGTTCACGTGGGAAAGAAAGGTCCAAATGAAAGACAAGTACCCTCACCTTTTTGCAACCGAAGCACCAGTTTCAGTTAACGCAGACTGAATTTCGGGACGAAATTCTTTCAACGGGGGGATGATGTGACAGCCTGGGAAAACCTCATACTAACTTAGCAACTCAACTTGTGTTTACTCAATTTTCGGGACGAAAATTCTTTCAACTTGGGGATAATGTGACATCCCGGAAAACCAGGTATCATTCCTGGCTCAAATTATCGTTTTATGTTTATAATTTATAACTTTGTTTATTTGTTTGAACCGATCTAAACCGCTTGAACCATGGCATAACTCGCGTAACCCGATACTTATGAGGCCCGAACCGTAACCTGACTAACGTATATATCATATTAGTAAATTGATGCTTAACCATATTTTATTATTACACATTCTCATTATTGGTTGTAAAAAAAATAACACATATCATATATGGCACTACCACAACACATACCTCCACTCCCCAAACTTTTCGTCAATTGGTAGCCCACCCCATCGACCCAAACTCCAGCCATTCCATTAGTTTGGCCCACTACCTTGGCCCACCTCCCCAAACTGCCACACCTTCACTCTTTACGTAAAGTTTGCATGTTATATATCTTTTAGAATTATTAGGCCACAAACCCTAACCTCCCAAAACAAAAAGTTGCGACCTACTTACCCCTCTCCCTCTCTTGTTACCGTGAACCAGAAATCGAGCCAAGGGCTCCGAGATCCAGTCGTCTTTGATTATCACACCTTCTTCTTCGTTAGGTAACTATACTTTACATCGTTGTTATAATATATGTGTTTGATAATTTGTGATATACGAGATGATAGAGATCGTAGTTATTATATTTAGGTCGTTATGTGATTGATTAGATTGTTAGGGATGTTAATCTGCGTATTGTGGTGTATGTGAATGCTCTAGCATGACCGTATAGGGGAGGTATTTGGCTGTGGTTTTGATTAGAGGTTAAATTAATGTGGCTGCATTTTGTGATTGGATTATAATAGTGTAGTTGGGGTAAATTCTGGGTTTATTAGTAGTGTTAAACATGATTAGACTTGTTAAAACTTATGTCTCTTGTTGGTGGTTAATTCAACGGGGATTGATGTTATGAAGGGGAGTTAAAGGATGGGTAGAAACTGATTTAAAAAAGGTTGATAGGGTACATGATCACTAAACATGCTAACGGAACCGTTAGGGCTCGCGATAGGAAATAAAACCTTGAAAATAGAAAACTGTTTGGTGTTTACAGCCAACTTCAGTTGGCTGTAACCGGGTCTTAACATAACTAAAACTGGATTTTCTTGAGTCTATAACGTGCTATTTTGAAATAAGCTTCTAATGGCTCATGAATCATGATTTTTGGACGTCGTTTTCTATTTTGAATAAATTATTTCGTTTCAGCAATTAAAGTTACGTTTTTCTGCGGATTTTATGTATTATGTTTTGAGTTATAACTTGATGAATACTTAGAGTTAGACCATGAAATTTATACTGTAGATGGCCTTAGGTGTCAGGCGAACCTCCAACTGGAATTACATCAATCAGACAACCAAGGAATTTTAGATGGATTTTTCCGTAAGTTGCAGTCAGAAAGTGACGAATCTGATTGTTGCATAGTAAATGATTTTTATTGAATTTTTGGTAAAGAATTAGACTCTAAAATTTTAACACAAGGCCAACCCCTCTAAGGGGCACGTCACATAAGAAGATTGTAATTTTTTCAAGCTCGTAATTATAGTAAACGGACATCCTAAAACAGCCTATTTTCAGTGAAATTTGTTATGCATGAATCATGTACGTATAGGAACCGAACTTGCTATTTTTACTATCCATGCTTGCTTGATAATTGTATAGTGTCATATCTCATATCTTATATCGTAGGAAAGGTTGTGAATATGTGCATGAAACCATATGATAGATGTGTTATGTGATTACTTGTTTGCGTGCAAGTTGCTAGATATGTGTAGGGCTTACATGATTTCATAAACAGTTACTAATAAACCATGGTAACTATAATAGGGCGTGATTGATCGTCCTAGCTTGCAAACACTTAATCTTATTCTTACCGAGCAATACGAAGGTGAGTTCACGGTCCCTACATTTAAACGTTTTGAAACATAGGGAATGTAACATGAGCACATTACGGTAATGTAATGCCTACCCGTTATAAGATTATAACGCTTTTATTTAATAGAACATTGTTATATTGTTATGGTCATAAAGTAGCATTATCACATAAATTCCTTGTAAACCTCGGACCGTTAGTATTGGGATTAATAGCGGGGGAATTTTGAGTAGTACTGCTGGGCCCGACAAGCCCCACCCAAGCTAGTCGCGCTAGCTAGACCGGTAATGGTCACCGGGTGTAGAATTAGCCTAACTTACCGCCATGGTCAATGATAGACCTGGCAAACAAAGGCAACAACAGTCAGCTTCGGTTTCGAACTCTTTCGTGACGTAACACGGGTTAGCTACCCATAAATATAACAATAATATATTAAATACTAATAATTACTATTCGAGTTGAATAGTGGAAACTTGTGTAAACGAAACATGTTATAACTGTGAACTGAATATGTGAACTCACTCATCTTAATTGACTGACACTTGTTTCTTTCTTGTTTCCCCCAGGTCGCTAAGGTACTTGCCATGATTAGGTGCACAACATGGCGTTAAAAACATTTTCAATTCGTAAACGTTGCATTTTCATATTTATTTACTGTTTGATTGGGCATTTGTTTTGACTCACGTTTTTACTTTACATTTGTTACGCTTCCGTATTTCTTTTGAACTGTTGGTTGTTTGGTAAAACTATTTTTCTCATATAGAGGTCATTCGATATGACTGGAATTTTGAGGGTATGACAAATACAGCGCGCCCAATCTGCTTCAGAAAAACCTAATAGAGTAGTGTTAGGTGGGTTATCAAACGTTAGGCCTTGTTTTAAGGTACCATTGAGATAACGAAGAATTCGTTTGACAAGTTGAAATAATTGGTTGTGGGATGTTGAAAAAATTGAATGGCTTGGTTAACAGCATAAGAAATATCTGGACGAGTAATGATAAGGTATTGGAGAGCCCCTACAAGAGAACGATAAAGATCGGGTCATGAAAAGGTTGACCGGTGGAGTTGAATGTGTCTTTGGGAGTGAGAGGGGTGGCGACAGGTTTGGAATCAAGAAAACCGGCTCATGAGAGGATATCATAGGCATATTTAGATTGATTTAGGAAGAGACCTGATTTGGTGTGAGTGACTTCTAAACCAAGAAAGAAACTTAGTAGACCGAGATCTTTGATTTTGAACTCCTTGTTTAGGCGAGAAGTGAATGTGGTGATGAATTTTTCATTATTCCCTATGAGAATTATGTCATCACATATACAAGGAGATATATTAAGATGTCATCATGATTGAAAACAAACAAAGAAGGATCGGCTCTACTACGCTTGAAACCAAGTGTTAGAAGGAACGAACTTAATCGTTGAAACCAAGCATGTGTAGCTTGTTTTAAGCCATAGATGGCTCGATTGATTCATGAGTGGGATGTTTGGGGTCTTTAAAACCCGGGGATT
The DNA here is from genome assembly GCA_030545235.1 of Helianthus tuberosus. Lineage (NCBI taxonomy): Eukaryota > Viridiplantae > Streptophyta > Magnoliopsida > Asterales > Asteraceae > Helianthus > Helianthus tuberosus. The sequence continues at coordinate 33,269,257 of CM060424.1, read as the reverse complement.
ATTCCATAAAAACGGTTCGGTAAGGTTTCCATTTAGAAATGCATTGTTGATATCAAGTTGTTGTAACTTCCATCGATGAATGGTAGCAAGACTAAGTACAACTCGAATGGTGGATGATTTGACTACGGGACTAAAAGTATGAGAAAAATCAAGTTCCGGTACTTGAGTGAAACCTTGAGCGTGATGCGTGTGTGGTGTGTATATAAGTTTAAGTATATTTTTAGCCCTTTTTACACGTTAGTCAAGTTTTAAATTTATAAAACACGATATTTTACTAACACCAAACACACATATGGGCAAGTGCACCCATCGTGAGCGTAGTATAGTGTTGGCAAGATACCGAGGTCGTCCAAGGACACAAGAGCTTTTAGTACCGGTTTATCCTCAACATCTAATCAAATCAAAATTTAGAAAAAAATGTTTTTAAACTAGAAAAATAAAACTAACTAAAATGCTGAAAAAAAAAACAAAAAAAAAACAGATAGACAAGATGAATCACTTGGCTCCGACTCGTGTTTAGTGTAACCTTTGATTATTTCCGCACTTTTGCACTTTTTAAGAGATTATCTTAGTTATTGTAGTAGGCCCCTCTTTTGAAGGTGACGTTACCCTCAACCCAGTAGTTTGAGTCAGCAAGGATACAATCCTAAAGGGTCGGATTATTGAAAGATAATTAATTAAGTTATTAATGCATATTATGGTAGGCCCCTCTTTTGGAGGTGACATTACCCTCGGCTAAGTAGTCTGAGTCAGCATGGATACAGTCCTAAGTAGCCGGGTTAAAGTATTAATAGTAGCTTACATATGAGGGGATCAAAGAGTTTGGACCCCCGCCATCCAATACCGGTGGGTATTGAAGGAAGTCCTACTAAATTTGACCCAGGTCCTTGCAGGATCTATACACTAAACAAGGCAAGACTCTTACCAAACTGTTCCCTTAACCCCCGACCAGGTAGCCAACATATCTCCATATAGACCGTGGAGATATGAATGGTGAAAATCTTTTATTTTATATAGACAGTAAAATAATGCCAAGACACCACGGACAAACGATAAGGAAGAATCACCTTCAACATAAGAAACTAGTTATTAAAGTCATTAATACATAACCAAGTAAAAAGTGTGAAAAGATTAAAAATAAAAAGTATTACACTAGACACTTGTCTTCACCAAGTGATGTAAGAGACTTAGGCAAACATGGCCTTTGATTGTCAAGAACTCTTACGATCAATCTTGGATCCCGAGACGACTCACACACTCTATGATGGACAATGGATGATGGTGGTGGATGATGGTGTTGTGATGGTGGTGGTTGGTGGGTGAAGTGTGAGAGAGGTGGTGTGCAAAGGGATGGTTTGCAAATGAGCCAAGCACCCCTATTTATAGCCTGAACAGTAGCCCGGACACGGCCCCGTGTCCATTGGGCACGGCCCCGTGTCCATCCTCCTTCTCTGTCTTCATTAATTGCAGTTTGTCTGCATTAGTTGACCACGCCCCCATGTCCGCTGGGCACGACCCCGTGTGCAGAAGCGTATCTGTACAATCAAGATTTTCCTGGATTCTGCGAATCTTATAGTTGACCACGGCCCCGTGTCCGCTGAGCACGGCCCCGTGGTGGGCGATAGAAGCTTCTACAGCTTTGTCTTTTCTGCTGACACTTGGGCACGCCCCCGTGCTCATTGAGCACGGGGCGTGTTCAGTCTTCTGTTCTCTTGTTTTGCTTGGGAAGATGCTGTCAGGGAGGTCGGGCATGCCACGTAGGGGTGTAAACGAGCCGGGCCGAGCCCGAGCTCGCCTAGGCTCGAGCTCGGCTTGTCATGTTTTTTTGAAGCTCGAGCTCGAGCTCGGATCGGTTCGAGCCTACTTATTTGAGCTCGAACTCGGCTCACGAGTAAAACCCAAAGCTCGAGCTCGGCTCGACTCGGCTCGAGCTATTTTAAGAACAACCTTAGACGAGCTATAAACTTAGCTCGAGCTCGCTTCTGTATCGCTTAAACGAGCCAAAGCTCGGCTCAAGCTCGGCTCGCCAATGTTATCATCATTATTATTATATTATATATAAAATAAATAAATTTTTGTTTGGGCTCGTGAGCCTAAACGAGCTTTGTATTTCAGGCTCGAGCTCGGGCTCGATAACTAAACGAGCTCTATTTCAGGCTCGAGCTCGGGCTTGGGCTCGTTAAAGCTCGGCTCGTTCGAGCTATTAACCGAGCCGATAACGAGTAGCTCTCGAGCCTCTGGGCTCGTTAAAGCTCGGCTCGTTCGAGCTATTAACCATTGCCACGTTTGTTCCTTTTCTTGTATTTATGTTAGATTTAGCTGCCTTTTTGCTTCTTTTGTTCATTTGAGCTCATTTAATCCTGAAAATACAAAAGGAAGACAAAAACACACTTTTTCCAACATTAGTACTAAAAAAAGGTTAGTTTTATGCCACAATTGATGTATTTTATATGTTGCATTTTGTGCACATCAAGCGACCAAACGAGCTTTGTATCGATCAACGGATCCATCGGCTTTGTATTTTATCCGATAAATCCATTTAGAGCCCAAATGGAATGGGTAGAAGAGAAGGTTTTTTGGGCTTGTCGTAGAGTGTCGGGATTTCCAAGATTCTTTATTAAGTTTTATTTTTACTTATTTACAATTCTATTCGTCATGATTTATTTAAAAAATTACATAAGATAAATTACTTATTAGGGCATAACATGCCTTTTTAAAATTCCATTTATATACAAGTTCACATACCTCACGGGGGATCACTCAACACTCGGCCGAAGATGTATTTTAGTGGATCACTCGAGAGCGGCATGGAACTTGCTCCTACCATAAGCTTGCCAAGCAATCAATCCTCCTCCTTTTTAACTATATACCTTTGTAAATATCAAGAGGACTTTTGGGTGAAGGGTTAGGCTTGGGTTAAAGGTAGGTGGTTGGGTTAGTGGTTATTAAAAGGGCGAAAGGCGTAAAAAGCGTCGGTTTTCGTAAGACTTTTTATTTTTGAAATTTTTATTTTGATGAAGCCATTATTCAAACAAAGTTATTTTTGATAAACTTGTTCGTTTATTTCTCTTTTGCTTCATCATCATCAATTTTTTTTTTTTTTGAAAGTCATGAGAAAAACCGAGCTTGTCACCAAAACAAAGGGTTTTAAAAATAAAAAAGTTTTGGTGGGTGAAAGGGTGTTTGTTTTGGGTTATGAAATGAAAAGGTTTAGGCTCAAAGCGGTTAACTAGGGGGATTTTTGGTAGGTGGTAAAAAAAAAAATAATGGTGTAGAAATAAAAAGGGTTAGTCCTAATGCCTCCGTCATTTACTTACTCGGGTTTAAGTTGGTAAGGACCGGGAATGTATCGTCGTGGCAAGTTCTAGAGTCGTAAGAACCAAGCGGCTATTCACACAAGAAACGAAAAAATGAGCATTTAGTTTAAAGATATATATTTGTATGCTCAATAAAGGCTCAAAACTCACTTTTTGTGGGAATGGGTTTTTATGTGATCAAGTATATATAATCAAATTTTAATTAAGCTTGTCATGCCGTTTCATAATTTTCTTATGTTGGTTCTTTTTATCACGACGCTATCGGTTGTAAATTTGTAAAAATATAACCTTTTTAGACCTTGAAATTCCCAAATTAAACCTAGACAAGTAAAAAAAATGAAAATTTTTGAAAAAATTTGGGGTGATTAGCGGTTCCAATAGAGTTTTGTGTAAGGCTTGTTATTAGGACTTGCAAGATTCAAGGTTTTAGCATCCCCCCCCCCCCCCCCACACTTAAATTACACATTGTCCTCAATGTGTCCCAAAAATAAGTTTTTAGGTTGATTGAATGTGTAAAAAGGTGTGAAAAAGAAAATTTTATGTTACTGGGCGTCTGGACACGGCCCCGTGGTGTCCGGGCACGGCCCCATGTTCAGATCGCTAGTAACAAAAGTTGTCAAAGAGAAACAGAAGCCTGGGCACGGGGGCGTGTTCATTGAGCACGCCCCGTGTCCAGTTACCTGAACTGGGCATTTTGTCACACCCCCAAAATCCACACGCGGAGTATCACCGCTTGGAGGCGTGACTGACCAGGATCAAGCCACCAATCATATTGAACCATGTTATTAATAAATGTGACTCAACCAAATAATATGAAAGGTGTTCGAAAACCAAAGTATAGTATCAATGTTTAGCGGAAGCATAAATGTAAAACCCAACATAAGTGTAAGTATGAAATGTTATAATGGTAAACAAAGCATTCACGATCCATGTCCACAACGACCGTGCCTCCCGTGCAAGCTCCGTGTGTACCTATGGTCCTGCAAGGCATGTAACAGAGAGTCAACAACTAGTTGAGCAAGTTCACAGTTGGTTGTTCAGTTATAGTAATTGTATTGTAAACCGTATGTTCGTTTAGTAACCCATATATCGTATGTACTTGAATCGCAGTCTCCCAGACATGTGTGCGAAGAATGTAGGGGGGTTTCCCATGTTTTCTAGACTAGGTATATTTGTATCGCAGCCCACCCGGCATGTGTACGAAGTTCAAAGTATGGTTCGCAGCCATCCCAGGCATGTGTGCGAAGATCAGTCATATTATTGCAGCCAACCCCGGCGTGTGTGTGAAGATCAGTCATATTATCGCAGCCAACCCCGGCGTGTGTGCGAAGATCAGTTCTATAAGTATCACTAGTCTAGTCGTATCTTATCAATAACCCTTCCTCACCCGAGGACCATATAACTAAGTTCCATAAGCTAGGTAAGTACAAGTAAATAATCCAAACCCATTCCCACCCTGGGGATCCCATGCCTTGGCTGTGTGAACTCACCTTGGTTTGCTCGGTATGCTAAGTATGTGCTCACAGTAAATCAATCACGTCCTAAAGTACGCACGTATACATAATCAGTTCGCATTCATGAAGTTGGCACGTAAGTATAATCATAGTGGACAGCACATCAATAATTACCAAGTAGCACATTGCACGTATTCACGATCATACAAGTCATACATAACATCTAACGGTAATTAGTTAACTCAGTTAAGTATTAACAGAGATAGTTACTGTGCATATTATCCAAATCGGCGAAACACCCCTGTTTCGCCGTGAGCCCCTTCGACGAAACACCTTAGTTTCATCGTGACATCCCTCGGCGAAACACATTCTGTTTCGCCATGATCCCTTCGGCGAAACACAATCTGTTTCGCCGCGAGTTCCGTTTCGTGAACAAATCAATTACGTCATGAATCAGCTACGTGCAGAAACCCTAACAGCCGTCATCATCATACGAAGATCATACAGTTATCATCATACAGAAATCATACAGTATTTATTCAGCAATCATCAATATTCATTTATCACAAAATAATCATCTAATCATCATCAGTTACGTATAACATCAACAACCCTAATCATCCTTCCATTATTGTCGGCCATTACATCAAAGTTAATTAATAAAAAGCTGCGTTTTGAATCATTTTATCACATGAAATTCTGAGAACAATAACCGACAAATATGAGGGATCCTTATCCGATTGATTGCATTTACGAGACATCACACATGCATAGCTATTAACAAACAATAACAACAATGGCCGACACATGTATTTGATTCCCTGCGGTCAACTTACACCCACATACCAACAAGATTTTTCATTAATTATTTTAGCATCTTCATAATTTAGATGCACATGGGTTTGACTAAAATGGTCGACATCTATCTTTTTGTATCAAGATATTATTGGACCTTTTTGTTTGGTGAGGTGATCACTCATAGAACCGATAACTATCATGGCCTGTCAACATCATCAATCATATACATACAAAACAGTCATGAGACAATATCATCAAACATATGCATACAAGATCAGTCGAGAGACTAATTTTTACTAACCGAGATATCAGTGGTGATGGTTTGATTGCTAGAGAGAGTCTGGGAGAACGTAGGGCTGCCGTCACACTCAGAAAAGGTTCTAGGGTTTTCAATTTGTTAAAATGTGCCGAATGGAACCGTAAAACCTAATTAATATACGTGTAATCGTACTGGGCGCAAACTGGGCTTCGGCGAATCCGGGCTCGGCGAAACATACCGTTTCGTCGGGTGTGTTTATGGCGAAACAAATCTGTTTCGTCGGGTGTATTGATTATTTAAGGGTATTATTCAAGGCTTAGCTAGTATAAGTTTTCAAACAGTACATATGATAAACACTTATATCACACAGCATGGATAACACATCAACTAGCATCTCGACATATAGTTCGGTGTGTACAATTACAAGGCAATTAAGCAAACAACTAAACAGTCAACGCGCAATAAATGCGAAAGTGAAATGTCGGAAACTCGAGTTGTCACATTATCCCCAACTTGAAAGAAATTTCGTCCCGAAATTTAGTATGTGGTTACTGAGGAAGCTAGGTAAGTTGTATCGTTCACTGGTTTTCCTGGGGTGTCACATCATCCCCCCGTTGAGTTGGAATTTCGTCCCGAAATTCAGTAGTAGCTTCAGTCTCAGTAGTAGTTGCATTGGTTTCGAATAACTGGGGATACTTGAGTTTCATCTGATCTTCACGCTCCCAGGTGAACTCTGGGCCGCGACGGGAGTTCCAACGAACTCGTACAAGAGGGATTCTCGTGTTCTTGAGGACCTTAACATCCCGGTCCGTGATTTCAACAGGTTCCTCGACGAAGTGTAACTGTTCGTCGATAGTGAGTTCCTTCAAAGGAACTATGAGGGTCTCATCTGACAGACACTTCTTCAGATTCGACACGTGAAGACGTTGTGAACTGCACTGAGTTCAGCTGGTAAGTTCAGTCTGTAGGCCACTTTGCCTATTTTCTCTATGACTTCGAAAGGTCCGACGTATCGTGGATTGAGCTTGCCTCGTTTGCCAAAACGAACAACACCCTTCCAGGGTGAAACTTTGAGTAGCACTCGATCCCCAACCTGGAACTCGAGTAGTTTCCTGTCTTTATCTGCGTATGCTTTCTGACGGTCATGAGCTGCCGCCATGCGTTGTCGTATTTGAGCAATCTTTTCAGTAGTATCAACTACCATTTCTGGACCTGTGATCTGACTGTCACCCACCTCTGCCCAACAAAGAGGTGATCGGCATTTACGCCCGTACAATGCCTCAAATGGAGCAGCTTTAATGCTGGTGTGGTAGCTGTTATTGTACGAAAATTCCACAAGTGGCAGATGTTTTTCCCAGCCATTGCCAAAGTCAATTACGCACGCCCGAAGCATGTCTTCTACAGTTTGAATAGTGCGCTCAGACTGCCCATCTGTCTGAGGATGATAAGCTGTGCTCATGTCTAAACGAGAGCCAAAAGATTTGTGCCTTGCTTGCCACAGTTCTGAAGTAAAACGTGCATCACGATCAGAGATAATAGAGGTGGGCACCCCGTGCCTCGAGAAAACTTCCTTAAGGTATACGTCTGCTAGAGTGGAGAACTTATCCGTTTCCTTGATAGCCAAGAAGTGAGCAGACTTTGTGAGTCGATCCACGATCACCCAAATAGTATCATTTCCGCGCTGAGATCTAGGTAGGCCAGTAACAAAATCCATGGAAATTTGTTCCCATTTCCATTGTGGTATCTCAGGTTGTTGGAGTGGGCCTGATGGTTTCTGATATTCCACTTTGACTCTCGCGTAAGTCAAACACTTGCTAACGTAAGTTGCTATGTGAGCCTTCATGCTAGGCCACCAGTACGTAGTTCTGAGGTCGTGGTACATCTTATCCGAACCAGGATGTACTGAATAGCGAGACTTATGAGCTTCATCCATTACAGGCTCGCGTAAGTTGCCGTAGAGTGGGACCCAGATGCGTCCTGTTACATAGTAGGCTCCGTCTGCCTTTTGTTCTAACCGTTGCCTTGAACCGCGTAGGGCTTCAGCCCTGACGTTTTCTGGTTTCAATGCTTCTACCTGAGCATCTCGTATCTGTGAAGGAAGGCTAGACTGAATAGTGAGTTGCAACGCTCGTACACGCCTAGGTGTAGTATCCTTTCGACTGAGGGCATCGGCCACCACATTGGCTTTGCCCGGATGGTACTTTATAGCACATTCGTAATCGTTCAGTAGTTCGACCCATCTACGTTGTCGCATGTTCAATTCTTTCTGCTTGAATATATGCTCGAGACTCCTGTGATCAGTGTAGATGGTGCACATAGTGCCATACAGGTAATGTCGCCATATCTTGAGCGCAAAGACAACAGCTCCCAGCTCTAAATCATGTGTTGTGTAATTCCGTTCGTGAATCTTAAGTTGGCGCGAAGCATAAGCAATGACTTTATCCCGTTGTATCAACACACATCTAAGACCTTGGATAGACGCGTCACAGTAGACTACAAAATCGTCCGTGCCTTCAGGCAATGAGAGGATAGGTGCGCTACGGAGTCTATTCTTTAAGTGCTGAAACGCTGTTTCCTGTGTATTACCCCAACGATAAACAACACCTTTCTGTGTCAGTAATGTGAGCGGCTGTGCAATCTTGGAGAAGTCTTTGATGAACCGTCTGTAATAACCCGCCAAACCCAAGAATTGGCGTATTTCTGTCGGTGTGCGAGGTGCAGGCCAGTTCTTGATCGAATCTACCTTGGATGGATCGACATGAATCCCATCCTTGTTTACCACGTGGCCTAGAAAGTGGACTTCACGAAGCCAGAAGTCGCATTTTGAAAACTTAGCGTATAGCTGTTCCGTTCGTAGGAGTTCCAAAATAAGTCGTAAGTGCTGCTCGTGTTCCTCCCGACTCTTCGAGTAGATCAGGATGTCATCAATGAAAACAATAACAAACTTGTCAAGATAAGGTTTGCACACCCTGTTCATAAGGTCCATGAAAACCGCAGGCGCGTTCGTTAACCCGAATGGCATGACCAGAAATTCGTAGTGACCGTAGCGTGTTCTGAACGCTGTTTTGGAGACGTCCTCATCCCGGACTCTCAGTTGGTGATAGCCTGACCTCAGATCAATCTTCGAGTAATAGCTCGACCCTTGCAACTGGTCGAATAAGTCGTCGATGCGTGGAAGAGGATAGTGATTCTTCACAGTCACCTTGTTCAGTTCGCGGTAGTCTATACACATGCGGAAGGTACCGTCCTTCTTCTTTACAAATAGTACTGGAGCTCCCCAGGGCGAAGAGCTAGGACGTATGAAACCCTTTTCCAAAAGTTCTTGCAATTGCCTAGATAGTTCTTCCAGTTCAGTTGGAGCTAAGCGATAAGGTGCTCGAGCTATGGGTGCTACTCCTGGAGCTAGCTCGATCTGAAATTCGACCTGACGATGAGGCGGTAACCCAGGTAACTCTTCAGAAAACACTTGAGGAAAGTCGCGTACAACTGGAATATCTTCTAACTTCTTCTCTTTCGTCGTCATATCAGTAACGAGTGCTAAAACAGCTGCGTGGCCCTTTCACAAACACTTCTGAGCCTTCAAGAAGGAGATGATGCCACTCACGACACCACTCTTATCAACTTGAACTTCGAGAGGTTCTTTACCAGAACGGGGAATACGAATGATCTTCTCCTTGCATAGAATCTCTGCTTGCTGTTGGGATAACCAATCCATACCAATGACGATGTCGAAACTACCCAGAGTTATAGGGATAAGATCGATAGAGAAAGTCTGACCAGCGAGGATAAGATTACAACCCTAGACTATGTGACCACTGTGGTGTCTGTTGCATCTATTGCACTTTGGGTGATTTCCTCGATATCCACCCTGCCCTTGACTACCAGACGACTGCTGACTGGAGCTCTGGTAGTTATCTGTCTTTCACTGCTGTGCCTGGGACTGAACCGAAGTTGAACCCTTGCTGGAGGTTCCATCCCACTTTCTCTTGTTGTCACAGGGAATAGCAGAAGTAGTGATAGCAGTAATAGTAGCACTGATACGTTTAGGCAGCTTGTTCTGTTCCACTGCCTGGTCTGTGAGACGATGAGCAAGACAAGTAACATCTTGAATGGTAGCAAGGTTAGCAGAAGTCACATGACTTTGAATCTTTGGTACTAAGCCTTTGAGGTACAGCTCAATGCGCTTGATGGGATGATCCACCATAGTTGGACATAACACTGCCAGTTCGTTGGATCGTTTCGTGTACGCTTCTATTTCTGACCCCGTCATCTTCAGGTTAAAGAACTCCACTTCTAACTTGTGGATGTCATCACGTGTACAGTATTCTTGCTTGATTAGTTCCTTGAAATCGTTCCAGGGTGTGGCGTTAGCAACTGCCAACCCTAACATCTGAACTTGCGCCTTCCACCAAGTCAGCGCAATGCCTTCTAGAGTACCAGTGGCGTACTTCACCCTGCGAGCCTCAGGGCATTCACACATCTCAAAAACGGACTCGAGCTTTTCAAACCAATGGAGGAGTCCAACTGCTCCTTCCGTGCCACTGAAAGTAGTACGACGACAGTCCATGAAAGTTTTGAAGGTGCAAACAGGTGGCTGAGCGTGTTGACCTGTCGTGTGCGTAAGAGTAAACATACTGAAGCACGAGTGTTGGTTTACGAGAGTAGGATCTAAAGATCCTAGAGTAAGTGGTGAGGGCAGGTTACACCTCCTGCCTGGGCAGCTGCGAGTGCTGCAGTAACTTGTTCAGTGATCGAAGCCGCCAACTGGGCTTGAGTTAGGTTAACGCATCTACTATTAATATCAAGGAGAACATGAGTGAAAGAAGTTCATGAATAGTGCGATGACAGAAGAGAGTGAGCACACAAGTGTTCTCAAGCAATAGGGGTTATGTGCGTCTAAGCATACCATGAGCAAAGTTCTATGTAATTCTAGCAAGTAGGCAATAAAACATATACCATATTACCTAAAATGTTGAGTCTTGCACGTGGAGCGAGGCGTCGTTGTGGATTGTTGAGCACTGTACAGGTTATAGTCTGGTTTTAATAAAAACGTTTTCCCCTTATTAAAACCGAGTTCTCTATAACCAATGGCTCTGATACCAATCTGTCACACCCCCAAAATCCACACGCGGAGTATCACCGCTTGGAGGCGTGACTGACCAGGATCAAGCCACCAATCATATTGAACCATGTTATTAATAAATGTAACTCAACCAAACAATATGAAAGGTGTTCGAAAACCAAAGTATAGTATCAATGTTTAGCGGAAGCATAAATGTAAAACCCAACATAAGTATAAGTATGAAATGTTATAATGGTAAACAAAGCATTCACGATCCATGTCCACAATGACCGTGCCTCCCGTGCAAGCTCCGTGTGTACCTATGGTCCTGCAAGGCATGTAACAGAGAGTCAACAACTAGTTGAGCGAGTTCACAGTTGGTTGTTCAGTTATAGTAATTGTATTGTAAACCGTATGTTCGTTTAGTAACCCATATATCGTATGTACTTGAATCGCAGTCTCCCAGACATGTGTGCGAAGAATGTAGGGGGGTTTCCCATGTTTTCTAGACTAGGTATATTTGTATCGCATCCCACCCGGCATGTGTGCGAAGTTCAAAGTATGGTTCGCAGCCATCCCAGGCATGTGTGCGAAGATCAGTCATATTATCGCAGCCAACCCCGGCGTGTGTGCGAAGATCAGTCATATTATCGCAGCCAACCCCGGCGTGTGTGGGAAGATCAGTTCTATAAGTATCACTAGTCTAGTCGTATCTTATCAATAACCCTTCCTCACCCGAGGACCATATAACTAAGTTCCATAAGCTAGGTAAGTACAAGTAAATAATCCAAACCCATTCCCACCCTGGGGATCCCATGCCTTGGCTGTGTGAACTCACCTTGGTTTGCTCGGTATGCTAAGTATGTACTCACAGTAAATCAATCACGTCCTAAAGTACGCACGTATACATAATCAGTTCGCATTCACGAAGTTGGCACGTAAGTATAATCATAGTGGACAGCACATCAATAATTACCAAGTAGCACATTGCACGTATTCACGATCATACAAGTCATACATAACATCTAACGGTAATTAGTTAACTCAGTTAAGTATTAACAGAGATAGTTACTGTGCATATTATCCAAATCGGCGAAACACCCCCTGTTTCGCCGTGAGCCCCTTCGACGAAACACCTTAGTTTCATTGTGACATCCCTCGGCGAAACACATTCTGTTTCGCCATGATCCCTTCGGCGAAACACAATCTGTTTCGCCGCGAGTTCCGTTTCATGAACAAATCAATTACGTCATGAATCAGCTACGTGCAGAAACCCTAACAGCCGTCATCATCATACGAAGATCATACAGTTATCATCATACAGAAATCATACGGTATTTATTCAGCAATCATCAATATTCATTTATCACAAAATAATCATCTAATCATCATCAGTTACGTATAACATCAACAACCCTAATCATCCTTCCATTATTGTCGGCCATTACATCAAAGTTAATTAATAAAAAGCTGCGTTTTGAATCATTTTATCACATGAAATTCTGAGAACAATAACCGACAAATATGAGGGATCCTTATCCGATTGATTGCATTTACGAGACATCACACATGCATAGCTATTAACAAACAATAACAACAATGGCCGACACATGTATTTGATTCCCTGCGGTCAACTTACACCCACATACCAACAAGATTTTTCATTAATTATTTTAGCATCTTCATAATTTAGATGCACATGGGTTTGACTAAAATGGTCGACATCTATCTTTTTGTATCAAGTTATTATTGGACCTTTTTGTTTGGTGAGGTGATCACTCATAGAACCGATAAACTATCATGGCCTGTCAACATCATCAATCATATACATACAAAACAGTCATGAGACAATATCATCAAACATATGCATACAAGATCAGTCGAGAGACTAATTTTTACTAACCGAGATATCAGTGGTGATGGTTTGATTGCTAGAGAGAGTCTGGGAGAACGTAGGGCTGCCGTCACACTCAGAAAAGGTTCTAGGGTTTTCAATTTGTTAAAATGTGCCGAATGGAACCGTAAAACCTAATTAATATACGTGTAATCGTACTGGGCCCAAACTGGGCTTCGACGAATCCGGGCTCGGCGAAACATACCGTTTCGTCGGGTGTGTTTATGGTGAAACAAATCTGTTTCGTCGGGTGTATTGATTATTTAAGGGTATTATTCAAGGCTTAGCTAGTATAAGTTTTCAAACAGTACATATGATAAACACTTATATCACACAGCATGGATAACACATCAACTAGCATCTCGACATATAGTTCGGTGTGTACAATTACAAGGCAATTAAGCAAACAACTAAACAGTCAACGCGCAATAAATGCGAAAGTGAAATGTCGGAAACTCGAGTTGTCACACATTTCCTGCAGATTGTGCAGCACGGGGCCGTGTTGGGCGGGCACGGCCCGTGCTGAACTTGCTGTAATGAAGAAAAATTTGTCGGGTGGCCCTGTTTTCGTGTATGGGGTGCTGGTTCACGTTTCCCTTGTTATCCTTTACCATCCCGAGTGTGTTTTATCCATTACAACATCATCCAAACACCAAATTAAAACCATCATGCATTAAAACTAGCACATTACATAAGATCCTATAAAATTTAAAAACGAGGCAGAAAATAAAAAGCTAAATGTCCTAAGATAGATGGGTCAAATGGTACATAAAGTCATCCTAAGGAGTTCTACTTTTATCAAAATTTCCGGAAATAATTTTCCGGTTTATAAGGTTTGTAGAACTTTGGACCGAGGGGTATTCCATAGATGTTTATTAAAGCCACTCTTCTATTTCCCTTGGGAGAAAGAAGGCGGGGTCGTTTTCTTCAACATCTTGTGGAGGAGGAGTGACACCAACATGAACCCCTTGTAGTACGTCCCGAGGGGGCTCCGGATGTATGGCGTACCATTCGGCCGGTATGATGACTTCGGGAACCACATTCCATGCCCTTTGGGTAATGATTGGAACCAAAGGAGGAGAAGCGAGAATGTTCAACCTTTGGTGCAAAAGGTTGACTTCTCGAAGACATCCCTCTAGTCCCACCGTCAAATGATTGATACGGTCGACCAATGCTTCTTCCACTCCTGTTATCTCATCAATAGCCTCTCTTAAAGCGTAAACATAGTTTACAAGAGAATCTTCAACCGTTGATGACCTTCTTCCTTGTCGGTTGTTCCTAGAGTGCGATGAAGATGTTCCGCTAGTTCTGCTCGCCATTCTGAGAAGACATACCGAAAAGAGCTCAATTTTATGTAAACAGTACCTCGGACACGGCCCCGTGCTCAGATATCTGCAGATTTTTGGAACAAGGAATCTTGGTGTTTTAATTTGTTTTCATGATTTTTAAAACGTTTTTAAGCAGAAACAACTTAAAACATTGTTGTAGAACTTATTTTTAACAAGATTCCTTGAATAAAAATCTAACAAACATCTCAATAAGTGTCACGGCCCCTGACCCGGTTTGACCAGTTTCGGGAGCCGCGGGACAGAAAATCCCGTGGTATTTATTTAATTGAGTTAACAGCGGAAGTTTTCTTCAGGATCTTTTCAAAGCTGAAATTTCCCGATTATTTTATTTCACAACTTGGGATAAAACCCTGGTACTTTACAGTCATATGATTTCACTGAGAAATCTTTATTTTACAAAACATATTTCTTTATTTTATATTGAGCCACTTCCTTAAGCTTGTAGTGTTTCACGGCACTTTTTCTGGATTACAACAGATCACCTGAAACATGTTTGAAAAAGGTTTTGTCAGCTGGAAATACTGGTGAATCATTCTTTTTACTAAAATGACACATTTATTATAATTTACAGTATTAAGAGCGATTACAATGTTTCCTGATATCAACCAACTACCCAACGGTACTTGTCACTCGACTCATTTCTGTGACTATGGTCATATCACCCATTGGCTAACACGTTGTCCAATGGTGACGATTATCAAGTAATGTATACAAAACCCCACATACCGGCTGTAATTTGGTGATTACAAAGACTTAATCCCTGTAATTATAACCTTGAAAATATTTAAGAATTTATAAAGCACTTTGATAAAAAGAGAATGACTCACATTGCAGATTTAACACGGGTAGAGTCTAGCTTATTGATTAGTCTTGTTAACCTAGTTTAAATAACAATGCACACAAAACTAGGTTAGTAACTAATACAGCATTTACGATAACTCACGAGATTAAATCCTCACAACGAATGACAAAGTGCGATACTTAAACATCCATCGATTTAACGACAAATGACAAAGCATAAACCCTAATGTGGGCAGCACTTAAACATCCATTGGATAGTTTAATCGATCGGACATTGAATCATAGCAGCGATCGAGTTATTACCCTGTTATTGCGGCAGCACTTCGTGAATTGTGTGTGTTTTTGAACTGTTGCTACTATATCTCAACGTATGTTTTGAATTTTTACGTCGAACTAACGCAGAATGTCAAGTCCCAAGCCCCTGTATTTATACTTGAAAAATGTCCCTCTCGCGTGTCGCGAGAGGTCCTCTTGTTCTTGTCGCGTGGCGCGAGGGGTACCCTATTACCATAGGGTAGCCTCGTGTCCCAGTAGCTCAGGTGAGTTGGTCTTGCATGCGATTTCAGTTTACACGTTAAACTGTATTGATAATACTAACTAGGGTTTACCCCCCTGAGTTTTAGGGGCCTTGATCCTGATTCCGATTGTTCTGAAAATTTTAGGGTTTATGCAGAATCACTTGGGTTTCTCAATTAGGGTTTCCTATTGGATAATTAAAATAATAATTAGGACTTTTAATGAGAGTTGTTACATTCTCCCCACCTTAATAAAAATCTCGTCCTCGAGATTTATTAGAATAAGTAGGGATACTTTCGCTTCATCTCCGATTCCAGCTCCTAAGTGTATTCAGCTCCTCTCTTTGAATCCCACTTGACTTTGACTAGAACTAGTCGTTTATGCTTGAGAAACTTAATCTTTCGATCCTCGATTTGAAGAGGTTTTTCAACAAATTTCAATTTCTCATTTATCTTTATATCTTGGAGAGGTACTACCAAAGATTCGTCTGATAGGCATTTCTTGAGGTTGGATACATGAAATACATCATGTACTTCAGCTAACTCCTCTGGTAATTGTAAACGATAAGCAACTGGTCCTATACGTTGGATCACTGAAAATGGTCCTACGTATCTTGGACTTAGCTTTCCCTTCTTTCCGAATCGAACTACTCCTTTCTAGGGTGAAACTTTCAATAGTACCTTGTCTCCAACTTGGAACTCTAGTGGTTTGCGTCGATTGTCGGCATAGCTCTTTTGACGATCTCGAGCAGTCTTTAGTCTTTCCTTAATTTGAGTGATCTTGTCGGTAGTTTCTTGTACAATCTCTGGACCTGATAATTGACTTTCTCCTATTTCTGCCCAACAAACTGGAGTTCTGCATTTTCTTCCATACAGTGCTTCAAATGGGGCAGTTTCAATGCTTGCATGATAACTATTGTTATAGGAGAATTCAATTAATGGTAAGTGATCATCCCAGTTTCCACCAAAATCTATCACACATGCTCTAAGCATGTCTTCCAGAGTTTGGATTGTCCTTTCACTTTGCCCGTCTGTTTGTGGATGATATGCAGTACTTAGATTTAGTCGGGTTCCCATCGCTTCTTAGAAACTTTTCCAGAAGTGAGAAGTGAAACGACTATCCCTATCTGATACAATGGAGAGTGGAACTCCATGTAAGGATACAACTTCATCTACATACAACTTTGCCAACCTTTCCATGCTAAAGGTTTCTTTCATAGGTAGGAAATGAGCTGATTTGGTTAATCGATCTACAATTACCCAAATCGTGTCATTACCCTTTCTGGTTTTGGGTAACTTAGTAACAAAATCCATTGTTATAAGTTCCCATTTCCATACAGGCATTTCTAGTTGTTGCAGTAGACCTGAGGGATTCTGGTGTTCGGACTTAACTTGTGAACAAGTTAGACACTTAGAAACATATCTAGCTATGTCCTTTTTCATTCCTATCCACCAGAAATTATTTTTTAAATCTTGGTACATCTTATTGTTTCCAGGGTGCATGGTATACCTAGATTTATGGGCTTCTTCTAAAATCTTATTTCTTAATTCTCCCTGCTTTGGTACCCAAATTCTTTTCTTATGGAATCTCCAAATTCCATCATTTCCTTGCTCTAATTCTTTTATCCGTCCCTTCATTCCTTCAGCAGCATCCTCTATTGCTGTCTCTTGAACATTCTTCAGTTGCTTCATTAAATCTAATTGTAGATTTAATCTGAGAGCACGAACTCGTCTTTGATTCTCATGATACTTACGACTTAAGGCATCTGCAACTACATTTGCTTTTCCTTCGTGATAATGAATATCACAGTCGTAGTCACTTAGGATTTCCATCCATCTCCTTTGCCTCATGTTCAACTCTTTTTGCCCAAATATGTACCTTAAACTTTTATGATCTATATAGATAGTAAATTTACTTCCATATAGATAATGTCTCCAAATTTTAAGGGCAAAAATTATGGCTCCTAATTCTAAATCATGAGTCGTATAGTTCTCCTCGTGCTTTTTCAATTGTCTTGATGCATACGCAATTACCTTCTTGCGTTGCATTAACACACATCCAAATCCTAGTTTTGAAGCATCACAATATACTTCAAAATCTTCAGTCCCTTCTGGTAATGCTAAGATTGGGGCATTTGTTAACTTATATTTTAGAATCTTAAAAACTTCTTCTTGCTTAGGTCCCCATTCAAATTTAATTGCTTTACAGGTTAGCTTAGTTAATGGTACAGCTATCTTGGAAAAATCCTTAATAAACCGTCTATAATATCCAGCTAAACCTATAAAACTTCTAATTTCCATTGCAGATTGCGGAACCTTCCATTTGGTAATTGCCTCTATCTTAGCAGGATCTACATGAATACCTTCATGATTTACCATATGTCCTAGGAATTGCACTTCCTTTAGCCAAAATTCACATTTCGAGAATTTGGCATAAAGTTTCTATTTTCTTAACAAAGTTAAGAGTGCATGCAGGTGCTGACAGTGTTCTTCCTGACTTTTGGAATAAATGAGTATATCGTCTATGAAAACAATCACAAATTTATCCAAATACGGTTTACAGATCCGATTCATCATGTCCATGAATGCGGCAGGTGCATTCGTTAATCCGAAGGGCATGACTGTAAACTCGTAATGACCATACCTAGTTCTGAAAGCAGTTTTAGATATGTCTTCTTCTTGTACCTTTAATTGATGATATCCAGAGCGTAAGTCAATCTTAGAAAAATATCTAGCTCCTTGAAGTTGATCGAAAAGATCATCAATCCTAGGTAATGGGTATCGATTCTTAATTGTAACCTTATTTAATTCTCTATAATCAATACACATTCTCATTGCACCATCCTTCTTTTTTACAAACAACACTGGTGCTCCCCAAGGGGATGAACTAGGTTGTATGAAACCTTTACTTAGTAATTCATCTAATTGGTTTTTCAATTCTAACATTTCTGTAGGTGCTAACCGATAAGGTGCCTTAGCTATCGGTATAGTTCCTGGAATTAGATGAATTCTAAATTCTACTTCCCTATCAGGTGGTAATCCAGGTAATTCTTCTGGGAATACATCTAGGTATTCTGAGACTACAGGAATCTTCTTAAGTTCTTTACCCTTAGTACTAATGATTACTGAAATCATATATACTATTCCTTGCTTTCGTTCATAACTAGCAACTTTCATTACTGATATGAACTTCATGGGTTTACGTGGTTTATCTCCTGTAATCATGATTACTTCCCCAGTAGGTGCCTGAATTTCTATAGAGTTTTTATCACAAAGGATTTGAGCATGGTTGGCTACTAACCAATCCATTCCTAATACGACATCGAATTCAGCTAATTTCATAGGCAATAGGTTTACAGAGAATTTATGACCTGAAAGTTCTATGTTTTCTTTTTGCAAAACCTTATTTATGTTAACTGAATTCCCATCTGCGGTTTCGACTGTAAAAACCTGCCTAAGGTTGGTTAAAGGTAATTTAAGAGCTTGGCAGAATGAAGTATTTATAAAACTTTGGTTTGCACCAGAGTCAAATAATACTTTTGCATATACGTTGTGAACTAAGAACGTACCAGCTATCACATCAGGGATTAGCTCGGCCTCCTGAGTTGTCAATTGGAAGGCTCGAACATTCTTCTTGGTAGCTCCGTCAGCTGGCTTGGCTTTATTGTCTGCTGGTTTAACCAATTTAGGACATTCTGTTTTGAAATGCCCAGCTTCTCCACAGTTATAGCAGATCCTTGTTTTCTTTCTGCAATCTTCTTCACGATGTCCTACCATTTTGCAAAAATTGCAGGTTACATTACATTTTCCATAATGTTTCTTTTTACAACTTCTGCAAATCAGCGGGGTTGAGGATTGCCCTGTTCCTCTTCTCTTGAAGCTGCTATTATTACCCGTACGAAATCCTTGGGTAATTTTCTGAGCCAGTTCCTTTTTCCTGTTTTCATCTCTTGTGCGTACCAGTTCGTCAGTTAGGGTGTTAGCTAATTCTACCGTATCGTCAATAGTGCGAGGTCTCGCAGCTTTAACGATATTGCGGATTTCGCCAATCAATCCCCAAATATAGCGAGAAATGAGTACCGGCTCTGGCGAAGCCAGGGTTGGTACTACTCTAGCATACTCGAAGAATGTCGAAGTATACCCTCGACAGTCTACATTTACCATTCGGTGGTTCAGAAATTTATTTGCCATTTGTTCCTTTTCATATTCGGGACAGAATTTTCTTTCTATCAAACTTTTAAATTCGTCCCAATTCATGGCATAAGCCACATTTCTTCCTTTGGCTTGAAGTACTGTGTTCCACAATTCTAGCGCCCCTTCTTTGAAAAGATTCGACGCATACATGACTTTGTCGTTTTCGGCACATTTACTGATTATAATCACTGCCTCGGTTTTCTCGAACCAACGCAGTGCTGCAGTCGCTCCTTCATTGCCTGCAAATTCAGCTGGTTTACAAGCAAGAAATTCTTTGTAAGTGCAACCAGGCGTTACAGCTTTCATTTTCTTAGGGAGCGGAGCCTGTCGTGGATCATTATCGTGATTAGTATGATTATCGCCTTCGTTTACGCTATTACTGAAGTTATCTTCAGAAATACGTTTGCTAGGAATGATTTGTTGAGGTTCAACTGGTTTTTGGGCAGCAGCAATTATTGCTGGAATAGCATTGGCTATCCCTTGAGCAACGATATTTTCTATATCTTGTCTAGTCATAAATTGATCCCCCAGATGTTGCTCAGATTGGTTAATCTCATTAACTGGTTCATTATTAGCGTTTTCCATCTGTTAATTAATTTATATAAATTATTAGTATCGAATAAATAACAATCATACACATTTCACAACATATATATAAAATCAAAACTATCGATTTCTCGATTCCATTTTTATATTTATATATATGCGTCAATACACACCATTATCTTACAAGGTTTTATTTGTAGTTATGTTACAGACTGATTTTATTACTATTATTATTATTACACAACCATAGTTTCACCACCATCCTATCCCTGAGTACTTTAGAAGCGACGTTCCCTCTCGTCGTACTTCCAGGAGATCTGTTCTCCTACTTTCCTGATCCTATTTCCTGCATCCACCAGCTCCTCGCCAAAGTGGCGGAGTTCAGCTAAATTTTCATTGCTCATGGGTGGGTTTGGTATAGGTTCCGGGTCGAACTGAGGGAGAAAAGTATAAGGATTATTAAGCAGGTTTTGGAACTGCCAGTCATTAGTCCACCACTCATCCATTCCTAGAGGTTGGGTGTGGATTATAGGTTCTGGGATTACTGGTTCCAAGTTTATTGGAATTTGATTTTCAGCAGGATAAGGGTAGATATTGTTATTAATAGGTCTGACGATATCACAGCTCGCCAATGCACGATCCAATTCCTCCTGAAATGGTAATTCCTCAACTTGTCTAGAGTTTTCCCCAATTTCCATCTCTGGTTGCTTAGAACCTTCCCCAGTCTCCATTTCCATCTGCCTAGAACTTTCCCCGACTTCAATCCCCTTTCCTTTATCTAAGGGATTTTCTATTTTAGGTATCTTCCTAGTTGCGGGTTTCCTCCTGCGTACACGCCTCCATCCTACAAATCT
Source organism: Helianthus tuberosus (assembly GCA_030545235.1). Taxonomy (NCBI): domain Eukaryota; kingdom Viridiplantae; phylum Streptophyta; class Magnoliopsida; order Asterales; family Asteraceae; genus Helianthus; species Helianthus tuberosus. The sequence continues at coordinate 33,248,214 of CM060424.1, read as the reverse complement.
TCTCTTTTTCTTAGGCTTGGGTTTTTCCGGAGGTGGAGCGTTGAATTCAATAGGTTCTTCTATGTCGGCTATGTAACCCGTAAAGTCTCTAGAAACTTCTATTTTCACCGGGTAAAGGTTGAGATTCTGAAGGGCTTCAGATAAGTCATTCATGCTGTTTAGCATATATGCAAAATTATACACAAAAAGCTAAGTTAAAATTTTATAACAAAATTTCATAGATAATCTTTAAATATTATTGCATACCGTGTAACTAATACAAAAGACCACTGACAATTAACACATATTAGGGTTTACTGTAAAACTTATTTATTTACTGGGTAAAGTTTCTGGCTTTTTAAGTGATAAGGGTGCTAAAACTGAAACAAGGTATTTAAAGATTTGCATTTACTGCTACAGTGGCTAGCATATAAAGATCTGCCTATTTTTCATCTAACTTGTCTTCCCATGGTGGGTTACTATCTAGTTCTTGGGTTTTCTGATTAACTCTCTTTTCTTTTGGTTGTGATTTCTTTATTTTCTCCTGACTTTTCCTAATAATCAAACTTCTTTTATTAGGAGAAAGTGGTTCCTCATATTGTGCCTTTCGAACAAATATTCCCTCCTCAGTATCTACTGAGTATCTTGAGGATTTTGTTTGGGATGAACTTCCCTTCTCTTTTGGTGAACTATCTAATTTAACATAGATATTCGAAAGCTTTTTCTTACCCATACTGTAATTAACAAATAATCAGTAATTAAACACATAATCACCAAATAGTAATCAGGAAAATTAAGTATTTTTTAAATACTTAATTAGCTTAACTCAGTGGCTCTGATACCACCTTTTTCTGTCACGGCCCCTGACCCGGTTTGACCAGTTTCAGGAGCCGCGGGACAGAAAATCCCGTGGTATTTATTTAATTGAGTTAACAGCGGAAGTTTTCTTCAGGATCTTTTCAAAGCTGAAATTTCCCGATTATTTTATTTCACAACTTGGGATAAAACTCTGGTACTTTACAGTCATATGATTTCACTGAGAAATCTTTATTTTACAAAACATATTTGTTTATTTTTTATTGAGCTACTTCCTTAAGCTTGTAGTGTTTCACGGCACTTTTCCTGGATTACAACAGATCACCTGAAACATGTTTGAAAAAAGGTTTTGTCAGCTGGAAATACTGGTGAATCATTCTTTTTACTAAAATGACACATTTGTTATAATTTACAGTATTAAGAGCGATTACAATGTTTCCTGATATCAACCAACTACCCAACGGTACTTGTCACTCGACTCATTTCTGTGACTATGGTCATATCACCCATTGGCTAACACGTTGTCCAATGGTGACGATTATCAAGTAATGTATACAAAACCCCACATACCGGCTGTAATTTGGTGATTACAAAGACTTAATCCCTGTAATTATAACCTTGAAAATATTTAAGAATTTATAAAGCACTTTGATAAAAAGAGAATGACTCACATTGCAGATTTAACACGGGTAGAGTCTAGCTTATTGATTAGTCTTGTTAACCTAGTTTAAATAACAATGCACACAAAACTAGGTTAGTAACTAATACAGCATTTACGATAACTCACGAGATTAAATCCTCACAACGAATGACAAAGTGCGATACTTAAACATCCATCGATTTAACGACAAATGACAAAGCATAAACCCTAATGTAGGCAGCACTTAAACATCCATTGGATAGTTTAATCGATCGGACATTGAATCGTAGCAGCGATCGAGTTATTACCCTGTTATTGCGGCAGCACTTCGTGAATTGTGTGTGTTTTTGAACTGTTGCTACTATATCTCAACGTATGTTTTAAATTTTTACGTCGAACTAACGCAGAATGTCAAGTCCCAAGCCCCTGTATTTATACTTGAAAAATGTCCCTCTCGCGTGTCGCGAGAGGTCCTCTTGTTCTTGTCGCATGGCGCGAGGGGTACCCTATTACCATAGGGTAGCCTCGTGTCCCAGTAGCTCAGGTGAGTTGGTCTTGCATGCGATTTCAATTTACACGTTAAACTGTATTGATAATACTAACTAGGGTTTACCCCCCCCCCCCCCTGAGTTTTAGGGGCCCTGATCCTGATTCCGATTGTTCTGAAAATTTTAGGGTTTATGCAGAATCACTTGGGTTTCTCAATTAGGGTTTCCTATTGGATAATTAAAATAATAATTAGGAATTTTAATGAGAGTTGTTACAATAAGGCTTGGAATTATGGAGATTTCAAGCTCTAATGGAGGTGTTAAGAGAAATTGAAGAAGAAGGTAATGGATAAAAGTGGAAAAGACAAGATGGTTGTTGGGAACCTTCTTTAGAATATACCTAGGATGGTATGTGGGAAGATCCACCAGATCTTTGTCTTTAGAGTGGTTCATATGTGCAGGAATCTTGCTGCATTTATAGAAAATGACAGCACCCTGCACACGGCCCCGTGTCGGCTGGACACGGCCCCGTGTGCAGATGAAATCCTGACATACTTTGTCCGTATTCTGACACGAAATCAGACGAGAATCTTTGGGTGAACACGGGGGCGTGCTGACCTGGACACGGCCCCGTGTCTAGAGGCTGTTTTATGGAGTTTGTCTGTTTCTAAGGAACTTATCAGGATCGGGCGGTTCCTTACTGGATGGAACAACCCCAAAGTGCCTAAGGTACCTTAATTGCTCGAGATTAAGACGAGAACGTCAGAGGTTGTCGGTGAGGGTGATTCCTATGCTAAATGTAGGTGGACAAGTCCAACCCTTTCCCGGGCTCTCGTTAAAGAAGGTGTATGCCGAATCGCTCAGGTCTATGTATGCACCGAACGAAGTCGATGGAGAGTCCTTCATGGCACAATCGGCATAGGGACGACTATCGCTCAAGTCCTCGCTAGAGTTAGAGGTAACATCGGGAACAACAAAGTTGTTTTTATTTGAATGCGATCTCAACAATTCTTCTTGGTTATCGTCTTGAGATAAATTATTGAAATCTATCCTAAGTTCTTTTAACCAATTAAGAATTAGATCTTCCATTTGAAATAGTTCATCAAGAAGCATTTCTCCTAGAAGATCTGGTTGAGAGCATTCGAGGGAGAGATATGGATTATTTTTACTTTCGCCCCTCTTAAGGCTACAGGAAAACAATGGGTCTATATAGTGGGGCTTATAATTTAGAAAATAACATTCTAATTCTTTATGAGGGCCACCACATATTTGACACCACGTACCATAAGAGTGCCGAAAGTAAAAAATATCAGTATCTCCCATGTTTGTGTCAGAAATTACCAACCGTCGGGATCTTACGGTTCTGTTTTCAGTAACTGAATCTTGGGCACGGGGCGTGTTGAGTGGGCAGGGCCCCGTGTTCAGCTTACTGTCTGACTTAAAACAGGATTGCCAGTTCCAAGGATTGGGCACGGGGCGTGTTCAGCGGGCACGGCCCGTGCTGAGTTCTGCAGAAACTGAAAAACTACGAAAATCCTAAAAACACAGAAAAATTAGAAAAAACGATTAGGCCGCTGATTCCTAACTTTCTTAAAATCCTTGTGTCCCCGGCAACGGCGCCAAAAAATTGATGCGTGTGTGGTGTGTATATAAGTTTAAGTATATTTTTAGCCCTTTTTACACGTTAGTCAAGTTTTAAATTTATAAAACACGATATTTTACTAACACCAAACACACATATGGGCAAGTGCACCCATCATGAGCGTAGTATAGTGTTGGCAAGATACCGAGGTCGTCCAAGGACACAAGAGCTTTTAGTACCGGTTTATCCTCAACGTCTAATCAGATCAAAATTTAGAAAAAATGTTTTTAAACTAGAAAAATAAAACTAACTAAAATGCTGAAAAATAAAAATAAAAAAAATGGATAGACAAGATGAATCACTTGGCTCCGACTCGTGTTTAGTGTAACCTTTGATTATTTCCGCACTTTTGCACTTTTTAAGAGATTATCTTAGTTATTGTAGTAGGCCCCTCTTTTGAAGGTGACGTTACTCTCAACCCAGTAGTTTGAGTCAGCAAGGATACAATCCTAAAGGGTCAGATTATTGAAAGATAATTAATTAAGTTATTAATGCATATTATGGTAGGCCCCTCTTTTGGAGGTGATGTTACCCTCGGCTAAGTAGTCTGAGTCAGCAGGGATACAGTCCTAAGTAGCCGGGTTAAAGTATTAATAGTAGCTTACATATGAGGGGATCAAAGAGTTTGGACCCCCGCCATCCAATACCAGTGGGTATTGAAGGAAGTCCTACTAAATTTGACCCAGGTCCTTGCAGGATCTATACACTGAACAAGGCAAGACTCTTACCAAACCGTTCCCTTAACCCCCGATCAGGTAGCCAACATATCTCCATATAGACCGTGGAGATATGAATGGTGAAAATCTTTTATTTTATATAGACAGTAAAATAATGCCAAGACACCACGGACAAACGATAAGGAAGAATCACCTTCAACATAAGAAACTAGTTATTAAAGTCATTAATACATAACCAAGTAAAAAGTGCGAAAAGATTAAAAATAAAAAGTATTACACTAGACACTTGTCTTCACCAAGTGATGTAAGAGACTTAGGCAAACATGGCCTTTGATTGTCAAGAACTCTTACGATCAATCTTGGATCCCGAGACGACTCACACACTCTATGATGGACAATCGATAATGGTGGTGGATGATGGTGTTGTGATGGTGGTGGGTGGTGGGTGAAGTGTGAGAGAGGTGGTGTGCCAAGGGATGGTTTGCAAATGAGCCAAGCAACCCTATTTATAGCCTGAACAGTAGCCCGGACACGGCCCCGTGTCCATCCTCCTTCTCTGTCTTCATTAATTGCAGTTTGTCTGCATTAGTTGACCACGCCCCCGTGTCCACTGGGTACGACCCCGTGTGCAGAAGCGTATCTGTACTATCAAGATTTGCCTGGATTCTGCGAATCTTATAGTTGACCACGGCCCCGTATCCGCTGAGCACGGCCCCGTGGTGGGCGATAGAAGCTTCTACAGCTTTGTCTTTTCTGCTGAAACTGGGGCACGCCCCCGTGCTCATTGAGCACAGGGCGTGTTCAGTCTTTTGTTCTCTTGTTTTGCTTGGGAAGATGCTGTCGGGGAGGTCGGGCATGCCACGTAGGGGTGTAAACGAGCCGGGCCGAGCCCGAGCTTGCCTGGGCTCGAGCTAGGCTCGTCATGTTTTTTTGAAGCTCGAGCTCGAGCTCGGCTCGGTTCGAGCCTACTTATTTGAGCTCGAACTCGGCTCGCGAGTAAAACCCAAAGCTCGAGCTCGGCTTGACTCGGCTCGAGCTATTTTAAGAACAACCTTAGACGAGCTATAAACTTAGCTCGAGCTCGCTTCTGTATCGCTTAAACGAGCCAAAGCTCGGCTCGCCAATGTTATCATCATTATTATTATATTATATATAAAATAAATAAATTTTTGTTTGGGCTCGTTTAGGCTCGTGAGCCTAAACGAGCTTTGTATTTCAGGCTCGAGCTCGGGCTCGATAACTAAACGAGATCTATTTCAGGCTCGAGCTCGGGCTCAGGCTCGTTAAAGCTCGGCTCGTTCGAGCTATTAACCGAGCCGATAACGAGTAGCTCTCGAGCCTCTGGGCTTGTTTACACCCCTAATGCCACGTTTGTTCCTTTTCTTGTATTTATGTTAGATTTAGCTGCCTTTTTGCTTCTTTTGTTCATTTGAGCTCATTTAATCCTGAAAATACAAAAGGAAGACAAAAACACACTTTTTCCAACATTAGTACTAAAAAAGGGTTAGTTTTATGCCACAATTGATGTATTTTATATGTTGCATTTTGTGCACATCAAGCGACCAAATGAGCTTTGTATCGATCAACAGATCCATCGGCTTTGTATTTTATCCTATAAATCCATTTAGAGCCGATAATGTTTATAGAAGAAGGACGAGGAACAAGGTGCCAAGTATGATTTCCATGTAAAGCATTAAGTTCGTCATGCATGGCGTGTACCCATTTAGGATCTTTGAAGGCGGTTTTGATTCTTTGGGTACATGGGTGGAGAGAAATGAGTGATGAAGAGGGTTAGTAGAAAATTGAGGTAGGTCGGCGAAATGCTTGGGTTTGAAGGTACCGGCCTTTGACCGAGTGGTCATGGGATGGTCGTTAATGGTATGAGTGTTGGGAGGCAAATGAGATGAACTTGGTTCTGAAGAGTGGGGAATCGGGTCGAAGTTGGACGAGTATGGTGCGGAAGAAGTGGATGGATGGGGAGGTTTGATTTGGGCTATCATAGGCTGAGGGGATTGTGGAGGTTCAGTTTGGGGGCTGAATGGTAAGGATATTGGGCCGGTTGAAGATGAGGTTGGACTGGATGGACGAGTTGATGGATTTGGGGAGGAATGAGTTGGTGAGTCGAAATGTTGGTGATCGTTTGGGCAGTGAGTGCAAGGGTGGTTATTTGTAGGTTTTTACACAATGGGTGAAGGTGTTTGAGTGGTAGGGGTTTTTTTTGGAGTAGGTAGGTTGTCTTCAAAGTTGGTGAAAGGAATGAGTGAAATGTCCGAAGGTGTGGAAGACGATTTGAAGGGTAGGTTATCCTTGTAACGCTTCGCATTTTGTACTTTCCTTATTTAGAAAGTGTAATCGTATTTGTATTTGTGGAAATTTGTAATTGTATCGTATTTGTATTTCTCTTCCGGACATTGTAATCCGAGGATTTGATCATAATAAAACTCTATTGTTTCATACATACTTATGTTATACATGCAATCTTGAATACATGATCATACTCGAAAACTCATACTTGGAATACTTGAAACATTGATTATACATGCATTATACATACATTACTCTTTTATTCTTGAAATATTTAAAAACGGCTAAAATACGTGAAATTTGACCAACCTAACCCTCTTGTGTGGACTAAACTCCCTCGCACGAATGAGCCATTCATGCGACTGACCACCCCTTCATGCGAACTAACTTCAGTGGCACAAACCCTTCCATCCGCACCAGACTCCCATCTGCCCTATAAATATGTGACCACTTCCACTCCTCACCACTTTCCCCAACACTTCAACTCTCTCAAGTCCCCATTGTTCTCTCTGGACTATCAGCTCCAAGCAGAAGGATTGCAACATTCTAAGTGCGTTTAGCTCACTTCTTTACTTACTTTTCTACTATTTTTTCCATTTTCATCTATTTCTTCAAATCTTCATATTTGGGAAAAACCTCTAGGATGGTTTTCATCAGTTTGCAAAGGCAAGCTAAGGTGAAACCTCATCACATTGAGGTCCAAAGCAAGATTTAAAGTTCTGATTTTATAAAAGTTTTTGTACAATACATTCTGGATTGAAACTTGGTGAAATCTTGAACCCACCGAGCTCACAACTAAGTCCATAGCTGTGGGTTTGTGATGAGGTTAATTTCCACCAAGAAACAAGGACGTTCATATGATTCAGGACCCATCTGCACGAACCAGTCCATTCATACGGACTGACTCCACTCGTGCGAACAGGTCCGTTCACACGAACTAACATTCTGTTATTTTCCTTTAGTTCATACATAATTACGAGGGTTTAAACCATCCAGGATTCACCATTTTCAATATGGACGAACCTGTGTTTTGGTAGAAGTGTGAACTGTGTGAGCCTTGGCTTTCCAAACTAGTTCCACTACCTCACTTGTGTACCTTGTAAATGAACACCCAAGCAGTTTCCTAGAATCAAAGTAAGTTAACCCCGCCTCGCCTCCAACACTTGCCATGTTGGGAATGACATGCCCGGGTTGTCCTTATTTGGCTGCTTGGATAGTTTATTAGTTAGTTTTATTATACTTATTCATGACCAACCGGGTTATCAACTATGTTGATAAACCTTGAGCTTTGGTGAATCATACAATAAGGTGTTCGTACCTCCATACTTGACTTCCACGAAATTTGTGACAATACTGGACTGATAATACTTCTGCATAATATATAATATAAAATATATGAATCTTAGACGAAATCAGAACGTTAACCAGTTTATGGTTAAGTGTCACGAAAGAACAAGCCCTATTCGTGCAGACAGGCCCTTTCGCACGGACTGGCATCCACCATCCGCACGAACTAGCATCATTCGCACGAATGGAACCCCATTCTCACGAACAGTGTTATGAACTTCAATTACCTTTTATCTCTGTTCTAAACTTCTCGTTTCTGATTCTAATGGGCAAGTTAGGACCCATGAAATCACATAAAAACTTAAAGTCAGAACGGGTACTTTGACGAGATATACCATCTAATGTGCGTAAAATATAACATATAAATTATATCAAATACGACGTAAAAGTAACCCTTTTTCGGTACTAATGTTGGAAAAACCTTGTTTCTTTGTTCCTTTTTAATTTACAGGGTCAAAAGAGCTTAAACGCACAAAAGGAGCAAAATAACAGCAAAAACCAACATAAATACAAAGAAGGATGATTGACGCAACTCGCCAAGCCCCCATCCACATCCAAACCAACAAAATAGCAAGATCAGAAGATCTGGCATGGGGCCGTGCCCACTAGGCATGGGCCATGCCCAAGGCAAGATTCTCTGCAGAAGAAAAGACAAACAGCAAAGGACAAACCAGACGACCAACACGGGGCCATGCTAAGACAACACAGGGCGTGGTTAACTCTAAGATTCGCAGAATCTGACATACTACAGCAAGTACAATGGCCACGAGCCGTGCCGTTGACACACTGGGCCATGTTAGTACAAGACCTGACACTGCAGTTAATGAGGAAGAGAGAGAAAGATGGCCACGGGGCCATGCCAGGTGGCACGGGCCGTGTTGAGCGTCTGACTTCAGCTATAAATAGGGGTGCTTTGTTTCATTCCATTCCATCCCTTGGCAGACCACTTCTCTCACACTTGCCACCACTCCACCACCACAACACAATCATCCACCACCATCATCCATCTTCCACCATTTAGAGTGTGTAGTAGTCTCGGGATCCAAGATCGATCGTAAGAGTTCTTGTAAAAAAAAAGGCCATGCTTGGCTAAACTCTTACATCACTTGGTGAAGAAAAATCTTTTTTGTGTTACCTTTTGATTCCCAATCTTCGGCTCCTTTTTATTTGGGTATGTATTAATGACTTTAATAACTAGTTTTTTATATTGAAAGCAAATTTATTTAACCATTCTTCATATGTTGTTGATTCACATATTCGTGTATTTACGGTCTATATAAAGCGTGTTAACTACTTGGAAGGGGGTTAGAAGGGTGGTTGGGTAATTCTATGTCTCGTTCAGTGTATAGATCCTGCGAGAACCTGGTTCAAGCTTAGTACTACTTCACGGTTTGGGCAGTACTGTTCGCCCCAGAAGAATGTAGGAAACCGCTTGAATCCCTTATCTATAAACTACTATTAAAACTTTAAACCAACCCTGCGAGGACTGTATCCTGCTGACTCAGAGCAAAGGGTTGAGGGTAACGCTGTATGGAAGGGGGCCTACCACTTTTCACATTAATAACTTACTTAATTATTTTTCAATAATCCGACCTTGCGGGACTGTATCCCTACTGACTCAGACCAATAGGTTGATGGTAACGCTGCCTGGAAGGGGGCCCTACTACTATAACTAAAAATAATCTCTTAAAATGCCCAAAGTGCGGAAATCATTAAAAGGATACATAAAAGAGGAGTTGGAACCAAGTGATTCCTTCTTGTCTATCTGTTTTTCCTTATATTTTATTTTTGCTTTTTAGTTTATCTTTTTTATAGCTTTAAGACCTTTTCATCAAAATTTGGTTAGATTAGACGTTAACGATAAGCCGGTATTAAAAGCTCTTGTGTCCTTGGACGACCTCGGTATCTTGCCATCACTATACTACGTTCACGATGGGTGCACTTGCCCTAATGTGTGTGTAGAGTGATAGTAGTATATCGTGTTTTATAAATTTAAAACTTGAATTTGCGAGTAAAAAGAGCTAAAATAAATCTAAAAAAATATACCCTCACACACACACGTCAAGTTTTTGGCGTCGTTGCCGGGGACATAAGGATTTTGAGAAAGCTTAAAATTAACGGCCTAATCGTTTTTATCTTTTCTTTTTAAATTTTTCTTCTTTTTCTTTCAAATTTTTTACTTTCTGTAGGAATAACACGGGGCCGTGTTTGATCAACACAGGCCGTGTCAATCCTATAGTATCTAGGAAGAGCTGTTTTCTTGTTAATAGAACAGAGACACGGGGCCGTGTTACAGGAGCACAGGGCCGTGTTAAACTTCCAGCATCTGGGAACTTGAAAACAAAAACTTTTTCTGGATAGCACGGGCCATGCTAACATCAGCATGGGACCGCGCTATTCTTCTGACGAGGCATTCTTTTTGTTTTTGTTCGCAGAAAATTACACAATTCTGTATAATTGCAGGAGATACAGTTTGGTGCATGACCTCCTCCTCCGACAAAGACATAAAAGTGCCGCTTGACGAACCCGAGCGCTTTTTGAGAAAAACACTTCAAGCCAAAAATCGACAAAAAGCCTCGACTCAAAACCTCCCTATGGCGGATCAACGAACTCTCATGGATTACCTACGGCCTACGGTCGGTAATCTTAGAGCCGCTATTAACCCTCCTAATGTCGATGTTAATAACTTTGAGCTTCGACCACAGCTAATCCAAATGCTCCAAAATTCCGCCACTTTCCATGGCCTATCCGATGAAGATCCCCATTTACATATTACCAACTTTTTGGAAATATGTGACACCTTTCGGATCAACGAAGCCTCCAACGATGTTATCCGGCTCCGAAGTGGGATCATACACACTTGGTTAAACACCCTCCCAAGTGGGGCCGTACACACTTGGAATGAACTTGCCTAAAAATTTCTTTACAAATATTTCCCTCCCGCTAAAACCGCCAAACTCATGACCGAGATTAACGCCTACTCTCAAGAAGACGGGGAATCATTGTACGAGACATGGGAAAGGTTCAAGGAACTATTAAGGAAATGCCCACATCACGGTCTTGAACGTTGGCAGCAAGTGTCCACTTTCTATAATAGACTCTTGCCGCACATAAGGCAAATCCTTGATTCCGGCTCCGGGTGACTCCTTTGGAATCGGCGTCCCGAGAAAATCTATAATCAAATTGAGGAACTTGTTCAAAACAGTTTTCAATGGCACACTCCTAAGGGCTCAAAATCCATAGCCCCGGGCGCCTACAAAGTGGATGAAACCACTTCTTTGCAAGCCCAAATCGAAGCATTGACTACTAAAATAAAGAAACTTGAATTAAACAAAACGGCTTCGGTTATGGCTTGTGAGGATGCGGAGGTCCCCATGAAAACTGGAGTTGTATGAAAGATTTAGAAAATCAAACGGAAGTGGTAAATTACCTAAATAACCGGCCACGACCACCAGGAGCTCCGAGTAACTCCTTCACTCCCGAGTGGCGTAATCATCCCAACTTTAGTTGGAGCGAATCGGGGGGTAATAACCAACAAAATTAAAATCAACGATCTAACTTTCAACAACAACCACGAAATAAGCAACAAGGTTTCCGAGCACCACAACAAGTAGGAAGAGAAAGGCTTGAGGATATTATCACTCGCCTGACGCCTCTTCTTCAAATCCGATAAAAGATACTCAGAAAGGTTCCTAACTGAACCTGAAATTAGAAACCAAAGGGCTAGTGTTCAAAATATAGAAAAACAAATAAACCAACTTGCCCAAAATTTCACCGAGAGACCGCAAGGAGCCTTACCGAGTAACACCGAAACAAACTCAAAAGCCCAAGTATACGCAATTAACCTAAGAAGCCGTAAGGGAGGGCCTGAGATTGAATCAACACCACAACAACCCAATCCAATCCCCATTAAAACACCCATTACTAATGATCACGAAAAATACTCAACCCCAAAACCCCAAAACACCAACACAACCAAACCACCCCCGGTCCCTTACCATAGTCGTTTACTTCAGCAAAAGACCAACGAGCAATTCACTAAGTTTGTGAGCTTGCTTAAACAACTTCACATCAATCTCCCTTTTGTGGAAGTCCTCACTCAAATACCAAAGTACTCCAAGTTCATGAGAGACTTCCTCACTCACAAAAGAAAAATGAATCCATTCAACAAGTCACCTTAAGTGAAGAATGCTCGGCGGCAATCCTCAACAAACTCCCTCAAAAGAAAATTGATCCCGAAACCTTCACCATTCCTTGCTCTATTGGTGGATCACCAATAAGCAATGCACTCACCGACTTGGGGGCTAGCATTAATCTAATACCGGCCTCTATGTTCAACCGACTCGACTTAGGAAAGTCGCACCCTACAAGAATGAGCATACAACTCGTGGATATGTCAGTAAAATACCCTCAAGGTGTCATAGAAAATCTATTGGTAAAGGTCGAAGAATTTGTTTTCCAGGCCGACTTCGTTATCCTAGATACGGAGGAAGACATCGAAATCCCGCTCATATTAGGAAGACCCTTCCTTACCACCGCACGGGCTATGGTGGATATGAGCGATGGATGACTAACATTGAGGGTTGGTGAAAAAGAGATCAACTTCGAGGTGGGACAACGAGCGGAGGATGAACTGGTCAAATACATCAAAGCGATTGACTCAAGCCTAGACGACGCCCTTCAACATGCAACATGGGATGCGAGTCATCCCGCTCGGGTAACATTTGACCGATTTTGGGTCTAGCCAAGGACCCTTATAAATGTGGCGCACCATGGAGGCATTCCATGGACTATCCACAAGTAAAGTAGTTTAAATCCTAGTGTAATATTGAGTTTAATGTTTTCTTTTTATGTTTTATCTTTGTAGGAATAAAGCACGCTCAAAAGAGGGTAATGGATGATGAAAAATGGAACCTATGCACGTAAACCAGAGCCCCCCGACTCAAAAACTGCAAAACAGTGTCTGCAGCATGGGGTCGTGCCCACCAGGCACGCCCCCGTGCTCAACTGTCTGATGTCCAAAGCTTTCTGCCGAGAAGGTGGCACGGGCCGTGCTCACCCAGCACACCCCCATGGCCACCACACTGTAAGTCTTCTGTTCAAATTTGTTACTGGCACTCTAGACACGGGGTCGTGTCCCCATAGCACGCCCTCATGCTGCAAGTGCCAGTAACAAAAAAAAATTGCTATTTTCACACACTTTTTACACAATTAACCAAAATAAATCCTATTTGTGACACATTGAGGGCAATGTGTAATTTAAGTGTGGGGGGATGATAAAACCTTGAATCGTTTGTCCTAAACAAGCCTTACACAAAACACGCCTTGGAAAACCGCTAATCACCCCATACTTTTTCAAAAAAAAAAATTCTTTTACTTATCTTGGTTTAGTTGGGTATAATAAGTTCTAAAAAAATGTTTTTTTTTACTAATTTACACCTGATAGCGTCGTGATAAAAATAACCAACTAAGAAAATTATAAAAACGGGCATAACAATTCTTTTAAAATTTGATTATATATACAATTTTACACTATAACCACTTTTCCCATAAAAGTGAGTTTTGAGCCTTTACCGAGCATATAAATACACATCCATACTAATTGCTCAATTCTCGTTTCTTGTGTGAATAGCCCGTTTGGTTCTCACAAATCTAGAACTTGCCAAAATGATGCATTCCAAGTCCTTACCGACACAAATCCAAGTAAGTAAATGATGGAGGCATTAGGATCAAACCCATTTTTCACTTCAAAACCTTTATTTTTCTTTTCTTTTCCAAAAACATCTCCCTAGATAAACCACTTTGAGCCTTAACCCTTTCATTTCTAAACCCGCAAAAACAAACCTTTTCATTTTTCATCTTTAATTTTTGTGAAGATATCGGTTATAAAATTACGATTATGGCTCAGTTTCAACTTTGGAAAAAAAAACCCAAAGTATTTTTTACTAAGCCAAAAAGCAATGAGAATACCGATACTTTTTACGCCTTTCGCCATTTTAATAAAACACACCTACCCGAACCACAACCTAACCTTTAAAGCCCTCTTGATATTTACAAGGATTAAACATCACAAAGGAGGAGTTGATTGTTTGTCAAGCCTATAGTAGGAGTGAGTTCCAAATCGGGCACGAGCATTTTCACTTATACATCTTCGGCCGAGTGTTGAGTGACCACTTGTGAGGTGTGTAAATTTGTATATAACTAAATGGAATTTTATAAAGGCATGTTATGCCCAAAACAAATAATTTTTCATAATTTGTGTTTTAAATAAATCATGACTAATAAGATTGTAAATAAAATAAATAAAATAAAACTAGAACTTGGATTCCCGACACTCTAAAGAGAAGCCCAAAACCTTCTCTTCTACCTATTCCGTTTGGGTGTGAAAGGCACATTTTAGAGTTTTGCTTGAGTACAAGCAAAGATTTAAGTGTGGGGGTATTTGATATGCGTAAAACACAACATATAAATTATATCAAATACGGCGTAAAAACAACCCTTTTTCGGTACTAATGTTGGAAAAAACTTGTTTCTTTGTTCCTTTTTAATTTACTGGGTTAAAAGAGCTTAAATGCACAAAAGGAGCAAAATAACAGCAAAAACAACATAAATACAAAGAAGGAGGATTGACGCAACTTGTCAAGCCCCCATCCACATCCAAACCAACAAAATAGCAAGATCAGAAGATTTGGCACGGGGTCATGCCGACCAGGCATAGTCCATGCCCAAGGCAAGATTCTCTGCAGAAGAAAAGACAAACAGCAAAGGACAAACCAGACGACCAACACGGGGCCGTGCTAAGGCAACACGGGGCATGGCCAACTCTAAGATTCGCATAATCTGACATAGTACAGCAAGTACAATGGCCATGGGCCGTGCCGTTGACACACGGGGCCGTGTTAGTACAAGACCTGACACTGCAGTTACTGAGGAAAAGAGAGAAAGATAGCCACAGGGCCGTGCCAGGCAAGCACGGGCCGTGTTGAGCATCTGACTTCAGCTATAACTAGGGGTGCTTCGTTTCATTCCAATCCATCCCTTGGTAAACCACTTCTCTCAGACTTGCCACCACTCCACCACCACTACAACACCATCATCCACCACCATCATCCATCTTCCATCATTTAGAGTGTGTATTAGTATCGGGATCCAAGATCGATCGTAAGAGTTCTTGTCAAACAAAGGCCATGCTTGGCTAAACTCTTACATCACTTGGTGAAGAAAAATCTTTTATGTATTACTTTTTTATTTCCAATCTTTGGCTCCTGTTTATTTGGGTATGTATTAATGACTTTAATAACTAGTTTTTTTATATTGAAGGCGAATTTATTTAACCATTCTTCATATGTTGTTGATTCACATATTCATGTCTTTACGGTCTATATAAAGCGCGTTAACTACTTGGAAGGGGGTTAGAAGGGTGGTTAGGTAATTCTATGTCTTGTTCAGTGTATAGATACTACTTCACAATTTGGGCGGTACTGTTCGCCCCAGAAGAAAGTAGGAAACCACTTGAATCCCTTATCTATAAACTACTATTAAAACTTTAAACCAACCCTGCGAGGACTGTATTCCTTCTGACTCAGACCAAAGGGTTGATAGTAACGCTGCCTGGAAGGGGGCCTACCACTTTTCGCATTAATAACGTACTTAATTATCTTTCAATAATCCGACCTTGCGGGACTGTATCCCTACTGACTCAGACCAATAGATTGATGGTAACGCTGCCTGGAAGGGGGCCTACTACTATAACTTAAAGATAATCTCTTAAAATGCTCAGAGTGCGGAAATCATTAAAAGGATACATAAAAGAGGAGTTGGAACCAAGTGATTCCTTCTTGTCTATCTGTTTTTCCTTATATTTTATTTTTGCGTTTTAGTTTATATTTTTATAGCGTTAAAACCTTTTCATCAAAATTTGGTTAGATTAGACATTAATGATAAGCCAGTGTTAAATGTTTTTGTATCCTTGGACGACCTCGGTATCTTGCCATCACTATACTACGTCTGCGATGGGTGCACTTGCCCTAACGTGTCTGTAGAGTAATAGTAGTATATCGTGTTTTATAAATTTAAAACTTGAATTTGCGAGTAAAAAGAGCTAAAATAAATCTAAAAGAATATACCCTCACACGCACACATCACTTTCGTATATATATACTTTTCATACTTAAATTCCAATCCGAATCCTCCATCCAAATCCAAGTAACTCACACACCTTCGTTTACCCGATATAGGGTAACACCAGTGTTCCAATCTCGCAATCATCAATTCGCGGATTTATAAAGGAAGCTTTGCAAAACCGTGAGTATACTAGAT
The DNA here is from genome assembly GCA_030545235.1 of Helianthus tuberosus. Taxonomy (NCBI): domain Eukaryota; kingdom Viridiplantae; phylum Streptophyta; class Magnoliopsida; order Asterales; family Asteraceae; genus Helianthus; species Helianthus tuberosus. Next base: position 33,232,002 of record CM060424.1, on the reverse strand, counting down.
CCCTTTTTCTTTTTACACTTTTGGGTGCAATACGGTTACGCTATCAAACTCACACAAACACACATACTTTTTGCTTAATCACAAACAAACAATCCAATATACATGCTTAATACGTTTTGCTTTAATTCGTATGTGCTGGACTATTCTTATGCTTTATACTTGTCATTAACTTCGTACAAGCCTCCCTTAACATGTATAGCACTATAGGAGTAACGCACCGCTCGTATTCTTGAGGTCATGTTAAGTTAAAACAGAACGGTCTTGTCGTTGCTACGATAAGATTACGCTAGCGGTAATCTTTGGGTTGACATTTATAGTTGCATGCTATACGTTAATTCTAGATAACAAATTATGCCATGTGGATTTGTTTAAACTTTTTATACTTATGCTAGTATTAAACTTGTATACTAAACAATACTTTTGTATTGAACTATACTTTAAAACGTATTGCGGGAATTTGATGACGATGCTAACCAATGGAATTTATTAGGATTGACTAGAAACTCATTTTAGAAATTTTCTATTGTTGTTGTATTTGTTTCATGTTCCATGTTGTAATTTGTTTCAATTGTTGTACTTGAATATTTAGCAATGAATTGAAATTTGAGTTTATTAAATATTGTCGCAAAATAGTGTTATAAAGTCTCTTACAATCTTGTTTTCGTCTCACTCTGATGTTTCCGCCATCGGTTGGGGTGTGACAATCCTCATCAAATTTAGCATGTCTAGTGGTATATATGCGACTGGTTGAAGGATCTAGACATCTAAAACCTTTGTATCTTGGACTATAACCAATAAATATGCAAGGTGTTTCTAGGTAAAAGTTTATGTTTGGTATAGTCGCGAAGATATGGATAGACAAGACACCCAAAAACACGTAAGTTAGAGTAAGTGGGAGGATGATTAAAAAGCACTTCAAAAGGAGATTTGTGGTCGAGGATTGGAGTTGGGAGACGGTTTATGATGTAAGTAGCGGAAGTGAATGCATCAATCCATAGGTTTGATGGGGAATGAGCATTGAACACCATCGCTAACCCGGTTTCGGTTATGTGGCGATGTTTGCGTTCCGCCCTTCCGTTTTGTTGTGGTGTATGAGGACACCATAGACGATGATGTATGCCATGCGGTTGAAAGCAAGTTTGCACACGATTGTTTGTAAACTCGGGCCCACCATCACTTTGGAAAACTTTTGACACTTGTTGAAAATTGATTTTGTACAGAGTTTAAGAAGGTGGTTAAAATATTGAAAAATCGGATTTAGCCTTGAGAGGGTAAAACCAAGTGAACCGAGAGTGAACGTCTACAAAAATAACGTAGTATAAATAACCGTCGGTGGAGGCCATGGGTGCGGCTCTCCAAAGATCACAATGAATTAGATCTAAAATATGTTGCACACGTTTATTATTTTCAACAAAAGGTAGACGTTTAGCTTTTGATAGTTCACAAGAATTGCATAAACCCGGTTTGGGTAATAAAGATGTGACAAAAACATAACCAAGTTTGTTTAAGGTAGTGATAGTATCAAAAGAAACATGTCCTAGGAGACTATGCCATTTATTGAAAGATCCACGAAGATGTGAAGCAGAAAGTGCGGCAATAAGCGACTTGTGACTTTGGGTGAAAACATAGAATCCATTTTCGCAAATGCCTCTAGTAAGAACTTGAGTTGTTTTTCGGTCTTGAATATGAAAGTAGTTGTTAGAAAACAAAACATCAACTGGTGAGTCATTTGTGAGTCTACTAATAGATAATAGATTCTTTGTGAGGTTAGGAACGACAACAACATTTTGTAATGAAATAGAATCATTTAGATTTGTGTTCCCTATGTGACTAACAGGTAATGATTGTCCGTTACCAAAAGTGACACGCATGTTACCAGATTGATTTTGAGAAAAGTTGAGACCATTTTTATGTTTTAACATATGTGTGGTTGCACCTGAATCGGCTGTCCATTCCGGAGTGTCTGGTGTGAAGTTACATTGAGCATGGAATGTGTGTGCTAGATTTACATCGAGAGAAGTCTCCTTTTTAGCGTATGAAGCAAGATTTGGACAAGCACTCGCATAGTGTCCTTCGGTGCGGCACAATTGACAATGACGTCGTTTCGGATAGGTTCCTCCACGACCTCTAGAAGAGGAGTTGCGTCCACGGTCGCAAGATGTGGAACGACTTTGTTTGGATGGATTTGCATAGAAGGCAGCCTCTAGTGGTTGTGAGCCATGAAGTTTTTGAATGAACATTTCTTGGTTTTCAGCATTATCAAGGAGGTCACGAAAAGATGGTGTGGGACGAATGGTACGTTGAGAGGTTGAGAAGCTTTCAAAGATAGCGCCTAAACCGCAGAGTAACCAATGTCGTTTGTCCTCATCGTTAACCGGATGGCCGATTGCGGCTAGTTGATCGGCGATGGCTTTGAATTTCCGACCGAAATCGGAGACAGAAGCTGTACCTTTTTGAAGGGTCCGAAGACTATCTTTCAGATTGTGAATACGCTCGATTGAGCAGTGGCTGTAAGCGTTGGCCAAGGCTTTCCAGACAGATGAAGCCGTGTTGTGACTAATTGTTTCAGCCATTGCTTCTTTAGTAAGCGTCGAATTGATGAGAAGTATGACTTTTTGGTCCGCTACTTTCTAGGTCACGAAGTTAGGGTTAGCAATGGTTTCTTTGTCTTTGGTGAGAGTTTCAGAAGGGGAATGAGCGTACCGTCGACATGGCCGAGAAGGTTAAGGCATGTGAGAACAAGGGTTATTTGTTTCTCTCATGGAAGATAGTTTATGGAGGTGAGTTTAATGTTGATTAGATGAGTTAGAGAGTGTAGAGGAATGGAGGATAAATCGGAAGAGGAAGACATGGCTGGGCAAAAAGATGAAACGGACAGAAGGTTGCAGACAGAGGAAAAACAACAAAAAGGAAAGAAGAAAGCAGTGGATCTCAGGCTGATACCATGAGAATGTGGAAAATATGGAAAATCCCAGTGATTGTACATTGCATAATACAACATCTATATATACATGAGAGAATACTAATCTATAGGAGATGAATACTCCTGTTTACAAATATAGAATATATAGAACAATGTAGCCAAAGAAATAATAAAGTTCATTGATATGGAGCCACTAATGTTGCCATTAGTTTTCTTTATTTTTTTTTTCTTTTAACAATTTAACATGCTAGTAAACATAAATAAAGGAAATATCACTTAAATATATATTTTGATCAAAGAAGTCACCAAAATGAGCATATATATATATAGGATTAGGTTCAAACGTGAACAAAATCCCAAGCGTGAACTGCGTGAACTGATCTGGGCCATTGATTTACATAATCTTGAGATTTTAATTCAATGGCATGATGGTAATTATGATGTATTATTTAACCTATTAAATTAAAGTGAAAAGGGTATTTTTGTACTTACCCACACCAAATATTAAAAGCCAGGGAAGGGAAACTGAATAGTTTCCTTTTCTTCTAAAAATTTTCAAACTCCTAATATATCGCATATTCAGTTATAATATTCATAGATTTCATTTTTTAATTATATCATTGTTTCTCTCTCTATCATTCTCGTTCAAAAATACTCCCAGACGACATTGAAGAGCTCCCGCCGAAGTTCTTCTTCATTAGTCGGCCATTTATCTCGATACCCTCACACACTCACAACATCGTATTGAATCATTTACACGTTGCCGGAACTCGAAGACGTCACCGGGAACAATCGGAACTCGTAGCATTCGCCGGAGAACGGAGAAGACGACCGGAGTTCGAGACGTCGCTGAAGAACCGAAAACCGTCGGAGCTTAAGTCCCACTGTTCGGTATATGTTCTTTCATAATAATCAAATCATCTTATTCCTTTCTCATAAACTAATGAAGTGATTAATCAAGCACAAAAAAATAAATAAATAAAAAATAATAGCAATGGGCTTTGTTTTGTTTTCGTCTGATCGGCTGGGTATTGTGTTTCAACTTAGAAGATGACCACCTAAATTATTTTCTTGTATACAAATGAAACAATATGGTACGATTTTTTTTATTTTATGTAATTTCTAGTGTATTAGGGTAGTAATTTAACTTATTTCATGTAGTTAGTTTGTAATATTAATTCCGATCAACTTGATTTTGATTGTACATGTAGCTTCCAAACTGAAAAGGGGGAGAGTTGTGTAATTGCGCTGATTGATACACATGTGTATCTTTCTTTTTTAAACTTGATAGGATTATTGTTATAAGTTTGTGTTTAGTTATTAGAATGAAATAAAAAAAACCAACTTTTTACCGTAACAATGTTATACCAAACAGTTCAGAGTCTGATAGTTGGTTGTACATATGTGTACAAGGTTGTGTACATTTGTGAACGAGGTTGTACACCGGTGTATATTTGCTTTCCTTGGACGTACACATGTGTATTCTGATTTTGCTCTGTTTTAACGCGATGTACACATGTGTATTCTGATTTTGCTCTGTTTTTAACGCGATGTACACATGTGTATTCTGATTTTGCTTTGTTTTTAATGCAATGTACACATGTGTATAGCGTCTGCTTTTGTGATATCTCAGAATTTTTTGTGTATTGAATGTGTAAAGTTGTTGATGTACACTTGTGAATTATGCAAAGTATTAGTTGCTGAGTTTTTTTTGTGCTATTACAGGAGATGTCGTTAACGAGAAAAGTGGAGATGGAAGGTCGATAAGGATGATTCACGTATGAGGTCGATAAGGATGATTCACGTATGTTTGTTTGTTTGGTCGATAAGGATGATTCAGCATACAACGTGGCGAATAGTTGTAAAAGATTATGTTTTTTGTTTTTTCGATTATGTTGGGTTTATTGTTTTTACGAAACTGTAACTTGTAATTATATGTTTTTTTGTTTGGTTTGGAAAACATTATGGAACTTGTAATTTGTTAAATATAAAATAGTTTTACAGGTATTGTTTCTATGTATGTATTATGTAGCTAATTACACATATGTACGATGCTGAGTACACATGTGTACTGTTCTATTTATATCCAAGTACACATGTGTATACCGTTGAAACATGAATGCTACGTGGATCTTAAAAATCAAAATTCGAATTCTAGTGATGAATCTGAAATAAAAATTAAAATTGAAATATGGTGATTTGTTGTTTGTTTTGATAATTATCTTATTAATAAATAAACATAATGTGGATAATGAATTTAAATTAGGAAAGATGTAACTTAATTCAATTATTAAAATAATGATTTAAATCTAATTTTTTATATAATTACAATCCTACCATTAACAACTAAAAAGGAAATCAAGGATCCAGATCTGTTCACGCAGTTCACTCTTGGGAGGTTGTTCACGCTGGAACCCTACCCTATATATATATATAGGGTAGGGTTCATGCGAGAACCACCTTTATTGCGAGAACCGTGGAAACCAATGTGAACACAACAAACTAATCTAAGAAAAACCTAACCCCCCCCTCCCCACCCCCCACCCAAGCTAAATGCTAAAAATTAAACCCCCAAAAAACCTAAAAAAAAAACTAAGAAACACACAAAAATATATTTTTTAAATATTTTTTATGTAAAAATCGCTACTTTTAGTAGCCAAAAAAACTTTTAATTTTTTTTAATAACGAAATACAAATAAAGGGTGGTTCCTAACGGATACTTCTCCTGTATATATATATATATATATATATATATAGTGGAGAGTTCAAATGAGAAGAAATTTTTTCTAAGAATAAAAAGAATAAGTTTTAAACCAATAGAAATGCTCCATTTTACTTCATTTAATATGTGTATTTAATGTTATTAATAAGGGCATATAGGTAAATTTCTAATTGTAATTAATTAGCTAACTAATTAAACTTGTAACTCACTTTTAAATATAGTCTTTCAAGATAAAATAATTTAGGTGAATAACAATTTTCGACATGTGTAGGATAAATTTTAGTATGTGTAGGATAAATTCTTAAATGTGTATGATAAATTTAGATATGCGTAGGGTAAATTTCGGTAAGTGTAAGATATATATGTAGGATAAATTTTGAAATGTGTAGGATAAAATGGTTTTTTCTTTATTAATGAGAGATAACATAATTAATGGGAGGAGTTATAAATTATTTAATGTTTTACTATTATGTCCTTTCTTCTTTTTCTTCTCATATTAAATTTCTTCTCAAATGAACCTTCCCCTATATATATATATATATATATATATATATATATATATATATATATATATATATATATATATATATATATATATATATATAAATGGGATCAGGAGAAAACGCTCAAAAGTGTGAGAACAATGAGAACGCTTCCAGGCCTAACACGTGTCCCGCGTCATAGAGAAGGGCGGAGGGGCTTTTTTGTCTTTTTATTCTTTCTTTTATTTCCCAACGCGGTATAATATTATATGGCGTCTAAGTTTTTTTTGGCGTTAATCGTATTTTTTAATCTTTTTGGCGTTGAATTAATTGTTTTTGTGTCACATATATAATTTTTTGGCGTTATAGAGTTTTCTGGTTAATTTTTTTGGCGTTATGTATAATAATTCACTACAAGTCTCTAATATTTGCATAAGATTACAATAAGAACAATTTTTTTTGGCGTTTAGTAAATTTTTTGGCGTTTAATACACTTTACAAAGTGTTTTGCCAGCAGATGTTCTCCCAGTTTTCATACTTCTAGCTTTTTGGTGTTTGTAGTTTTTTGGCGTTTTATATAATAATGTTTTTTTATAGAGAACTAGTTAACAAATCAACATATAACTTGATATCAAAACAATATAAAATGAAAACTAAAATAATAAAAAATTGTAATCTAATTTCTCTTCCGAATTTTCACTGTCATCAGCCTCTATCTTCTTGAATTTGTTTTGCCTTTTTGAACCTTTTTTGAATAGTTTTGCTAGTTGCCAACTTTACTACATAAACCCCGTCTTTTTCAGAAGAAGCTGCCTAGTGGCATCCTGTTTTTTGGTGTGATATTCTTGTTTGGCGGCATGTCATTGAAGATCAACTCTTGCTTGATGCTATATGTAATAATGGAGTCTAAAATAGCATTTTACACTTTAGTTGAACCCTTTCTTCCATGCCTATAATCATCAAGAAGAAAGCTCACATGATGGCATATCACTGTCATCAGTCTCTTTTTCTTGAAAATTTGTCCATCTTATCCAGCAAAATATTATTGAGTTAACCCTCTTAGAAAAAGGATCCATTTCAGTGAAAGCTTTGACATCTGTGGCGTTTTAAAGGTAGTGGTTTCTAGAGGATATGGCGTTTTTGTGTTTTTCTGGGTGTGATTAATTTCATTGTGTATAGACCCCTCTCTTATAGGAGTTTTTTGGCGCGTAGTTTAGGCGGGACTTTTTATTGTAATAAATGATAGTTATAAAGTAACAGTCTTTTTCAGTTACTGTATTTTGTATTTACTGTGTTGATCAGCTTTTATCAGTTTTATAGGTTATAGACGTCTCATCTTCTAAGTTTGGCGTTTTTTTAAATGGCCTTTTATGCAGACCATCATGACAAAATACAATAACGGAGTAAATAAAATAGTAAGGAGGAAAATATTTTTTGTTATTTATGGCGTTTTGTTAGGGTTAACCATTTTTAGTATTATTTTGGGGTTTTGCTAATAAAGATAGTAATATATCGTTTAATTATCTTTAAAAAAAAAAGATTACATAGAAGAAAAAAAAAGTGGAAAAAAAAAATTAAAATCCTTCGTCAGAAGGTACTTTATCTGAATAGTATCCATCACTTGTGTCATCTTCTTCCTCCTCGGAGTCTTCATCTTGATCTTCATCCATGTCATCACATTCACCTTAATCAGCTTCTTGTTCCTGAAGATTTTGAAGCCTCCACCTGAACATGTCTTGCATTAACTCCAATTTTGAGTCTATTTCTGGGTTGGTACAGGTGGCGTGATGCAATTCTTCCATGAAACTCAGTCGCTGCTTTGTCATGATGTTCTCTAGCCAGTAGTCTTGCTGCTCTCCGCTGTCGTATGTAATCGTCACCATGTCTGTTTCATCATCAAAACGCCATGATGTCATGACAGGGTCTGGCTTCACATTTCCTTTGATTGGCCCAAATTTGTTGGTTAATGCTTTCATAAGCATATGCGTTTCATGGCATTCGTTGTCTAGAGCGATGCCAATGGATAGGATTTGCCTCTGTATCTCTTCTCCCATCTTAGAATAGCCCTGATCGTCTTAACATACACCCTCCTTCTGTTGTTAAAATGGATGAGGTATCGCCTGATCCCCAGAGTGTATCTCCACGAAACGATTGTTGCCATTTTTGGCGTTTTGTTTAGTTTGGCGTTTTTTGGTTAAAGATGTTTTTTTGCAGAAAATGGATAGATTGAAGTAATTATTGAAGCTTTGTTTTTACGTTTGTTTATATAATGATGTTTTTGGCGCGTAATTTAGGAGGGAATATCTTCTAATAAATGTTAATAACTGTAATTCAGTTATTTTGTGTTGTTTCATCTTCCTGTAATATTCAACGCGTTTTATTTTTAATTTTTGGTGTTTTGTTTTTAATGGCGTTTTGTTTTTTTATGGCGTTTTATCATATGATGGCGTTTTGAATATGAGGGAAGCGCGTCCCACCTAATAAGATTGATGTTATTTACGAAAAGGCCACCGCGCAATCTAGTCCATTGATTGTTTTGATCGGACGATCCATAATCGTTCTCACCGTTCTCACACTTTTCACCGTTTTCTCCAAATTCCGACCCTATATATATATATTCCTTTTTATAAACATTAAATTGATCACTCAAAGCTTGACACATAGGCACGTTGGGCACAAAGTGAATAACTGAGCCAGCTCCACACCTTTACTCCAATGAAAATGCAATGCGTCACGTGTCCCCAAGAGTAACATTTGAGACGGGTCCACCACCCACAACAATTTCTCTCACTCATACGTCTCAACCAACGAAAGTGTGGCACGTGTCTTCAAGTGGGCACAAATGAACTACATCTCCTCCGATGAAATCACGCCACGTATTCCCAAGAGCGCACAATATACTTTTTATATAATCTTTTTAATCAACGTTATAAAAATAATTACTAATAAATCTTATTAAAAATACGTTTTTTATAATACTTTAAGATATTATAAAATTCTATTAAAATATTTTTCTAGAGTCGGGTAGGTAGAGCTTACTCAAACGATCACTCTTGAGGATAGGTGATGCAATTTCATTGGAGTGGAGGTGTGGGGCCGGCTCAAATGATCGGTTTGTGATCAACTGTGATCAATTTGCCTACTTGTCAAGCTTCGATAACGTTTACAAATGGGAAAAAAAAAGTCCATGTTTAAATGTTTAATATGTACATTTTGGTGATTTCTCACATAGATGGATTCAAATTGTGGCCTCTAGCATTAATCATGAAGAAAAGATGTTGCAGCATGAGTTCCTATATCCATAACTAGGTTATAACCCCGTGTATTACACGGGTTGAATAAATAAATTTTATATACTAAATAATAAAAAAAAATATCTTTAAAAACCTCATTTATTGCACGGGTTGAATAAATATAATTTTATATATTAAATAATAAAAAGTTATATATTAAAACACCTCATGTATTACATGGGTCGAGTAAATGTAATTTTGTATAGTGAAAATAAAAATATTTAATATATTAATAAAAAGTTTGGTTTTCATGATAAAAATAGATTATTCTGTTGTTGCAAAATTTGTTAACGAAGTCTCAATAAATATAACCCTTTATTTAAAACTCCGTAAATATATAAATGATAAATAATATTAGTTAATTTTATTTCAAGTTTCGTAAAATCTATTTGATACCAAACTAAACAAAACGTTCAAATATATAGTTAAGATCAAATTAGATAACTAAGTTTGAATTTGAAGTAAATAGATAAATATAAAAGTAATACTAATTAATTGAGTTAATTACTGTTTTCGTCCCTGTGGTTTGTCAAAAATCACTATTTCAGTCCATTAGTTTAAAAATTATGATTTCAGTCTTTGTGGTTTCACTTTCGTAACCATTTCTGTCCCTATGGTTTCAATTTCGTAACAATTTCAATTCATTATTATGTTGATTACAGGGACTGAAATGGTTACGACGTGGACTGAAATAGTTACGAAAGTGAAGCCATAGGGACTGAAATCGCAATTTTTAAACTAATTGACTGAATAGTGATTTTTGACAAATCATAGGGACGAAAACAGTAATTAACTCTAATTAATTCAAATAAATAATATTATAAATGAGAAGAAGATTAAACTAAATAATAATTATCTATAAATTATTAAACTAAATAATAGTTAATAGGAGGATTATCTATAATTAATTAGAAGAGATTAAACTAAAATAATAATTATCTATAAGAGATGGCCTAATATGATGACAAGTGTTCCCAAAGTGGTTTCTTTTATTATAGTAGATAGATTAGTAAATAGAGGTCCCAACCCAGCTAGAAAAAACTTACATAAAACTATATACATAATTCACTTGTTATTTATTCAGCATGTTATTCATGATGACTCCACAACATACATATTAACGGCCAAGATGATTGATGAGCAGGACAAAAAACTCACTCCTAATTGTTGCGGACCGATTTGTCTTTGTCTTTCTTTTGGCCACCACCAAGAATGCGAAAGATTTGTAGACCTCTGCTAAACGCTTGGTTGAACAGCATTCGAGTTTGGAATTCTGAGACGAATGGGAACCAAGCCAAAAATGCAACCGGAGTGAATAGAATCATCCCCATTATCATTTCATAATATTGTGCTAGCGTTCTAACAGATGACCAGAATCCAGATCGTCTCAAAAATGGCTTCAGAGCTTGTGCAATCTAATACATGAAACGTACAACAAAATATATCAAAGCAATGTTACAACTTGCAAACAGTCGCCTAGATTTTCTTTTCATAAACAAGAAAGAAATTAGGCCCAAATCTCTAAATGCATACTAGATCCATGCTATACAAAAATAAAGACAGTTCACTTTTTTTTTCAAGTAGGAAATGAATTTAAATATATATGTGATACAGAAAGAGGTTGCGCTTTCCGCCCATTTACTTAGAAGTGGGTCAAGTTTGGTAATGGAAATAGGCCAATTTCGTTGAACCCAAAAAAATACGTTGGAAGTCTATTTCGGATGCTCTAATAATTATCTTTTGAAAGTGGACAAAAATGTGTTTTCGCGTCAAGCTAAGTTAACCCGGTATGTGTACTAAAAGAATAACCATTATAACCCGTTACACAACCCACCCATTTTGTCACATCCAAAGAAAAACCATGATCTAAAACTAATGTATGGTAAAAGGGCTTGCTCACCAGAAGCACTCCCCAACCGGTAGGCATTAAAGCAAGGATGCATACTATTATATCCTTCACTGTCATATGAGGTTGTGCAATTATGGTGATCAGGATAGAAAGAAAAGTGACAAAGACTAATCCTTTAATCAATCGGAATGCAAGCTGATAGTCATTGCTAAGAGATCTTTTACAATATGACACCCCCTGAAAACATAGAAAAATGTAAATGAGTTTAATATGCAAATCGGAGTTACTAAGCGTATAAGTATCAGTTTCATTTTTAACCAACCTTCATTACAAGAAGTCCTGCAAAGATCACGAGCCACGATATTCCATAAACCTGCAATTAAGAACACAATAGTTTATGTAAACTCAATTATGTTTTATATCTAAGACAAGTTATTTAAGAAATACCAGAAAACTTTTGCTGTTTGTGATGTTGAGATGATATACAAGTCCAAATTGATAAATAAAGAACCGAAATGCCAACAAAATCTCCATAATGGTACCCCTTATCCCAGAAGACAGAAGATGTTCTTGGTCTTTTTCCCACCATGATTCCCAACTTTTTTCAGCAGGCACACCAATCCCACCTCGGTTGCTTATCCACTTCTTCCAATCTGTCCAATCGTCAACAATTTTCTGCCATTCGAATCCTGATGGGTTAAAAAGAAAGGGAGCAAAAAGCCATGTTCCCACCATGAACCACATTGATACTGTAATCAATACATATGCTAGCGAACTTCTATAAGATTCACCAAATATTTCATATACAACAAGTAAGATGAGAAGTTCGATTCCTTTGACAAAGTGACTGCGAGAATAGAGCCTGTAGTTCTCGGCAAATTTGGCATGAAATACAACGAATCCACGACCTGTAGCTCTGTATTGTGCACCTCCACGATGCAAAGTTCTACCATAGTAATGGGTTTTTGTACCAAGAGAAAATGTGAAAAACACAGAAGCTAACTGTAGTTGCATCAGAACAAAATCAGTAAAAGCACTTCTGAATCCTCTTTCCAGTCCTATTTCCATTATCATCGGAAGTGCCATAAGAAAGCCGATTTGAACAAAAGATTGAGAAGCAAGAGCTACTTGAAGTGGGTTATTTTTCATCATTGCTTTATTCGTACTCAACACTCTCTCAAGTCCACTTAGTACAAGATATAGGCGGCCGTATAGAAACACATACACTATAAGCACAGTGAGCTGCCACATAAAACAACTTGCTTGTATTAGATAGCGCCGATTGGAATTTCTAAAAGAAGGTTAAAGAATATCAGTTCTTAATTACCAGTGTGTTGAAGTAGAATCCCACAGTAGTGAAATAGCATGAGAGCATGCGGAAGAAATCAAAACGGTGTCCAAGCCGATATATATCACGACTCATTGTTTGCTCCCCGTTTCCGTTAGCTATCTTTGCCTCAAACAATGATATCTGGTTGAGGCCCACATCTCTTCCTTTTCCAACTTGTATGTATTCATGATGAGTAACATTTCCTCCACGTAGTGTAGAGTTAAAACCTGAAAGAAATTTGGTAATTGTGAACTATGTTAAAGTGGATAAAAACACAGACAAGAAGCTTCAGCTGCAAAATTATGCCTGCAAATATGTCTTCACTCAGGTTAACGATTTTTGAAGCCTTGCTGATACCCCCTCTGGTCAAGTGAAATAGTCTTTCAAAAACATCAGGATGCCCATAGTGAAATCTGACCCTGAATAGGAAAACCATACAAAGCTTTCTATATATTATATCTGACACAAGTTGACATTATATAGATCAAATCCATATTATGTATCTAAAAAAATAAAAATTAATCTTGAAACTTACTTTAATGGGTTAGCCAACAATCTTTGTCCAATTGTTACAAAACTAGTCTCCTGGTTAGACATGAACCATGCAAGAGAAGAAACACTGAAAAGCACAAATAGTATAAAATAGGTCGTAATTCAGAAAATAAAGCAATGCATATATACATGAGAAATGCAAAATTTACCTGCCAGTGAATATATGCTCCCTAAGTCCAAGTATGGTTGGAGTTCGAACACCGTGTTTGACAAGAAATTCTTGAAGCAAATTCCTCATTTTAAAGGCTTCTTCCATGTAGTTGTCCTGTTGGGAATACAATAAAAATAATAATAATAAATAAACATTTCTTGCTAAGAGTCTACAGTCATATAGATTTTAACCGGTAAGAGTACCTGGTTCATGTCTATTGTTTGCAAGCCTTCTCCGCGTGTGAAAATTATAGCATGATTTTGGTTCTCTGGTTTACCCTCACCCAATAAGGCAGGCCCTGGAAGTTTTATACGGTATATAACCTAAACAAGAAAAATTTATTATTTGCTTCAATTCCTTAGTATTATGCTTTATAGAGAAATACTGAAATCTTTGATATGGTATACTAATCTTGTTCTGAACAGTAGCTTAAGAATTTTTTTCTTCTTTGAACTAGTTTATTGTTTGATGCATAAATATAATATTCAAATAAACTACCTGATGAAAATCAATAGCCAAACTTGTTATGCGTCGTCACCATAGCTCCAACAGGTAGATAAATATTTCAAAATCGATCAACTATGATCAAAACAATATTGAAACTTGTACCTGATCTAAGTTTTGATCTCGGTCAGATGCATCTGCAGACTTAGGCACAGCTTTCACAAGAACAGAATAGTAAGAAACGTTATCACGCACTTTTTCTGATCTGCCATAGCTAGGTTCTTCTACCTCATCGATGTAGGCAACACGAAGAGAAGGATACCTGTCACATGAACATATGATTGTTAATAGAAGAAATACTTAACCTAACGTATCATACTTAAAGTAAAATCTTTCAACTCTTACGTTGCCATAAGCCTCAAAATGTCATGAGCACGAGCATCATTTGATCTTTTCTGAATGCCATATTGTTGACATGAGACAACATATGTGAACTTCATATCTGCAACTGCTTGGCATTGGGCCAATAGTGATCTTTCATTCCTCAAATATTCTTCTGTGTTAGAATCAGCAGCCTTGTATCCTTTCATCAACTCTGCAAAAATGATCATAAGTTATATTCCATGCATCACATTGTCAAATACCATTAAAAAGGCTGTTGAAGTTGATAGTAATTGTAGTATGTATGTACCGTCATCCTTTGCTATGTCAAGGAAAGCCTGAAGTTCCAATGCTTGCCGATAGTACATCATGCCTCGTACTAATTTATGTTCAGAGAGGAGTCAAATTATTTTCAGAATATAGAGGTTAATAATAAGTTTGACGTTAATTTTAACTAGATCGTTACACGAAAAGCATTTACAATTACACAGTTTATAAAAACAACTTGGTTGTGTTAAGATAATATTCAATCAGATACCAGTCTTGGTAAGCGTTTGGCCTCTATATGATGCCCAATGGCGAAGTTTTTCCTCCCAAACTGAACCTCCTTTCATTTCTTCTTCATTGTTAAGTCCCACCCTCTCTCGAAAATTGTTCCATTCATCTGAAATATATTTACATGGTTTCATGGAATACCGGTTTCAATATCAAAGATGAAACTGAAAAGTAAGAAAATAAACTAACCAGGGTAAATTTTCTGCAAGTAGAAAAGGATGGAAACTCCATCTTCATTTGGCTTTTCCAAGGCATCCATAGAAAAAAGCACATCCTCAATGTAGTAAGGAGTCAGGACCCTAAAAGACAATAGTAGCATGTAATAACGCTTCGCTTCAAGATTAAAAAACTTGTTTATAGAATTGATTAAGAAAACTTACGAGAAAGATATCATATTTCTAACTTTGGGTGCCACAGGCATGTCCATAAACAATGAATTTGCGAAGAAAGATAAACGCCTTCTGGCTTCTAAGTTTGATGGTACATCCATAGCAGATTCTTTTTCAGTAAGCAAGAGATGAAGCCTTGTAATCTAGAAGAAATAACAAGATGACTAGACTTTATAAGCTAACTCAATCTGTTACATTTATAATTAATTATTAAAATAGCTAACATAAATTTTGCTAATAATTAAGTCCATAAACTTTTTCATTATCATCAGAACTTACTTTCTCTTTCCAAGCTAATTCTTCTGTCTCAACAGTAACAGGAAAATTAAGCTCCGCAAAAAGATAATGTTTATTTTGTGGTGCTATAGCCTCATGAACTCCATAAGATCCACTATGACTTGACTCCAGCATGCTATATGACATAACGCAAAAGAGTTTAATTAGTAATGTTATGTCATATAACTTGAAAATACCTTAAATGCATTTCATTTTACCTAGAATCTGGCTCATTTAATATGTCTTTTTTCACCACCTCCAGCATGTTTTGTAGCTCAATTACAAGTTTCTTCTTGTCACTATCTTTATTTCTTTTCTGAAAGAAAAGATTTTTAATTTGGGTATAATATTGGACTCATTAAGAGAATATAAGGAAAAGCAAAGAAGTTGTATTTGACCAAAAGCTCGACAAGACGAATGAAATGATCAGTGAGACTAGGGAGTGCACTCATATCCAACGCCCGTATAAGATCTCCCTCCTTGATGTGATGGTCAACTTTTTCAAAAATCTCAGTAATGACACTGCAAATAGACAAAGTACAAACTACGTCAATAACAAACGCAACATATACATTTACTGGTGCGGCAAAAGAGACTGGATAAATGGGTTAACGGGGTCAGACCCAGTAATATTTTGTCCATGTCAACTGTCACCTGCGGGTCAGGTGTTAGGCTAACACATAAGCATTTTATGGTTACTTTTTCTTAATTTGTATAAATAATAAATTTGTCAAACACGCATGAAAAAATCATTTTATTACAATAACAATCTAAATTTTCTTTTAGTAAAGCGAATTATGAGGTTTATGCATTTGCATACACCAATTTTACATGCTTTCTTTTTAGTCGAGTCTTTTAGCTCAACTCATTTGGCTTTAAAGATAAAACATGACCCCAAGATAGGTCAAAATATTTGCTACCTCAGTCTAACATACATATACTATGAAATGACTCAGATGATGGTTACGTACGTCTTATCACTTTCCTCTAGGACAAGAAGGTTTATAATACTTTTGCATGAAGCATAGCATTCCTGTACAGCACAGAGCATATAAATATCTGCATTTAGCCTCTTTTGCAGTTCTCGTTGACGGTCACGGTCTTTTCCCTTGCTATCCTTTGCCATGTCCAAGGCTATTGGGAGCTGAAAATTGCTTGAAAAGTCAGCATATGTATCCTCAATGTTCATGAAAGAGAGTTAATTCAGTAAGTAATAAACCTTGCTAGCAAGTAAAAATGGAGGCCACTGAATAAGATTCAAGTCAAAATCTGACCAGCATGGCATGAGTAAAAGGTCCCTTTCCCTGATATCATAAAAATTTATGTACAAATCAATCCAAGTAAGAAAAGGTTAAAATTACATGCATGTAAATATAAAATATGTCCAAAGTACCTATTGCTTATCAAATCTTCTTCCCTGAAAGTTGTAATTATTTTATTCCACATCTGAGCAAACCTTGCTGTGTCCTCTTTATTAGTTGCTTCCTGAAATGAATGCCCAAAAAGTTAAACTCCTTTGGGACTATTTCATAATGACAAAAATAAATGTGTATTTATTTGGGTTGACAAAAAAGATTATAGGAAAAACATGAAACATGGTACGGGTTTATAAGTGGCAAGCCTCATTGATTATTACTTTATTACTTCCATAGCCAATGGAAGTGGTGGGGACTCTACCCTTATATGACGTGACCGTGGGTGATGGGCTTATTGTGGCACTATTTATGACTCACTTTTGCACTTAAGCGGGAAAGGATGCATGGTCGGTTGAGGTTCCATTGGTTGCTCGGTTCGGCCTGGTCACAGCTATTGAGGGTTGCAGTTGGATACATATGATGATTTAGTTCATGAAGTGTCGTCAATTGGTGATGAATTTGACATGTTCTGCTAAGCGAACCATTATGTCTATTCGAATGGTGGTTGCTGACAGATCTAAAGTCACAAAACAGCCACCATATATAACACTGAAAACCATTTGGGCACTTACACCAGTCGCTGTAGGTGTGCCTCTTGACAAAATCAGATATCAGAGACCCAAACAGTCTGTTGACACAATCAGCCATTGTGACGTAACACATTGTTGCTTATATCACTAAAGTAGCATTCCATATTGTCTAACTAATTTGCATGTGCCTATTAGATGTAAATGTCACCAGAAACCAGATAGCCTAAACTCTCTTGCTCCCTTATACCACATTTCAAGATAGTCATGGTAGGATCCGAACATGACTCTTCGTTACTTGAAATCCTTAACAACTTAGCCGGCTTATCACAACGAGGTGCAGGGTTTATAAGGGATTGTGCACACACTACTTAAATGTATCTTGAAAAATGATTTGTCATGAAACTCTATGCATCGTGTTTCTTTGAACAGTGGGAGCGAAATTGTGCTACGGATAGAGAACATTTATTGTAAAGCATTAAATAGCATACTTCTATTGTTCTTTTATACATATATCTTAGCCATTGTTTTAGAAAACCCAAAACTACCGAACTCCACTGTAACGTGTTAAAATATGCAAAAAGTGGCCAAAGAGAAAAAGTTAAACCTTATTCAATCTACGGGTTAGAGTGGCATTGATTCCCGTCTTAGTGCTTTCACTAGTTTCTTGTGGAATTAAGCAGTCATTAAATGCACCCGGCAATGACTGAAATCGGCTTCTCAACATGCTTAAAGTTCGAATCTAAAGAGGCAAACATTAGTTGGTAATACTATGAATAAAATGAAAACATATAACTAAAACTGTAAATAATGAAAATTGAATCATTAACCTCTCCAAGACGCCGAAATGCACCATAAATACCACCAAATATTGTGGAAAATATTGCATACCATATCTGTGTATCCATAAAATAGACCTGTAAAGATTAGAAAAATCACTTTAGAAAGTTTTTACAAAAAGGATATTAGGACAGGACTAAGATAAAATTAACATACTAGAATGATAGGAGACCAGAGTGCAATCACAACACCAATATTGCTGTTAGCTGGGAAAAAAAGGAAATTTGTAACATCTTCTTAACGATATGATTAAAACTATATCATATATGGGTTCTGAAACTTGATTACCTTGAGGGAAGAACTCATGCCATTCATAACGTCTTACGTGAAGTTCCATTATTGCTTTTGTTGGGCCCACTAGAGGCTTTATCTGCGATATGTGATTCTCATTGAAATCAGAATTAGTATTGATTATTTTCTACAAGCAAAAGATACGATCAACTGATCAAGAGAGGCACCTCTAAGTAGTAACTGAAAGCTAACTTTGCCGCTATGAGGAGTACCCAGAACATAGTGTATCTAAAAACGGAAAATGTAAAACATAAAGAAAGGCACAACTAAATCAAGCAATGTGCACAACATTGTTAATATGGAAGTCATATACTTGATAAGAGAGAGCGGATCTTCATGCATTCCCCTCCCAACATAAAGTGGAAGCTGCAAAAATTAATAACATTATGCTTGACTGTATATGTGTTATTGTGAAGAACAAAAATAAAACCAAAATGAACTTAGTTGTGGAAAGGTTGTTGTACCTGAGACCACCACATCATGAATTTCACAATTTTGTAGTCCGATCGCTCTAGATTGCGACGTATAAATGGTAGGAGAAACAGTAATGCAGAAAGAATATTTGGAGATAAGTAGATAACAACGGCTAAAATGAAAAGAGAAGGTGAACTTGGTCCGTTACCGAACCAGTTCTTAATGGTCTCCTCAAAACCAGAAGGGTTGTTCCAACTATATGAATATGTTATTGGTAAAGCAACTACCCAAGCTGCTGCTGATAGAGCCTTCAGAATATATCGAAGTTTCACATGAAATGGCATGCTGAACCTTGCTTTCCACATCATAGCTATATCAAGGACAGCTGGAAAATATGGAGGAAAGAATCTGATTAGATCTCAATACAATACAAATATATAGGTACAAATATACATATCTACTGCCTATATATACGAGTACAAACATATATACCTACATATATGAGTATATATGTTTTACCTTGTGCAAGTTTTAATACGGCTGCTGTTATGAAGATGCTCAAGACTTTCTTAAATACAACTCCATCGAAGATTGAACTTAGTTCACCCGACTCATTCCATGCTATTATAATCATTGCCTTAAGCAGGAACGGATCAAGTTAATAAAACAAGCAAGGGGCATGCAATATGACAGCAGAGAAACAAGATAATTACCTGTAAAGACAAAATGAAAAAGCTCCACATCCTATCAAAGCTCCTAAAGATATGCCAATACGAATCTATTTCAACGAAATTGATTTTTCCGATTGGATGATTATCTGTAACAGATTTTTCACTAGGTGCAGCTTTTTCACTAGTAGCAGATTTTTTATACTGAAACAACACCATTTGATATATTTAGTAACTGTAGTAACAAACATATGTGGTTGAGTTGAATATCTAGCGCCAAAAAGGTAAATCAATACTTACGTCATCAGACGGGCAAAAGAAAGAAGTATCATCAAGCACGCGCATTGGCCAACCCAGACGAAAGCAATCGGGTGACCTACAATATTTGTATCAATAAATATATTTGATTGAATTACCATTAAAACAATACGTGACCAGAGAGAATGATACCAAAAGTATTCATTTAAGTCATCATAGTTTCTCCATTGAGAATGTTTTGTCCTCCCCCCTTTGCTTTTTTTAGCTTCCTGAACATGAGAATAACGAAGACATTGGTGTTTGAAATTTAACACACATATACATAAGCTGCAAACATTCCTCAGCTTTACACCACACCTTAGCTATTGTTTTGTAAATTGGATGCACAACTTTCCACAAAAATGCCTCTTTTTCACCCCCATATGCAGGTTGCATATTCTTACCATCGGGCGTAACACTACTAGCCAAAATACCATATACCTCAAATGCCATCTGTGGAACAAGGATACAGTTAAACATTTTAAACATACACATGAACGTAATAAAAATGATTAAAAATAATCATGATGCATACATTATGATATATATAGCAAAGACATTCTGGCATAAATCTCAAGTTTGCAGCTTCGCCCCATATGAGAAGATATAGACCCATGTACAACAACTTTCTTTGTTGCACATCTTGTTGAATATTTGGCAACCTGTAAAATGAAGGATGACGGTAACATATTGCGAGTCAACAGATATAATTTTGTAACTTTACTAACTGAGTGGAGACTACATACCCAAAAACAGTTTTAATCATTTAATGTGTGAAAATATATCAAGACGGTATCTATAAGACACTAACCATATTATATAAAAGATATATAATAATTATTGTATTATGTAATTACTAGGAATTTGTTGTTCTGTTTCTGTATATAACAAATCTGAATCAGCCACCACTAAAAAACCTCAAGGAAGGCTTTACTTACCAAAGACTACTTTTGCGACCCAAATATTTGCACCACTTCTTGTAATTTTTAAAAAGTTTCTTCATAACTTCAGTAACCGCACGATCATCCAACTTTTTGAAAGAACAATATGAGAGAATGCCATAAGCAATGAGAATTGAGGTATATTATAAATTCAGGACACCTGTAAAGTATAATACCTTAGAATGTTGGTCAGGATTTGGGAACTGGCGTATGTAAGCATTTGAAAGCAACAAGATTAAGTGCTCTCTCTGATTTGCGACACTATCTTTCTGTGAAATAAAACAAGTCACATTGAGGGTCACCATGATGTAATAGATTCCTAATAAACCGCCAAATGGCAAACCTGAAAACCAAATATAGCCTGTAGCCAGTCCAGGATGTCATCGTGTACTTTCTTCATGTAGTCCTTGGGCCATGGAAGTCCCCTGGTGTTACGGAGTGCAGAAACCGAAGCTTGAATCTACAAGTTTACTAGTTTTATAACAATTGTAGTATGAATAAATAGTGTCATATATATGACCAAAAACCATATTAATTTCAATATATCTAAGTCTTTTAATAAAATATTAGAGATCATATTCATTAGAAAAGCTTCAACCCGTTTGACCCATTTCTGTTTTAGCTAATCTGTTTAACCTTGCCCATTTGACCCATTAAAACATACCCGAATCAAAGCGTACATTAGTAAATGAGCTGAAATTGACACTTCCAATAACGGCTATGCTAGAAAGACTTAAGAGAGTTCTCGATAAGAGATCTAGAACTTACCTCTGGATATCTCATTATAGTTTGATTTGAACTATCAGGGTCAAGTGGAAGTATATTATAAGGAACATACATCTCTGTCTTCTCAGTAATCTTAGTGTGAGCTTCCAAAATCTATGAATAGAAGAACTAATGATTCACTTAAAGGTCTTAAAGGGTAAGAGAATTCTCCATTACTTACCTCATCTGCCATCTCTACAGACTCGGTGGAGTTAACCGCTTTTAAAACATCAAACAGCACTTCAGCAGTCTGATAAGCTTTCGTAAACCGGGTACTAATTAATACAACAAGTAAACTTCAGAAATCAGAAAATACATAACGCAAATATCAAGGAAGACATAACTCAAGAAGAGAGATTATTACCGGTCAGCTTTATCAGCCTTTAGTAAGGCTTGAATGTACTTCCTGTAGTAATGTTGATAAAAATTCTGCATTTCACGAGCATCGCTCTTTTTTCGTCCGGCTAATGTTGTTTGGTCTTCCTGAAAAATGTTTGTAACACACATCAGATTTTTATAAGGAATTGATAAACAATATTCATGATGTAGTGCGCGTGTGTGTATTGTATACAGAAAAACATACAAACGTACCCTCTCTAGGCGTTGAAGTAGGACAGTCTTGAATTGGCGAACACCACGTCCACTTGATTTTGGATCTAGTTTGTGGGCTTTCTCAAAAGCATAGAAGCGACCTGAGTGCATACATAATAAAGTCTTTGTACTATTGTATTTAAGCATGTAAAGCAAGTTATTGCATATTAAAGGAAATGATAAACAATATATATATCATATATGTATCCTGCTATGAGGAAAAACAGAATATCGGTCTCCATTTCTCGACGATGACAAATTCATTAACAGATAGAACAAGAACTATAGCTCAAATAGTTTCAAAGTCAAAAGGTCAAAATTGGAATAAATTTTACAGATGTTAACACAGAATAGGACTTACAAAGGTAGGCAACTCTTGGATTTGCAGCTTCAACTTCATTAGCAACACGGAGAATAGGTGCAATTTCTTCGAGTGACGAAGGCACCACCTCACTGTCCATCATAGACTCCATACCCAAAGTACCAGATGTTTGAGTGTACGTCAGCCGTCCAGGTGGCTGCTGGTCAAACCCTCTGCGGTTGTACGCCATTGTTTCTCAAAATCCTTCTTGCAAAATGGCTTAGGCTCCTTTAGATAAGAAACTCTGTTAAGAAATAAAAAACAGCACCAAAATAGCTGAAAACCGAACATGTTGATGCATGCATGTTCTTCTAATCAAATATAATTTAATTAAATAAAATTAAATCAAATTAATGGTTCGGATTACTTTGAAAATTAGGAGAAAACAACTTTTTACACTTTAGTGTCACCCTTTTTATTGGATCAAAAGTTAAAGTGCAGCTTTCTGTGGTTGAATCCTTTTTCATTAATGATCGATCAAAAAACCAAATCCATTAAACATATTAAACTTAAAAAATTTCATGAAGTTTTTGACTGACTAAAAAACAACTCAAAGGTTTTTCCTTAATGATCCATCAAAAAAAAAAAAAAAAAAAAAAAAAAACAAATCCATTAAGCATATTAAACTCAAAAAATTCATTCAAAATTTCATGAAGTTTTTGACCGACTAAAAAACAACTTAAAAGGTTTTTCCTTAATGATCGATCAAAAAACCAAGTCGATTAAACATATTAAACTCAAAGAACTCATTCAAAATTTCGTGAAGTTAAAAGTTTTCAAGCAGCTATAGTATGTTGTTGTAACAGTTGACATCAGTGATCAAACACTTGAATTAATACATCATTAGAGAATTATAAACGATGACGATGATGATGAACTTACCAGATGACTGAAGCTCAAAGTGTTATAGAAAAGCAGCTTTTATGATGGTGGTAGAAAATTCAAAAAAGAGATTTTTATGAGGAGGAATGCTTTCTGCTAAATGACACAACACATATAGAAAGAGGGAGGGAAAAAGCAGAAGCATTACCTAACTGTTCTTAAGAATTAAGAAACAAGAAAACGCGGGCAACTATACAAATAATTGAACACTAAAATATAAATATTTACTAGTGTTTATATATTTCATAGTTTCATGATTTTCAGTTTTAGTACCCATGGTTTGTACAGTGCTGATTAATGGACTTATTTACAATATTTTTGCATGAAATCATGATTTTGTATCAATATTCCATCACCCTTATAACTAGAATGGAAATCAATTAATAAATATTATCCAAGTGGGCATGATATAAAAAATTATAGTAGACAAAAAAAATTCTTTTTATTTTTTTAACAAAAATCTCTGCTATTCATGAAGGACTGGGCCAACTTTTAAGAATGATATTTAAACTTGTTTAAATTAACTTAGTATTATTATAATTGGACTGGGCTGTAACTTATTTTTGTTTGACTGGCCCATAACTTGTTTTTGTTGGACTAGGCTTTCTATTTCTGGGTTGGTTTTTTGAGAACTCAGGTTTCTTCGGTTCATACTTCATGCTAGGGGACAGAACCGAAACCGAAGAAGAGACAATCTAGGGACCGAGGATCAACTGACTTAGCACAATTCGGTCCGCTTTCTAGGTGCAGTTGGTTTGGGTCTCGGTTTTGTTCAGCTTTATCCTAAATTACCTCAACTCTATACGTGACGCAGGTAAAAATGAATATACAGTCAGGGTAAGGATAGTGTAAAAAGGGCCTAAAGTGTGAGAAGTGTATTATAACACTATATATAATACTATATAACACCATATAAACACCGTATAACAATATGTAACACCATATAATACCATATAACACTATGTAACACTATATAACATTATATATCAAATATAACACTATACATCTATCATAGACATGCTATCAGACAACCTTAGTGTTATATTTGTTATATAATGATATATAGTGTTACATAGTGTTATATGGTATTATATGGTCTTACATATTGTTATACGGTGTTTATATGGTGTTATATAGTATTATATATAGTGTTATAATACACTTCTCACACTTTGAGCACTTTTTACAGGATCCTCTACCTATACAGTCAAAGCCTTACAAAAAAATAACACGTATAAAAGTATATGAAAAAAAGTTATTTTTAACAGGAAAATACGTCCTTGAAGTTGATGCTAATTTTCTTCATAAACAGCAAATCCCTAGATTTTCTAAAATAAATACATCACGGACATTTCACACAAATAGTTGCCAATTTCTCTGATGAGGCTTTAAAATCTCAACAAAAAAGAAGTATATTTCATGAAGTTTAGAAATTTAACCACGCAAACAAAAAAATAAGTGTAATTATTATGCGAAAGGATAATCGGACCCAAACCGTTTATTTTGCAACGCTTTGCTAACTGTTTAATATACGTCATAAAGTAACTTATGGTTTACAAAAATGGATGTTCGGTTGGTGGTTAAATATAATACCTAGCAATGATTGTTAAGGGTACCTAGTCTTGATCAAAATAAGTATACATCATATCAATTCGCTCTTTCCGTATTATGCCAAAAAAATCTTCATCGGCCAATTGCACAGCACAGAACAGGCTAACCAGACCCTCCAGCAGCAGCAACCTGCTTCTCATCTTCACCGGTTTCTTCTTTGGAAAACTCCTCGATCAACTCACGTTGTTTTTCCGTCAATTTCCTGAATATCATATTAAACAAATATAAGTAATCAATCTACCAAATAAATTAAGGCCGCAAAAACCCACAAATTTCGACGTGTTAACGAGAAACGAAAAACCTACGTTGGGATGCTAACGTTGAAGTGCACGTATTGATTGCCATATGAATAAGAGGTCCGTGTTTTAATTCCTGAGATAAAACCATCAATTAATACATTTCATAATGAGTATGCGACAAATTTAACCAGAAAAAGAATAAACAGATCAAAACCAACCTTTTCCCTTTAGGACTACTTGTGAACCTGGTTGGGTCCCCGCACGAACCTGCATATTACAAATATATAATATTTAAGAAATAAAAAACTTGTAGGACACTTGTCTTCAGCAAACATTATTCTCAAAGATATGAAAATCAACCTTAAGAAGAACATCTCCTGTTAAAGTTGGGACCTGCATGCTTGTTCCCAAAATTGCCTGCAAGAGAACAAACAAAAGTAAACCATCTTTACGATCGCTTAAACAAGAAAAAGCATGAAATTAGTTACCTGACTCATACTCAAGGTGGCATTGACGTGAATGTGGGCCCCTTCTCGCCGGAAAGTAGGGTCTTCTCGCACCTGTAAAGATTGTGATGGAAAACATGAATGTTTGACCTGATATATGATAAACAAGCAATGTCGTTAAATTATTTTTCGTGTTATTTCAAATTACCTTTATAAGAACATAAAGATCGCCAGGTTGGTTGCCATCTGGATCTGCTCCACCGCTTCTGGACACCCGTAATTCTTCATTTGTATCCACTCCTGCATGTTTTAAAGTTCAAATAGTTTAAAAGTCTACATGTAATGTAACTTTTATGATAATCCGGGTTTAAATACAAGATACTCAAGACATAATGCGATAAAAGAATACGAGATCATAGTAACATACCGGGCATGATGTTTAGTTTGACCGATTTCGGTCCTCTCACCACTCTCTGGCCATTGCAAGACTTACAAAAGTTCTGTAAGTCAACCAACCTCATAAGTCAAATACCGTTGTAAACATTTTACAATCTATATGCATATAGCTTTGTTTATTTCAGAATTATTAAAAATGTACCTTGATGTATTTTCCAGTTCCGCCACACTGAGTGCAAGTGGACTGCATTCTAAATGGACCATTTTGACTGGTTATCTGTGAACGGTACAGAACCACAATTTAAAATTTCAGCCATAAAATCTATTTTCTAATCACAATAATAAGGGGCAATTTCACAAACTTGAAAAATATCGTATATACCCATGCAAAATTATAAGGAAAATTGGTTTTTAATAAACCAACCTTTGTCCCGTTGGTAAATAATAATCTTACCTACGTAATTGGTATACAATAATCCTACCTATCAACATGTTGATTCTAATGAACTTCCGTTAATTATTTTTAACTGAAGTTAGTTTTTAAGTTTTATTTATTACACAAACAGTCCCTGTAGTTGTAATTTACTAGTTTTAACTATTTTGTAAAACAAAAAACGTCAAGGGCCATGTAATTAAATTTTATATATACATATGTGTACTAGTTCCAGATTTATCACAAACACCAAAATTGGAATTTCAGGTAAACGACCACCGCCATGGGACTTCTCCGACGGATCAAGTAAACGACCACCAAAATTGGAATTTCAGGTATCAAACTACTCGGTTTTGGTCAGTGACTAAAAGCCTCAAACAAATTTCTATCACTCTTGATTCTTTCGACCGATTTGGGGGCGGGTTCCAATCTAGGGTTCATATGGGGAAGATCATCACCATGAAAAGCCCCAAACAAATTTCTATCACTCTTGATTCTATCACTCTTGTTCTTGAGGTTTTTTTGTTTTACAAAATAGTTAAAACTAGTAAATTACAACTACAGGGACTGTTTGTGTAATAAATAAAACTTAAAAACTAACTTCAGTTAAAAAAAATTAACGAAAGTTCATTGAGTACCAACATGTTGATAGGTAGGATTATTGTATACCAATTACGTAGGTAAGATTATTATTTACCAACGGGACAAAGGTTGGTTTATTAAAAACCAATTTTCCAAATTATAAATATCATATATACCCTTACAAAGTAGTTGAAATATCATATATACCCAATTCATTAAAAACAATTTAGTAAATGACAATTTTACCCAATTCATCAAATATTATATTTACTCATTTCTAGCTTAAAAATTATATATGAAGAATACTATTGTTTATGGGAAAAAATAAAAAAACAAAAATAAAAAAGGGTAAAAACAAATTTAAGCTTATTATGTGTTATATAAAAATATGAAGTTAAAAAGATGAGCATATATGCAAACTTGAAGTTAAAAAAAATAAGAGTTAAATCATTATTTATTAGATTGTTTTAATAAATTGGGTATATTTGATATTTTAACTATTTTGTAAGGGCATATATGATATTTTTAGTCTTGGTTGGGTATATATGAAAATTTCCAAGTTTGTAAGGGTATATATGAAATTAATCCAAATAAGTAGGTATTAAAATTGTATAAATACTAACCACGCCTGCTCCTTTACATCGCCTACATGTTTCTGGCTTTGTTCCATGAGGAACGCCAGATCCACCTGCACGTACCACAATAGAAACATGATGCTCACCATGTTTGTTTATCTTTCCAAATAACAAGTAAAATGAGCGGAAACAACATGTCATACGACAAGCCTAGATTTTTTCATACCGCAAGCTTCGCAAGACAGCTCAGTCTGGAAAACCACATTTTTGGTACATCCTTGCACAGCCTCCATAAAAGAAAGCTCAACAGTGGTCTATTGAAAAAGTTGAAAAGAAAATAATTTAGATAAAGAATCGAATTCATAAACAGCACCAGCAACACATGATGTAGATGAGTACCTTAGCATCCTTGCCACCGAAGATTTGATTAAACGGATTAATGTTAAATATCTGATCCACAAAGTCAAGTGAAAAAAGTTAAAAAACAAATACTTAAATAAAATAAATTTCCGGCTAAAAAAGAAACTTATATTGCAGATGTGAAATTGTAAATAGAATGGATCAAAGTGCATTAACAGAATGGGCGTCAATGTGTGAGAAAGTAAAGGCGATTAGACTAAAAGATTAGATTCATAATTTAAGCAAAACATTAGGATAAAATTTACATCTTCAAAATTGTGGAAAGGATTATTATCCCATGAACCAGGATCCGGACCACCACCGTTAACACTTGCTTCATAAGCCGCATGGCCAACCTATAAAACCATTAATCCAGCAGATATAAGGTAAATATAACAGCAGTAATCAACAGTGTAAAGACTAACGTAGAACATCAAAGAAATATATAGGAAAGTGTGTGCATAACAGACCTGGTCATAATCTGCTCGTTTATCCTCATCTTTCAAAACCTACAAAAAACGGAACTAACTTAATAGGTTTGTTAAGTACACATGATGTAGACTTTCTTATAATCTTATAAAACCTCAAATTGCAAAGTTTGACTAATTGAAAGAAAAAGAAAATACTAGACCTCATATGCCTTTTGAATTTCTTGAAAAGTTTTCCCTGCTTCTGGATCATCTTTGTTTGCGTCTGGATGCCACTTCTTTGCTAGCTACAAATGCCAATATCAAAAAATAACCAGTTAGTGAAGATAAGTTGATAAATGATAACAATTTAAAAGAACAAAGTACAAACAACAATTAAAAGGAAATAATTGTTTCAAGAAAGATACAAACCCCATAAAATGCTTTCTTGATTTCCGAAGAAGTTGCATTCTTACTCACTCCAAGAGTATCATAATAATCCTTTGAAGCCATAGATGCTGGCAAAAGAAGAAAATCCTAAATACTAAATAAACAGTATTTTTATGTTGAAAATACCGGCAGATATGTAATGTACAAACATAAGCTTTTGACTGGAGCCTCCATCTCATAGCTATAGTTTGGATCATATCATTAACCCCTATTTGGAGTTCTATATCTTCATTAGATAATTCATAACAGTGCAACACCCACTGAGCGTGGAACAACCCCCCCCCCCCCCCCCCCCCCCCGGGTGTGAGTGGAGCGTTTTGGGCGGAAAAGTGGGGCTAGTCATGTTCGTTGGGCGCATCTCTCACACACAAACCTTTTTTATTTATTTTTGCACCCAATCACAACAACCTCACTTTCTTTTAGTTTTTTACTTCATTTAAAATGGTTAATGAAACCAGTACCACTACACACTTCAGTGAAAACGGTGAGTGAAAACAATCATGCCCACGTGGCAGGGACGTGTCACCCCCTTTTCATTGAGACCATTTCGGACGGTCTTACGAACAAGTAAATGTTAAAACCAGAGGCGTCTCTTCGTGTACCCTGTTCGAGCTCGAAAAAATGTGCCCTTCCATAATGTTTTATTATTAATATTCTTTTTTAAATCAAACGGGTATTGGGCTCACTAAACCTAATGTCAATGGGCTAACTTCTAAACTATAAAAATTGTTTTGTAAATGGGCCTATCTTAGAGTTGGTATGGGTATACAATTTAAAAAAAAATAACATATCAATATCGGATTTTTTTTCTAAAAAAACACTAGCTCCTTGAAATCATGGCCCTGCGCGATGGCCCTCCCCGCACACCCTCATCACCGCCACCGTTAAAACAAACAGCCACAAACTGTCAACTTTATGCATACGAAAGAGTAATAAGTAAAGAGCAATTTGCAATGAGGCTCTTTAACATTATTAAACTAACTGTAAATTAATGAAATTAAGAATTACCAGTGCCATGAATGGATCTAATTGTTCCAAGATTGGGCCAATATCTTGAACTTCCCGCTGCTTTACAACAAATAAACAAGACAATCCCTCTATTATCAACTAATAATCGAACATAACGATAACAAAATATCAACTTTCTTGTTATTTGTTCAAAGATTTACCGTTTCTGTAATTGGGAAGATTGAAAATTCCATTCTGCCGTGGGGAACAAAAGCTTCGATAACCTCCTATAAGGGGTGATTTATACAACTGTAAACGAACAATTACAACATTCACATAACTGGCAATTGTTATAATCTTATAGAAAGAAGAAGAAGAAAGGGGTATACTGGATTGTGCAAAAGGGATCGGCGAGCAAGCAATGAGACGAGTTTAATGGCGGTAGAACGACCCATTTGGGGACTGCAAAATGTTAATAAATCAGATTGATTTAGGTTAAAAGTCAAAACCCTAGAGAAACCCTGCACCAATCTCAGACCCGATTCTTGAACGTTTTGCTTTCGCTCCGGATACCGACCGCCAATGAAAAAAAAACTTCAATCTTGACCGATAAGAAATCGAATTTTATAACCCATTACTTATTAACATCTCCTAAACACAAATTATACATACATTCCACTAAAAAACAACTCCTATATCAATATATTTTCACTAAAAACAAATATTTTTTCTCTCTCCTTTTCAATTAAATAATATTATCATTACATTTTTCTCTCTCCTTCACTCACAACCACTTTCAATATATATTAAAAAAATTATACTGGGTGAACAGTGTCCCCCCCAAATATACAGATGAACAGTAACATTTTCTCTCTCCTCCACTCACAACCATTTTTTATACCCTTTATAATATAAATCCCCCCTCACATATTTTAATGGATAGAATGTGAATGCTCTAAGAGTCTCAATTAACGAAATATGTCGACTCCCGCTTGTGGCGAGAGGGGGTAGGACACCCGTGCGCAATGATGGTGAAAAACCTACCGAGGAGGGTTTGATCCTGAGCGTCACTTCGGTTTTCATCCGGCTGTTACTCTAGCGAGGTAACTCGTGTAAAGGCAGTACGGTTTCCGGGGGAAAGCCTTCGACCCAAGACTGGTTAACCCAGCGCTGGCCTTGCTATCTGGGCCCACGTTCTTGGCGAGGGTCCGCGATTTGCGTATGTGACAATGGTCACCATTTAGAAGTTCACCTTTCAAAAATAAAAAATAAAAAAAAATTAACGAAATATGTTAATGACACTCCTGACTTTAAACATATTCTTTTTTTTTTTCGAATGGCTAACGTTGCACACCATGGGGATTAAACCCGTAATCTCTCATATCCTAAGCTCTATCTAAACTCACCAACACCACTGGGCTATTCCCAAGTGGATAGTTATGTTAATAAACATATTCTTCTAACGAGTTTTTTCTTGGTCAAACCATGTCGTCAAAACTTTTGCGAGGCTGGAGGGAATGGTCAATCACTAGTTGAGTGTTTGAGTTATTCTCTAGCCAATAATATCATGTCATGTCAAGTCGTCATTCCACCCCCCCCCCCCCCCAATTTTGCACTCAATCACTGGTCAAACACATGAAGAGTGGTAAAAAATTAAAAAAATATATTATTGATTGAAAAATGGTAGGGCCCACCATTAAACCCTCTCTCTCCTCCATCAATTCTCTTCCCCACATCGGTGTATACTCACCGCCCTTACTCCTCCCCGCTCACCGAAATCGGGCCGGCAACCGTTCACGGATCGGTGAACTCCATTCACCGAATGGATCCCCGAGACCACGCAGTCCCCCCTAAGTAGTTCACATCATCAAACCTTTGACTTGTTGCCACATAAGTCGTCAACATCAGTAAAAAACTAACTGGGTTAGACCTTAGTTAGAAAAAGCTTGTGGGGTGAAAATAGGTTAAAAGTTGGAACTTTCGTTAAAAACTTTTCAACTTGTCATTTTAGTCCAAAGCTTATTTTATATTAAAAAATTAATGTTATAAAAAACACACACACATATTTATTTATATATAAAAAACACATATTTTAAAATGGCAAAATTGCACTTTTCGTCTTTTATGTTTCAGTGTTTCGACACGCGCTGTCCTTTAACTTTAAAAATTACATTGTATGTCCTTTATGTTTGCAACCATTAACGAGCGGTGTCCTTTCAGCTAAACCCAATTATATTTTAATGTTAAACCCCCTACGTGCACGTCACGTTAGGGTATGATCGTCTTTTTACCCCTTAAAATGTCCCTTTGGCCCTTTATTTAATAAACCTTTCATCTTCAATCAAGAAAATTACCTAACTGCTCATTCGCCTTTAAAATCCAAAGACGAATTCAAACGATCAAGCCCTAATTCCAGTCGAGTTTAGAATCTTACACGCGATGAGTGAAGGATTCTACATTGGAGAGACATTAGACCAGTGGGATGTTGATGAAATTTATGGTGAGTGTTCAATAGATGAGTAGAATTTTAGAATTTTATTGATCTATTAGAAGTATAAAATGCTTATTTTTTGAAATGCAAAGGTGTACGATACCCTGTTTACTGCTCGGTTGCATCATGGTAGGATTTTCACAGAACTTCCTAGTAGAGCATATGTTAATGGTAAAGCATAACTTCATCGGTCTTCTAGACAGTGACAAGTTCTCGGTACATGAGTTAGATATTGCGATGATAATGTTAGGTTATGAAGTAGGTTCCACTATCTACTATCATTTTTTAATACCAGGAGAGGGTTTAGATAGTGGTCTTCGTAGCCTAGCTTGTGATGCTGATGTGTTAGAACTTTTAAAATATGTCCCTGAACATAGGATTGTACATTTTTATACTGAACATGGTAAGACAAATGTTTACACCAATAGACCAAGGGTGGTTACTGAAGAAATCAATGAAGAACAAGAGAATGGGAGAATGGGTACTATAATTACCAATGGGTTAAGGGTTCTACGGAAGGGATTGAATGAAGTGGGCCAATCAAGTTGTGTACAACAGGATGTTTTAGCCATAACAGATTATGAAAAGGATGT
The DNA here is from genome assembly GCA_030545235.1 of Helianthus tuberosus. NCBI lineage: Eukaryota > Viridiplantae > Streptophyta > Magnoliopsida > Asterales > Asteraceae > Helianthus > Helianthus tuberosus. The sequence goes on along the minus strand of CM060424.1, from coordinate 33,199,093 downwards.
TGATGTAGATGATAAGGCTGATACTAATGTAGATGATAAGGTTGATACTAATGTAGATGAGTGTGCTAAGGTAGATCAGGGTGCTAATGCAGTTGATAAAGATGATACTAATGTAGATGAGGGTTTAAATGAAGATGAGGGTGATAATGTAGAAGAGGGTGATAATGTAGATGAGGATGACAGTGAGAGTGACAATGACTATCTTGTTTGATAAGGATAATAACATGGATGATCAAGAAGTGGATATGCAGGATTATAAGTTGAATATTGATTTGAGTGTTAAAGAAACAAAGTAGTTGATAACTATTGTTCATTTTGAAGAGGCCATGGGGGAGCTGAAGGCATTCAACAAAAATGCTCATGCTTGGTTGTCAAAAATACCACCTCAACATTGGACCTTATCTCACTTTTCAGGTTTGTAAAACTCTGTTTTTGTACAGCTGTTAATCTATATCTGATATCTATGATGTTTTATCCATTGTTATTCTCACACAGGCAGGGCAGTGTCTAACATGCTGATGAATAATATGTGTGAGGCTTTCAACAGCAAAATCATTGATGCTAGGGATAAGCCAATAATATCAGCATTGGAGTATATTAGAGAGTATCTCATGAGAAGAATTATCACCATAATGAAGGTCCAAGAAAGAACTGAAGGACTCCTAACACCCTATGCACAAGAGACATTGGAGACTATCAAAAAAGAGGCAACCAGGTATTGTGTGCAATGGAATGGTGATGATCAGTATCAGGTCAGCGGAAAAAGTTAATGTTTAGTTCATATGGACAGGAAGTGGTGTACATGCAGGGCATGGGAGATATCGAGCATATCTTGTAGACATGTTGTGGCTATAATATGGTTTATGGCAACTAATGGTAACCAAGTTGGATGTTTAGAAAGTTGGGTGAATCCCTTGTATAGGTTAGACAACTGGAAGAAGGTGTATAGCTTCAAGGTCAACCCAATCAGTGGCAAGTCTATGTGGCCCAAGTCAATGGTTCCTACAACTCTAAAACCACCTAAACATCACAAACATGCAGGGAGACCTAAAAAGCTAGGAGGAAGTCTGCTGTTGAAATGGAGGAGATGACAAAGGGTGGAAAGCTATCAAAGAAAAACACAATTCAGATTTGTGGAAACTACAAGGGGAAAAGCCACAACAAGAGGTCATGTTAAAAAAAAACAAGTGAGGGTGGTGCCAAGGTTAAGACTGCAATTGGTGGTGATGCGAAAAGCAAAAGGAAGCAACATGTTGATGGTGGTAAAGGCAAGACTGCAAAGAAAAGCAAGAAGGCTTAACTTATGTTTGCGGGGTTCAACTTTTGTTATCTAAAACTTATGTTAAGTATGACATGTTCTCTTTTGTTATCTAAAACTTATGTTAAGTATGACATGTTCTCTTAAACTTATGTTTTGGTTGGTTGTTAGAAACTTATGCTAAGTGACACATATGTTTGATGTTAATGACACATATGTTTGATGTTTAGTGACAGATATGTTTGATGTTAATGGCACATATGCTTGATGTTTAATATGGTTAGTGGTTGTTACAAATGATGTGCAGCTATGTTGGTTGGGTAACCATTCAATGGTTGTGGAGGTTTGGTAGTTATCATAAATGGTTATTTGACCTATACCAGTTTGCAAAATCATTTACAAAGGTTTTTACACATTTGCATATGGACAATGACTAACATTTGCACTTCATTTCCACAAATACCATTACATTTGCACTTCAGCTGGAGCATTACAAAAGTCTTGCAAATACCACAAAAGAAAACCTACATTAGCCTGCACTTCATTAACAAACTCCACAAAAGAAAACCTACATACATTACACCTTAAAAAACAGTACAACAAGCACAAAAAAAAAAAAACCCAGCTAATCTTCAAATACTTCTTCAACCTCCTAGCTTCTTCAACCTCCTAGCTTCTTCAACCTGTCCATGAAGTTGTTCTTCAAGAATATTTCTTCCACGTATGAGTCCAGGAATGATTTCCCTAGAACGTTGACACATCTCTGGGTCAATCCAATAAAAAAAACCACAGTTTGATTCCTGCATGGTTATAAAAATCAATTTTTTTTTTTTGAAGAATTAGGGCTAGAGTGAAGGATTTTATACTAACCAAATTAGGGCAAGATATGAAACGCCAACCTGGATTTCTAACAGTCCAAGATGTCCGTAGTGCAGCTTCTTTTCCACACCAACAAAGCACCATTGTCTCTTCAATTTTGTTACAGAGCTTTCATGTAAGGTTCGATTAGGTTTTTTGGAACCCTAATGATGTGAATCAAGGGAGACGATACCCTTTTTATTGCTTGTTATTGGGTGTAAAAAGACAAGCATACCTTCACGTGATGTGTACGTGAGGGGTTTTAACATATGGAGATATCTGGGTTTAGCTGAAAGGACACCGCCCATTAATGGTTGCAAACATAAAGGACATACAATGTAATTTTTAAAGTTAAAGGATGGCACCTATCGAAACACTGAAACATAAAGGACGAAAAGTGCAATTTAGCTTTTAAAATCTATTAACTTTAATACACATATATGTATATATCGTCGTATATCTCCATCTTTATATACAGAAGCCAATCTATGGCACCACCACTAACCTCTCATCACCATCAAATGCCCAATAATCAAGAAACCACCTCCACCGTAATTTTCCGCCACTAGATTAATAATTTACTACTATTTCTTAAAAAACCTAAACCACCACCAGATTAACCACCACCACATGACCACAACCACCACCAGACAAATGCCGCCACACCACATCCAACAGAGATGAACCACCCCTACCGATGCACCTCACCTTCTCCCTCAACTTCATTAACATCACCACTTGGAAAACGACCCTAGCTGGACCCTAACGTTTTTCAACAAGAAAACGCCTTTTCCGGCCACCTGCACCTTCCAGTAATCTCCTTGAAACTGCCAGATCTAAACCCAAATACATAATCCGACCACGACAGCTTCACCCAATTACGCAAGCTGCGACAACCACAAACCTCCGATGCCCTGTGATACTCGCTGACCCTCAGACCTTCGAAAACCCAAATTGTCGCTGGTACTACGTTTTTCCGGTCATCTGGAAGCTCGTTGGGTTTCCAAAACTAGGGTTTGTATAGTTTAGATGGAGAAGATGTTAAGAGTTGATGATGAAGAGGGAGAGGGTGGCGGTCGACATTGGAGGTGTGCCGGTGGTTGGGGAGGTGATGGTGGTGACATGGTGGTGGTGTTAGAGAGAGGACAGAGAACAGGTGTGGGGTCTCTAATAAGAAAAAAAAAACTAACATTTTTCTTTGTTATTTAAAGAGTAAATTACCATTTTATTGTGATAAAAAGAATGGATAAAAAATGGCAAGTGAAAAGATTTAAATTGAAAATGTCAAAAATACCCCTAGTTAAAAATGGGGTTTTTGGACAGAGTTGGGGTATGTGATCAAAATGGTAACAAAGGGAAAAGTCAGGGACCCAGAGGAGAAAAAAAACTATTTGGATTAAAATGGAAAATTTGGACAAACCTTATGGACTAAAATAGCAATTTACTCTAAATCCAACTTCCCTTTTAGAAATCATAGTGATAATTATTGTTAAAAAAATATAATCAAAACTGATACGTCACGATAAAGAGTCTTAGATGCTGCTTGTTGTTTAATAGGTAAAATGTCTGCAGTCTGCGGACCACATCTGTGGAAGAATAGATGGACCAAACCTCTGCAGTATGCAAGAAGGCTATTTGGTTTTTAACGTATATAGACTTTTAAAATAAATTGGTGGTGGTGTACAGACGGTGGTGGTAAGTGGTGGTGATGGTGGATGTGGACGGTGGGTGGTAGGTGATGATGGACGTGGAAAGTGGACGGTGGTGTTGGACAATGGTGATGGGAGGCGGACGTGGACGGCGGGTGGTGGGTGGTGATGGAAATGGAAAGTGGATAGTGGTGGTGGACAGTGGTGGTAGATGGTGATGGGTGGTAGACAATGGTGGTGGTGGGTGGTGATGTTTAACCCTTTGCAGACCTTAGAAGATCTTAAAAGTGGTTGGGCAAAGTCTGCACCAAGAAGAGCTCGCGCAGACTTTTTTAATAAAACGTCTTCGAAAAAACAAACAGTCTGCAGATGGAAATGTCTGCGTGTGGTCTGTACGACGCAAACGAAGAGCCTGCACACTTTTTTTTAGAAAACAAACACCACCTTATAAAAATACACACGCGCTTTGAGCATTCGGGGAATAAGGTGTTTAGTTAGGGGATGTTTGGGATTGCTTATCAACTTCTCTTTTTCTCTTTTTCCTTATCCTTTTCTCCTTTTTGAAAAAGTTAATGCCAACTAACTTCTCCTTTTCTCATTTTCAAAGCATCAAAACTCCCTTTCAACACATTACCCAAACATCATTTTATAAAGAGTTAATTATTGTTTTCGTCCCTGTGGTTTGTCAAAAATCACTATTTCAGTCCATTAGTTTAAAAATTGCGATTTCAGTCTCTATGGTTTCACTTTCGTAACCATTTCAGTCCACCTCCGTTAACCACATCCATTTATTTTGTTAAGTACACGTGAATTGACCATAATGCCCTTATTAATAAAAAAATAAAAAGATATTTAAATGAGCTAATTACTGTTTTCATCCCTATGGTTTATCAAAAATCACTATTTCAGTCCATTAGTTTTAAAATTGCGATTTTAGTCCTTGTGGTTTCACTTTCGTAACCATTTCAATCCAGTCTCCTAACACCGTCTATTTTACCGTTAAGTTTTTAATGAAATACCTAAATTACCCTTGTGTTAATTAAATATGGACTTATATGATTTTATTATTGGATTTATATGATTTTATTGTTGTATGACATATGGACTTAAAGTGAATTGTAGGGTTTGACCCACCAAGGCTTCAGTAGAAGTAGAAGTCTGGCACTATTTTTACATATATGGTTCCAAAATTTTAATTTTGGACTTTAGAATTATAAAATGTCCAGGTAAGCATTATTTTTTAAAGTTATTATGTTAATTGATGCTGCTATGAAGATATTAATTAGGGTGGGGTAATGGGTTGCCGGACATTAAGAGTGTGGGGTTGTGATCCCGGAGAAGATGATCGGAAACTTTTGCCGGAAATGAGAGCAGGGATGGAGTTAGGTGGGGTAGCAACGGGTTGTGTTTTAACAAGTGGGTCCTAGAATACAATCTTTTAAATTTCCATGGTTTTTTTATTTAATTAACACAAGGGTAATTTAGGTATTTCATTAAAAACTTAACGGTAAAATAGACGGTGTTAGGAGACTGGACTGAAATGGTTACGAAAGTGAAACCACGGGGACTGAAATCGCAATTTTTAAACTAATGGATTGAAATAGTGATTTTTGACAAACCATAGGGACGAAAACAGTAATTAACTCATTTAGATATCTTTTTGTTTATTATTAATAAGAACATTATGGTCAATTCACATGTACTTGACATAATAAATGGATGGGGTTAACGGAGGTGGACTGAAATGGTTACAAAATTGAAACCACAGGGACTGAAATCGCATTTTTTAAACTAATGGACTGAAATAGTTATTTTTTACAAACCACAGGGACGAAAACAGTAATTAACTCTTTTATAAAAAAAACTCATTTTTATAAAAGTTATACGTCAATAAGGAACTTGCAAATGGATTCCCAAACACCCCTTTAATTTATAATCATAACCCTAGTTACATTAATTAGTTGTCACATTGGACCCCTTTATCAATCATTATTGTTCGTTTTATTCTACAAAATTTGTGGTTATGTATTTGGTTACCTGAATGTGTTTGAGATTGTATCTCTCTTGCGGATGGAACGATATAGGGTTTACATAATGTGACCCCCTCCCCTCTTGACACTCATTATCCTCCATGAGTCTTGCCATGTCATTGTAAACAAGACTTGAGTGGCGGCTATGATAACATCCACCCACTTATACCAACCCAAATCCTTTGTTATGGGCACAAAGAGCTTACATTTTTTATGTGTATCTAAATGGATACGTATCAAGATCGCACTCATCCTGGAATTAGTCCCACTCGATCATGATTAACAGTGGACTCCGTTTCCACAACCAATATACCCAAACACATGTTGGTGGTGTTTAGAGATGGCATTGTTTATGACTCAGAATCTCTCTTGATGGGGATGTGAGATATGCCTAAGATGTCACATCAATTATTAGAAATTAACAAACTCACCAGCAGCAACTAACAATCTAAACGTCTTCTGTAGTAAATCAATAGTATTTGTATGAATAATATAGTTTGTAATGGTTATGTGATGATTAATGACTTAAGAACATCATTATATTGATACTTAAAAAAAGTTAACGTTCATCCATCATGAATATGTGATCTAGAGTAAATTATAAGTTTTTTTCTTTTACCTATATACATAATTTTAGATGGTGTCATTTGGCATAAAAATTGATGAATTCTATACTTAATGTTTCAAAATCTTGCACGATATGTCCTTTGAGACTAACCCAGTTATATTTTTTTTTGTTAAATCAGATCATGTGCAAGGCACATAGGATTAGGATCGTGTAAAAAGCACTAGGCTAATTGAGAAACTTGAGAAACATTTTCGACCACATATTTTCCCTAAGCTTTTCGTAATATACATATATATATATAGTTTAAAATTGACAATATACATACGTGTGTAATTCAAGATTTGACAATATACATATATGTATATAGTGAATTTTAAAATATACATATGTGTATATTACAAAAAGCTTAGGAAAATGTGTGGTCAGGAATGTTTCTCAAAGAGGGTGGACTTCTCTTAAGATCCCAACCCTATATATATATATATATGATAAGGATCATGTGAGAAGTAGTAGGCTAAATAAGAAACTTGAGAAGCATTCTGGACCACACATTTTCCCTAAGCAAAAAAATGCAAAAAAAAAAGTGAAAAAATACAATTTTTTTTTTTTTTTTTTTTTTTTTTTTTTGGAAAAATCGCAGCTTTTTCTTTAAGAATTAATTTTTTTTTTTAAACTTTTTTTTTTTTGGATTTATACACATGTGTATATTGATAATCTTTTAACTATACATATGTATATTGTCAATTATACATATATGTATATACATGTTTAAAATTGAAAAATAAGTGTTATTTAGGGTTTAGCATTAGTATTTAGGGTTTAGCATTAGGGTTTAGGGTTTAGCTTTATGGTTTAGGGTTTAGCTTTAGGGTTTAACATTAGGGTTTAGCATTAGGGTTTAACAATAGTATTTAGGGTTTAGCATTAGGGTTTAGCTTTTGGGTTTAGCTTTTGGGTTTAGCTTTAACTTTTGGGTTTAGCTTTATCTTTAGGGTTTGTATTAGGGTTTAGCATTAAGGGTTTAGCTTTAGTGTTTAGTTTTAGCTTTTGGGTTTAGCATTAGGGTTTAGAATTAGGGTTTAGCTTTAGGGTTTAGCATTAGGGTTTAGCTTTAGGGTTTAGCTTTAGGGTTTAGAGTTTAGGGTTTAGCATTAAGGTTTAGCTTTAGTGTTTATGGTTTAAGATTAACAATATACACATTTTTTCAATTTTAAACATGTATATACATATATGTATAATTGACAATATACATATATGTATAGTTAAAAGATTAACAATATACACATGTGTATAAATCCAAAAAAAAAAAAAAATTAAAAAAAAAAAAAAAAAAATTTAATCCTTAAAGAAAAAGCTGCGATTTTTCAAAAAAAAAAAAAAAATGTTTTTTGCATTTTTTTCACCTTTTTTTTGCATTTTTTGCTTAGAGAAAATGTGTGGTCCAGATTGCTTCTCAAGTTTCTCAAATAGGGTGGACTTCTCTTAGGATCCCTACCCTATATATATATATATATATATATATATATATATATATATATATATATATAGGGCAATGCTCTATAAGAAACCCTTAATTTTTAGAAAACTTTGCAAACTCAACATGTGGCCTACATTTATCCACGTCATCCAAGTCAACTGCTTTTTGCCTCTAAGGGTATATTAGTAATTATATATCTATCCACCCAACCCAAGAACTCTTCCCCATTTGATTTGACATTATCATTAATGCCCATCACCTCACAAATCACCATACCCCCCATTTATAGATTATTTCATTTTTAAAAGCCAAAATTTATAGATCTCGTCCCTCATATCTCCTTTATCATCTTCACCTGCATATCATCCTTTTCTCCATTAATGTCCATGGAGACAAATCCACCAACCTCCGAGTTAATGTCGCCGGTTCATCTGTTCCCCAACCGGTTCATTACCAGTGACTTCCATACTGATGAGGAATTAAATGCTCAAGGTTTGTATCTCTATCTAACTTAACTCCCTCGAATATATGTTTTTTTTTTGTATTTGACATTTTTTTAATGGAATAATCCAAATATACTGCATGGCAATGTTCACCTGTACCATTCGAAGCTTATGGATATACTAACATGGTTGTTGATGGTGCTGGATCATATGAAGTCCCTGTTAGATCACCGGATTTTCTGATCTCCAACAAGTTCAGAGGCAGCGTTGAGTTGACTAACGAGGTTTTGGATAATGATCAAGGTTTGTTTTTCTATATACATGTTACATTCGTTTTATTTTTTTTCTTCCCCATATATGGCATAATTCAAACATATGGCATAATGTTCACATGTAGCATCCGAAGATTCTGGCTTCGCTAACATGCCGGGTGCTGGTTCTGGATCATCTCAGGGCCCTTCTGTGTTTGCTGAATCATCTCGCGGGCCGTTAGATGGTTGTTTATTTTCCATGGGAGCACACTTTATTCTCATATACCAGATTTCTAACCTTTTCGTTTTCTGATGCAGGGTCAGGGCATCCATACTTCGTTTTTGAAACGCCTCAGGGAACCCGTTACTGGATTCTTACCGTCGCTGATAAGTTCTTACCAGTGTGTGGGAAATCTTATCCGACATTTGAGGCTGTTCTTTCCATGTATGAACTTTATGCGTTTGAAGCTGGTTTTTCTGTTAAAAAGGGCCAAACTAAAGTCTGGAATGGAATTCTGACACACAAGTATCTTCGAAGCTCAAAATACGGGAAACCACAACGAAAGAGGACTTTTGACACACTAGATGAATCTTCTGTAAGGCCAAGGAGAACCAGCTTCACATGGTGTGACTGTAAGGCAGGCATTCTAGTCTCAATCTATAATGATACATACACAGTTTTGAGTTTCAATGATATTCATAATCATGAACTTGTTAAGAATTACAACCGTGATCTTAGCAAGATATCACGGAAGCTGTCATTCTCCACCAAACAATTCATTCACAATATGAGTCTAAACCGTATCGGACCCATGAGAGCTTATAGATGTCTTGTAGCTTTAAAAGGGGGGCATCACAATGTCAACGGGACTCTGGTGGATTTTAAAAATTTTAGCCACCAGTTGCGAATTTTTATTGGTGAACGCGACGCACAAGTTTTCCTTGAACGCTTGCGTGAGCGCTTTGACAACCTACCCAACTTCTATTTTGATTACACGGTTTCAAATGGAAAGCTGTCTTCTGTATTCTGGGCTGATGAGATTTCAAAGCTAAACTACAAAGCTTTTGGCGATGTCCTCGCCTTCGACGCGACTTACAGCACTGACAGGTGAGTTTCCCCTTAACATGTGTTAGGGGAAATATCAAACTGTACAAACCTAACAAAAAAAGTGTTACATTTTGTTAACTTCAAATCCATTTTTATTAATAGGTACAAGATGGTTTTTGTGCCATTCACGGGTGTGGATCATCATTTCCAATGTGTTACATTTGGTGCGGGTTTGATATCAACCGAGTCCATTGAATCTTATGTGTGGTTGCTTAAGGATTTCTTGAAGGCACACGGTACTCAACCAACTCTCGTGTTGAGTGATCAAGACCCATCTACGCTTCAAGCTGTTCCTATGGTCTTTACCGAATCACGCCACCGGCTATGCATGTGGCATATAATGAAAAAACTACCCTCAAAGGTTAGGTTAAATCGTTAGCCTTTTAACATGTGTTATTCAACATCACAGACTTACTTGTCTTTTTAAACTATTTAATGTAACATGTGTTAGTAACTCTAAAAATTTACCAGATCTCTGCGGACCTTCTTGATAACACTGATGTTCGGTCCTGTATTCACCGGTTGGTTTGGAATGTTTATATCAAACCAGAAACGTTTGAGTCCCGCTGGCATGACCTCCTAGAAACATTTGGCCTCCAAGACCACACTTGGTTGAAGGACATCTACAACATCAAACATCTTTGGGTTCCAGCCTACTTCAGGGAACTGCCAATGTGTTGCTTGATGAAGACCACTTCACATTGCGAAAGCTCGAACGCTGCCTTCAAGGTCAACTCAACAAGCGCAAACACCCTTGTACAATTTATGATGTGCTTTGAAAATAGGGTAGACAGCCAACGCTATCGGCAACGCGTATCGGAGTACAAAACCTCATCCACGGTGTTCAAGGGCAATACTGATTTAGCGATAGAACAGCACGCGTTCGCCATTTACACAAACACTGTTTTCATGCAAGTTCAAAAGGAGATAATTAAAGGGAAGTTTTTATGCTACATCACAAACCAAACCGAGTCCAGCAAAACCACTCTTTTGCTAGACGTCACTCATTTGGACAAAAGGAACAACATCACAAACGTCTATCAGGTAACACATGTTAGGCAACTTCTTTATTACCACTCCACTAACATACGTTAGATTTAAACAGTTTTTTTGCTCCTTCTGTCCCCAACAGGTTACATATACCACTGTAGACCACTCCGCTAGTTGCTCATGCAGGAATTTCACACGTATCGGATATCTGTGTCGCCATGTCTTTTGCGTATATCGATTGAAAAATGTTGCAAAGATACCACCCCAATACATAAACGATAGGTGGCGCCGAGATGCCCTCCCAAAAGAGGTTTTTTCACTTTCCAGCCGATACGGGGTCAACGCACACGCATCGTCCGTTATGCGGAATGAAATCCTCGACCTCGTTACTGTATGCGTTGATGTGGCCAGAACCGATGACGATTCATTGTCAAAATTGGTGGCCCAACTCCGGGATTTCAAGATCAATGTGCTTTCCAAGCAACCATTGAGTATAACTGAAAATCAAACAAACGAGTGTGAAATGGAAGAAATAGTTGGGCAACCAATCAACATTCCAGTCGAAGTTGCTAATCCAGATGTTGTACGCAATAAGGGATGTGGTACACATACTCGCATTTCCGGACCTGGTGAGAAAGCAAAGACAAAACCACCAAAACCTCCAAAGCAGCTTCGTCTATGCAAGCGTTGTGGCCTGTATGTCGACGACCATGACTCACGCAACTGCGTTAAGGTGGCGGCAATGAAAGTAGCAAAGGCAGCTGCTGAACAACAAAGGCAGACCGCCACCGGTGCCTCCCCATCTGATTAAAATCTTTCCTTTCGTTTACTAGTACTATGTAATGGGAGACTCACTTCATTTTGGCCTTCTTACACACACGTAACAGTCTTTTAACATCTTCCTGCTTTGTTCTGTTACGTGTGTAAGAAGGTGGAACTCTTTTTATCCCATTTATCATTTCTGGTCTTTGTAAAAACTTGATGGCCTTCGGCACTTTGTGTTTTGTAGGCCACCTTTTTGTGGGCCTCTATTTGCTATTAACTTACTTTTCTTATTATCTTATGCATGGATAATTGTGGTTTTGGTATATATATTAAAACAGCATTGCAACAGATGCTTAACACACGTTAGCCATCAGTAAAATACAAAAGGTGTTAACCACACCAATAGGTTTTATATAAAGACACATCAAGTTATAGAAACAAACTTCACAACTAGCCGACTTAACCCCACATACCACTGCTAGGCTACATCCGCAGATAAAACAACGGATCGGCTACCGAGCCGTCACATCAACACATCCCTACAAAAAAATACTAATAAAAGAACAAAAAAACGACGTGAGTATGTCGTCTACAAACATAGGGTCAACAGGTTAACACAACTATAACCACTTACGACATCCTAACTACCCCTTCTTATCCTCCATCCCTACGAAGCTTTTCATCATGGTGTTTCAACATCTTCATCATGAAAGTACAGAGGAGACGGGCTACGCTCACTCTCCCATGGGTCATGGTAACACCATGACCTGATTGTTTCGGGTGAGTATGGACACAACGGGCAACCACATAATTCATGGTCTGGATCCGTCAGCAACCTAACCAACTCCTCTGGTAGCCCCTTCAAAATTTCAGCTTCTGGTAAAACGTCTTCCGTACGGCGTCTGCTAACATCAGCTACATTGTTTCTTCCACTTTCTGAAGCGTCGTTAGCACCTAGTCCTCCAGTTTTCACGTCCTGGAGCTTCTTGTGAAACACTTTTCTTTCATAGCACACCCCGTACCAACCCTCAACTGCTTCTTTCCCCTTTCGCTTCTACTTCTCCATGCCTGGTGGTGTATCCGTGACCTTATTTTCATAAGCGTCCATCACATTAACACACTTTGGAACCACTAAAACTTTTTGGTTTACTGAAGTAGGGTGCCCTACTGAAGTATTATAGAATATGACTTGGTTCTTCATTACACTACTTATAGTGGTATGTCATGGATACATTTAATATAGTTGTTGTGACTTGACTTTGATGTGACCCTAAAAGCAATGGTTCCTTTCCAATAAAGTTGTTTTCTACCCACCAACCCCTATGTTACTAGGCTTCTGCCACCTACTTTCCCCAACTTCCAAGAATCCTACTACATTTAAAATAGTGGGCCCCTTGACAACAGGAAGGAGCATTTTCATTTCTTAAATTGTTACACCTGCCAATATATAATTTAAAACATTATCGACTACATCAATAACATTCAAACACATGCAAGATTTGTATGCTGTCAATATTCTTCAAAAGCCTTAAATTACCAAGTTAATAAACATCAGTTTTAAACAGACAGATTTCACACTGACAGTCTATCCCCAAAAATAGCTGGTACACTTTACGCAACACCTATCCTACAATAAGTTTAAAGCAACATCCCCAAAACAAAATACATGCCACACCCAAAACAAAGTCTACATATACATATAATAGGTGTCCCCAAAAGAGCAGCCACACTTAACGCCACAACTATCCCCACAGTAAATACCATTCACCCCCTAACACACGTTACTCTAACCGGCAACCCTGCTGGATTTTAGGAAGCAACACATTCACATCTGAACATAAGATGTGCGCAACATACCTCTTTCTCAACTTCCGCACCTCCCCATCTTCTTCGCCCCACTCATGCTGAACCCACAATTAAAACTTTTGTTTTTCCCCATGTAGCACTCCATGTGCCGCATTAAGAAGACCCCACAATCAGTTGTGTTTGCTGTCGTCGCCCAACTAACCGGCATACACTGGATGTTGCAGTCGTCAATGTCATCGGCTCGCGGATTCCCAACCACCCGAAGGTATTGCACAAACATATCTTTCTGCATATACAGATACAAGCCATGCTCAATTAAAAAACACATCTTGAATACAATCACACTTTCGGTACAACATGGTGGTTTCGATAACTTACAAACTTATACGGTGTGTCCTTGTGGAGGTAGTATACACTATCTTCTATCGGCCGGGCTTGTCTGGCTTTGTCATTATCAACAACATAAATTCCGGGGTCCCGTAACTCAAACACTAGCAAGTAAAAATGATTTTTCTCCAAGATCGGGAACAAAACAATGTCGTGCTTTCTAAAATCAGGAACCTTTTCAGATACCAACTTGTAACACCCGGCCTTATTATTCAAGGTTTAACGTAAATTTTACGTAAAACAATCATGTAATTAAGATTACATAAACATTTGGAAATACGGGTTTATTAAAACTTTTAATAAATCATAAGTTATTCTACATAACGTGATCGAATTCGTTGTTTAAAAATTTCAACGTAGCAAAGTGCGGAAGCGTGTATCATTATCGTGTTCGGTTCTTCGCTGAGCTTGATCGTCTTCCGGCATCCAAGGTGTACCTACATTTCATAAACATGAAATGCTTTAGTCATACGAGGTTTAAATCATGTCCGAACGATGTCCGGGTAACAATTGATTTTCAAATGAAAAACAAAATAATAAAAAAAAAATCTCCACCGTAATTTACGGTGGGTTGTAACACCCCGAAAACGGGTTCGGTAATTAAACACCGTTAGTACTAAAAGACGGGTAAAGTACCGTTAGTGGTAAAATTTACCCGGTGGAATATTAGGATTTAAATAATTAATCCTAATAATATATATAAAAATGAATAAAGTCTTTAAAGAAATAAAATGGACAAAAAGGCCTGAGTTAACGGGGTCTAAAATAAACTTAGTGATAAATATTCCCGAACCCGCTAAGTTAACTAGGAATATTAAACCTAGTTAATAAGCGAGAGTATTGTTGAAAATAATTAGGTTGTGACCTAATTAATAACTAACCAAACACGAGGGACCAAAGCCGGGTAACTTGAAACTAGAATTATAAACTTAAAAAAATATAACACAACACACACACTAGGTGTGTGTGTGTGTTCTGGTCGTAACCCACAGGAGCCAAGGGAGCTCAAACCCTAATCCCTCAAGAATCTCTCAAATTGAAGCCCAAATCAAGAGCCAAATCATTGCATGAACACAGATTCGTGATCACCTAGTCATGGGGATTACAAGGTATGTTAAAAATTATGATTTGGTGATATTTTGAGATTATGATGAATAATCATAATCGAAATTCTGGAATGAATATTGATTCTATGAGTGTTATTATGATTATAACATGGTTTAGAAACAAACCCTAGTAGAAAATTTGATGATTTGTTGTCTAAACTAGGGATTTGATAATTACCCTATTATGTGCTAAATGGGTTTTTGTATGTTATGATGAACACTCGGATTGGAGTGTTAATTTGATGAATATTGATTGTTATGATGTAAGTTCTTGATGTAGTTCATGAACACTAGATATAGAGGGTTGAAATTTGATGTTAATCTTGCTAAAAATGACTAATTTCGGACTAGTTAGCAAAAGTGTAGAATGATGCCCATTAGGTGTTTGTTAAAATGCCTAGATGAGAAGTAAAGTGTTGAAATTCAAGCGAAACGCGTAATTGACAAGCTTGACTAATTACATGAGACATGGGATAAAACGGGTTCTAATCATAATGTTGATTTGCCTTAATCGTGCATATTATACGATTAAATGTAGTTGACTTTAGAAAGTCAAACTAACTAGTGATGAAGTCGAATAAGTGGTTTCGGCTAAGAAAATAAGTAAAGTGGTATAGTCGTGATGGTTAATGACTAATCTAACCACCTTGTAAATGATGAACAATAGTTGGCGCTTAAACAAGCTAGGTGAAGCTTGGAGTGAAAGCGGGTCAAACGTGTCAAGCATAGAAGAAAAGCGTAGCTCGGATGCAAGGTAAGTGTAATTTACACACTTATGTAGAATGCTTGTTATTTCGATACTTGTGAACGTGAAAACAATAATATTGGAAATTTGGAAAATTGTCAAGTATTGACTTATGTAAATTATGGTTAAAAGGATACCCATGGCGTAAGCCGAAATGGGTTGCAACTGCAAGAAAAGAGTGTAAAAGAAAAAGGGTATGGTTATAAAACCCGGGATGGGATGATATACGAATTGGAAAATCAAAAACGGTGTTTTTGATTTAAACAGACAATGTTGGGCATATAGTCCAAACGGGTCGAATGGTGGTGATAACACCATTTGACAATATCGACTAATGTGGTCGTCAAGTCTTATGTTAACAGGACTAATTAGCAAATCGGATAGTTGCGTCATCATTGATGGTGTGATAATAAAAGCGAGGTATAAATCGGGTCTATTTGTTGATCCGAGCCAGGTACGTATATTTATGTTGTAGTTAAAAGTGATATTTTGGTCGAATATTTGGGGAGAGTCCTTCCTTGTAAAAGAAGGACTAAAATCGACCAAAACGCCCTTGTAGGCTAATTTGAACAAATGACCCTTAAGGGTTGTTTGGAAACGAATTTCGCGATTAGATAAATACCTAGAATAAGTATAGAAATTTAAAGATGTAATATGTTAGCTAGATAGCTCAATTTGAGTTTTGCCGTAAAATAATGATCCAAGGGGTAAAACTTGGATTATATAGATTACCACATTAAATCCACCGTAAATATACTTGTGGTGGAAGATTATATGATAAGAAATGTGGTAATGCAAATGCTAGAAACAATTGACATCGATTTATGATTGGAAGTGCTTAAATACCCTTAACGGGTCAAAATAAGCATACAAGCGAAAACGGCTTTAAACGATGTAATAAACCTATGATTAGAACCTAATATAGTAGGTAACATTAAATTGAAGAGGTGTAGGTGATGTAGGAATCAAACGAATATGTTCTTTTGATAAAATGCATAAACGGGTCAAAAGTGGGAAATAGAGCGATAAACCGAAGACTTAAAAGTCTGAAATTTTATTATGTAGAATGTTGGATTTTAACTCCACAAGATGGAGAATTTAATTACGGACGCGTAGGAAAAAGAATCGGGTAAAACGGATCAATAACGAAGAAGTTATGGCCGTTTCCGTGAAATCAGATCGTGCTGGAAATCTGCAGCACAGCTGCAGCAACATTCTGTTTATTTTGAGGCAGTAGCGTAGCGCGACTGCATAAGCTTGTAGCCGTCGCGCTACGCGACTGTGTATGTTTTTCCGAAAATTATTTCTGAGTTCCGTTTTGTCTTGGGAACTCGTTTAAACGCGTTTTAAGCTACGTATGACTAATCAAACTCATGTTTTATGAGTTTCAGGTTAAATTTTAGTACCGGAGGACGATCAAGCAGCTCAACGAGGAACCGAACACGACCAAGTTAAAAGCTTCCGCACTATGTATCGTTGTTATGTTAGACGACGAATGTACTCTTGTTATGTTGTTTACTTTTAAACTATAAAAAGTTTTAATAAACCCAAAATTTCCAATGATTATGTAATCTCAATTACATGTTTATTTTCGTTAATTATACGAAAACCATCAAAATAATAATTAGGGTGTTACAAGTTGGTAATCAGAGCCCAAGGTTAAAGGGTAAAGTGTTCGGTTCGAGGCTTGATCGCAAATCCGGTAAGTACAAGTATGTTAATAGCTTAGCATGCTAAAGTGTTGTAAACAACACATAGGGCTATCGTGTGATACACGTTACCCCAATTAAAACGATTGAAATAGTTAACGAAAATACGCGCGTTGACGCGTATAGTAGAAAAAGCCTTGTATTATAATACGGGCGATTATTGAAGTTGACGTTACTAACTTTTGTGAATGTCTTAATCGAAGGACACTCGCGTTTGAAGACGACGAGAGCCAAAGGAATTGTGAATACGATGATGGAAAGGTCCGAAGCATGACAAGAGGAGCATGCTCACCGAGGACTAAATCGCGTAACGACCGCGAACAAGGTTAATGGCAAGGAACGCCCGCCGGGGCAAACATTCCAGGTGCACATTTTAAATAATCGCACAAATATAATTATGCAACCAATGCGTAGAAATTGAAGGGTTGCATATGTAGATAAAAAAAAAATAAAAAAAAACTTGGAAAAACCCGAATAGAAAATGTATTCGGGATAATGTTTCCAAGAGAAACAAATAGAGGCGTTACTTACATAGGGTGCGATGTGAAAACTATAAAAAGGTCGTGTAAGTCATGTGTTAACCGCTTACTCTGGCCAAGTAAGTAGTGACATATGATACCATGAGTTTCTTATAGCGGACACATTTACATCCGATGTAGTAAGGACGGGGTGAACGGGACTAATTAAAAAGTACCCAAATGAATCAGATAAGCAAAACATTTGATAATAATGTAAACGCACAACCGAGTGACGGAAGCGTGTTACATTAGGATAATGAGCCCGAGTAAAGGGACAAAGAAACATGTAAAATGATTTAGACAAGAATTGGGAGGGAGTGTACTTACACTCGAACCCAGAAAACACAAGCATGTAAAATGTTTTAGACAAGAATTGGGAGGGAGTGTACTTACACTCGAACCCAGAAAACACAAGCATGTAAAATGTTTTAGACAAGAATTGGGATGGAGTGTACTTACACTCGAACCCAGAAAACACAAGCATGTAAAATGTTTTAGACAAGAATTGGGAGGGAGTGTACTTACACTCGAACCCAGAAAACGCAAGCATGAAAAATGTTTTAGACAAGTATCGGGAGGGAGTGTACTTACACTCGAACCCGGAACATGCAAATATGTCCCTTAACGGGTCATTTTTGTAAAACATCAAACTTAAGGGCAAAGTCTGAATATAAAAATGAAGCGAGATCTTAATGCATACCGGAAGGGTTGCAATAATAACGACTTCGGTAAAACACCCGGTTAATGGGTAAGAATTAAACACATGCGTAGAAACCAAGAGACGTGAACACGGGTTGAGAAATCAAAGGACTTGGATTACGAGTTATGACTATAAAATCTCGTAAATAGAAATTGTGAGTAATTATGTTCAGCTATTCGAAGTCGAATGGGTTGAATAAAGAATAAAATTGATTATTATAAGTGATGGATTTCACATTAATAGATCAAACAAGTTGAATACAATATAACGCCGAATGGCACTAATGAACGTTAGCCAGATAAAGGTAGCGCTCAATGCAAGAGAATAATAAGCCCGGTAATGGGATATAACCAAATAAGAATATGTGCAAATCAAATAACAGTAAGCATAATAACAAACTGACGCGTAAATAACGTCAGAAGTCATAAAGTCGGAAGGAGTAGTCCGGAAGTAAACAAATGAAACCTTAGACTACGGTCAAGGTCAATTGAAGTTCAAGGGTGAAAATAAACGATTCCAAACATACTAAGAAATGCCTGGAAGCTATATGTGTATATATACATTTGAATATAGACAAGCATAAAAGATGATCTACGGGATCATCATAACCTACGGGATTAAACACAGTGTTAAG
The DNA here is from genome assembly GCA_030545235.1 of Helianthus tuberosus. NCBI lineage: Eukaryota > Viridiplantae > Streptophyta > Magnoliopsida > Asterales > Asteraceae > Helianthus > Helianthus tuberosus. Next base: position 33,180,091 of record CM060424.1, on the reverse strand, counting down.
GTCTACGGACCAAAAAGACCCTCGGGTCATAAAGAGAGGGAAACGAGTTGTTAATATCTCACCTTAAGAAGGTGAAAAACTTAAAGAGATAGCCTATGGGGCTAAGTGAAAGAATCTACGGGTCAATAGTGTAAAGCAAGGGGAACTAGTTGTGATTCCCCGCATAAGACTAAGACTATAAAAGAATAAATTATGGACTGTCAATATCCTGGTATGGACAATGAACAAAAGTTAATGAGAAGATCCAAAAACTAAAACTTCGGTTTTAGTAAGAAATAACGTTTTACAAACATAAATTCTGATAGTAATTTAAATAATAAGCATGAAAAATACAAGTCTTGACACTGATAGGCGCAAAACGACATATTCGAAAAATGTTATTTTCGAAAATAAAAAGGGTGATGCAAACTAAACGCGATGTGACACGATCACGGTTAGGAAATGCAATGTGAGGTAGAATCACATTATAACCAAGCGAGCGATAAAAGTAACTGGACTAATAAGACTAGTTAGTGAGACCGGTTAAGGTCACCTATTTAAATCAAGAAATTTGGTTTGCTTGTAAGCGGTAGATTCGGTATAGCTGAACCGAACAAATAAACTTGAAGACAAAAGAATTGTTGCTAAAAGTGAAAGATTTCACTAAAGATCTTTAAACGGGTCAAGTAACGGATTCATAAAGAATTCGATAGCATATAAAGCGATGGGAATCGCTAAGTTAACTAAACTAGCAGAAATAACGAGATTACGTTATTTCGAAGTTACACTATGTCGTATGAAATATGTAGACAATTAGTAACCAAAAAGATGTTACCGTACTTTTCGGAAAATACTAACGTTGGTTTAAAGTATAAGTAATGTTTAAAAGATTTCTCGGCTCAAATACATTGAGTTTAAACTCAATGAATTATGTAAGAAAAGGTTTCGAGGACGAAACCTCTTTAAGGGGGGTAGACTTGTAACACCCCGAAAACGGGTTCGGTAATTAAACACCGTTAGTACTAAAAGACGGGTAAAGTACCGTTAGTGGTAAAATTTACCCGGTGGAATATTAGGATTTAAATAATTAATCCTAATAATATATATAAAAATGAATAAAGTCTTTAAAGAAATAAAATGGACAAAAAGACCTGAGTTAACGGGGTCTAAAATAAACTTAGTGATAAATATTCCCGAACCCGCTAAGTTAACTAGGAATATTAAACCTAGTTAATAAGCGAGAGTATTGTTGAAAATAATTAGGTTGTGACCTAATTAATAACTAACCAAACACGAGGGACCAAAGCCGGGTAACTTGAAACTAGAATTATAAACTTAAAAAAATATAACACAACACACACACTAGGTGTGTGTGTGTGTTCTGGTCGTAACCCACAGGAGCCAAGGGAGCTCAAACCCTAATCCCTCAAGAATCTCTCAAATTGAAGCCCAAATCAAGAGCCAAATCATTGCATGAACACAGATTCGTGATCACCTAGTCATGGGGATTACAAGGTATGTTAAAAATTATGATTTGGTGATATTTTGAGATTATGATGAATAATCATAATCGAAATTCTGGAATGAATATTGATTCTATGAGTGTTATTATGATTATAACATGGTTTAGAAACAAACCCTAGTAGAAAATTTGATGATTTGTTGTCTAAACTAGGGATTTGATAATTACCCTATTATGTGCTAAATGGGTTTTTGTATGTTATGATGAACACTCGGATTGGAGTGTTAATTTGATGAATATTGATTGTTATGATGTAAGTTCTTGATGTAGTTCATGAACACTAGATATAGAGGGTTGAAATTTGATGTTAATCTTGCTAAAAATGACTAATTTCGGACTAGTTAGCAAAAGTGTAGAATGATGCCCATTAGGTGTTTGTTAAAATGCCTAGATGAGAAGTAAAGTGTTGAAATTCAAGCGAAACGCGTAATTGACAAGCTTGACTAATTACATGAGACATGGGATAAAACGGGTTCTAATCATAATGTTGATTTGCCTTAATCGTGCATATTATACGATTAAATGTAGTTGACTTTAGAAAGTCAAACTAACTAGTGATGAAGTCGAATAAGTGGTTTCGGCTAAGAAAATAAGTAAAGTGGTATAGTCGTGATGGTTAATGACTAATCTAACCACCTTGTAAATGATGAACAATAGTTGGCGCTTAAACAAGCTAGGTGAAGCTTGGAGTGAAAGCGGGTCAAACGTGTCAAGCATAGAAGAAAAGCGTAGCTCGGATGCAAGGTAAGTGTAATTTACACACTTATGTAGAATGCTTGTTATTTCGATACTTGTGAACGTGAAAACAATAATATTGGAAATTTGGAAAATTGTCAAGTATTGACTTATGTAAATTATGGTTAAAAGGATACCCATGGCGTAAGCCGAAATGGGTTGCAACTGCAAGAAAAGAGTGTAAAAGAAAAAGGGTATGGTTATAAAACCCGGGATGGGATGATATACGAATTGGAAAATCAAAAACGGTGTTTTTGATTTAAACAGACAATGTTGGGCATATAGTCCAAACGGGTCGAATGGTGGTGATAACACCATTTGACAATATCGACTAATGTGGTCGTCAAGTCTTATGTTAACAGGACTAATTAGCAAATCAGATAGTTGCGTCATCATTGATGGTGTGATAATAAAAGCGAGGTATAAATCGGGTCTATTTGTTGATCCGAGCCAGGTACGTATATTTATGTTGTAGTTAAAAGTGATATTTTGGTCGAATATTTGGGGAGAGTCCTTCCTTGTAAAAGAAGGACTAAAATCGACCAAAACGCCCTTGTAGGCTAATTTGAACAAATGACCCTTAAGGGTTGTTTGGAAACGAATTTCGCGATTAGATAAATACCTAGAATAAGTATAGAAATTTAAAGATGTAATATGTTAGCTAGATAGCTCAATTTGAGTTTTGCCGTAAAATAATGATCCAAGGGGTAAAACTTGGATTATATAGATTACCACATTAAATCCACCGTAAATATACTTGTGGTGGAAGATTATATGATAAGAAATGTGGTAATGCAAATGCTAGAAACAATTGACATCGATTTATGATTGGAAGTGCTTAAATACCCTTAACGGGTCAAAATAAGCATACAAGCGAAAACGGGTTTAAACGATGTAATAAACCTATGATTAGAACCTAATATAGTAGGTAACATTAAATTGAAGAGGTGTAGGTGATGTAGGAATCAAACGAATATGTTCTTTTGATAAAATGCATAAATGGGTCAAAAGTGGGAAATAGAGCGATAAACCGAAGACTTAAAAGTCTGAAATTTTATTATGTAGAATGTTGGATTTTAACTCCACAAGATGGAGAATTTAATTACGGACGCGTAGGAAAAAGAATCGGGTAAAACGGATCAATAACGAAGAAGTTATGGCCGTTTCCGTGAAATCAGATCGTGCTGGAAATCTGCAGCACAGCTGCAGCAACATTCTGTTTATTTTGAGGCAGTAGCGTAGCGCGACTGCATAAGCTTGTAGCCGTCGCGCTACGCGACTGTGTATGTTTTTCCGAAAATTATTTCTGAGTTCCGTTTTGTCTTGGGAACTCGTTTAAACGCGTTTTAAGCTACGTATGACTAATCAAACTCATGTTTTATGAGTTTCAGGTTAAATTTTAGTACCGGAGGACGATCAAGCAGCTCAACGAGGAACCGAACACGACCAAGTTAAAAGCTTCCGCACTATGTATCGTTGTTATGTTAGACGACGAATGTACTCTTGTTATGTTGTTTACTTTTAAACTATAAAAAGTTTTAATAAACCCGAAATTTCCAATGATTATGTAATCTCAATTACATGTTTATTTTCGTTAATTATACGAAAACCATCAAAATAATAATTAGGGTGTTACAGCTGTGAACCTTTTCAGCGCTGTTACGGGCTTTGGGAAGTTTTGCTTGTTCGTTACCAACTTCCTTTTACTTCCGTTTTTGAACTTTCACACTCTCCTCTGAAACTTTCTTCTTCCCTGACCGTAAGGTTCTCCCGCTTGATGTAGCTGTTACATCTGCCCTACGTACTGGTATAACGTTTTATACGCAACCAAAACAACCATAAAATAATTAGTCTACTTTACAACCCTTTATGTCAAATCTTTCTAAGACAAACGGTAACATTAAAGTTATAAGATCAAACATCCAACAATTAATCATTTGAACATCAAACAAATGAAAGTCAATAAAAAATAACTAACCACGGTTTCTTTGCCTTCCTTTGCCAGAATTATCCTCCGCGATGTTTTTTTTTCTCTGCCAATTAACACATGTTAGGCAAACTTCAAACTCAGACCATTAATTATTTGGCAGACAAACAAATCAAAGCCAATGATCTTTGGTCTGTCCATTAATTGTTTAACACATGTTAGGCAAACTTCGAAAATTAACTAACCACGTTTTCTTTTACTTCCACAGCCAGAACTATACAAGGTAACATTTTTTCCCTACCATTTAACACATGTTATACAAGTTCACATTGATACACTTACAAAATGTTTAACATTTTCAAACACCTAATCTAATAATCTTAACAGATTGTACCATTAATCCAATAACCTTAACATAATTTTCAAACTGTGTGTCATCCTTTAACACAGTTACATGTTAGGCAAACTTCAAACTCCGACCATTAATTATTTGGCAGACAAACAAATCAAAGCCAATGATCTTTGGTCCGTCCATTAATTATTTAACACATGTTATGCAAACTTCTAAACTTAACTACCCAAGAATTAATGTACTTCCACAGCCAGAACTATACAAGGCAACGCTTTTTTCCCTACCATTTAACACATGTTATACAAGTTCACATTGATACGCAATTACCAACTATTGTAACCAAAGGCACTTACCATTTAACCATCGTTTCCCAGTGGCTGTTGACGCACTGTCAGTATCTTCATACACTGCAAATGCAGCCAAACAAAAGTATGTTATGAACAGAGCCTAATTCAACACACAACACACTATACATCACCTAAAACTACGTTCACGGTTTATACGCACATCAATACTAACCTAAAGCCCTCTGGGTCGGACCGAAGCGAGATTGTTGCTTGGGAGGACCTTGCTTGGAATCATCGGATATAATAACAACACTACGGCTGGCAGACCTTTCCCGCCCTAACATAGGTCTCCTAGTGCAATAGATAGAAAACAAAACAAAATCATTTCCATTTTTGAAGGGGAAATCGATTGAACAAAACCCCCTTTTACAGGACCGATTACAAGAACTAACCTTTTGCTTGAACTCTTGATCTTCCGTAATCGTTTCATTTTGAGCGAGGACGACAAAATTACGAACGATTTCCTCATTCTCCCGGATCCACACTATCGGCTTCTGTCTTAGGGTTAGAAGGCACCAATCGATGTTGTCTTGGCGATGGGGAAATATGAACAGTCTCAGTATCTAGTGGGAAAGATAAAGATGAAAATATTTTTGAAATACTTTGCAGTTTTGATTAGACGGCTACTGCATGGCAGGGATTTGGTTTTCCAATGTTCTATTTGCACTACCGAAAATACCCTTCCAGAGGTTGTCATGTGTATTATACTATTTCTTTTAATTATAATTCTTTCCAAAATGATGAGAGCCATTGATCAAGTTGGATGAAAGATAATCAATGGATGACAATGGGTTTGCATAGTTTTCTAAAAAAGATAGAGTTTCCTATAGAGCCCAACCCTATATATATATATATATAGTAGGAGTTGTGTAGAAAGTCTATTTTTCCTAGAAAGTCTAGGAAGCAATAGTAATTGGACATGTGTCATGGATGTATTTTAACTAGAAGGGCAAACATGTAATTTCATATTTTAATTTTATTTTTGGTAATTATCTTCAGTAATTAATATTTGCATGATCATGTATGTAACCGATTACATGCATGATTTTCGGGATTAAAGTTTTTTTTTAATCCAAATCTCTTCCAAATATCACGAACACGAAACACATATCTATATATAATAATTTCGATCATTCTATTCTTCACCAGCATCGTTCATATTCAATATTTTTTCAGAGTGAAAAATCATGGCTTCGAACACACTTGTTGATGGTGGAGATGGTAATTACAGTTTTTTTTCTTTACTTTTGTAGTATTTTGTGTTGATTATTATCATTTTTCTGCAAAATCGTCAGTTTGTTCTTGATGCTGTGTTTTAACAGCCAGAGAGGTTGAGGTTTTTGTGTCTATTTGATTCTATAAGGTGACTGATGGTTTGTAATCTGAAGATCAATTTTTTTTTGTTAAGATATTTCATGGTGTGTTTTAAATTCCATATTTGTCATTTATGTGCCAAACCATCATCTTTGTTATTGGTGTTGTGTTTTAACAGTCAAACAGGTTCAGGTTTTTTGTGTTTATTGATTTACTTAAGGTGGCTGATGGTTTGTAATCTGAAGATCACCTTTTTTTTAGATATTGAATGGTGTGTTTTAACTTCCATATTTGTAGTTTTATGTTTTGTTTATTTAAACACTTTCTGAGAAAACATCAGCCTGTTATATGTGATGTGTTTTAACAGTTATTGAGGTTGAAGTCAATGTTTTTATAGTTTCATCTTGAATGATGTGTTTTAACAGTAATGTGTTTTACCTGTTATGTGTTTTAACAGATATTGAGGTTGTAGTCAACGTTTTTTATAGTTTCATTGAATGGTGTGTTTTAACTTGCATTATTTTGTTCTTTCCCATGGCTATTAGTTTCTTAGCATTCAGGTCAGATTTTTTTGTTTTGGTGTGTTATATAAGTTCATTAGTTGGTAGCATGGTCAATATGTTTTTTTACTTTGGCCTGGGTTTTTTTGTTTTCATCACATTGTGTTTTACAAATGTGTTATATGCTCATTTTTTGTCATGTGTTGTAGATGCACCCAATTACCAATTACGTGGTGTTGAACAAGTCTCTCCAAACTCTGGAACAAAGAGATATATTCCAGATTCACCCTCTTCGTTGACGCTAGCAGAGGGCATGTTATTTGACACAGTTGATGATGCGTATAACTTTTACAAAACTTACGCAGAAGCTGGAGGTTGGACTGTTAGGAAGGGCACACAGCACGAGAACCGTGGTATTGTTATAAACAAGTATTTTTTTTTGTTCAAAGGAGGGTCAAAAAGAGTTTCGACCGGTCGATACTTTAGTCGAACAACCGTCTGATAGGTGGGTACGTAGGGTGCCATCCAAAAGGACCGGATGCCAAGCTGCGAACAGAATAAAGCTTACCGATGCCAAGAAGTATTTGCTGTATCATTTTACAGAGGCGCACAACCATGATTTTGTGCACGAAGAAGATTTACATCTTCTCAAGGAAAACAGGGGTATTAATCGTGCACACGAAGATATGATAAACAAGATGTCACATCTCAACATTGGTCCTGTTCGTGCATTTAACATTATGAAGGAAGTGTATGGTGGGTTCGACAAAGTCTGTGCGACCAAAGTCGATTTTAAAAATTTCAAGAAAGAATTAAATCTTTTTATCGGAGAGTTTGATGCTGAAATGTTTGTCAAGCGACTGATGAGGAAAAAGGAGTTTTTACCGAACTTCTCTTGTGAATATGAAACGACAGACGAAGGTGTGTTAAAGTGCATTTTTTGGGCCGACGAGGATATGAAGAGGAATTATTATATGTTTGGAGACGTTATATCATTTGATACTACCTACAAGCGTGACAAGTAACGACGAGATTAATTTTTTATATATTCATTGTGTTTTAAAACCTACTGTGTTATAAATACATTATGATCTATTGTCATCGCTGATTGTTTGTTTTGCAGGTATAACATGATGTTTGTCCCTTTCACTGGGATTGATAATCATAATAGGAACGTCACACTTGGTGCTGCAATTCTCGGTTCTGAAACGGCAGAGACGTATAGCTGGTTACTTAAGGCGATCAAGAATGCATATGGGTACGCGCCTCCCGTAATCGTTACTGACCAAGACCCTGCGATGAAAAGGGCTATAGCGGATGTTTGGCCTGAGTCTAGGCATCGGTTATGTATGTGGCACATCATGGATAAACTCACTACAAAGGTCTGTGTTTTATATGACAAGTTTTTCTTTTTTTACATGTGTATTTTTTACTGTGTTTTAATTTTTGTTTTTTAACATACATGCATATAATGTTCCTTTAGGTCAGGGCTGCTCTGTGTTCAAATACAGATTTCAGGAAAAGATTGTCTGCAGTTGTTTGGACTGATTCTCTATTGCCCGAAGCGTTTGAGACTGAATGGGCAGCTATTTTAAATGATTTCGGTTTAACCGACCATGAATGGCTGACGTATATATACGGGCTACGTGAATCATGGATTCCAGCTTACTATCGCGAAGAAGAAATGTCTGGTCTTATGCGGACATCGTCTAGGTCCGAAAGCGAGAATCACTTTTTTGGCAAGATTAGCAATCCAAAGTGCACGTTGGTTGAATTTCTTAGCCACTTCAACACAGCTATTGAAGCGCAAAGACACGAGCATTGAAAAAACGATCATGACACTCGATACACCAACCCTGGAGAGTGGAGTGATTTTGTTCTCGAGAAGCAAGCTGTTCAGATATATACCAGAACTATATTTTTTGATGTTCAACTCGAGATTCTACATGCTATTCATCATTGTACTAGTGTCAGATTAGATCACGTCGGTGATTTCATTAAGTTTTTTTATAAAGGATCTCGATCAGCCATGTTCTTCGTTCTTCGAGGTGATATTTTATTTTACTTTATGTATACATTATTTTTATTTTTTTAATTATCCATCTTTTATATGAACTGTGTTTTATGGATATTAAATGTTATAGGTTATGATACGCGAGGAGGATGTTACTGTTAAGTGTAACTGCAACAGGTTTGAGCAGTTTGGATTGTTGTGCAGTCACATTTTTTGTGTGTTACGGATTCTTGATGTAAGGGAGTTTTCGAAACAATATATATTGAGGCGTTGGACGCGTGAAGCTGTTCCAAATAGTTCCCCCGGGTCCATTCTTACGGATGGTGGAGATCCAGATCGTAGTGAGGAGGTTAACCGTTGTGTTCGTGAGATTAGTCACGCAACTGAGTATGTTGTGAGCAAGTTGATTTCAAAATTTGATCAGTTGTCTGATTTTCGTGATCATATCAAGCAGTTTATGTCAGTCGCTGATGAAGCTCAAATAAATGCACCTCCCAAGACACGACGTAATCGATTTGCTGAACTGCTGGGAGTTGCTCCAGAGAGCACGGCCACTATCCGTGTTCCAGTTGGTACCAGGTTCAAGGGTTGTGGTTCTCATAAACGCCTTAAATCTCAAAAGGAGCGAGCCATAAGTCAGTCTGGAAGTAAATGTCGTCAATGTTCATTATGTAAAAAATATGGTCATAACAGAGTAACGTGTTGGAAATACACCGTGGCTGTGCCTGAGGCAGGTGCTTCGCGGAATGCTGAAGGTAATGAAGATACAATTGGTGAAGGAGACGCTGCTACAGTTGTTGAAGGTGATGGTCCTGGATCAAACGATGCTGATGATGTGTTTTACACATCTGGAAACGATGCATATATGGATGATGAAGACATGGCAGAGTAGGATCTTTTTTATCAAAATTTTAAGTCTGTTGCTGAACTATTCAATTTTCTGTTTTATTTTTCTCGTGTGTTTGTTTTGGATTTGTTTTAGTTTATTTTAAGACTTGTTGGATTCGACATTTTATGTTATTGTTGCTTTGTGTTTTAGTGTTAACTTTGTTTTTTAAATAGCCTCCTGTGTTTTATATGATGCTTGATTTGTTCGTGGTTTTGGTATATAGTTTAATTTGTAAAAAAAAAAGTGTTTTAACTTTGTTTAAACTATAGAGAGTTGATGAAATAGATAGGCTGGTTTCCAGATCACAGTATTTCAACTTTGTTTAAAGTATTAAAATGTGTTTTAACTTCCTGAGAAACCATCAGCCTGTTATATGTAATGTGTTTTAAAAGTTATTGAGTTTGAAGTCAGACTTTTTTATAGTTTACTTTTAATGATGTGTTTTAACAGTAAATTATTTTGGTATACAGTTTAATTTGTAAAGCTATTAAAATGTGTTTTAACTTTGTTTAAAGTATAGAGACTTGATGAAATAGATAGGTTGGTTTCCAGATCACAGTATTTTCATAATGTATATAGGCTGTGTTTTAAGAGGTAATACATTAATACAAACTGTATGTCTTATGTAGATCGAAACAAAGTAACATTATCGACATAAATTCACATTGTTAAAGAGGTTCAAACTGTTATACTTGACATTTTTATCGACAGGAAACACAAAAAAAAAGATAACTGAACACACTGAACATATTCTAATTTATAAATTCCAAAAGATAACTGAACACACTGAACAAAATGTTAAAACTGTTTTTGTAGAACATCCCACATTACTTCAACAAACCACCGCCAACGAAGTGTTTTACGAAAACATCCCATTTTAAGTTACTTATGCACCATTTTATGTTACTTATGCAATCTTTCATTGATTGCGTCGAAGGCTTTTGCTTCTAGCCTCTTTTTTTCATCGGCCGACAACTTGTTATATTTAGCAACCTCAGCTTTAACAAAACCTCTGTACTCGTTTGCTTCACTTAGGAGCATCTTCGTAATGTACTTATGCCTGAGATCATCAATTTCTTGGCGCTGCTTGTATGAAATCTCACCCGCATCAGTGCACTCGTTTGAGAATCCGCATTCCCAACCTTTTCCAGCTACGCCCTTGTATATTTCCATACGGCGCATTAGGAAAACGCCACAATCGATTACATTATTTTTTGTACGTTATGGCATCTTCAATCGTACCGGCTCAACTTTACCGATCACCCCGCCCGCTGGATGCCCATTTTTTCCAAGTACACTGATAAAGCATCACGTTGCATGATAAACAATTTAATCAGATTGTGTTTTAATGAAAATTCATGTAAATGCACACCGTTATTAACAAAGGGAATAATTTAAAATTCTGATGCAGTGTGTTTTAAGTTCATATTACCGTTAATACGTAGTGGCACATTACACTGTGTTTTAAAGTACTAATAGTGCTGATAACGTATCATTCAGTATCAATTGTGTTTTAACATCAAATGTAAAATTCTGATGAAGTGTGTTTTACGTTAATATTATTTGTTATTATGTATTGCCACATTACACTGTGTTTTAAAGTATTAATAGTGCTGATAACGTATCATTCAGTATCAATTGTGTTTTAACATCAAACTTTAAAATTCTGATGAAGTGTGTTTTAAGTTAATATCATTCAGTATCAATTGTGTTTCAACATCAAACTTTATAGAACTTTATGAACTATTTTAAACTTTTTGCAGTTTATTATTTGTGTTATAACAAAGGTGTAATCAAATGGCATGCATTTCTATAACAAAGGACGTTTGTAGTTTATATATAGAGGGGCGTACCAATTTTTCCGGCCGTTTTTTGTATTTGGCTTGCATTGAGATATCCTTAGCGCTGTTGTCCAAAACCTCTACCTTCATGTCCCTTAAATTAAAACATACGCAATAGAAACGAGCGTCGTGTAAGACTGGTACAAAGATGAGCGACTTGTCAGGTATCTTTTTCACATCAGCAGAAATTAAAACCGGTTCCATGTTTTCTGCGAATGTTTTTGACCTCGATTTTGCATTTTTTATGTAGTCTTCTTCATTCTGCATTTTAAAGTGATTGCGTTAAACAATATTACAAAAGTTGTAAACTTATATTACAACTTCATTATGATCAGCCTTACCAACATATTTACTGAACAGAACAGGCGTGCAATGCTCCCCTTTTGCTTGAATTTTTCTTCATAATTCAACAAATCTGCCCATGCGCTTATTACCAATATGTGCACTTCGATTCCCGGCATTAATGATTCGAGCGGAGATCTCATAACCGGCACTCCTTTCTTAGTTCTAAACACAACATCCCTAATGTATACAAATGTGTTTTAATCAATGTGTTATAATATTTTCATCAGAATCACTTTCAAATATTGTGTGAAAATATTTTGTAGAAACATTTGTATTATAAATGGCATTTTTATAACATACCACATTGAACCCCAGGCTGAAAACATGTATGAGCTGACTGAGACCTCAGCGTTTTCAAGCTTTGCCCTAATCTCTACTGCCCGCTTCACGTATGGAGACCTTAGAGCATCGGTCAACTCTGTTTGTCTTTGCGGTCTTAATTTCCGCTTTCCAAGGTCCAACTCGTGTATAAGCTGCCCACGTCTAATCGAATATTCATATTCCTCCTGTGTTTTTTGGGAGATCAGTGTGACGACGAGTGCGGGCTGCTCCACTACTGCAAGCTGAGTCGTCGGTGTGGTTGTCTTATCAACCGTCTTACATATCTCTTCTACCAATGAAGGTTTCCACTGCGACAACTGTGACATATCCACATTCTCCTTATTTGCCTCTTTTTCTGGTGTTTTATCAGTAGGAGTTTGTGGTTGTGCAGTTGTCGTACATGTGGATCCAACCTTTTTCAGCTTCTCAGTCCACAATGTGTGTATCTCTTTTATTTTCTCACTTTCGGGGTACAATTGGAAACCTTCTGTAAAAGTGTCGTTTATCCTTTTCACACATTCGTCGAATTGATTCAAGAACACTTCCAACATTCCCGCATGTACCCGATTTACATCATCCACACATTATCATTGTGTTATTTCCCAATTTGCAATGTGTTTTACCAGTTTGAAAATGTGTTTTACCAATCATTGTTGTTTTTTTTTTTTCAATGCTTATTGTGTTTTCCAATCAGAATTGTGTTTTACCAATCAGAATGTGTATCAAATGTTCAGTGTGCTATTTCCCAATCTTCAATGTGTTTTACCATTCTGAAAGTGTTTTACCAGTTTGAAAATGAGTTTTACCAATCAGAATTGTGTTTTACCAATCAGAATGTGTATCAAAGGTTCAGAGTGCTATTTCCCAATCTTCAATGTGTTTAACCATTCTGAAAATGTGGTTTTTTGGTATTCTGAATGTGTTATAAGGTGTTGCATGTGCCACATCTCAAAAAAATGTGTTTTAAGTAATTTCTTATTTGAATGTAAATGTTTTCACTTAAATTTGTGTTTAGTAGAATAAATTGGAAAACTATAAGAGTACCTCGTCGCTTTGGGTCGCTTGTGGTGTTGATCCATATTGAGATACCATAGGTGAGGTAATCCCCGGCTGACTTTGTTGTGTTTGCCCCCACTCACCTGTTTCTCTGTAGTATTTCTCTATATCGGATGTATCCACAACAGGCACTGTTTCCGGGCCAACATCTACGTTCATGCATTCTTCAAACTCTGCATGGAAACCCGCATTAATGGGAATTTCTTTGACAACAGGCGCAGTTTCCGGGCCACCTTCAACATCAGTTTTCTTCTTCCCAACCTGATCGGTTTTCGCCCGTTCCTTTTCAATTTGATTTTTTTTCGGTACCTCTGAGACCGTAGGTTTACCATGCGTTTTACCGGCCGGCTTCACAACAGACTTTATGTTTTTTTCCGGATCACATTTGCTAATGTGTTTTACAGTCTTGGTTACATCTTTCTTATATGCTTTCACTTCTTTTGCTTTAACTTCTTCATCAGACTTTTTTGCAAACAGATAGCTTTGTTCCGGTTGCAACTCATATGCATCCACTAACATTTGATCAAATCTGACCGAGTCCAACTTTATGCTGACTGCCTCGATATCATCATCAGTGATATCTTTGATGAGATGAGTTGCTCTTGGCTCACCTTCCTTGTATTTCTTTTGGTCACGTATCAACGCTGCCTGTAAAAAAGGAAGAACAAACTGATGTCAGATGTGTTTTAAGGGTTTTATATACATCAGATTGTGTTTTATCAGTTCTAATGCTGTATAACAATACTTCGAATGTGTGTTGATGGTTTATCCTATGCCACATTACATCACATTGTGTTTTTGATGATCATATTTCATCATAATGGTTTTCACAACTTGTTGTGATTATATTGGAGCTCAATAAAAACTTTGCAAGTTGAAACTATATTAATGTGTTTTACCAGCAAACAGATGTGTTTTAAAGCACAATCATAGTGTGTGACTAGAAAATTATATATGCATTTAGAACATACCACCAGCAAAGGCATTGGTCCAAGAAAGGGTTCCTTTGGTGTCCATGTTTCCACCGTTCGATCCAGACACCTGATCATGTACTCACACCAGTTAAAACTTCTGATATCCTTCCCTCGATGCAAGGCTGGTAGAAACTTCATATTAATTGATGAATTCGTAGTTGTCTCTCCGAGCAGTATGTTGTAGAACAACAAAAAGTTTAACACAAAGATTCTCCCGCTCGCTTTTTGGCCCTGCATGTATGTTTTGAATTGAACAGGCGTCAAACGTGCAGGAGCGTTTTCGAATTGTCCTTTCCATTCCGCCACAACCTCGTGGAAATCGGCCCTTGCTCTCTCAACTTCCTTTATTTCTTCATTCCCTCTTGGTACGCCGAACACATCGTGCACCAATTCCTCCGTTATTTCAATGTGGTGGCTACCGCAATTCAAGACCCGTGTTTTAGTGTCGTAGTTATTTACCAACCACCAACCTAGAGTTGAGGGAATCGGACCCATTCTAAACTTAAGTATTGACCCGAAACCTATGTTTACGACAGCCCCCCGTTGATTTTCGTTCAAAGATTCCATCAACTCCCCCATGTGCTTAAGAGCTAATCGCAAGGTTAGTTTCCCATCTGAAAGTGGTATGTAATTTTTGACCGTTGTTGGCCTCTTGCGTGTTTTTGAGTCTTTGCTTGACCTAGCATCTGGGGGTCGTTGTGTTTTTTCAACAACTTGTGGGCTAGCACCCGACCTCGTTTTTTTCCAAGGTGGGTTGTCAAAATCATCATCTGAATCTTCTATCATGGTACCTGACAAAACACCAACACATGAAGCCGATCAGCAAGTTAGACTTTTTAGTAATTAAAATTAGTTCATAATTTCAATTTACCATGTGCTACTTCTTTAGGCTTCTTGACTGTTGGTATAACCGCATCGTTCTTTTGTTTCGGTTGGATTCCAGCCTTTTTGTCCTTCCGCTTCTTACCGGTTTCGATACCCTTGCTGCTCGCGTCGGCTGAAATAAAGCTCATAAAAGTTGATGTTAGTATTATGCATTGTGTTTTACATCAACAAACATATGGGTTGACGTTTGTTCATCTAACTTACATATGGGCATTTCACGTTTTTCGTTGGGTTCTGACTGAAAATCGTCATTTTTATCCATTACGTTCGGAAACAGATTTGCAATGTTAGACAGAAGGGTGCCAGCAGGCGGTTGTTGTGCGCAGTCTACTTTGTTGTCTACCGTTGATGTAGTTTTGTTAACAGGTTCAACTGTTAGTAACAAAAAAACACATCTGGTCAGACAGCTAGCTAGCTATACAAGTAACCCCCCACCCTTCACCGCCACAACTAACCGCACCTTGTAAAGGTGATGCTTCTTCTATGTCTGATTCATCCAGCATAATTGGTTTGTCAGGTTTGTTTCCTGGTTTTTTTGAAAGCCATTTTCCTTTAATTCTCTCACTCTTTCTCCGTTTGACTGAAAAATAGTTATTTAGGATTTATAAAACACAATTCCCAATCCCACATTCCCCTTATAAATAACAGTTCATTAGGCTTTCAAAACTTAACAAATCAATCATAATTGTAAAACACACAGGCACCAGTTCATGATACATGGTAAAACACATTTATGAGCAATCCCAGTAGCAATCTAAGTTCTTAAAACACAATCCACAAACTGTTAAACTGACCTTAAAACACATCTGCTTAAACTAACCTTAAAACCCTAGACAAACTGACCTTAAAACACAATCCACAAACTGACAAACTGACCTTAAAAACCTAAACTAACTGACCTTAAAACACATCTGATTAAAACACATTTTAGGGAACACCCATCAACATACAGGTTTTTTTAAAACAAAATCCACAAACCCAAATTACTACTTTATAAAACCTACATAATCTGACCATAAAACACATTACTCAAACACAACCAATAAAAACACAGCCATCCACTACAAACGGAATTCCTACAAACATTTGTTTTTTAAAACACACACCTAGGGTTCTGGCGACTTCAACTCTGCTTCCGGCGACTTCAACTTTTCTTCCGGCGACTTCAAGTCTGCTTCCATCCATCTTGTTCAAATCCCCCTGTTTTTTGAATCTCTTCCATGCAAAAATCAATTACTTCAATGTAGAACACGATTGAACCCTAATCGCCTAGTAAAACACAGAACACAATGTCCGCTTGATCTTACGTATATAGAAGTTGGTAAATCTCTTATCTTCATCCATGATTTTAGGTATTTTTGGTATGATTTTTGAGGGTTTTCGTTGTGGGTTTAGAGAGAGAAAGAGAGAGAGGGAAATTCGCGTGTATTAAGGAGATGTGATATCCTGACGGTTATTTTTGATTGATTTAAAACACACATAAGGACGAAATTGCCCCTACTCATTTAAAACAATCTATTAAATATAGTTAAATATTACAAGATTGCCATTGTTTTAATCTCAACCCTTAAACACACCAATCGGATGGACAAGATCGCTTCTTAGACTTTCTAGGAAAAACACAATTTCCGTAGGAACCCTACTCTCTCTCTCTCTCTATATATATATATATATATCTATTATATATAATAAATGAAAGTTATTTGGGCCACGTGTCACTTGATTAGGGCATCCTCAGTTCTCTTTTCCCGCCCAACAGTGCCACTGCCCTCTTCTATTTATATCCTCCTTCATTTAGTCATTTAGGGCTTCTTGCTTTCTTTCTCTCTCTGCTCTGCTCTATTTCCGATCGATGTTTATCCTCTCTCATGTTTATCCTTCTTCTTCTTCTTCTTCTTCTCATATTCATCTCCTCAACAATGTACGACAGAGGTTACTTCTATTGGATACATCTTCGTTTGAAACCCTAAATCATGTACCGTCCAGTGGTTGAAGAAGAGAATAATCATGTAAGATCTACTTTTTTATCTAGAAATTTTATTTCGTTTTATCTATTTTGTCATACTGAACATGATGAACCCTTTTCTACTCTCAGAAGAAGAAACAGATCTCCTTATCGTACTCGATGAACGCTTTTGTACAACCTCCTCTTAATCGGTGACTCTGGTATGTTTGGTTTGTTGTATCATGTGATTACGAGCAGATTTATTTTGATATGTTTTGTACTTT
This sequence comes from Helianthus tuberosus, assembly GCA_030545235.1. Lineage (NCBI taxonomy): Eukaryota > Viridiplantae > Streptophyta > Magnoliopsida > Asterales > Asteraceae > Helianthus > Helianthus tuberosus. Next base: position 33,162,861 of record CM060424.1, on the reverse strand, counting down.
GTCTTTCCAAACCTTTTTTGTTGGATTATAGAGTTTGTTGATTAGAAGCAACCTCTGCCGGACGGTTGTTGAGGAGATGGAAATGGGAAAGGTTATACCAGGTGTGTTGATAGGTGATACCAGTGCAAAAGTTAGGACATCACCAAGGTAACTTAAATTGGTGTGATTTATTTTTTTTGGTATTTCTAACGTTTTGATTTACTGTTTATTGGTGCATTGATTCATTTGTAATCCTTTGCAGATCTCCCGTCATCTTAATTTGAGCAATTAAACGTAATTTTGTTAATCACTATCGGTGTTTTAATTACTAGCAGTGGTTAAAAAGTTTTCCATCAGCTATTTGACTTAACAATAGTTTGCGTTATTTATTCTAAATTCATCAGTTTTTGTAGGTAAACTGAAGTTTCCACCAATAGGCACTGCCCAGCTAAGTTTCCTACAATGACAGTGGTTATAACAAGTTAATATGGCACATCACTGATCTGCCTAACAAGTGTTGGATATAAGGATGGTTGTACATAAAGTTTGATGAACATCATCCACTGTTCAATTATGAAGAACCACTGATCAAGACCAAAGTCCAGACAAGCACCGATCAACTAAATGTGAAACACTCTCCAACAACAGTGGTTCCTCATCAAGAAAACATCTTCTATGTTTGTTTATGTTAACAGTGTTTATTCTATCTTTGTTTATGTTAATAGTGTTTATATGTAACAGAATTTATACTATCACTTCAGTGTTTTGATCTGTACTATTAATTGAACAGTTGTTTCATCTTTGTACTAATAAAATTCCTATACACTTGGATGAATATTAAGCACCTCATCTTGATTGTTTGAGTATAGTATTCTTGAAATTGGTTCAAACATTTGAATATTAACAATAGTTTGCGTTATTTATTCTAAATTCATCAGTTTTTGTAGGTAAACTGAAGTTTCCACCAATAGGCACTGCCCAGCTAAGTTTCCTACAATGACAGTGGTTATAACAAGTTAATATGGCACATCACTGATCTGCCTAACAAGTGTTGGATATAAGGATGGTTGTACATAAAGTTTGATGAACATCATCCACTGTTCAATTATGAAGAACCACTGATCAAGACCAAAGTCCAGGCAAGCACCGATCAACTAAATGTGAAACACTCTCCAACAACAGTGGTTCCTCATCAACAAAACATCTTCTATGTTTGTTTATGTTAACAGTGTTTATTCTATCTTTGTTTATGTTAATAGTGTTTATATGTAACAGAATTTATACTATCACTTTAGTGTTTTGATCTGTACTATTAATTGAACAGTTGTTTCATCTTTGTACTAATAAAATTCCTATACACTTGGATGAATATTAAGCACCTCATCTTGATTGTTTGAGTATAGTATTCTTGAAATTGGTTCAAACATTTGATTGTTCAAAATATTCCACTGCTGAAATACAACCACTGTTTCTTCAATCTCCATGTTGACCACTGATTGACCAAACATCAGTGTTTTGAAAACTGGTTGGTATCCACTGATCGGAAAAAATCCACCAACTTTATTCTCATCATAAAATTTAAAGTTGGATTAAAAAAAATTCTTGATGACAATTTGTTTCAAACAAATCACTATTTTAATACTGATTTCTTGATCTTTTGACATTTGATTAAGCAAATTTTGTATTTCAAATTGACGGTTATTATATGTTGATTAAAGTTAAAATAAAATTTAAAAAAGTCATTATGGCATTTGCTATCAAATCAAGTCAGTAGTTACTGACAATATCAGTAATTTTGAAATTCAAAATATGTAAAATGGTAATTTAAAAGACTGTGTTTATATATAACAGTGTTTTCCGCATCAATGTTTTAAAGACTGTTAGGTTGTTAGATGTCATCACCTCAGTGTTTTATATGAAACCATTTTTATGGCATCAGTGTTTATATGTAACAGGGTTTAGTACTTTTGTTTATATGTAACACTATTTATCACATCAGTTCAGTGGTTTGATCAGTAATATTAATTGAACAGTTGTTTCATCTTTATACTAATAAAATTCATATACACTTTGATGAATATTAAGCTTCTCATCTTGATTGTTTGGGTATAGTATTCTTGAAATTGGTTCAAACATTTGATTGTTCAAAATATTCCACTGTTGAAATACAACCTCTGTTTCTTCAATCTCCATGTTGACCACTGATTGACCGAACATCAGTGTTTCGAAAACTGGTTGGTATCCACTGATCGGAAAAAATAGCCACTGCTCACTTTTACATTGTTGACAACCAATTACATAAGAGTTCCACCAACATTATTTTCATCATAAAATTTAAAGTTAAATTAAAAAATCAAAATAAATTCTTGATGACTATTTGTTTCAGATCAAATCAGTAATTAATGCTGATTTCTTGAGCTTTGGACATTTGATTAAGCAAATTTTGAATTTCAAATTGACGGTTATTATATGTTGATTAAAGTTAAAATAAAATTTAAAAAAGTCATTATGGCATTTGCTTTCAAATCAAGTCAGTAGTTACTGACAATATCAGTAATTTTGAAATTCAAAATATGCAAAATGGTAATTTAAAAGACTGTGTTTATATGTAATACTATTTATCACTTCAATTTAGTGGTTTGATCTGTATTATTAATTGAACAGTTGTTTCATCTTTATACTAATAAAATTCATATAAACTTTGATGAATATTAAGCTTCTCATCTTGATTATTTGGGTATAGTATTCTTGAAATTGGTTCAAACATTTGATTGTTCAAGTATTCCACTGCGGATACACAACCTGTGTTTCTTCAATCTCCATGTTGACCACTGATTGACCGAACATCAGTGTTTCGAAAACTGGTTGGTATCCACTGATCGGAAAAAAATAGCCACTGCTCACTTTTACATTGTTGACATTCTCTGATATTGACCATCAGCGGTTTCCCTAAAAAATAGTCAGTGCTCACGTTTTTATTTTTGATGTTGTTAATTAGTGATACATTGAAATTATCAAATGAAAACTAGAATTACAATCAAATTACCATTTTACCTAATCTTTACATTCCAATTACATAAGAGTTCCACCAATATTATTTTCATGATAAAATTTAAAGTTAAATTAAAAAATAAAAAAAATTTGATGATGACTATTTGTTTCAAATCAAATCAGTAATTAATGCTGATTTCTTGAGCTTTGGACATTTGATTAACCAAATTTTGAATTTCAAATTGACGGTTATTATATGTTGATTAAAGTTAAAATAAAATTTAAAAAAGTCATTATGGCATTTGCTTTCATATCAAGTCAGTAGTTACTGACAATATCAGTAATTTTGAAATTCAAAATATGCAAAATGGTAAGTTAAATTTTTCGTTCTCTCTCTCTCTTTTTTTTTTCCCTACAGTGCATATCAGTTCTAATATTTAATTATTTTAATAAAGCAGCATATAAGAATATACACTACTTTTACCTTTGAAATTAAATCTGAAATTTATGACGTCCAATAACAGTGTCAAACCATAACAGTGGTTCAGCATCAACTTTAGTTATTCTATGTTTCTTTTTATTTGTTTATGTTAACAGTGTTTATATGTAACAGTGTTTTCCGCATCAGTGTTTTATAGACTGTTAGGTTGTTAGATGTCATCACCTCAGTGTTTTATATGTAACCATTTTTATGGCATCAGTGTTTATATGTAACAGTGTTTAGGAACAGTTTTGTATTTCACATCACTTCAGTGGTTTGATCTCTACTATTAATTGAACAGTTGTTTCATCTTTATTTTAATAAAATAAAATTCCTATACACTTGGATGTTAAGAGTGTTTAAGTGTTTATATTTAACAGTGTTTTTCGTATCAGTGTTTATAGTCTGTTAGGTTGTTAGATGTCATCACCTCAGTGTTTTATATGTAACCGGTTTTATGGCATCATTGTTTATATGTAACAGTGTTTATCACCACAGTGGTTTATATGTAAGAGTATTTATCACATCACTTCAGTGGTTTGATCTGTACTATTAATTGAACAGTTGTTTCATCTTTATACTAATAAATAAGGTAACACAAAATACACTTGGATGATTATTAAGTTCCTCATCTTGATTCTTTGGGTATTGTATTATTGAAAGTGGTTCAAACATTTGATTGTTAATGACTATTTGTTGCAAATCAAATTAGTAATTAATGCTAATTTCTTGAGCTTTGGACATTTGAGTTAAGCAAAATGTGAATTTCAAATTGACGGTTGTTGTTTCTTAATTAAATTTAAAATAAAATATAGAAAAGTCATTATGAAAATTGCTTTGAAATCAAGTCAGTAATTTTGAAATATTGAAATTCTTAATATACAAAATGGTAATTTAAAATTGACGTTCTTTCTCTTTTTTTGCCTACTTTGCATATCATTTCTAATATTTTATTACTTTAATAAAGCAGCATATAAAGATATACACTCCCTACATTTGAAATTACATTTGCCACTGCATTCAGTTAAAATTTTTATTGGATAATCGGTAAGCTTGAATTTCAACCTTGATATTTTTTTTAAGAACATCCATGCTTATTGTATTATCATATTACGTTTAGCAATACTTATATTTTGCTTATTCTTTTTTTTATGTACAGTCTTCAAATGGAGGTTGCAAAGGTTAGCATGCTTAACGATCTTAATACATTCTCAAACAACTATTCGATTAGAGTGAAGATTGTTAGCATTTCGAAGAAGATGATGAATGATAACAAAAATGAAATATATCGTCTTGATATGATCTTCATGGATGAGATGGTACCGTATATAGTTGTCTTATCATTTTTTTGGACATATGAATATCCAAATTAGTATAACACCTTTTTTATTTAATCGGATGTTTCATATTCTTAGGGAACTATGATACAAGCCAGCTGTTTGCATAAAATGCTTGGAAAATTCAAAGACTTCCTTCAGTTGGATGAATGTCTTCTTATCACCAAACCTTCTCTTGCTACTAATAAGTCCTCTGCTAAGTATACCAAGAGAAATGACAAAATATCACTTTATTTCTATACTTCTGTTGAGAAATGCTTTGACTGGTCTGGACCGAAATACCGTTTTAATTTCGTTAACCTCAAGGATGTTGTTAAAAATAAATTTGAAGTTAATACAGTTATTGGTATGTAAATCACTACATGATATATATATCTATTGTTTTGTCTTATTGTTTTTTTTTTATTGTTATCACTTCTTAATGCTGTTTTCTTTTAACAATATATTTTTGTTTATAGATTGGATTGGTTATGTGGATGTATGTTTCAATCTAGAGGATACGTCAAAGAAGGATGGGAGCAAGGGCAAGAGACTTAATCTTAGACTTGAAGATCTTGAGTGCGTTCTTTTTATTAAGTTGTTGCATTTTGACGTTTAAAGCATTATAAGGTTGCTTGATGTTATTATGTTTTATGTTAATATTTTTAGAGGCCAAAAGTGTCCGGTTACTTTGTGGGATGGTTTTGCTATTGACATGTTTGCTTACATGAATGATAAGAAAAGAGAGAAATATGTTGTTATCCTTTGTCATTTTGGTATGGTCAACCTTTACAAAGGTACAATTTAAACTTAATTAGTTTAATTTTTTTTTTATCTTTAGTAATTTAAACGTTGTATTTATTTATATATTTTAAATTTGACAGTATTTATATTGATCTACATTTGTTTTTATTTTTAAATTCAGGCAAGCGTGGAGTTGCAAATGGGTTTGAGCTGAGCAGACTTTTTATTGACACTGACATTGAAGATATTTCCTCTTTTAGGAAGAGGTATAGTTAGTAATATGCATATAAACATTGAATATTATTATTTTGTACTTACATTTAATTTTTACGTTTTAATTTGATCGCATGAATCTGTTTAGGTATGTAGAGAAAATTTCAACTTCATCTTCATCAAATGAGCATGTTGGTTCAAATGTTATCTCAAGTGTTGAAGATGAGTTTCTTAGTAACCCTGATTTCATGCTTATTGGTTTCCTTGGAACGATATCAACGGTGTGTATTTTCTTATAAGTACTCTACATGCTGAGTTTTTTTATACTCTTTTCTAAGTGTTATTATTTTTGTTTGATATTGATAGACAAAGAAGGTTTTGATTCTTGCCACAATCACAGCTATATGCACTGATAAACTTTGGTATTACAATGGTTGTAACCACTGTAAGTCAGGTGTGGAGGAAAGATTTGTAACGAAAGAAAATGCGGATGGTTCATTTGATGTTGATCATGCAAAATCGTTGGTTTGTACAAATGATAAATGTGGAGGAGTCGACATCTATTCTATTCCGCGGTTTGAGATTACAGTTTTTTATTTCCTTATACTAAATACTAATATGAACGGTTCATATTAGTAATACTAATGTTTTCATTTGTTTTTAACTTTGATAGGTTCAAGATACCTATTAGGGTGCAAGACTCTTCCGGTACTGTGTCTTTGACACTGTTTGATTTCGAAGCTTACAAGATTCTTAACAAATCTGCAAAAGAGTTACTTACAATCCAAGATCAGGTAACAAATACATGCATTCAGTTGTTTGGCCATGTAGTTAATATAACTTAAAATTAATTTTTATAAAATTCTATGTTCTCAATTATGGAATCATTCTGCTTATTGTAATTTATATTAATTTTGATAAAATCATAGGTTGTTAATTCTGGAGACATACCGAACCCATATCCTGAGATCTTTGACACATTGATTGGAAAGAGGTATGCTTTCATCATAAGTGTTAAAGACTATAACATTGAGCATCAGGTTGAAAACTATGGTATTTCAATGGCCACTAACGATGATGAGATCCTTGCTGCGCTTTCCGCCAAATTCACTCTTAACCAGGTTTAAATCTTCATTATGTGAATCTTTTAATTTTATAGTTATATCTTTTTGAAATAGATTTATACCATTGTGTGTATTTTATGTTATTGTGTATTATGTACTTAAAGCATGAGCAGTCCGAATCGTTGGATGTTCCAGATTCCTGCAGTTTGTCTACTCCTGTTGACCTTATGAAGGTAATATGAGAATTTGTTTATTTGTACTAAATTTTTTGAAACGTTAGTACTTATTGTCTTTTTATATCAGGATGAGATGTCATGCTGTGGTGACAATGTTACCCCTTTATCCCAACCACTGGTAGGCACTAAGAATCCCTCTTCAGATGAAACAAAACGTAAAATTCTTGAAGTGTTCGATGTGGATGATGCATTAGGTTGCTCCTCGACAAAGCGCCGCATCAGTGATGAACTGTGTCAGGATGAAGATGCTGGTGTTTCGACGCTTTTGATTCCAAAGATTGAAAAATAGTTTTTTCAGTATTTTTAGATACATTTACGTGTTGATTTCATATGCTGTTGCCATGTTGAACTTATGGTTTTCGTTTTGTTGCTTTTGGGTGTTTGGTGGGTTATGTTTTGGACTCATTGTGTGGTTTTGAATTCCTGAAAACTTATCTGCTTATTATACTGTTATGTTCTAATATTATAATGACTATGATCTTTCTTTGCATATTATTATCTATATTGTTAAATAAATATTGAGATGTCAAAGAATTCACGTTCATCTTCTACGGCAGCTAATTCATCTCAACGAAATTTACATAGTAAGTGAAATTATAACTTCTTAACTCATGTATCAGTTGTTAAGTAGCATCACTTAATCCTTAACTCATGTATCAGTTGTTAAGTAGCATCACTTAATCCTTAATCACGATTCTCTATCCACTGACTACTACATCAGCAGTTGTTAACCATTAGTAGTTCACTATCAGTTGTTAAGTACCCTTAGTGTTTTAATCACTAGCAGTGCTTACAAGTTTTTCATCAGCTGTTTCACTTAACAGTAGTTTCACATAACAGCAGTTTCGCTTAACAGTAGTTTCACTTAACAGTATTTTGCTTTATTCATTTTAAATTCATGTTAAATTCATTATTACAATTAAAGCCAACATAAATGCACACTTGCATTATGTTAAACATACATAACGGACACAAAACGTCATACCTAGAAACATAGAAGGATATCCAACTTGGTAGACTTGACAGAACTTACAGACTCGAAAACAAAAGATTGTAACATACAACGAGTTTTCAAATTTCTTTATAATGAAAACTCAAGGAGTGAATGGTGCACTTCGGAATGTAGCTGATAACCCCCTTTTTGGTGTAGCTCTTCGATTTTCCTTGAAATTCCCAAGCTTGGTATTTTCATATCTGCCACTGGGGTTATATTCATTCATATGCACCAAACAGCTTATGTTTTAGCAATTGATCGTTCTGATCAATCACTTCCTTATGTGCATCGCACTAACTTCTAGGAGGTTGTCAAGTATTCTCGCCAATGTTTTCGTAGTTGGTGTTTTGCGTATCTTTACATCCGCAGCCATTCTGTACAATAAAAATATCCATAGTAAGACGGCTGATACAGTACTTTCATAATGCATATAAGTATACATATATGATGAACCCAAGATGAGGAACCCAAAACACAGTTGATCTGAAATGAAGAAAACACATTCAAATGACCAATACGATGAACCCAAAACATATAGTCTTTAACCAACTTTATATGAGAATCAAAACAACAACCATACCCAAATTTCAACATGAACAGCAGAGACTTAAGAAACTCAGATTTCAACATTAACAGCAGATACTTAAGAAACCTGTCCCTGTTTTAATCGATTATATATTTTAAACATTTCAAACAAACTATAACACAAAAACAATCTTAGATTAACGCCAAAAACCAAAAAACCAGTATTAATAAACAGATAAAACCAAAAACATCACAAACAAACCTTTATAATAACCAAAACCCAAACCTCTGTTTTGATACCCGAGCCAAAAACCCACAATAATCAAACAATATTTCCTACAATAATCAAACAATATTTTCACACAATAGCTGTTACTTTCATACAGTGGTGAAAATGAGATATCATCAAACATCAACTTACATAGGGTTACACAAGCATCTAACAAGAACAGAGGGTAAACCATAGTGTCGATCATGTTTTAGGTATGTGATTTTACCTTGGATTGTTATAACAACAAATGGTTGGTGAGGAGATTCAATGAAGATGAAGATGATGATTGGTGTTCGGAGTAGAGATTTTCAGATATTTTTGAGAAGTGTGATCGGTCTTTAGGGTAATTAAAGGATATTTCACAATTGTCAAACAGTCAACATAGGGAAGTATGAGGGAGGGACTCAAACTGTTATGAATTTATAAGATCAAGGGCTCAAAAAACCAAAAAATGAATTTAGGGGCTCAAGTTGATGTTTCACACATATCACAGGGACGCAAATTGCATTTTTCTCTAAACATAAATATTACTTTTTTTCAACATATTTTATAAGTTTTGGGGTGATATCAGCAGATGTTAACCACTGCTCTTCCTTAACACTTAATCCTTAATCCCTACTTCTGTATCTACTGTTTACTGCAGCAGCAGTTGTTAAAAATCTGTAGTTCACTATTATTGGTTAAGTACCATCAGTGTTTTAATCACTAGCAGTGCTTAAAAGTTTTCCATCAGCTGTTTGACTTAACTGTAGTTTGCGTTATTAATTCTAAATTCATGGCTTCAAATTACTTTTCTTGGTAAACGAGTTATAGAAGCTCAAGTTATATCTGGTAGGAACATTGGCACGAGAGTTTTTATTCTAAGGATTAATATGATCCCGTTTGACAAAAAAATACCTTTTCAATTTCAACAAAGACAATTTCCTTTATCAGTTTGTTTTGCTATGACAATTAACAAGTGTCAAGGACAAACGTTATCAAAGGTTGGTCTTTATTTGAAAGATCCTGTCTTCACTCATGGTCAGTTGTATGTTGCATTATCAAGGGTCAAGACCAGAGAAGGTGTTAAAATACTAATACTCGACGCTGTTGGAAAACCAACAAATAAGTAATGTTGTTTACAAAGAAGTTTTTACTAGGTTGTAATCATTGTGAGCAATGTTAAAACCCTGTTTGACCGAAGTCAAGCTACTTATGTTAAAAGCTAATTATAATAGATAAAACACTGTTTGAGGAATGTTAAAACGCTGTTTGACCAAAGTCTGTTTAACCAAAGTCAAACTACTTTTGTTAAAAGCACAACCGTCAGTATTTCTTCATCATCATTACACATCAAACATCTATCATCTCTTCTTTCAAAAATCACTTCTCCCCAGTCATTTTCTAGGGTTTCAATTTTCTTTTCCTCCATCTTCTACACTTCAATCACCTGAGGTTTTATTATTTTTTCTTCAGCAACTGGTATGTACATTCCTATTGATGAACTTTATATTGTTTAGTCTATGTTAATTTAAATCCTATCTTGCTACTAATACGATTTTAAATGTTTATTGCTATACATTCAAGAAGGGTTTACTTATGTGTTTGAATTATCTGTTGAGAACATGTTAAAATAATTATTATTTGCAGAAAATTTTTAACTCATACTCTGTTTCTATTAGAAAAATCATCATGACAATTGCTTTCAAATCAGATCAGCAAACTACTGCCCATAGCCAAGAAAGTATAACTTAGCAGATATTTCCTTTGGCAAACATATACCATAGCAGTGGTTTTGAAATTGCCGGTAATTTCAAATTCAAAATGCCTTGGGATATATACTTTGCAATTAATGCACGTTAAGCAATCACTTCTGTCTTATGCTAAAGGCGTCTTATAGGTAAATGAATAGGTTAATTGTAATTATAATAACGTGTTTAATTTTATATTTTTCCCGTGTAAATGCATTAAAAGCCTAATAAGTGTCGCATGATATTCTTTCGTCTGACGATGTATTTAGTCATAGCCTTCTTCATTGGGTATATAAAATAGATTTCGCAGAGGTTTTGATCATTACCATTTTCATCTATCTACTCAATCATCTTCAAAAATTTTGTTGACGAGATTTTCACAAGGCTCTTTGCAGGATGGAAAAATTTGGGTTTCAAGTGATTGTTGACGAGATTTTCACAAGGCTTTCTGCAGAAGATATTTGCCGTTTCAAGTGTCTTTCCAAGAATTTTTATAGGGAATTGTCAAGTCATGCATTTCAGATGATGCATGCTCTCCGAAGTGGAGATTCAGTACAAAAGAAACTATTATCCTTTAAAGACACGTCAATTGTCATTGACAACGTAGTTGGTGGTAAGTTGGATGTTGTTAGTAGTAAAACCTTAAGTTTTCCTAACAATGTCCACTCTAGCTTCTTACGTATTCTATCTTCATTTAATGGGTTGTTGTTAGTTTCCAATGAAGGGATTTGCTGTCAGTTGATTCTTTGGAATCCAACTATCAGGCAGTATAAGGTTTTGTGTGATGACTACTTTAATTATAATCATCATCGAAATTCTGATACCGGTGGAATTTATTTTGATCAGTTCAATGATCTCAAAGTGCTGAACATCAGATGTTACCGTAATGTAACTGCTGCTCGTGTTTACTCACGACGTCGTGAGTCATGGACAACAATAAATTTCAGTATCGTAAACAATTATAGTTCAAGTCGTTATTCATGGTCTACAGGAGTTTATGCTGATAAAACCATATATTTTATGGTTTCAAATTATTGGTATCCACTAGGTGAGAGGAACATCGTTTGTTTTGATGTTGTTAGTGAGACTTTCAGAATGCTTCACTTTCCTGAGAGTATTGTAGTCAATCCTTGCCAAGGGCATTTTTTGACCATTGCAAAGAGGTTGCATTTGATTGTTATTGGAAAGTCTGCTGAGCTAACTGCTGATTTGCTCAGATATGAAGAAGAAGGCTGGAAGAAGATGTTTGTTTTCAATAATCCTCGTGTAGTTGGTTACGTAGATGCACGCCGAAGTACTAATATAATTGAAGACAACAAGTGGTTGATAACAAGCATCTGGGGGGATATGATTGAAGTTGATCTCACCAACGAACTTCTGAAATACCTCCAACATGTTGACAACTACAATGGTCCGAAAGGAGCTTTACTTATCGAAACTACTGTTTCACCAATAGATTAGGAATTAGGATCCTGTATTTTATTGAATGCTATTATCTGTTTTGACAATTGTATCTTTTATATAATTAGTTGTGTTAAAATTATTAATAATGTTTGTTATTAAAATTAAGTAAATGAATATCGATGTTTGAGAGTGTAAATTCTTGTAATATTGGCAAAGGTCGGTTTAAATGATCAAAGCTTTGTTATTGAGAACAGGTGTTTCAAAATTAAACAGTGGTTGATACATCTGTTGAATTGGGTCAACAGATGGATGAACTTTGTATGCTGTTTAACACTTGTACTTTTTATAAATATTTAGGTTTGAGAGTGTAAAAGCTTGTAATATTGGCAAATGTATGTTTAAATCATCAAAGCTCTGTTGTTGGGAACAGATGTTTGAAAATAAAACAGTGGTTGATAAATCTGTTGACTTTGGTCAACAGATTGATGTCCACAGATGTTTGGAACTACTGTTCAGAAAACTGTGGTCGAAACCGCTGTTTGGTTAAAATGGTGGTTTAAAACCACTGTTGGGTTAAAACTGTTTGGTCTTTTAAGGCTTAAACTGTTTTGCCTTAAACAGATGTTAACAAGTTAAACATCTGTTAAGGCTTAAACAGATGTTTGGCCTTTTGTATCAGATGTTTCGACTTAGACAGTTGTTTGATCTTAAACACATGTTTGACCTTATACAGATGTTTTGCCTTAAACAGATGTTCTTATTCTATATCAGATATTTGGACTTAAACAGATGTTTGACCTTAAACAGATGTTTGGCCATAAACAGATGTTTGGCCTTAAACCAAACATCTGTTTAAGCTCAACATCTGTTTGACTATTTGTCAATATCTTATTGACTTTTGGTTAACATCTGTTTCAAATTTGGTCAACATCTTATTTTGTAAAAGAGGTACAAAAACAAAGATTTTTTTGAAAATCCCAAATCACCCTATCATGTAAGTGCATTGATGTAAAAGTGGAAATTATATTATTCATATGGTCCTGTTATGGTTTTGTTTGTCCTCTAATATGAGTTCATGATCTAATCCGGTGATTTGAAGTCATTGTTGTTGAATTGAATGAGATGGTTGATGTAATGTGGTCGTATTACAAACAAATAGTAATTAATTAATCTAAATAACTTTCCCGAGCCCGGGAAGCAATCCCGGGTAAAAACCTAGTATATATATATATATATATATAGAAAGAGAGAGAGAGAGAAAAGAAATGTAAGTATATAAAAGAATTTGAGTATTAAATAAATGTAAAAGGTGGTGAAAATGTAAGTATTGATAAGTAAATTTGTAGGGTTTGAGGGAAATTAAATGGTTTTAATGTATTTGTGAGAATTTGATGTAACAACTCACTAGTTTACCTCTGTGTATTGGTGATGGTCTAAATCACTTCTGCATATGATGTTAAAAGGGATGGTAAAAGTACCTAAGCCCGACGGGTATACCCGAAACCCGACACAAATGGGATGGGTATACCCGATACCCGACGAGTATTGGGCCGGGTATGAGATTAGTTTTAAAAAATTTCGTGGGTATGGGATTAGGTGATACCCGACCCGAATACCCAAAACCACATTACCCGTTTACGCAAACTATATACCCGATATTTTTAGTTTATATTTTTATTTTCAATTAACTCTTATCTATTAGTGATTTATTTTAGTATATGCATTTGATAATAGTATTTAGGGGTAAGATCAAATAAAAAGTTTATTTTGCCTAAGTAGAATGAAAAGAAATCTTAACCATTCATTTTTCAAATCAATGATTAAGATGAAAGTGTAGAAGAAAGGATGAGTGCAAGGGTATCTTGGGAAAATCATATTTATGAACTTTCTCTCTCCACATGCAAGTCACATTCATATTACACCCCATTTTTTAAACGTTCATAACTTTTTTATACGACATTATTTTTTCATAAAAATTTCACCGTAAAATCGAGCGTTTTTTTTATCTTTAATTTGAGTACCATATTGCTATATAAAATATGAATACTAAAAAACCCGACTAAAATGTGTTGTATTTCTATGTTGTATAACATTTTTTTTGTGCTGGATTTTTGTACTATATTTTTGTGCTTAATTTTTTTGTCTTAATTTTTTTTTCTCAATTTTTTGTGCTGGATTTTTTTTTGTACTACATTTTTTTTGCTGAATTTTTTCGTGCTATATTTTTTTGTACTACATTTTTTATGCTATATTTTTTTGTACTAGATTTTTTGTGGTAGATTTTTTTGTACTAGACTTTTTTTGTTGTATTTTAAAAAAACAAAAGGGGTGTCACATGTCATTTTCACTCCTATTTATAAGAACCAAAATGGCCTTAATTTCTAATTATTAGGAGTGGCACATGTCATTATCACAATCTTTCTTTGGCTACTCAGGCAAAATCCACTTTTTAGTGGATCATTCTCCATAGTTTTTATATTTTGTATGTTGTGAAGTATATACATGTAAGTATATAATATAAGTACTATAAAGTTATTATTAATTTATGATAAACTTATATGTATGTAATGTACATTTTTAATTTATAATAGATGTATAAATAAAATGATATAATAATTACAATAGTAAAAAAATGTATTTAGAAATCCCAATGTTTATCTTTGAACAAATTAATGGGTATACCCGATACCCGACGGATAATTACCCGACAAATACCCGACGGGTATTGTGTCGGGTATGGAATACGGTTTTATAACCGGGTATGGGTATGGGATTACCAATACCCGACCCAAACCCGACCTATTACCATCTCTAGATGTGAAAAAGTTATAAAAAACTGATAATATTTCAAGCTAAATATACACCGAATATGAAAATGGATGAAATGAAATATGGATGCCAATTGTAAAAGCAGAAGATGATGGGATGAAAAAAAATGCATAATTTACATGTGAAATCAAGTGCATCATACATTCATACATCTTTAGACACATGATTTAAGCATGTCTGGTTAATCAACATAAATAGAAATAATTATTTTAGGTTCGTCAATTTTTGTTAAACTAATTAGTATTTTTATTTTATATTCTTATGCATAAATTTAAAATAAAACAATATATTTTCTATCAAGTATAATAATATTTTCTAACATCATTACTAGCTAGTTTTTTTAGAAAAAAGAAAACCATCATCTAAAATCATAACATTCATCATTTCTTAATAATAACATATAAAAATATACTGAAAGCTAATTAAGAAAGGGAAAAACGAAAAAAAAAGGCAAAATCAACTCGCTCATTCCAAACACAACACTAAAAACTATTTAATCATTTTTGGGGTCATTATCCGGTTTGTTGCCGATTGAACTCAACAGAAACTAATAAAAACCGAACGAACTAAATGCAGTTTTCGATTCGGTTTAAACCGACATCGGCTTGGCAATTCGTTTTTTGGTTTTACAAAATCTGAATTCGGTTCAAATCAAACCGAATAACCCAAATAAATCAAATAACAAATAATATTTATCCAAGTTTTGCCACCTAGTCCAAACCGTCTACAATTTAGCCCAATCTTCCCAACCTAGTCCAATGACAAATAATGGTAATATGTTTAGAAATAAAAAAAAACCTTACTCGGTTTATTCAGTTCAAACCGAAAAACCAAACGAAATCGATTCAGTTTTCTGTTACGACCGAAAAAAACCTTGAACTGAATAAATAGAATCGAGTAAACCAAAAACCAAACCAATAAACAACCCTAATTCATCTCACATCCAAATTCCAAACACCCCTTAGCATAGTATTATATATGATGGTATCCAAAGTCAAACACACAAACCCCCTATGGCATAGTATTATATAGCCTCCATGACAGAAAAAAAAAAAAAAGAAACAAACATGAAACATGACCATCATATCATATAGCCACTATGCCATATATGATCAAGCCCTACTCTTTACACTGAGCATATGGCTTGAACCCAGCAACAGGCCCAGAAGGACCAGCAGCATTTGATGACTCACCATTCATTAGTCCAGCAGGGCCAAAGAGATGATGATGACTCATATGATAACCATCACCCATGCCAACCGGCTTGGCTTGTGGCTCAGCTGCCCTCATGGGCCCACGTTCGCCACCGTCGGTCTCCCTGTAGCGCTGGAGGTACAAGGTCAAGGGCTCGAGGTAGTCTTCGAACCCGAGCTTGCTCATTGCCCAAAGAATGTCTTCAGCGGTTATAGTCTTCCTTTGCTCGCGCTGGCACCTGTCATTAGCTTCACTAGTCACGAAGCTGATGAACTCGGAAACACATTCTTGGACTGTCTCTTTGGAATCATCAGAGATCTTGGCATTGCGAGGGAGGATGTTTCGCATGATACGAATCACGTTTGCTATCGGCATCAACCGGTCTTGTTCTCGAACAATGCATTCGTTGTTGCCTAGGCCAATAATAAAAGTTAGTCATCGCGAAAACGATCATAATGCCTAAAGAAGATGACCAAAAGTACTTAAAGAGGGAGAGAGACGGTTACAAAATCGTCTTCTGTATCATATTCACTGTACCATTCTTACTATTCTTGTATATTTAAGTTGTAAGTATTTATAGAATAACTTACCAAAAAATAACTACATTTTTTTTGATAATATAAGGTTTTAATTTGTACAACTTTTTATATTTGTTTTTTGAGTAAATTGCCATTTTAGTCCCTGTGGTTTGGGCCATTTTGCCAGTTTAGTCCAAAGGTTTCATTTTTAACATCTGGATCCAAAAATGTTTCATCGTTGCCATTTTGGTCCAACTGACTTAACTCCATCCATATCTGTTAAAGCTGCCAAGGGCATTTTTGGCAATTAAGAAAAAAAGGGTTAATAAAAAGAAAAATGAAATGACAAAAATGCCCTTGGCAGACTTAACAGATATGGATGGAGTTAAGTTAGTTGGACCAAAATGGCAACGATGAAACCTTTTTGGATCCAGATGTTAAAAATGAAACCTTTGGACTAAACTGGCAAATTGGCCCAAACCACAGGGACTAAAATGGCAATTAACTCTTGTTTTTTTTTTTTCAAGTAAGTAATTTGTACAACTTTTTTTATATGTTTTTTCTCAAGTAAAAGATATAATTAAATATTTACTTTTATCGAGACACTAAAAATAAAAAAGGACATAAATATATACTAAATGCACTTCCAAAGTCCAAACCCAAAAAGCTAGTTGTCACGTATGTTTATTATTTAATAAATTGACTTAAAATTATCAATAGAATAATGAGAATAAGAGGTGTGTGGGGTCAAAAAGAGAGCATGCATGCCACTTGTTTCATCTATTTGTCTACCCTCCTCCCAATCAGAACAATAACAAGGAAAACATATTTCATTCATTGTTTTCTTTTTTAATTTATGAAAAAAAAGTGGAACACTTGCAAATATAAATATTTATATACAAACATCATTTTAGACAACAATTTGTATATTATAAACATATATTTTTATAATTTAATTAATATTTTATCTTCATAAAAATAAAAAAAATCAATACTTGCTTTCTTTCAAAAATCCAAATTCATTGACGCCATTATGCCGATCTGATAAAGAAATACAATTCTAGGTAATTGAACTAAAATTGGTACATTTCTTGAAATATTCCTTTAAAATTCCAAGTTCGTCGACGTAATTACGCCAATCGGATTAAAAAAGATACAAATCTAGACAACCGAACTAAAACAGACACGTTTCTTGAAAATTTCTTTCAAAAATCCAAGTTTGTCAAAGTAATTATGCTGATTTGATAAATAGAGATACAAATCTAGAAAATTAAAATTAATTCATGAAATTTTCTTTCAAAAATCCAAGTTCATCATTCGTCGATCCGATGGAGATACAAATCTAGACGTTTGAACTGAAAATAGGGACTTTTTTTGAAAATTTATTTCGAAAAATCAAGTCTATCGACGCAATTGCGCCGATCTAACCAAAAAATACCAATCGAGATATTTGAACTAAAATGAGTACGTTTCTTGAAATTTGTTTCGAAAAATTCAAGCCAATTGAATTAATAAAGAGAGATACAAATCTAGACAATTGAATTAAAAAAGTACATTTTGTGAAAATGAATTATACAAATAAAAAAAATGATATCTCCTTCTTTCTTTCAACAATTTTTTCGATGTTATCTATGCCGATCTGATATAAAGAAATTCAAATCACTACAATTGAATTAAAACGAGTAATTTTCTAGCAATTCAATCGAAATCAAACGATTACAACTTAGTAGGTACTCTAGAAGTAGAAGTTACATTCGATTTGATTTCATATCCAACTATGAAAAAACGCGAACCTTTACATTAAGAGTTAAAAAAAATTTAAATTAACACAAAATAATAACAATTAATAACTTCAATGCAACATATATAAAGATTCAACTATGGAAATGGTTTAATTAGAGACTTTAGAATACCGGGTGTTGGTTGGGGAGGGGGTCCCTGGGGGCCATGGAAACCTTGGGCATTCTCCATTTTCTCAACTTTCCCTAATTTCAATTTGGGTATGGTTTATGAGTTGGAAACTAAACAAGGTTGATGACATATAAATGTGAGAGCGTGTTGATTTGGGGAAATGTGGACAATTATATTGCTGGCACGTGGCATAGAGGACGCGGTGAACAACAACTGACTAACACCCCAATCACACTTTTTTTAACCCGAATTTCTTTATTTCTGTCGTCACTTGAACCTAATACCTCCTCCTTCTAAAATGTTTAAAGATATTATATTTGCTGATACATCATCATCCTATTGGTTCAATCACACTTCTTCTACTGGGCTTATTTGTGTCAATTTAATTTCCACTAGATTTTAGTTAGTTTTTTTAATGTAAAATTAATCTACCCTTAATAATTTTTTTAACGGCAAATTTGAATCACTAACGGACTACTGGAGTATTGTTGTGCCACTAGCAGAACCATTTGACCATATCTATCTCCACTAGGCATAATGCGTATACACCAATTCAAGAGACAACCAATAAATATGGGAAAACCCTCCTTTGTGAGAATCGAACTCAGTATCTATTGGTTCCAAACTCTTATTCCACCCCCAAGGTGCTACTATGCTATAAAGCCACGAGCATCTACCCTAAATAATTAATCTACTCCTAAATACTTTAATACCTGTCTTTTTTTAGTAATTAAACCCTTCATCTTTGAATAAAAGGGAAACACTTTACTACCGCACCATGCCTCTTAAAGTCGAGTGCGGGAATGGGTAACCTATATGATGGGTTTCGGTAGCCTCAGTTTCATGCCCGATAATAAAATTTAGGTTCTACACTTGGTTTTATATGTAACACCCCGTGTTTCGGAAGTCAAAGTCAAAGTCAAGATTGAAGTCAAAGGGAGACAAGATTGCTAATTGCGACCTGTCACTCCTTGCTCAATTCCTGTTTTGACTTCTTTGACTTGTAGTTAGTCTATTTTATGCTTTACGTTAGTTGTATTATGTGGAGTACTTATTAATAATCGAGGTTTATTCGATATTTATCGCATGTTTTATCGCTTTATCGCTATCGCAATCGCAACTCGAATTACGCGTTCTGGATATTGTTCTATGTGTGTGTGTGCCTTATGTGTTACTTGTGCATGTTTAATTTTGTTTATGTGTGGTGATTAATCGAAACACAATCGAAACTCAATCGCAATCGAATCGCAAACGCTAAACGAATATGAAATAAGGATGATTGTATGTTGATATAGTAGCTGGGATTAAAAGTAATTTGACTAGAAAACTCTATCGCATCGCAACGCTCGAAATCGCAATCGAAACAGCAAAACTCATCGCGCCGTGCCCTCCAATCGAGTGGCCAGCCGATCGAGCTGCCACCCGATGGAGGTGCCACTCGATCGAGCAGCCACCCGATCGGGTTACCACCCGATCGACCAGCCACCTATCCCCCTTTCCTTTTATGGTAAGCCTATAAATACCCCCTGTCAACATCACAAACTTACCATTTTCGGCATCTCTCGTCCGACCAGCGTTCTTGCCCACTTTTCCTCAGATTTCTCGCGATTCTTGTAAGTATTCAACCTAAATCTTGTACTTTCTTGATCTACAAGCACTCCTACACCTTTCTATCTTTTGAATCTTAACTTTTAACCGTGAAATCACTAGATTTGAGGTGTTCTAGGATGATCTCATCATGGTGTTCTTATGAACTTCATGTTTTGGCATCAATCAACCAAGAACAACATAGATCTGAACGATTTCAACACAAATAAACAAAGATCTTTCAGAGATCTGAACATAATCAAGGTGAAAAAGGATTGAAAGATGATTTCCAACTTTCTTTCAACTCTTTTACACTCAATGCACTCAATACCAATAGAATCAGAGCTTGTCCTGATCTTCTACTCAATCTTGTAGTTGTGTTGGTTCAAGATCTGGATTTTATCCACGAGATTACCGATTTCGGGTTAAACATGGAACACCGTCTCGAACAGTTAACTGGTCGGATTTGGGTGATTCCTGTCCGATCAGGTTACTAAGTCGTGATGAGGTTTCTGTTGTCTAATACGTTATCGAATCATCTCGATAAAACGACAAACTATCAAAATGACCAAGGAAGAAGACGATCAGGCCGACCAGATTGGAGTGTCGCCCGATCGGACTACTGTCCGATCGGATTGTCACCCGATCGGGTTGCCACCCGATCGGCTTGCACCTTGGCCCCACACTTAACTTTTATTTCAAACTTCAAGAGTTTTGGAACACCGAACGGATCGTCGTCCGATCGGGTTGCTACCCGATCGACCATCCGACCATGTGTTGTTTTGAAACTTCAATACTTAAAAATATTTCCAAAATGTTCAATGCGCAAGGGTTGCCACCCGATCGGATTGCCATCCGATCGAGTGACCGTTCTGCTGTGAATTTGTTCTCAATTTGAGAAGACTCGCCAATCGGATTGCTGTCCGATCGGGCTACCGTCCGATCGACCGACCTGAAAGGTAGAGATACTTCTCTGTTTTCAAAATACTACAACAAAAACTTCAAAAGTCAAGCCATCATACACAAAAACATTCTTCACAAAGGAAGAAACAATCCACTCGAAAGGTCACCCAATCGGATGACCATCCGAGCGGATAGTCACCCGATCGACCAACTACCCGATCGGATTGCCATCCGATCGGACTGCTTTTCGACCCACTGTCACTTGCTTCATTTTACGAATCACTTATCGTTATGCTATCATTCTGATCAGGCTAATCTCACTCTAAGCACTCCCTTCAATCCATCAATCACTGTGAGTATATTCGATCCCTTTTTGCTTTACGCACTTTTGGGTGTTACATACGTTACTTATTCTAAATCACATCAAACACACTACGCAATACTTTAAACGCTAACCGATTGCCGCATGTTATACGTGACTTAATGAATGCTTGTTTGTTATGTTTACACATGGAATGTTGTCTACCTGCCTTAGCAACGATAGTACTATTTGTTTGGACTCAGCACCTGTTTACTCAGGGGTTGTTAGGGACAATTTGTTACATGGCTCACAGTGGTGAGTGTGTATTACGAACTGCCTTGGGCAGTCAACCCGCAGTCATTGGTATCGATAGGTTCATGTCGATAACTAACATGCCTCATTTTACACTGTGTACGTGCTGGTTATGCGTAACGATTTCGAACTCTATTATATCTATTAAACTTGTATGCTCACCGTTACACTATGTGTATTTACTTTTACTTTAACGTATGTGACAGGTGCTTAGTTTGCTTATATGTTTAGCTTGCTGTGAAATCGAGGCTAGGAAAGGTCTAGAAACAAATAAAC
Organism: Helianthus tuberosus; assembly: GCA_030545235.1. Lineage (NCBI taxonomy): Eukaryota > Viridiplantae > Streptophyta > Magnoliopsida > Asterales > Asteraceae > Helianthus > Helianthus tuberosus. The sequence goes on along the minus strand of CM060424.1, from coordinate 33,141,082 downwards.
AATTATCTGTATTTTGAAATCTGAGTTGTCGGAACAGAACAATTTGACTAGATCTTGTCTGTAATAATTATGTTATCTTTTATGACATGGTATGGGACATGTTGCTTTAAATAATTGGTAATTATAGTTGTTATGGAAACTTCTGGACAATCTGTTTCGCTCAGTGCCGCGCCCCGATGATTCCGCCATCGGTTGGGGTGTGACAGATTGGTATCAGAGCCATAACTATAGGGAATTAGGCAAGACTCGACCTAGTCCGGGTCGATGTCTTAAAAACGACCTAGTCTATAGTTAGGAACCAACAGACCGACTTGTGCATATCCTGTAGGGATTATGTACTAGCTTACTGCTATTTCTCGCTATTCTCGCCTACGCTACACTATCACTGCACTTTAGTTTTCAAAAATGAACGAGCGATTAGGCCGAGATTAGGTGTGAAAGCCGCAAACTCTCGACTAGATTGCTTGTTCGCCCCGCATTTTATCTATAAACACGAGAATTTGCGCTGAATCAGGAGTGAAATCCATACTTTGACGCATAATTCTCCTTTATTTTATCAAAACAGGAACGAAGTTGTTAAGTCAGGGGTGAAACCCGAACCTTGATGACTTGTTCCGACCCTTACTTGGTTTTACAAAACTCTCACCAAAGTCTCGACGGACTCCAACGACTTGAAGTCATGATATGACTGGAAGGATGTGTGCCGATCACCCAGTTTCGAGGCGAAAGCACAGTCCTGAAGGTCAAAGTGTGTACAAAAAGTCCTTGTGAATAGTCGAATCCCTTTGGGTAGTCAATGTCTATCGAGCCTGAGAAAATCTATTTCTCGATTTTTATGTGTTTCAAATCTAAGCTCGCTACTACCGACTCTGATGTGTGTCGTTTTATGTAAATTTTTTGTGTTTTATGTGGTTTATGCTTATTTGTTAGCGTTTTGATGTACTACTGGTTTTGATCTAACGCCTTTTTGCTTCCGCTAAACACACAACACACTGCACAACCGCTGACAAATCGCTACTACATGAGAAACCACCGTATGGCATGATGATTACTAAGATATTCGCTTATACTATACTACTCGCTATGTTAATCGCGGACGCTATTCTCGAACGCTTGCGGACTTTGAATAATAGGTTTCTGTATTCTGACTGCTCCCATGTGCTTCTAGGTGGATTAGGTGTTTATGTGCTTCTGTGCTTTATGTGCTTCTGTGCTTATTGTGCTTCTGTGCCTTACATGCTTATGTGTTTCTGTGCTTACGTGAATCAGTGGTTATACGTGTTTACATGATCGTTTTCCTGAGCTTTAGTAGTGTTAGACGTGTGAGGTAAGATTCGATTATGTTGTGATTGAGCCATATGGCAATGTCTGATGCAGACAATGTCATCATCTGGAACCCGTCACCCATGAATTTCTCGTCTGGAACAGAGAGACAAACGCCTTGCTGCTATTGTCGCTAAGCAAGTGGCAAAGGTTGTTCCCCAGATCGTGAGTGAAATACATGAGAATGTGAGAAAATCGTCTGAAGAGTGCAGAACCGAAGCTCCCAAAGCTACACCCAAAGCTACACCCAAAGCTGCTTTCAGCTTCAAACAGTTCAAGGCATGCGGACCGAAAGAATTCACTGGCGAAGATGGCCCTACGACCTTGTTTCAATGGTTCGACTCGATCGAAGTCACCCTGCGACAGAGCGGATGTCCTGAGAATCTCCGCACACTGAATGCTACCGGCGTCTTCCAGTCCCGCGCACTAGACTAGTGGATGGCTGAGAGGAACAAGCGCAGAAATGACGCAGCCTATGGTCTGTCATGGGACGAGTTGAAGAACGTTATGCTTGAAGAGTTCTGCCCTCCCCATGAGCGCCAAAAGCTGGAGGATGAATTCTGGCATCTGAAGCAGAAATATGGTGACAACGCTGCCCTGACTGCTCGCTTCAAGCAGCTCAGTATCATCTGCCCCGATCAAGTCAAGACTACCGACATGACAATCAAGAAGTACATTCGAGCTCTGCCAGACTGTGTTGCAGATTTTGTGCATGCCGCAAAGCCAGCAACAATCGAAGAGACTTACTTGCTTTCCGCTGAAATCAACGACAAGCGTGTCAAAGCTGGTTTCTGGGATAAAGCTACCAAGAACTTGCATCAAGCTACCGCTGCACCACCCACTGAAACCGCCGCCGCTCAATCATCAAAGTCCTCATGCCGCAAGAAGAAGAACAACAATAGCAGCTCCAGCAACAGGAACTGTGCTGTCACTACCACTGCTGCTCCACTTCAAGCCGTGTCGGCCCAGCAGCAATCTCAGCATTGATCAGCTCCAGTTATCTATGCACCGCCTGCAAAGCGTGCATACACTGGTCCCCACCCTGCTTGCCCAACATGTACTTATCATCACCCGGTGGGTATCGCCTGCCGATTTTGCGTGCACTGCAATATGTACGGCCACTTCACTGCTAACTGCCGTACTGGTCCTCGCCAAGCACCACCTCAAGCCACGGCTCATCAAACTCTGCTTCCAGCTCCTCAAGGCCAACAAGCAGCTCCGGCACCCGCGGTCAACGCCAGAGTCTGCTTCGCGTGTGGTGATCCCAACCACTTCGCGAACATGTGCCTGAACAGGGTTGTGAAATAAGAGCCCCAGCAGCAGCAGCCTCAGCAACAGTAGCAACAACAGCCTCAACAGCAACAAGACGCCCACGCCAGAACCTTCAACATCAATGCGCGCCAAGCCCAGGCTGTCAACAATGTGGTTAATGGTACGTTCCTTGTGAATGGTATTTATGCTTCGTGTTTGTTTGATACTAGAGCCGATAATTGTTTTGTGTCGTTCGAATTCGAGAAGCTCCTTAATCGTAAGCGCTCCCATCTCCCCTCGACGTTCGATGTCGAAGTCGCCACCGGAAGAACCATCGCCGTCAATTCTGTTCTCCGTGATTGTACTCTTGAGCTCAACAATCACATCTCCCCAATTGATCTCATCCCGATGCAGCTCGGAAGTTTTGACATCATAGTAGGCATGGACTTTCTTCGTGAAAACCATGCAGAAGTCGTGTGCTTTGATAAGATGATTCAATTCGCGCTCGCTAATGGTGATGTATTGTGTGTCTATGGTGAAACTACTTCGAAGGGTCTCAAGCTCATGTCGTGTGTCCAAGCTAGCAAGTATCTCCGCAAGGAATACAAAGCTTTCTTGGCTAACATTGTAGTAGCGGAGAAGGAAAAGAAAGATAGGCCAAGAGTAAACGATGTTCCTGTGGTTCGAGAATTTCCTAGCATCTTTCCGGAGGATCTTCCCGGACTACCGCCAAGTCGTGATATCGACTTTCGTATCGACCTCATTCCTGGAGCAAACCCTATTGCTAAAGCTCCTTATCGACTCGCCCCGTCCGAAATGCACGAACTCTCGAGTCAGCTCCAGGAACTGCTTGATAAAGGCTTCATTCGCCCGAGCACCTCTCCATGGGGTGCACCGGTCCTTTTCGTCAAAAAGAAGGATGGGTCGTTTCGGATGTGCATCGACTATCGGGAATTGAATAAGTTAACAATCAAGAATCGCTATCCCCTACCTCGCATTGACGATTTGTTTGATCAGCTACAAGGTGCTTCGTGTTTCTCCAAGATCGATCTACACTCAGGCTATCACCAGTTACGCATTCAAGAGGAAGATATACCCAAAACCGCTTTTCGCACTCGATACGGCCACTATGAGTTCGTTGTTATGCCTTTTGGTCTAACCAACGCACCTGCGGTTTTCATGGACCTGATGAATCGCGTGTGTAAACCTTATCTCGACCGCTTCGTCATCGTGTTCATCGATGATGTCTTGATCTATTCCAAGTCGAAAGCTGAACACGCGCAACATCTACGTTTGGTTCTCGAGCTACTCCAAGGGAATCGACTCTATGCCAAGTTCTCCAAGTGCGAATTTTGGCTGGAGGAGGTTCAATTCCTCGGTCACATTGTCAATAGTCAAGGTATTCACGTCGATCCGGCGAAGATTGAAGCAGTTAAGAGTTGGATTACACCTAAGAACCCGTCTTAAGTCCGTTCTTTCCTCGGACTAGCGGGCTATTATCGACGATTTATCGAAGGATTCTCAAAAATTGCTATGCCGCTTACCGCTCTCACCCATAAAGACAAGCCTTTTGTTTGGGGAACTGAACAAGAGACTGCTTTCCAAACCCTCAAGCACATGCTTTGCAATGCTCCAGTTCTCACTTTACTCGACGGAAGCGACGACTTTATTGTCTATTGTGATGCCTCGAACCTCGGTCTTGGTTGTGTCCTCATGCAACGGGACAAGGTCATTGCTTACGCATCTCGTCAGCTCAAAATCCACGAGAAGAACTATACAACCCATGATCTCGAGCTAGGCGCAGTTGTTTTTGCGTTAAAGATTTGGCGACACTACCTGTATGGTACCAAGTGTGTGATCTTCACCGATCATAGGAGCCTACAACATATCCTTGATCAGAAAGAACTTAATATGCGTCAACGCCGATGGATAGAACTTCTCAACGATTACGACTGTGAGATCCGTTATCACCCAGGCAAAGCAAATGTCGTTGCCGACGCCCTCAGCAGACGGAGTTATCTACTCAGCATTCGTGATATCCAAGCCCAATACGATCTCGAAACCATCATCCGTGAAGCCCAACATGCATGTTTTAATGAGCGCACTCTGAAGAAGGAAATAATCTACCACGATGGAGCCCAGCTTGTGAATAAGTCGAATGGGATATTCCACTTTCTGGACCGAATTTGGATCCCTAAGCGGACCAATTTACGACAGATATTGATGGACGAAGCCCACAAATCTCGGTACTCTATTCATCCCGGTGCCGACAAAATGTACCAGGACCTTCGCTACAAGTACTGGTGGCCGGGCATGAAGAGGGATATCGCTCTCTACGTCGGAAGGTGCCTGACTTGCTCGAAAGTCAAAGCTGAACACCAAAGACCCTCTGGCTTACTCGAACAACCCCCGATCCCTATGTGGAAGTGGGAGAGTATAGCTATGGACTTCATAACTAACTCCCGCGCACGCCATCAAGTCACGACAGCATTTGGGTTGTTATTGACCGTTTGACCAAATCTGCTCACTTTTTTCCAATACGGGAAGACTACAAGGTAGAACGATTAGCCCGAATCTACACCGATGAGGTCATTTGTCGACATGGGACGCCTCGCGACATCATCTCTGACCGTGATGCTCGGTTTACCTCGCGTCTGTGGGAAACGTTTCAAGTGGCTCTCGGTACTACGCTTAATTTAAGTACCGCATTCCACCCTCAAACCTTCGGTCAGATTGAGAGAACGATACGTACTCTTGAAGACATGCTCCGTTCGTGTGTCATAGATTTCGGTGGTAATTGGGACGCTTACCTGCCGTTAGTTGAATTCTCGTATAATAACAGTTATCATTCCAGCATTCAAATGGTACCGTTCGAGGCTTTATACGGAAGAAAATGTCAATCGCCTATTGTATGGCACGAGATCGGGCACTCGCAATTAACCGGTCCTGAGCTATTGCAAGAAACGACTGACAAAGTCCTCCAAATTCGAGACAAACTGCTGAAAGCTCGGAGTCGACAGAAAAGTTACGCCGATAGACGACGCAAGCCCCTTGAATTTGAAGTTGGCGACTACGTACTCCTAAAGGTATCACCATGGAAGGGTGTGGTCAGATTCGGCAAGAAAGGGAAACTAGCGCCTCGATATGTTGGACCTTTTAAGATTCTGGAAAGGATCGGAAAAGTCGCCTACAGACTCGAACTACCGGAGGAACTTAATAACAATCACCCTACTTTCCATGTTTCGAACCTCCAAAAGTGCCTGGCTGAGCATGATTTAATTGTACCTCTTGATGATCTCCAAATAAACCAAACACTACACTTTGTGCAGAAGCCTGTCGAAATCATGGATCGCCAAACCAAGCAGCTCAGACACTCGCGTATTCCTATTGTGAAAGTCCGATGGGAAGGCAAACGAGGCGCAGAGTTCACTTAGGAACTCAAAAGTGACATGAAGGCAAAGTATCCGCAACTGTTTGTTACGGCTTCGGCCCAATTTCGGGACGAAATTCCCTCAACTAGGGGAGGCTGTAACACCCCGTGTTTCGGAAGTCAAAGTCAAAGTCAAGATTGAAGTCAAAGGGAGACAAGATTGCTAATTGCGACCTGTCACTCCTTGCTCAATTCCTGTTTTGACTTCTTTGACTTGTAGTTAGTATATTTTATGCTTTACGTTAGTTGTATTATGTGTAGTACTTATTAATAATCGAGGTTTATTCGATATTTAGCGCATGTTTTATCGCTTTATCACTATCGCAATCGCACTCGCAACTTGAACTACGCGTTCTGGATATTGTTCTATGTGTGTGTGTGCCTTATGTGTTACTTGTGCATGTTTAATTTTGTTTATGTGTGGTGATTAATTGAAACAAAATTGAAACTCAATCGCAATCGAATCGCAAACGCTAAACGAATATCAAATAAGGATGATTGTATGTTGATATAGTAGTTGGGATTAAAAGTAATTTGACTAGGAAACTCTATCGCATCACAACGCTCGAAATCGCAATCGAAACAGCAAAACTCATCGCGCCGTGCCCTCCAATCGAGTGGCCAGCCGATCGAGCTGCCACCCGATCGGGCTGCCACCCGATTGAGGTGCCACTTGATCGAGCAGCCACCCGATCGGGTTACCACCCGATCGACCAGCCACCTATCCCCCTTTCCTTTTATGGTAAGCCTATAAATACCCCCTGTCAACATCACAAACTTACCATTTTCGGCATCTCTCGTCCAACCAGAGTTCTTGCCCACTTTTCCTCAGATTTCTCGCGATTCTTGTAAGTATTCAACCTAAATCTTGTACTTTCTTGATCTAAACGCACTCCTACACCTTTCTATCTTTTGAATCTTAACTTTTAACCGTGAAATCACTAGATTTGAGGTGTTCTAGGATGATGTCATCATGGTGTTCTTATGAACTTCATGTTTTGGCATCAATCCACCAAGAACAACATAGATCTGAACGATTTCCACACAAATAAACAAAGATCTTTCATAGATCTGAACATAATCAAGGTGAAAAAGGATTGAAAGATGGTTTCCAACTTTCTTTCAACTCTTTTACACTCAATGCACTCAAAACCGATAGAATCGGAGCTTGTCCTGATCTTCTACTCAATCTTGTAGTTATGTTGGTTCAAGATCTGGATTCTATCCACGAGATTACCGATTTCGGGTTAAACATGGAACACCGTCTCGAACAGTTAACTGGTCGGATTTGGGTGATTCCTGTCCGATCAGGTTACTAAGTCTTGACGAGGTTTCTGTTGTCTAATACGTTATCGAATCATCTTGATAAAAGGACAAACTATCAAAATGACCAATGAAGAAGACGATCAGCCCGACCAGGTTGGAGTGTCGCCCGATCGGACTACTGTCCGATCGGATTGTCACCCGATCGGGTTGCCACCCGATCGGCTTGCACCTTGGCCCCACACTTAACTTTTATTTCAAACTTCAAGAGTTTTAGAACACCGAACGGATCGCCGTCTGATCGAGTTGCTACCCGATCGACCATCCGACCTTGTGATGTTTTGAAACTTCAATCCTTAAAACAATTTCCAACATGTTCAATGCGCAGGGGTTGCCACCCGATCGGATTGCCATCCGATCGAGTGACCGTCCTGCTGTGAATTTGTTCTCAATTTGAGAAGACTCGCCAATCGGATTGCTGTCCGATCGGGCTACCGTCCGATCGACCGACCTGAAAGGTAGAGATACTTCTCTGTTTTTCAAAATACTACAACAAAAACTTCAAAAGTCAAGCCATCATACACAAACACATTCTTCACAAAGGAAGAAACAATCCACTCGAAAGGTCACCCAATTGGATGACCATCCGAGCGGATAGTCACCCGATCGACCGGCTACCCTATTGGATTGCCATCCGATCGGACTGCTGTTCGACCCACTGTCACTTGCTTCGTTTTACGAATCACTTATCGTTATGCTATCGTTCTGATCAGGCTAATCTCTCTCTAAGCGCTCCATTCAATCCATCAATCGCTGTGAGTATACTCGATCCCTTTTTTCTTTACGCACTTTTGGGTGTTACATATGTTACTTATTCTAAATCACATCGAACACACTACGCAATACTTTAAACGCTAACCGATTGCCGCATGCTATACATGACTTAATGAATGCTTGTTTGTTATGTTTACACATGGAATGCTGTCTACCTGCCTTAGCAACGATAGTACTATTTGTTTGGACTCAGCACTTGTTTACTCAGGGGTTGTTAAGGACAATTTGTTACATGGATCACAGTGGTGAGTGTGTATTACGAACTGCCTTGGGCAGTCAACCCGCAGTCATTGGTATCGATAGGTTTATGTCGATAACTAACATGCCTCATTTTACACTGTGTACGTGCTGGTTATGCGTAACGATTTCGAACTCTATTATATCTATTAAACTTGTATGCTCACCTTTACACTATGTGTATTGACTTTTACTTTAACGTATGTGACAGGTGCTTAGGATGGTTATATGCTTAGCTTGCTGTGAAATCGAGGCTAGGAAAGGTCTTGAAACAAATAAATAATTGTCTGTATTTTGAAATCTGAGTTGTCGGAACAGAACAATTTGACTAGATCTTGTTTGTACTAATTATGTTATATTTTATGACATGGTATGGGACATGTTGCTTTAAATAATTGGTAATTATAGTTGTTATGGAAACTTCTGGACAATCTGTTTCGCTCAGTGCCGCGCCCCGATGATTCCGCCATCGGTTGGGGTGTGACAGATTGGTATCAGAGCCATAACTATAGGGAATTAGGCAAGACTCGACCTAGTCCGGGTCGATGTCTTAAAAACGACCTAGTCTATAGTTAGGAACCAACAGACCGACTTGTGCATATCCTGTACGGATTATGTACGAGCTTACTGCTATTTCTCGCTATTCTCGCCTACGCTACACTATCACTGCACTTTAGTTTTCAAAAATGAACGAGCGATTAGGCCGAGATTAGGTGTGAAAGTCGCAAACTCTCGACTAGATTACTTGTTCGCCCCGCATTTTATCTATAAACACGAGAATTTGCGCTGAATCAGGAGTGAAATCCATACTTTGACGCATAATTCTCCTTTATTTTATCAAAACAGGAACGAAGTTGTTAAGTCAGGGGTGAAACCCGAACCTTGATGACTTGTTCCGACCCTTACTTGGTTTTACAAAACTCTCACCAAAGTCTCGACGGACTCCAACGACTTGAAGTCACGATATGACTGGAAGGATGTGTGCCGATCACCCAGTTTTGAGGCGAAAGCACAGTCCTGAAGGTCAAAGTGTGTACAAAAAGTCCTTGTGAATAGTCGAATCCCTTTGGGTAGTCAATGTCTATCGAGCCTGAGAAAATCTATTTCTCGATTTTTATGTGTTTCAAATCTAAGCTCGCTACTGCCGACTCTGATGTGTGTCGTATTATGTAAATTTTTTGTGTTTTATGTGGTTTATGCTTATTTGTTAGCGTTTTGATGTACTACTGGTTTTGATCTAACGCCTTTTTGCTTCCGCTAAACACACAACACACTGCACAACCGCTGACAAATCGCTACTACATGAGGAACCACCGTATGGCATGATGATTGCTAAGATATTCGCTTATACTATACTACTCGCTATGTTAATTGCGGACGCTATTCTCGAACTCTCGCGGACTTTGAATAATAGGTTTCTGTATTCTGACTGCTCCAATGTGCTTCTAGGTGGATTACGTGTTTATGTGCTTCTGTGCTTTATGTGCTTCTGCGCTTATTATGCTTCTGTGCCTTACATGCTTATGTGTTTCTGTGCTTACGTGAATATGTGGTTATACGTGTTTACATGATCGTATTCCTGAGCTTTAGTAGTGTTAGACGTGTGAGGTGAGATTCGATTATGTTGTGATTGAGCCATATGGCGATGTCTGATGCAGACAATGCCGTCATCTGGAACCCGTCACCCATGAATTTCTCGTCAGGAACAGAGAGACAAATTCTTTGCTGCTATTGTCACTAAGCAAGTGGCAAAGGTTGTTCCCCAGATCGTGAGTGAAATATATGAGAATGTGAGCAAATCGTCTGAAGAGTCCAGAACCGAAGCTCCCAAAGCTACACCCAAAGCTGCTTCCAGCTTCAAACAGTTCAAGGCATGCGGACCGAAAGAGTTCACTGGCGAAGATGGCCCTACGGCCTTGTTTCAATGGTTCGACTCGATCGAAATCACCCTGCGACAGAGCGGATGTCCTGACAATCTCCGCACACTGAATGCTACTGGCGTCTTCTAGTCCCGCGCACTAGACTGGTGGATGGCTGAGAGGAACAAGCGCGGAAATGACGCAGCCTATGGTCTGTCATGGGATGAGTTGAAGAACAGTATGCTCGAAGAGTTCTGCCCTCCCCATGAGCGCCAAAAGCTGGAGGATGAATTCTGGCATCTGAAGCAGAAAGATGGTGACAACGCTGCCCTGACTGCTCACTTCAAGCAGCTCAGTATCATCTGCCCCGATCAAGTCAAGACTACCGACATGACAATCAAGAAGTACATTCGAGCTCTGCCAGACTGTGTTGCAGATTTTGTGCATGCCGCAAAGCCAGCAACAATCGAAGAGACTTACTTGCTTGCCGCTGAAATCAACGACAAGCGCGTCAAAGCTGGTTTCTGGGATAAAGCTACCAAGAACTTGCATCAAGCTACCACCGCACCACCCACTGAAACCGCCGCCACTCAATCATCAAAGTCCTCACGCCGCAAGAAGAAGAAGAACAACAGCAGCTCCAGCAACAGGAACTGTGCTGTCACTACCACTGCTGCTCCACTTCAAGCCAAGTCGGCCCAGCAGCAATCTCAGCATCGATCAGCTCCAGTTATCTATGCACCGCCTGTAAAGCGTGCATACACTGGTCCCCACCCTGCTTGCCCAACATGTACTTATCATCACCCGGTGGGTATCGCCTGCCGATTTTACGTTCACTGCAATATGTACGGCCACTTCACTGCTAACTACCATACTGGTCCTCGCCAAGCACCAGCTCAAGCCATGGCTCATCAAGCTCTGCTTCCAGCTCCTCAAGGCCAACAAGCAGCTCAGGCACCCGTGGTCAACGCCATAGTCTTCTTCACGTGTCTAAGTATTATTGACCAAAATCTGATTATCTGGGGGTTCTATAGTTCGGAATGAACAGAAATAGTTATCCATTAGAATGTCTATGGGTCATAGGTAAGTTCCTTAGACTTGACCCGTTAACTTTGGAATAGGTTCGTTTCGCTAAATTAAGCGTAGACCGGATAGAATGTGGTTTATATATATCCGAGTGCAGTGACTCATTGGATAAAGGTTATTTAGCCATACATTTTGTTTTAAAGTGGTTTTGAAATATTTAGACTCGTTACGCCTAGTTTATGCGAACTAGGTTCGTATTACTAGTTATGCGCGTATGAGCGGGTTCGGAAGGTCGGTTGGGTCTACGACAAGTCCGAGGTGTCAAAACATATTTATAACATTACGCATTTTGTTGGAAAGTCAGAATGTTATTTAGTTTAGCTTAAAACCGTTTATTTAGTCATTACGATGAAAAATGACATAGTTGTCATTTTTAACATATATATACAAGACTTGCCATTTGATCTACCAAACGACATGACCAAGAGGTATAACTTCAAAGGGTTATACACTGTATTAATACGGTCATAATGTCAGGTTTAAACAGGCTCTAACGTCGACCAAATGGGTTAGAATCAAAAGGCAAAGCAAAAGTCAAACTGCTTGACCATCGTTATAGAATTGAGGTCTAAACTGAGTATGATGAGTTGAGCATGTCAAAATATGTTATATTAGCCCATACAAACTGATATGATGTCAAAATATTTGGATTTGATAGTTTAAAGTTCAATTAGCGTAAATGCACATTTACTAGTTTTGACTTTTAGATATAATATGCTCGACTCATCATTTCGCCTATTAAACGTGATTTTCGGAGGATACGATCATAGGGGAATCATACCAACATTATTACGATCACGTAGGAAAGTTTGATCTGAACTTTTACTTGACCATATTGGTTAGAACTGAAAGTCAAGCTGTTTGACTTTTAGTTGAAAACTAGCTAATTGAATGAAATTGAGCAAGAAGGGAAGACTTATTGGACTTGGAGGTTAAGGAGAACACTAGAGAGCAACTCCTAACTTCCAGAGATTACACCAAGTGAGAGATTTAGAGTGAGGGTGATGGTGATGGTGTGAGTTATAAAGAACACCAAAGGTGCTATTTATAGTGTTCAAAGTGTTACCAAATCAAGCCAAGTGTCCACACAGGTGTTAAGAACATGCTTAGTGTCACCCTAGGTGTCCAAAGGAGATGAATGATGGCAAAAATCGCAACTAGGTGGCATATGGCAGCAATGGCAGGCCAGCTGCCAAACTGTTGTTACTAGGCATCCCTTACGGACCGTAAGGGTTGTGCCTTGCGGTCCGTAAGGACCTCTGGCGCCAACAAACTTAGAACTCCCTTGCGGACCTCCAGGAACAATGTTTTGAGATTTTATAATTTTAGTCCTTGGACTTTATATCTTTTCCCATATAGGCATATTTGGTCCATCTCCTTCCACACAGTCAGGATTAGTTGGAGATTCGGGACACGTGTCGTCATATTGTTGGACGGAAATTTTTAAGGTGTTACAATTTAATATGGGATTGCTCTAGGAAAACACGTTAATTTAAAGTTGGATTGTCTTTAACCATTTTATGAGCAATTGTTCCTGGTCAATGAATAAAATTTAGGGTTTTTAAAGCAAATAAACCTAAATTACAAGGATAAAAATAAAAATTAGAGTTAGATGCTTGGTTGGTCCCTGTGGTTTTCAAAAGTTGCAGACTTGGTCCCAGTGGTTTACTAATTACAAGCGTGGTCCCTGTGGTTTTCAAAAATGCACTCGGTTGGTCCCCAGCCCTAACATCAGTTAAATTTCTTAGTTAACTATGTGTGAAATGACTATATTACCCCTGAACAATTAAAAAAATAAAAAATATATATATAAAGAAGACTCTTCTTCTTCCTCCCCCTCTCTCTAAAAACCCACCACCCACCTTCATATTCAATAATCACCATCAGTAACATCATCTTGTATCATCGTCATCATCATCGACGGAAAACCTCAGCACCGCCAGCACCGGAGAGCAGGGGGTTACGGGTGTGCTTGTTGGAGACGAGGAGACACTGGAAATCGAAGTCAAAGCTCACCACCACCGCCGCCGTAGCGGCGGCTCCAGCTGGTTATTCACCGGAGTTATAAAACGAGATGGAGAGATGGGGTTGCAGGTTGTTGTGGGCGACAATTTCAGGAGAAAAATGGAGGAGTGGTTGTGGGGTTGCAGTTATAAAACCTGCATCAACCCTAACCCTAACCACCCCAAATCCTCCTGCTCCGCAACCCACTGCCGCACCGCCAACCTTGATTCAACCCACCGGAGGACCTTGATTCAACCCAACACGGCCCCGTCACAGGAAACTCGCTGGCGGTGATATCGGAGCTGTTAATTGAATCCGGATTCGATCGATTAGAGGCGGTGGGTCGAAGGTGACGACGGTGAGGGTGCTTGTGACAGTGGTTGTGGTGGGTTTAAGGTGGTGGTTTTAAGGTGAAGGTGGAGGCGGTGGGTTGAAGGTGACGGCGGAGGTGGTGGGTTGAAGGTGACGGCGGTGGTGGTGGGTTTATGGTGGAGATGGAGGCGGTGGGTTGAAGGTGTCGATGGAGGTGGAGATGGCGGTGGTGCTGGGTCGAAGGGAAGGTGGGTATGTGCAGGATGTGTGGATGAAGATGCATCCGGCAACGAGGAAGCTCCGGTCGTCGTGGTTTGAATCTCGGTTTTCACTTGCAGGTTTGGGGAAGATGAAACCCTAAATTCCTTCGACAACCACTCACACACGCACATTCAATTGCAGGTTTGTTTGGGGAAGATGATGTGGTCAAAGGGATTATTTAAATTATAAAGAGAGTTAATAAGCAAGGGTATTTTGGTCATTTAACATGGACTTAACTGAGAAATTTAACTGATGTTAGGGCTAGGGACCAACCGAGTGCATTTTTGAAAACCACAGGGACCACGCGTGTAATTAGTAAACCATTGGGACCAAGTCTGCAATTTTTGAAAACCACAGGGACCAACCAAGCATTTAACTCTAAAAATTATGCTACGAGATCTAATGGCATATGCTTCCTTTCAACTATAACGTTAATTTTATGTGGGTATATGGACAAAATGGTTTAATAGATAATTTCATGTTAAGAGAAAAAGTTTCTTTAACAAACTCAATTCCTTTGTTACTTTTAAAAGTTTTAACTGATCCATCAAGCTGATTTTTCAATTGTTGAAAATATTATAAATAATATTATATTATGGGTTAACATAATGATTATAATTAAGCCCTTGAGAAATCTTGAGCATTTAGTTTGTGTGTTAGAACAATAAATGTGTGGGAAATTGTGCTTGTCCCACATAGGTGAAGAGATACATATTTTGTTGATTTATAACTAGAATTCTCTACAAGAATGTAGTCTTGTGTGGCAAGTCACAACAGTGGCAACCAGAAGGGTGCGAAACACTCGACACGCGCACGCGTCCGGGTACGGGACCGGTACGAGGGCGACGTGTGACAACTGTCAAAATTTCATGTATCCGTACAATAATTAAACAGTAATTTGTACTTTAATGACTGCGCTGATTTAAATTAATGACATGAATGCTTCCTGATTATTGTCGTAAAACATACATGTGCATCACACATTGCATGATTTCATATCATTACTGCATGCAACGCTTATTGATTAAAATGATGCACGAAATAAAGATAACATAGTTATCAGACAAATAAGAAATACTGACGGGAGTTCAGTATTTAGACAGACATGGTACTAGGACACAGAATGAGCCAGAAACCAAGAGTTACACTAGTATAGTGTGTAGGAAAGTAAGGATCATAAAACTGCCTTCCTAGTGATAGTTTAAGTGCCGAGAAGTGCCTAAAACTCACACAAACTGCAGAATTCTGCAGAATTCAGCAAAAATCAGCATTTAAACAACTAAATATTATGCAGAATTATGGTTAAATGGTCCAGAATGCTTTCCTAAGTGTCGGGAATCAAAACTGTCACAAAAAGGTAACATAAAGCACACTAAACTGCATAGTTTAGCACCTTAACGAACCGGTAACCAACCGAACAACCGGACACTACTCGAAACACCAAATTTTCACTAGAAGCATTCTTTTATCATTTCGGAGCTAGTAATGGTCCCCGAACATCATAACATATCATATAACAACATAACAACTAAATACACTAACTAGACACTTAGAATCTAACTTGATTACTTAACTTACCATTGAAACTCAACTATACCCCCTGGTGACGGTCACATAGGGTGTGGCCCACCCTTGATTTTCTTTGAATTATTTAATAGATTATGTTGCTTCTTTAAAAACATTGAAACCATGGGAAAAGAACATGATGAAAGTTATTTAAGTTAACCTTTAGCTCATAACCATCATTTCTTCACAACACAACAACACTTGAACTCTCTCCCTCTCTTCTCCTTCCTCATGGCCGTGAGCCACCACCCCCATCACCGTCATCTTCACCTCATAATCATCCAATCTCTAGTGATCTTAAGGTGTAAGAAGCTTGATTAAGGAGCTTGGTGCCATTGGAAGGTGAAGGACCTCTCTCAAGTGCTTTTAACCACCAAGTTCATCATCATCTTCATCTTGAACCTCTTCCCTAGCCTTGTGCTAGTAGTAAGACTCATCTAATCTCATTTTACATCTTGTTATGTTGGTTAAAAGTGTATGTAAAAGACTAATCATGAAGAACATAAAGAATCAAGAACATAATCACTAACATAAAGCTCTAAATCATCATGATCTATGTTGTTTAAGTGTTTGTATGCTTCTTGATTGTTGATTGTTTGTGTTTATGATGTTAAACATCATATGAAACTTGCTAGATTGTGATTAAACACATGATCTAGCAAGATGAGAGGATTATCTTGTGAAAACCCAAGATGAATATCGCGGCCTTTATGTTCATCATGAACTTGAAAACAAAGATGATTTTGTGGAAGATGATTATGAATACATGTTAATAGTCTAATAAATGGATGATTTCAAAACTAGTTTTCTCAAGAAACTAAGTTAAATTACAAGATTTATATAAACATGAGTTTTAAAGAAACTAATCATATTTTTACTGTTAAATCAAGTGTAGAAACATGTTAATTACAAGAAAAATTCAAGAAGAAATATTTTTTTGAAAATCTTGTTACAAGTTTTGAAATTCTAAAATTTGCAATAATGTGATTTATAACTAAATAACCACAATTTAAAGGGTAACTAAGCTTACTTAACACCATACTAAGTTACTACAAATTTTTTATAAATTTTCAAGTTCATGAAGTAGTGTAATGCATGATTTTGGCACTTGGTAAGTATTGTTTGATTTATTGATGATTTGTGATGATTTTTAAAAGAAAATGATATGCTTTAAAAGCATGGAAACCTCCATTTTTAAGGGGAAACTATGGCAAAATTTTTCTAGAAATTAAACACTTAGAAATATATATTTTTAAACAAGTGTTTACAAATGTATTTTAACCCTAATTTGTCATATAAAAGTTGCCATAATTTTTGTTACAAAAATTACAAACTATTGGAGGTTGGTTTTTGTTAATAAAAGTGACTAAATATGTATTTAGGAAAATATATATTTAGATGTCACCATTTGTTTGATTACTTGTATATTATGTGTATTAGTTATATTATTTTAGGACTTGAAATAATATAACACACCAAAATACCAAAAAATTATACTACAAAATATTACCAAAATTCCAAGAGAGTAAATATATAATTTATACCCAAAAATTGGACAAACCAAACAAGGAATGTGAACTACATAAATATTCCAGAAATTAAATTCATAAGTATATTTTGATAAATGGTATTTTGGAAACGAAGAGAACGAAAATATGATTTCTACAAGTATTACAAGAATATATCATATTTTAGTCAAGAAGAAAATATATTATTTTTGAATAAGGAAAAATATATGTTTTCTTGAAAAATTAGAAAATATAATATTTTTGGAGAAAATATATATTTTCTTAAATAAATTTAGAATATATTATTTTTGGAGAGGAAACAGATTTATATATATTTTCTAAATTAATCTTGAAAATATAGTATTTTAGAGATTTATATGAAAATATAATTATTTTTGCCAAGGAAGAAGTATAGACAATTTTCTATAAATGATTTCTTAAAATATATATATTTTAAGAATATATATTGGTGAATTTTTATTAGAAATATTATTCCAGAAAATTTAATACAAGAATTAAGTATAAGAATACTTAATAAATACAATAAAATACGTATTCTTGTATGTATAAGCACACATCGGAATACGCCACCAATTCTTGGCAAAATACACAAGGTTGTAGGTCCCCTTGACGTATGGATCTTTCACAGAATTGTCAATCTAATCAAGAGTGCGGAATCCTCTTGATCAGAATATCACAGAAACAAGTAGAAGAACAGCAATCACTTTCAAACTGGGTTTCTATTGATTATCGATTACAAGAATTACAATCAATCAAACCCTAAACAACACTTAATTCGTCCAAGCCTAGAGACTCTCACGAAATTCCTCACAAAACTGTTTTTGCTGATTCACCTAAACCCTAAAGCCTAACCTTGTTTATATAACACAAGGTTTGCTACTTGGGCTTGGTCAACACCACATGGACTGCAAATTGGTCTAAGCCCAATTCGTTTCCCACATCCCCATAAGTATGGGTTTGGTTAGCCCAACATTATAACTAACTATTAAAAAGCTAAACCCGCTAACCGTTTGTCGTTGAACTAATTACAAGATATCCAAAGACCAAATCTAAGCTGTTGTCACAAACATGCACCAACAAACTCCCCCTTGACAATAGCTTCATAAAATAACTTTGTCTTCAGTCTTCTTGCAATCTTCATGTAATCTTGCACTGTCTTTGGTCTTTGGATAGCTTCAGCTTCAATAGCTTCTGTCAGCAACAGACTCCCCCAAAGCTGATGCATCCAATCACCAAATCTTCAAAAACTTTAGCGTTTGAGTAAACTCCAGTTCAGCATATGTATAGCAATCTTCAAACTCTTCAACTTTGTCTGCAATATAGAAAGGAGGTTCTACCATGCATCCAATCAAACTCTCACCTCTTCAGCAACTTCTCAGCAACATACTGCTTCAATCTGTATACTAACAAACACACATCTCGAGAAACCATAAGAATTTTTCAACAAAGTTAAATAAATTATTATTCTTCAAGAGATAGTTAAACTGTATCACAGATTAAGCATTTTCAACTTATCACCATCACGCAAAACTTTTTAATCACACACCCTATAACCAGCATGATTTAAAAATTCTGAACTCACTTTCCAACACCGTCTCCCCCTATCAGTAACAATTCCTCCAAGAATAACAGTTTTCCGTACGTTAAGAATTTTAAACAGAAAAAAACACTATTTTTGGATTTTTATGTTTTCTGAAAGCAAGTAAATACAAAAAGCAATAAACAATCTGTTTTTGTGAGAATCACTGGTAAGAAGATCATATCAGCACAATCAAACTGTTTTCACACAATTAGATAATTCTTTATTTAATTTTTCATGAAAAGCAGTCCAAGACGATTACCAGTATGTTTGTCCACTTAAACAAAATGCATGAACATTTCAAGTACCATTACCGTATGATACGTTAAGGTAATTTTAATACTGATATACTAGTGTGTCCCACTTCAGGATATACCCCCGCGATCAAGGTATGCACAAAGACTCATCGTAGTAGGTGAGTATACTGAATTCATCCGTTTTATTTTTCAACGTTTAGATACTTGGTGAACAGGTCAGTACTTCCGTACAACAGAGAGACCAAAATATCTAACGAGGGCTATGACAAATACCATTTTTTTTTGGTACGATTTATGCATTTTGCATTTTTGAATAACTCTCTTTGAGAGCTTCTTCATTTAAGGGTTTTGGCATTTTTAGCTCTTTTAAGATATCCTGGGTGTGTCTAGGTCAGCATATATCTGGATGCAGCAGAAGGACACCCCTGATATCCCCAGATGAAATAATAGTATAAAGACCCAAAACTTCAGATTTTGGCAATCTATCAACGCAAGATTTAAGGTCATTAAACCATACACCACTGATGTGTTCCTCACTCATACACAGTTTATTTAGGTTTATATCACATTGGTAAGTTGATTATTTCATGCTTTTTGCCTACTGGTACATCATATGATGAAGCTGCTATCACACTTAAGCAATTTAATTTATTTTCAGTGTGACAGACTAACTTGCCGATGTACTATCATTTCTTCTTTTTCACACAGTGATAACTCATTTTTAATTTTCTATTTTTTTTTATGTTTTTCAATTTTTTAATGTTTTTGTATTTTTGATTTTTAAGAAAAACAGTAAACTATTTACAAAAATTCTTATGAAAAAACCAGTTATTCAGGATTCCTCATCCCGTTGAGTTCGACTAAATGTTCAAAGCGAGCCCTGTCAAAAGCTTTAGTATAAAGATCTGCCAGGTTATCTAGTGTGTCAACTCAGCACTTTGAACTTCAATTTAAGTCAATTAATATATATATATATATATATATATATATCAACAATCTCACATCCCCCGTCATGTGCCTGAAGCAGCCACTATCAACATAAGTTGATAATCCTCCTTAGCAGCTCCTGCACACACCAACTTAAGAAATTAGTTAGATTGGGGGACCCAAGCCTTAATGGTCTTGGGTCGTCCAAATTCACCAACCACTGGAACATCCATCCAATATCCATTACTCCTAACTGGAGTCTTGGATCTCAGACCTGTTGATGGAATTTGATTTTGATTTCCACTAGGTCTTTGGTCCTGAGGGTTCCTATATGTATTTGGACTATTTGACCTTTGGAAATTTTGATTTGGGTATCTTGAATTTTGATTCCAAGAAGCATGATTGTTATAATTTCTAAAGCCATTGTTATAAAAAGTTCGACATTCATTATTCTGGTATCGATTTTGATATTTACTTTGACTTCTGAAATTATTTGTATTTCCATTAAAATTGTTCATTCTAGGTGAACTGCTTCTAGGTCTCTCATGTCTGCCTGGTGGAGATCTAGGCTGAAATCTTGGTTGATTTCTTTGAAAACGAGGAACTTGTGGAGTTCCTTTTTCAGCCTTATCTTCACCAACAGCAACATTCTCTGGTTGCTTAGGAGCAGATTTCTTTAGAGAATTTGCAACTTTCTCCTCATTATCACCTTTCTTCTCAGGTAATTTCCCTCTCTGTTTTTCACTAAGTTGTGCTTCACTCTTTTTGTTAAGACAGCAGCTAGCTACATGTCCTTTGGTGTGACATTTGAAGCACGATCTCTTTTTCGAAGACTTCTTATCTGAAGCCTTTGAACTAGATTCGGGTTTTGATGATGATGCCTTAGAAGGATTTGGTTCAGTTTGCTTAGTTTCAGAATTTTCTATGTTCTTATTTTTAGCAAACTCTACATTAGATTCGTTTTCAATAACAGCTGTTTCATCTTTCATGTCACTTCCTTGAACAAAATTAACACTTTTAACAAAAGTTGGATTTTTATTCTTAGGATGTGATGTGTTCTTTTTCAAAACAGGTTTGCTGTTATTATCCTTCTTAGCATCAGCACTCTCAAAAACATTTCCTTGATGTGACGTGGAACTACTTGGTGATGTTGACCCAAAGTTCATGAGCTCATCTTCATCAGGCAAGAAAGAATAGTCATGACTAACAGGAGGTGGAACTTCATTGAAACCATGAAATCCCACACTGGTTTTGTCATTACTTTTCTTCAAGCCACCCATCATATGTTTCATAACAAAAGTAGAGTCCCTGAATTGACCTAATTTCTTTTCAAGTTCAACAATTTTGAGTTGTGCATCTGACAACTCTTTGCATTTTTCAGAAATCTCTTTTGTTTTCTCAGCCATCATTTCATGAGCTAAGTCTATGACTTGAAGTTTTTCATTTAGTTTGCAGGTTAAAGAGTCAATTTTACTTTCATAACCTTTTATTTTCTTCAAGTATGAGGATTAATTTCTTTTAGCAAAAAAGTTTGCTTCTTTTATGTTAGACATCTCTCCCACCAGACTTTGGTTTTGAGTAGACAACCTGTCTACCTCACCCTGTAGTTCACGACATTTTAAACACACAGAATTAGACTTTACCTCTCCTGTTTGTTTGTCAAGGTTGGCCATTAGGGCCGCAAGTTGAGCTTCCATTCTCTTGTATTTAGCTTCTTTTTCTTTAGCTTCCTTTTCATAGTCAGACTTTTGCTTTTCTTCTTCAGCATCTTTTGTCTGATCACCCTTCTTTACTTCAACATCCACTTTTGCTTCAGCATTCTCCACTTGAGCTTCAGCATTTTTCACTTCAGATTCAGCATCACTCACAGTAGTTTCAGCCTCATCAACTGGCACTATCTCTGCCATGAATGCCTGAGTGGCACTCTCATTCCCCTGATATCGCTTTTGTAATGCATCCCACATATCCTTTGAATTAGTGTACTTTGTGAAGGTATGCTTGATGCTATCAGGTAAGGACATCTTTATCGCAGCCAAGGCTCTTTTTTCAGCCTCATACATCTTTTTATCATCCTCTTTCATGTTCACATAGTCTGTTCTACGTGGTCTGCCCTCATAATCGTGTGTTGGGTTTATGTACCCATCTTCAATACAGATCCACATGCGTGCATCCTGAGATTCAATGAATGATGTGAAGCTGGCCTTCCATGTAAGATAATTCTCCACCTTCATCATCTTAGGTGCATTCAGATTCAACATGTTTGACATTTTTTTTTTGCCCTAAAAATGAGAGGAATGCAACGGTGCAGACAGTTTCTTCAGATGAGTTACGGATCAATTTCTATTTGCAAAACTGTGAAATTTTATCGACGCTTGCCAAACAAAATTCCACCACTTAATTTCTCTCTTAAATTCGCTGGTTAAACACTTAATTTCGCTGGTCTGTTATGCTGAATCAATTTCGCTGGTTAGCTGCTAAATTCGCTGGTCAGTTACTTGTTCAAATTCGCTGGTCAACGTTCGCTGTTAAGTTCGCTGGTCAATTTCGCGATTACAACGACTGGTAAAGTCGCCGAAAACCGTAATAATTTCGCTGTGGAAAATTATACGGTTACCAAAGTCGCCTTTGGATTTTAACTATGCTGAGAAGTTCGCAGGTCTTAAATTCGCTGGTCCAGTCTGCGGAATTACTTAAATTCGCCTGTTAAATTTGGAAATTCAATCTTTTCGAAACTTTGATGATTTTCCAGAATCGTTAAACAGTTCCTGCAAAATCAAAACACCAAAATCAGTCCAATTTTTTGAAAATTATGAAGAACACGAAGAACAATCTTCGAATCTTCAAATCTGTACAGCCAAATTTCTCAACCAAACAGCCAGAACAATCCTGAAAACCTGCAAATCAGCCAAATCAAGCACACAGATTGATCAAACACAAACAAATTCGCAGAAAAATTATCAGAACTCAAAAATTTCGAAACCCTAATTTCAGGTTTCCAAATTTCGAAAATTTCTTCCTGTTTCTGCAGCCAACAATTCTGAACCGAGCCTTCAAGAGCCTAATGCTCTGATACCAATTGTAGGTCCCCTTGACGTATGGATCTTTCACAGAATTGTCAATCTAATCAAGAGTGCGGAATCCTCTTGATCAGAATATCACAGAAACAAGTAGAAGAACAGCAATCACTTTCAAACTGGGTTTCTATTGATTATCGATTACAAGAATTACAATCAATCAAACCCTAACCAACACTCAATTCGTCCAAGCCTAGAGACTCTCACGAAATTCCTCACAAAACTGTTTTTGCTGATTCACCTAAACCCTAAAGCCTAACCTTGTTTATATAACACAAGGTTTGCTACTTGGGCTTGGTCAACACCACATGGACTGCAAATTGGTCTAAGCCCAATTCGTTTCCCACATCCCCATAAGTATGGGTTTGGTTAGCCCAACATTATAACTAACTATTACAAAGCTAAACCCGCTAACCGTTTGTCGTTTAACTAATTACAAGATATCCAAAGACCAA
Organism: Helianthus tuberosus; assembly: GCA_030545235.1. Classification (NCBI taxonomy): domain Eukaryota; kingdom Viridiplantae; phylum Streptophyta; class Magnoliopsida; order Asterales; family Asteraceae; genus Helianthus; species Helianthus tuberosus. Next base: position 33,117,835 of record CM060424.1, on the reverse strand, counting down.
ATCTAAGCTGTTGTCACAAACATGCACCAACAAAGGTTAAGAATACATGTATAAGTATACCCATCCTTGGGGAAAATATTCTTGAAGGATTATAAAACAAACAAGTTAAAATATATTATTTTAACAAATATTCCAATAATTAATAAATATAAATTTAAGTTAAAATATTTATTATTTTAATAAATAATTATATATTTTGGAATAATATTATAACACCAAGAAATGTAACTCAAGGATACTAAGTCATAACAAATAAGACCAAAAGTCAAGGCACGACCCATCCGTCTAATAAATCATAGCACGCGTGTAGGTAGTCGTGCGACCAAGAAGAAGCTTGAGTTATACCAAGTTACGAGACGCAAGACTGTGAGTTCATGTCCCCCTTTTCTTTTAACTGTTTTCAGTTGTATAACTTCGAGGGTGAAATACATGTTACAAATGATTACGATTACAAATGGTATTGTTAGCTAAGGAATGAACTGTTAGATCATGTGAATGGGTAGGCGATTAACTTAAGACCATTAATCCTTGTATAAGGACCGAGGGGCATGAGTGATAGATCTATTGGGTGTTGCGAGCCCCACCCATGAGCCCGTGGGTTGGACGATGTGGTGACTATGTCGTTCCCGCCGGATGGCCCGGTACGAAATACGCATAAAAGGGTTGAACCTTCCTACACCGTTTCACACATATTAATGTATTAGCTACACATTAACTGATCTGTTCATAGACGCTTTCATACCGGTTTACAAATACATACATACAAATGTTTACAAGGTTATTCGTGCACACATACAAACACATGAACTCGCTCAACTTTTGTTGATGTTTTCAATCTACATGTATTTCAGGAAATTGATGATGGATCTGGTGGGCGTACAAGATTTCAAGTTGTATCTTTAACAAACGATGTCATCCAATGCTGAAGGTTTTGAATCGTGTATTTTATCTTCGATAGGATACATGTTTCAAAGCCTAGTTTTATTAGTGTCTTTTGTTGAAGTCCAGTATGGAACTTAAAACTTTGGTTGTTATGTATTTTAAACTTGAAGTCTTGGTTTGTTGTTAAACAATGTTGGTCATATTATTTTGAAACTCATTAATGGATGAACATCATGGTTTCTATCATATAGTTGTTTGTTATGGTTGAATGCAATGATATTAAGCAAGTCACACGTAACACGCTTCCACAAAAGTCAGGGTGTGACAGTTTGGTATCAGAGCTTCGATTGTAGCGAACTAGGATTCCCTCTCGAGTCTAGACTACAGTCATTAGGGCTCTCTCACGAAAATATTTTTACAACATACTTTTCATTGCATACATAAAACGCCAAGATCCATGGAACAAACGTTTTACAAAAGGCAAGACAAGAAACACGATTGCAAGGTCACAATGGTGGTTTAGTCTGCATGGGGTAGACTAGGAAAGATAGAAAAGTTTCATGAAAGAAGATGTGAATACATGATTAAGTGATGATTGTTTTGTTTGCATATACTGAGTGTTAGTGGTAAATATATGTGCACATGTTATGATTATTATGTTACATGCACCCATGTCTTCCTCTGAGAGTGGGTTATCTGACGCCCATGACCCGACGGCCATCGTTTCGGACGACGAGATTATGCCCGAGCCAGAGATATTTACGTCGGACACCGAGGGTGATTCCGATATGCTGTCCAAGGATGATGACGACTTTCAGTCATTCGTATTACTGGATTTTGGCGATGACTTACCTCTAGCTGATGGCGTTCCTGTTGAGGATCCTTTTGATATTCCTGCTCCTGTCCATGAGCACCTCATCATCGGTCACCCCGATGGTGAGCACATTGTGGCACTGATCCTCGACGCCGTTCCCCTTGTGGTCATTCCTCCTGAGGATTGGCCGTTCGATGACTTGTTTGGCGATGATGTCGATTTATTTGTGGATGGTCCCCCAGCTGACGCCCAGGGCGATGAGGAGATTGATGATGATGATGTTGCTGTTTTGCCTCCTCCTGCTATTCCAGTTGTTGAGTTATCTTCTGACTCCAGTTTGCATTCAGTTTCAGACTCCTTTGAGTCCGTGACTTCCTCAGCCCTGCAGGTGGCAGGACTGCAGCTTGTTGCCATTGATTCCGATGACGACACAGCGATGTCTGCTGCACCACTATCCCCTGCTAGCATCCCCACACCTCCACACGACCCAGAGCCTATCCCTAAGCCAGATCTTGTTCCTTTTGGCCAGCCTGATATTACACCTCTTGACCCTGAGCCGATTCCTGATCATGACCTTGTCCCATTTGGATTACCAGATATCACACCTCTTGTTCCAAAGCCAGTACCTGCACCTATTGATCTCCCACTTGTTGAGCCATTCATTCCACCACCCCCACCCGCTGATGTTGCTCCCGTACCTCTTGTTGAGTCTGATGTTGACCGCACTGATCTACCGATTGTTTTCCTTCAGGACATCCCTGCACCCCGACCAGGGGAGGGTACTTCGAGCCAGCCCCCGAGATATGACCCATATGCTTCAGCAGCTTTCCCTCCGATCCCACCGACTACATCTTTCATTCCCTTTACATCTACACCGCTTGACGAGCCATTCCGATGGTTCCCACCATATACTATGCCCATTTCCGACCCATATCATCCCTCTCATTATGGAGGCTACATGCGGGATGATTTGCTTCTGTCGCTTCAGTTACAGTTTGAGATCTTGAGTCGTAGAGTTCTGGAGCTTGAGCTGACTCCTCTATGCCCTCCACCTTGTCCCTGTCAGTCTACTTTTGTTCCTCCACATTCATCGTCAGCTTCGTTCATACCTCCACCTGCTGCTCCCACACGTATTCTGGGTTTTGATGCCCGCTTCCTTACTGTCGAGCAGCAGATTAGCTATTTGGTTCGCCGTGTGTACGAGCTCAAGGAGGAGCTCGCACATGTTCGCAGTTTGCTTTTCTTCCCTCCTCCTCCGCCGCCATCAGTACAGTAGGTTTTTGGTTTTATGCAGATGCATCACTTTTGGTGAGAGCACTACAATTGAGCCGAGATTGTGAAGACTTTGTAGACCACTTTTTGACTATGATATTTCTGTATATTAACAGACTCATTGGACAAGGGTAGAGTGACCCTATGTCCCACTTGATGTGATACACTTGTAAACAATGTGATTTGTGGTTGGTAATTAATGGAAGCTCAATCGTCATGTTCTCACTAAACACGTTGTTGGGTTACATGTCTATGTTATGATTGTGTTGTTGCATGATTGTTTGATATGATGATTGCTTATATATATGTACATACGACCTCTAGACAACTATTTATTTAGTTAACGTATAAGACCTGACCTATTCAATCTTCTTCTTAGAAGAAGAATGCAGCCGCGAAAGAATACCGATACCAACAACCCTCTGCCTATGACAGAGGCGGAATTACAAGAGCGCATCTCACAGGCCATCGCACAGCACGAGGCCCTTCGCTCCGAACACAGCGGAGGTACCTCAGGGAATAACCCACCCAACAGTAATGTTTAGTCACCTAAGACACATTACAAAATGTTTGGACATTTCCAAGTGTGCTTTGCTAATGCCTTATGTGAATGATGTTGCTTGTGTTGCAGGTTGTACCTATAAACAGTTTTTGGGCTGCAAGCCCCTGAATTTCGATGGCACTGGGGGTGCCGTCGCTTTTGTGCGCTGGGTGGAAAAGACGGACTCTGTTTTGAGGATGAGTAAATGTGCTCCAGAGCATCAAGTCACGTACATTTCTGGACTGTTTCTAGACGGAGCATTGTCATGGTGGAACCTTCAGGTTCAGACGTTGGGTGAGGCAGCTGCGTATGCGTTGACGTGGAATGAACTGAAAGAGCTGATGTGTAAAAAGTATTGTTCTCGGGCAAAAATCCAGAAGTTTGAAACTGAATTCTGGAACTTGAAAATGGAAGGCCCGAAGGTGGCGGAATATGTCCAGAGATTTCATGATTTGTCCAGAGTTGTCCCTTATTTGGTGGAACCAGAGTTTAAGAGGATAGAACGATTCATCTGGGGATTGGCACCTCAGATTCTGAGCATGGTGACAGCACCAAAGCCTCCAACAATTACCGATGCTATTGACTTAAGTGTGGCGCTCATTGAAGAAGCAGTTAGGTTGGGAAAATTTTCAATCTCTGAGGAGAAAAAGGAGACTCATGAGGAGTCATCTGGAGATAACAAGAGAAAGTTCACAAATTTCAAGAAGGGTACTCGGGCAAATAACAACAACAATGCCAAAAAAGCGAAGGGACACTAATCGGCCAGCTGAGGTACAGACTGGCGCAGGGAATGCTGAAAAGGGAAGAGGGTACCTGGGTAACCTACCTAAGTGCAACAATTGCCAACGTCATCATACCGGACGATGTAGGTATGGAAAATGTGATAACTGTGGCAAGGTGGGACATGCCAAGGAGACGTGTTGGCATGGTGCTGGACGTGGAAATGGAAATTCGGAGGTAATGGAAATCACGGGGGAAACAACAACAACAACTATCAGGGCGGAAATGGTAGTGATCAAGGACGTGGTCAAGGTTGTTTTAACTGCGGTGACATAGGGCATTTCAGGAAGGATTGCCCTAAAAACAATCAGGCACGTGGAAGAGTGTTCAACATCGGAGCTAGGGAAGCACGCCGGGATCCAAACGTGGTTACCGGTACGTTCCCTATTAATCAACGTTATGCATCTGTGCTGTTTGATACTGGTGCCAATTTTAGCTTCGTATCTCTAGACTTTAAGAACACACTTGGTTTAGTTGCTAGTAAGTTAGACATCCAGTATTCAATAGTATTGGCTAACGGGAAGTTAGTAGAGACGAATGAAGTGATTAGAGGTTGTGTTATAGAGCTTGGAGATATCCCTGTGGTAAGGGAATATCCTGAGGTCTTCCCCAAAGACTTGCCAGGATTACCTCCTCAACGACAAGTCGAATTCCACATTGACTTGGTTCCAGGCGCCGCGCCTGTAGCCAAGGCACCTTATCGACTTACGCCTTTAGAGATGCAAGAGTTATCCACGCAGCTTCAGGAGTTATTAGATAAAGAATTCATAAGGCCGAGCTTCTCACCTTGGGGAGCTCCAGTGTTGTTCGTAAAAGAGAAGGATGGTAGCTTTCGAATGTGCATCGACCACCGGGAGTTAAACAAGCTAACCGTCAAGAATCGGTATCCCTTACCGAGGATTAATGATTTGGTCAACCAACTGCAAGGATCCAGTTACTATTCCAAGATTGATCTTCGATCAGGTTATCATCAGTTGCGGATTCAGGAAGAAAGTATACCGAAGAACAGTGAGTCAAAAATTTGTTTTTAGACATGCGCTAGCATTGTGTTTTATACACGGTACACAAAACAGATACACATAGAATACAAAACTTTGAGAGTTTAGGAAACATGCACTTAGGACCTTCGGGAACTTATGTCGAAGTTCATTAAAGGTTATCACGTAGGAACCACGTCTATTAACTCGGGAAAACACCATTATTCTGTCGTGTATGCTATTTTAGTTAACTGAACAGGTTAACTACTTAAATTTCTTTTATTGAAATTCCCACTTTTGCATCTAGCGATGAAGGGGTATGGTCCCAAAAATGCCGCGCAGACCATCCAGGACGCGCGTTGGACCATACTCCTTAATCACTTCGATGATCAACCTTTAAACCCGCGCGGGATGCTCCAGCAGAGCCTAACCCCGCGCGAGGTCCAAACAAGAGATAACATCAAATTCCATACTTAGCAAGAGCCTTCATCTCCTGTAACCTTGCACGGGCTACTTACTTGCTCAGCAAAGATCGCGCAGGAGACGAAGCGCAAGGACACTTTAGAAAGTACCAAAGGTACAAGTGGCAGAGAAATAAGCCAATCAGCGTCCTCCAGGCTGTGCTCTATCGTGCTCCACGATCGTCTGACGTGCAGGAGACAGAAAGTACACAAGGACGCCTATGTGGCACCAATCAGGGGGCGGCGACACCTGCCCCATGATCTCCACTTACCTGCTGATGGCAGAGGGACAACAAGGCCGACAACTGAGACACGTGGCTCCAATCACGGTGCGCCAGCACCGGAGATCTTCTAGAAGACACTAACGGTCGATACCAGCGAGACAAAGAGCATATTCTCTGGTTGTCGCCTTCCGGCCCAAGGCCCATCAGCCCACCTCCTCTTACACCTCTCCGGCTATAAATAGAGACCTCCATGCACAGGTTAAACATTCCATTCCCTCTACTCTCACTCTTAACACACAATTATTTCCTCAAAGCAGATATTTATTCTCACGCCGGAGTCTGGTTAAGAGGAAAACCCCCATATTCCCCTCTTAACGAGCTAATGGTGTTCTGTTTTGCAGGAACATCTGATCGAATCGGAGCTCAGAAAGTTAAAAAGAAGATTAACCATTATGAAATGAACATAAACCAAACTAATTAACCCTAAGATTAGTTCCGTGTTTCTTCAAGCAAGTAGATTTTTACATCCCTACTCCTCTTAATGGTAGTTGTATCATGACAATTTTCTTCATTCGAGTGAACACTCATTTGCTTCGGTTCTTGATCATTTCATACGTTACACATGCATCGTTTGATACGCATGTGGCTTCCCTTCGAATGATCGTTTTCATCAAAGTTACAAATATTATTTCGCTATATCCAGTTATTGCCATGTGACTTGGATAATCTGCATTATTGTAAGTGTTGACTCCTTGATATCGAGTCAACAAAACCACCTTGAAATTTCTTTCCCTTCGAGTTACATACATGGTTTATCTTTGTAACCACGTCGAAATTTCCTTGTCGATACGTATATTTATTGTTGGATTGCGCCGAAACCAAGTTCAATTGTTTGAACTTGTCCATTACACATATTCAATTCAAGACACCATATGATGTATTGAAAACATCATATTCAAATTCGTTTTAACAGGCGTTTCATTTGTTCCGAGTCGTAGTAGACTTGTTCGGTCTACGGTTCCATTAAGTCGTTTGTTGATTTCGATACCTTGTGGTGGTGTTTTCGCTAAATTTAAGCTTGTGCTAATCTCGTTTACACATCTCATGAACGGATTTAATTATTTATTTATTGACTTGCTCAAAATCCGCTCTGATTTATCATATTAAAGCAGTCTTAACGCAATTGTGTGTTAAGACAATGGTGCATAAATTCATTTTATATTCCTGTGTACCTCCTAACGGTTCTTTCATTATTAAGCGAATGCTTTGCGATATTTATTGCTTTTTCATCTTCGATCGAAAACAGTAGGTCTTCGATGTCCCATATTCAATTGAAAATCCTTTGATGTCGTTTGAATCAAATTTTCAGATTTGCTTCATTGCACTTTCATTTGATTTCAAACACGGTGAGCCTGTTCGGTCACCGCTATTATTGAATTATTTCATTCACTACGACACCTTGTGGCGTCGGTATAAACTTGTAGCTTATGTTAATCATGGTCAACCGTTTCATACGAAACTACGTATACTTTTCGTTTGACTCGTCTTTTAAGCACTCTTAATGCAACTACGAATTAAGACGATGATACACCCAGTTCAGTTGTGTTTCATTTCGGTGTATTCTCGCAATTCAATAATGTCAACACACTAATTTTATCCATTTATTTGTTCGAAAGTTGACGGATCATTTTCATGTTACTATTACATTTGAGCTTGCTAATTCTGAGTTCATCCAGCGGATGCTATTGTTTCTAGAACTCATTTGCATATTGTGAACGATCGTTTGGAATTCTATTGGTCGAAACTCCTCTTTTGCTGAACCCCTGTTAACTAAGTCACACTAGTTAGTACGTCTGTACGCTTCGTTTCCTTGACATCAAGCTCTGAAACACATACATTTTAACCGTTGGGTTCTTATTGTTGTAATGCCCTTGAATTCACCTAATTCGAATAAGTCTTGATTTGATTTCATGGTTAGTCACCTTGGTATTATTCATACCTATCTACGCATAACGTAACTCTAAGGAGTTAACGTGGCCTAAATTTTGAGGATGAAATTTTCTTAACGGGGGGAGAATGTGACAACTGTCAAAATTTCATGTATCCGTACAATAATTAAACAATAATTTGTACTTTAATGACTGTGCTGATTCAAAATTAATGACTTGAATTGTAAGGACCTTCAAAAATGTCCCCAAACGACCCGTAAGTAAAAACCCGGACCACTGCAAAAAATCAAGAAAATCAAATTTCTGGTCTTCAGGCGGGCCGCGTAAAGGTAAGCTTAGCCTTACGCGGGCCGCGTCAAAGCTTTGTTGACCAGATAAGCGTTCCCGATCCACGTGTCACACACGTGGCATGCCTACTGATGACATGCTAGCCCTAGTCTACGACTAGGTGTCCCTCGCGGGCCGCGTAAAGGTCTTGAAGGGGCTTACGCGGGCCGCGTAAGACCCATTTTTCAGCTATAAATAGGTTTGGTCACGAGCAGTTCACTGGTGTCGAAAGTTTTGATAAAAAACGAAGATTCACTGCTCAAATTCGAAATTTAGGGTATCAAGATGCTGCTACGATACAGGGTATTAACTCGATCGCTGCTACGATTCAATGTCCGATCGATTGAAACTATCCGATGGATGTTTAAGTGCTGCCCAAATTAGGGCTATACTTTGTCATTCGTCATGAATTCGATGGATGTTTAAGTGTTGCACTTTGTCATTCGCTGTGAGGGTTTTAATCTCGTGAGTTATCGTAAATGCTGTATTAGTTACTGACCTAGTTCGTGTGCATTGTTATTTAAATTAGGGTACAAGGCTAATCAGTAGGCTAAACTCTGCCCGTTTAAATCTGCAAAGTGAGTCATTCTCTTTTTATCAATAATGTTTTACAATACTCCAATCATTTTCAAAAGTTATAATTACAGGGTTTAAGTCGTGGTTATCTTGAATCACTGGCTAGTGGGGTATTGTGCACATTACTAATTTCTCATGGTTAGGCTAATAAATCCTAACATTGATAATCATCGCTACTTGGGTGAAAGGACCCAATAGTGGTATGACCATCGTCACCAGGAGGTGACACGGCGCCAGATAAAAACAAGATAGAAGCCATTGTAATCGCTCTTATGCTGTAATTTATAACTATGTGTCGTTTTATCAAATTTGAGTGACTCGCCAGTATTTCCCCGCTGATAAAATATTTTTAAAACATGTTTCAGGCGACCTGCTGTGATTCAAGGAAAACGTGCTACGGAGCACTAACAAGCTTGAAGTGGTGGCTCAGTTAAAATAAATAAACATGTTTTGTAAACCAGGGAATTTCCTCGTGAAATTCCTCAATTGTAAATTACGGGGTTGATCCCGAATTATGAAATAAAATAATCGGGCATTTTCAAGTTTTAAGAGATCCTGTTAAATCTTCCGCTGTCAACTCAATTAATTAATTAATACCACGGGTTTCTGTCCCGCGGCTCCTAGACTGGGTAAAACCGGGACGGGGTCGTGACAAAAAAAGGTGGTATCGGAGCCACTGATTTAAGCCAATTAAGTATCTAGAAATACTTAATTTTCCTGATTACCATCATGTGATTATGTGTTTTTATTTGATTATTTGTTAGTTACAGTATGCGTAAGCAAAGAATTTCGGACATCTATCGTCAATTAGATAGTTCACCAAAAGACAAGGGAACTTCATTTCAATCAAATTCCTCAAGATACTCAGCAGATACTGAGGAAGAAATATTTGTTCGTAAGACACAGTTTGAGAAACCACTTACCACTAAGAAAAGAAGTTGGATTATTAGAAAAAGTCAAGAGAAAATAAAGAAGTCACAACCAAAAGGAGTGATGATTAATAAGGAAACTCAGGAAATAGGCAATAACCCACCATGGGAAAATGAATTAGATGAACAGTGGACAAATCTTTATATGTTAGCCACTACAGCAGTAAATGTTAACTATTAGAGTAATCGCCAAACCAGTACCAGCACCTATGTCACCTACAAGCCAGAATAAACTTTACATAAACTCATGTTGAGAATAATACTTAATTTTCTGATTGCCATTCTGTGATTCTGTGAAAATTTAATTTATAAAATTTTAACTTAGAATTTTGTGTGTGTTTCTTCATATATGCTAAACAGCATGAATTAGTTGTCTGAAGCTCTTCAGAATCTCAATCTCTATTCTGTGAATGTTGAAGTTTCCAGAGACTTTACTGGTTATTTGACCGACGTTAATGAACCTATGGAATTTCAAGCCCAACCTCCGGAGAAACCTAAGCCAAAGAAGAGAAGAAGACTTATAGGATGGAGCGTGTGCGCAGGAAGAAACCAGCGACACCGAAAGTTATAAAGACGAAGGATACCAAAGATAAAGGCAAAGGAATAGAGATTGGGGAAAGTTCCAGGCAAGACTAGGAAATGCCATCTTGGGAAGAGCTGGATCATAAACTGGCACTTAGTGACCTCATCGGACCTGCCGATGCAAATCTCTTTAATTACCCAGCGGAAGCACAACTTCCAGTTGATCTAGAGCCTGAGATCCCAGATCCTATTATCCACACCCAACCGCTACCAGCAGAGTTAGAAGAATGGTGGACCACTGACTGGCAGTTTCAAAATCTCTTAAATAACCCTAATACCTTTTTCTCTCGATTTGACCCTGATCCTCCACTACACCCACCAATGAGCAATGAGAACTTGGCTGAACTCCGCCATTATAGCGAAGAGCTAATTGATGCAGGGAATCGAATTCGAGATGTGGGGGGAGAGGATCACCTGGAAATACGACGAAAGGGAGCGTCGTTTTTGAAATGCCAGCTGACGGTGGTTGTGTGGTTGTAGGAATGCGTGTTTAATAGTAATAATATAATCATAAAAATATACTTATGTGTAATAACTTAAAAATAAAACTTTTGTAAGATAACCAGTGTGTACGGATGCCTATTATAATATATAAAAATCGAAACGTCGAAAAATCGACAATTTTGGATATAAGTGTTGACATGATTATGTGCGATTATTTTGTTATGCTTGGTTGTTAATTATTTTATGCTAATCACTTATATAAATTAATTACCAGATGGCACACGCTGGTAATGAACCCGTTAATGAAGTGAATCAATCTGAGCAAAACAATGAAGACCAATTTCTGAATAGGCAAGATATCGAGAATATCGTTGCTCAGGGAATAGCCAATGCTATTCCAGCAATCCTTGCTGCTGCCCGAAATCCAGTTGAACCTCAACAAATTATTCCTAGCAAACGTACACACGGAGATAATTTCAGTAATAGTGTAAACGGAGGCGGCAATCATACTAATAATGACAACGATGAGATACAAGCCCCACTCCTTAAGAAAACGAAAGCTGCAACGCCTGGTTGCACTTACAAGGAGTTTCTTGCCTGTAAACCGGTTGAATTTGCAGGCAACGAAGGGGCGACTACTGCACTGCGTTGGTTAGAGAAAACCGAAGCAGTAATTAAAATAAGTAAATGTGCCGAGGAAGACAAGGTCATGTACGCGTCACATCTTTTTAAAGAAGGGGCGCTAGAATGGTGGAATACAGTACTACAAGCCAAGGGAAGCGATGTGGCCTATGCCATAAGTTGGGAAGAATTTAAGCGACTGGTGGAAAGAAAATTACATCCCGAGTATGAAAAGGAACAAATGGCGAATAAATTCTTGAACCACCGAATGGTGGATGTAGACTGTCGAGGGTATACTTCGACATTCTTCGAGTATGCTAGAGTTGTACCTACCCTGGCTTCGCCAGAGCCGGTGCTTATTTCCCGCTATATTTGGGGATTGATTGGCGAGATTCGGGATATCGTCAAAGCTGCGAGACCCCGCACTATTGGCGATGCTGTGGAATTAGCTAACACCCTAACTGACGGGCTGGTGCGCACAAGAGAAGAAAACCGGAAAAAGGAAGTGGCCCAGAAGATTTCCCAAGGATTCCGTATGGTTAACAGAAGTAATTTCAAGAAAAAAGGAACTGGGCAATCTTCCACTGTTCCATTTTGCAATACCTGTAAAAGAAAGCATTTTGGTAGATGCAAAGGGTATTGCAATTTCTGCAAAATTCCAGGGCATCAAGAGGAAGACTGCAGGAGGAAGAAATCAACAATCTGCTACAACTGTGGAGAAGCTGGACATTTTAGGCCAGACTGTCCAAAATTGGTCAAACCAGCTGATAACAAAGCCAAACCTGCAGAAGGAACTACCAAGAAAAATGCAAGAGCCTTCCAGTTAACTACTCAGGAAGCAGAGCTAATCCCTGACGTGATAGCTGGTACGTTCCTAGTTCACGACGTTTATGCAAAAGTATTATTTGACTCTGGTGCAAACCAAAGTTTTATAAATACTTCATTTTGCCAAGCACTTAACTTACCCTTAACCAACCTTAGGCAGATTTTTACAGTCGAAACGGAAGATGGGAATTCTGTTAACATAAATAAAGTTTTGGAAGAAGGAAAGATAGAACTTTCAGGCCATAAATTTTCTGCAAACCTGTTACCTATGAATTTAGCCGAATTCGATATTGTGTTAGGAATGGATTGGTTAGTAGCCAACCATGCTCGAATTCTTTGTGATAAAAATTCCTTAGAAATTCATACACCCACAGGGGAAATAGTGGTGATTACAGGAGATAAGCCACGTAAACCAATGAAATTCATTTCAGTAATGAAGTTGGCCAGTTATTCAAGAAAACAAGAAGTAGTGTATATGATTTCGGTAATCATTAACACAAAAGGTAAGGAACTTAAAGAAATTCCTGTAGTAGCAGAATACCCAGATGTATTCCCAGAAGAACTACCAGGATTACCACCCAATAGGGAAGTAGAATTTAGAATTCATCTAATTCCTGGAACTACACCGATAGCCAAGGCACCTTATCGGTTAGCACCCACTGAAATGCTAGAACTGAAAAAGCAGTTAGATGAATTACTAAGCAAAGGATTCATACAACCTAGTTCATCCCCTTGGGGAGCACCAGTGTTGTTTGTAAAGAAGAAGGATGGTTCGATGCGAATGTGTATTGATTATAGGGAATTAAATAAGGTTACAATTAAGAACCGATACCCATTACCAAGGATTGATGATCTTTTCGATCAACTTCAAGGAGCTAGATATTTTTCTAAAATAGATTTACGCTCCGGATACCATCAATTGAAAGTACAAGAAGAAGACATACCTAAAACTGCTTTCAGAACTAGGTATGGTCCTTACGAGTTTATAGTCATGCCCTTTGGACTAACAAATGCTCCTGCAGTATTTATGGACATGATGAATAGGATCTGTAAACCGTACTTGGATAAATTTGTAATTGTCTTCATCGATGATATACTCATTTATTCCAAAAGTCAGGAGGAACATTGTGAGCACCTGCATGTACTCTTAACTTTGTTAAGAAAAGAGAAGCTTTATGCCAAATTCTCTAAATGTGAATTTTGGCTACAAGAGGTACAATTTTTAGGACACATGGTGTAAGTCCCAAAACTACACAATCGGATATCAAACACTAATCAAAGCGCGGAATACTGAGAAAAGTGTAGAAGAACAAGAACAAACAATCGATTATAACAACCAAGGTGCACACGGTTTCTAGAGAACCGTCTGGTACACCAACACAGAAATCGTAAATACTGAAGAACCTCTAAAAAATGTCTAACCTAATAATGAACTAGGTTCACCCTATTTATAGTTACATAGGGTGACCTAGTTACAGACTGGGCCAGGCCCACATGCACAATATTACTATCCAAACAAGCCCAAATCACTAATTTAGCCCACATGGCTTATCCCATTATTATCTAACCCACTACAAGGCTAAGCCCAATAGCCTATAATTGTGTTTGATAAAGATAAGCGTAAACCTACCTAATTATAGGGCCTTACAATATCCCCCTAGGTTTATGCTATCTTTATCAAACTGTTGTCTTTGTCATATCTCTGTGGGAAGGTACTTCATCTTTTAATCTTCAAACTTGGGCTCTTTGTTCTTCTTAAACACGATCAGCTTTGCTTGAAAATCTTGTTGAAAAGAATGCAAGAGGAGGATTTTAAGCAAATCTTTTCTTTGTCAATATCTTCTCTTTCAAGCAGGTTCATAGGTACTTCTTCAAATGTACTATCACTGTCAGATGATGACTCATATCTGGTACTTCTGACTCAGGCACATCTTGTTGTTGTGATGCTTCAAACTTTGTCAGCAGCCAACAACATCTCAATCTCCAGCAACCCCTGTTTCTTGATTTGAAATTTTAAATTCTGCACATACTCAGAAAATCATAAGCAAACATTTGTATGCAACAGAGGAAAGTACCACATGAACATTGTGGTATATCCAAGTATTTGTACTCGGATTTCACAATTCAAATTTTATTCAATTATGATGATCAATCAAATCTTCAAGAACGGTTAAATTTTTTAATAAAACAAAAAACACTCTATTTTTGGATTTTTTTTAATTTTATAAAAATAACACACTATTTTTGGATTTTTGATTTTTTTTTTAAATCTAACGATATAAACTGAAACACAAATAAACAAAGAAGCTAATATACAATTACAGTTGCAATGGGATCAAATCACAGTGTTTCAGGCTAGACTACACTTATCAACACTAATTTACTTTGGGTGATCCGAGCGATTGCCAGTATATTTGTCCCCTCAAACTTATCTCCCTAGGCCTTTTTCAAGTGATGGTCTTCAATCACTATCAAATCCCGGAATTTTAGATTTTGAACACGCTATCATACATGCAGTTTCCCTACTACATATTTCACAAGCCCGTTCTAGGATTCTGAAACCTTGACTGGGACTGGATTGAGAAGAGAACAGAATAGATCATTTGCAGAGATGGATATAATATACAGATCAAATGAGTTTTCTCAATTTGATATAGGTTTTTTTTAGTTTCTTTTGGGCACTAGAGGGCCTCTTTCGGGTGTAATTGATATATAGCGCGACAACGTACAGCTAGGTCTTTGCTCACGCAAAACAGAAGCTGACGTTGCCTAGCACCTCCAGGTCTTTGCTCACGCAAAACAGAGGAGATACACGAGTTGGTCAGAAAAGATTTCAGAACTAGAACAAAATTGTGCGTATCGGGACGTCAGACACGCATTCAAATAGCCATGTCCTAATTCCAAGTGACGTTCTTTCCTGAGGTCATAGAATAATTTTAGCGTTCTGCACAGAAGCAGTTAAAGAATCCAGCTATCAGGATAAAGCCTACCAACATATCGCTCTAGAGTCAGACCGTTTCAATACTGGTCTTACATGAGTCAGCCTTAATCCACATAGTGAAAATTCATTTCATTTCCCATTTATGCAACAAAATATTTTTGATTTTTTTGTTTTTCCTTTTTTTTTGTTTTTCGAATGTTTTTGTATTTTCTCATTTTCTCATTTTTTTAAAATTTTTAAATATATTTACAGACATATATCTCTGAATATCCCCCTAAATTTGTGCGTAAATCTAACGCGCAAATTTACCTAACAACAAAAACATATGTACAAAGAGAAACACAAAAGAAAATGAAAATATTTTTGTTGTTTTTGCCTAACCGTTCCATCATAAGATTTAAGACTAATCAATGTCGTAATTAGAATACGAAATTCAAATTTGTACCTTTTCGCTGATCCTGTCTTACCTCCTTTATCTCCTTCAAACAGAACATATCAACTGTAAATAAATATACATTTTTGCAACAGTGAGATGTTACCCGTTATGTCTCTGGAACAACCGCTATCAACATCCAAGGATTGTCAACAGCTCCTCCTTGGTTGTCCCTGAAAAGTAAGGAGATTAGTAAGACATTGGTACCCAGGCCATCGTGGTCCTGGGTATTCCTGAAGCATCAACGTAAGATACTTCTCTAAAGCACATGTTCCCTTTTGATGCAAGGACTGGTGATGTTGCTGCTTTGTGTTTTGCCCTCCAAACTTGTTTAGACTTTTCTAATTTGTTAGGTGCCTTGGGCAAAACAGTTTTCTTTTCAACCCTTTTATTTTTCAAAACTTGTTTAGGTTTCAAAGTTTGTTTTCGTTTAGCTTTTGCAGCATTCCAGTCCCCATCAGATGGTTTAACCTTGGGACCCTTATACATCATTGCCTTAGGTTTTTCAACCTTCATCGGCTTAGAATAAGATCTATCCCTAGGTGTAACCCTCTGATGCTGTGTATAGTACGGCACATAGGGACGATGTGTGTAATTCCTTGCAATGTGACCGGGTATGCCGCAGTTGTAGCATGTTTGCTTCTTTACGTAAGGAGCATATCCCGGTCCATTTAATCCAACTGATGCTAAGTATGAGTTATAACACTTGTTGGATGATTTGTGTGGAGTTTGTTCAGTCTTTCTCCCCTGTTTCATCTGTTTATGTTTACAACAGTTAGCACATTTAGTGGATTTAGCATTTTCATTCCTAACTGTTGGCTTTGGAGGCACATATTTGTTTGAAGGGCCTCTCAAAGCTGCCTCAGAAGCATCCTTTCTCACATAAGGAGGAGCATCAGCAGACAAATTTGATGTTTTTGGACAAACATCGTCAGCTTTTTGACAAACAATATCATCCTCCTCAACCCAATCCTCTACTATTACTTCATCTGCACATGAAGTAGAAGCATCAATAACGTTCACACAATTTAAATCAGGGACTGGCCTTGTTGTTTCAATTTCAGACGTTGTGGGCTCAGTCACTGTTTCACTGGTTGATTCAGCTGAACCACCTGAGTTACATTCCTTTTGTAGTGGCTCTGCTGAATCCTCTGCTGCTCAGTCAGCTGCTTCAGAAGACTCACAGCTGGATTCACTAGATTCAACTGATTCCAATTTCTCAGAATCAGTTGCTTCAGGTGATTCACATTTGGAGTCAGATGGAGCAGGTGGCTCAGATGCTACTATTGTTCGTTCTGATTCAACTATTTCAGGTGATTTGTTACTAGACTCGGCTGAATCAGCTAACTCTGACTTTTCACAGTTAGCTGTCTCCGAGGAGTCAAATGACGAATCAGATGAAACAGTTGACTTAGTTCATTCAACATGGCTCTGATACCAATTGTAAGTCCCAAAACTACACAATCGGATATCAAACACTAATCAAAGCGCGGAATACTGAGAAAAGTGTAGAAGAATAAGAACAAACAATCGATTATAACAACCAAGGTGCACACGGTTTCTAGAGAACCGTCTGGTACACCAACACAGAAATCGAAAATACTGAAGAACCTCTCAAAAATGTCTAACCTAATAATGAACTAGGTTCACACTATTTATAGTTACATAGGGTGACCTAGTTACAGACTGGGCCAGGCCCACATGCACAATATTACTATCCAAACAAGCCCAAATCACTAATTTAGCCCACATGGCTTATCCCATTATTATCTAACCCACTACAAGGCTAAGCCCAATAGCCTATAATTGTGTTTGATAAAGATAAGCGTAAACCTACCCAATTATAGGGCCTTACACATGGTGAATCACGAAGGCATTCACGTAGATCCTGCTAAGATAGAAGCAATCACCAAATGGAAGGTCCCTCAATCAGCTATGGAAATTAGAAGTTTTCTAGGGTTAGCCGGATATTATAGGCGGTTTATTAAGGATTTTTCTAAGATAGTCGTGCCATTAACTAAGCTAACCTATAAAGCAGCTAAGTTTGAATGGGGACCTAGACAAGAAGAGACCTTTAGGATTTTGAAGCAAAAGCTAACAAACGCCCCAATTCTTGCCTTACCTGAAGGGACAGAAGACTTTGAAGTTTATTGTGATGCTTCTAAGTTAGGATTAGGAAGTGTGCTAATGCAACGCAAGAAGGTAATTGCATATGCATCAAGACAATTGAAAAAGCACGAAGAAAACTATACGACTCATGACTTAGAATTAGGAGCCATAATTTTTGCCCTTAAGATTTGGAGACACTATTTGTATGGAAGTAAGTTTACTGTCTATACAGATCATAAGAGCTTAAGATACATATTTGGACAAAAAGAATTGAATATGAGGCAGTGAAGATGGATGGAGATTCTAAGTGACTACGACTGTGATATTCAATATCACGAAGGAAAAGCAAACGTAGTTGCAGATGCATTAAGTCGTAAGTATCATGAAAAGCAAAAGCGAGTTCGTGCTCTTAGATTAAGTCTATAATTAGACTTAATGGAACAACTGAAAAATATTCAAGAAATAGCAATCAAGGATGATGCTGAAGGAATTGAAGGATCGTTATCACGACCAAACGAGTCGTTCAGAAGAGTTTTTCCTCAATACGAGAGGCGGAAACAAACGTATCGAGTTGATTCAGCTTGCAATTCACTTTAAACTGTCTTTTGATTGATATAACAACGTTTTACAGCGAATTGACACTTCGGCAGCAGTTCGGTACTGAAACCGGAAAGTTACAAATGAAATCTCAAAGCACCTATTTATAGGCAAGGCTATTTCGCACGGAATAGTCCAAGCGAAATCAAGTTCACACGAAATGACTATTTCGTACGAAATACTCAGTTGATTTCGTGCGAAATACCCCATTCTCATTTCGTGCGAAATACCCACCTTTCACTTTTTCTCGAATAACGTGCCCTGATCTTTCTACAAAAATACAAGACTCGATACAAGACGAAGTCGACAGACGTATGCACCAACAGACTCCCTCTCGGATGTTGGCAAAGTCTTCAGTGTCGAGTCTTCAATCTTCAGTCTTTATTAGTCTTCTCGTGCTTTCCAAAGTATCTGACAATGTAAGCATCCTTAATCTCTGTCTTCTTTTCATCTCCAGGATCTCACCCTGGCTCTTACCTCACTCTAATTCTCTTGATCAGATCTTTTGATTTCTTAAGTTCATCAGCATCAACAGTTCTAATATCAGAACCTGGCTCACATTCTGCTCAGGATCAAATCCTGGCTCTCTCTATTTACAAACTCCTCAGGAATCGAAACCTAGCTTTTACTCATACCTGCACAAACTCTACCTCCCAACAAATTTCACAAATTTAAAAACTTGCAGATATTAATCAATCAATAAATGATTTTACAATGTTAATCTCTGATGAACCACTTGTAGAAAAAACATTTTTCTTTCAAATTCTTTTCTTATTTCAAACAAACTCCCCCTTTCTTGATATCCATCATATTTAGCACTCGGAATTTTGAAAATCAGCTTTCCAACATCAGTTATCGAAAATAAGATGAAATAAAATCTTTTTGTATTTTTCAAAATTTATGCTAAAACACACTTAAAATCTTTTTGGATTTTTGATTTTCAATGAAATGCATTAAAGAAAAATTTACATACAATATTTTTGTGAGTTTGTGTAAGAGGATCATATCACTTTATGAAACAAATCACCAACACCGTTAAGCTTTAAACATTTTCAGTTCTAAACGATTCACGTAGATTGTCAGTATACTGATCCACTTAAATTTTCACACAAATTTCAATTGTTCTGAGATACGAGATTAGTGTTTTAAAGACTTAAACTTATATGCGTGTCCCACTTCAGAATATACTCCCGTATCCAGATCCCAATATTCAGTCTTACAGGTGAGTATACCTAGATGATATCTGTAAAGGGTTAAATGCGAGGGCCATGAGAGCTCAGGCTATTGCTTCCGCAAAATCAGAGAGATGATGGCTTCGACTTTAGGTGTGTTCCCTTTAGAGAATCTTTTCTTCAACAGCACATGATTAGCATTTTGCAATGTTTCATCATTTTTTATGCTGAGGGGGGTGCTATATTTCAAGCAAGCGAAAAGTATTATACGGGGACTAGGCCATTGCTTCCGCAAAATCAGAAGTCCTGGGATAATACCCCAGATATCACTAAGCATAAAGACCTAGTATCTCAGAAAGAGGGACCTTTCAAACAAGATTTCGGGGGTTACCCATATATCCGAGAGATGTTCCCCACAAGATAAGTAAGTTTGAAATTTAGGTTTATATCTCGAACACAATCTACTAAATGTGTAAAAACCTACTAGCATATCATCAGTGAGACCGTTTATCACATTTGACTTTCCAAATCTTTAGCATGCTGTGATAGTTCACTGATGTACTATCATTTCCTCTTTATTCAACAAAACTCATTTTTGATTTTTTCATGTTTTTGACTTTTTCAAAATTTTCTAATGTTTTTGGATTTTCTGAAAAATTTCTTACTCCCCCTAAAATTCAAAATCATTTAAAGAAATATATGAAAACAAACTATACAAGTAAAATAACAACTGATATCGAATCGCTTCAAATCTCCATTCACTTGGCATAAACAATGAGAACTCCCCCTTACAACAAACTATTTTCCCATTATGATTTCAAAACACTTAAGTTTGTTTTAATCAAAATGGTTTTTTCGGAAAATTAGTTTTGTTGGGGTTTCATCACATTGTTTTTTTAAAAAATACCACTTGTATGAATGATAAATCAAGTACAATTTAATGTCCTTGATTAACCACTTGTATGTGAAAACCTTCTTCAACCAATTGAAGGAATAACCAATAACTTCTAAAAATCTTCACAAATACATTTTACCAAGAATAATGCCGATTCCTGCTCCACGCTTACCAACCTGGGAGCTCCGGCAAGTCTAGAGTTTTAGTCATAATAGGTTCTATCCCAGTTACCAACCTGGGATGACCTATCTTCACCTGGTTTCTTCGTTTTCTTCTCATAAAATTCCTTTACCCCTTTGACCTTCCCGTCAACCATTTTTCCAAAAATATTTTGAACTTTGGGGCTAAAGGCTTTTTCAACATCAAAATCTTTCTTTTCAGAAAAGAATTGATTTGAAATCTTAACTTTTCCAACTTTTTGTCTAAAATTTTCAGCCCTCAATGGTGTAAATTTTGCATCATCCATTGCCGGGACTGACTTTTCATCTTTTAGAACAACATGTGGCTTATCTGACTTTGTGGAATCAGATTCATCGCCAGAAGATAGCTCCTCTGATTTTGGTGAATCAGAATCATTGCTAGAACTATCATCAGATTTCTTAATAACCCACTTGTGATTGTCAAGATTCACTTTTCTTCTGTAAAAACTTTTTGAACACTCACCAACTTCAAACTTTGAATTTTTTAAAAATTTAAATTGTTTGGTTGGTGGTTCATTCTCAACCATCTTTTCTTTCAGTTTAAGAGAAACTCCCTGTTTTGTTTGGATTGCCTTTGAACAATTCCTGGCAATATGACCAACTACTTTGTAGTTAAAACAGATCCTCGTCTCCTTCTTTTGAACAACACCATTCTTCATTTCTTCTTGCTTCTTTGCAATGAACTCTTTGTTTGATTGTTTCCAGAATGGGCTTTTTTGTTCTTCCTCAGCACTTGTCCCTGAAACAAATACAGTTTTTGTTTTAGAAATTTTATCATTTTTATGATCTTCAGGTGGAATAAAACCAAGTCCTTTTCTTTTGAAATTACCGTTATGGTTTGGTTTCTTTTGAAAACCAGAACCAGAACTGTAACCCTTTTTCTTGTTTAACCTTTGTTGTACCCTTGAAGTGTATTTTTTAGGTTTTTCAGACAGATTTACATCTTTTATTTCAGAAATATTAATTTCTGTTAGTTTGAAAACCTTTTTTATCATTTCAGTTTTAACACCTCTTATTGGAAATTCTTTATCAGAATATAATTTGTCAGAATCATTCAAAGTATAAGCTATTTTGAATGTTTCGTCATTTAAATTATTTTTCGATAATAGAAATTCTTTATTATAAACCCGTTTCTCCTTTTTGACGGTTTGACTTGACGTTTCAGACTTTGACTCTGAGTTTGACTCCGACTTTGACTCCTCGGATTCATCTTTATCCAAAACCTACTCGACCACTTTCTTTATTAACTCAGACTCATGATCAGTATCAGACAAAGTGAAAGTGACATCAATGTTGTCTGACAAATTATCTGAGGATTCAGATTCCCACTGTAAATTGGTTGCCTTTATGACTCTTTCTGAATTTGGATTTCGTGGAGAATATCCATTTTCAAGTGGGGGTGGACACTTGTTGTAACTGAAACTTTGTTTCTTACCAGAATCATTCACTTTAGTATCCTTCTTCTTTAATGGAATCTTTTCTTTAGAAGCTTCCTCTTCAAATGCCTTCATGCCCTCCACTGTTGGATAAATCCTGTCAATAACATAAGAAGTACATGAGTAACTTTTTAACAATCTATTAACTCTCTCTGTTTCTATCCTCTGAGTTTCCAGTTTCTGTTCCAGCACAGCACACTTTTCAATGTAATTATTAACGACTTTCTGCTTTGTCATAAAAGCTCCTTGAAGAGTTTTCATGGCTGTTGCTTGTTCACTGCTGGACTGGTTGTACTGATTCATTGCTTTATTAAGAACATCATAGGATTCTTTCAATCTATTCATGTTATGAATCAACATACTGTTTTGCTTTTTCACTGCTTCACAATTTTCACATTTCACAGGAATCTTCTGTGCATCAGCTTCTGCTTCAACTGTGAAAACTGGAACTTTTTTACCTTTTTCTTTATCACATGAACTTCTTCATCATCACTGCTGACTGGTTTTTTAACTTTCTTCTTTTTCTTTCGAATTTTTCCATCATCACTGTCACTCTCCTCCATCATTCTTAAATGCTCTTTCATTTTGTTTGCATAATAATCATTATCATTATCACTGTCTTCATCAACTCGAGCAACAAAAGCTTTAGCCAAGAATTCTTTATCTGGACAGTAATTGTCCCAGCTAAAACCTTCTGGTAATCTTTCATCATCTTGATCAATCAACTTGCTCATCAAATATGCTTTCTTTGACTCTTCAATCTCCTTCTTAGCATGAGCAGTTTGTGGTTGTTGTTGATGTGGTTGTTGAGCAACTTGATGATAATCGCTTTCCGATAGTAATCATTGTTGTTGAATGGATTTTGAGCTCCACTTGCTTCGCGATTTGTGCATTCACGCTTGAAATGCCCTTTTTCCCTGCAACGAAAACAAGTAACTTTAGATTTATCAAAACCTAAAGTAGATACATTTGCATCATGGAAATCATCTCTTCCTGTGATCTGTTTAAATTTCTCAGCACTTCTCAACACACTTGCCATACACCACTTTATGTCCATTAATTCCATTTCTTCAGCATCAATCTGATCGTAATCCTCTTTTGTCAACATTGGATTTCCGATCCTTCCTGCTACTAAACTCCCATACGATTCTAACACAGTCACTAACAAAGACATGTGACTTTTTGCAACTTCTTCAGAGTAGTTTTGGTCATTTTCAAGATTTAGTGCAATGTTGCATTGTAGAACTTTGCCTTTCTTTGTCGTTGAAACATTTGGATCAAATGATGGATATGAAGAAAATCCCGTTTTGCTGTTTGATCCTTGAGAAGACCCTCCAGAAGAACTTTTAGCATTGAATGCAGTTTCGATCTTTAGTGACATGTTGGTCTTATCATTGATACCTCCTTTGTAATATAAACCAATATCTTGTTCACCATCAAAATCCTTCATTCTTAAGATCTTCCTTTGTTCCATCTCTTGAGCTTCAAGTTTTTCAATGAACTTACTCAGTGTTAAGTTTCCAAAATCCTTTTTGTTCCTTAACATCATGAGATAAGTACCCCAAGTTTCATGTGGCAACGCATCAGCCAATTTCTCAATCAATTCTTCATTATCTTTTGTAATGCTCACCCTCTTCATGTTAACTAGCAGATTGCAATATCTTTCGATGATCTGCTTAGTGCTTTCAGTTCTCAAACCACAAAATAGATCAAACTCTTTTTTCAAAAGTGACTTTTTGTTCTTAATCATCTCTTTACTTCCAACAAATTTTGATTTTAATGCTTTCCAGATAGAGTATGCAGTTCCATTGTGTTGCAATAAAACCAAAATATCTTCTTTCACAGCTTGATGCTATAAACTAGTCATCATCTTTTCATCTTTGTATTTCTTTTTCTCTTCCGCACTAAGATCTTTAATTGCAATAACCTCCTCATCATCATTCATTGGTCTAACATATTTTGTTTCAACACATTCCCAAGCATCCAAGTAATTTACTTGAACCCAATTCTCAAATCGTTCCTCCCATCCTTTATACTCCTCAATATTCATGAGCTTTGGCGGTTTTTGCATGGTGCCCGTTTCATTTTCTAACATTGTGTTCTGTGCAATGGTAATCGGAGTAGCAAAGGCGTTGTAAAATTCTTCTTCCATGATTCGGTATCAAAAATTCACAAACTGTGATCTTTCAAACGAAATAGCACAGTTCAAATGAAATGAACTCTTCAAACAAAATACCCTGTTCAAATGAAATAACCTGCAAAACAACTTCAAACGAAATGAGTTCACACGAAATAAAGATTTTCACACGAAATGACTGATTTCGTGCAAAATAGTCAAACGAAATACCAATTTGGTGCGAAATGAAGTGATTTCGTGCGAAATAACTGGTTTCGTACGAAATACCAGAACTTTCAAATGAAATAACATTTTCGTGCGAAAACAAAACAAGACAAGCTATTTCGTGCGAAATAAATGTGTGATTTCGTACGAAAAAGATGAATCTAAGTGATTTCGTGCGAAATCAAATCCTCAATTCGTGCGAAATGATGCTGATGTCATCATCTCGGCCAAGTTTTTGTCAAATTGATCTGATTTTAGTCCGATTTTAGATCTAATTCTTTCAAGGCTTTGTTAAAACACAGTTTCGCATAAAGTGTGAGAAAATTAAACCATTTTAACCATGAAAACTTGTTAATTTTGAAAAGAAGGTATAGAAATCAGAAATTTTGAGCTGAATCAGTAAGAACTCTTCCTCCTGAGCTCTGATACCACTTGAAGGATCGCTATCACGACCAAACGAGTCGTTCAGAAGAATTTTTCCTCAATACGAGAGGCGGAAACAAACGTATCGAGTTGATTCTGCTTGCAATTCACTTTAAACTGTATTTTGATTGATATAACAACGTTTTACAGCAAGTTGACACTTCGGCAGCAGTTCGGTACTGAAACCGGAAAGTTACAAATGAAATCTCAAAGCACCTATTTATAGGCAAGGCTATTTCGCACGGAATAGTCCAAGCGAAATCAAGTTCACACGAAATGACTATTTCGTACGAAATACTCAGTTGATTTCGTGCGAAATACCCCATTCTCATTTCGTGCAAAATACCCACCTTTCACTTTTTCTCGAATAACGTGCCCTGATCTTTCTACAAAAATACAAGACTTGATACAAGACGAAGTCGACAGACGTAGCACCAACAGACTCCCCCTCGGATGTTGACGAAGTCTTCAGTGTCGAGTCTTCAATCTTCAGTCTTTGTTAGTCTTCTCGTGCTTTCCAAAGTATCTGACAGTGTAAGGATCCTTAATCTCTGTCTTCTTTTCATCTCCAGGATCTCGTCCTGGCTCTTACCTCACTCTAATTCTCTTGATCAGATCTTTTGATTTCTTAAGTTCATCAGCATCAACAGTTCTAATATCAGAACCTGGCTCACATTCTGCTCAGGATCGAATCCTGGCTCTCTCTATTTACAAACTCCTCAGGAATCGAAACCTAGCTTTTACTCATACCTGCACAAATTCTACCTCCCAATAAATTTCACAAATTTAAAAACTTGCAGATATTAATCAATCAATAAATGATTTTACAATGTTAATCTCTGATGAACCACTTGTAGAAAAAACATTTTTCTTTCAAATTCTTTTCTTATTTCAAACAAACTCCCCCTTTCTTGATATCCATCATATTTAGCACTCGGAATTTTGAAAATCAGCTTTCCAACATCAGTTATCGAAAATAAGATGAAATAAAATCTTTTTGTATTTTTCAAAATTTATGCTAAAACACACTTAAAATCTTTTTGGATTTTTGATTTTCAATGAAATGCATTAAAGAAAAATTTACATACAATATTTTTGTGAGTTTGTGTAAGAGGATCATATCAGTTTATGAAACAAATCACCAACATCGTTAAGCTTTAAACATTTTCAGTTCTAAACGATTCACGTAGATTGTCAGTATACTGATCCATTTAAATTTTTACACAAATTTCAATTGTTTCGAGATACGAGATTAGTGTTTTAAAGACTTAAACTTATACGCGTGTACCATGCATCCTGGTAACAATAAAATGTACCAAGATTTAAGAAATAACTTCTGGTGGATAGGAATGAAAAAGGATATAGCTAGATATGTATCTAAGTGTCTAACTTGTTCACAAGTTAAGGCAGAACACCAGAAACCCTCAGGTCTACTACAACAATTAGAAATGCCTGTATGGAAATGGGAACTTATAACTATGGATTTTGTTATTAAGTTGCCCAAAACCAGAAAGGGTAATGACGCAATTTGGGTAATTGTGGATTGATTAACCAAATCAGCTCATTTTCAACCCATGAAAGAAACCTTTAGCATGGAAAGGTTAGCAAAGTTGTATGTAGATGAAGTAGTATCCTTACATGGAGTTGCACTCTCCATTGTATCGGATAGGGATAGTCGTTTCACTTCACACTTCTAGACAAGTTTCCAGGAAGCAATGGGGACCCGATTAAATTTAAGCACTGCATACCATCCTCAAACAGACGGACAAAGTGAAAGAACGATCCAAACCCTGGAGGACATGCTTAGAGCATGTGTAATAGATTTTGGTGGGAACTGGGATGACCACCTACCCTTAATCGAATTCTCCTATAATAATAGTTACCATGCAAGCATAGAAGCTGCCGCATTCGAAGCACTGTATGGGCGAAAATGCAGAACTCCAGTTTGTTGGGCAGAAATAGGAGAAAGTCAATTATCAGGTCCTGAAATTATGCAAGAAACTACCGACAAGATCACGCAAATCAAGGAAAGACTAAAGACGGCTCGAGATCGCCAGAAAAGTTATACCGATAATCGACGTAAGCCACTAGAATTTCAAGTTGGAGACAAGGTACTCTTGAAAGTTTCTCCTTGGAAAGGAGTAGTTCTGTTCGGTAAGAAAGGAAAGCTAAGTCCAAGGTACATAGGACCATTCCCAGTAATACAGCGAATAGGGCCAGTCGCCTATCGCTTACAACTACCAGGAAAGTTAGCTGGAGTACATGACGTATTTCATGTATCCAACCTCAAGAAGTGTTTATCTGACGAATCATTGGTAATGCCTCTCTAAGATATAGAAGTAAATGAAAAATTGAAGTTCGTGGAGAAACCGCTTCAAATAGAAGACAGAAAGATCAAGTTTCTCAAGCACAAAAGACTAGTACTGGCCAAGGTCAAGTGGGAGTCAAAAAGAGGACCCGAATACACTTGGGAGCTGGAATCGGAGATGAAGCGAAAATATCCTCACTTATTTCAATAAATCTCGAGGATGAGATTTTAAATAAGGTGGGGAGGATGTAAGGACCTTCAAAAATGTCCCAAAACGACCCGTAAGTAAAAAACCGGACCCCTGAAACCCTAATCCATATCAAAAAATCAAGAAAATCAAATTTCTGGTCTTCAGGCGGGCCGCGTAAAGGTAAGCTTAGCCTTACACGGGCCGCGTCAAAGCTTTGTTGACCAGATAAGCGTTCCTGATCCACGTGTCACACACGTGGCATGCCTACCGATGACAAGCTAGCCCTAGTCTATGACTAAGTGTCCCTCGCTGGCCGCGTAAAGGTCTTGAAGGGGCTTACGCGGGCCGCGTAAGACCCATTTTTCAGCTATAAATAGGTTTGGTCACGAGCAGTTCACTGGTGTCGAAAGTTTTGATAAAAAACGAAGATTCACTGCTCAAATTCGAAATTTAGGGTATCAAGACGCTGCTACGATACAGGGTATTAACTCGATCGCTGCTACGATTCAATGTCCGATCGATTGAAACTATCCGATGGATGTTTAAGTGCTGCCCAAATTAGGGCTATACTTTGTCATTCGTCGTGAATTCGATGGATGTTTAAGTGTTGCACTTTGTCATTCATTGTGAGGGTTTTAATCTCGTGAGTTATCGTAAATGATGTATTAGTTACTGACCTAGTTCGTGTGCATTGTTATTTAAATTAGGTTACAAGGCTAATCAGTAGGCTAAACTCTGCCCGTTTAAATCTGCAAAGTGAGTCATTCTCTTTTTATCAATAATGTTTTACAATACTCCAATCATTTTCAAAAGTTATAATTACAGGAATTAAGTCGTGGTTATCTTGAATCACTGGCTAGTGGGGTATTGTGCACATTACTAATTTCTCACGGTTAGGCTAATAAATCCTAACAGTGATAATCATCACTACTTGGGTGAAAGGACCCAATAGTGGTATGACCATCGTCACCCGGAGGTGACACGGAGCCAGATAAAAATAAGATAGAAGCCATTGTAATCGCTCTTATGCTGTAATTTATAACTATGTGTCGTTTTATCAAATTTGAGTGACTCGCCAGTATTTCCCCGCTGATAAAATATTTTTAAAACATGTTTCAGGCGACCTGCTGTGATTCAAGGAAAACGTGCTACGGAGCACTAACAAGCTTGAAGTGGTGGCTCAGTTAAAATAAATAAACATGTTTTGTAAACCAGGGAATTTCCTCATGAAATTCCTCTATTGTAAATTACGGGGTTGATCCCAAATTATGAAATAAAGTAATCAGGCATTTTCAAGTTTTAAAAGATCCTGTTAAATCTTCCGCTGTCAACTCAATTAATTAATTAATACCACGGGTTTCTGTCCCGCGGCTCCTAGACTGGGTAAAACCGGGACGGGGGCCGTGACATGAATGCTTCCTGATTATTGTCATATTACATACATGTGCATCACACATTGCATGATTTCATATCATTACTGCATGCAACACTTATTGATTCAAATGATGCACGAAACAAAGATAGCACAGTTATCAGACAAATCAGAAATACTGACGGGAGTTCAGTACTTAGACAGACATGGTATTGGGACACAGAATGAGCCAGAAACCAAGAGTTACACTAGTATAGTGTGTAGAAAAGTAAGGATCATAAAACTGCCTTCCTAGTGATAGTTTAAGTGCCAGGAAGTGCCTAAAACTCACACAAACTGCAGAATTCTGCAGAATTGAGCTAAAATCAGCATTTAAACAACTAAATATTATGCAGAATTATGGTTAAATGGTCCAGAATGCTTTCCTAAGTGTCGGGAATCAAAACTGTCACAAAAGTTAACATAAAGCACACTAAACTACATAGTTTAGCACCTTAACGATCCGGTTCGTTAACCAACCGAACAACCGGACACTACCCGAAACACCAAATTTTCACTAGAAGCATTGTTTTATCATTTCCGAGCTAGTAATGGTCCCCGAACATCATAACATATCATATAGCAACATAACAACTAAATACACTAACTAGACACTTAGAATCTAACTTGATAACTTAATTTACCATTGAAACTCAACTATACCTCCCCCCCCCCCCCCATGGTGACCGTCACATAGGGTGTGGCCCACCCTTGATTTTCTTTGAATTATTTAATAGATTATGTTTCTTCTTTAAAAACATTGAAACCATGGGATAAGAACATGATGGAAGTTATTTAAGTTAACCTTTAGCTTATAACCATCATTTCTTCACAACACACCAACACTTGAACTCTCTCCCTCTCTTCTCCTTCCTCACGGCTGTGAGCCACCACCCCCATCACCATCACCATCATCTTCACCTCATAATCATCCAATCTCTAGTGATCTTAAGGTGTAAGAAGCTTGATTAAGGAGCTTGATGCCATTGGAAGGTGAAGGACCTCTCTCAAGTGCTTTTAACCACCAAGTTCATCATCATCTTCATCTTGAACCTCTTCCCTAGCCTTGTGCTAGTAGTAAGACTCATCTAATCTCATTTTACA
The DNA here is from genome assembly GCA_030545235.1 of Helianthus tuberosus. Classification (NCBI taxonomy): domain Eukaryota; kingdom Viridiplantae; phylum Streptophyta; class Magnoliopsida; order Asterales; family Asteraceae; genus Helianthus; species Helianthus tuberosus. The sequence goes on along the minus strand of CM060424.1, from coordinate 33,088,071 downwards.
TCTTGTTATGTTGGTTAAAAGTGTATGTAAAAGACTAATCATGAAGAACATAAAGAATCAAGAACATAATCACTAAAATAAAGCTCTAAATCATCATGATCTATGTTGTTTAAGTGTTTGTATGCTTCTTGATTGTTGATTGTTTGTGTTTATGATGTTGTTGATTGTTAAACATCATATGAAACTTGCTAGATTGTGATTAAACACATGATCTAGCAAGATGAGAGGTTGATCTTGTGAAAAACCAAGATGAGCATCCTTTATGTTGATCATGAACTTGAAAACAAAGATGATTTTGTGGAAGATCATTATGAATACATGTTAATAGTCTAATAAATGGATGATTTCAAAACTAGTTTTCTCAAGAAACTAAGTTAAATTACAAGATTTACATAAAAATGAGTTTTAAAGAAACTAATCACATTTTTAGTGTTAAATCAAGTGTAGAAACATGTTAATTACAAGAAAAATTCAAGAAGAAATATTTTAAGAAAATCTTGTTACAAGTTGTGAAAGTCTAAAATTTGCAAGAATGTGATTTATAACTAAATAACTACACTTTAAAGGGTAAATAAGCTTACTTAACACCATACTAAGTTACTACAAATTTTTATAAATTTTCAAGTTCATGAAGTAGTATAATGCATGATTTTGGCACTTGGTAAGTATTGTTTGATTTATTGATGATTTGTGATGATTTTTAAAAGAAAATGATATGCTTTGAAAGTATGGAAACCTCCATTTTTTAAGGGGAAGCTATGGCAAAAATTTTCTTGAAATTAAACACTTAGAAAAATATATTTTTAAACAAGTGTTTACAAATGTATTTTAACCCTAATTTGTCATATAAAAGTTGCCATAATTTTTGTTATAAAAATTACAAACTATTGGAGGTTGGTTTTTGTTAATAAAAGTGACTAAATATGTATTTAGGAAAATATATATTTAGATGTCACCATTTGTGTGATTACTTGTATATTATGTGTATTAGTTATATTAGTTTAGGACTTGAAATAATATAACACACCAAAATACCAAGAAATTATAATACAAAATATTACCAAAATTCCAAGAGAGTAAATATATAATTTATACCCAAAAATTGGACAAACCAAACAAGGAATGTGAACTACATAAATATTCCAGAAATTAAATTCATAAGTATATTTTGATAAACGGTATTTAGGAAACGAAGAGAACGAAAATATGATTTCTACAAGTATTAAAAGAATATATCATATTTTAGTCAAGAAGAAAATATATTATTTTTGAATAAGGAAAAATATTTGTTTTCTTGAACAATTAGAAAATATAATATTTTTGGAGAATATATATATTTTCTTAAATAAATTTAGAATATATTGTTTTTGGAGAGGAAACGGATTTATATATATTTTCTAAGTTAATCTTGAAAATATATTATTTTAGAGATTTATATGAAAATATAATTATTTTTGCCAAGGAAGAAGTATAGATAATTTTCTATAAATAATTTCTTAAAATATATATATTTTAAGAATATATATTGGTGAATTTTTATTAAAAATATTATTTCGGAAAATTTAATACAAGAATTAAGTATAAGAATACTTAATAAATACAATAAAATACATATTCTTGTACGTATAAGCACACCCCGGAATACGCCACCAATACTTGGCAAAATACACAAGGTTAAGAATACATGTATAAGTATACCCATCCTTGGGGAAAATATTCTTGAAGGATTATAAAACAAACAAGTTAAAATATATTATTTTAACAAATATTTCAATAATTAATAAATATAAATTTAAGTTAAAATATTTATTATTTTAACAAATAATTATATACTTTGGAATAATATTATTTTTTTTTTTGAACGGCCAACAAACTCAATCCCGAGCACTCTCGGGGCACCCACTGGACAAACGGAGTACTCCGAGAGTAACCCGAGTCCACCACCAATTCCGGGGAAAACCCGGTAAACCACCCGCCCGTAGGCACGACAGTGAAAATACCGGTAAAACCCGTTTGGCTCAAGGATCCAACCCAGGTTTCCCTGGGTCTCCTATCATTGCCCACCAGTGCCTCACTCTGCACCAAGTGGGAGTCGAACCTGCATCTCTCAAGAGAAATGCAAGCCCTCCACCACTTGATCTAGAGATCATTGGCTTTGGAATAATATTATGACACCAAGAAATGTAACTCAAGGATACTAAGTCATAACAAATAAGACCAAAAGTCAAGGCACGACCCATCCGTCTAATAAATCATAGCACGCGTGTAGGTAGTCGTGCGACCAAGAAGAAGCTTGAGTTATACCAAGTTACGAGACGCAAGACTGTGAGTTCATGTCCCCTTTTTCTTTTAACCGTTTTCAGTTTTATAACTTCGGGGGTGAAATACATGTTACAAATGATTACGATTACAAATGGTATGGTTAGCTAAGGAATGAACTGTTAGATCATGTGAATGGGTAGGCGATTAACTTAAGACCATTAATCCTTGTATAAGGACCGATGGGCATGAGTGATAGATCTATTGGGTGTTGCGAGCCCCACCCATGAGCCCGCGGGTTGGACCATGTGGTGACTATGTCGTTCCCGCCGGATGGCCCGATACGAAATACGCATAAAAGGATTGATCCTTCCTACACCGTTTCACATATATTAATGTATTAGCTACACATTAACTGATATGTTCATAGACGCTTTCATACCGGTTTACAAATACATACATACAAATGTTTACAAGGTTATTCGTGCACACATACAAACACATGAACTCGCTCAACTTTTGTTGATGTTTTCAATCTACATGTATTTCAGGAAATTGATGATGGATCTGGCGGGCGTACAAGATTTCAAGTTGTATCTTTAACAAACGATGTCATCCAGTGCTGCTGAAGGTTTTGAATCGTGTATTTTATCTTCGATAGGATACATGTTTCAAAGCCTAGTTTTATTAGTGTCTTTTGTTGAAGTCCAGTATGGAACTTAAAACTTTGGTTGTTATGTATTTTAAACTTGAAGTCTTGGTTTGTTGTTAAACAATGTTGGTCATATTATTTTGAAACTCATTAATGGATGAACATCGTGGTTTCTATCATATAGTTGTTTGTTATGGTTGAATGCAATGATATTAAGCAAGTCACACGTAACACGCTTCCGCAAAAGTCAGGGTGACACGAGGGGCGTTTCGATGACGCACTTTGCACTTCGCTAATTGCCTTTACTCTTTTTGGGTGTGACTCGAGCCCTGTGGCTTAGCTTGGTTAACTGGTGTGTTCAAGACCCGTTTCTCGTTGGTTGAGTCTGATCAATTTCTAGTAATAATTATGCAATTGAATTCTGAAATTAATTTTTGGGTGCGACTCGAGCCTTGTGGCTTAGCTTGGTTAACTGGTGTGTTCAAGACCGTTTTCTCGTTGGTTGAGTCTGATCAAGTTCTAGTAATAATTATGCAATTGAATTCTGAAATTAATTCATAATTTAATTTTTCTAGAACCATTATTGTTTTATATACAAGACTTTGTGTCTTGTTAAAACACAGAGAAAAACCACAGATTTCGTATGGTCCAGACACCACCAACAAACACTAATGAATTCCCTAATTTTGCTTCGTTTCACGCTCTTGTTTCAAGTAGTTTTTCAGGTGTTTGACTATCCCTGGCAGTACAATCTGCTCTTGCTGTTGTACCCTGGGAAACAGACGGGTTCACCAAACAGACAGGTTCACCTGGGTGGCCCGAAATCTCTTTTAAAGGAAACGTGTTCTTCACGTACCTCAGTCGCCTTTGTTTTATGCATTTTCTTTATTTCAATGTAATTTGTTCTTAGTCTTTGTTTAGATTTCCTATTGTGCTTTCCTATTTATGTATTCTAATCCAAATATTGCATAATAAAATTGTTATTTCATTTTTATTTCTTATTGTCTTACACCAATATATACTTCTATGATATAAGATCTTCAGCCATAGTTTTCTTAAAAAAAATAATCAGCATGCTTCGGATTATAATAAATAACTAGTTTTTCTTGACATCGCGCATTACGGTAAAACCGAGCAAATGATAATGTAAAATAAACGTGATTTGAAAATAAAGCATATTGTTTAAAAAGCCAAACCATAGAACGGTTTAGTTTACCATCGTACCATTTTATAATACCAAATAAATACTTTATTTTGAGTACAACTTCGTTTTTAACAAAACTTATAACAGAATACAGGGAAAAAATCAAGCACAACTACGTACATAAGTTTTTAGAAAAAAAGTTATAAACGTAAATTATTAGAGAAATATCAGATTAATAGATAAATTAAAATATATTATAAACAAAGAAAAGAGAATTATTAAAAAAATGGTAAAGGAAATATATAGTTGTATATTATTAATAAAGTTACTATTGATCGTACTTCATCAACAATATATTATGAAATCTTTTGAAACGAAAGGTATATATGTGAATCCACTTTTACAATGATTTCTGCCATATTAAATGCTTCATCCATAGTTATCACAAAAAATAATCACATCGCTTTGGAATCTTAATCAACAATAGATATCAAATCTTTCTAAAACAAAAGCTTCATCCATAGTTATCACAAAAAATAATCACATATATATGTGAAGTGCCAAGTGGCAGCCAAAGAGGACAAGCTCAAAACAGCACGGGGTGGAAGGTGCTTGAAAGTGACGATTAAACAAATTAAACAACAATCAATCAAAGTAAAGCTAAACAATAACAACCAACCACATCGCTCCATCTCACCTCACATTTTACCCCCATGCCAGTGGAAATCCCCATGCCACTCCCACCATGCCACATGGGGTGGTGTTCTGGCATGGAGGAAAGGCTTCACGCCATTTTACCGCCCCCACACCGTTCGGTCTTATGATGACAAAAGTTTTTTAACACTAGGTAACGGTTCTTTGGTAAAAAATGTTGTTTCGAATAGGAATATGCATATAAACTACATGAGTTTTAACACATGATTATGCTCATAAAATAGAACTCCCTAATGCATTACAACCACAAGCAGGAACCTTACAATGTTTAGAAACTACATGAGTTTTAACAATTGCTTATGCTCATAAAATGAAAGTATAAAACCCCCTTATGCATTGCAACTCTACAAGCAGGAACCTTGCAAAAGGATCAAATCATTGCCAAAGTGAATTGAACTTGTGATAATAATCGCAAACAAAAAGCTTGAAAATTGATTTTACGATGCAGATTAAAAACAACATTTCCATCTTTAACTTTATCATAAGTTTTTTTTTTAAGTTCTTGCTAGAACACCAATGTGTTAAAAAGATATTTGACTTAATTATAATTCATGTGTAATAGATTCCAAAATCTAAGCTAAAGCAACTTAATTGTCATTTGGCTTTTCATAATTCCTATCAATTAAACAACTTGTTTCTAGTTTCAGGTAATTCCACATGCTTGATAATCCTTATTACTTTAAAATTTTATAAGAGGAAAATTACATCTATCATTTTGGGTGAAGAGATGACTGGGTGATAAAGTTACAACATTAAAGGCCATTAACATAAATGAACACCATATATGTTAAAGTAAAAAACCAAAACAAAAAATTGTAACAAAATATGGTACCCAAATTAATTGGTGAATTGTACTATATGGGACAATGAATTGTGGGACAATGAGAAATTCTGTAACCAATATGGTACGTGAATTAATTGGTGAATCTACAATACATGCGACAAAAAAGATACCGAGAAAAAGAAAACCTAACTAGAAACTAATGAACGGGGCCTCACCTATTTTTGGCCAATCCATCCGTCCTATCGTACATATGTTTTGTAGATTTCTTTAACTATGGAAACATCAACCCTTCAACTTCAATAAGTTTCTTCTTGGGCATGGGACGCTGAACTTCCAACAACGGGTGTAAACAACCGAGCCTCTTATGATCTATTCGAGATATCTTGTAATGTTCCGTATATTTCTTTCTTTTCCATTTTAATGTAATTCGTACCCTCTCTTAAATTTCTAATAATTTCGAGACTTGATCATAATAGAAATTATCTTTTATATTATTTTGTCTAATTATGTCTTGCAAGATGCATAAACACTCACGAATACGCATTCTAATTCAAAATCGAGCAAAACATCGAGATTCTACTTTCTTTGGAATATTATTTCATAAGTGTTTTGATAGTTTACCATGTCTACATACACTTAAATACCCAAAAACATGCTTAACTAAGAGTTTTTTTGGCATAAAATAACAAACAAAACAACTTAAGGGACTAAAACTAGTTTTTTTTTTTAAATATGCAAAGTCCTTGCGGACCGTGTCCATACCCCTTGTGGTCCACAATGGGAGTATCTCGCAGCAGGCTCACAATACCATGTGTTTTTTGAATGTTTCCCTTTCTTCTAACCCCTAACCAACTCATTTAATACTCAAACCTTAATTCTACTTATAAATACTAGCCCTAAGACCTTCTAAACACTTTCACCACTCCAAAAACTCTCTCAAACCATCCATTTCTCCAACTTTGGGCAGTGAATTCAAAGACCAAAACACTGAGTTTTGGCTTTCTTCTTGCATATTTCTTACTTGTTTTCTTATTTCCTATACTTGGAAAAGCCTCTAGGAGTTATACCACTTGTTTACCAAGGTAAATGAGGATGGTAAACCACCATTTTTTAGGAGTTGGGATTTTTTGTAAACTTTATATACATGTTTTCTTTATTTTGTTTTTGGAACTTCTTCACACCAAATCAAGTCACCAACAAGTTTCCATGTTGAAGGGCTTGTGTTAAAGGTAATTTCTAGAAACTCTGAGGTTCATATCACTACAAGAAATCAGAGCAATAGGGGCGACACATGTCGCCGCTAAAGACCCCCTTTGTTGCCGCTACTGATAATGCCGCTAATACTCGGCTGCTATTGCTTGGTAATCGCCGCTATTGTGTAGCCCCTAATGCGTTGGCCGGAGCTTTGCCTGAAACTTCACCGGAGATGGCTTAATCAACTTTCAAACCAACAAAACACCATTAATATGTTAGTAAACATGTTTGAACTCGAAAGTGAAGTAAAACACTATGTTTTTTTCTCATTAAAATCAGATTTACATAACATGATTCTATGTGATTTACAAGAGATAAAAAGTAAACAATGGTCGAAGACGGAGCTTGACAGTGGTGGTGTTGTAGATTGACAGTGGAGGTGAAGTGACGGAGCTTGATGGCGGTGGTCCGGTGGTGGTGGGGCTTGAAGATGGCGGTCCAGTGGTGGTCATGAAGCCTCACGGTGGTGGTGTTCCTGTGGAGGTAGCTTCATGGCGGTGGTGGTCAGGTGGTGGTATCTTCACGACGGTGGTGGCATTTTCATGGTGGTGGTGGTTGAGGTTGTTGGTGTGTGGTTGAAGATTATAGTGTGTTGAAGAAGATGGGTATTAATGAAGATTGTGTTTGTTTGAGTCAGGAAACAACCCAAGCCATTGGATCATCTTCTCATCAAGGGCCAAGATCAAAACTTTTTCAGCTTCACACGAATCGACTATTAGCGGTGACGCTAATAGCGATGACATGATGAAATAGCAGGGACCTGATTGTTTGTCGCCGCTATTGCTTCATGTCGTCGCTGACAGTAGGTATTTCTTGTAGTGTATTGTTGTATATTTGGTCTAGAATAAGTAATTTGAACAAAAGAACAAACCTGGAACCCGTACTGAAATTGCGAAGTTTGTGATAAAATCTAGATTAATCTCTGAATCGTATGAGAACTATCAGTAAACCTATTTGCGAGTTACACGCAATGATTTATCGGATTAGACAGAGATCATTCTTGAAGGAATTGGGATTTGATGAATCTGTGATGTTGAATTGTGATACCCACTGTGGTAACCGTAAGTTTTCTTCTTGTATATGTCAATTATGATCGAGACTTCTCCTTTTCCAAGTCTAAATAGACTTTTGAGGGCTTTTATCAAAATCACATGTTTGGACTTTGTCATTTGAACCTTTTAAGTTTAATAAAATTGTCAGACTTATCTAAAATCACGAAGGCCCATTCAAAAAACAATATTAATATAAAATCTATATTAAGTCCAAAACATTAATTACAAACTAAGTATTAAGTACATGGCCTATGTAAATTAATTACATAATGAACTCAAATAATATTACGATTAAATCGAGCCCGCACTCCTGCGTCACCTAACTCGTTTAGTCTCTAACATTATTTCCCGATCGACAAGTTAATCCAATATCCTAAAATCCGTTGATAACACTAAAATTACCAACAATCCTCCCCCATTTTAGTGATATCCATGATTAACTTAACCATCCTCACAGAAACACAAAAGCATGCATAATGAAAATGTCATGAGGATTGAATTTTCACTTAGTATATTACACGATACAAATATTAGAATAACAGGGTATCTCTATGGATTGAACCCATGTTATCCATTTAAATACATGTAGGTAACATACATACACGTCTACAAATCCAAATTCCACTTGACACAATGTTTTACTAGCCTATGTCCTAATCCTTCAAAGAATATATCAAAGCTCAAGTCCAAAGCTTCTTGAAGCGGCTAAACTTCATATTCTTATAGGTAGTTCATTATTCTTGCACCTGCACTGCAATTTATCAATAAACTATTAAGAAGTTCAACTTCAACCTACTTTATCTTGCAGTCTGAACACATACCTTGGGATGATTTGCTAATGTGTTCCAACATCGTTATGACAAGCTTTCCGCATTGAATTCTGCATCTAACTTTGTATTAGATGGGAATTGGTTGTCATGACATAAGATATTTAAATGGACTTTTAACCCACCCCTTTAGCTGATTTCTTCACGAGATCCCTTCCTAACGCTTTGGTTAGATGATCAACTAAATTAAGCTCTGATCTAACAAATTCAACGGATATCACACCATTCATGATTAATTCTCTAATCATACTCTGTCTAACACCTAAGTGTCTAGACTTCCTATTGTACACTTGACTATATGCCTTAGCTAAGGTAGCTGCACTATCGCACCTAATAGAGATTGGTGATATCGGTTTCGACCATAATGGAATCTCATAGATCAAATTTCTGAGCCATTCAGCTTCTTTACCAGCTGCTGCTAAAGCTACAAATTCAGATTCCATTGTTGAATTTGTGATGCAAGTTTGTTTCTTTGAGGCCTAGGAGATAGCACCTCCACCAAGTAAGAACACCCATCCACTTGTGGAGGAATGATCTTCCTTATTGTTTATCTAACTTGCGTCAGAGTACCCTTCTATAACTGAAGGAAAACCTGAATAGCATAAACCAAGGTGCATGGTTCCTTTTAGGTACTTAAGTAGTCTGTTTACTACTTGCCAGTGTTGAGCAGTAGGATTACTAGTAAATCTGTTCAACTTACCCACAACATAAGCTATGTCAGGCCTTGTGCTAATCATAGCATACATCAAACATCTAATGACCTTAGTGATGTATTGCGAAATACATCTCTTATTCGTGTACAGTTTGTATATTTTCTCGTTATATTTAGTTTAATTTTCGTTAGAATGTGCATACTTTGATGAAATCCTGTGTTTCCAGGTTGTTTGTGCTAAAAACGCTGAAAAACGAAGTTTTAGATGCTGGGAAACAAGGTGAGAAGAGTTAGAAAAATTTCTGAAGTTTTGAGATTCTTGAAGGTGGTCAAAAAACGGACAAGTCTGTGAAAAATGCGCCGTCGCGCTATGCCAGGGCTACATGTCATTCTCGTCGCGTGTTGCTACCATTTAATAATTGATTTATAATATTTTATATTGTCGCGCTACGCGACCTCAAAGGACTTCACCCGTTATTTGACGGAAATAATTCGCTGCTCATTAGGGTTACGTATAAAATCCCAAGAAATCATATCTAAACCCTAACTACGAATGAAGGAGCAACATAGGCGATCTTGGAGCATTCTTTGAGCGGATTTGAAGGTTTTGAAGCATTAGAATCATCGGTACGAGTTCGGGACGAAGGATTGAAGACTTGCTTGGGTTTTCCAATTCCTTGTTTGTTGATTTCTTTCTTTCGAAACTTGTTACAATGAATTCTTGTTTGAACATCTTTGATTTTTTTCGTTAATTAACATGCTTGGCTAAACTTTTAAGCCACCTAGACAATGATGAATGGATTGATATGAAGTTTTAACCTTTTTCGTTAATTGCATGAATTTATGGATTAATTGTGTTTAGTAAAGAGTTTGATTTTATTGATTTGATGTATATGCGTACTTTAATCCGGTTTATTATTATCAATTGCTTCATATGAATCTTGGTGGTTGTCTGCTACGGAATAGGTTCATGTTAGGTCTTCGACTGTGTGTTTTTGACCTTTAGGGAGAATTGGCCAATAACCCCTAGAAATAGTTGTTAGTGATTTGCTAGGTTTTAGTGTTCTACTAGTCCTTATAGCTGGAAGGTGCGGGGCTATTGATAGGTCTTACTGGGGCTATTGATAGGTCTTACCCGGCGAATTGCTTTAGACAGTCTTTGTAAAAAGTCGTGCCTTAGTTTCCCCGTCGGTTTATTAGTCTATCAAGTCAAGTTAATAGATTCAAACTACCCTAGATCTATAATTGGAAAAGAGTAGGTCAACATTAGGGTACTTACACAATAATTAGACAACTGGAAAGACGTCTAATAATCGGTAGGATTAACGGCCTAGGTAGCGCCATAAGTTTCACCTTGAGAAGGGTTGAGGGGCTTAGTTGGTGTCTTAATAGGTTTAGTATCATAAGATCCCGGTTCCATAAATCATGCAGTTAACTTAATCGGTAATCTCTTAAAATCAATCCAGGATTCTAGTCTAGGTGGTCTCGTTCATCATATAAGACAAGCCTTCGCCTTACTTCGTATTAGCTTTGTTCGTTCTAGTTTAATTAGCTTAATAATTAGTTAAATAGATTTCCTTAGATTTTCTGTAACCCCCCCCCCCCCAAAAAAAAAAACAATTAAACAAGTTTCAGTCGTGTCTGTCAGTGTCTATTAGAGTCTAGTTAACGTGATAAATAGAGTCTCGTGGTTCGATATCCGGACTTCCTTAGGTTATACTACAATGATCGGTACACTTGCCGATTGTGTGGTTTTGGTCGAGTCTAGAATTAAAGCTTTTTAGTGTCTAGCTTAGAGAGTCTAATTTAGTTAATTTTTATAGTCTATTTAGCACACATCAAGTTTTTGGCGCCGTTGCCGGGGACTCTTGGCAATCGCGTTCATTAGCTTTGATAGACTTAATTGACATATACGTGCTACGTGTTTTGTTTTGTTTTGTTTTGAGTCTTTCACTTTTTATTTTGAGTCGTAGTGACTAGTGTTTGCTTTTCTCATATCTAGGTTTTTGCTTGTAGTGGATGCCACATCTGCGCTCGCACGGACCACCGAAGCCGCCAGTCACAGAGTCATCATCTCGATTGGGCCAAGGCCCAAAGGTTAGTACTTCATCCTCTTCTCAATTTTCTCTTTTCGATTCCACTCTGTTACCCACCCCACTTCCAACCCCACCACCTTCACCTAAAACATCACCTAAGGTTTCCCCACCCGATAGTCCATCCTCTAGCGCACCAGAAAACATAGACTTAGATTAAATGGCCAACTCAAGACAAACCGTCCATCAACAAGCCACCCAAAATTTCACCGGTCTTGCTTCACCCATCACCGTTCCACCCATAGTTAGTGAAAACTCATGGCAGATTCCATCTTATGCCATGCAAGCCATCACCAATAGCATCCAGTTCCATGGCCACGAGGACGAGGATGCCCCAGCCCATATAAACCGTTTCTCTCGTATCCTTGCTACTTTTAGCCTTCACGGAGACCCAAATGATGCTACTTACTTGTAGCTTTTCCCATTTTCACTAGCCGGCCGTGCGGCTACTTGGTTGGACTCTCAGCCAACCAGTACTTTTACCACTTGGGCGGGTCTTCGTCAAGCCTTTTTGAACAAGTATTTCCCGCCCGCTAAAGCCTCACGTCTTCGTGACCAAATTCACTCTTTCCGCATAGAGCCCGGCGAGCCTTATTACCTTGCTTGGGAGCGTTTCCAAAACCTTTGTGTCCGTTGCTCCCAACATGGTCTTTCCGATTGGGCCCTTTGTGAAAAATTCTATAACGGTCTCACCCAAGAGACTCGTGATCGTTTTGACACTAATGCGGGGGGTCATATGATGGGTATTCTTACTATTGCCGAGTGTTTAGAGCGTTTCGAGGCATTTGCCCAATCTCAATCTCAGTTGTGAGCCGATCAACGGTATCAAAGTGGTAATTCAAATACCACTACTAGTGCACCCGCCCTTGGGGTGACCATGTCACCATGGACCCTAGTTTAGCCGCTGTGTTGGAAAACGTGACTAGAGAGCTCAAGGAGATCAAGGCAAAGGTTGATAAGTGTGAGTTTTGCCGAGGGGGTCACGATACGAGTGCGTGTCCATTGTTAGTTGGTGAGGTGCAGGTCGATTTCATGGGAGGAGGTTTAGGTAGAGGTCAACCTAGTGGGTTTGGTAATAGTTTTGGTTCGGGTTGGCGTAATAATAATAATTTTAATAATAATAATAATTTTCGGTCCAATGGTAACTCCCCTGGTTTTCAATTAGCTCAAAATCCAAATAGGGGTCAAGGTTCATTCTTTGGTGGGGGTTCAAATGGGCAGTTCAACAAAGGGCTCAATGGGCAGGTCAAAGATGGGGGTTCAAATAATCAGGTTCAATCAGGTCAGGGTTCAAGTTATGATTTAGGGGGTAGTCTTGAGAGAACGGAAGCTATGATGAGCCAGTTAGTGGTTAGGGACCAAACCACCCAAAAGACACTTAACGAACATGACCTTATGCTTAAGAACCACCAAGCCTCTTTCCAAGACTTTCAAAGGGTCGTAGGTGACGTGTCTAGGAAACTAGAGGAGAGATTACCCGGTCAGTTTGCAGGTAATACCCAACCGAACCCTAATGCCCATGCTAAAGCCATTACCACTCATAGTGGCAAAACCGTAGGGAACCCGAGAGTTGAGGAGAGAGTAGAAGAGGAAGATAAAGAGATTATAGACGAAGAGATCGAGATGGAGGCTCCCGGCAAAGTGCAATCGAGGCTAAGCCCAGCAAGTACCGCACAGCCCGGTGAGTCTCAAGTTGAGAAGAAAGTAGAGAAAACACCCGTAGACGTTAGATCCTCTCCACTAGTAGACCATTCGCGTGTCCCGTTTCCTTCACGTCTTAGGAATCAAAAATACTCAAGGGAATACGGGCAATTCTTAGATATCTTCAAGCAATTGATGATTAATCAACCTTTTATCGAGGCACTCCAATCCATGCCTAAATATGCGAAATTCTTAAAAGACCTTCTTAGGAACAAGGAGAAGTTAGGGGAGTTGTCGAACGTCCCATTGAATGGAGGGTGCTCAGCCGTTGTTCTAAATAAGCTTCCCGAAAAGCTTACCGATCTCGGTATTTTTACTATTCCATGTCTATTCGGTAGTAATACTAATACTAGACCTTAGCCGACTTAGGTGCTAGCATCAATTTGATGCCCTTTTCTCTCTACGAGAAGCTAGACCTAGGCGAGCTTTCACCCACCCGTATGACATTATCATTAGCCAATCGGTCCGTTAAATACCCGAGGGGTATAGTAGAGAATTTGCTTGTCAAGGTCGACAAATTTGTGTTTCCCGCCGATTTCGTCATTCTCGATATGGAAGTGGATGAGAGAGTCCCTATTATACTTGGTCGTCCATTCTTACGTACCGCTAAAGCCCTCATAGATGTTTACGATGGTAAGATTACACTTAGGGTCGGTGAGGAGAGGGTCACCTTTGAGATAGATCGCTCTATGAACCACCCGAGTGGTTCGGATGACTATAGTGGTCCTTGCCATTCCGTCTACTTCTTGAATTCATTCATCTCATGTGTCGACCATTGTTTAGAGTATATTAGTGGGGCCGACTTAGTAAAAGGAGAGAAGGTAGAGGAGGAGTCGTTGAGGGTAGATGAAGTAGAAGTTGAGGGGATTCCTTTGATCCCCGGAGTTCTAGCCGTTAGTGATGACGCCACCCAACCCCCACCCTTAGAGCTTAAGGTAATTCCATCTCATTTAGAGTATGCTTTTCTAGGGGAGGGTTCCGAGCTACCCGTTATTATCTCATCAAAGTTAGAAGAAGGAGAGAAGTTGAGATTGTTGGAGGTGTTGAGGGCCAACAAAGAGGCCATTGCATGGAGGTTGTCTGACATTAAGGGCATTAGCCCTTCTTATTGTACCCACCGGATACTAATGGAGGATGATTACAAACCGGTGGTACATCCCCAAAGGCGCCTCAACCCTAACATGCAAGATGTTGTGAAGAAGGAGGTTCTAAAACTCCTAGATGCCGGGATGATATATCCCATCTCTGATTCACCATGGGTTAGTCCCACTCAGGTTGTCCCTAAGAAGGGATGGATGACCGTTGTCATGAATTCTAAGAATGAGCTTATCCCTTCTCGTACGGTCACGGGGTAGCGCGTGTGCATCGACTACCGAAAGTTGAATGATGCCACCCGAAAAGACCACTTCCCATTGCCCTTCATCGATCAAATGTTGGAGCGTCTCGTGGGACAAAAATTCTATTGTTTTCTCAACGGGTTTTTCGGGTACTTCCAGATCCCCATCGCTCCGGAGGATCAGGATAAGACCACTTTCACATGCCCCTATGGCACCTATGCGTACCGACGCATGCCATTCGGTTTATGTAACACTCCAGCTACCATTCAGCGGTGCATGGTTGCCATAGTTCAGGATATGATTAAGAGTTCCATGGAGGTTTTCATGCATGATATTTCGGTATATGGTAACTCTTTTGATGAGTGTTTGAAGAATCTCGAGAGGATGCTAAAGAGATGTGTCGAGACGAAGCTAATGTTAAATTGGGAGAAGTGTCACTTCATGGTGACGGAAGGTATTGTGTTAGGACACAAGATCTCGAGGGAAGGTATTGAGGTAGATCGAGCGAAAATAGATACTATTAGTAGGTTACCTCCACCCACTAGCGTGAAGTCAATTCGGAGTTTTTTAGGTCATGCGGGGTTCTATAGGCTCTTTATTAGGGATTTTTCAAAAATTACTCGCCCCATGACCCGTCTTTTGGAGAAAGATGTTCCATTCGTCTTTGACGAGGAGTGTCTTAAGGCCTTCAACTTTTTGAAGGAACAGCTTGTGAGTGCACCTATTCTTATCTCGCCCGATTGGAGCTTACCTTTTGAGCTCATGTGCGATGCGAGTGACTATGCCGTTGGAGCGGTATTAGGACAAAGAATGGATAAGCACTTCCACCCCATATACTACGCGAGCAAAACGCTAAATGATGCTCAAGAGAATTACACCACCACGGAGAAAGAACTCTTAGCCGTAATATTTGCTTTCGACAAATTCTGCTCATACCTCGTTCTATCCAAGACCATAGTTTTCACCGACCATTCTGCGTTGCGTTTTCATTTTCAAAAGAAAGACGCCAAACCCCGACTTATTCGGTGGATTCTATTGCTTAGTGAGTTTGATATTGATATTAGAGACAAGAGAGGGGCCGAAAACGTAGCGGCCGATCATCTATCGCGTCTAGAGGACCCCAAGAGAGAAGAGATTCATGAGGAGGAGATTGGAGATACGTTCCCTCACGAGTTGATCGAGTTTGTAGAGGCCGAGAAGGAAGGATTGCCTTGGTTTTGTGACTTAGAAAATTATCTTTCTAGTGGCAATATTGTGAGGGGGATGTCAACACAACAAAGGAGGAAGTTCCTTAGTGAATCGAGAAAGTATGTGTGGGATGATCCTTTTCTCTTTAGAATAGGGGGAGATAGGATACTTAGGCGTTGCGTGTTGAGAGAGGAGGGTTGGAACATCATTAACCATGTGCATGAAGGCCTCACGAGAGGCCACCATGGTGCATATGCCACCGCTCAAAAGGTGTTCGATTGTGGTTTTTATTGGCCTAACGTACTTCATGATGCCGTTGAGTTCGTGAAAACATGTGATGCATGTCAACGAACCGGCAATATTTCAGCCAAAGATGAGATGCCTCAAAACCCGATCCAAGTATTGGAGGTTTTTGATGTTTGGGGCATCGATTTCATGGGACCTTTTCCCGTCTCCAAGGGGAACCGTTACGTACTTGTGGCGATTGACTACGTGTCTAAGTGGGTTGAGGCTCAAGCTCTTCCTACAAATGAAGCCTGGGTAGTCTTGAAATTCCTTAAGAAACTCTTTTCCCGATTCGGTACACCTAAAGCTTTAATTAGTGACCGTGGTACTCACTTTTGCAATGCATTGATGGAAAAATTGCTTGCACGCTACGGAGTCACTCATCGTTTGTCTACCGCATATCATCCACAGACAAGTGGTCAAGTGGAGAATGCAAATCGCTGTATAAAACGTATCTTAGAGAAAACCGTTGGTAAGAATAGGAAGGATTGGTCCGACAAGCTAGACGATGCATTGTGGGCGTTTCGAACCGCCTACAAGACGCCTTTAGGAACCACACCATTTATGATCGTCTATGGAAAAGCTTGTCACCTTCCCGTAGAGCTAGAGCATCGAGCTCTTTGGGCATTGAAAACCGTTAATTTTGACATGACCGAAGCCGCTAGGAAGCGTTTCTTTCAAATTCATGAGCTTGAGGAGCTTAGGGATACGGCTTATGCTCTATCGTTGGGAATTAAGGAGAAGACGAAAGTTCTACATGATCGTAAGTTAAGAAAGGTCAAGGAGTTTAGCAAGGGTGATAAAGTACTTCTCTACAATTCAAAATTGAAGTTGTTTGCGGGGAAGTTGAAATCGAAGTGGTCGGGACCGTATATGGATCATTACGTGTTTTTGTACGGAGCGGTGGAGATTATGGATGAATCGGATGGCCAAAGTTGGAAGGTAAATGGCCACCGGTTGAAGCACTACATTGGAGGAGCAATAGACAAGAACGAGATGGAGGAAACTCCTCTCGAAATTCCATCAAAAGCCGCCACTTAGTGCTTTAGGATGAAATCCCAAGTGTAGAGTATGTACCGTTTGTAAACTTCGTTATTTTTCGTAGTTTGTCGTGTCTTTGTTTCGTGTGTTTGAGTAATTTTGCAGGAATCAAACCATTGAGGAGCTGAAATTTTGATGGAAACGACATTCTAGGTAAGTCCCAACACTTAGAAAAATTTTGGGATGGTTTTAGGAAGGATTTGTGAGACTTAGAATTTTTTCTAAGGCACAAAACTCAAATTTTTATGACACATTCTGTTAAAAAAACGCCTTCGCGTTGCGCCACAGCAAAACAACCTCACTGTGGCGCTACGCAACCCCTCAGGTCAAATAAGCAGTTTGAACCATGCCATCGCGGCATGCCACCGCTCCTGCACTTCACCGTCGCGTCACGCGACTCCCTTGTTTGAACCCCCCAATCCGAACCATGCTGTAGCGCTACGCCACAGCTTCCATACATTGCCGTGGCGGCACGCGACAAATTAAAAAGTCGATTAAAACCCATTTTCCCATCAGTTTTCCCCAAAATTCACAAACCCTTATCACTTTTCACCCCACCGCCGAACTCCTTTCACCCCACCATTACTCAGCCGAAACCCACCAATCCACCACCATTCTTGTAACAACTCTCATCAAAACTCATATTTATTAAGTTAATTTGTCCAATAGGAAACCCTAATTGAGACACCCAAGTAATTCTACACAAACCCTAAAATTATCAGAATAATCAGAATCAGGATCAGGGCCCCTAAAACTCAGGGGGGGTAAAACCCTAGTTACGATTATCTAAATAATTTTTTGTCAGTTTCGAATTTTACGATTTCGTCAACTCAGCTAGGCTAGTCAAGGACGTGGCTACCCTATGAAACATAGGTGTCCCTCGCGTCACGCGACGCCCAGGGCAGGACCCCTCGCGTCACGCGAGGGGGTCAAAATTTTGTGTATAAATAGGGGACTTTGGGACTGGAATTTGGGCGCTTGAACGACGTAAAAACTCGTTATATACACTGAGTTACGTTCTGTTTACTATCACAACACACACAATTCACAAATCACTGCCGCAAAACAGGGTAATAACTCGATCGCTGCTACGATTCAATGTCCGATCGATTAAACTATCCAATGGATGTTTAAGTGCTGCCCACATTAGGGTTTATGCTTTGTCATTCGTTGTTTATTCAATGGATGTTTAAGTATCGCACTTTGTCATTCGATGTGAGGGTTTGATCTCGTGAGTTATCGTAAATGCTGTATTAAGTTACTAACCGAGTTGTGTGCATATTATTAAATTTAGGTTAAAAGGCTAATCAGTAGGCTAGGCTCTGCTCAATTAAATCTGCAATGTGAGTCATTCTCTTTTTATCAAATTTGATTTCAAAAGCATGTTTATTTTCAAAGTTATAATTACAGGGATTAAGTCTTTGTAGTCACCAAGTTACAGCCGGTATGTGGGGTTTTGTATACATTACTTGATAATCTTCACCATTGGGGCAGCCAAGGGGTGATATGACCATAGTCACAGACACCATTGGACAACGGGAGGGCCAATGGGTCGAGTGACAAAATACCGTGGGTAGTTGGTTTGATATCAGAAACATTGTAATCGCTCTTAATACTGTAAATTATAACAAACGGGTCGTTTTCATAAAATGAATGATTCACTCAGTATTTCCCGCTGACAAAACCTTTTTCAAACATGTTTCAGGTGATCTGTTGTGATCCAGGAAAAGTGCCGCGTAGCACTACAAGCTTGAAGAAGTGGCTCAATATAAAATAAAGAAACACGTTTTGTAAAATAAAGATTTCTCCGTGAAATCTTGTGACTGTAAATTAAAAGGGTTTTATCCCGAATTGTGAAATAAAAATAATCGGGAAATTGCAGTTTTAAAAAGATCCTGAAGAAACTTCCGCTGTTAAATAAATACCACGAGATTTTCTGTCCCGCGGCTCCTGAAACGGGTCAAACCGGGTCGGGGGCCGTGACAGAAAAAGGTGGTATCAGAGCCACTGATTTAAGCCTATTAAGTATTTAGAAATACTTAATTTTTCTGATTTCCAAATTGTGATTATGTGTTTTATTATTTGAATATTTGTGTACAGTATGGGTAAGGAAAAGCTGTCAAACATCTATCTTAAATTAGATAGGTCATCAAACGAGAAGGGGAGTTCATCCCAAACAAAACCCTATGAAAATCCTGAAGAAGGAATATTTGTCCAAAAAGCACATTATAAGGAACCACTTTCTCCTAGTAAAAGAAGTCTGATTATTAGGAAAAGTAAAGAGAAAATAAAGAAATCCCGAGAAAAGAAAGTTAAACAGGAAACCCAGGAATTAACCAGTAAAACACCTTGGGAAGACAAGTTAGATGAGAAATGGGCAAATCTTTATATGCTAGCTACTATAGCAATTAATGCAAATCTTTAAATAATTTGACCCAAGTCTTAGCACCTTTATCATCTACAGTCCAGAAACCTTATTCAGTAAATAAATAAATTTATGATAAAACATAGTATGTTTTAAGTCTCGGTTGTTTTGTATTTACCCAGTCTGAAATAATATTTAAAGGTTTTCTATGAAATTTTGTTATAAATTTTTAAATTAGTAATTGTGTGTATTTTGCATAAACAGCATGAGTGACTTGTCTGAAGCCCTTCAGAATTTAAATCTCTATCCGGTAAAAATAGAGGTTTCCAGAGATTTCAATAGGTATATACCCGACATAGAAGAACCTATTGAATTCAATGCTCCACCTCCAGAGAAACTCAAGCCCAAGAAAAAGAGAAAATTCATGGGATGGAGGCGTGTGCGTAGGAGGAAACCCGTCACTAGAAAGATTCCCAAAATAGAAAATCCCTTAGATAAAGGGAAGGGAATTGAAGTCAGAGAAGAGTCTAGGCAGATGGGGATACAGTTTGAAGAATATTCTAAGCAAATAGAAATGGAGATTGGAGGAGGTTCTAAACAAACCCAGGTAGAAATTGGAGAGCGCTCTAATCAAACCCAGGAAATGACATTATCAGAAGAGCTAGATTTTATATTGGCAAGCTGTGATACTATTAAGCCTGTCAATGAAAATGTTTTTACACAACTACCAATAAACTTGGAACCAGCAATCCCAGAACCTATAATTCACACCCAACCTCTAGGAATGGATGAGTGGTGGACCAATGATTGGCAGTTTCAAAACCTGCTCAACAGTCCTTATTCCTTTCTTTCTCAATTTGACCCAGAACCTATACCTAATCCACCTATGAGCAATGAGAATTTAGCTGAACTCCGCCACTTTGGCGAAGAGTTAATGGATGCAGGAAATAGGATCAGGGAAGTAGGAGAACAGATCTCCTGGAAGTACGATGAGAGGGAGCGTCGTTATTAAAATATCAGCTGACGATGGATAAGAGGTTTATGAGACTGTGGTTGTATAATAGCAATAATCTTGTGAAATAACCTAAAATAAAACTTTGTAAGATAATGGTGTGTATTGATGCATACTATTAAATATAAAAATGGAAATCGAGAAATCGATAGTTTTGGCTATATGTGCTTTGTGAAATTTATATGATTGTTTTGTATATAATTGTTATTTATTCGATACTAATAAAATATATATATTAAATATCAGATGGAAAACGCTAATAACGAACCAGTTAATGAGGTTAATCAATCTGAGCAACACCCGGAGGATCAATTTCTAAATAGGCAAGATATTGAAAATATTGTTGCTCAGGGGATAGCCAATGCTATTCCAGCAATAGTTGCTGCTGTTAAAAATCCAATCGAACCTCAACAAATCATTCCTAGCAAACGTATTTCTGAAGATAATTTCAGTAATAGCATAAATGGAGGCGGTAATCATACTAATAATGATAATAATCCACGGCAGGCTCCGCTCCCTAAGAAAATGAAAGCTGCAACACCTGGTTGCACTTACAAAGAATTTATTGCTTGCAAACCCGCTGAATTTGCAGGCAATGAAGGAGCGACTGCGGCACTGCGTTGGTTAGAGAAAACCGAGGCAGTAATCACAATAAGTAAATGTGACAAGGACGATCAGGTCATGTACACGTCAAATCTTTTCAAAGAAGGGGCGCTAGAATGGTGGAACACGGTGTTACAAGCAAAAGGAAGGATGAGGGCGTATGCTATGAATTGGGAAGAATTTAAGGGTCTTGTAGAAAGAAAATTATGTCCCGAATACGAAAAAGATCAAATGGCAAATAAGTTCTTAAACCATCGAATGATGGGTGTAGATTGTCGCAGTTATACTTCGACATTCTTCGAATATGCTAGAGTGGTACCAACACTGGCTTCGCCAGAACCGGTACTCATTTCTCGCTACACTTGGGGACTGATTAGTGAAATCCATAACATCGTTAAAGCTGCGAGACCTCACACTATTGACGATGCTGTGGAATTAGCTAACACCCTAACTGACGAACTGGTACACACAAGAGATGAAAACAGGAAGAAGGAACTGGCTCAGAAAATTACCCACGGATTTCGTACGGGTAATAACAATAGCTTCAGGAGAAGAGGAACAGGGCAATCTTCAACTCCGCCGTTCTGCAGGAATTGCAAAAGGAAACACTATGGAAGATGTAATGTAACCTGCAACTTTTGCAAAACTGTAGGACAGCATGAAGAAAACTGCAGAAAGAAAACCATAACCTGCTTCAACTGTGGAGAAAATGGACATTTCAAGACAGATTGTCCTAAATTGGTTAAACCAGCAGACAACAAAGTCAAGCCAGCTGACGGAGCTACCAAGAAGAATGTTCGAGCTTTTCAGTTAACGACTCAGGAAGCCGAGCTAATTCCTGATGTGATAGCTGGTACGTTCTTAGTTCACAACGTATATGCAAAAGTATTATTTGACTCTGGTGCAAACCAAAGTTTTATCAATACTTCATTCTGCCAAGATCTTAACTTACCATTAACCAACCTTAGGCAAATTTTTACAGTCGAAACGGCAGACGGAAATTCTGTTAGCATAGATAAGGTTTTGCAAAAAGAAAGTATAGAACTTTTAGGATATAAATTTCATGCAAACCTGTTACCTATGAAATTAGCTGAATTCGATGTAGTGTTAGGAATGGATTGGTTAGTAGCCAACCATGCTCGAATCCTTTGTGATAGGAATTCTATAGAAATTCAGGCACCTACCGGAGAAGTAATCATGATTACAGGAGATAAACCACGAAAACCCATGAAGTTCATTTCAGTAATGAAAGTTGCTAGTTATGAACGAAAGCAGGGAATAGTGTATATGATTTCAGTAATCATTAGTACTAAGGGTAAAGAAATTAAGGAGATTCCTGTAGTCTCAGAATACTCAGATATATTCCCAGAAGAGTTACCAGGATTACCACCCGATAGGGAAGTAGAATTTAGGATTCATCTAATTCCAGGAACTACACCAATAGCTAAGGCACCTTATCGGTTAGCTCCTACAGAAATGTTAGAACTGAAGAAGCAATTAGATGAATTATTAAGTAAAGGTTTCATACAACCTAGTTCATCCCCGTGGGGAGCACCAGTGTTGTTTGTAAAGAAGAAGGATGGTTCAATGAGAATGTGTATTGATTATAGAGAATTGAATAAGGTTACAATTAAGAATCGATACCCATTACCTAGGATTGATGATCTTTTTGATCAACTTCAAGGAGCTAGATATTTTTATAAGATCGACTTACGTTCCGGATATCATCAATTAAAGGTAGAAGAAGAAGACATACCTAAAACTGCTTTCAGAACTAGGTATGGTCATTACGAGTTTACAGTCATGCCCTTTGGATTAACGAATGCACCTGCCGCATTCATGGACATGATGAATAGAATCTGTAAACCGTACTTGGATAAATTTGTAATTGTTTTCATCGACGATATACTTATTTATTCCAAAAGTCAAGACGAACATTGTCAGCACTTGCATGCACTCTTAACTTTGTTAAGAAAAGAAAAGCTGTACGCCAAATTCTCGAAGTGTGAATTTTGGTTGCAAGAAGTGCAATTTCTAGGTCACATGGTGAATCATGAAGGCATTCATGTAGATCCTTCTAAGATAGAGGCAATTACCAAATGGAAGGTTCCACAATCCGCAATGGAAATTAGAAGTTTTATAGGTTTAGCTGGATATTATAGACGGTTTATTAAGGATTTTTCCAATATAGCTGTACCATTAACTAAGCTGACCTGTAAAGTAATTAAGTTCGAATGGGGACCTAAACAAGAAGAAGCCTTCAGGATCTTGAAGCAAAAGTTAACAAATGCTCCAATCCTCGCTTTACCAGAAGGGGCTGGAGATTTTGAAATTTACTGTGATGCTTCAAAATTAGGATTTGGATGTGTGCTAATGCAACGCAAGAAGGTAATTGCATATGCTTCAAGGCAATTGAAAAAGCACGAAGAAAATTATACAACTCATGACTTAGAATTAGGCGCCATAATTTTTGCCCTTAAAATTTGGAGACATTATCTGTATGGAAGTAAATTTACTGTCTATACAGATCATAAAAGTTTAAGGTATATATTTGGGCAAAAAGAATTAAACATGAGACAAAGGAGATGGATGGAAATCCTAAGTGACTATGACTGTGATATTCAGTATCATGAAGGAAAAGCAAATGTAGTTGCAGATGCTTTAAGTCGTAAGTATCATGAGAAACAACAACGAGTTCGTTCTCTTAGATTAAATCTACAATTAGATTTAATGGAACAATTGAAGAATGTTCAAACTACAGTAATCAAGGATGATGCTGAAGGAATGAAAGGACGAATAAAAGAATTAGAGCAAGGAGCTGATGGAATTTGGAAATTCCACAAAAGAAGAATTTGGGTACCTAAGCAGGGAGAATTAAGAAATAAGATTTTAGAAGAAGCCCATAAGTCTAGGTATACTATGCACCCTGGAAACAATAAAATGTACCAAGATTTAAGAAATAACTTTTGGTGGATAGGAATGAGAAAGGATATAGCTCGATATGTTTCTAAGTGTCTTACTTGTTCACAAGTTAAGGCAGAACATCAGAAACCTGCAGGTCTACTACAACAATTAGAAATGCCTGTATGGAAATGGGAACTCATAACAATAGATTTTGTTACTAAGTTACCCACAACCAGAAAAGGTAATGATGCGATTTGGGTAATTGTGGATCGATTAACCAAATCAGCGCATTTTCTACCCATGAAAGAAACCTTTAGCATGGAAAGATTAGCAAAGTTATATGTAGATGAAGTAGTATCCTTACATGGAGTTCCATTCTCCATTGTTTCAGATAGGGATAGTCGTTTTACTTCCCATTTCTGGACTAGTTTCCAAGAAGCTATGGGAACTCGACTAAACCTAAGCACGGCATATCATCCTCAGACAGACGGACAAAGTGAAAGGACAATCCAAACTCTAGAAGACATGCTCCGAGCATGTGTAATAGATTTTGGTGGGAATTGGGATGATCACTTACCTTTAATTGAATTCTCCTATAACAATAGTTATCATTCAAGTATTGAAACTGCTCCATTCGAAGCCTTATATGGAAGAAAGTGCAGAACTCCAGTTTGTTGGGCAGAAATAGGAGAAAGTCAATTGTCAGGTCCTGAAATAGTGCAAGAGACGACCGACAAGATTTCACAAATCAAGGAAAGACTGAAGATGACTCGAGATCGCCAGAAAAGTTATGCAGACAATAGACGGAAGCCGTTGGAATTCCAAATAGGAGACAAAGTACTATTAAAAGTTTCTCCTTGGAAAGGAGTAGTTCGATTCGGTAAGAAAGGAAAGCTGAGTCCATGGTACGTAGGACCATTTCCAGTAATTCAGCGTATAGGACCAGTTGCTTATCGTTTACAACTACCAGAAGAGTTAGCTGGAGTACATGATGTATTTCATGTATCCAACCTCAAGAAATGCCTATCAGACGAATCTTTGGTAGTACCTCTCCAAGATATAGAGGTAAACGAAAAGTTGAAATTTGTTGAGAAACCTCTTCAGATAGAAGACAGAAAAGTAAAGTTTCTCAAGCACAAACGATTAGTGTTAGTTAAAGTAAAGTGGGATTCAAAGAGAGGAGCTGAATACACTTGGGAGCTGGAATCTGAGATGAAGAAAAAGTATCCCTACTTATTCTAATAAATCTCGAGGACGAGATTTTTATTAAGGTGGGTAGGATGTAACAACTCTCATCAAAAGTCATATTTATTAAGTTAATTTGTCCAATAGGAAACCCTAATTGAGACACCCAAGTAATTCTACACAAACCCTAAACTTATCAGAATAATCAGAATCAGGATCAGGGCCCCTAAAACTCAGGGGGGGGGGGTAAAACCCTAGTTACGATTATCTAAATAATTTGTTGTCAGTTTCGAATTTTACGATTTCGTCAACTCAGCTAGGCTAGTCAAGGACGTGGCTACCCTATGAAACATAGGTGTCCCTCGCGTCACGCGACGCCCAGGGCAGGACCCCTCGCGTCACGCGAGGGGGTCAAAATTTTGTGTATAAATAGGGGACTTTGGGACTGGAATTTGGGCGCTTGAACGACGTAAAAACTCGTTATATACACTGAGTTACGTTCTGTTTACTATCACAACACACACAATTCACAAATCACTGCCGCAAAACAGGGTAATAACTCGATCGCTGCTACGATTCAATGTCCAATCGATTAAACTATCCAATGGATGTTTAAGTGCTGCCCACATTAGGGTTTATGCTTTGTCATTCGTTGTTTATTCAATGGATGTTTAAGTATCGAACTTTGTCATTCGATGTGAGGGTTTGATCTCGTGAGTTATCGTAAATGCTGTATTAAGTTACTAACCGAGTTGTGTGCATATTATTAAATTTAGGTTAAAAGGCTAATCAGTAGGCTAGGCTCTGCTCAATTAAATCTGCAATGTGAGTCATTCTCTTTTTATCAAATTTGATTTCAAAAGCATGTTTATTTTCAAAGTTATAATTACAGGGATTAAGTCTTTGTAGTCACCAAGTTACAGCCGGTATGTGGGGTTTTGTATACATTACTTGATAATCTTCACCATTGGGGCAGCCAAGGGGTGATATGACCATAGTCACAGACACCATTGGACAACGGGAGGGCCAATGGGTCGAGTGACAAAATACCGTGGGTAGTTGGTTTGATATCAGAAACATTGTAATCGCTCTTAATACTGTAAATTATAACAAACGGGTCGTTTTCATAAAATGAATGATTCACTCAGTATTTCCCGCTGACAAAACCTTTTTCAAACATGTTTCAGGTGATCTGTTGTGATCCAGGAAAAGTGCCGCGTAGCACTACAAGCTTGAAGAAGTGGCTCAATATAAAATAAAGAAACATGTTTTGTAAAATAAAGATTTCTCCGTGAAATCTTGTGACTGTAAATTACCGGGGTTTTATCCCGAATTGTGAAATAAAAATAATCGGGAAATTGCATTTTTAAAAAGAGCCTGAAGAAACTTCCGCTGTTAAATAAATACCATGGGATTTTCTGTCCCGCGGCTCCTGAAACGGGTCAAACCGGGTCGGGGGCCGTGACAATTCTCCACCGAATAACCTCCATTATCACCTAAAATTTCATCACCATTCCATCAATAACAATTACACTCTCGATTTCATCCATCTTTCCACAAGTTTTAACCCTAACATCGAGGTTCAGGTTGGGGACTACGGTTCAACTGAATTTTTTTCTAGTTTTTCGGGTTTCCTTCGGTTCTCAGGTATGTTTCTCCTGTTTATTTTGTATTTTGAGTCTAATATTTTAGTGTTACTTAGACTAGTGATAATTTTAGGGATAATCTTTGTTGAGTCATGTGTGTCGTCATATTAGTGATAGAGGTGGGTGCGGATGGAGTTGGTTTGGGTATTTTAGCAGATTATAGGTTACGGATGGTTCGGGTTAGGGCTTGATGATAATGTTTTACCTCATTCTAGTCTAGGGTGAACCGACATTGAGTGTGGGGATTCGGTTTGGGTAATTTTTTTTGACATAAAAATCAGATTTATTCACTGTTTTAATCCCGTCTCACTGATGCGTTACTAAAGTTTTCAACTTTAAGTCGGTTTACACTCAAGGTTGGTATGGTTTGCGGCTTGGTTTCAGGGTGTAAATGTTTGTCGGGCTAGACTTGGGAATTGAATTGCTGAATTTTGGTTGGGTTTGTAGTACATTGACGCGTAATGCTTAAACCTTGCACAATGAAACGGAATTTTTGCAAAGATCAAAACCTCCTTTAACTAGGCGGAATTTTTCAATGCTAAATTTGTTTTCGAACTAATAAATGACTGATTTGTAAGCAAGGTTGGACGTCAATGACGGATTTGTTAGTGTACATTTGTTTTCGAACTCGGATTTAATTGCGGACAATTAAAGTGCCGAGGGGGGTAGTGTACATTGAGTCCAAGTTAGGGTCTTTTTAGTTAGTTTTAGTCTAGTTTGAGTCGTAGCACGGCATATCATCCTCAGACAGACGGACAAAGTGAAAGGACAATCCAAACTCTAGAAGACATGCTCCGAGCATGTGTAATACATTTTGGTGGGAATTGGGACGATCACTTACCTTTAATTGAATTCTCCTATAACAATAGTTATCATTCAAGTATTGAAACTGCTCCATTCGAAGCCTTATATGGAAGAAAGTGCAGAACTCCAGTTTATTGGGCAGAAATAGGAGAAAGTCAATTGTCAGGTCCTGAAATAGTGCAAGAGACGACCGACAAGATTTCACAAATCAAGGAAAGACTGAAGATGGCTCGAGATCGCCAGAAGAGTTATGCAGACAATAGACGGAAGCCGTTGGAATTCCAAATAGGAGACAAAGTACTATTAAAAGTTTCTCCTTGGAAAGGAGTAGTTCGATTCGGTAAGAAAGGAAAGCTGAGTCCATGGTACGTAGGACCATTTCCAGTGATTCAACGTATAGGACCAGTTGCTTATCGTTTACAACTACCAGAAGAGTTAGCTGTAGTACATGATGTATTTCATGTATCCAACCTCAAGAAATGCCTATCAGACGAATCTTTGGTAGTACCTCTACAAGATATAGAGGTAAACGAAAAGTTGAAATTTGTTGAGAAACCTCTTCAGATAGAAGACATAAAAGTAAAGTTTCTCAAGCACAAACGATTAGTGCTAGTTAAAGTAAAGTGGGATTCAAAGAGAGGAGCTGAATACACTTGGGAGCTGGAATCTGAGATGAAGAAAAAGTATCCCTACTTATTCTAATAAATCTCGAGGACGAGATTTTTATTAAGGTGGGTAGGATGTAACAACTCTCATCAAAAGTCATATTTATTAAGTTAATTTGTCCAATAGGAAACCCTAATTGAGACACCCAAGTAATTCTACACAAACCCTAAACTTATCAGAATAATCAGAATCAGGATCAGGGCCCCTAAAACTCAGGGGGGGTAAAACCCTAGTTACGATTATCTAAATAATTTGTTGTCAGTTTCGAATTTTACGATTTCGTCAACTCAGCTAGGCTAGTCAAGGACTTGGCTACCCTATGAAACATAGGTGTCCCTCGCGTCACGCGACGCCCAGGGCAGGACCCCTCGCGTCACGCGAGGGGGTCAAAATTTTGTGTATAAATAGGGGACTTTGGGACTGGAATTTGGGCGCTTGAACGACGTAAAAACTCGTTATATACACTGAGTTACGTTCTGTTTACTATCACAACACACACAATTCACAAATCACTGCCGCAAAACAGGGTAATAACTCGATCGCTGCTACGATTCAATGTCCGATCGATTAAACTATCCAATGGATGTTTAAGTGCTGCCCACATTAGGGTTTATGCTTTGTCATTCGTTGTTT
Source organism: Helianthus tuberosus (assembly GCA_030545235.1). Taxonomy (NCBI): domain Eukaryota; kingdom Viridiplantae; phylum Streptophyta; class Magnoliopsida; order Asterales; family Asteraceae; genus Helianthus; species Helianthus tuberosus. The sequence goes on along the minus strand of CM060424.1, from coordinate 33,059,270 downwards.
ATTCAATGGATGTTTAAGTATCGCACTTTGTCATTCGATGTGAGGGTTTGATCTCGTGAGTTATCGTAAATGCTGTATTAAGTTACTAACCGAGTTGTGTGCATATTATTAAATTTAGGTTAAAAGGCTAATCAGTAGGCTAGGCTCTGCTCAATTAAATCTGCAATGTGAGTCATTCTCTTTTTATCAAATTTGATTTCAAAAGCATGTTTATTTTCAAAGTTATAATTACAGGGATTAAGTCTTTGTAGTCACCAAGTTACAGCCGGTATGTGGGGTTTTGTATACATTACTTGATAATCTTCACCATTGGGGCAGCCAAGGGGTGATATGACCATAGTCACAGACACCATTGGACAACGGGAGGGCCAATGGGTCGAGTGACAAAATACCGTGGGTAGTTGGTTTGATATCAGAAACATTGTAATCGCTCTTAATACTGTAAATTATAACAAACGGGTCGTTTTCATAAAATGAATGATTCACTCAGTATTTCCCGCTGACAAAACCTTTTTCAAACATGTTTCAGGTGATCTGTTGTGATCCAGGAAAAGTGTCGCGTAGCACTACAAGCTTTAAGAAGTGGCTCAATATAAAATAAAGAAACATGTTTTGTAAAATAAAGATTTCTCCGTGAAATCTTGTGACTGTAAATTACCGGGGTTTTATCCCGAATTGTGAAATAAAAATAATCGGGAAATTGCAGTTTTAAAAAGATCCTGAAGAAACTTCCGCTGTTAAATAAATACCACGGGATTTTCTGTCCCGCGGCTCCTGAAACGGGTCAAACCGGGTCGGGGGCCGTGACAATTCTCCACCGAATAACCTCCATTATCACCTAAAATTTCATCACCATTCCATCAATAACAATTACACTCTCGATTTCATCCATCTTTCCACAAGTTTTAACCCTAACATCGAGGTTCAGGTTGGGGACTACGGTTCAACTGAAATTTTTTCTAGTTTTTCGGGTTTCCTTCGGTTCTCAGGTATGTTTCTCCTGTTTATTTTGTATTTTGAGTCTAATATTTTAGTGTTACTTAGACTAGTGATAATTTTAGGGATAATCTTTGTTGAGTCATGTGTGTCGTCATATTAGTGATAGAGGTGGGTGCGGATGGAGTTGGTTTGGGTATTTTAGCAGATTATAGGTTACGGATGGTTCGGGTTTGGGCTTGATGTTAATGTTTTACCTCATTCTAGTCTAGGGTGAACCGACATTGAGTGTGGGGATTCGGTTTGGGTAATGTTTTTTTGACATAAAAATCATATTTATTCACTGTTTTAATCCCGTCTCACTGATGCGTTACTAAAGTTTTCAACTTTAAGTCGGTTTACTCTCAAGGTTGGTATGGTTTGCGGCTTGGTTTCAGGGTGTAAATGTTTGTCGGGCTAGACTTGGGAATTGAATTGCTGAATTTTGGTTGGGTTTGTAGTACATTGACGCGTAATGCTTAAACCTTGCACAATGAAACGGAATTTTTGCAAAGATCAAAACCTCCTTTAACTAGGCGGAATTTTTCAATGCTAAATTTGTTTTCGAACTAATAAATGACTGATTTGTAAGCAAGGTTGGACGTCAATGACGGATTTGTTAGTGTACATTTGTTTTCGAACTCGTATTTAATTGCGGACAATTAAAGTGCCGAGGGGGGTAGTGTACATTGAGTCCAAGTTAGGGTCTTTTTAGTTAGTTTTAGTCTAGTTCGAGTCGTATTTATTTGTTTTTGGGTTTACTTACACGTACAAGTGATTTAGGCTCGCCCGTACTCAATCTCCATTCGGGCGAGTTTAATTATCATTTAGCAATTGTAAAAGGGTAACTCGTTCGTTTTTAATTCAACTTTATTTTCAGAATTAGCCACGAATGAAATGCTAGACGGCTATTCTATTTTTTTCGAAAAAATTTATAAAAATTCAAAAAAATATAAAATTTTCAAAAATACAAAAAAAAATTAAAAATTTAAAAATACCAAAAAAATAGCTTGTTATTACTGATTGTTTGCTTGTTTTGTCTTGTTATTATCTATTTTGCAGAGATGGCTAGCGGTTCACGCAGCGGTAGGGCCCGGAAAAGGGGTGCGGGTCAGACAGCACCACAGCAGGATCCGATTGATCCGATTCCTCAGGAGATCCAAATTTTTCAGATAGCTGCTGATGATCCAAAATTGAGAAAGATCCAGTATCAAATGGCTTATGAATTTATTCCAGATAGGAAATGTAGTAGAGCCAACCACCCGATATTGCAGTTCGAGCCGAATACATCTGAGTGGGAGAAATATGACAAGTTGAGGAAAATGGATTTGCTTCAGCATAGGGTGATAGACTGGATGTGGTTGGGGGAAATAGGTTCAAGGCAGGAAGTGGCGGACCTCTTGGGTCCAAAGTTGACTGATGCATTAGAGTGTACGCAGGCTCAGTATGAGGAGTTGGTACTAGAGTTTCACAGCACATGGAGACACAAAGAGGGGAAATTTGATAATGACACAGCTGTGTCCTTCAGTTTGGGTAGGCATGTTTTTGAGATGAATATGGCGAGTTTTGCCATTGTGTCGGGATTTTATACTGAGGCGGAGGTGAAGCAGCCGGGATTTTTGACTAGTTTGAGAGGTGCTTATTCTACTGTGAGGGATCACAGTGTTGGTTCGACTGAGCTGCAAAATTTCTGGCAGACGATTTTCGTCCACCCATTCGGGGTTACGAACCTTATTACTTCGGTTCGTAACCCGGTTTATAGGTATGTTTTGAAGATTTTATCTACTACGTTGGTGGGGCGGAAGTCGGGGGAAAACAAGGCGAATTGGATTGAGTTGTTTATTCTTATGTGTCGTGTGGAGAACGGGGAGATGAATTTGGCTACTGTTTTAGCATATTCTTTTAGCAGGGGACGTAGAGGTGGTCATCGGGCTGGGTTGGCTATGGGCCAGTATATTACTCGGATTGCACAGAATTTGGGGGTGTTTAACAAGTATGTCCGCCAATTTCTACATGAGGGGCCCAAGACGATGACGTTTGGTTTGAGAGAGTTGCAGTAGGCTGGGATAGTGTCGTGGACTGAGCCCTACGGCTGGGAGCCGATTAGGCAGGGCCCGAAGGTGCAGCCGCCAGAGGGACATCCAGCTAAGGATGTAATGATTCAGTTTGATCCTACACACCGACAGTGGTCACCACAGAGACACGAGCGGCCAGCACCTCAGTACCCCCGTAGGCAGCCACCACCTGTGCCTCTTACTTTGGAGTCGTTCTCTGGCTATGTGGAGCAGAGATTCGACAGGCTGGAGCATCTGATTCAGACGGGTCAGGATAGACAGGAGGAGGCCCTTAGGTACATGATGAGCAGGCAAAGCATAGGGGTTCCGGACTTTTTGCAGCCAAGACAGTAGGGTGGCTCGGCTGGTGCTACTCAGAGGTTTGACCCGGTTCCCGTATTTCGTGTATTTGGAGAGAGCAGTTCTGGAGCAGGTGGACTGGAAGGCAGTGAGGAGTCTGCTAGTGAGCATGAGGAGGACTAGTGTGGGGATGAGACGAGGATGAAGCAGCAGCTGACTACATCTTTTGTTTGATTTTTTTTTCTTTTATGCTGTTTTTTATCCTCATTTGTTGGTTTGTACTTATACTAATACACGTTAAACAGGTTGGTTGGGCAGGATGGCTTGGTATGTGGTTAAAACTGCTGATATTTTGATGATATATACTATGATATGTAGGTAATTTGCTTATGATTGATAGGTTGATGTTAGTAGCCGCTTTCATTCGCGTGTTCGAGAATAGGAGTTGTTTGCTGAGCGCATTTCGAATTGGAGGGCTTATGTGGAAACGACTGGCACTTTGACAGTCTCACATATTCAGCTAAGTCGTTTCCCTTGTATTCTTGTATTTTTTTTATTTCTTTATTTATTTAGTTAGTTCGCAGTTTTCAGTTTTTTTTTATTTTTAGGTAGCTTGTTGAGTCGTATTTCCGTTCTTGCATTAGGGACAATGCAATCTTTAAGTGTGGGGATGGGATACATGTAAATAATCGAGTCATTAATTATGAAAAACACAAAAAAAAATCAAAAAATTGAAAAATCCAAAAAAATTGGAAAAAATCAGAAAATGTCTTTTGAATAAAGAAGTTTGCAAAATAATACGGAAAATGATAGAAAAGATGAATTTTTTTTGGGATTGAAACTTACCAAAGGAACAGTTGATAAAGCCAAAATTGGATCAGATCAGTGGATTCAGAATAAGCAGATGTTTGTATTCGATCTTTCCCTTTGACAGTGGCTCTAACATCTGATGGATTCAAGTACTGCCCTTCCTAACTACTGCTGACCCAAAAGACTGATGAAGACTAAGTGCTGATGCTCAATCAACTGTTATGTCTCAAGTACTGCTGAAGACCAAAGCACTGCTGGAGCCTAAGCAGTGGAATGAAGGATCAGTTGTTTTGTTTATGCTTTGTATATTGTAATCAGTTGTTTGTAATCAGTGGTTGTAATAGGTCAGTAGTTTGAGTTTGTTAGGAGGTTAGGTGTCACTATCATAGTGACGTCAGCAAAGATGCTACAGTGGTTTGTTCTGTACTATAAATAGAACAGTACACTGTACTGTTCTATCAGCTCTCTTTCTTCACAAGTCATTTTGTACGAACAAACCATCTGTGAGCTCAGGCTGAGGGGGAGATTGTATTGCATGCATGCAAGTGTAATTGAATCATTGTAATAAATATAATCATTCGATTTCATGACAAACATGTGTGTTGAAAGCAATTCTTCCATTTGATTGTGTGTTGAAAGTTTGTTTCCATTTTAATTCCGCTGCACTTATACACATTCATATTCATAATTATCAAACAAAAACACAATCATAAGAAACTCAGATCCTAACAATTGGTATCAGAGCTTGGATAGTCAAACGTGATCTAACAATATTGTATTGCATGCATGCAAGTTTAATTGAATCATTGTAATAAATATAATCATTCTATTTCATGACAAACATGTGTGTTGAAAGCAATTCTTCCATTTGATTGTGTGTTGAAAGTTTGTTTCCATTTTAATTCCGCTGCAATTATACTCATTCATATTCATAATTATCAAACAAAAACACAATCATAAGAAACTAAGATCCTAACAATTGGTATCAGAGCTTGGACAGTCAAACTTGATCTAACAATCATTTTGACGTAAAAGTTCGGCTTAAAATCGTTAATACTTTTTAAATTGTTTGTTTCGTTGAAAAACAGAGTAAGGGTTAATCACGAGCAAAGTTGATTAACCAGTGCCTGTAAAACAACCAGGATGACGGGTCAATCACAAGATATGAACAATAACATTGGTTCTCTCTTCAAACCACCTATGTTGAAGAGAAATGAATACAACATCTGGGAGCGAAGGATGGGTCACATCTTAGCTCAACAGAATACTGGATGTTGGAAGTTGGTTATCTTTGGACCACATGTTCCAATGGTGCCGAGTGCTGAGGATCCAAAGAAGTTCGAACCTAAGAAAATTGAGAACTATACTGATTAGGATTTTCAGAAAATTGAACTGGATGCCAAGGCATTTAGCATCGTTGCATCTGCACTCCCCAATGAGATCTATGTTGGGCTGTTACACTGTAACAGTGCCAAGGAATTGTGAGATGCACTTAAGGAACAATTTGGGGGAACTGAAGAAGTAATTGAAAACAACAGGGAAATTTTGAACCAACAGTATGAAACCTTTTGTCACATTAAGGGTGAAACATTAGCACAACAGTTTGAGCGATTTAGTTGTCTCATAAGTGAACTTAAGCTTGTTAAAACTGAATTTCCTAAATCAACTGTTAACAGCAGGTTTTTAAGATCACTTCCTGAAAAGTGGGACACAATTGCTTTTGTAACCAGAAACTCTGTTGAGTTCAAAGATCTGACCCTGACCCAACTTCATGGTAGACTCCTGACCTATGAAAGGGAGTTAAACCAGAAAAAGAAGTTGCAAGAGTCTGGAAAAGTTGCAGATGATTATTCATTTGGCAGCACAACTGTTTTGGGTCAAGAAGAATCTGGTAGTAGTAAGGATCGGAGTTATGATCATTATATTGACATAACAGCTGGTGGAGCCTTTAACAACCCTAATTCTTACTCAAACAACTATGCTTTCACAGCTAGTTGTGAAAACCAGAATTCTGACAATCTGTGCTTTGAACTCAATGATTTGCAGCATTTTGATCCAACTGACTTAGAAGAAATGGACATTTTGCATCAACTTGCATTGCTGAGTATTAGAACCAGCAAGTTTTACAAAAGGACAGGGAGAAAATTTCCAGGGTTACATGGGAATCTAAAAGTGGGGCTGGATAAGTCAAAGATTAAGTGCTATAAGTGTAATAGGCTAGGTCATTTTGCTAGGGAATGCAGGAGTCAAACCAATGGACCAATTATTACACATCCTAGCTCAAACCCTAGACCATAAAATAACCAAAGCACTGTGCACTACGCCCAATATGCCCCTGCTGCTCATGTAAACACTACACACTATGCACACCCTGCAACCCATGTTCCTGTGCATTATGTTCAAACCACTGTTCCTCAAATACAGTATGTCCAGGCCCCTGCTCCTCAGGTTCAGGTGCAACAAGCTGCACCTCAGCAAGCCGCACCAGCAGTGGTTCAACCAGATCAGCAAAGCTTTTTCACCCAAGGCCTTGTTGACTGGAGCAGCTTACCTGAAGAGTTAGGAGATGAAAATTTTGCACTCTATGCTCAAAATAATGTTTCTAGTGATGATATTTGTTTTGTAGCATTGGAGACCATACCAGAAGGGCTGGAAGCTGAAGAAGGACAGTCAAGTGATGAAACAGTGGACAAAATTACTGTCACACCCCAAATTTCCACGTGTCACCGGTGGGCCCGGTAGGGGAGTATCGTGACGTGGTTGGCAACATCATAGTCAAACAACACAATATTTAAATGCACAGCGGAAGCAAAAGGATAAATATATTACAATCCGAAATAATGTACATCAAAGTATTATGACGGAAGTAAAGGATCCACAGGCGGATCATAAATAAAATAACACTGTTCAACAGACATTAGGCATCTAAGCTTGCGAGACTCTTTATTGATGCTAGGAGTAGCCAGCCAATTCCGATTAGTACCTGCACTTTGCCTTTTTGGGAAAATACGTCAGTTTACACTTGTAAATACAATCAACCGACTCATTTTGAAAAGAGTTTAAGAAAATGGATTTAAGGCACAAGGCACAAATAATAATTTTATAACTTGGGATACTTATCTAATATATAAACTTGTACAGGATTTACATGTTTCTTATGCGTTCAGTAGCCCGGATCGAGCCGGGTTAAAGATCAATTGACACACCACATTTAATTATGAGACACCGACGGCGTACGCCTACGCCGGGTGCTGAGGTCGTGGCCATTTCGTAAAATGATGCCAGGGATATCCGGGACAACGGTCATTAACCCCCAAAGGCTTTAAGTAAACAAAACAAATTAAACGGAAACATCTCAATCATTTAACCATAATAAGATTAAATATTCAATGCCCGACCAAGCGGTATTTTATATACCGTACCCCAAGCCCGTATAGGGAAATAAGTTAAAAGTATTTACCTGAGCTAAATATAAATTCAATCCCAGCCGTATCAAATCAGCAAGTACAGATAGCTTTTACTGGGCTCCTAAATCTGGAACGAAGGTTTTTAATAACCTATTAGAATCCTAACGGGTCTTTAATTAAGTCATGACTTAGACCGGTTAGTTTTCAAAAGGAAGATACGGTTCAAACGCATGATAAGGCGAAGACTGGAATGGAATGTGATTTAGACCCGACAAGATCGGAGACTTGTATAATATGGGTATATTATACACATTCTGGATTTTGAGATAAAACCGATAAGGTTTGACCCGTTTCGGCTAATTTATGTAAACTAGTTACATAAACCGAACCGAACGCGTACGAAGCGTAACGGGTAACCATAAGAGTCCTAAACAGGTTTCCTAAGTTAACATGCCATAAATATGTTGTGATATCAGTAGGATACCTTCCGTTATGCCCAAAACGAGTTTAATCTATAATTAAGCCCCGTAGGGGTATTTTGGCCATTTTAAAGTTTATAAAAGGAATTAATTTATCTTCTGTGATCTGGGTCTGATTAAATCAGTAAAATGGTTTATTTTAACAGGTTATAACATTTGGTTATAAGTCTTATATTCCAAAATAGTTTTAAACCCTAACTATGCGTATAATACGCGTATAAAGCCGTTTTAAGCGACGTACGGGTTAAAATAGGATTCTGAGTTTCCTGATCAGTTAAACAGGTTCAAAACACTCCATTTAATATTTAAAATCAGTAGCAATTGGATTGGCATCAAAAGGATTTGTAAAACTAATTTTATGGCCGAAAAGGGTATATTCGGTATTTACCGGATCAAGGCGCTAATCCTAGCTTATGATCAGTTTAAAAATAATTAAAAATCTTCAAAAATCCCAAAATATTATATTACATCAGTGGGTAAAAGGTTTGGTGTCAAAAATTGGGTTTAGATAGGTTTTACGCTAATGACGCTGTTTAATTAATAAAAGTGTTTATAATTACGTCATTAAGCATAACTCCTAAACTAGACTTCCGATTGACGTGAAAATTTACAGACATGTTCAATAATTAGTAACAAAGACTTTTGCACTTTCACATCTTCAAAAATCTCGTTTTATGAACATAAGGGCAATATGGTCAACATTTGGCAATTTAACGGAAACGTGAAACGAATTGGACAATCAAGGTAACAACCACAGAGGTTTATACTAACATGTTACAAGGTCCTAATGGAACTTTAAGGCATGTCTACACCTATCAAAAACGGGTTAGAATCGAGGTCAAAGCAGATAGTCAAACTACGCGACTTTCGGCTCCGAATCGGTTCAAAACAGAGAGTTGTCGAATCAAACAAGCTTAGACAAGTTTTTATGCTTATTAGCAGGTTATATAAATAATAAAACAGATTACACGCCCTCTGTAACGCTAATTACATGTTTAATGGCTATGTTGACTTTTTCGGAAGAAGTTTGACTCGACAAACGACATAGTTAGATCTGGAATCAAAGGGTACCCTTTTAAGGGTTAATTGCCCACAATATTACCAACTTGTAACAACTTTCGTTTCGACAAAACTCTGGACCGTTTATGATTTATCGCCAAGTCAAACCGTAATTACGACGGTTTGACTTCTAGGCTATAAACTAAGCATAACCCAATCGAGAAGGATCAAGGGTACTTACATACGTCTAATGGATGATTTGGAAAGCTTGTATCAGTTCTTGAGCTCCTAAAAATGTCCAGAAGTTGAAATGTGCATGTATGTTGAAATATGAGACTTTTATAATAACTTTGATCTTTCCAAAATGATGCCAAATGAGTCTAGCAATGATCCAAGATCAGTACATGTGTCCACTAGAGTCTATATACCACTTTAGGAAGCCCATAGAATCGAAAAACCGAGTTTAAAGTCGGTTACAAGATGAAAACAGGCACCTGTCAACGATTCTGCCGCTGGTAGCTGTCACGCGGCCCGCCTGAGGTATTGTCATTACTTACGCGGGCCGCCTGGAGGCTGACTTCAGGTCTTGAACTTTCCTTTAATTGCATATTCAGTCCCCGGTCCTCCTAAACGTCGCTTTCACCTTCATTCTTGCATTATGAACCTTTAAAATTGACATTTAGGGGCTTTAAGGTTTATACCATCTTTGTGAAGTCCTCGGGTAACTTTGTGATCACCCGAAAAGCCCTAATTTTCAATGTTGACGATTCTAACCCTCACACACGAATTTTATCACAACTTTCTCATACGGTAACGAAACTTGGTGAAATTTTTATGGTGCCTTCTAGTGAGCATAATTAATCGTTACAAGGCTTCGGGTTTGCTATAAGGTCACTCAGAGGTATATCTTTAACATGTTGACACATTTAACCCCTGTAGTTTGAAATCTCTCACTTTCTTTCACAATTCGCTTCGTATGATCCACGATCCATTCGTTTAAGGTTATAAACATCATGTAGGGTTATTGTAAAGTATCTTTATTCATTGTTGACACTTTGAACCCTTATATTTACACAGTTTCATTGTTTGTCAACTTTAGTCCTTCAAGAACATTCTTTCACACGTTCAAACCTATGACACGTGTCAACACAATATAGGACGCAAATTTTCGAGGTGTTACAATTATTGAAGCAGTGGTTACTGCTGTTGCTGATGAAATACTGCTGGGAGAAAGTTCAAAACCCCTGTTGGAACCACTGTCTGACCCCTGGTCCAAAGAAGAAGAAGAGAAGAAAGAAGGTGAAAAAGAAGAGAAAACTCAAGAAGAAAGTGATCATACATGTGATTGTGCCATGATGGCTGCAACTAAGGTATCACCCCAGATTCTCAAAAACCTTTGTTCAGACAAATGCATCATAGCATTTGCAAACATTAAGGAGGTGAATGAAAACCTTAGAGATAGGTTATTAACTTCTGAAGTTCAATTTGAAAAGTCTTTAAAAGAACTAAAAAACAAATTGAGTGAAAAAGAAAATGAAATTTGCAGCATCAAACAAGAGCATAGCATAACCAAGGACCAACTCCAAACAATGATAGAAAAATATCAAGTTTGCAAAAATGAGTTGGAAGCCACCCAAATCACTTGTGAAAATGGGTGGAATCCTGCAAATGTTATGAGATCAAGCTTGAAAAATAGCTTGAAAGTAATTTAAAATTTGGCATAGGGTTTAGAAAAAATGACCAAGTTGAAAACACTTCTGCAAATCAAGTTGGTTCTGTTGAAATCATACCAACCAACAAGAATGGCCAAGAAGTTAAAATAACTAATAAACTTGGTAACAAAATCACTTTGGAAAGATCTGTGGGGTCCTCAACTTTTGAGGAGATTGAGAAATACCAATTCAAACCCACATGGTCTGATGAGTGTGAAATTCTTGAAAACTTCAAACCCATGGACTTCAAAACCATTGATGGTGTAAAAGCTCCTAAGGCCAAGGTTATTCCTCTTAAGGACATCCCAACAGTGGTTCAAAACTCTGTTGCAAAGGAGTCTGAAAAGAAGAAAAGAAAAGAAAATGTTAAAAACTTGTTTTGTGATTTCTGTGAGAAGAAAAATCATTTGACCAAAGACTGTTTTTATTTAAAAGCATATGATATTAACAAAACAAGTATCAGTGTGCCTGCTAAGAGCTGCACCATCTGTGGTAAAACAAACCACCTCACTCAGGAATGTGTGTATCTCAAACCTTTGATGTAAAAAAGAATGAGTACACTTCAAAAACATCCATGAGTTCATCAAAACCACCAATCAAGAATCAACCACTATTTGTGCCAGTTCAAACAACTATTACCAAACAGCTGAACCAAACCTCTGTTAAAAGAGATGTTCAGGTAACTGATGCACCCCCTGCTAACCAATACCGAAGAGGTAAAGGTCAACCACCATATCCTAGGGTCCCACATGTTTATGAAGCCTACAAAAGGCCTTCTAAACCAAGAGTGAACAGGCATCCCTATGGATATCAAGAACTGATTGGAAATGGTCCCCAACAGTGGTTAGAGAAACAAGCTGCAAAAGTTAATCAATCCCCTGATCTAACCACTGTCCATCTTCCTGACCTTAACATAGACACTGTTGAGACCCCATCCAAAGCCTTATTGGCTTTGGAGACCCTCCTGAACTAATTATTTACTTGATGTGCAGGGAGCTTCTGCATGCTTAGATAGTCTTTGGTATGTAGATAGTGGAGGCTCCAGGCACATTACTGGATGTAGAGCCCTACTTAAAGAATTCAAAACTCATGGAGGGGGTGATATATCTTTTGGTAATAATAGTAAAGGGAAGGTGATGGGTTCTGGTACAGTACAGTCTGGAAATGTTATGTTTGAAAATGATAATCTGATAGACAATCTAAAATTCAACCTTCTTAGTGTCTCTCAAATGAGTGACAAAGGTTATGGTTCTTTCTTTACTAAGGAGTGTTGTAGGATTGTTGGACCAGAAATGGTTGAAAAGATTGAAGAAATAATAAAAAATGGAATAACTAAACTTGTTGCTCAAAGAAGTGGCAATGTTTATGTAGTTGATTTGTCAAAACAAAACCCAAGAACTGATGCATGTCTGTTCTCAGTTGCCTCTAACAAAGAGAAAGATCTTTGGCACAGAAGATTGGGGCACACAAATCTCAAGACAATCACTGCTTTGTCAAAACAGGGGTTAGTAAGAGGTCTTCCTCAAAAACTGTTCACCTGTCCTGAGCACTGTGTTTCCTGCCTAAAAGGAAAACAACATAAAAGCTCTTTTAAGTCCATTGAAGAGTCCAAAACAACCAAGTGCTTGCAAATGCTTCACATGGATCTGTTTGGCCCAGTTAAAGTCATGAGTCTCAAAAAGAAAAGATATTGCTTGGTAATTGTAGATGACTTTTCTAGGTTTACATGGACTTATTTCTTACATTCCAAAGATGAGACTGCAGGCATTCTGCAAGACTTTGTTACACAGGTTGAAAAGCAGTTTGACTTGCCAGTAAAAATCTTCAGGAGTGACAATGGCACAGAATTCAGAAAAAGGGAGTTCGATGAGTTTTGTGTGTCAAAAGGAATTATAAGGCAGTACAACATTCCAAGAACACAGGAACAAAATGGGGTAGTTGAAAGAAAGAACAGAACTTTGATTGAGGCTGCCAGGACCATGCTTGCTGATTCAGGTTTGCCATTAACTTTCTGGGCAGAGGCTGTAAACACTGCCTGCTATGTCCAGAACAGAGTTTTAATAAACCCCAGGCATCAAAAGACTGCCTATGAAATTCTGTATAAAATAAAACCACTGATCTCATACTTCAAAGTTTTTGGCTGCCCATGCTTCATTTTAAACTTAAAAGACTCTATCTCAAAGTTTGCAGCCAAAATTGATTGTGGTTATTATTTGGGATACTCAACCACTGCTAAGGCCTACAAAGTGTTCAACACTAGGACTAAGACAGTGGAAGAGACTTTGAATGTGAAGTTCAATGAACTCTCTTCAATGAAAATCCCAGCAAATCCTGCAGAATTATTTGATCTTGATAAATTCACCTTTGAAAATGTTTCTGTCAAGACTAACAGTGCAGGTCCATCTCAAAGTCCTCCATCAGACTATGGATATGAAGTCATCATTCCACAACAAAAGTCTGCATCAATTGGAAGAGCAGCAGATGTTCAAAACAGCTGTCAAAGCTCAACCACTGCTACCTCAACAGTTGTTGACCAAAGTAGCCCATTAACCCCTACTTCCACATCCTCAGGCACTGTTGATAAAAGTCCCCAAACAGTGGAAAAAAATCAGCCAGCTTTCACACCACTTCCTCCTATTCCTCCACCTCCATTTCAAGCCACTGTTGGATCATCAAAGTCACCAACAGTGGTTAGCTCAGATGATTCACATCTGCAGCCCTCACCATTAAATGCCATTGTTCCATACAAAGGAGATTTAATCTTCTTGAAGTCTCATCCACCTGACCAAATCATTGGCAACATCAGTGAAGGGGTGCTAACAAGAAGCCAATCCCAAAACATCTGTCTTTTTGCTGGTTTTCTATCTCTTCATCAGCCAGTCAAGTACCAAGAGGCACTAAAAGACAACAGCTGGGTAGAAGCCATGCAAGAGGAGCTCCAATAGTTTAGAAGACAACACGTATGGGAACTTGTACCACTACTAGAGGGTGTGAGTCCTATTGGCACAAAGTGGGTCTTCAAAAATAAAACTGATGAAAGGGGTATTGTTGTCAAGAATAAAGCAAGGCTCGTGGTTCAAGGTTTTAGACAGGAAGAGGGCATTGACTATGATGAAACTTTTTCCCCTGTAGCAAGATTAGAAGCTATCAGATTATTCCTGGCCTTTGCTGTCAACCACAACATAAAGGTGTTTCAAATGGACATTAAATGTGCATTCCTCTATGGTAAAATTCAAGAAGAGGTATATGTTTGTCAACCTCCAGGCTTTAAGGATCCATTTAATCCAAATCACGTCTACAAGCTAAATAAAGCTTTGTATGGCTTGAAACAAGCACCTAGAGCCTGGTATGAAACTCTTTCCACCTTTCTTCTTTCCATTGGGTTCACAAGAGGTAAAATTGATAAAACATTGTTTTTAAAATGGAGAGGGAAAGACTTGATGATTGTCCAGATTTATGTGGATGACATCATTTTTAGAAGCACATGTTCTAAAATGTGTGAAGAGTTCAGAAAACTCATGACAGCTGACTTTGAAATGATTGCAATGGGTGAACTCCAGTGCTTTCTTGGTCTCCAAGTAAGGTAACTGCAAAATGGTACTTTCATCCATCAAGGCAAATATGCCAAAGAACTTTTAAAGAAATTTGAGATGGATGATTGCAAGCCATGTAGTACACCCATAGCAACCACAAAAATAGTCATGTCTGATGAGAAGGATGATTTGGTTGATCAAACTCTTTATAGAAGCATGATTGAGTCTTTATTGTACCTGACTGCATCTAGGCCAGACATCATGTTTGCAACATGTGTTTGTGCAAGATCCCAATCAGCCCCTAGAAAGTCAAACCTTATTGCTTTAAAAAGGATATTTAGATACCTCAAAGGTGATCCCACACTTGGTATTTGGTATCCAGCTAATGGAAATATCAAGCTTTCAGGTTTCTCAGATAGTGACTTTGCTGGATGTAACACAACAAGGAAGTCCACTTCAGGAGGGTGCCAATTCCTAGGCAGTTGCTTAGTGTCTTGGCAAAGCAAAAAGCAAGCAGCTGTTTCAACATCCACTGCTGAGGCAGAATATATAGCTGCTGCAAGCTATACAGCCCAACTGTTATGGCTTCAAAATCAATTGCTGGATTTTGGTATCACTGCCTTAAAGACACCTCTCATGTTGGACAGTCAGGCAGCAGAAAATATCATCAAAAATCCAGTCTCTCATTCAACCACCAAGCACATTGATATCAGACATCACTTTGTGAGGGATTGCTATGAAAAGGGTTTGATTTCTCTGCATCATGTTCCAACTAAAGATCAGCTGGCAGATGTGCTAACAAAAGCATTAGACACATCCACCTTTGAAAGCTTGATCTCTAGGATTGGCATGCTGAACATGGAATAACAAGCAAAATCTTGTTTTTCTATGAATAAAAGCATTAAAATGTTTTCAGAAAATCAAAATTCCATCCTTAAAAATAGCTGAAAATGAAATTTTCATTAATCCTTAAAAGTCTGCCATAACCACTGTTGTTGGTTCAAACATCTGTTCTGATGATTATTGTCCACTGTTGACAGTCAACCACTGTTTCCTCATTTCTTTGTTAATCACTGTTGTTCAAAATCAGTGTTTTAACCCACTGATGGCTATCCACTGATAGTTAAAAGTCAGTCACTGTTTTCATTTTACCACTGTAAACCACTGATATTTGATCCGTCAGTGGTTTCCTAAACAACTGTCTTCCATTATTCATCAGAGGTTGGCACGTGGACAGTACTTATCCGTCAGATCTTTTGTAACCGCTGCCACGTCAGCATTCAATTTTCCACTTTATAAAACCCTGATCAAAACCCCAAACAGGGTTTTCACTATCGAATCGAATTAAAAATTCCTTTCTCAAAACAGTTACCATCCATTTCTCTCAAATCCTTCATCGTCTTCTTCCTTTCACAATCACACTCATATCGCCATGGCTCTTCCATACAAAACACCTCATAACTACCTGTGCATACTTGAAAAACCAAGTGACAGCACAACTTTCAACTCCGTCATTGATGCTCTTTCAACCACAAAGTATAAAACTTTGTTGACTTATAATGCTCCTATATTCCTGGAAACTCAACGAGAATTCTGGAAAAATGCTAAACTTGATGTTAAGGACAAAAAGCCCTTAACAATAAATTCATGAATCCGGGGTATTTCTGTTACCATCACACCACAAACTCTGTCAGAGGTCTTTGAACTCAATGATATTCAAGGTAAAAACTCTTTTCCAAAAACAGAGTATCAAACTGATTTTCTTGAGAGAGGGTATGAAGAGGAAATGAAAAAGGACACCTTACAAAAAGGCAGTTTTCCTCCTGCCATGAGGTTATTGTTCCATACCCTCCTCATGTGTGTGCCAAATAAAACAACTGCTTTCAATGAGATACCATTGAAAATTCAATATCTGGGTTATGCAATTTTGAATGAAGAAAATTTTAACTACTCCCAGGAAATTTTCAATGACATGGTTAAGAATATTAATAATATTAAAGATAATAAGAAACCATTTCTCTTGTTTCCAAGGTTTCTAAGTTTTTATTTAGAAAAGAAATTTTCCAAGGATAATGCACATGTGCTAATCCAAGGAAATCCTTGTCAAATAAACAGCATTTCTTCTGAAACTTTTACTAGGCTGTCAAAACCTTCCAAAACACAAACAGAGGAGCCTGAGCAGAATTTAGCAGCAACAACTGCTCCTCAGGTTACTGTTGTTGAGCCCACTGCTCAAGGTGATCACAGCAGCAAAACCACTGCTGTGAAACCCACACCTAAAACCACTAAAAGTCCCAAAAAGAAAAATATCCAAAAGCCCCCCAAACCCACAAAAAAGGTAACTCTGGAAGATGAGATCCCAGAGATTATACCTGTGACAACACAAAAGTCACCAATAACCACAACTGCTACTTCCTCATAGCAGTTGGAAGAAAGATCTCAACCTGAGCCTCAAACTCCTCATGCTTCTTCTCAAAAAGATCAGGTTGTATCAACAGGGACACCACATTATGATGCTCTGGAATCACTTGATTCCATCATCCACAGCCCAACTCCCAGGGCAAATTCTATTTCCACACCCATACTCATTTCCCAAATTCCACCACAAATATTACCCTTTTTGGATGCACTTGATATAGCTCAGACAGAAATCAGTTCTTCTCAACCACGTATCATTAAGAATATGCCTCAACAAGTGACTGAGTCTGAGCTCCCTATCATTTCTAACCCACCAACAACTGAGGAGGTTACACTGTAGGAAGTACAAGTACTTCCTGTCAGTAGTTCAAGTGGAGCGGCTACTACAAGTGTTGAACCCACTGGTTTACACTTGGACAGTAGTTTCATAAGTGAGACTCCCTTGAAGGCAATTTCTTCTTTGGGAACCAGAGTGTTTCCAGTATTCACTGGTTCACTTAAACTGGTTACCCCTACTGAAGAAAGAAGACCCCAGTACCAAGAACAAGGGGCATCAGTGGATGACTTTTGGGAAACTTTCCCCAAGTCAACTGCTGATACAACCACTGCCAGTGGGAAATCAGATGATCCCATTAAGTTGGGTGATGGTTTAAAATACAGAGAATTAACAGAGAGGGTTGACAAGATTGGCAAATCTGTTGCAGAAATTAAAACTATGCTGCAACAATTGTTACAATCACAAAAGGCAACACCCACTGCTGCAACATCTGCAGCATCTGCTCCATCATCTGCTCCTACTCCCACTGAGCTTTGGAATTTATTTCAACCTCTGCTTCACAAACAAATAGAATATGCTGATCAACAACACGAAGTTCAAATTCAAAAGATCAGAAATTTGATGGAAGCTAGGTTCAAGGATACACAAGCAGACATCAAGGCAATTAAGGCCCATTTGCTGAAAACCACTGGCACTGCTCCTCCTTCAATCATTTTTGTTGATAACCCACCTGATGATGCCAAAAAGGGGGAGAAAGTTAAGAAGAAAAAGGGATATGAAGAGGGTCTATACATTGAACCAAATGCAAAATCTAGACTGATTGTGGAAATCCCAAAGCCAGATGTTTCTAAAAAGGTTGATGAGTCTCAAAATGCCCTAGATGCAGCAAAAGCAGGCATAAAAGAGACTATGGAGATAAAAGGGGCTAAAAGGTTTGAGCAGGAGAAGAAAGTTATGATGGAAAGGGATGAGCAGGGTACTTCTGAGCCTAAGGAAGAGGAAGTTGTTCCTAAGCCAAAAAGAAGACAGCCTACTAGAAAAGTAAGGCAACCCAAATCCACACCTTCCAAAACCATCAAACAAACTCCCCAAATCCCCAAAAATTCCTTTCATCAAACCTCCAAACCAACAGATGTTAAAACACCTGTTGTATCAACAGTTGTTGGTACTTCAATGGTTTCAACAGATGTTATCCCAACAACTACCACCAATACTACATCAACACACACTTCAACCATTGCCCTCACCATTTCATCAGTAACCATACAACCCACTGCCACATCACAAACACCACCTGCCAAAAAGCAGAAGACAGCTGATGACACATCATCAGTTGTAATGACAACAGTGGTTGAAACACCAGTTCTTTCAACAGCTGTTAGTCAGCCACCTACCACTTCAATCACTATCACTCAACCCACAAATTCACCACCAACCTCTCCAAAACCCAAAAGGAGAAGAAGGATAATACTGGATGATGATTCTTCACCACCTCCAACATCTTCACAACCACTGACCCTTGTTACCATTCCAAACCCTGTTCCACTCTCTTCAGTACAAGCTCTTAATCCAAACACTGCCATTACTCCTGCAGGAGTCCAATATCCATTAGATCTTCCACCAGTTAGAGAGGAGATAAAATCCTTCTACTCTGAAGATGACCCTGCAAAAAGGAATCTGCCATCTCTTCAAGGTTATCCTAGGCCTAATAACATAGAAGAATATTTGAAGTTAAAGGCTCAACAAGCAGCTGATATCTCTAAAAGAAATACAGAGGGAAAATCTGACAAAGAGATTCAAAGATACTTTCAATACCTGCTCACTCAAGTCAGAACTTTGGAGCAGTTTTCAAAAGATCTTTGTCAGAAACTATCAGAAAGAGATGATGAAAGCCTGAGAAAAGATTACATTGATCACATCATGGCTTTCAAGAAATACAAGGGAGAAAGAGCTCAATATAAAGAATGGACCATTGGTGAGCTTAAAGAGGAGTTAGAAAGAGTGCAAAAGATGAACAAAGACAAAGTAAAACATACTCCTCCTGTTTGGTCCAAGTACAAGAAAAATGTACCAGAAAGGGCTTTAAAGCTGAAGAGAATGAAAGAAGAGCTTATTACTGCTGATTATGGGTCAAGGAATCAGGTTAGCAGGTGGAAAGAAGAAAAAGTGATAGATACTTACAAAAGGTTGGAAGAGTTGAGAAAGAAATATCCCACTGCTCCTCAAAAGCCTATTTATCATGAAGCAGTGGTTCCAGTTAGACAACAAAAACTGCCTATCAAAAGATCCACTGCTCCACCTGCTGCCATCCTTTATCAAAGAAGGAAACAAAAGCAGATGGATGCAGAAACCGAAGCAGATATAGCACAAGGGGATTACATTATAAAAATGGTCATTCAGCAAATGATAGCAGAAAATCCTGATTTGACAAAAGCTACAAACACTGCCCAAGCAGTCATTACCAGGCCTCAATCTCCAAACTCATCAACAATAAAAAACTCTCCCAAGAAACCCATTGGATTCAAAAATACTAAAGTGGAAATCTGATAAACAGCACGTATTGACTCTGCTCAAATCCAATGGTGAGATGAAGCATATATCAAGGGAACAAGCACTTGGCCTGGGTGTTGAAGATCTACAGGATCTCCTTGAGCTTCCACTGTGCAGGGATGAGGATGATACAAGTTCCATGGACTTTGAATTACAATTCAAAGGACAAGTTAGGGAATATTTGATGAGGCAATAAAAATCCAAGAATAATGAAGAGTTTTGGCATCATCTGTTCCAGGGGGAGATTGTTGGTATTGAACCCTACCAAAGGAACAGTTGATAAAGCCAAAACTGGATCAGATCAGTGGATTCAGAATAAGCAGATGTTTGTATTCGATATTTCCCCTTGACAGTGGCTCTAACATCTGATGGATTCAAGTACTGCCCTTCCTAACTACTGCAAACCCAAAAGAGTGATGAAGAGTAAGTGCTGATGCTCAATCAACTGTTATGTCTCAAGTACTGCTGAAGACCAAAGCACTGCTGGAGCCTAGTTAGGGATATGTGGATAGGCCTGGGTTTGGTTTTAAGTCCCTTTGAGTTAATATACCTTAATTGTCGGTATACTAGTGGGTTTTCATCTGGGAAATATGGGAGATTGAAACCGCCAATAAGAGTATAAGGGACACCGTTATAAGTTAAAACCGTTAGAATTTTTGGTCAAGAAAAAAAATGAATGAAAAATAGAAAAAAATGAGCTAGAAACTGAATGAAAGTAGCACAGTTCTATGTAGTCTGGGTTGGGGATAGTGACTTTACAACCGGATTACCTCTAGGATGTGTGAAAGTGAACTTGCAAAGAAAAGAAAACGTACCGAAGCCTAAGTAATCCGAGTTGGGGATAGCTTCTCTACAGCCGGGATGCCTCTTGGTTAGGGAAAGCAACGTCTACGCTCATTAAAAGGAAAAAAAATGAAAAAAAGTGTGATTTTAAATTCTCTTGGTTTTGATATAAGACGGTTGGGAATTGGTCAAGTGATCGTTCCTTTAGTTCTATAAGCTTGAGGCGGGATTAGGTGAACCGTAGATTCTAGCGTGAGACCCTAGGTAGATTGACCGCACTTAAATTAAATTCACATGATAAGGGCTTAAGATCGGATTTGGGTTTAAAGGGACAAATATATTCGCAATCGCGGCTAACACAAGCTTTGGTTTTAATAAAATATAAATATACTTTTGACCCGAGTAACTATTCGTCTCTGATTCCGTTGCATAATTCTTTTTCGAGGACGAAAAAAGAGTAAGTGTGGGGATATTTGATGTATTGCGAAATACATCTCTTATTCGTGTACAGTTTGTATAATTTCTCCTTATATTTAGTTTAATTTTCGTTAGAATGTGCATTTGATGAAATCCTGTGTTTCCAGGTTGCTTGTGCTAAAAACGCTGAAAAACGAAGTTTTAGATGCTGGGAAACAAGGTGAGAAGAGTTAGAAAAGTTTCTGAAGTTTTGAGATTCTTGAAGCTGGTCAAAAAACGGACAAGTCTGTGAAAAATGAGCCGTCGAGCTATGCCAGGGCTACATGTCATTCTCGTCGTGTGCCGCTACCATTTAATAATTGATTTATGATATTTTATATTGTCGCGCTACGCGACCTCAAAGGACTTCACCCGTCGCGTGACGCGACGGGGTTATTTGACGGAAATAATTCGCTGCTCATTAGGGTTACGTATAAAATCCCAAGAAATCATATCTAAACCCTAACTACGAATGAAGGAGCAACATAGGCGATCTTGGAGCATTCTTTGAGCGGATTTGAAGGTTTTGAAGCATTAGAATCATCGGTACGAGTTCGGGATGAAGGATTGAAGACTTGCTCGGGTTTTCCAATTCCTTGTTTGTTGATTTCTTTCTTTCGAAACTTGTTACAATGAATTCTTGTTTGAACATCTTTGATTTGTTTTCGTTAATTAACATGCTTGGCTAAACTTTTAAGCCACCTAGACGATGATGAATGGATTGATATGAAGTTTTAACCTTTTTCGTTAATTGCATGAATTTATGGATTAATTGTGTTTAGTAAAGAGTTTGATTTTATTGATTTGATGTATATGCGTACTTTAATCCGGTTTATTATTATCAATTGCTTCATATGAATCTTGGTGGTTGTCTGCTACGGAATAGGTTCATGTTAGGTCTTCGACTGTGTATTTTTGACCTTTAGGGAGAATTGGCCAATAATCCCTAGAAGTAGTTATTAGTGATTTGCTACGTTTTAGTGTTCTACTAGTCCTTATAGCTGGAAGGTGCGGGGCTATTGATAGGTCTTACCCAGCGAATTGCTTTAGACAGTCTTTGGAAAAAGTCGTGCCTTAGTTGCCCCGTCGGTTTATTAGTCTATCAAGTCAAGTTAATAGATTCAAACTACCCTAGATCTATAATTGGAAAAGAGTAGGTCAACATTAGGGTACTTACACAATAATTAGACAACTGGAAAGACGTCTAATAATCAGTAGGATTAACGGCCTAGGTAGTGCCATAAGTTTCACCTCGAGAAGGGTTGAGGGGCTTAGTTGGTGTCTTAATAGGTTTAGTATCATAAGTTCCCGGTTCCATAAATCATGCAGTTAACTTAATCGGTAATCTCTTAAAATCAATCTAGGATTCTAATCTAGGTGGTCTCGTTCATCATATAAGACAAGCCTTCGCCTTACCCGTATTAGCTTAGTTCGTTCTAGTTTAATTAGCTTAATAATTAGTTAAATCGATTTCCTTAGATTTTCCGTAACCCCCCCCCCCCAAACAATTAAACAAGTTTCAGTCGTGTCTGTCAGTGTCTATTAGAGTCTAGTTAACGTGATAAATAGAGTCTCGTGATTCGATATCCGGACTTCCTTAGGTTATACTACAGTGATCGGTACACTTGCCAATTGTGTGGTTTAGGTCGAGTCTAGAATTAAAGCTTTTTAGTGTCTAGCT
Source organism: Helianthus tuberosus (assembly GCA_030545235.1). NCBI lineage: Eukaryota > Viridiplantae > Streptophyta > Magnoliopsida > Asterales > Asteraceae > Helianthus > Helianthus tuberosus. The sequence goes on along the minus strand of CM060424.1, from coordinate 33,036,836 downwards.
TAGAGAGTCTAATTTAGTTAATTTTTATAGTCTGTTTAGCACACATCACTTAGAATACTCTAATTGTGAAACTAAATCACCAGAATTGGGCATTAACCAGATGCTAGGATCTAGAGGAGTGCTAACAGGAGAACAATTATAATGATTGAATTTCTTCAACACTTTCTCAATGTAATGAGACTGTGTCATGGTTATACCATTGTTACTCCTTTTAATCCTTATTCCAAGGATCACATCCACCTCCCCCATATCCTTCATTTCAAAATTTGAAGACAACAATTTCTTTGTCTTATCAACCTGATCTTGGTCAGTGCCAAAGATCAACATATCATCTACATATATACAAATAATCACTCCTTTACTAAAGGATTCAAACATACTATAGATACACTTATCAACTTGGTTTAGAAGAAAACCATGAGATAAGATCACCTCATCAAATTTTTTATGCCACTGCTTAGGTGCTTGTTTCAAACCATATAATGATTTGATGAGTTTACACACCTTGTGCTCTTGTCCAGGTAATACAAACCCCTTAGGTTGTTTCATGTATACCTCTTCATCCAATTCACCATTCAAGAACGCGGTCTTGACATCCATTTGGTGAATTACCAAGTTACGAATTAAAGGAAGAGATAAAAGAAGCCTTATGATGGAAATTCTTGCAACAGGAGCATATATATCGAAGAAATCTATTCCTTCCTTTTGTCTAAAGCCTTGGATAACCAACCTGGCTTTAAACTTATCTATGCTACCATCAACTTTCATCTTTCTTTAAAAATCCATTTGCAACCCAAAGGTTTGCAACCAGGAGGCAAATCAGTCAATTTCCATGTATTATGCATGATAGAATCCATCTCATCTTGGATGGCTTCTTTCCAGAAAGCAACATCCCTAGATGCCATTGCCTGACTGTATGTCGTAGGATCCTTCTCAATATTGAAAAAAATATTGATACTGATATTCAACCCCATTCTTGGTTCCTTCCACCAAATAAAGATGAAAGTCAGAGCCAAAAGACTTGGCTTTCCTGACCCTAGTACCTTTCCTGGGTTCAGTACTAGGAGATGGTACATCTTTGGTACTAGCAGAGTTACTACCAAACTCAGTTACAGATGATGTTTTCAAACTATAAGGCATGTCCTTTAGTCTAGGCACAGAAGAAAATCTATCCTCATTGCCAAAATCAACAGTTCTTGACTCAATAACAGTGTGAACAGAAACATAGTCATTCGGTTCTATGACATAGAACCTATGAACAGAGGAATGCTCACCATACCCAATAAAGATGCAATCAATGCCTCTTTCACCTATGTTTCTCATTTTAGGTTCATTAAGCCTTACAACAGCTCTACAACCCCAAACTCTAAGATAACTTAAGTTTGGTGCCTTTTTGTAACAGATTTCATGTGGGGTTACTTTAGACTTTTTATTAGGAACTCTATTTAATAAATAACAGGCTGTTAACATAGCCTCACCCAAGAATCCTTCACTTAACCTAGAATAGGATAACATGGAATTAACCATTTCTTTCAAAGTCCTATTCTTCCTCTCTGATACACCATTTTGCTGTGGTGTATAGGGAGCAGTAGTTTGATGTATTATACCATTAGACTGAAAGTAAATTGGATCATAATACTCTCCACCTCTATTAGTACGAAGGTTCTTTATCAAACAACTTTGATGTCGCTCTACCTCTTGTTTATAGATTTTGTATTTATCAAGAGCTTCATCTTTTAAATGCAACAAATAGACATAACAAAACCTAGAGACATCATCAATAAAAGTAACCACATACCTTAGAATCCCTTTTAACATCTTTAAACGGTTTCCTGGTAATTTTAGTCAATTTACAAGTATGACATTTATTAGAGTTTTGCATGTCAAAGGCAGGTATTAGGCTCATTTTAGACATCTTTCATCCTATAATAATTAACATGACCTGGTCTAGCATGCCATAGACGTGAATCATTCGCAACATTACTAGAGGATGTACATGCCATACAAACAGATTCAACAGCAAACGAGACATTAATATTAATCATAAACATGCCATTACATAAATATCCAAATCCAACAAAGGTTCCATGTCGAGACAAGGTAAACTTATCCGACTCAACGACTTGTTTATAACCACAACTATTTAACACAATTCCAGATAAGAGGTTTTTTCGAATCCCTGGTACATACAACACATTATCTAATAATATATGTTTTCCAGAAGTAAATACAAGTCTAACTTTTCCAACTCCTTTGATGGGCTTGGTTGCAACATTTCCCATCCTTGGTACAGATCCATCTTCAAGTGGTTCAAATTCCTCAAACCATTTGAGATACTTGCAAACGTGACTCGTAGCACCCTAGTCTACCCACCATGCAAGCATATCATCCTGTACATAAAAGGATTCAGAAATAAATGGTACACAATTCTCAACCGAATTATGTTTATAACTCATTGGACTTTTGAGTCCAATAACAAACCCGAAGACCAGGTTTCATTTATTTCACACCTAGAAGGATTTTTTCTGACGTGTACACTTCTAGTAATTTGGCCCACTTACCCCGTGTGGGTACCACCACAGCCAACGAGCTGCACCTTTGTATTAAATATGTTTGATTTAGAAACATTACCTTTTATTTGTTTATTATTCAAATCACAAAATAAATTTTGTTTCTTTAAATCGAATCCAATTTTTGTGTTTTGTAAATAACGAGTTGGCGCTGACCCGCGCGTTGCTGCGGGATGTTAATTATAATTTCTCATTGGCTAAATTATAATTTCTCATTTGCTAAACTTGAACCAACTTAAAAGATTGTTCATTCAAATACCCAATTCAATTTAGACAACTTAGGCACACTCCAAATTAACCAACACTATTTTACATAATATTTTGACGTGAAGATAGATGCGAGTTTGTACGCATGTGACATCTAATTATACATTAAGTATTGTGACCACTTAAGTATAAATGTATAATCATACATAAAGTTAACCAAATTAGGATACTACGAAGAAATATGAATGACAATTGATGTGCGTGAAGTGTGTTATGGTTTTAATGTTTATTTTAAGCCCTTTTACACTTTCTTTAGCCAAGTTTTAAATTTATAAAACACGATATTTACTAACACTAAACACACATATGGGAAAGTGCACCCATCGTGAGCGTAGTATACTGTTGGCAAGATACCGAGGTCGTCCAAGGACACAAGAGCTTTTAGTACCGGTTTATCCTCAACGTCTAATCAAATCAAAAGTTTAGAAAAATGTTTTAAACTAAGAAAATAAAAACTAACTAAAATGCTGAAAAATAAAAATAAAAGTAAAAACAGATAGACAAGATGAATCACTTGGCTCCGACTCGTGTTTAGTGTAACCTTTGATTATTTCCGCACTTTTGCACTATTTAAGAGATTATCTTAGTTATTGTAGTAGGCCCCTCTTTTGGAGGTGACGTTACCCTCAACCCAGTAGTTTGAGTCAGCAAGGATACAATCCTAAAGGGTCGGATTATTGAAAGATAATTAATTAAGTTATTAATGCATAATGTGGTAGGCCCCTCTTTTGAAGGCGACGTTACCCTCGGCTAAGTAGTCTGAGTCAGCAGGGATACAGTCCTAAGTAGCCGGGTTAAAGTTTTAATAGTAGTTTAACTTATGAGGGGATCAAAGAGTTTGGACCCCCGCCATCCAATACCGTTAAGTATTGAAGGAGGTCCTACTAAATTTGACCTAGGTCCTTTGCAGGATCTATACACTGAACAATGGCAAGACTCTTACCAAACCGTTCCCTTAACCCCCGACCAGGTAGCCAACATACCTCCATATAGACCGTGGAGATATAAATGGTGAAAATCTTTTATTTTATATAGACAGTAAAATAATGCCAAGACACCACGGACAAACGATAAGGAAGAATCACCTTCAACATAAGAAACTAGTTATTAAAGTCATTAATACATAACCAATTAAAAAGTGCGAAAAGATTAAAAATAAAAAGTATTACACTAGACACTTTGTCTTCACCAAGTGATGTAAGAGACTTAGGCAAACATGGCCTTGATTGTCAAGAACTCTTACGATCAATCTTGGATCCCGAGACGACTCACACACTCTATGATGGACAATGGATGATGGTGGTGGTGGGTGGTGGGTGAAGTGTGAGAGAGGTGGTGTGCCAAGGGATGGTTTGAGCTTGAGCCAAGCACTCCTATTTATAGGCTGAACAGAAGCTCGGGCACGGCCCCGTGTCCGTTGGGCACGGCCCCGTGTCCACATCCTTCTCTGTCTTCATTAATTGCTTTTGTCTGCATTAGTTGACCACGGCCCCGTGTCCGTTGGGCACGACCCTGTGTGCAGAAGCATATCTGTACTATCAAGATTTGCCTGGATTCTGCGAATCTTATAGTTGACCACGGCCCCGTGTCCGCTGAGCACGGCCCCGTGGTGGGCGATGGAAGCTTCTACAACTTTGTCTTTTATGCTGAAACTTGGGCACGCCCCCGTGCTCACTGAGCACGGGGCGTGTTCAGCCTTCTGTTCTCTTGTTTTGCTTGGGAAGATGCTTTCGGGGAGGTTGGGCATGCCACGTTTGTTCCTTTTCTTGTATTTATGTTAGATTTAGCTGCCTTTTTGCTTCTTTTGTTAATTTGAGCTCATTTAATCCTGAAAATACAAAAGGAAGACAAAAGCACACTTTTTCCAACATTAGTACTAAAAAAGGGTTAGTTTTATGCCACAATTGATGTAATTTATATGTTGCATTTTGCACACATCAACAATGGTGCATTATTGGTGAAAGAAGAGAAGAAATTTAATTCAGTATACACTAAAAACTGCTCTATTTTGCTCTCGTATATGTAATTCATAGCTTATTAAAAATGGTTATTAATAGTGTAGGTTTGTGAGCTTACGTCCTTTTAGTATGGTGTTGGCAATGACCAAGAATCATGTTCCTTTTGCTTATTTTTTTCCGTTGTTTCATTGTGTGAACGAAGAATAATGAAAAAAAAAACAGAATTCCTGCAAAACTTTAAAATAATTTAAGAACAATTGGCAAGGATAATGTAAATAATAAAATGAATACTTAGAAGTTGCTAAATTATTTAAAAGTGTATTTTAACGCAAAGCTAAAAAATTGCAATAAAATGTATACCAGGTGTTAACCTTTCATCACTTATGTTATGTTAACAATATTTCTTCATATAAGCTCATGAATTCCGCACTTAAGAGTTACCATTTTGTAAATCCAGAAACTCAGATTCACATATTGATATTGATAATTTAATAATCAAATAAGATGTTGCTATAGTTGTGGTAGTTGGATTATATGTGATTGAAATATAAATAAATAAATAAATAAAACCGATATGTACGATTTAATTATGTGTTCATAACTATTTTTCTTTATTTTAATGGCCAACAAAAAATTTTGTCCATTGAAAAAAGTGAAGGATTAACGTAATGCTAAACCACCGAATACAACCAAGTTATCTTACACTCCCATACATAATAGATCAAAACTACACTAATTTTCCCAAGTAAGACACTAAGACTGATACTTTAGAACTACTTTTGCACCAAAGGAAACTAAGTAACTTCATCTCCTCCTTTATGCTCGAAGGCTTACTTGCATCCAATTAAAAACCATGTTGTTCCGACTTTGCCATATGCACCAAACTGCCGTCTTTTCAACTGTATACACAATAGCCTTCCATCTCTTTGACCCCCTAAAATGCTTATGCATATTGATTAAACCTCCAACCTCTAGCTTCGAATTGCACCAAATCGAGTGGGTCCTGGGTGTAACTTGCTCAGTTTCGATTTGTACACAAGACCACCATTGTCATCTTCAACCTCCAACCTCTAGCTTCGATTTGCACCAAATCGAGTGGGTCCTGGGTGTAACTTGCTCAGTTTTTCGAGGAGAACAAAACCTCAGTGTTCGTTTCTTACGATTCTCACTTGTTGGGAAGGAATCTGAGAACAAAGTGACAAACCTAATTTTTAAATTTGGGGGTTTTCGTTTTTGGGTTTCCAGAAGTTCAATTTAGGTCCAAGTAAGTGTTTTAAGCAATAAAGATCCACGAATTCAGGGGATTCCTTCAATCTCTCGTTTCTGATCCATCAATCACCGGTCAAATCCACCAACATTTCCGTTTCTTGTTGGAAAATCACGTCATACATCACCGGCATAGGGTGTATGCTTGGAGTTCAGTCGGCTTGAAGTTGCATACTCGGGTGAGATCGTTCTTTTTCTTGGCTTTAATTTTTTGTCACATTCATTTGCATAGTCGAGTCTAGGCATACTTGTTACCGGGCTAGACGGACCGGTGTGATTGAGTCTTATTGTTGCATTGTTCTTGATCGTATTTGTGATTGTTTACTTATTGTGTGAACTTAATTATAATATCTATTTGATCATTAATTGTTACGCGTTTGCTCTTTTTGGTTTATCGGGCGATTAGCAATCATAGACGGTAGGTATCATGATACTTCATTGAGATCGTGTTCGAGGACGAGGGGTGCAGGGAGGGGAAAAGAAAAGGGTATAGTTTGCGTGTGGCTTCGTGGAATGTAGGAACCCTTAGTAGTAAGTTGTTGGAGATCATAGATACACTCAAAAGACGTAGGGTAGAGATAGCGTGCCTTCAGGAGACTAGGTGGAAGGGACATAAGGGGGATGAGCGCAATGAGTACAAGTTGTTATATTCAGGGTCTGATGGGGTAAAGAATGGGGTAGGATTTCTAGTAGATGTAAACTTGTACAAAAATGTGGTAGAGGTGATACGTCACAACGATAGGATCATGGTGTTGAGATTAGTACTAGGAGAGGAAGTGGTGACAGTTGTTTGCGCATATGCTCCACAAGTGGGTTTAGGGGATCAAGAGAAAAGAGATTTTTGGGACTGCCTAGATGGAGTTGTGAGGGCCATACCTAGGGAAGAAAGAATTTTCATAGGAGGCGATTTTAATGGACATATTGGTAGGCATAGTGATGGTTTTAGTGAAGTGCATGGGGGCTTTGCTTTTGGTGATAGGAACAACCCTGGTAGGGATTTGTTAGAGTTTGCGGTGGCCCACAACCTAGGTATTTTGAATTCTTTCTTTAAGAAGAAAGAATCACAGTTGATTACTTTTAGCAGTTGCGGACGTAACACTCAGATTGACTATATTTTGATGAGGCTAGAAGATCGAAGGTGGTGGAGGGACTGCAAGGTTATACCAGGGGAGGCAGCAGTGACTCAACACCGCTTATTGGTGGCGGATATAGTCATGTGAGGAAAGCTGACCAAGGGAGAGAGGGTAATGCGACCTAGGGTTAGATGGGGTATGTTAAAGGGTGACAAAATCGAAGTGTTTAGAGATAAGGTCCTCTTAATGACAGCGCCTAGAGTAGATGGGGATGCAAACCAAATGTGGGAGGACATGGCAAACACCATTACTAATGTGGCGAAGGAAATGCTAGGGGTCGTAAAAGGAAAGAGGTGTGGCCATAAGGAGTCATGGTGGTGGAATGAGGATGTGCATACTAAAATAAGGATTAAACAAGGGTGCTTTAGGGATCTTTTGAGGTATACAGTCGAGGAGGAGCAAGCGGTTTTAAGGGAGAGATATAAAGAGGCTAAGAGAGAGGCGAAGAAGGCAGTGTCAGAGGCGAAGAACGCAGCTTACAAGCAGATGTATGATCGAATGGAACAAAGGAGGGGGAGCATGACATGTTCAAGATTGCAAAGGCTAGAGAGCGTAGAAGGCAAGACTTAGGAGCAGTGAAGTTTTTAAAGGGAGAGGACGGATGCGTTTTGGTCAAAGAACACGACATTAAGTTGAGATGGCAAGTGTACTTCTACAATCTTTTCAATGGCGGGAGGAATCACCAACAAGAAAATGAAGAAAATGATGATTCACCTACTCAAAGGCGACTACGGAATAACGATTACTGTCGACGTATCACACGGGAGGAGATGAGAACAACCCTTAGAAAGATGTGAATGGCTAAGGCAGTTGGGCCTGATAACATACCAATTGAGGTATGGAAATGCTTGGGAGAAGAAGGAGTACATTGGCTAACTATTTTATTCAATCTTTTCTTCAAATCTGGGAAAATGCCAGATCAATGGAGGAATAGTGTAGTAGTGCCTGTGTATAAGAACAAAGGGGACGCCCAATGTTGTGGGAATTATAGAGGGATTAAGTTACTAGGGAACACTATGAAACTATGGGAGAGAATAATTGAGACGAGAATCCAAAGAGAAACTCAGGTCACGGTAAACCAATTTGGTTTTATGCCAGGGCGATCGACTACGGAAGCAATACATATTCTAAGGAGATTGATGGAGAAGTATAGGGAGAACAAAAGGGACCTACACATGGTGTTCATTGATCTTGAAAAGGCCTATGACAGTGTGCCACGTAGACTGATTTGGGATAGTTTGGAGAGTAGAGGGGTTTCTGGGAAGTATATAGACTTAATTAGGGATATGTATGTTAGGACTGAAACTAGTGTCCGAGCGCCTGTAGGGGATACTGATCCTTTCCCGGTGGAGGTAGGACTCCACCAAGGGTCTGCTTTGAGCCCTTTTCTATTTGCAGTTATCCTAGATGAGTTGACAAAGTTAATTCAGGGGGCTCTTCCCTGGTGCCTGTGTCACACCCCGATATTTCCACGTTTGACCGGTGGGCCCAGTAGGGGAGTATCGTGACGTAGTTGATATCATCATAGTCAAACAACATAATGTATAAATGCACAGCGGAAGCAAAAGATAAATATATTACAATCCGAATATAAAGTAATATCCAGTATTACAACGGAAAGTAAAGGATCCACAGGCGGATCGAAAATAAAATGAAACATTGTTCAACAGACTTTAGGCATCTAGAACTTGCAAGATTTCCTATTGACGCCCTGAGCTCCCAGCCAATTACGCATAGTACCTGCCACTTAACCTTTTGGAAAAATACGTCAGTTTACACTGGTAAATACAATTTAACTGACTCATTTTGAAAAGAGTTTGAAAATTGATTTGAATGCACAAGGCACAAACATTTTGACACTTTGATTAAAATGCACAAGGCACAAACATTTTGACACTTTGATTAAAATGCACAAGGAAAAATTAATCTTTTATAACTTGGGAAAATCTTATTAATAAAAATCTTGTATCCGATTTACATGGTTGTCCAACATTTAGGGCCGGTGATTCTACAATACAAGCCGGTCAAGATTAATCGACACACCATAAATATAACTCACAAGAAGACACCTTACGAGTGAGTATATCTTTTACATACGCAACAGGAGGTGTTATGCCTACACCTTGTGCTTAAGTTATGGCCATTCACTTTTTAAATGAGCCAAGGATATCCAGGACACGGTCATTAACCCCCAATGTTATTTGTTATCAATCAATACAGATTAAAACGGGATTATGAAATTTAATCATCTCCGATTAAAAGGTTTCTACACCCGACCAAGCGGTATTTTTATAATACCGTATCCCAAGCCCGTATAAGGGAAAATAAGTTAAAAGTATTTACCTGAGCTAGCTCCTGTCTTAAATAGCAAGAATTTAATAACTCAGCCGTATTCACTTAAGTAAGCGTAGGTACAATTTACCGGAAGGCTCTAGTCTGGAATGATGGTATAAATAACCAATTAGAATACTAACAGGTCTTTAATTAAGCCTAAACTTAGACCGGTTAGTTTTAAGGAAATATACGGTTCAAACGCATGATTAAGCGAAGACCGGAATAGAATGTGTTTTAGACCCGACAAGTTTGAAGACTTGTATAATATGGGTAATCTAAACACCTTCTGGATTTTGAGATAAAAATGATAAGGTTTGACCCGTTTCGGCTAATTTATGCAAACAAGTTACATAAACCGAACCGAACGCGTAAGAAGCGTAACGGGTAACCATATGGGTCCTATACAGGTTTCCTAAGTTAATATGCCTTAAACATGTTGTGATATCAGTAGGATATCTTCCATTATGCCCAAAACGAGTTTAATCTCAAAATAAGCCCCGTAGGGGTATTTTGGTCATTTTAAAGATCATAAAAGAGATTAAATGAAGTTCTGAGATTCGGGTCCGAATACATCAGTAAAATAACTTATTTGAATAGGTCATATCAGTTGGTAATAGGTCTTATGTGGCAAAATGGTTTTAAACCCAAACTATGCGTTTAATACGCTTAAAAAGCTATTTTAAGCGATTTCCGGGTTATACAGGAAATCTGAGTTTTCTGATCAGGTTATAAAGTTCAAAATACTTTATTTATCATATAAAATCAGTATCAATTGGATTGGTGTCAAAATATTATGTAGAACTCATTTTATGACCGAAAAGGGTATATTCGGTATTTACCGAATCAAGGCGATAGCCTTAGGTTATGATCAGTTTAAAAATAATTAAAAATCTTTAAAAATCTCAAAATATTATATTTTTTCAGTGGGTAAAAGGTTTGGTGTCAAAAATTGGGTTTAGATAGGCTTTATGCTAATTGCGCCGTTTAATTACTAAAAGGCGTTATAATTACGCTAATGAGCATAACTCCTAATCTAGACCTCCAACTGATGTGAAATTTTAGGGACATGTTTATAAATCAGTAGTAAAGATTATTGTCCGTTCACATTTCTAAAATTCTCGTTTTATGGTCAATAGGGCATTATGGTCAACATTTAAGCAATTAACGGAAACGGTTAAACGAATCGGACAATCAATGAACCAACCACAGAGGGTTATACTAACATGTATCCTGGTCCTAAGGAAGCTCTAAGGCATTTCCAACCCATACTAAATCGGGTCAGAACTGAAGTCAAAGCAAAAGTCAAAGCTTTGCGACTTTCGGTTCCGAATCGGGTCTAAACAGAAAATTGTCGGGTCGAACATGCTTAGACATGTTCTTACATTAATTACTAAGTTATAAGAGTAATAGAACAGGTTGCAAAGCTTCTACATTGTTAATTACATGTTAATTTGCAATTTAAGCTTCTGTTGACTTTTTCTAAACAACTTTGACCCGACATTTGATCTAGTTAGGATGGGAATCAGTGGGTGCCCTTTTAAGGGTTTATTACCCACATAAATACCAACTTATAACTACCTTCAATTCGATTAATCACTGGACCATTAATGATTAATCGCGAAGTCAACCGTTAATTACGACGGTTTGACTTTTAAGCTAATTACTAAGCAAAACTTGATTAGGGAAGGTTAAGTAGACTTACCAAGGTCCTATGCACGATTAGGGAAACTTAGAAGGAGGTCTTGAGCTCCAGAAATGATCAGAAGATGAAGGAATGAATGAGTGATCAAGTCTTGCAACAATGGGGATATTTATAGTGTTCTTGATCCATTATGATGATGACAAATCATGCTAGGAGTGATCCCTGATCATTAACACATGTCCCTAAGCCCTAAAATTAGTAGGGGTCGCGCATGGAAGTGAAAAAGGGCAATTGGAGGCGGTGCAACAAGCTGGAACAGGCAAACAGACGATTTTCCGCATCTGGGCATGGCTTACGGACCGTAAGGGTCCAGCCTTACGGTCCGTAAGGACCTGGTCTGCACAATGTAACTTTCCTTTGTTGACAGTTTTAGCCCCTGCACTTCCAAATGCCATTTCCGACACCTCTAAGGCCCGTTAAACCATTTTTAAGGCTCTACAATGATGCTTAAGCATAGAGAACATGAAACATGTTCAAAAATATGCCGGATGTCGGTTCGTTTGGTCGTACGGTCACGTTGTTCGGCTAATTACGACGAAACACGGACGGATGCGAAAAACGATCCAAACGACGCAACGAATGGAATTTTATCAAGCCAAAAACTAAAATAAAATATTTTAGTGCTTACATAAATTTTTGGGTGTCCAGGGATATTCAGAATGTAAGATATGCGCGTAAACGCAAACTTGTGCGCTTTTTGACACTTTTAGTCCCTGCATGACTTACAAGCTTATTTTTACGCACCAAACACCTCTAAGCCTATATCTAAGCTATATTAGGGATGATTATGGTATGTTTATCTCATGGTCATATTCCGGAAGGTCCGATAACATACGAATCGGTATACTTTAGCAGTTTGACGCTTTAGGTCCCTCTAATGCGCAAACTTGCGTAACTCATCATTTAATAGCATTGAAGCCTCATCTAATTCATATTAGGCATTCTTGAAAGTATTATTAAACATCATAATGCTTCGGGCTCGATAAAAGGTCATTCAGAGGTATAATTAAACATATTGACACTTTTAGTCCCTTATACTTGCAAAGTTGCGCGTAACTTCACTTTTGGGCATAAAAGCCTTGGGTGGCCAATGATTGGCAATCCCAAGAGTATAATCAAATATCATGAGGCTCTCGGTTTGTTAAAAGGTCACTCAGAGGTAAGAATTAACATGTTGACGCTTTTAACCCTTTATTGCGCAAACTTTCATTTAATTACACAAACGGCTACACTTGATTAACAAGTGGCTCATTTGTGAATATAAAACCGTAAAAGGTTATTTAGAAACTTATTTTAGGTATGATAATACTTCCAGTTCTTTCATGGTTAATGTTTTTCGATTTTTCGAAAAAATTAGTCCTTTATATTCAAGGTTTGACTTTATTAGGGTTTATTACACGTGTCAATACTTTATTGGACGTGATTTTACGAGGTGTTACATCCTCACCCCCTTAAAAGAAATCTCGACCTCGAGATTTGCTAGAATAATGGAAGTATTTTCTGAAGTAGCATGGACTTAACTTCCATAGTATATTTGGGCCTCTAAGGGTATCCCAGTTGACCTATACAATAGGTATATATTCTCCTTTGGAGCTTCTTAACCTGTCGATTCTTAGTCTATACAGGTTTATTGTCCAATCATAAATTTTCATTATTCTGCTTATCATTACGTGATAGTGTGTTTCGACTTATTGGCGAAACTTATCCTTAAATCATCAGTGTGGGTCGCATTGCGAGCTCCACTAAGCTCCTTATATAGGTTTTAGCTTATAGGCTATTGACCTTTGTTGTATTCGATTTCCGAATGCTCATATATATTCAGGTCTTAACTTACCCTGCGAAATTTAAAATTTAGTATACCCTTCTTAGGGCGATACCTTCGATTGAACCTTATTCCTTATTAAGGACTTAAGAAGGTTGCTACTTTTATCAATCCTTAATTTTTCTGCCGATTACTGGCAACTTTAAGATGATTATAATTTCGAATGATCTTATTTGTTGTTTCCAATGCAACTTTTAGATCCTGATAGTTGGACTTACCATTCTATTGTTCTAACAATAGATGTTTATCATTCCATCTATACAAGGTCCCCAAAGGAGTAGCCTTGATACTTACATAATAATTGTTATAGAAAAACTTATTTATGGTGAGATGGTTATTCCAACCACTGCTTAAAAACTAATCTCAAGGAATAGCTAATCCTTACAGCTAGTCGAATAAATCGACGATCCTGGGCAGCTGATGGTGATTCTTAATTGTTGCCTAAATAGGGTTGCGGTAATCAATGCATAAGCAAAATGAACCGTCTTTCTTATTTAACAATATCAAACTCTCAGAATATTGGGTTAGGCTATATGAATCCTCTATTTTAAAACTTACTTAATCAGGGTTTCGATTCCTCCAATGATGGTACTAGCCGTTTTGGAGATTTCATAATAATACAGTCCTAAATGGGATATAAATCTTAACTCTACTTGCCTCTCAGGAGGTAAGCAGGGTAATCTTAGGAGGAGGTAATCAAGATACAAGGAGGCTACAGAGATTTCCAAATCTCAGGTTCCGTTCATCCATCATTGCTCGTGTCAAATGAGTGACACATTTATGTTACGAGTCCACAGATTTCTCAATCAGAGACACTTACTTAGACAATTCCATTCTGGATATCATCTTTGAATACCATTAGTTGACTTTTATACCATATGACCATCGGAATATCTTTGTGGTCCCATGCATTAAACCTCCATACTGATCAGGCATGGAAGCAATCTATGGAACATATTAAGATACACCAATCCTCATATGGCGCTTTTGTCATACCATTTGGTATTCGAAATCATTAGAGATCAAAGAGATATCAATTTCATATGATGATGTACTTTATCTGGAGAGAGGGTACATTAGGACTTTGTGATTTAAGATTTCTGACAGGAATAAAAGAAATAGTTCCTGTGAATTTTCTACCTGTAAGTTTTACCTTACACTTAATATATATAGGGTTCTCATGGAAGACTTTGAGAGTTTGTTATACTCGATATTGGTTCCTAACACCAATAAAACAATTTCTTAGTTGCAATCCAATAACTGCTATTTTCCATCCCGATGGCCTTAACATATATTAACCATGGCATCAATCGACCATACAGGCTAATATAGTACTAACATCCTTAATGAATGTTATTTAATATATAACAATTATACTTAGCCTAGGCCACAAAAGACCATCAATGGCATTTGAGGTTTTGACCTAATCCATCATCTTCTTGACAGGGGATCAAAATGTCACATCTGTCTTTATTATATTGATGAATTTGGATAGCTTGAAAGCTTGCCATAAGGATGTCAGAAAAGAGTGATTCCTAATAGATATAAAACATCGATCTAAGGTTTGTTGGAGCATTCTCTAAAGTATCATCGACCAATTTCTATCTCGTGTTTAAATGACCGGAGTCCCAATCAGGCGGAGACAACAGTTCTCAACATTTATTGTTCGTTATAGAATCATATGTGCCAGCATCAAATAAATTTCTGCATAAACTATTTGATAAGGAAAAGTACCTGCTATATAGTTATCATTCTGCACCATCTCCTGGGCGTTCATCCGGAAGACTCATGCGTTTGTTTTCCTGGCCTCTCCAGGCTTCTTTATAAGCTTTGGGCAGTTGGTTTTGATGTTCCCTTCCTCGTTACAATTGTAACATGTGGCGTTCTTTAACTCTTTGCAATCTAAGGTTTTGTGACCCTTGGTCTTGCAAATTCCACACAATTTAGCACTTGGGTCAATCGTACATTTTCCAGAATGTTGTTTTCTGCAGTTACTGCATTTGGGCTTGTTATTGAACTGACTCGAGCTTTTCCTAAACTCGAAATCTTTCTCGTGCCCAGAGCTTCCCTTCTTCCTCTTGTTAGATTGATGCGAGTTTTCCTCGTCTTCTTTCCTTTTTCCCTCGCCAGAAGTTTTAACAGACTTATTCATGATAGCATCTAAAGTGAGAGATAAGGATAAGTCCACCGCGGACCTATATGTGGTAGGCCTAGATGCTTTAACATTTCCCTTTATCTCTGGTGCTAGGCCTCCAATGAAACGCGCTATGCGTTTAGGTTCAGGGGTGACTAAATAAGGAACTAGGCGGGACATAGTGTTGAAACTTGTCACATATGCCTGACAATCCAAATTCTTCATGACCAGAGTCAAGAAGTCTGATTCTATCCTTTCTACCTCATGCTGAGGGCAATAGTTTTCCTTGACTAATGCAGCAAATTGATCCCAAGATAAGTTGTAGAGTAGGACCTTTCCCGTGGCTTGGAGTAATGATCTCCACCATGCCAACGCTTCTCCTTTGAATGATTGTGAAACAAATTTCACAACATCTTGCTCCGCACAACCACTGATGTCAACAATAGTGTCCATCTCATCGAGCCATGTCATGCAGTCGATGGCCCCTTCCTCTCCTGTAAAGTCTCTGGGCTTGCAGGAGACAAAATATTTATATGAACAGGTTTTAACATGTGGCTCTTCGTTAAGCACAACCTGTCTAGACGGAACACTCCTCTGATTTGACGAGCTATGAACATCGTCTTCCTTTGACTCATGTGATTTAGAAGGGGGCTTACTACGAGCCACAGATAGAGTCTTAGAGCGGGTATAATATGATTCATTATACTGTCTGACAAGAGCGCGAGTAACAGCATCATCTATTAATGCCTGCAGTTCCGCTCCAGTTATATTAATCCTGGTAGTATCATTGTTCACCTTCGAGTGGCTGTTAACTCCATTTGATCCAGCCATGTAGCTTGATTGCTACATAAATATTGACAATGATTTATTCAAAGGTTATTATGAAATTATCATTTTTGATGATTTGTTAACCATGGTAATATAAACCACATGGGTTAATTTGTTAATTTTATTAGTATTTTCATTATAATTTATCCTAGTATATAAAACATTAAGGATATTAAAGTGGCACAACGGCCTTGTCACGAGGACAGTTTTGAATTTATAACCCATGATCGTTTGGGATCGAGGCATTTAAGGTTTGAGCATAGTTGATTACTTTTCTTGACAGAGAGTCGACGACTACAACTGTCTTTTGTCTTCTAGGACAATAGATATAGCCCGTGGGCATTTCCCTTCTGAGGGATGTTTATAATATGATCATCTTATAGGATGATATAAGCCATGATTTTAGAGAATCGAGGCATTAAGGTTTGAATCACAGTTCATCACCTTTTCTTGACAGGGAGTTATAGGCTACCACTGTCTTTTGTCTTTTAGGACAATAGATATAGCCCGTGGGCATTTCCCTTCTGAGGGATGTTTATGATATGATCATCTTTTCAGATGCTATTAGTCGAGATCGTTTGGATCATACCGACTATTATGCTTGGACATGGTCCAACATTTTTTTAGACGGGAGGTCAAAGACCACCACTGTCGTTGTCTTATCGGACAACAAGTTTAGCCTGTAGGCACTTCATCACTATTGGATGTTTATAATATGATCATCTTATAGGATGATATAAGCCATGATTTCTAGATCATTAGGCCAAATCAGGAAATAAAAAAAAATTCCAATATAGGGATGATTATTGTGATTTTCTCAGATCACTTTTGTTAAGAGTGCTAACACGTTCTTCGGCGTTAACAATATGATCATCTTTATTTGATGATTTGAGCCATGATTTCTAAATCAATAGGCTAGACAAGAAAATTGGAAGAATCCAATATAAGAATGACTGTTGTGATTTTCTCGAATCACATTTGTCAAGAGTGCCAACACGTTCTTAGGTGTTAACAAGGATCTGAATCTCTTGAATAGGTCTAACCATCTTGGCCATGTCTAAAATAACACGTGGCTAGGTCATGTCCCTTTTTAGATTTTGCCATTCTATTATAATGGTAGATCTTATAAAAGGAATGTATTTTTCATTTATTTCATTTTTCATGCTTAGAATGAAAATTTTAAATTTAATCATTCAACTATAAATTTAAAAGTATAGATGTGCCCTAAACGGGACTTGAGAGGAATAATGTTGCCCTCGAAGGGGCTGAAAGATAAATATGCCCTTATAAGGACTATTAAGGAAACGATCTTTAGCAAAAGGAGTTTCTTCTTCATTTTATTTTTGAATGTTCTCTCCCTGGATGCTCGTTTCATTCTAGCCGCGGTACGAAGCTCAGCATTTCAAGGCTCCAGATGTGGAGAATTTCTATTACAGCTTCTTCGCTTGGCGACGTATATATAAAAAATTTGGAAGCAAAAATTTCCAGATTTGAGAATATTCCTATGTTAAGTCTAGACTCAGAAGGTCAAGAAATGTGCTAATGTGTTACTGAGATTAAACACAAAAAGGCTAGTGTTTAATTCACTCAATGTTGGCTTTGATACCAACCTGTCACACCCCGATATTTCCACGTTTGACCGGTGGGCCCGGTAGGGGAGTATCGTGACGTAGTTGATATCATCATAGTCAAACAACACAATGTATAAATGCACAGCGGAAGCAAAAGATAAATATATTACAATCCGAATATAAAGTAATATCCAGTATTACAACGGAAAGTAAAGGATCCACAGGCGGATTGAAAATAAAATGAAACATTGTTCAACAGACTTTAGGCATCTAGAACTTGCAAGATTTCCTATTGACGCCTTGAGCTCCCAGCCAATTACGCATAGTACCTGCCACTTAACCTTTTGGAAAAATACGTCAGTTTACACTGGTAAATACAATTTAACTGACTCATTTTGAAAAGAGTTTGAAAATTGATTTGAATGCACAAGGCACAAACATTTTGACACTTTGATTAAAATGCACAAGGCACAAACATTTTGACACTTTGATTAAAATGCACAAGGCAAAATTAATCTTTTATAACTTGGGAAAATCTTATTAATAAAAATCTTGTATCCGATTTACATGGTTGTCCAACATTTAGGGCCGGTGATTCTACAATACAAGCCGGTCAAGATTAATCGACACACCATAAATATAACTCACAAGAAGACACCTTACGAGTGAGTATATCTTTTACATACGCAACAGGAGGTGTTATGCCTACACCTTGTGCTTAAGTTATGGCCATTCACTTTTTAAATGAGCCAAGGATATCCAGGACACGGTCATTAACCCCCAATGTTATTTGTTATCAATCAATACAGATTAAAACGGGATTATGCAATTTAATCATCTCCGATTAAAAGGTTTCTACACCCGACCAAGCGGTATTTTTATAATACCGTATCCCAAGCCCGTATAAGGGAAAATAAGTTAAAAGTATTTACCTGAGCTAGCTCCTGTCTTAAATAGCAAGAATTTAATAACTCAGCCGTATTCACTTAAGTAAGCGTAGGTACAATTTACCGGAAGGCTCTAGTCTGGAATGATGGTATAAATAACCAATTAGAATACTAACGGATCTTTAATTAAGCCTAAACTTAGACCGGTTAGTTTTAAGGAAATATACGGTTCAAACGCATGATTAAGCGAAGACCGGAATAGAATGTGTTTTAGACCCGACAAGTTTAAAGACTTGTATAATATGGGTAATCTAAACACCTTCTGGATTTTGAGATAAAAATGATAAGGTTTGCCCCGTTTAATTTATGCAAACAAGTTACATAAACCGAACCGAACGCGTAAGAAGCGTAACGGGTAACCATATGGGTCCTATACAGGTTTCCTAAGTTAATATGCCTTAAACATGTTGTGATATCAGTAGGATATCTTCCATTATGCCCAAAACGAGTTTAATCTCAAAATAAGCCCCGTAGGGGTATTTTGGTCATTTTAAAGATCATAAAAGAGATTAAATGAAGTTCTGAGATTCGGGTCCGAATACATCAGTAAAATAACTTATTTGAATAGGTCATATCAGTTGGTAATAGGTCTTATTTGGCAAAATGGTTTTAAACCCAAACTATGCGTTTAATACGCTTAAAAAGCTATTTTAAGCGATTTCCGGGTTATACAGGAAATCTGAGTTTTCTGATCAGGTTATAAAGTTCAAAATACTTTATTTATCATATAAAATCAGTAGCAATTGGATTGGTGTCAAAATATTATGTAGAACTCATTTTATGACCGAAAAGGGTATATTCGGTATTTACCGAATCAAGGCGATAGCCTTAGGTTATGATCAGTTTAAAAATAATTAAAAATCTTTAAAAATCTCAAAATATTATATTTTATCAGTGGGTAAAAGGTTTGGTGTCAAAAATTGGGTTTAGATAGGCTTTATGCTAATTGCGCCGTTTAATTACTAAAAGGCGTTATAATTACGCTAATGAACATAACTCCTAATCTAGACCTCCAACTGATGTGAAATTTTAGGGACATGTTTATAAATCAGTAGTAAAGATTATTGTCCTTTCACATTTCTAAAATTCTTGTTTTATGGTCAAGAGGGCATTATGGTCAACATTTAAGCAATTAACGGAAACGGTTAAACGAATCGGACAATCAATGAACCAACCACAAAGGGTTATACTAACATGTAGCCTGGTCCTAAGGAAGCTCTAAGGAATTTCCAACCCATACTAAATCGGGTCAGAACTGAAGTCAAAGCAAAAGTCAAAGCTTTGCGACTTTCGGTTCCGAACCGGGTCTAAACAGAAAATTGTCGGGTCGAACATGCTTAGACATGTTCTTACATTAATTACTAAGTTATAAGAGTAATAGAACAGGTTGCAAAGCTTCTACATTGTTAATTACATGTTAATTTGCAATTTAAGCTTCTGTTGACTTTTTCTAAACAACTTTGACCCGACATTTGATCTAGTTAGGATGGGAATCAGTGGGTGCCCTTTTAAGGGTTTATTACCCACATAAATACCAACTTATAACTACCTTCAATTCGATTAATCACTGGACCATTAATGATTAATCGCGAAGTCAACCGTTAATTACGACGGTTTGACTTTTAAGCTAATTACTAAGCAAAACTTAATTAGGGAAGGTTAAGTAGACTTACCAAGGTCCTATGCACGATTAGGGAAACTTAGAAGGAGGTCTTGAGCTCCAGAAATGATCAGAAGATGAAGGAATGAATGAGTGATCAAGTCTTGCAACAATGGGGATATTTATAGTGTTCTTGATCCATTATGATGATGACAAATCATGCTAGGAGTGATCCCTGATCATTAACACATGTCCCTAAGCCCTAAAATTAGTAGGGGTCGCGCATGGAAGTGAAAAAGGGCAATTGGAGGCGGTGCAACAAGCTGGAACAGGCAAACAGACGATTTTCCGCATCTGGGCATGGCTTACAGACCGTAAGGGTCCAGCCTTACGGTCCGTAAGGACCTGGTCTGCACAATGTAACTTTCCTTTGTTGACAGTTTTAGCCCCTGCACTTCCAAATGCCATTTCCGACACCTCTAAGGCCCGTTAAACCATTTTTAAGGCTCTACAATGATGCTTAAGCATAGAGAACATGAAACATGTTCAAAAATATGCCGGATGTCGGTTCGTTTGGTCGTACGGTCACGTTGTTCGGCTAATTACGACGAAACACGGACGGATGCGAAAAACGATCCAAACGACGCAACGAATGGAATTTTATCAAGCCAAAAACTAAAATAAAATATTTTAGTGCTTACATAAATTTTTAGGTGTCCGGGGATATTCAGAATGTAAGATATGCGCGTAAACGCAAACTTGTGCGCTTTTTGACACTTTTAGTCCCTGCATGACTTACAAGCTTATTTTTACGCACCAAACACCTCTAAGCCTATATCTAAGCTATATTAGGGATGATTATGGTACGTTTATCTCATGGTCATATTCCGGAAGGTCCGATAACATACGAATCGGTATACTTTAGCAGTTTGATGCTTTAGGTCCCTCTAATGCGCAAACTTGCGTAATTCATCATTTAATAGCATTGAAGCCTCATCTAATTCATATTAGGCATTCTTGAAAGTATTATTAAACATCATAATGCTTCGGGCTCGATAAAAGGTCATTCAGAGGTATAATTAAACATATTGACACTTTTAGTCCCTTATACTTGCAAAGTTGCGCGTAACTTCACTTTTGGGCATAAAAGCCTTGGGTGGCCAATGATTGGCAATCCCGAGAGTATAATCAAATATCATGAGGCTCTTGGTTTGTTAAAAGGTCACTCAGAGGTAAGAATTAACATGTTGACGCTTTTAACCCTTTATTGCGCAAACTTTCATTTAATTACACAAACGGCTACACTTGATTAACAAGTGGCTCATTTGTGAATATAAAACCGTAAAAGGTTATTTAGAAACTTATTTTAGGAATGATAATACTTCCAGTTCTTTCATGGTTAATGTTTTTCGATTTTTCGAAAAAATTAGTCCTTTATATTCAAGGTTTGACTTTATTAGGGTTTATTACACGTGTCAATACTTTATTGGACGTGATTTTACGAGGTGTTACAGCCTGCTTTTTGCAGATGATATTGTGTTACTTGCTGATAGTAAACAAAGCCTGAATGCGAGGCTAGAAGAGTGGAGAGCAGCTTTAGAGGGCAGGGGTTTAAGGATTAGTCGATCTAAGACTGAGTACTTATACTGCGACTTTAGTGGAGTGGACAACGATGAGGACATTCAGATCACCATTGACGGTCAAGCGGTTCCGCATGTGACTAAGTTCAAGTATCTAGGATCGTTTGTCCAGAGGGATGGGGAGATAGATAGTGACGTTGCCCACCGCATCCAGGTTGGATGGTGTAGGTGGAGAGCTGCCACTGGGGTATTGTGCGATAGGAGATTCCCAACAAAATTGAAAGGGAAATTTTATAGGGTTGCAATTAGACCTGCTATGTTATATGGAACCGAATGTTGGGCCATTAAGGAAGTACAGGCACGTAAGATTGAGGTAGCAGAGATGAGAATGCTAAGATGGATGTGTGGGCACACAAGGTTAGACCGGATAAGAAATAATGTTTTTAGGGAGCGATTAGAAGTAGCTAGTATATCGGATAAGATAAAGGAGGGAAGATTGAGATGGTTTGGGCATGTGAAGAGGAGGCAGACGATAGAACCAGTTAGAGTGATTGAAACCCTCGAGGTGGAGGGGAGGAGGAGTAGAGGTAGACCAAAAATTACTTGGGATGAACGGATTAAGCAGGATTTGCAAAGATTGCACCTCTCTGAGAACATGGTCCATGATAGGAACTCGTGGAGACGTAGGATTAAGGTTAAGGATTTCTAGGAGAGGTACAATTATGTTTCTAGGTGTAGTGTATGGTCGTACATATGTAACTATGTGTATAGGATGTTTTGTACAATTGTGTTGTCACACTTGTTCTGTTTTACCATGCACTCTCTCACAACTCATGCTACATTGGTAACTTCATAAACACACACACACACACACCTCATGTTCTATTTATTTCTTTCCTGGGTGTTTTGGAGCCGAGGGTCTCTCTGGAAGCAGCATCTCTATCCATAGGGGTAGAGGTAAGGTGTGCCTACATCCCACCCTCCCCAGACCCTACAAATAGCTTTGCTATTTGTGGGATTTTACTGGGTATGATTGATTGATGATTGATATTGATTAAATCTTGTACCCCAAAGGCATAGAACCGCTATAAGATCCCAGTTCCCTTGCGTCATATTGCAGGAGATGAATAAATGTTCAGCGGTCTCATCTATATCTCCACAAAACTTGCATCTGGTGGAATCAAGGTGCACATTTCTTTTGGCTAAATTTACCAAAGTGGGAAGGCGGTCAAGAAAAAGTCTCCAAGAAAAAAAAAGTTTACCTTCAGAGGCAAACATTTATTCCACTCGAACCCGGTCCCGAGATCTTGAAAGGTTGCACTTTGAAACATGCTTCGAAGGCTATGCACTGTATAACACCCTTGAGAATCCGCATGCCATGACCACTTGTCACCTTCCGAACCCGATGCAAACCCACTCAGAATATCAGACAGCCCCAGACAGCCTGAGTTCCCACACTTCGTTCCCAGATGTTGGTTCCCTAGCCCAAAAAAATTCAGAATCCTCACCCCAGACAGCCCCTGAGTTCCTACATCTCTTATCCACCGTCACCCATGTGTTCATAACTAAAATGAATCAATGTGATAAAACCACTTCACGCCTTTCTTGAATAAATTGAATCGATGCATATTTTACGAACCAGCACACTTTTGAGCAAACAAAAAGCAAGGAAAACGTAGTTGATTTAATGATAGCAGAGACTCGATCTAATTGCAATAGGCATACTTACACAGAAAACACCAGAAATATACAATTTGAAAAGGGTCATTAATACACTCAAAAGTTCTAATTATTTCGAGTATAGCATGATAAAACAAAAACGAATTATTAATCTTCTAACTTTCTTAATAAAAAAATCATATTGAAATTGAAGTTTAAGAATCAGAATCATGGTTCAGAGGAAAAAAATAATGGTTGGTATCAAACAAAAACCGGTCAATCATCACTCTTCATGTCGGGACCAAAATATCAAACAAACGCATTACACTTGACAAAATCAAATGGCAGTTATTTTTTAATTCGTAATATGGTTGAGAACACAACACCATATAATTCCCTTTCTTTATCACATTTTGTGTATCAAAAGTGAATGATGTTCTTAGTTCTTTAACACATGATATAACATCTTATAAAACCTATGTTTGATTTTGGGTAACATATAAGATATGAGCCTATGAATAAGAAACAGAGGGTGATGAATACTGATGAAAAAAACGATTTGAACCTACGGAATAAAAACAGGGGGGTGATGAATATTGATGGAAAAATGGATTAACAGAATCGGATCCTAATATCACTATATTCTTCCATCATCAACACACTCATGATTCATGATTCCAAACAACCGCCATTACAAAGATGAAAATGAAACATATACAATATCATATTAACAAATCGTAACCAAATCTCACTACCTATCATCAAAATGCTTTCAAATTACTAATCCAATCGTGTATTATTCAGATATCACATAAAAACAACCAATTCTAACAATTGTTCCGGTTTTTAACAGTATTACAATAACAAATACACTGAAATTGGAGCCTAATTTCACTACTTTGTAGCATCATCAGCGTATTCATGATTCCGAACAACGGTAATTTCTACAATGAAACGCAAAATAACCACCAATTAACGAAATTGGACCGTAAATTCACTATTAATGATCACAATCCTAACAAATTCATAATTAGATCGTGTGTTATTCACGCATCACGTTAGTATCAAAATCAGACGATTATACATTTAAACCTAACAAATTCAGAACACTTACGTTTGAAGGGTATGTAAAATAGATTGTAAACCATGGGTGTAGAAATACGTACCAGAATTAGCCGACGGAAAATTAAGTCACTGAAAGGGATTTGAGGGATTGAAGGAGTTGGTGAATAAAAATGAAAGAAGCATTTGAATTCAAAAAAATGAAGAAGAATGTGAATGTGAAAATGGCGGTGGTGAAGTTGTGGATGATGGTAACGAAACCGTCGATGACGCCTCCCTACAAACTTCACCACTGCCATCCATTTTCATTGTATAATTCCCTTTTATAGATCCAATAATCAGCATCTTCATTCTCGCATACTCCATCGAGGGTTTCGATACATGAACAAACCCTAAAAACATGTATCCCTAAATCAAATTCACTCCTTTCTGTCGTCGACCAATGATAAACAAATATGTAACGATTTATTGCGAGTTAAGAAGGGAAAATAACGACAAACATGGAAAACACAATTTCGCTCTGTATATTCAAGGAGGGAAGAGTCCCTTTGATCTCGAACTTGTTTGATGAATGGTTCCGATTTACGAATGGAACATGGAGTGAGAAAGGGATCTGGGGAAGTTGAAGAATTAGGCAAATTGATTTGTGTGGAAGCGGTGGTTTGATAACATGTTGGACGGATATGATGGTCGGTCGGGACCGTAAACGTGAAACGGTGCAATTAAAGGCAACCGAAGTTGCTAACAGATGCGAGTTCAATCATAGGTGTTTTAACCGACGCGAGTTGGTTTTTGTATAAGAGATATAAATTACCATGTCCCGAATGACTAACTGAATCAACTACAAAACTCATTGGTTTTGTCAAACTTAAAGTTGAATCAGTATGCATACCTTGTGAAGCATTTGGATCTTTTGACCCACTTGGACCAGATATGTTAGCTTTGTTTCCATCCGCATGCTTCACGCGACAATCATTCTTGAAATGACCCGGTTTGCCACATCTCCAACAACCTCCTTTTGGTTTCTTATTGGAACCATTCTCTTATTATCCTTAAAAACTTTCCAGTTTTCTCATCATGTTCAACCATTTTGAATCAACTGACTTTGAAATTCCATGATGACCAAATTAAAATTAAGCACAATACCCTTCTAATTCAAGTTGAAAACCCCACTTTCAATTAATAAAATAATTTCCCAATTCACCAAAATAATTCTCTAACCAACTGAATTATTATCCTCGAAAAATTCTTCAAATTAATCCATCAACTATATCCTTTCGTTATGACAACAAATTTCAATTACCCGTATAGATTTGATAGTATCAAAATATTATATACCCTTTAATTTCTAATTCTTTGACCAATTCAATAGATACCACTGAATTAAAATAAAACTTCCAAATTCTTGAAACAATGAAACATATTCACGATCAAATTAAATTGCAACTCAGTTTGATTCAATAATTCCACAGAAACAAGATTTCCTTTGTTGACCAAATTCAACACTCAGTGTTTTTTTTCAAATCAATTATTATGATTTAATTCAAAGTTAAAATTTTGCCACTTAGAATTTCCAACAAAACTATCATAGAACATGAAAATATTCGAACAAAACTACAACTACAATTCGAACTAAATCGAACCCTAAAATAGGTTTATCTTTGTTGTATATTTGGTCTAGAATAAGTAATTTGAACAAAAGAACAAACCTGGAACCCGAATTGAAATTGCAAAGTTTGTGATAAAACCTGGATTAATCTCTGAATCGTATGAGAACTATCAAATAAACCTATTTACGGGTTACACGCAATGATTTATCGGATTAGACAGAGATCACTCTTGAAGGAATTGAGATTTAATGAATTTGTGATGTGATGTTGAATTGTGATACCACTGTAGTAACCGTAAGTTTTCTTTTTGTGTATATCAATTACGATCGAGAGTTCTCCTTTTCCAAGTCTAAACAGACTTTTGAGGCCTTTTATCCAAATCACGTGTTTGGACTTTGTCATTTGAACCTTTTAAGTCTAAAAAAATTGTCAGCCTTATCTAAAATCATGAAGGCCCATTCAAAAAACAATATTAATATAAAATTTATATTAAGTTCAAAACATTAATTACAAACTAAGTATTAAGTACGAGGCCCATTATATATATATATTATATATATTATACAAGGTTTAAAAAAACGGAAACGAGTTTCGAGGCGTTTTCCCTTCGCCTTACGAGGCGTAAGTATCGAGGCGGAACGAGGCGTAAGGCCGAGGCGGTATTAATAAATAAATATTAAAATTATATATATCATAAAATAATAAATACTAAACATCAAAAAAAGAGTTTTCTCATCAAATTTCATCAAATTCAGTAGTTAAAAACATAAAAAAGATTCAAATTTCATCAAATACTTGACATAAAAAAGCTATTTAAGAAAAGCGCACATAGAGAAAAATAACATAAAAAATATGTTATGCTTTGAAAATAAATAAGATTCCACATATAAAATTAAAAAAAACTATTATATATGCCATTTAAGATCATGGAGCTAATAGTTAGTAGCAAAAGTTTAGGACTTATATGTTGTAAGTTTTGGGTGTGTGAATAAAAGTCTCAAAAGGTGGTAAATACTTTGTCCCACATTGGTGTGGGGACAAAGTGAGTGGTTGTTTATAAGGTAAAGACTTTACTACTCTATTGTAGCTTTATGACGTGTTTTACCACAAGTCCTACCCGCGCGCAGGGGGGGTGCAAAAATGAGTTTCTAAGCTGGAATTTGGTTGAACTCATGCGTGCCCGCACCTGCGGACACGAATGCAGCTCCGAAAAACCCGGGCCCGCGTGAGGCAGTTTTTTATACGCACCTCCAGTTCAGTTTTTGTTTTTGGCGCCTAAAATAAACCCTAATCCATCATTTATACCGCCTAAAACAAATACGTACGCCTCACCATATCCGTACCGCCTCGGCCGTTTTTCCCGCCTCGCTCATCTGAGGTGTCCGTTTAATATTTGAACCTGAGGTGCCGCCTCATATGCGTTTTCCTTCCGTTTCGAACTGAGGCGCGCCTCAGTACGTACGCCTCGAACGTTTTTTTAAACCATGATATTATATATATATTGTTAGTGAAAGATTATTAATAGTAATAAAACACATACAACCACAAAACCATTCCACCATGATCAATAATCTAACTAACTTCGAAGAAAATGGATATGTATACACTTAAAAAGGGTATAGGGAAAAAAAGTCAACAAAAGACTATTCACAAGGTTGTGTTTTTAATATATAGGATAATTTTAATTTTATAATAATATATAGCTTTTTATTATTTTTTGATTTTTAATTACATATTTTTAATTTTTTTTTCCTTTTTTAAAACCATATATTTCATATACCGTTTTTTAATAATTCTCTTTTCTTGTTTTAGAACATATATTATCGATTAATTTGATACTTTTTTAATAATTTACGTTTATAATTTTTTCTAAAAACTTAAGTACGTAGTTATGATTGATTTTTTCCTGGACAATCCGTTATAAGTTTTGTTAAAAACGAAATTGTACTTATAGTAAAGTATTTATTTGGTATCATAAAACAGTACGATTATAAACTAAACCGTTCTAATGGTTTGGCTTTCTAAACAACATGCTATATTTTCAAATCACGTTTGATTTACATTATCATTTGCTCGGTTTCGTCGCAACGCACGACGACAAAAAAACTAGTGTAAATTAATTACATAATGAACTCAAATAATATTAGGATTAAATCGAGTCCGCACTCCCACGTTACCTAACTCGTTTAGTCTCTAACATTATTTCCCCGATCGACAAGTTAATCCAATACCCTAAAATCCGTTGATAACACTAAAATTACCAACATGTATGCTTCATTTTATATCTTTCTAAGTCTGTAAGTAACCTACAACCAATTACGTGTGAAACCAAACCAAGTCTACTTTTGTGATTTTATCTTTACGTATGCCTTAATGATACTTGAGTAAAGTGATATCAAGATATAAAACACTAACAAAAATAGACAGTTTCATATTTTTCAAACACAGAAAACAGTTGATCACTTCACTTGTCTTCTTCTAACCGCACTTCCTTTATAAAGTACATACATTATGATCAATCTATGCTCAGTTGTCCCACTTCTCTCTCTCTCTCTCTCTCTCTCACTCTTATTGCTCAATGGCATATTCTCAGTGTCTTTTCTGGAACCATCTTAACCAACACGTATATTCCACTATAAACAGAAGCTTTAAAGCCAAGAAAACCTCCATAATATGCGCAAATTATATTAGCAGAAAAAGGTGTATTCTAAAGGCGAAAAGAAGCAACAATACAGAAGCAAACAATGAGAAGAAGGAAAGAAGGGGGGTTCGGATACTGATAGCCGGAGGTGGGGTTGGTGGTCTGGTGCTAGCTCTAGCGGCCAAACAAAGTGGGTTCGAGGTGAAGGTGTTTGAAAAAGATTTGAGTGCAGTTAGAGGTGAAGGAAGACACAGGGGACCGATTCAGCTTCTGAGCAGTGCGTTGGGTATTTTGGTTGGTATTGATAAAGGTGTGGCTGATCAAATCATGGAGGCTGGTTGTGTCACTGGGAATAGGGTTAATGGTCTTGCTGATGGCCTTTCTGGTGACTGGTATATATATCTTTTCACTTTCCTTTTCTTTGTTTGTGATTATTATGGTCTTTGTAGATTAAGAATTCTTTTGATCCCCTTATAGTTTATATTTAATTTTTCGTATGAAATAATTTAATAGCTTTTCTCTATTGCTGGTGATAAAAGTTTAAAGAAAAAAAGAAAGAAACTTGTGAACCCAAATAAAAGTGGTCAAGGCTTTTTAGCAAATTTTTGGTGACACTAAAGTAAACATACAGTGGACATCCTTTTCAAAAAACAAAATGCATAACATGTTAATAGATGAAAAACCTAATTCATTCATAAGAGCATCGCAATGCACCGACGGCGCTCCATGGACAGCCACGTCGCCGTCATGGACTTGGACCGGATCCATCCTCTCTTCTCTCCTCTTACATTTTATTCCTTTCTTTTTTACGGACCGTTCGTGAAGAAAGACTGCCACCTTAGAAACCTTTGAAGTCGGTCGCCCTCCCCCCTTCAGCTTAGCGTCACCTCGCGTCGATTTGAAAGTTTTAAGGTTGTCAAGAGAAAATTGTCAAAAACAAAATGAGCTAAATATTTAATTGAGTTATAAGGTAATATTAATGTGAGATGAGATGGCATGTACATCACATATTTAGTCAAGTTGTTATAATAGATGATTTTTTAAAGTTTTTACCCCTCCCTTAATTTATTCAACTATTTTAAACTGATATAGGTTAAAATAGTCCACATCATTCTATGTATCTTTTTATCATTTCTTAAAACAAATAAGCAGCACCAAAAATTTTGACTATTGACAATTTCACCCCTCAGGCTTGCCAAATATGATCTCATGGCCCCTGCATCTAAGGCAAAACTTCCTGTCACTATAGTAATATCCAGAATGACATTACAAGAAATCCTACTGAATGCTGTTGGAAGTCACATTGTGTTCAACAAATCCAAAGTTGTTGGTTTTTCCCAAGACTCCCATAAGGTCATTAATCTCCCTTTTTATCATGTAAACTCCGGATTTTATGTTTCATTAAATGACTCAAGTACATTACTTCATTTATATGATGACCCATCCATGTAGGTTGTGGTAACACTTGATGATGGGCGGAAATTTGAAGGTGATATTTTAGTTGGAGCTGATGGAATTTGGTCGGAGGTATCACTCGTTAAAAAAATCCTGGATCTGT
Source organism: Helianthus tuberosus (assembly GCA_030545235.1). Taxonomy (NCBI): domain Eukaryota; kingdom Viridiplantae; phylum Streptophyta; class Magnoliopsida; order Asterales; family Asteraceae; genus Helianthus; species Helianthus tuberosus. The sequence goes on along the minus strand of CM060424.1, from coordinate 33,006,594 downwards.
GATTCGTGTCGACATTGGTTTCTTGCAAGCAGCCATAAAAAAGTTCACATCTCAGAAACAAAATTACCAAGAAAGCATAATCATCTGGAGTTATAAAATGTCACTTAATAAATTCATATATACTTGGAAGATCTCTAGCCTTTTTATTACCCAACATTATGCACCACACGTGTAGGTTCATGAGCTGTTAACGTACTCCCATTTTGTTTGTTTCATATACATATAGGTGCGTAAAAAGTTATTTGGATCACAAGAAGCAAGTTATTCAGGGTATACTTGTTATAGTGGACTAGCAGAACACGTGCCCTCATACATAAATACAATCGGGTACTTTGCGTTTATACACTTACTAATATACATATTTAACTTAGTTCGAATAAACTTTGAGTTTTTCATGTCTTCCTTTCAGTTATCGAGTGTTTTTGGGACCAAATCAGTACTTTGTTGCTTCTGATGTAGGCAATGGGAAAATGCAATGGTATGCCTTCCATAAGGAATCCCCAAGAAGCATTGATACTCCAGAAGGTGATAGATGGATCTATGTTTTTTTTTTCTTAAATGGTGAACAAATTGATATGTGGTCAAGCTATGGCTTATTGGTAATTGAATGTGCCCGAAAATTTAGCTCTCTTTTTAGACCGTGCAGACAAAAAGGAAAGACTTATGGAACTGTTTGGGTGCTGGTGTAACGATGTCACCACATTGATAGCGGCAACAAGAGAAGATATGATTTTTCGCAGGGATATCTACGATAGGGACATGATATACTCATGGGGGATAGGACGTGTCACACTTTTAGGAGATGCTGCTCATCCGATGCAGCCCAACCTTGGGCAAGGAGGTTGCTTGGCAATTGAGGTAATTACTAGGCCTGTGAATGAACACGTACATGATATGATTTGTTTATTTAACTTCAACCGAACAAGCGAACAGGTCATGAATGTTCATTAATTAAATGAGTGTGGTCATGTCCATGGGCAGACCTTACTTCTTATCACCAACGTCACGTGACACCGCTAAAAAATAGTTTACAACCAGAAATCGAAAGGCACTTTGTGATATTTTCAGAGGATGACATCTACAAGAAAAGTTGGCTACACTTACTTTTACTTGTTCATGTTATTGATAGGTTGTGTGTTCGAATATGCACTATTGCATATTTCTTAGATATTTTCTTTATCGGTCTAATCTTCCTTATCACTATAATATAATCATTATATATAGATTTTATATGATTAAATGTTCAATTATTAAAAGTACATAGATGTTTTGTTATTTCTAAAATGTAATATAATTTAATGATTACTTATACTTATTATCATAAAATACATGAACTGAATCTGGTAAAAAAAATTAAATAAATAAAACCTTAATATATGATGAAATGTTATTAATTAAAAATTTCAAACGTTTAGATAATTATAAAGCTAAAGATACAATAATATATATCAAAATAAATCAAGAATCACAAAGGTAAAATCAGTTAACCAACAAAATAAATAACTTAGCCCAACCTCAAGAGATCTAATTTAAAAATAACATGAATCGTAGAACTTTGAAGTTGTTTTATAGTTTTAGCCTTTTAGGATGAGTTGAGCATGAACATAGTAGGCATGATTACCATTATATGTATTTACTAATCCTAAAGCATACTTTATTAAATTTTGGTGACCCTGACATAAAATATTTCTCGGACATACGAAGACAGAAACATTGCGACACTGACACATTTGGGTCCACCATTACTCATGTTCTTTTGTTACTATTCAAACTACATAAATGAATGAATACAAATGAACAAAATACATGTGTTCTTGTTCGTTAGTAAACTACTCAAGGCTTTGGTTCTAAAATTTGATTAGGTTGATACAAGGCCGTCCCCGAGAACTTTTAAAAAATTTAGGCTTTGAACGACATAAAAAATTGGGCCTAAAATTGTGGTTGAGAAGAAATGAATTAAAAAAAATGAGATCTTGGTAATGGAACTAGGGGTGTTAAAAAAAAACCGTAAACCGAACGTTAACCATAATCGAATAAACCGATCCGAACTACGAATTCGGTTTTTGGTATGGTTTCTAACCGAAACCGAATTGTGAATATGGTTTTTGGTTTGGTTTTTGGATCCATATTTTTTATTTGGTCTATTCGGTTTATTTGGATAACCGAATAAACCATCAATTTAATTAATTATTAAATAAAAATAATAATGTTTAATAAACTATATACAATTTATTAGCATAAAATACTAAGTCTAATATCCAAGTATATATATCCTCATGGTTTGAAGATTATTTATATTTTGTGCCATTAGACTTAGAGGGTGTTTGGGATTACGTTTTGAAGTGATTATTTGATTATTGCGTTTGTAAAACATAAATAATCTAAAAAAGTGTTTGGATGAAAAAGTGATTATCTGCCTCCAAAACGCAGTTTTGGAGAAGCATGTACCTACATGCTTTTTCAAAACACAGTTTTGAAAACGCAAAATCTATTTTGAAAACGCATAATCTATTTTGAAAACGCAACACCAAACACCCCCTTATTGACTATTTATAGTTTCTATGATCTATGTTTTGAAGTTTTAACTTTGTGGTTGTGTGTACGACTATTTTATGGATATGTTTGTTTTATTTTGCTATGTCTTTTATTTATATATTGTTAGGTTTAAATTAGTTGCTGTTGATGTTCGAAAGTTAGAACACAAACATAAATATAAATTAGGAAAAAAAGTACTTAGGTACAGTTTGGTTGAATTTGTTTTCTAACCGAAACCAAACCGAATTGAATTTGGTTTGGTTCGGTTTGCATATTCCTAATTTGTTTGGTTTGATTTTTGGTTTGGGGTATAAAATTTTGAAAACCGAATGAACCAAATAAACCATAAACCGAACCGATAAACACCCCTAGATGGAACCAGGTCTTGAACTTGAAACCTATACATTATCTTGAGATGGTTTTCCACTCAACTATCAACATTTTTATGTATAATAAATGAATGCATATGTTAAATATATAATTTAATATATATACAAAAGTTTATGAAAACCGTTTGGACCCTTTGAAAAATTGGGCCTTTGGCGACGGCCCAAGTTGACCGGCCCTGAGTTGATAACTTATTAATGCATGATGCTACATGATGGGCCATTAGTATTGATTTAAACTGCTAAATAAATTTAAATGAAAACGTAAACTAACATAAACAAACGTAAATGAACAAATACATATAAAGAAACATAAACAAACAAACCAAACATGTGTTGTTAAGTAATTGAATGAATAAAGTACAGGCCTAAAGGTAATCTTTTTGTGTATGCAATATTCAACAAAGAAATTACATGTGAATCGTCTTGCCCAGCTAAACACATGTTTCATCAACCGGGACAAAAGTCACTCATATGCACTTCAAATTTGACTGAAATTTATATTTCACTGCATTTGCAGGATTGTCGCCAACTGATTCTTGAACTGCAAAGTATCAAGAAACACGGGTTTGATGCAATCACATTATATGAAATCTCTTCAGCGCTTAAGAGGTTTTTCTGCATCATGCAGCCATATATGATAATCATTAATTCAATATGTCAGGGCATGTGTTGTGATTGTTGATCAGATGTAATCCTGATGGCTGCACTTTTAATGAACAGGTATGAGCAGGCAAGAATATTAAGGACAAAGATTGTGCATGTAGTGACCCGTGTGGCATCGAAATCGCTTAGTGGTTACAAGCCTTTTATATACCTGTGGACACTTCGGCTTCCTGTTGGTTTTCCATAGTTTATCTTTTCTTTAACTTCAATTTTTTCATTTATTTTGTTATCTCTAATTACAAGAATATTACAGCACATTCCTTTCCAAGTTTTTGGATTTTTTTTGAGATTCGTGATGCCATATTTTATGACCTGGCTGCTCACAGGACGCTGGTTAGTAAACATCTCTGTCTTTATATTTTATGTTAGGAAGAAGTAGTTTATTTTATGGAAAATCATTAGAACAGGCATGTGACCAAGCAAAACATACATTTGACTTTTACATTTGTATATATAGGCATTCACTTCTGAGTGTGGATGATGAAAGTGCCAGATTATCAGAGTTGGGGCTATGAAGGTGTCAGAATATTAGAGTTTGGGCTATGGAGGTATCGACTTATCAGAGTGTGGGCTGTGAAGGTGTTGGATGGGCTATATGAAGGTGTTGGATGGGCTATGAAGGTGCCGTCTAAGCTTATTTGTCATACTCTGATTGGTTGTTTTGGATTGCTTATTTAAACAAACTAGGTTTATCACCTTAGCCGCGTTGCGGCAAACTTCTTTGGTTATTTAGTCTGTGTTTAAATGTGTTTTAAAATCACTACGAGCGCGTTGCACACGAAACCCCTAACAAGTATAAAAGAAAATGTAAAAACTGTAAAAAATAATTGAAAGAAAATCAGGCAAAAAAGTTGTATGTTAATGATGTTGTTCGTATGAAACCCGTGGTCAGAGATGAGCAAATAATATTGGGTACCGATACCGAATTTCCCGAACAGAAGGATCCTAAGTACCAATTCGGTACCAACTTTTGGCGTTTCTAGTACCGGTTCGCTACCGATTTTTACCTTCATATACCGGTACCGTAACCGGTATTTTCAGCATCGGTTGCCACGGAGCTCTGATCAGGGATGAACAAATGGTACCGTGTAGCAGTACCGAATTTCCCGAACTAAAAGATTTTCAAACTCAATCCGGTACCGACTTTTGGCGTTTTCTGTATCAGGCTCATAAGGTTGGTTCTTTAAAAACATTTAATTTGTAATCTTAAAAAAATATATAATTGATCGCTACTGGGCCAAAGGCCCATTCCATTGATCGCTACTGGGCCAAAGGCCCATTCCATTTCGTCCAGAAGTGTTTTGTCCAAGGGAGGGTGTTTCGGGTGGGTATTTCGGGTGGGTATTTGCGGTATTTGAGGGTAAAAACCGGTGAATATCGGTGCCGAACCGGTAACGAAAATACACCCGGTTTGATAAATTTGATACCGGTACCCGGTACCATTTACTCATCACTTAGTGATGTTACTGTTCATTAAATTACATAGAGTAATCTCATTAAAAAAAAGAAAAAAAGAAAAAAAAGTCAACAATCTCGTCCAAAGGAAGGGTGTTTCGGGTGAAGGAGAAAAAAAGGGAGGGTGTTTCGAGTGAAGGGGAAAAAAAGTCAACAATTTCGTCTAAGGGGTGGATATTTCGGGTGGGTAGGGGTGTTTGTTATCCTATTCATTAACTTGTCACGTGTCTATATATGTGTCAAGATTTGAATGGTGAGGTTACTATTTTACTATTCATAAGGTTGGTTTATTAATATATAGGATAATGTAAAAATAAATGCCTATCTTGCTAATATGTTTGGTAACATGCATATTCTCATGATTTTCCTTTGTTATGTGTTTTTATTACTATAGAAAGAATGGTGTAATTGTTTTTGTAGGCTTTGATTTTCTCGAAAACAATAGATTACTAGAAATTGCTCATTGGGTATACTCGTTAGTTTTTTATTCGTAAAGACCATCGTATTTTAAATTACATGTTCTTAAATTCTAATGACGATATTCTTTTCATTATTGAATTGTATTTTTATTATGTGATGGGCCTTACCCGACCCAAATTTTTTTTATGTTCAGTCATATGAAATCGGAGCATCTAAAAAAGCGAGCCCAGTGAAAAAAATCCCGGATGCGCTACTGGTTACGAGGGTTTGCGGATCCAGATGATTCCTCTTCTCTTTTTAGCTTTTCTTTCGTTAGACAATGTTTAACAGTATGTTTTTTTGAAACTGAGTTTGCGATTACTTTCATGAACTTCCCAAAATACTTGCAACGAGCCATCTTGGTGTTGTCTGGCATAAGACATAAGTCGTAGTGGGACTAATTCTCGGGATTTCTTTTGGTTTCGAGTACCAAAACTACTTCTTCATTATTTGCCATCGTAGTGAGAGGTTTGAGCGATTTTGGGTTTTATAGAGGGCTTGAGAGTTAAAGAAGTGGTGTAATCAAACCTAAACCTTCAACAACTATTTATACTCAATATAAAAGGGTTAGAATGATAAATAACCGGTTCCAACGGTCAAATGCCATTTTTTAAACTTATACTCGGTGGTACCTGGTTCTCGGGAACGGGTTACACAAGGTACCCAACTATACGGCTATACCTCTAGTCCCCAGGTCCGGTTCCTACCTGGTTCTAAGTGTACGCAATTAGGTCCTGCACGGTTCCTTGCGGATATGGCCCCGAAAATTCAGGGCCCCATTTTCCAAAATATCTTTTATGCATGCAAATTATTTTTATGGGCTTTTTGGCTTTTGCAATACATTAATTCATTCCCCAGTGAGAAAGTCAAAATAAAATAAAAAGGTATTCGAAAAACTGGATCTTTATTCCAAAAAATAAAATCAAAATACCAACGGAAATCTCGATCTTTAATAAAAACTAGAGTGATTCCCCCGCGCTTTGCGGCGGGAATTCAGTCGCTATCAGTTCGGTTCGTTACGATATCAGCACTCGCTACAATATTCGAAAAGGAAAACATTACATCCATCGAAAACAATAGAAACGAATATCTATATCAGTACCAATGTTGTTAAGTTGATATCAATCCGATTCTTTTATATTCTATGTTTATTTTATTTTAACATTGCAGTATATATCTTTTTTTAATGGATACATTGTTGGTATCGTACCAGACCAAATCGAAACCAATTGAGCTACATCTGTATTGTTACCAGTATTTATATATTATTTTTGCTTTCGATAAACTGACACTGTATCACTAACATATTGTATCAAACTGAACAAAACAATAACAGTATCGATATGCATTAATTTTTATGTTTTCTTTTGATAATGAATACTTTGATTGTATCATAAAAATTATATTAGAAAAAATATATGTTTAAAATTAATTAAAGTAATAAAATAATAAATACTTAGAAAAAAAAAACTCTTAAACTACTGTTCATCCGCACTTTATATTAATATCTATAATTTTTATGTTTTCTTTTGATAACGAATTCTTTAATCGTATCATAAAAATTATATTAGAAAAAATATGTTTAAAATCAATTAAAGTAATAAAATAATAAATACTTAGAAATATTAAAAAAACTCTTAAAGTACTAGTCATCCACACTTTATATTAATATGTGTAATAATAAGAAAATTAATTCATTCCCCAGCGAGGAAGTCAAAATCTATACTATATAATAAAAGAAACCAATGGAGGGACACATGTCATTCATTGGAGCTATCTAATTTTTCTCTCCTACTTAATTACAGATAATTAATATTAATTAAAAGATAATTATAAAATTTAATTTAATATAAATTTAAACAATTCGTATAGAAGATAATATAATATTTTGAAATATTTATTAGATTTCAAAATTATTTTCCCTGAAATTAAAAAAAAAAGGTACACTAAATATAAATTAATATAACGTAAATGATTTATTTATTTTATTAAACTAAAGTAGTTAAGGGTAAAACTTATTTCAAAAATGTTTATAAAGGGTAAACAAAAACAATAATCAACGTTTATTGGTTCTATACTTTTATTTTCATGTTCAACTCTCAACTCAAATACGATATTCTCTATGTTTACATGACATTTATAAGAACCATCATCGCAATCACCCCATCCATCATATATCGAGTATATTCGTTCGTTTTTTGAAAGATATAATTTTTTATTAGATTCATTCAACCCGTGTAATAAAAGAGGTTTTTTTAAAAGATATATAATATTTTTATTATTTACTATACAAAATTGCATTTATGCAACTCGTGTAATACACCGGGTTTTTAAAATATAACTTTTTTTATTATGTGGTATATAAAATTAGATTTATTCAATCCGTATAATACACAGGGTTTATAAAGATATAACAAAATATAACTTTTTATTGATTGATATATAAAATTACATGTGCTCAGCCCATACAATAAATGAGGTTCTTAAAATGTAACTTTTTTCATTATTTAAAATATAAAATTAAATTTACTCAACCCGTACAATACACGGGGTTCTTAAAGATATAACTTTTTTTATTATTTAATATAAAAAATTACATTTATTCAACCCATGTAATAAACGAGGTTTTTAAAGATATATTGTTTTATTATTTGGTATATAAAATTACATTTGTTAAACCCGTGTAATAAACGAGGTTTTTAAAGTTACATTTTTTATTATTTAGTATATAAAATTACATTTATTCAACCCGTGTATTACACGGGGTTCTAACCTAGTAAAATATAAAAGTATTCGAAAAACTGGATCTTTATTCCAAAAAATAAAATCAAAATACCAACGGAAATCTCGATCTTTAATAAAAATACGGAAGAAAATTAATTCATTCCCCAGCGAGGAAGTCAAAATAAAACATAAAAATATTCGAAAAACTGGATCTTTATTCCAAAAAAAAAAAAAAAATCAAAATACCAACGGAAATCTCGATCTTTAATAAAAATACGGAAGAAATTGAAAGGTCATTTAATCATGCGATTCCCTTTCCTTAAATCTGATTGCGTGTTGCGTGATTTGCATCTAGTTATAGGCTTGTAAATAAACCAAACGTTCATGAACTGTTCGTGAACTTGTTCGGCGGGAAGTTCGTTTCTGTTCGTTTATTTAATAAATGAACAAACATGAACAAAAAAATTTGTTCATTTAATTAAATGAACGAACATGAACACAACTTGTGTTCGTTCATTTATGTTCGTAAACGTTCGTTTATGTTCGTGAATGTTCATTTATGTTCGTTTAAATTTTAGTAAATACATAAATAGTTATATTTATGTAAATATTAGGTTTTCTAACTACTTATATAAATATTAGGTTTTCTAACTAGTTGTTTGTTTGTGTTCACTAATATTAAATTGTGTTTATTTATAGATAGTTGTTCAATTATATTCATTTGTGTTCGTTTATGTTTGTTCAATCATGTTAATTTATGTTTGTTTATGTTTATTCAAATATTTCCACTTAATTTTTTTTGTTTATATTTCTTTATCTTCGTGAACTGTTCATTTAGCCTTTAAACGAACGAACATAAACGAACACGAACATACCTGATTTCTTAATAAACGAACACGAACAAAAAAATGTGTTCGATTATATATTCGTGTTCGTGTTCGGTTAAAGTTAAATGAACGAACACGAACATGCCTATGTTTCGGTTCATTTACAGGCCTATCTAGTTATTTTGTTTCGAGTAAATTACAAACATCGTTCTTTATGTTTATATCAAATTGCAAACTATGTCCCTTGGCTTCAAAACATGCAAGAAACGTACTTGTTTACAAACCATTACATGTTATGTTCTTTAACCCTAACTTAGATTGGTAATTTTACTCATTAACTTAAAATCTATTCTACTACTTCTAATAAAGCAAAATAACTTTTGCCAATTGGCATATGCTGAGACCCCTTTTTTTTCAATTGTCCGCCAAAACCATTCTTCTCATACGCTTATCTTCTTTTCCCCTATTCTCTAAAACCTAATTCAACCCTGGCCGCATACCTCTTTCCACCATGACAATCTTCGATCTGAATATTTATATCTATTATTCTGGTCATTCACTCCATTTCGCAAGGAATCAAGACTTCATAACCACAAAGAATTGCATCAACAATCATCAAGAATCAACATAATCCGTGTTAATCATCGATTCTTGCTTCCAATTTCTTATTATAGGTATGTTTTTTCAAATTTTATGGGTTTTTTTTTTCAAATTTGTTTAGAATTTTATTGTTTTTTGTCCGATTTACAAACCCTAGATCGATTTTTGTTGATGCTAGAGGATCTGCCATATATATTTCCCTTGATCGTCTCCATCGATCGATGATTCTGCAAAACCCTAATTGGCGTTCAGCATTCTCATTCTCCATTTGTGTTATCAGCTTACAATCGACTGATCATACATCACCAAAAGTTGTCACTGTTATCAGCTTACAATCGATTGTTCGTAAGTTGTAATCAGGTTCGTAATCAGTTTTTAAATTTAGGTTTTTTTGTTCTTAGATTCTTTTTTTTCGTTATAAAGAACTGTCACACCCCGATATTTCCACGTTTGACCGGTGGGCCCGGTGGGGGAGTATCGTGACGTGGTTGGTAACATTACAGTCAAACAACACAATATATAAATGCACAGCGGAAGCAAAAGATAAATATATTACAATCCGAATATAAAGTAATATCAAGTATTACAACGGAAAGTAAAGGATCCACAGGCGGATCAAATAAAAGGAAAACTGTTCAACAGACTTTGACATCTAGAGCTTGCGAGACTTGATTATTGATGCCTGGAGTGGCCAGCCTATTACGTACAGTACCTGCACTTAACCTTTTGGAAAATACGTCAGTTTACACTGGTAAATACAATTAACTGACTCATTTTTGAAAAGGGTTAATAAAATCGATTTGAATGCACGTGGCACAAACTCTTTATAACTTGGGATAATTATTTGAATATATATAAACTTGTAAAAGAATTACATGTTCCTTATGCGTTCAGTAGCCCGGTTCGTGCCGGGTTAAAGATCAATAGACACACCACATAAATTATTTATGCACTGACGAGTGTACGCCTACACTCCGCGCTTAGGTCGTGGCCATTTCGTAAAATGCTGCCAAGGATATCCGGGACATGGTCATTAACCCCCCAAAGGCGTTAAGCAAACAAAACATATTTTTAAACGGGTCATCTCGATAATACTTAACCACCAAACGATTAAGGTCGAGTGCCCGACCAAGCGGTATTTTATATACCGTACCCCAAGCCCGTATAAGGGAAAATAAGTTAAAAGTATTTACCTGAGCTAAATATAAATTCAATCCCAGCCGTATATCAATTCAGCAAGTACAGATAGCTTTTACTGGGCTCCTAATCTGGAACGAAGGTTTTTAATAACCTATTAGAATCCTAATGGGTCTTTAATTAAGTCTTGACTTAGACCGGTTAGTTTTCAAAAGGAAGATACGGTTCAAACGCATGATAGAGCGAAGACCGGAATAGAATGTGATTTAGACCCGACAAGTTTGAAAGCTTGTATAATATGGGTAATCTAACCACATTCTGGATTTTGAGATAAAAATGATAAGGTTTGACCCGTTTCGGCTAATATATGCAAACTAGTCACATAAGCCGATCCGGACGCGACAAGTGCGTAACGAGTAACCAAAAGTGTCATATACAGGTTTCCTAAGTTAATATGCCTTAAATATGTTGTGATATCAGTAGGATACCTTCCATTATGCCCAAAACAAGTTTAATCTCAAAATAAGCCCCGTAAGGGTATTTTGGTCATTTTAAAGATTATAAAAGAGGTTAATTAAAATTCTGAGATTCGGGTCCGAATACATCAGTAGAATAACTCATTTTATTAGGTCATATCAGTTGGTAATAGGTCTTATATGGCAAAATGGTTTTAAACCCAATCTATGCGTTTAATACGCGTAAAAAGCCATTTTAAGCGATTTCGGGTTATACAGGAAATCTGAGTTTTCTGATCAGGTTATAAAGTTCAAAATACTTCATTTATTATATAAAATCAGTAGCAATTGGTTGGTGTCAAAATACTATGTAAAACTCATTTTTAAAACAAGAAGGGTATAATCGGTATTTACCGAATTAACGCCATAACCTTAGGTTATGAGCAGGTTAAAAATAATTAAAAATCTTTAAAAATCCCAAAATATTATATTACATCAGTGGGTAAAAGGTTTGGTGTCAAAAATTGGGTTTAGATAGGCTTTATGCTAATGACGCCGTTTAATTACTAAAAGGCGTTCTAATTACGCTAATGAGCATAACTCCTAATCTAGACCTCCAACTGATGTGAAAATTTAGGGACATGTTTATAAATCAGTAACAAAGATTATTGTCCTTTCACATATCCAAAATTCTCGTTTTATGGTCAAAAGGGCATATTGGTCAACATTAGGCAATTAACGGAAACGTGTAAACGAATGGGGCAAACAACGAACCGATCACAGAGGGTTATACCAACATGTAACCTGGTCCTAAGGAAGCCCTAAGGCAATTCTAAACCCATCTAAATCGGGTCAGAACTGAAGTCAAAGCAAAAGTCAAAATTTTTGCGACTTTCGGTTCCGAACCGGGTCTAAACAGAAAATTGTCGGATCAAACAAGCTTAGACCAGTTCTTATACTTATTACCAAGTTATATGAGTGATAAAATAGGTTATATGCCTTCTACATTGCTAATTATGTATTAATTCGAAAATTATGCTTATGTTGACTTTTTCTAATCAACTTTGACCCGACAAATGGTCTAGTTAGAGTGGGAATCAGAGGGTGCCCTTCTAAGGGTTTATTACCCACATAAATACCAACTTATAACTACCTTCAATTCGACTAATCACTGGACCATTAATGATTAATCGCTAAGTCAAACGTTAATTACGACGGTTTGACTTTTAAGCTAATAACCAAGTAAAACCCAATTAGGAAAGGCTAAGCATACTTACAGAAGTCCTATGCATGATTAGGGATGCTTAGGGTCTGCTCTTGAACTCCCAAAAGCTCCAGAAATGCAGATGGAATGAATGCAAGAATGTTGCAAACATTGTGGCTTTATATAGTGTTCTTGATTCATCAAGATCATGACAAACAAGCCTATGAAGTGTTCCCTGATGATTAACAAGTGTCCCTAAGGCCTAAGAATCAGTTTAGGCAACCCCTGGTGGTGTTAAAGGGCAAGATAAGTCGTTACATGGGCTGAACAGCCATTTAAACGAGTTTCTGCATCTGGGCATTGCTTACGGACCGTAAGGGTCCAGCCTTACGGTCCGTAAGGACCTGGTCAGCAAAACAGAACTTTCAAAAAATGACACATTTGGCCCCTGATCCTTCCAAACTTGATTTTAAGATGCTTTCTTGCACTTGTAACCCCCATACTTGACTTTTAAGGACTCCAAGTCATAAACCAACCTTTTTAGGTCCCCGGTTATTCATACGATCACCGAAAAGTCTTAAATTTCAACGTTGACGCTTTTAACCCATCGTATACGAATTTTATCATAACTTTCTCATACGATAACGAAACTTGGTGAAATTTTTATCATACATTCTAATGAGCATAATTAATCGTTACAAAGCTTCAGGTTTGCTAAAAGGTCACTCAGAGGTATACTTTAAACATGTCGACACATTTAACCCCTGTAGTTTGTAATCTCTCACTTTCTTTCACAATTAGCTTCGTATGATCCATGATTTATTCGTTTAAGGGTATAAACATCATGTAGGGTTATTGTAAAGTATATTTATCCATTGTTGACATTTTGAACCCTTATGTTCACATACTTTCCTTGTTTGTCAACTTTAGTCCCTCTAGAGTATTCTTTTACACGTTCAAAGCTTATAACACGTGTCAATACATTATAGGACGTGAATTTTCGAGGTGTTACAAGAACACGATGATTAATAATTTTATTTTTTAGTCATATTTGATGTGTAATTAGTCTTTGTTTTTTCTGTTTGAATGCAGATCTTTGATTTTAATGAATCTCATCGGTTAGATTGTTTTTAGGTTTAGATTTTGATCAATGGTTTTGAATTTGGGCGGAATTCAAGAGGAATTGTGAAAATTGAATGTTTGAAAATGCTAATTTGATTTATGGTCTTGGGAGATGGCTTTGTTGCGTTGTAGTGCATGGAGTTGTGGCTCGATGAAGAGACGGAGTTTGTGGCAGTGGCGTTTGGCAGCGGCTTCCTCGGTCTTGGACTCCCGGTTGAGGAAGAAGCGAAAATATGAACAAGGTTTAGGGTTCAAGTGAGTTGTGGCTCAATTCCTTTTGTTTCTGATACCTGATTTTACATATAAAAAGGATATTAAAACACAATCGATCAGCAGTGGTTCAACTACGTTGATTCAGGTTCTATTTTTATACAAATCCTCTCAATCTCATCATTTTACACTCATGTTGTAACACCCCGTGTTTTCACAAGTCAAAGTCAAGGTCAAAGTCAACGACCGATTTCGCGCAACTTGACTTGTAGTAGATTTCTTTTATTGCAGCTATTATGTGGAGTAAGTGTCTATAAATGCAATAATCGACATATGTTAACCGCTATTCAATCGATCTACGACTGTGAATTATAGGAAGTAACAATGCGATAAAGTTACCTAATCAATAATCAAGCTATGCTAATCGAATCAACATCAAATCGCAACTCGAGCTACGTATTTTTACTTGTTATTATACGTGTGTGTGTGCCTTACGTGTTACCTGTGCATGTTTATTTATGTTGTGTTGTGATAATCAAGCGAACTCAATCGAAACTCGAAATCTAACTCGAAATGCAATCGAACTCGAATCGTAAACGAACTATGATAATTGGTGGAGAAGAGATTAAGCGAGATATGAGTGTTTGGGACTGAAAGTAATTTGACTAGGAAACCCAATCGTGTCGAACCGCTCGCAATCGGAATCGAAACGCCAAAAATCGTCACGTCTAACATCCGAGCCAAGTGCCATCTGGCCGGATAGCCATCCGACCGGATAGCCACTATGTCATCCGACCGGAATGTCATCCGACCGGATCGTCATCCGGGCGGAGTGTCATCCGATCGGATCACCCTTTCCTCTTTTGGAATCCTATAAATACCCCTGTCATTGTCATTCTTTCCATTTCTGGAAACCCTCTGTCCGAACTGTTCGTGCTCCCCACCTTTTCTTCGATTTCTCTCGATCAAGGTAAGATCTCGTCCTAAATCTTGTACTTTCTTGATCTACACGCACTCCTACACCTTTCTATCTTTTAAATCTTAACTTTTAACCGTGAAATCACTAGATTTCGGGTGTTCTAGGATGATGTCATCATGTGTTCTTCAAGAACTTCATGTTTTGGCCTCAATCCACCAAGAACGACTTAGATCTAACCGATTTCCACAAAGATCTTGTAAAGATCTCGATACAAGTGTGTGAAAAAGGATTGAAAGATGGTTCTTAACTTTCTTTCATCTCTTTTGCACTTAAGGTACTCAAAACCGATAGGATCCGACCCTGATCTAGTCTTCTACTCTATCGTAGTGTTGTACTAGCTCAAGATCCGGATTCTACCCACGAGACTACCGATTTCGGGTTAGACAAGAACAACCGTCTCGAGCCGGTAACCGGCTGGACTAGGGTGATTCCTGGTCGGGTTGGTCATCTGGGTCGAACTAGGGGTTCTGTTGGCTAACACGTCGTCAAAGTGTCTCGACATAATGACAAACCATCAAAACGACCAAGTGTAGAACGATAGGAACAACCCGAACGGATTGCTGTCCGACCGGATTGCCGTCCGATCGGATAGGTCATCCGAACGGATTGCCACCCGAACGGATCACACTTGGGTCCCACTTTTAAACGACCTATCTGAAGTTTGAGTATCGATCGAACTGCAATCCGATCGGACGGCCATATGACTGGATTACTCTTCGGATCATGAGATACTAAGGCTTCAAAGACTTACACAATTTTCAACGTGTTCAACGTGTTCATTAACAGGGTTGCCATCCGATCGGACGGACATCCGATTGAGTGACACTTCTGATGTGAACTTATCTTCACTAAGTAATCTCACCACTAATTAGCCGTCCGACTGGACCACCGTCCGACCGGATGACCATCCGAACGGATTGTCATCCGCACGACCCACCATCCGATCGAACGACTTGATGGGTAGAGATACTTCAATGTTTTCAAAATACTACAACGAAAACTTCAAAAGTCAAGTCATCTTACACAAACACATACTTCATATAGGAAGAAACAATCCACTCGAATCGTCATCCGACCGGACCACTGTCCGACCGGATGACCACCCGAACGAATTATCATCCACACGGATTGCTGTCCGCTCGGATTACCATCCGAACGAAATACCATCCGATCCATTCACCCTTTGAAACATTTTACGTGTCTCTTATCGTTATGCTATCGGATACATTCAGGCTAACCCTACTCGCTAAGCGCTCCCTTCAATCCATTAACCGCTGTGAGTATACTCGAACCCTTTTTGCTTTACGCACTTTTGGGTGTTACATACGTTACGAATATTCAAACTACAACAATCACACTACTCCAAACTATTTGAACGCTAACCATTAATGCATGTTATATGTGGCTCATGAATGCTTGTTTGTTATGTTTACACATGGAATGCTGTCTACCTGCCTTAGCAACGATAGTACTATAGTTTGGACTCAGCACCCGTTCACACGGGGGTTGTTAAGGACCATTACTTGCATGGATTACGGTGGTAATCATGTATTGCGAACTGCCTCAGGCAGTCAACCCGCAGTCATTGGTATCGATGGATCTATGTCGATAACTAACGTGCTTCATTTCACTATGTGTACGTGCTGGTTATGCGTAAACGAATTCGAACTCTATATGCTATTATCAAACTTGTATGCTCACCTTACATTTTATGTATTGACTTTATTTTAACGTATGTGACAGGTGCTTAGGATGCACATGTGGTAGGAATTTGAAGCTAGAATAAAGCTTTAGAGCCCAACAAATAGTTGTCTGTAGTGGTCAAACTAAGGGTCTCTAGAAGCAGATAAACAATTGCCGCCTATTTAAATCTGAGTTGTCGGAACAGAATATTTGCCTGGATTTATGTCTGTAATAATTATTTTACTGTTTGAGATACGGTATGGGACGTGTTGTTTAAATTGATAATTGTTATGGAAACTTCTGGACAATCTGTTTCGCTCAGTGCCATGCCCCGATGATTCCGCCATCGGTTGGGGTGTGACACATGTATTCATGTGTATGTATAGATTTGGTTGAAGATTTTATCGATTATTGCAAATCACGAACCCTAGATCTGAGCCGCTCTTCCCCTTTGGCGATTAATATTGGACACATTACTCTGTTGTGTATTGCTTCATCGATTTGTTCTTCCACTCGGTATTTTTTTCCTTTCTGAATGCATCATATTGTCTAATTAATCATGTAATTGTGTATGTTATACTTGGATTTGTATATGTGTTACTTAGATTTCATCTAATTTCATGTTGTTATTGTACGATTATCTCAATCCCTTAGAACCCTAACTTACATCTCATCAGTCTATGTTAGATGACACGTATTTTAACATGTATGTTGTAGATATGATAGCTTTGTTCTGTTTTCTTCATCCCTTCGTTGGCAATGCGTTTCAGGTAACGAATTTTGCGTTTTCTCTATGTGTTGTCGATATCCGCTTCCTGATTTACACAGGTATGGTTGGTCTCTTTTATGCATTCTCCCTTTATTAGGTGAATGACGACATCAGTTTTCTCGAACGTAAAGGGACTGAAGTTGTGACATCGCCTGGTTCACTCCATAAAATCCATCTATCCACTTAATCACAAAAAGGTAATCTTCAACAATTCCTCTTACATTGTGTGATTTGTTTTCATATATAGACCAGATAATGTGTGTTTACTAGGGACGCAAATTTGTTTGATTTCGGATCCAGTTTCGGTTTCACTGAAGTAAAAGACTATTTGCTAAATTGTTCTTCACAAGCCATCGTGAATAAGGTATATATAATATATGATGAAAAATAATGCAATGCTAATAGTGTAACCTTTTTTTACCACTCTTGCTTTCCAACCAGGTAAGTTTCAAACATATAAATTACTGTAATGGGTCTACTTAGTCTCTATTTGGATATCAAAAAGCTCATTCCTGCTTTTCTATCTTTGTTACTTGAGGTTGCAAACTAGGCAGGTTGGGCATGACAGCCGACAGGTATTGGTTTGAATTTTGAAATGGGCCTGGTTACACAAAATAGTTTTTTTACCGTTAGAGTTAAATTGACCTGTTTATCTAATGGGTTTGGGTTGAAACTTATTGTTTTTAATAAGACTCAATGCTGGTAGAGTTAGGTTGACCTGTTTATCTTGTGATTACCTTTGACATAGCTATATAATTTCTATCACATTAAATATTAGACAAAATAGTTTTTTACCGGTAGAGTTAAATTGACCTGTTTATCTAATGGGTTTGGGTTAAAACTTATTGTTTTTAATAAGACTCAATACTTGTAGAGTTAGGTTAACCTGTTTATCTTGTGATTACCTTTGACATAGCTATATAATTTCTATCACATTAAATATTGTAAGGCATTTTTATTGATATTTTATAGGTACCCAAGGTGCAAGGTGCAATAAAAGTCAATAGTTACTTTGACCCGTTTAATACACGGGTACTTAAAGTATATACTTATACTAGATTTTAATATTAAGGTGATATATTTTGCTTTTTTACAAATTGAATTCTTAACTCTCTGGGCACTCTTCATTAGAGTCTCCTTAGCGTTCGTAAGAGAAGGGAAGGTAATTGTATTTATTTTGTTTATATTTTTGTTTTTAAACAAAAGGGTAATGCTTTTGTCTTGTGGCAGGTAAAAAGGATTCTTGATGAAGGAATGGATGCGAATTTGGTAGCATTCAGCCCCACAGCTCATGGGCTCACCCCTCTTCATCTTGCTTCCAAGGGTGATCACATAAAGGTTATGGATGAACTGCTTGAGCGTGTGCCAATATTGATGCTCGGACCAAAGGCGCTTGTGGTTCAATTACTATGGGTAGCCTAACCGGTTTTGTAACTACTATTTTACCAGAGGAATTTCTGGTTCGATTCTTATATTTGGATCTAAAGGAAGCATTTTTTTATGATATTTTAATTCGTCAATTCTATATATCTTCCAAATTAATTAGTTTAGATGATCAGGTCTTTCTAAAATGCACCTCCAAAATGAGTGTGTAAATATATATAGAGGAAGAAATGAAATGATAGTTTGCAACTTCATCATACATTTGACTGACTTTTTTAATTTTTAGTTCTCTTATTTAAATATGGTCAAATAAGTCTCTTTAGATTATGGAGTTAAATTCATGGTATGGTCGTGAAGAAAGAGTGAATTAATGAGTTCGTCGCTGAAAAAAAAAGTTTTATTTATGTAATACAGAATGGATGGCGAACAATGGACTCAAGCTAGCAGGAACGGTTACAACCTTCGAGACGGACGCAGCACAACCCAGGTTTGTTCTTCGTTTCGCTTTTAGTTTTGTTTTCGAGGTAGCAATTTCAACCCATTCACTTCTAAACGGGTAGAAAGAGATGCACAAACTGGGTATTTTTAATTACCGGTTATGCTCTTGCTTTTTTGTTGTTGAGTGTTTGATTTTGTGGAAAAGAAAAGAAAATACCTGGATTTTAAGTGAAGCATCCTAGCATCAAGTGAAAACAATAAACGGCGTTTGTTGATTTAGAAGCAATTTTCTTTTAATCATAATTCAACTGATTGTTTTGTTGATTTGTTTAATTTGGTGTTTAGGTTCGTGGAGGTTTAGTTGGATTCATTGAAACAATTTACGGTGTTTTGAAGCCTATTCGAATAGTGTATGTGTGACAACCCTCAATTTACATGTATTCCGTACAATTTATTTAATAATAATTTAAGTGCTTGGTGACTGTGTTGAAATATTTAACTGCTCTCTGATTTCTGAACTATACTTACATGAGCATGTTAACATACTGGTAGTATACAGAAAAGTCACTAAATGGTCCGGTGTATTTTCCTATGTGTTAGGAATTTATTTCGTTACAAAAATATATAAATAAGACACTTTACGGTACAATTAAGCACTTTAACGGAACAGTATCCGACCGAACAACCGGACATTACCCGGGACACCAAATATTTGTCAAACATATTATTTTATTATTCATGGCTTGTCATGGTCCCCGTGCACCATAACACCCACTAAATACCTAGTAACTAACTCTAATAAACGTACACTTGGTTCCTAGCTAATAAATAACCATCTAGTTATAACTTTGCAAACAAGACCCCCCCCCCCCCCCCATGTATAAAATCGGTCAAGGGACCCACCAAATATCACCCCCATACTCTTGTAGATCATATCTTGGATTTCATTTAATTCTTGCTTGTAATCTTGGACATGATATATGGAAGTAATGTTATAAGCATGGTGCATAGATCACATTGTCACTTCACAATATTCACCCTCATATCACTCATCTCTCTCTCCATTCGGTTTACCCCCAACCGAACACACCATCACCACCTTAAACATCACCATCTTCTTCATTACATTGCCCATTCAAAGCTTAGAAATCATCCTTGGAAGGTGCATCTTGAAGAACCATCATAGGAGCATTGTTCTAGCTCCTTTTCATCATCTTTTCTCATCATTTTCACACAAGATTCTTCCCTAGCTAGAGGCTAGTAGTAAGTTCCTTATACTTGATCTCATCTTGTTCGAAAATTATGGCATATGGCATGATGTATTGTTGTTTAAATTACTAGATTACAAGAACACTAGAAAAATATGAAACATGAGTTATGAACATATTAGCTACATGAAAGTTTACTTATAACCGAATCATGAAGCGGAATCTTGTGGGTTTGAGGGTTGGTTAAATCATACTTGATGTTTGATTGTTGGTTTCTTGCTAAATCCGTTGTTCGGACACTCGTTGATGCGATTTAGTAATGTTTAAACCGCGAAACAACTTGCTGATGTACTTTTCCAGCCGCCTTCAACAGGCTGTAAACGAACTTTAAAAACTCGAAAAACGGAATTTCAAAATCCAATATCGTATCTTTTCGAAAAACGAAGAAAATGGCGCTGGAATGGTATTTTTCTGAGGTCGGTTACTATTTTAAAAATCTGTTTTCGTGACAGCAGCTAAGGCTGATTGTTACTGCAGAAAATTGGGCTGTGTGTTTTCGATCACAACTTAAAACCTGAACCGAACCAGCCCCTGAAACTTTTATCAAAAATGGTCACGGATGTATTTGTGACCCTCGAACTGGAATTTCGACAAACGGACTTACGAGGAATTTTTGACGAATTATTCCGTAAACTGTGATCAGAATGTGACAAATCTGATCACAGTTCGGTAAACGATTTTCTATAAATTTTTGGTAATGAACTAGACCCCGATATTTTTTACACAATAATTTGTGGGTCGATTAGGACGTTCCGCAAAAATTTGGGAATTTTTGGAATAAGTTAAGTATTTTATTTAAATGTCCGAAAACAGCCGGTTCGAATATAAATGCTGAATTGACATAAGTTGTGACTTGCATGTTTAAATGTCAAGTATGCTATCGGTGAATTATCTAACATGTATTATGTGTTACGTGCAATATCGTATGTTTGTTTATGAGTGGGGAATGGATGGGAAGTTATAGGGGCATAAATCGTTAAAGTGTGTACCTGTTATGTGGACGGAGTAATGTGCAAATAAACCATACGTAGGATACGTGTTATGCATGAGAAACTGATTGTTATCCGTACCTTATTAGGACGTGATTGACCGACCTTGACTGTTAACTATATTTGAGAACCTAACCGAGCAAACTGAGGTGAGTTCACACTCTTTCTAAGGCATGGGATTCCCAGGGGTTGGGAATGGGATTGAATAACTACTTGTACTATCATTACTATTAAACTACTTTTTACTGTCCTCGGATTGAAGGGCACGTACGTAAAACCTACGTACACTCATACTTACTACTGTCCTCGGATTGAAGGGCACGTACGTAAAACCTACGTACACGATCATAAGACCATCAACTCTATCACTTTAAGTCCCTCAATTATCGACTTAATCGCCGAGGCCTATGGCGAGCGGGTCATTAGTTAATAGCGCTATTAGGTTTAACAAACCTCACACCGTGCCAGTCGGACGGGCGTGTACTAATGGACTATGGGCAAAGGGTCAATGCTGATAGACATTGACTTAGGGCACCTCTTATATTTTCGTAGCAGTCGATACGCGTGGTTTTGAAACACATGGGAAACCCCCACTAATCATCGCACGCATGCCTGGACTGGCAGCAAGGATTAACGCGATACATGGTTTACAAAAGGAACATATGATTTACGAAACGAATGCTATAACTAAACAACCAAACGTGAACTCACTCAACTTTGTTGTTGACTCGCTGTTACATGCCTTACAGGTCGCTAAACATTTGGAGCTTGCACGAGGAAGGAGTCGTTGTGGTATGCGGACGGTCACGTCCAGAGTTTAATGTATAAAACATTATGAACTTATTAAACCTATGTGTTGGACTTTAAACTTATGAACTGCGAACTTATGTTTTGAACCTTACGTTTATGCTTCCGCTGTCTAAATTAAAAACTTGGTTAGCTAGCTTTTGGTAACCAATCGTATTGTGGTTGTCTTTATTTACTTAAGTACGTTTTTCAGTATGATTGGTGGCTCGATCCTGGTCATGTCACGCCTCCAAGCGGTGATACCCCACATGGTGGATTTTGGGGGTGTGACAGATTGGTATCAGAGCCATTGGTTATAGTGAACTCGGTTTTAAAAAGGGAAAAGCTTTTTGATAAAACCAGACTATAACCTGTACAGTGCTCAACGATCCACAACGACGCTTCACTCCACGTGCAAGACTCGACACCATAAGTGGTATGATTTATGTTATATTGTCGGTTAGATAGTTCTCACTGTGCATTAGATAATGTGATGATTGCTATTTGAACCATGTGTGCTTACTCTCTACTATCGTCCCACACTTACGCACTTTCGCGACACTTTTCTCACCTACGTTATTTCGTTGTGAAGATCATGGGTGGACGTTTGAACCTAACTCAAGCCCAGCTAACGGCTTTGATCAACGAACGAGTTGCTGAGGCACTCGCAGCTGTTCCTGCAGGAGGTATAACCTGCCATATCAACTCACCTTAGGATGTTTAGATCCTACCTCCGCAAACCAACGCTCGTGCTTAACTTTGTCTTTTATTCTCACGCAATAGGTCAACACGCTCAGCCACCTGTTTGCACCTTCAAAAATCTCAAGGATTGCCGACCTAGTACCTTCAGTGGTACTGAGGGAGTTGTAGGCCTCCTCCATTGGTTCGAAAGACTCGAAACTGACTTTGAGGTGCGTGATTGCCCTGAGTCTCGTAGAGTAAAGTTTGCTACTGGAACACTCGAAGGTACTGCAATGACCTGGTGGGAAGCACAGGTTCAAATGTTAGGACTGGCAGCTGCTAATGCCACCCCCTGGAACGAGTTCAAGGACCTAATTAAGGAAGAGTTTTGCAGTCGGGAAGACATCCACGAACTAGAGGTGGAGTTCCTCAACTTACAGATGGCGGGGTCTGAAATTGAGGCTTATACGAAGAGATCAAATGAATTAGCCACATTTTGTCCCACTATGGTAGACCCTCCCACCAAACGCATCGAGCTGTATCTCAAGGGTCTGGTGCCCGAAATTCAGAGTCATGTGACCGCAGCAAATCTTGGCACTATCCAGCAAGTCACTCGGCTTGCTCATCGTCTCACAGACCAGGCAGTAGAACAAAACAAACTACCGAAATGTGTTAAAGCTGCTACTACATGTGCTTCTAGTGACAACAAACGCAAGTGGGATGGAAACCTGAGCAAGGGATTAATTCCGGTTCAGCCTCTGGCGCAGCAGCAAAAGATAGGTGACTACCAGAGTCCCAGTCAGCAATTTTCTGGTAGTCGTGGGCAGAGGGGATATCGAGGAAATCATCCAAAGTGTAACAGATGCAATAGGCACCACAACGGTCAGTGCAACAAGGGTCGTTGTCAGAGGTGTCTCAAGATAGGTCATGAAGCTAAGGATTGTCGAAACTCACATCCTGTAACTCAAGAACAGCAACGACCGCCTCAATCTCCACAGAATCAGCAGCAACAACAGAGTTTTAAAGGATGTTTTCAGTATGATGCTAAAGATTACTACAAGAGACATTGTTCGCAAATAAACCAGGACCAGACTCAGAACCACAACCATGGAGACAGGGACGACCATGGGGATAGCATTGGGGAAAACAAGGGAAACAATGACGCCGGGGCCGCGTGAACGTGATAGGTCAGGGTGACGCAAGGAATGATCCCAACGTAGTTATGGGTAAGTTTCTTCTTGACGACCTTTATGTTACTGTATTGTTTGATTCGGGTGCGGATACCAGTTATATGTCTCTAAAAGTTAGCCAAATGTTAAAACGTGCACCAACTCCCTTAAGCACTAAACATGTTGTAGAATTAGCTTATGACAAGAGTTTAGGGGCCACGCAGCTATATTAGCACTCGTTACAGATACATCGACGAAAGAGAAGAAGTTAGAGGATATTCCAGTGGTACGCGATTTTCCTCAAGTGTTTCCTGAGGAGTTACCTGGGTTACCGCCTCATCGTCAGGTCGAATTTCAGATCGAGCTAGCTCCAGGAGCAGCACCCATAGCTCAAGCACCTTATCTATTAGCTCCAACCGAACTGGAAAAACTATCTAAGCAATTGCAAGAACTCTTGAGAAAGGGTTTCATACGTCCTAGCTCTTCGCCTTGGGGAGCTCCAGTACTATTTGTAAAGAAGAAGGACGGTACCTTCCGCGTGTGTATAGACTACCGCGAACTTTACAAGGTGACTGTGAAGAATCGTTATCCTCTTCCACGTATTAACGACTTGTTCGACCAGTTGCAAGGGTCGAGCTATTACTCCAAGATTGACTTGAGATCGGGATACCATCAGCTGAGAGTCTGAGATGAGGACGTCTCCAAAACAGCATTCAGAACTCGTTACGGCCATTACGAGTTTCTGGTTATGCCATTCGGACTGACGAATGCACCAGCGGTCTTCATGGATCTCATGAACTGAGTATGTAAGCCTTACCTGGATAAGTTCGTTATTGTGTTCATCGACGATATCCTGATCTATTCTAAGAGTCAGGAGGAACACGAGCAACATCTGCGACTTATGCTTGAACTTCTTCGAAAGGAGCAGTTGTATGCCAAGTTTTCGAAATGTGACTTCTGGCTTCACGAAGTCCACTTTCTAGGCCATGTGGTAAACAAGGATGGGATTCATGTTGATCCATCCAAGGTTGACTCAATCAAGAACTGGCCTGCACCCCGCACACCAAAAGAAATCCGCCAATTCTTGGGTTTGGCAGGATATTACAGAAGGTTTATCAAAGACTTCTCCAAGATTGCGCAACCTCTCACTTCACTGACTCAGAAGGGTGTCATCTATCGTTGGAGTGATGCACAAGAGTCCGTATTTCAACATCTAAAGGATAGACTTTGTAGCGCGCCTATCCTCTCATTGCCCGAAGGCACCGATGATTTCGTGGTTCATTGTGACGCTTCCATCCAAGGACTTGGTTGCGTATTGATGCAACGTGACAAGGTCATTGCCTACGCATCGCGCCAACTCAAGGTTCACGAAAGAAATTACACTACTCACGATCTGGAGCTGGGAGCAGTTGTATTCGCGCTTAAGATATGGAGACATTACCTGTACGGTACCAAGTGCACCATTTACACCGATCACAGGAGTCTCGAGCATATCTTCAAGCAAAAGGAGTTGAACATGCGTCAACGCCGATGGGTTAAGCTCTTGAACGATTACGAATGTGCGATCAAGTATCATCCGGGCAAAGCCAATGTTGTGGCCGACGCCCTCAGTCGAAAGGATACCATACCTAGGCGTGTACGTGCTCTACAGCTTACCATCCAATCTAACCTTCCCGCTCAGATTCGCGATGCTCAGGTTGAAGCATTGAAAGTAGAAAACATCAGGGCTGAGTCCCTACGAGGATCGAGGCAACGGCTAGAACAAAAGGAAGACGGCGCTTACTATGTAACAGGGCGCATCTGGGTCCCACTGTATGGAAACTTACGCGAGCTTGTGATGGATGAAGCACATAAGTCTCGTTATTCAGTACATCCTGGTTCGGATAAGATGTACCACGACTTAAAGACCACATACTGGTGGCCTGGCATGAAAGCCCACATAGCAACCTACGTCAGCAAGTGCTTGACTTGTGCGAGAGTCAAGTCTGAATATCAGAAACCATCAGGCCTACTTCAACAACCGGAGATCCCGAAATGGAAATGGGAGCAAATTTCCATGGATTTCGTTACCGGCCTGCCCAGATCTCAACGCGGAAACGATACCATTTGGGTGATTGTAGATCGACTAACCAAGTCTGCACATTTTCTGGCTATCAAAGAAACGGATAAGTTTTCTACTCTTGCAGACATTTACCTAAAGGAAGTGGTATCAAGGCACGGAGTGCCAACCTCTATTATATCTGATCGTGACGCACGCTTTACTTCTGAACTGTGGCAAGCAATGCACAAGTCCTTTGGCTCACGTTTAGATATGAGCACCGCTTATCACCCGCAGACGGATGGGCAATCTGAACGCACCATCCAAACCCTTGAAGACATGCTTAGGGCATGTGTAATCGATTTTGGTAATGGCTGGGAAAGGCACCTCCCGCTAGTGGAGTTTTCGTACAACAACAGCTACCACACCAGCATCCAAGCCGCTCCGTTTGAGGCATTGTACGGACGCAAATACCGATCACCTCTCTGTCGGGCAGAAGTTGGTGACAGTCAAATCACTGGCCCAGAACTTGTGGTAGATACCACCGAGAAAATTGCTCAGATACGACAGCAAATGGCGGCAGCTCGTGACCGTCAGAAAAGCTATGCTGATAAGGGAAGAAAACCACTCGAGCTCCAGGTTGGGGATCGAGTGCTACTCAAAGTCTCACCTTGGAAAGGTGTAGTCCGCTTTGGCAAACGAGGCAAACTCAATCCGCGTTATGTCGGACCATTCGAATTCATTGAGAAAATTGTCAACGTCGCCTACAGGTTGGATCTACCTGAAGAACTCAGCGGAGTTCACAATGTTTTCCATGTGTCGAATCTGAAGAAGTGTCTGTCAGATGAGACCCTCATAGTTCCTCTGAAGGAACTCACTATCGACGAACAGCTGCGATTCGTCGAGGAACCAGTAGAGATTACGGATCAAGATGTTAAGATCCTCAAACATACCAGGATACCTCTGGTCCGAGAGAATGCTCGTCGTGGCCCAGAGTATACCTGGGAACGAGAAGACCAAATGAAACTCAAGTATCCCCAACTGTTTAAGAAAAACGCTACCACTACTGAGGCTGAAGCTACTGCAGAATTTCGGGACGAAATTCCAAATCAACGGGGGGATGATGTGACACCCTAGGAAAATCAGGAAAACAACGCAACTTAACTAGCTTCCTCAGTAACCACGCGCTAAATTTCGGGACGAAATTCTCTTAACAGGGGGAGAATGTGACAACCCTCAATTTACATGTATTCCGTACAATTTATTTAATAATAATTTAAGTGCTTGGTGACTGTGTTGAAATATTTAACTGCTCTCTGATTTCTGAACTATACTTACATGAGCATGTTAACATACTGGTAGTATACAGAAAAGTCACTAAATGGTCCGGTGTATTTTCCTATGTGTTAGGAATTTATTTCGTTACAAAAATATATAAATAAGACACTTTACGGTACAATTAAGCACTTTAACGGAACAGTATCCGACCGAACAACCGGACATTACCCGGGACACCAAATATTTGTCAAACATATTATTTTATTATTCATGGCTTGTCATGGTCCCCGTGCACCATAACACCCACTAAATACCTAGTAACTAACTCTAATAAACGTACACTTGGTTCCTAGCTAATAAATAACCATCCAGTTATAACTTTGCAAACAAGACCCCCCCCCCCCCCCATGTATAAAATCGGTCAAGGGACCCACCAAATATCACCCCCATACTCTTGTAGATCATATCTTGGATTTCATTTAATTCTTGCTTGTAATCTTGGACATGATATATGGAAGTAATGTTATAAGCATGGTGCATAGATCACATTGTCACTTCACAATATTCACCCTCATATCACTCATCTCTCTCTCCATTCGGTTTACCCCCAACCGAACACACCATCACCACCTTAAACATCACCATCTTCTTCATTACATTGCCCATTCAAAGCTTAGAAATCATCCTTGGAAGGTGCATCTTGAAGAACCATCATAGGAGCATTGTTCTAGCTCCTTTTCATCATCTTTTCTCATCATTTTCACACAAGATTCTTCCCTAGCTAGAGGCTAGTAGTAAGTTCCTTATACTTGATCTCATCTTGTTCGAAAATTATGGCATATGGCATGATGTATTGTTGTTTAAATTACTAGATTACAAGAACACTAGAAAAATATGAAACATGAGTTATGAACATATAAGCTACATGAAAGTTTACTTATAACCGAATCATGAAGCGGAATCTTGTGGGTTTGAGGGTTGGTTAAATCATACTTGATGTTTGATTGTTGGTTTCTTGCTAAATCCGTTGTTCGGACACTCGTTGATGCGATTTAGTAATGTTTAAACCGCGAAACAACTTGCTGATGTACTTTTCCAGCCGCCTTCAACAGGCTGTAAACGGACTTTAAAAACTCGAAAAACGGAATTTCAAAAGCCTAAATCGTATCTTTTCGAAAAACGAAGAAAATGGCGCTGGAATGGTATTTTTCTGAGGTCGGTTACCATTTTAAAAATCTGTTTTCGTGACAGCAGCTAAGGCTGATTGTTACTGCAGAAAATTGGGCTGTGTGTTTTCGATCACAACTTAAAACCTGAACCGAACCAGCCCCTGAAACTTTTATAAAAAATGGTCACGGATGTATTTGTGACCCTCGAACTGGAATTTCGACAAACGGACTTACGAGGAATTTTTGACGAATTATTCCGTAAACTGTGATCAGAATGTGACAAATCTGATCACAGTTCGGTAAACGATTTTCTATAAATTTTTGGTAATGAACTAGACCCCGATATTTTTTACACAATAATTTGTGGGTCGATTAGAACGTTCCGCAAAAATTTGGGAATTTTTGGAATAAGTTAAGTATTTTATTTAAATGTCCGAAAACAGCCGGTTTCGAATATAAATGCTGAATTGACATAAGTTGTGACTTGCATGTTTAAATGTCAAGTATGCTATCGGTGAATTATCTAACATGTATTATGTGTTACGTGCAATATCGTATGTTTGTTTATGAGTGGGGAATGGATGGGAAGTTATAGGGGCATAAATCGTTAAAGTGTGTACCTGTTATGTGGACGGAGTAATGTGCAAATAAACCATACGTAGGATACGTGTTATGCATGAGAAACTGATTGTTATCCGTACCTTATTAGGACGTGATTGACCGACCTTGACTGTTAACTATATTTGAGAACCTAACCAAGCAAACCGAGGTGAGTTCACACTCTTTCTAAGGCATGAGATTCCCAGGGGTTGGGAATGGGATTGAATAACTACTTGTACTATCATTACTATTAAACTACTTTTTACTGTCCTCGGATTGAAGGGCACGTACGTAAAACCTACGTACACTCATACTTACTACTGTCCTCGGATTGAAGGGCACGTACGTAAAACCTACGTACACGATCATAAGACCATCAACTCTATCACTTTAAGTCCCTCAATTATCGACTTAATCGCCGAGGCCTATGGCGAGCGGGTCATTAGTTAATAGCGCTATTAGGTTTAACAAACCTCACACCGTGCCAGTCGGACGGGCGTGTACTAATGGACTATGGGCAAAGGGTCAATGCTGATAGACATTGACTTAGGGCACCTCTTATATTTTCGTAGCAGTCGATACGCGTGGTTTTGAAACACATGGGAAACCCCCACTAATCATCGCACGCATGCCTGGACTGGCAGCAAGGATTAACGCGATACATGGTTTACAAAACGAACATATGATTTACGAAACGAATGCTATAACTAAACAACCAAACGTGAACTCACTCAACTTTGTTGTTGACTCGCTGTTACATGCCTTACAGGTCGCTAAACATTTGGAGCTTGCACGAGGAAGGAGTCGTTGTGGTATGCGGACGGTCACGTCCAGAGTTTAATGTTTAAAACATTATGAACTTATTAAACCTATGTGTTGGACTTTAAACTTATGAACTGCGAACTTATGTTTTGAACCTTACGTTTATGCTTCCGCTGTCTAAATTAAAAACTTGGTTAGCTAGCTTTTGGTCACCAATCGTATTGTGGTTGTCTTTATTTACTTAAGTACGTTTTTCAGTATGATTGGTGGCTCGATCCTGGTCATGTCACGCCTCCAAGCGGTGATACCCCGCATGGTGGATTTTGGGGGTGTGACAGTATGTGTCTCTTTCCCTTTCTCATTCTTTTTTCTCATTATTATAATGTATGAAAGTGCAGATCATTTGTTTGTTACGTATACTGTTGCACAACAAATATGGGTTTTATGAATATTTTATTTTATTAGTACTTATTTTCCATATATAAGTTAGGAAGCTATCTATGTATTTTAGGATGACAATTGTTGCTTGATGGCCCTGATAATGTGTTCTGTATATCTATTAGAATTAATTTGGTGTTTGGCTTTTGTCTTGTGGCAGGTAAAAAGGCTTCTTGATGAAGGAATGGATGCGAATGTGGTAGCATTAAGCCCCACAGCTCATGGGACACCCCTCTTCATCTTGCTGCCAAGGGTGATCACATAAAGGTTATGGATGAACTGCTTGAGCGGATGCCAATATTGATGCTCGGACCAAAGGTGCTTGTGGTTCAATTACTACGGGTAGCCTAACCAGTTTTGTAACTACTATCTTACCAGGTTCGATTCTTATATTTGGATCTAAAGGAAGCATTTTTTTATGATCTTTTAATTTGTCAATTCTATATATCTTCCTAATTAATTAGTTTAGATGATTAGGTCTTTCTAAAATGCACCTCGAAAATGAGTGTGTAAATATATATAGAGGAAGAAATAAAATGATGATCTGCAACTTCATCATACTTTTGACTGACTTTTTTTAATTTTTATTTGTCTTCTTTAAATATGGTCAAATAAGTCCCTTTAGAATATTGAGTTAAATTCATGGTATGGTCGTGAAGAAAGATTGAATTAATGAGTTCATCGCTGAAAAAAAATTATAAATAAAGTTTTTCGTGATTTGTTTTTAGTTTACAACATTTGTTTTTATTTTATTTTAGTTAAGTTTGAGCTTAGAAAGTGCTGGTTAGGTTGACTGGGTATAATATTTTGGTTGTGTTGTCTATTTATTTAAAAGGTACAACATTTGCTTTAGGGGACTCATGGACATCTTCTGAAGTGCTACAATCAGTACATGTCATGTTGGTTTATCATGTTATTTGATTAGAGGAACTGAAGTGTAGCGTATTGAGAATTTAAGCTGGTGCCTGCTCCATAGTCCACTTCTGGCTGCTTTTTTACAAGGGAATCTTTATGTTATTTTAAAGGTTTGTTCTCTATTCTCAATGTTGTTGCATACTTTTTTTCTTTATTTCATATAATTAATTTATGTAAATAAGCATAACGTACTTACAATTGTATCTTATTCTGCAGGTGACATACACTTCAATTTTTGTACTCACACCTAAGAGGAACTTGCTGTATGATTTGCCGTGAATAAATATCATTCTATTGTGAACTGCCCTGACTTTAAATTATATAATGCAGTAACTCTCAACATGTTGTTATAAGTAACGCCACTAAATATAGTTATCCCTGTATGAAAATGGCGTTTTTCACATGAAACTCATCCTGTCCTATGAGTTTCCCCAGTCACATCCTAAAGGTTTGTAAAAAAATGTTAGATATGAAATCCATATTCTTACTCTTTATGTTGTAACTTCGTTTGATACATTACGTACCCGCGGGTAGAGGGATGGATTTCGTTACTTGAACGTTTATTTCTTTCAAAGGATTATTTCAACAATTTTAAGTTATATATGTCTGTGTTAGTCCACCTGCGAAACTCGCGGGATCTTAAACTAGTTAATAAATAAAAAAAGAACTTTTAGATATTAAAAATATATAAACAAGTTAAGGGAAAGAATCAAATAGAAAGTTTATTTTGGCTAGGAAGTGTAGGAAGCAATAGGATTAGGACATGTGACAACATTTAAAATAAAGAAAAAAGGTATTTTAGTCAATCCAACCCTTTCTTCTTGCTTTTCAAAACCCAGTAACTTCAAAACCCACCATTTTCAAAACCCACCTTCTTCAACCATTTCTTCACTTTCTATCTCAATAATCACTACATTATAGTGCGATTTTCATCACCAATCAATGATTCAAACACCCGATCAATGTGTTCTTCAGCTTTTTTGAAGAAAACCCAGTTTAATTTAATACAAAATCTCGTTTTTTCCGGTGATTTTGAAGATAATCACTCGATCCGTTCGATTCGAGCGCTGATAAGTGTTTCAATCATTCAAAATTCGTCAATTGTTGAAGAAATCACTTCGATCCATGTAAGAAATTCTTTAATTTCATTTTTACGATCTGGGTTTTTGATTTAGTCATTGCGTTTTACGATCTTGGCGGGGGTCCGGGGGCAGCGCCCCTGAAAAACGCATCAGAAAAATTAATTTTCTGTAAATTGCCTCTGGAAACTGCATTCGTAAACTGCATTGGTTCAGACAGTTCACAGCACAGACAATTCACATCACAGACAAAACTATTGTCATGGTTCAATGCATTTTAGAGAGAACATTTTCTTTGGTGTTTTTAGGCAATTGCTTTTTAGAACTAAAACATTTTTATGTGTTTTCTGGCCATTGCGTTTTAGAAAAACACATTCTTGAAGTGTTTTTGGTGCATTGCGTTTTAGGTAAAACACTTTTTTATGTGTTTTCAGTCCATTGCGTTTTACAGAGAACACTTTCTTTTGTTTTTTAGACAATTGCGTTTTAGAATGAGTCATTTTTAAATATTTTCTGGCCATTGCGTTTTACAAATAAGACATTTCTTTGTGTTTTTGGTGCATTGCATTTTAGGTAAAACACTTTTTTACGTGTTTTCAGTCCATTGCGTTTTAGAAAACAGACATTTTAAGTGTTTTCTGCCATTGCGTTTTAGAAATAAGACATTTGTTTGTGTTTTTGGTGCATTGCGTTTTAGGTAAAACACATTTTTATGTGTTTTTAGTCCATTGCGTTTTAGAAAGTACATTTTCTTTTGAGTTTTTAGGCTATTGCGTTTTAGAAATAAGACATTTCTTTGTGTTTTCTGGCCATTGCGTTTTACAAATAAGACATTTCTTTGTGTTTTTTGTGCATTGCGTTTTAAAAAAATGTCATTTTTTAGGTTTTTTTTTCATTGCGTTTTACGTAACTGGGGGTTTTTCTATTGCGTTTTACGCAACTGGGTTTTTAAATTTTTTTTTTTTTTGAAAATATAGCAATAGTATACTCGTTTTACAGATAAAAAAACGCTCGTTTTTTTGGTACAATTTTATAAAAAAAATAATGTCGTATGAAAGAGTTATTAACGTTTAAAAAATGGGGGGAAATTGGAGTAAAGAGAAATTATTGTCTTGGATTGACTAGAATGCCCCTAAACAGACTCACGCGCCTCTTTTCTTCCCTTCAATTTCCATCATTTAATCTTAGCCCTTGATTAACTAAATGGATGGTCAAGATCACTTCCTAGCCTTCTTAGCCAAATAAATTTCCTATTGTATCTCCACCCAACAGGTTAATTCTCTTTCTTTTTCTCTGTCTCTTGTTCACATCACCACCATAAACCACCACCCACCCTGCCTCCGCCACAGCCTTCCGCCACCACCACCACCACAGCCTACCGCCACCACCACGCCTGCCACCACACACAATCTAAAACCCCTAAAAATCCTCAAACCATCACCAAATAACACATTTATCTCTCACTCTCTCCTCTCTCTTCTCTATCTCAGCATTCACCCACCACCACCCCCACCACTACAACCCCGCCACCATCTATGACCACCACCTACACATGCGACAATGGTGGTAGACCGTCGGTCTTGTGCAGCGCCACCTGCCCCCTTTACTTTATATCGCACCCCTCAACAACACATTTTGTGTTTCCCGGCAACCTGATACGACGGCGGAAGCAGGTGCCGTAGTGCCTTTCAAGTTCCGATCTGCTTTGTGGTTGTAGATCGGAGATGTTTGGGCTCGATTCCAAATGACAAGATCAGGGACGAGGGTTTAACGCCCATGGTTGTTTGGGCTCGGTTCCAAGTGACCCGATCAACCGGGTTTCGTTCTTAGGTTGAATATGGTGGCTGAATTAGTAACCCCTTTTCTCGTGCCTATTGTCTTGTAACATGTGTTGAATATGGTGCTAGATAGGAGAGGTTATAGGGAGGCACACATTCAGTTGGGGGTGGGTGTTTTAACATAATTTTAAAATTTAAAATAGGTAAGGGTACTTTAGTAATTGCACAAGCATTGAGTCTCAACGTATAATAGGTTACGAGCTTTTCCGGTGTTGGTGATCGCTGACAATGGTATAATATTGCTACTACTTAACACAGTTTTATGACAACTGCTGCAACGCAGGGGCTTAATACTAATAGTGGTTTGGCCATGACCACACCATTAGGGTAGTGGTTTTAAATGATACATTAGAAGTGGGTGACATAACGCTAATGTGGAGTGTCGGTGACTATGAGGGTCATAACCACACCCTATAGCATAAAGACATATGCTTAAATTTTCCTTGTTAAGTGTGGTTGTAGTCTAGATCCTTTGTTATCCGGATAACTAAGGTTTACCATGAAAGAGTTTGTAGTCTAGTGGTATCAAAGAGTGTGGTAAATGTGGTTCTTCACAAGTGGTTAATATCGGTATTCGTTTTATTGTTTTTGAAAAAAAAATACAATGATTCTAACCCCTATTTATAGTAAAATAAACCTTGTCAAACAAGTCTTCTTGTTGGAACCTGAAGGTTTATTCATGTAGGTTAGTATAGTTTAGGGGTTGATTATGTACTTGTTTATTTTACATGTTTTGGGTCAATTGGGCTAGTCTACTTGGTGTTGCAATGGACTTAGGTTTGTGGTCCAGTTGTTTTGTATTTAAACACACCTCAACCTCATGGTTGAGGTTGTTGGTCAGTGGATAGGTTGCGACACAAGGGACACAAGAAATCGGTTTTGGTTGAAGTCTTGTATCAGTCTTTGCTTATCATTGAATGCAAGATTTCGGTTTGTGATTTGTTTATCATTCTTGTGTTGATTATTATTGTTTGTTCTTGAATCGGCTTGTGATTGTTTTCCGCACCTTCACAAGTTAAAGGTTGATATCATTGAAAGATCCTAACGGGTTTTACAATTGGTATCAGAGCCATTGAAGTCTTTCAAGGCTCGGTTTTGATATCATTCAGATTCAAGAACCTGTTTTGCTACTGATCCAGTTTTGTTGTTTGATTTTGCAGTGAATATTAGTACAATACTCGATCTGTTCTTGATCGAATCTTTAAAAACTGCTGATTTTGGTTTGTTGATTTCAGAAAAGGTGTTTGCTGAATTTTCGGAAAGTTGGTGTTCAACA
Organism: Helianthus tuberosus; assembly: GCA_030545235.1. Taxonomy (NCBI): domain Eukaryota; kingdom Viridiplantae; phylum Streptophyta; class Magnoliopsida; order Asterales; family Asteraceae; genus Helianthus; species Helianthus tuberosus. Next base: position 32,971,276 of record CM060424.1, on the reverse strand, counting down.
GATTCAAAGATTACGATATCTTTGAATTCTTGAAAGTGCTGAAAAATAGGGATTGCGAGTCAACAGATCTTATCTTTTATCTGTTTTACAGGTTTCGACTCGCAACCTTCCTCGGTTTCGGCTCGTTCTGTTTGGTTTCGACTCGCAACCTTCACCAGTCTCGGCTCGTTCTGTTTGGTTTCGACTCGCAACCATCATCAGTTTCGGCTCATTCTGCTTTGGTTTCGACTCGCAATCAATTGCGGTTTCGAGTTGTTTGATTTCTGATTTCGACTCGCAACGACACTGATCACGGACTTTTGACCTGTTGACTATTTGGACTTAAAATTTAATTAATTAATTAACTGATTAATTAAACATGTCAACAAATAACACTGAATCGGCTGCCCTTAATCACCAACAAGAATTGGATTCAAAGCTTGGAACCACGACACGCATTCCAAGGTTAACTGATGCAAATGATTTTCCTGAGTGGAAGTGGCGCTTTGAAAAGCACTTGAAGGTCAAAGATTATAAACTGTGGCGAAGCATCTTAAGAGGTCCAAGGGAGATTATGATGGAAAGTTCCACTGAACCAGGTGTTAAGGTAAAGAAACCTAGAGATCAATATACCGAAGATGATTTACTTATCGTTGAAGAAGATGACCGAGCTCTTTCATACTTAACCATGGGTTTGGGTCCTGACATTGCTATTGGATTTCGCACCTGCAAATCTGCCAAAGAACTGTGGGAATCATTGATCGACGTCTATGAAGGAAATGAAGATATGAAGGAGAGTCGAAGAAATCTGCTCCAACAAAATTTCAACAACTTCAATCATATTTATGGTGAAACTGTAGACAATCAAATTCAGAGGTTTGTGAAGTTAGTGACTCAAATGCAAATGGAAGAAATTCATACATCAAATGCATCTACCAATAGACAGCTTCTTAATGCATTGCCAAAGAGTTGGGATCATCATGTCGCTATGATCAAGAAAACTAAAGACCTCGCAAGATGCAGTCTGTCAGAGATGATCTCTCATATCAAAGCTTGTGAACTAGATGATAAACAAAGAGAAACCAATTACAAAAATAGCATGTTGGCTGCAGGTTTTTCTGTTGCTCCCACTTCATCAAATAACAACAACACAGCTTTGTTGTCTCAAGGAGGTTTTCAGATGTTTCGCAATGCTACTTCTGCTAAAACTGCTCCCATTTCAGCAAATGTCTATTGCTCAGGATCCTCTAATCAAGTTGCTTCTCCAGCTGCTTCCACTTCCACTACAAATGCTGGGAATGCCTCCGCTGTTGCTTCCGCCTCCATTGCGAACAATGAGATGATAGCTTTCTTTACTAAACAGTCAAAGGAAAATTTGGATATCGCAGCCTCTGTTATCAATTGTTTGAACGCTTTCGTTGCAGGAAAAATTGATCCTCCAAAATGGTGTAGCGAGGACCTATATCAAATTCATCCTGATGACGTTGAAGAAATGGACATTACCTGGCAGATGGCAATGGCTGCTTTCAGGGCACAAAAGTTTATTAAAAAAACAGGTAAAAACAGGTGGGGGACTGCTTGGAATGGAGCTGCTAAGGTGCCTTTTAACTTGCGATGTTACAACTGTCATGAGGAAGGACATTATGCTCGAAATTGCACAAAACCACTGATGAATAGAGACCAAACTCCTGCACAGCCCGTGACACCTAATCGAGAGAGAGCTCTTGTGACCACTGCTAGTGTATCGGATGCTGCTGCTGCTGGAAGCCCTCAACCACAAGGATTAGCACAAGCTCTGGTGGTTCAGCCCAACATCAACTTTGATTGGACTTCTGAAATTGAGCGTCTGAACATCTCAGCTCCAGAAAATCAAGCTGCTTCAAATAACATTGCTTTCATGACCTCAAGTGATCAAAACCCTAAGCCCGAAGAAGAGACTTCAGCTGAAAACTTTGCTTTCATGACTCAAATTCTTTCAGCTCCTATTAAAGGTCTCACCAAAGAAGAGGTACTTTCTGTTTTTTGTACTCCTGAGTGTAGGGAAAGGGTTGAAGTTTATAGAATACACAACGCTGAGCTCATTCAAGATTATCAAGACATAAAAAATAAAAATTTTACCTTATCGAAAAATGAGAAACTTTATAAAGAAAAGATTGAGGCTCAGCGAAAAGACATCATCAAACTTAAGGATGATGTGAGTGTAAAAACAGCCCATTTCTTAGAAGCTCAGGAAAAAGTGTGCATTTTAACTAAGGAACTGGAAGATATTAGAGACAGATATCAAATTAATGAACTTAATATCAAGAAATTTGATTCTTCCAGCAGACTAGTTAAAAACCTGTGCGATCAACAGCTTGCGTACAAAGAAAATAAAGGGCGTGGTTTGGGTTATAATCAGACTCCTCCTCCATATAATAATAATTACACGTATTTGCCAATGACTGAGGAGGAGATGATGAAGGAGAGTAATATGACTTTTGGTTCTAAAATCAACAAGTCGTCTTCTCATGACAGACAAGTTGAGAAACAGAAGTCTACTCCATTAAATTTTGTTTTAAAAGGTACAATTGATCCTAACGTTTCATCTTCATGTGCAGATGATAGTTCTGAAGTAAAGTGTGGAGATGTTCATGGGAGTGAACCAGTCGTTATTTCAAATATTTCTGAACCTTATTTTGAACCTTATTCTGAACCAACTGAATCTGACATGGATTTTAGTCGTTCTTTATTTGCGTCGTTTTCTGCTTATGTTTCGTCTTGTGTTTCGCCTTGTGAGCCTGTTGTTTTGGGCAAAACTGATGATGTTTGTGTTGATGATTTGAACAATAAGTGTGGTGATGATTGTTTTTCAGTTAATGTGTGTGATTCTAATGCTTCTAACGTCTCAGTTAATGAAAATGTTACAGGTGAGGTCCCTCAGGATGCATTCAGTGAAACCACTGAAACGAATTCTCAAGAAAATCAAGAGTATCCTGATTCTTCTTCTGAACCTGTCTCAGTGGGTGTCCCTAATGTTGAATCTAGTGGGACCCCATTGGAAACTGTTGTAGAAATTGAACCTGAATCTGAATCGTCTTCACATGATAAATGCGTTGAGGAAATGCATATTGATGAAACTTCTGCAAGTTCAGATAACGAACCTGAATTAGTTTCACATGACAAATGCATTGATGAAACGCATATTGATGAAACTTCTCTTTGTTCAAATATTGAACCAAAATTTAATAACAAAGAAAAGGGTATTGATATAAGTGAGAAGTCGTTGGAAGAAAAACCTTCAAAATGCTCAGAACAACCACAAGCACAACATGTTCAGAAAATAAAGACGTCAAATCATTCAAAATCAAGCAATTCGTGCAAAAGCTTTCAAAATACCCACAAATTGAAGCGTCAAACATGTTTTAAATGTGGCATCGCTGGTCACATTGCCAGAAATTGTGGTCAACTCCCAAGGGCATCGTACAAGAAAAAGTCAGTGCAAGATCAGAAGGTCATGTCTAACCGATATCGTTGTTCTGAGTCAATGATGACTGAAAAGACCAAGACAATGAAAAACAACTATCGCAAGACTAAACCTTCTGATCAGGATTGGAATGCAGCCAAACGCAAAAATCAAAAACAACAAAATGTTTTTCAAAGATCTAAACATAATGCCTTTGGAAATTACAATTCTAACTGGTCAAACAAGCATTGGAAACCTAAAGCTAAGGCCAAGCAGTCCAATCCGTCGCATACATGTCATCGAAACTCTGTCTTTCGAAATACTTCAAGGTTTTTAAATAAAGAAAACTTAGTGTGGCAGAGAGTAACTTATATTGATGCACAAGGAAAACCCAGATCCACTATGGGCTGGGTTCCTAAATCTAACTAATCCCGCTAATCGTGCAGGAACAGCTGTGGAGGACTACCGTGCGCCTCTGGTACATGGATAGTGGCTGTTCCAGGCACATGACAGGAGACTTATCCCAACTGGAAAATGTCAAAGAATTTAATGGTGGATATGTCTCATTTGCGGGAGGAGATTCAGGCAGAATCACATTGAAAGGAACTGTACGAAACGGCGTGTTAAGCTTCGAAAATGTTAATTATGTTCCAGAACTGAAACACAATCTGTTGAGCATTTCTCAGATTTGTGATCGTGGGAATTCAGTTCACTTTACAAAGAAAGGATGTCATGTTCTTAAACCTGGAATTGTCATTCCGAAAGACTGGTTCTTAATGTCAGCAGAGAGACGAGGAAACGCTTATGTGATTGATATGAATAAGAAACCGTGTGAAGAAATTACTTGCCTATTTTCGAAGATTTTAGAACATGATGGTCTACTGTGGCATCGTCGCCTTGGGCATGTGAATATGAAGAATTTGAATCGTCTGGCAAAAGGTCAATTAGTACGTGATCTTCCAATAAAAGACTTCATGTTGGTTGAAAAATGTGTTGCTTGTGCAAAAGGAAAAGCTCATCGAAAACCTCATAAGGCTAAACCAGCACCCTCGACGAAGGCCGTGCTTGAATTACTTCACATGGATCTCTTTGGTCCAGTGAATGTGTTGAGTATTGGCAAGAAAGCTTATTGTCTTGTTATCGTCGATGATTATTCTCGCTACACCTGGGTATATTTTATCAGTCACAAGAATGAAACTGCAGTCTTGGTGAAACAATTTATCACTCTGGCTGAAAATCAAGCGAGTGCTAAGGTGAAGGTTATTCGATCTGATAATGGGACAGAATTCAAGAATGTTACTTTGGACACATTCTGCGCTGATAAGGGAATTGATCGTCAGTATAGTGCACCACGGACTCCTCAACAAAATGGAGTAGCTGAAAGAAGAAATCGTACTCTTATCGAAGCTGCACGAACTATGCTGGCTGACTCGAAGCTTCCTAGTTTCTTTTGGGCCGAAGCTGTTAGCACGGCTTGTTACGTCCAGAATCATGCTTTAGTAAACAAACGACATATGAAAACTCCATATGAGATTCTGGAAGGACGTAAACCTTCGGTTTCACACTTTCGCATCTTTGGTTGTCCATGTGTGTTACTACTTATGGACTCTAATGGAAAGTTTGAGATCAAAGGGGACGAATGTTACTTTGTTGGATATGCTAAAGGATCAGCCTATAGAGTATACAACAAAGTAACTAAAAAGGTCGTCGAGTCGTGCAACATTGAATGGCTTGAGGAAAATGCTACCGACGCTAGAGTTGGACCAGATTGGTTATATGATTATGCTGAATTGTTCAAGTCATTTAACATTTTGTCAAGTGATTTTTCAGATGCAGGTGTGTCTATTCCAAAACAACCTCTGTCTTTTGAGGATACTGAAGATGAAGAACAGACAGAAGGAAGCGTCAGACATCATACCATTGATCCACCAGGAATGGTGTTTACGCAGCATACTACGTGTCAACAAACGTCCCATCAATCCCCTGAAGGTGCTTCAAATAGTGGTTCTGCATCTAATGGTTCTGGATCTGCACTATTTCCTGAACCAATTCCTGAGGACTGCATTGTTACCACTCCATTCGTTCATAATACTGCAGCATCTAGTGAGGGGGAGTCTAGCAACACCACCACTGAAGACGAGACCGTACCTGACCTGGCAATACCCACAAGTGTTCAACGGAATCATCCTATAGAGAATGTGATTGGTCCTGTGAATGCAGGAGTCTTAACCAGGAGCCAATCAGGAACCATCAATACTTGTTTATATTCTTGCTATATTTCTCAAATCAAACCTAAAACTGTTGATATAGCTTTGCAGGAACCAGGCTGGGTAGATGCTATGCATGAAGAGCTAAACCAGTTTGAGAAGCTTGGAGTATGGAAACTTGTCAAGTTGCCACAGGGAAAGCGCAAACTTGGAACTGGATGGGTTTTTCGAAACAAGCAAGATTCTGCAGGGGTTATTGTTCGAAATAAAGCAAGGCTGGTGGTTCAGGGATTTCGACAAATAGAAGGCTTGGATTATGATGAAGTATATGCTCCGGTTGCCCGACTTGAAGCTATCCGGATTTTCTTAGCCTACGCGTCATATATGGGGTTCACTGTGTATCAGATGGACGTCAAGACAGCGTTTCTCTATGGGGATGTGAAGGAAGAAATTTTTGTTGAACAGCCACCAGGTTTTGTGCATCCAGATCATCCAGAATATGCCTACAAGCTAGATAAGGCATTGTATGGATTACACCAAGCGCCACGTGCTTGGTATGCCACACTAACTGAACATCTTCTGGCTCATGGGTATACACGTGGCACGATAGACCAGACTCTGTTTATCAAGAAGGTGGGCAAGGATCAGATCTTAGTTCAAATCTATGTTGATGATATTATTTTTGGATCTACAAGTGAGGAACTTTGCAAGGAGTTTGAGAGAGTTATGAAAAAGAAATTTAAAATGAGTGCTCTTGGAGAAATGACACTGTTTTTGGGTTTACAAGTCAAGCAAAATTCTCAAGGGATTCTTATTCGTCAAGGGAAGTATGTGGATGACGTGCTAGCAAAATTTAAGTTTTCGGACGCAAAGCCTGCTGAAACACCAATGGCAGAGAGACCGCTATTGACTGAAGATGAAGAAGGATCTTCTGTGGATCAACGTCAGTATAGGTCTATGATCGGATCGTTGATGTATCTGACAGCTAGTCGTCCGGATATTATGTTTGCTGTCTGCAACTGTGCAAGATATCAGGCTAATCCTAAAACTTCTCATCTTACTGCTGTTAAACGAATCTTTCGGTACCTTAAAGGCCGACCTAGGTTTGGTCTGTGGTATCCGAGGGATTCCAATTTTGACTTGTTTGCTTTTTCTGATAGCAATTTTGGAGGTACTGATAGTGACAGGAAATCTACATCAGCTGGATGTCAGTTTCTGGGTGATAGGCTCATTTCTTGGCAATGCAAGAAACAACAAACGGTGGCGATTTCTACAGCTGAAGCTGAGTATGTTGCTGCTTCTGCATCTTGCTCTCAAGTGGTGTGGATGCAACATCAATTGCAGGACTACGGTTTGACTTATCTCAACACTACTATTTACTGCGATAATGATGCTGCAATACAAATTGTTAGAAATCCTGTTTTTCACTCCAAAACCAAGCACATAGACATCAAAGTTCATTTTATTCGAGATTGCTTTGACAGAGGTCTTATTACTCTTGAGCAAATCGACACAGATGCAAATGCTGCCGATTTGTTCACCAAACCTGTCAGCAGTTCAAAATTCAAGGTGCTTGTGGATTTTCTGAAAATGATCCGCTTTACTGACTGAGCATGTTTTTGTTTTTTGTAGGTAAATTTGTTCATAAAGTTTTCTATTCTTAGGTAGTTTTTATTTATGCTCAAATTTAGGGGGAGAAATTTTGAAAAATACAAAAACATTAAAAATAGAAAAATACAAAAAGAGGTGTGTGGCATAACTGGGAAATGAAATGAATTTTCACATCATGGTTAAGGGCTGACTCATGTAAAACCAGTATCGAAATAGTTTGACTCTAGTACTGATATGCTGGTAGGCTCTATTCTTATGACTAGAAACATTGACTGTTTTGTTAAGAACTAAATTAGTACATGACCTCAGAAAAGAAAATCACTTGGAATTAGCTCATTTCTATTTGAATGTTTGTATGTTGTCCTGATACACACAATTTTGGTCTGACTCTGAAATCTTCTCTGAAAAAGTCGTGTACCTCCTCTGCTGCATCCAGATATATGCTGACCTGGAGGTGCTAGGCAACGTCAGCTTTTGCTGCATCCAGATACATGCTGACCTAGCTGTACGTTGTCGCTCTGTAGATCAATTATACACCTGAAAGAGGCCCCCAAGTGCCCAAAAGAAACCCATGAAACCTATATCAAATTGAGAAAAACTCATTTGATCTGTATATTATACCATCTCTGCTTAAGATCTATTCTGTTCTCTTCTCAATCTATTCCCAGTTAAGATTTCAGAGATCTGGATTGGACTTGTGAAATATGTGGTAGGGAAGCTACTTACATGATAGTGTGTGCTGTCTGCAATTCCGAGATTTGATTAGTATTTGTTTGGGTGTTCATTGTTAAGAAATCAAAACATGATAAAATTTGTTACAGGCAGTTATATGGAAAAGGTCCAGGAAGATGAGTTTAGGTGGACAAATATACTGGCAATCGTCTAGATCTTTCGGTAGTAGATCAGTGTTGATAAGTGAAGTCAAGCCCGAAACCTTGTGATTTGATCCCTGAGTATCTATGCAAATTTCCTAATTTATTTTTTTTGTAAATAATATTTTATTATTTAATTTTTGTTTTTAGGTTTTTGTTTTGCAAATATTGCTCAGAAGGTTTAGCGGATGTTTTTAAATTAAATCTGAAATTAAAATTCTTATTAAAGGGTTTATGTTGAGGTATATTTGGTAAATCTGTTAAGCCCAATCTTAAGTTTCAAGCCCAATCTGTTAAGTTTTGACCCAAAAGTCAAGGGCCCATGAACAAAGTTGAGATATAAATAGCCAGTTTCGAGTCGAGACCTCAGTTCTCACTCGAAACCAAGTCTCATTCTCTCTCAAGATTCCGGAGATCTCTGAAGATTCCGACGTATTTCCGATTACGACTCGCGATCTGTGGTTTCGACTCATTGATATCCAAGGTATTATGATATTATTATTCAAGTTTTTGCAGAAAAATCATGAAGATTTGAAGATTCCGATGAAGACTTGAAGATTCCGATGAAGATTTGAAGATTTCGATGAAGATTTGAAGATTCCGACTCGCAATCAAGAACTCTCAGATGAAGTTTATATGATTGTGTGGTTGCGACTCAAACAACATAAGGACTCGAGACCAGTGGTTGCGAGTCGAAATCTCAAGATTGCGACTCATGGTTTCGACTCAGAGTCTATTGGTTGCGACTCATGGTTGCGACTCAATGTCAAGTGGTTTCGACTCGAGACCTTTCGGTTTCGACTCATGGTCTCGAGTCAACAGTAACAGTGTTATTTATTAATTGTTATATCTGAACACTGTTATGACAAAGGTTGGAAATTTTAATTAACTTGTGTTTTGTGCAGAAAATGGATTTGAAGTTTATATCTTCTCATAATCAAGTAGGATATTTGGCACCTCCACCAGAGAAATACAAGCAGCTGTACATGTCACTGATGAAAGGTTTAAATAACTGCCGGATTGCTCATGCTCTTGGTGAGAATCCAGTTGTTTATGAAGAGCTTATTCAAGATTTTTGGAAGAGTGCTAAAGTCGAAGTTGTTGAAGGAAAGGGAGCTATAGTTGCTGAAATTCAAGAGAAGAAAGTTATAGTGACTGAGCAGATGATTAGAGAAGCATTAAGATTTAATGATCAGGAAACAGATCCAATAGAACTTCCAGCTGGAACAATGGAAGCAATTCTACCTCGTTTGAGCTATGAAGGGAAGTTTCCACCCCTGACAAAGAAGTTTATACATCCGTATTGGCGTCTATTACTGCACATGTTCCTTTTGTGTATGACAGAAAATAGAGGGGGAACTGATCAGTTGAATACCACTCAGTCTGCTGCTTTAATATGTGTGATTACTAATGAGCCGTTCAACTATTCAAGATATATCTTGGAAGCGATGAAGAGAAATGCAATCGGACTTCGAAAGGATAAGTTTCTTATGTACCCGAGGTTTTTGCAGATGATTCTGAATGATCATTATCCAGAATTGAAGAGATCTGGTGATACATTGGAATTAAAGCCTATGGGTCCATCATGTTTTGGTGCACTTACTACAAAGAAAGGTACTGAAAAGAAGTTTGAAGGTTTGATTCCATTGGAGAAGTTTGGTCAGTTTGCAGAGACGGAAGATGTTAATGCAAATCCAGTACTAGTACGACCTGTTCCAGTGCATAGTGTGCCTGCTAGTGCTATTGTTGCTGAAGAACATGATATTCCTAGGAGAGTTGAAGGTGAGCCTGAGACGGAGTGTATAACAATTAACTCTGATGATGAAGGTGTCGAGATTATGTGTGATTCTGATGATGATAAAGAACTTCCTCCTGAAGTTGATGCCGTTGTTTCTACTGTTGAACCAGTGATTACTGCTGAAAGTTTGGCGATGCTGTTAAAGTCAGTAACTGACAAGATGGAAAATCCTCCTTCCAATCTGTCAGTATCAACTGAAGAGCCTGATGAAAGCCCAATGGATTCTGATTCCTTGCCATTAAAAAGGAAAAGAAGGGATCCTAGACCTGGAATGTTTGTTGAACAAGGAAAAGATCAATCCGTGAATGTTGCTGATGATGACGAAGGTTTATATGACTTCGATTTTGAAAGGAATGTTAGTGATACTACCACCACTGCTGAGAATATCTTTGAGTTTGATGTTGATACTCAAAGAGATGAGATAGATACTACAAATGTTGAAGTTCAAAGGGATGATATAGATGTTACTACTGCTGAAGTTCTAGCTACAACTGTTGATACTGTGCCAATTGGTATTTCTGATGTTGAAGTTCACAATGATGCTGGTCCTTCTGGAATTGTTCATGATGAACCTAGCAGTTCTAGTGGTAAAAGACCTGAAGAACCACTAAGAATGCCGTTTGATGATGACTCAAGTGATGAAGATGAGTTTATCAGCATGAGAGATATGAAGAAACGAATGGTTGTGCTTGAGAAAGATTCAATTCATAAAGATGCAAAGATTATCCAACTTGAAGATACTATTGTGAAGAAAGATCAACAGATTGAGCAACTTCAAGGAGATGTTAGTTTGTTGTTCAATATGGTTTATGATTTACGAGGGAAGTTGGAGAAGAAATTTGGACAAGAATTTTCTGATCCAACTGATGTTGAAAACAGAAGAAAAGCCTTTGCTAAAGATGATGCTGAAAGAAGTGCTGCAATGGAACAATATTTCAAGAGAGTTACAAATCCAGTGTCAGACAAAGAAAAGGCAGAAAGGATTAAAAAGAAAAGAGAGTTAGTGATTTTGAAGAACAAGAATTTGAATCCAGATGATGAGGATGCTCATGCAACTCATCATTTAATGGATGTTGGTGAAACTCTCTATGATAAAGTTGGTAATCGTTCTGGTGTAGTTAGCTGGGGATATGACCATGATCGTAAGAGGTGGTGGATAAAAAGAAAAATTGGTCCTGTCGAGTGGTACAAGCATCCAGGACAGTTTCAGTCTTTCACTAAGGTGGATTTGACAAATTTGTCTAATGCACCTTATGTGGATGATAAGCCTGGAGGTGCTGGATATATATTTTTCGAGAGATTGAAGAGGGAGGTTCTTAAGGGTTTTCCTTCAATGCGTACGGCAGAGTCCATTGTTAAACCAGCTAAAGGAATTAGAGATCCTTACACAAACAAACGTATGAAGATTGTGCATTGGCCAGCTACTGATAAAGAAAAGACGATTCCTTTGGTGAGAAAGATACCAAAAGGTGCACTGAAGACATTACACTTTTGGGTATATGATGAACGTCTTGGGCAGGCTGTGATTGTATGTGATGGAGAGACGAGTTATACTTTGGTTGATCAAATTGATTTGCTGAATCTTGCTGGTGAAGATCTGGAAGTCTTGGCATGCAATCAGATCACAGCTACAGAGAAATACGAAGAAATAGCTAAGGGTTGGACTGCTGCTGTAGCGTCTGTTCTGCATATTCATAAGAAGGGATTTGGTGGTTATAAGGAGAGTATAAGTGGTGGTGGTCAAGGCAATTGAAGTCAGAAGAACCTCCATGCATAAACCTAGGGGGAGATTGTTGGAACCTGAAGGTTTATTCATGTAGGTTAGTATAGTTTAGGGGTTGATTATGTACTTGTTTATTTTACATGTTTTGGGTCAATTGGGCTAGTCTACTTGGTGTTGCAATGGACTTAGGTTTGTGGTCCAGTTGTTTTGTATTTAAACACACCTCAACCTCATGGTTGAGGTTGTTGGTCAGTGGATAGGTTGCGACACAAGGGACACAAGAAATCGGTTTTGGTTGAAGTCTTGTATCAGTCTTTGCTTATCATTGAATGCAAGATTTCGGTTTGTGATTTGTTTATCATTCTTGTGTTGATTATTATTGTTTGTTCTTGAATCGGCTTGTGATTGTTTTCCGCACCTTCACAAGTTAAAGGTTGATATCATTGAAAGATCCTAACGGGTTTTACACTTCTAACCCTACTAAAATAAATAAGTAAACAAATAATATATAAACCTTTAACTTTCGTGATTCACACATTTAACCCTTTCAATTAGCATTGTGCAACAGTTCATGGAACCGTTTAATGCTAAATATAAGAACCGGGGAACCAAACCGGAACCGTCAGATTCGAACCGTATTGTTGTATTTCGGGTCCGGTTCCGGATCTTATACTTAGCATTAAAGGTTCCTGGTTCGGTTCCGGTTATAATCGACGGTTCCGTTTAAAGAACCGCTAGAACCGGTTTGGGTTTAAACTTTAAGTAATATATTAAAAAACCCTATTAATTTATTTAAAATTTAAATATTATATTTAAAAAAATGTTTCAAGTATTAAAGAATATAAAAATAGTTTTAACATAAAGTTTGAATGAAGTTTTTGTGATGGTTTACTAAAAGATATTTAGTTAACTTATGTTTTTTACATTGTATTCTTTCGTTTCATGGTTTAAAACATTTTATTGCTTCTATTTTTACTTTGATTGGTTTGAATTTTGGATGTTGCAACTTTTATTGGTATGTTTTAAACAGTTTATTGTTTTTATTTTGTTGTTAGTTTTAGGATTTGATTAACAACCGTTTCGGGCAAGAACACTTTACACGAGAACCGTTTAACCAGGTTCCGAACCGAACCAAAACCGTTAGAATACGGTTCGGTTTCGGCTCTTATATTTAGCATTAAACGGTTTCGGTTTGGTTTAGTTCGGTCCGGTTCTAAACCGTTGCACATCCCTATTATTAGCTACAATGAATTTTAAATTCACATAGGTGAGTGACAATCCAATCATTAAATTCAAATGTCTTGGTTGTTTTGTTTTGTTTTCTTTAGTTGTGCACACCACCATCTTTTTTTTCTCAATTTTTTTTCTGTACTAATTTATCCATTTTAATAATATTTTATGTGAGGTTCGCATTTTTTCTTGGAATCCGGTTGCTATATGGTTTTAACTACCTGAAGTCAATGGTTTGTGGTAGGGCTGTAAACGAATCGAACGTTCAGCGAACAGTTCGTGAACCGTTCGGCGGGAAGTTCGTTTAATAAACGAACGAACATGAACAAAAAATTTCGTTCGATTAGTTAAATGAACGAACATGAACAAAGGTCTCGTTCGTTCGATTGTGTTCGTGAACGTTCGGTAAGGTGTTCGTGAACGTGTTCGTGAACATTCGTTGATTTGCATTCGTTTATATTCGTATGTTTGTGTTTTAATTGAAGATCGTTGTACTTTCTTATATTTTATTTGTACTTTTTATATTATTAAACTTTTATTTATTTTATTACCCTAACAATTAAACTAGGAAACCCACTTTCACCTTGTTTATGCATTATTTCCCTTTCATTTCTCATTATTTACATCGGCGAATACGATCGACCTCCGTTCCACAATAAGGGATTTAAGTTCGAGTGCTACTCTCTGGGCCATCTATCTTTATCCTTCGTCGCGTTTGCCAAATTTATTTGTGTTCGTGAACCGTTCGCGAACACGCTCATTTCCTTAATGAACGAACACGAACATAAAATCTCGTTCGGTAAGTGTTCATGAACCGTTCGTGAACACATTTATTTCCTTAACGAACGAACACGAACAAGGCCTTGTTCGTGTTCGTTCGGTTCGTTTACAGCCCTAGTCTGTGGTCTAAAATTTTGATATGAATGCTATTTATTTTAAATGTCGTTTAGTCAAAATGTTTATTTAAATAAATAATCATCCGTTCCATGTTTAACAAGTCAACATGTTTAGATTAAATTTACATACTATAAATTTCCAACATGTATATGTATTGGGTGTTGTACATGAGGTTTAGGGGTATTTTCAAAAAAAAAAGTTAATATTTCACTTTTAGTCCAAAACTTATATGATTTTTCATTTTTAACCTAAAAGTTTTCATCTTTTTCAATTTAATCTCACATTTTTTTGCTTTCAACTTTGGTCCCTATACTTATCATATTTCGTAATTTTTTTGTTTAACATTTCTTTCTAAATTTTGCGAGTTAACACGGTGTAACGTGCGTGTGTGGTTCAACGTTACTATGTTTCGTTTAACACTTCGTTCTAATTTGCGAGTTAATACGAGTATACGACGCAACGTGCATGTATGGTTCAACGTTTTTACGTTATTTTTTCCCGTTTAACATAACAGGTTGGTCGCAACGAGCGGGTACTAAGTCAACTTAGTTATTATTTTCTGTGTTTTACGTTACGATCTAGTTTCTTCACATTAATACGTGTTGGTTGTTGGCGATGGTGTGACATTGGTACTATTTGAAAAAGTTTTACATGCATACAAGGAAATACACTATTGGATAGAAATCACGTTTCAACGTTTATACGTCTATTTATTTTTATGTACGTATCGGTATAAATTAAAGTTGAACTACATTCGAGGTAAATGTTTTTTGAAAACGAGTAAAGCCAAATATAATGCATTTTTGTGATTATTTTACTCCCCGCCTTCTAAAAAGTTATAGATTATCTCTTTGACCCTCTCGATTAAAGTCAAATATAATGGCATTTTCGTGATTACGTCGTTCGAGTCACTTAATGTTCTAAATTAGTGTTTTGGTTTTACGCCATTCTCCAATTTTCGTCCAGCCGCTGCAACGCAGCGGAGTCAATTCTAGTTGTGTTATATTTTCCAGCATTATGTTATATTTTGCTCGACATTGTGTCATATTTATGATCCATTGTGTCTTAGTACAATTCATATTTTTCGTAGGGGTGGAAACCAGCCGGGTTGGGCCCGAGCTCGACTAGGCTCGAGCTCGGCTCGTCATGTTTTTATGAAGCTCGAGCTTGGCTCGATTCAAGCCTACTTATTTGAGCTCAAGCTCGGCTCGCAAGTAAAACCCAAAACTCGAGCTATTTTGAGAACAAGCTCAAACGAGTTAAAAGTCCAGCTCGAGCTCACTTCAATATCGCTTAAACAAGCCAAGTTCGGCTCAAGTTCGGCTCGCCAATTTTATATTAGTATTATATTATTTAAAAAAAATAGTTTTTGACTCAAGCTCGGGTTCGATAACTGATGCGTGTGAAGTGTGTATATAAGTTTAAGTATATTTTAAGCCCTTTTACACTTTCTTTAGCCAAGTTTTAAATTTATAAAACACGATATTTACTAACACTAAACACACATATGGGCAAATGCACCCATCGTGAGCGTAGTATAGTGTTGGTAAGATACCGAGGTCGTCCAAGGACACAAGAGCTTTTAGCACCGGTTTATCCTCAACGTCTAATCAAATCAAAAGTTTGGAAAAATGTTTTAAACTAAGAAAAATAAAATAACTAACTAAAATGCTGAAAAATAAAAATAAAAACAGATAGACAAGATGAATCACTTGGTTCCGACTCGTGTTTAGTGTAACCTTTGATTATTTCCGCACTTTTGCACTATTTAAGAGATTATCTTAGTTATTGTAGTAGGCCCCTCTTTTGGAGGTGACGTTACCCTCAACCCAGTAGTTTGAGTCAGCAAGGATACAATCCTAAAGGGTCGGATTATTGAAAGATAATTAATTAAGTTATTAATGCATATTGTGGTAGGCCCCTCTTTTGAAGGTGACGTTACCCTCGGCTAAGTAGTCTGAGTCAGCAGGGATACAGTCCTAAGTAGCCGGGTTAAAATATTAATAGTAGTTTAACTTATGAGGGGATCAAGGAGTTTGGACCCCCGCCATCAAATACCGTTAAGTATTGAAGGAGGTCCTACTAAATTTGACCCAGGTCCTTTGCAGGATCTATACACTGAACAATGGCAAGACTCTTACCAAACCGTTCCCTTAACCCCCGACCAGGTAGCCAACATACCTCCATATAGGCCGTGGAGATATGAATGGTGAAAATCTTTTATTTTATATAGACAGTAAAATAATGCCAAGACACCACGGACAAACGATAAGGAAGAATCACCTTCAACATAAGAAACTAGTTATTAAAGTCATTAATACATAACCAATTAAAAAGTGCGAAAAGATTAAAAATAAAAAGTATTACACTAGACACTTTGTCTTCACCAAGTGATGTAAGAGACTTAGGCAAACATGGCCTTGATTGTCAAGAACTCTTACGATCAATCTTTGATTCCGAGACGACTCACACACTCTATGATGGACAATGGATGATGGTGTTATGGTGGTGGTGGGTGGTGGGTGAAGTGTGAGAGAGGTGGTATGCCAAGGGATGGTTTGAGCTTGAGCCAAGCACTCCTATTTATAGGCTGAACAGAAGCTCGGGCACAGCCCCGTGTCCAGTGGGCAGGGCCCCGTGTCCACATCCTTTTCTGTCTTCATTAATTGCTCTTGTCTTTATTAGTTGACCACGGCCCCGTGTCCGCTGGGCACGACCCCGTGTGCAGAAGCATATCTGTACTATCAAGATTTGCCTGGATTCTGCGAATCTTATAGTTGACCACGACCCCGTGTCCGCTGAGCACGGCCCCGTGGTGGGCATTGAAGCTTCTACAACTTTTTCTTTTATGCTGACACTTGGGCACGCCCCCGTGCTCACTGAGCACCGGGTGTGTTCAGCCTTCTGTTTTCTTGTTTTGCTTGGGAAGATGCTTTCGGGGAGGTCGGGCATGCCACGTTTATTCATTTTCTTGTATTTATGTTAGATTTAGCTGCCTTTTTGCTTCTTTTGTTAATTTGAGCTCATTTAATCCTGAAAATACAAAAGGAAGACAAAAACACACTTTTTTCCAACATTAGTACTAAAAAAGGGTTAGTTTTATGCCACAATTGATGTAATTTATATGTTTCATTTTGCACACATAAAATACCCCCACACTTGAATCTTTGCTTGTCCTCAAGCAAAACTCTTTATAATGTGGCTTTACACTCCCAAATGGAATTGGTAGAAAAGAAGGTTTTTGGGCTTGTCATAGAGTGTCGGGATTTCCAAGATTCTTTATTTAGTTTTATTTTTATTTATTTACAATCCTATTCGTCATGATTTATTTAAAACTTTTCATAAGATAAATTACTTATTAGGGCATAACATGCCTCTTTAAAATTCTATTTATATACAAGTTTACATACCTCACGGGGGATCACTCAACACTCCGCCGAAGATGTATTTTAGTGTATCACTCGAGAGCGGCATGGAACTTACTCCTACCATAGGCTTGCCAAGCAATCAATCCTCCTCCTTTTTAACTATATACCTTTGTAAATATCAAGAGGACTTTTGGGTGAAGGGTTAGGCTTGGGTTAAAGGTAGGTGGTTGGGTTAGTGGTTAGTAGAAAAGGGCGAAAAAGCGTAAAAAGCGTCGGTTTTCGAAAGACTTTTTATTTTTGGAATTTTTATTTTGATGAAGCTATTATTCAAACAAAGTTATTTTTGATGAACTTGTTTGTTTATTTCTTTTGCTTCATCAAAAAATATTTTTTTTTATTTTTTTTTTCAAAGTCAAACGAAAAACCGAGCTTGTTACTAAAACAAAGGGTTAAAAAAAAATAAAAAAGGTTTTGGTGGGTGAAAGGGTGTTTGGTTTGGGTTAAGAAATGAAAAGGTTTAGGCTCAAAGGGGTTAACTAGGGGGATTTTGGGTAGGTGGTAAAAAAAAAAGAAAAATAATGGTGTAGAAATAAAAAGGGTTAGTCCTAATGCCTCCGTCATTTACTTACTTGGGTTTAAGTTGGTAAGGACCGAGAATGTATCGTCGTGGCAAGTTCTAGAGTTGTAAGAACCAAGCGGCTATTCACACAAGAAACGAAAAATGAGCATTTACTTTAAAGATATGTATTTGTATGCTCAATAAAGGCTCAAAACTCACTTTTGTGGGAATGAGTTTTTATGTGATCAAGTATATATAATTAAATTTTAACTAAGCTTGTCACGCCTTTTCATAATTTTCTTATGTTGGTTCTTTTTATCACGACGCTATCGGTTGTAAATTTGTAAAAATATAACCTTTTTAGAATTTTGAAATTCCCAAATTGAACCTAGACAAGTAAAAAAATGAAAATTTTTGAAAAAATTTGGGGTGATTAGCGGTTCCAATAGAGTTTTGTGTAAGGCTTGTTATTAGGACTTGCAAGATTCAAGGTTTTAGCATCCCCCCACACTTAAATTACACATTGTCCTCAATGTGTCCCAAAAATAAGTTTTTAGGTTGATTGAATGTGTAAAAGGTGTGAAAAAGCAAAAATTTGTGTTACTGGACGCTGGACACGGCCCCGTGTTCGTTGGACACAGCCCCGTGTGCATGTGCCAGTAACGAAAACTTACAAAAGGTGGACACGTGGGCGTGTTGGCTGGACACGACCCCGTGTCTGGCAAAAGTCTGCATATTTAGACAAACATCAGGTCTGGGGTAGTGGGCACGGGGGCGTGTCGGCTGGACACGACCCCGTGTAGACAGTCTGCAAGGTTGAAAAACAGGTTTCTGGTTCTGGTTTTCCTGTCCCGGCTTTAGTAGCACTAAGGTTTAGTGCTCTAAGCCTCGTATGTACCTGTTTTATCAATAAACACTACTCCAAAACATAGCAAACATCCTAGATTACCAATGTTCAACATCCCATCCATCACAAAGTTAGAGAAAAAGAAAAATGCATAAAATAAAAGAGTTAAAGGAAAGTAAATTGTTCGACACACGGCACGCATGCCGGAAATTGTTCAAGATAAAAGGTTAACCTGGGGAATCACCAACCAACCGCTTCTTCCTCCGCTCCTCCCGCTTAATCCATGTCCTCGTCCTCATCATCATCATCTCCACCATGCCCAGCAATGTACTCCCGGATATTTCCAATATCATCTTGGATATCGGATATGTTTCTCTCGATCGCCCCAACCCGGTTGTACGTGTTGCTTGCCATATTATAGGTGTTCCTGGTGCACATAAGGTTTTCCTGCAATAAATCATGTAAACTTTGGAAGTTAGGAAAACCGCCTCCTGAGGAGGACTGGCCTGGATCACCATGGGGCTGGTACTGGTACTGATGATGTTGTGGAGCATGGAGGACAAGTGCCTCTTGCGGGTTCCATGCATGCCCTTGCATCCTTTGGAAGCTAACCGTCCCGTCTTCAGCCTCATAAATTAGGTTCATTGAGCGGCAGATGTGTATATCTACCCTTCCTGACCATGGGCTCCTTCCGAATGACCTAGGTATGTTGGTGAAGTGCTTGAAGAGACGGTACACCCATCCCCCAAAGAAGATAGGGGTTGGTGCAGTAGCAAGGCGGTTCAGATGCATGTTTTGGAGCATGAGGAACGGAACATCGAGGTGCCTGCGGTTATGGATGCAGTGGAGGACAACTAAATCACTTAACCCAACAACGCCACCGCTATCATGCCTTTGGCTAAGAGAGTAGCCGAGGAGCCTATGGATGTATCGGTAGAGCGGATCCCTCAACTTCGTGCTCTTAGTGCTGCTCGGATTGTAGTGCCCTTCACCAATCTGAGCCCATGCGGCTTGGCGATTGTTTTCATCGATCTCTCGCATCCCTCCGGTATTTTCCTCGTTACCCGCATCTTCCTCCGTATACAACCCGACAATTGACCCAAATTGTGCCATAGAGATCGAATACCTAGTTCCACCACATCGGAATGCTACCCCATCATTGTCAAATGGGTCGCACCTTTGATTGAACGTGAAGGTGCTATAGAATTCCAAAGTACATTCGTGGACGGAACGGAGTCGAGTTGTTAAAGCGACTCTTAGTGGGCCTGTGACAAGGTTGTTGAAGCGGTCGAGTTGGTTCACCAATGCTAACAAATCCGTGCATGCTTGCCTTGGGTATTCCTCCGGCCTTGTTTGAAGTACTTCGTATCTAGCTCTAGCATCGAGCTCATTTGCGTTAAACCTCGTGAACTTCCTAGACATCTGAAAGAATACACCAAAAGTTAGCACGAAACAGTAGAATTTTCGGACAAAACTGCAAACAGCGTGCTGGACACGACCCCGTGTTCAGCGGACACGGCCCCGTGTCCAGGCGTCTGTTACTCAAAAACATCATTTTTCGACCCGGTTTCGAAAACTTGAAAATTTTTGGTTCAATAGGTGCGGTTTCCCCCGAAAATGAAACCCCAAGTGCCGTTTTTCCCAAAACAACCCGTTTACCTATTCGATTTTATCTTTTTCGGTTAAAAAACAAGGGTTTGGGGTTTTTGTGAGAAATTGGGCGAATCTTTGAACAATACAAGTGGGTTTACTTCCTATAACACTAATCTAACTAAATGCTAACAGATTAAAGCAAAAATTTGAGGTTCGATCCGGGTGTAGTCCAAGAACCCTAGATTTTTCCCCAAATTTTTTGAAGTTTTAACTACATGCAAATGCTAAATCTAACTAATGATAGTGATAGAATCATACCTTGATGTTGTCAGAATGATAGGAGACGTCGAAAATCTGCGGAAAATCGCCTGGAACCAGAGCGTTTTCGGGGAAACGGGGCGTGTGGAATGAAGTAACTGTTATGAAAAAGGGAATATATCCCGACAGTAGCGTGGACACGGCCCCGTGTCCAGCGGACACGGCCTCGTGCCGAGCAAAGTTTTTGAAATTTTTTTTTCGTGCTCGTGTGAGTGCCCTTTGTTTCCCAAAAACTTTGGTTAGAAAACTTACCGATTTAGATGTCGTCCCAATCGTTCGTAACTTAACAGGTATGATGTTGATGTTTTCATTCTTCGACCGTTTGAAGCGAGATATCTTCCTCTTCATCCTCAATGAACCCTTGATAGAGTTTCAGCCGTTGGCCATTGACTTTGAATGGGGGTCCATTCTGAGATTTAATTTCTACTGCACCGTGTGGGAAAATATGGGTGATGGAAAAAGGTCCTGACCACCTAGACTTTAATTTACCAGGAAACAATCGAAGTCGTGAATTAAACAAAAGAACTAGATCTCCCACTCGAAATTCATTAGGTTTAATATGTTTGTCATGTAAGTTTTTCATTCTTTCCTTGTAAATTTCTGAGTTTGAGTATGCATAATTCCTAAGCTCGTCTAATTCATTTAATTGACAAAATCGATTTTTACCAGCAAATTCTAAATCTAAGTTTACATTTTTAATTGCCCAGTAGGCTTTGTGTGCAATTTCTACTGGCAAGTGACAACTTTTTCCATAGACAAGCTTATATGGGGTTGTACCTATTGTTGTTTTATAAGAAGTTCGAAAAGCCCATAAAGCATCATCTAATTTATCTGCCCATTCCTTTTTATTTAACCCTACGGTTTTTTCGAGTATTCATTTTAAACCTCTATTAGTCACTTCGGCTTATCTGTTTGTTTGAGGGTGATATGCTGTTGAGACCCGGTGATAGACCCCATATCTTGTTAAAAAAATTTCAAGTTGATGGTTGCAAAAATGGGTACCTCTATCACTTATTAATGGTTTAGGTGTGCCAAAACGAGAGAATAATTTCTTCAGAAATCTTACCATGACTCTTCCATCGTTTGTTGGAAGTGCCTCGGCCTCGGCCCATTTAGACAAGTAGTCTACTGCCACAAGTATATATTTGTTTCCTTTCGACGGTGGGAAAGGTCCCATAAAGTCGAGTCCCCACACATCAAAAATTTCACAAACAAGATGCCATTTTGTGGCATTTCGTTTTTGGAAGAAATATTACCTGTTCTTTGGCACGCATCACAAGTCTTGACAAGACTTTGGGCGTCTTTGTAAATGGTTGGCCAATAAAATCCTGAATCAAATACCTTTCGTGCGGTACTCGCGGCACCATGATGTCCTCCATATGGACCTTCATGACAATGGCGGAGAATTCTTCGTGCTTCGCTACCATGTATGCATCGTCGGATGAGTTGGTCGGCACACATTTTGAAAAGATATGGATCTTCCCAAAAATAGTGTTTCACATTGGCAAAGAATCTTTTTCTTTGATGATGTGGCCAACCCTTAACGACCATACCGCTAGCTAGGTAGTTAGCATAGTCGGCGTACCATGGTTCTTCCTTGTATTCCACCATTTCTAGGGACTCCGTTGGAAATTTTTCGTTGATTTGCTCGTCCTTGGTTGCCTCCAAAGCTGGGTCTTCTAATCGTGAAAGATGATCTGCTGCGGTGTTTTCTGCTCCTCTTTTATCTTTGATTTCAATATCAAATTCTTGGAGGAGTAGAATCCACCGAATCAAACGTGGTTTTGCGTCCTGCTTTTTGAAGAGATATCGAATGGCTGGATGATCTGTGTAGACTATAGTTTTAGAAAGAACAAGATAAGAACGAAATTTATCAAAAGCAAATACCACAGCTAGTAATTCTTTTTCAGTTGTTGTGTAATTTTCTTGTGCATCGTTAAGTGTTTTACTAGCATAATAAATTGGGTGAAAATGCTTTTCTTTTCTTTGCCCCAAGACAGCTCCAACTGCAAAGTCACTAGCATCACACATGATTTCAAAAGGAAATTTCCAATCAGGCGCTATCATGATAGGTGCATTGACTAGCATTTCCTTTAAGGTTAGAAATGCTTGATTGCAATCCTTGTTAAAGATGAAAGGGGCATCTTTTTCAAGTAATTTTGTTAGAGGCCTTGAAAATTTTGAAAAGTCTTTGATAAGCCGCCTATAAAATCCGGCATGCCCTAGGAAACTTCTGATAGCTCTAATGGAGGATGGGGGTGGTAGTCGAGAAATGGTATCTATTTTGGCTCGATCCACCTCCATTCCTTCGCTTGAGATTTTGTGACCGAGTACTATTCCCTCCGTTACCATGAAATGGCATTTTTCCCAGTTAAGGGCGATGTTAGTTTCCTCACATCGGGATAGCATTCGTTCAAGGTTATCGAGGCATTGGTCGTATGAATCCCCAAAGATAGAAAAGTCGTCCATGAAGACTTCCATTGTCTTTTCTATCATGTCGTGGAAGATGGCTACCATGCAACGTTGGAATGTTGCGGGGGCATTACATAGACCAAACGGCATGCGTCGATAAGCAAAAGTTCCATAGGGGCATGTAAAGGTTGTCTTTTCTTGGTCTTCGGGTGCTATCGGGATTTGAAAGTAACCTGAAAAACCATCCAAGAAACAATAAAATTTATGACCAGATAATCTTTCTAACATTTGATCAATGAAGGGTAAAGGAAAGTGATCTTTTCTTGTTGCTTCATTTAATCTCCTATAATCTATACATACTCTCCATCCTGTGACGGTTCTCCTTGGTATTAGTTCATTCTTTTCATTTGTTATTACCGTCATACCTCCTTTCTTTGGAACTACTTGGACGGGACTTACCCAAGGACTATCGGAGATAGGATAAATAAGCCCGGCGTCAAGTAATTTGATGACTTCGTTTTTAACCACTTCTTGAACATTTGGATTTACTCGACGTTGTGGTTGTATTACCGATTTGTAGTCATCATTCATTAAAATTTTGTGTGTACACATGGAAGGACTTATTCCTTTTATGTCTACAAGTTTCCAAGCGATCGCATTTTTATGTTTTTTCAAAAGACTAATTAATTTTTCTTTTTCTAAACTACCTAATTTAGATGAAATAATTACAGTTAATTTACCATCTTTGTCTAGAAAAGCATATTCCAAACCTTTTGGAAGTTCTTTGAGCTCAAGGGGTGGGTCTTTAGGAGACTCCTTATTTGGTTGCTGAATTTGATCAAGAACCTTAAAAGTTTGTTCTATGGCGACCTCTTCTTCAACAAAGTGGTCAAACTTTTCACTTGTATCGGGTGGTTCATCTTCATCTTCAATTAGGGGGTCATTATTGCCGAATGGATATTTCATTGACCGCTCAAGATCGACACTCTTTTTAAATGCCCCTAATTGAAGAGGTAGATTGTTGAACTTTCGGTTTTTTAAAGCTTCGTGAGTTTTTACAAATGGTCGTCCCAACACTAGAGGAGCGTCATCGAGGATGACAAAGTCGGTGGGGACTACCATTTGATTTGTTTGAACCAAGACATCCTCAACTACACCGATTGATTTTATTACCTTCCGATTGGATAGAAAAATGGGTATTTGAAGTGGAGAAAAATCACTAATACTTAATTTTTCGAAAATGTAGTTAGGCATTATGTTAACACAAAGATCTTTATCGATTGTGACATTACTAATAAATGAATTTTGAAAGAAACACGGAACCGGTGTAATGTTAATTTCAAATGGGTCTTCTTTTATTAGCGAGGTTTGATCAATAGTTAACTTAACACTTACCGTTTCGTCAATTTTAGTGTTAGTGTTTAACTCTTTTAAAAACTTAGCATGAGTTGGAACTAAACAATGATTTTCAAAAGAAGGTGATAAGAGATTAATTTCTTCAAAATTAGTCTCTTCTTGTATGTTAACGTTGTCGGACTCACCTTTTTCATTGTTTAACTCATGTGTCGGTTTTTCACTTATTTGTTCTTCCATTTTTACACTTTCAGTTATCTTTTCTTTATTTAATTGTTCTCTTGCGCGGGACTCCTCTTCCCTTGCGCGATATTCTTTTATATAGCAATCGATAACTCTAAGGTGTTCTAATATCCTATCAGTCACTTCGGTTATAGAAAAAGGATCAGGATTTTCAAAGCTTGAATCCGGTTGTTCGATACTTTATTCCTCATAATACCCATATGAAGTAGATGGTTCACACCATTGTTCTTCATTGTAAGCATATGATGGATAAGGGTCGAAATTTTGTTCTTCATAGTACTCATACGAGGTGGGTTGTTCACGCCATGGTTCCTCAAAGTAAGCATATGAAGGTGGTGGCTCATATCTTGGTTCCTCAAAGTATGAGTGAGGAGGCTCATACCTTGGTTCATCAAAATATGAGTATGAGGGAGGAGGTTCATACCTTTGGTCTTCATAGGATGTGTATGAAGTTGATGGCTCGTACCTGGGCTCCTCATAGTAGGTGTATGAATTGGATGGTTGATATAAGTTACAATATTGAACCGAGTGCGGGTTACCACAATTAGTGCAATAGTTATTAATATAATCATCCTCCTCATAGGTGTAGTTGTAACCTCCTGAGTATTGATCCATAAGAATCACTCAGCAGACCACAACCAAGTCTCGAGATCAGAAAACAAAAATAAAAACGGAAACAGAGGCTGGGCACGGCCCCGTGTTCAGTGGACACGGCCCCGTGTAAAGAATCTGTATCTGGGCGTTTAAATTAAGGTTACTGATTTCGTTGAGCACGGGGCGTGTTCAGTGAGCACGGCCCGTGTTCAAGCTACTGTTTCTGGGTGTTTTATGAAAAATGTGCAGCACGGCCCCGTGTTCAGTGAGCACGGCCCGTGTACAACCTACTGTAAATGCAAAAATTAACTAAATGCAGGAAAAAAATGCGCGCGTTTAAAAAGGTTTTGAAAAACTGATTAGGCCGTCGATTTTAAGCTTTCTTAAAATCCTTGTGTCCCCGGCAATGGCGCCAAAAACTTTGATGCGTGTGAAGGGTGTATATAAGTTTAAGTATATTTTAAGCCCTTTTACACTTTCTTTAGCCAAGTTTTAAATTTATAAAACACGATATTTACTAACACTAAACACACATATGGGCAAGTGCACCCATCGTGAGCGTAGTATAGTGTTGGTAAGATACCGAGGTCGTCCAAGGACACAAGAGCTTTTAGTACCGGTTTATCCTCAACGTCTAATCAAATCAAAAGTTTGGAAAAATGTTTTAAACTAAGAAAAATAAAATAACTAACTAAAATGTTGAAAAATAAAAATAAAAATAAAAACAGATAGACAAGATGAATCACTTGGTTCCGACTCGTGTTTAGTGTAACCTTTGATTATTTCCGCACTTTTGCACTATTTAAGATATTATCTTAGTTATTGTAGTAGGCCCCTCTTTTGGAGGTGACGTTACCCTCAACCCAGTAGTTTGAGTCAGCAAGGATACAATCCTAAAGGGTCGGATTATTGAAAGATAATTAATTAAGTTATTAATGCATATTGTGGTAGGCCCCTCTTTTGAAGGTGACGTTACCCTCGGCTAAGTAATCTGAGTCAGCAGGGATATAGTCCTAAGTAGCCGGGTTAAAATATTAATAGTAGTTTAACTTATGAGGGGATCAAAGAGTTTGGACCCTCACCATCCAATACCGTTAAGTATTGAAGGAGGTCCTACTAAATTTGACCCAGGTCCTTTGCAGGATCTATACACTGAACAATGGCAAGACTCTTACCAAACCGTTCCCTTAACCCCCGACCAGGTAGCCAACATACCTCCATATAGACCGTGGAGATATGAATGGTGAAAATCTTTTATTTTATATAGACAGTAAAATAATGCCAAGACACCACGGACAAACGATAAGGAAGAATCACCTTCAACATAAGAAACTAGTTATTAAAGTCATTAATACATAACCAATTAAAAAGTGCGAAAAGATTAAAAATAAAAAGTATTACACTAGACACTTTGTCTTCACCAAGTGATGTAAGAGACTTAGGCAAATATGGCCTTGATTGTCAAGAACTCTTACGATCAATCTTGGATCCCGAGACGACTCACACACTCTATGATGGACAATGGATGATGGTGGTGGATGATGGTGTTATGGTGGTGGTGGGTGGTGGGTGAAGTGTGAGAGAGGTGGTGTGCCAAGGGATGGTTTGAGCTTGAGCCAAGCACTCCTATTCATAGGCTGAACAGAAGCTCGGGCACGGCCCCGTGTCCACATCCTTCCCTGTCTTCATTAATTGCTCTTGTCTTTCTTAGTTGACCACGGCCCCGTGTCCGCTGGGCACGACCCCGTGTGCAGAAGCATATCTGTACTATCAAGATTTGCCTGGATTCTGCGAATCTTATAGTTGACCACGACCCCGTGTCCGCTGAGCACGGCCCCGTGGTGGGCAATGGAAGCTTCTACAACTTTGTCTTTTATGCTGACACTTGGGCATGCCCCCGTGCTCACTGAGCACGGGGCGTGTTCAGCCTTCTGTTTTCTTGTTTTGCTTGGGAAGATGCTTTCGGGGAGGTCGGGCATGCCACGTTTATTCCTTTTCTTGTATTTATGTTAGATTTAGCTTTAGCTGCCTTTTTGCTTCTTTTGTTAATTTAAGCTCATTTAATCCTGAAAATATACAAAAGGAAGACAAAAACACACTTTTTCCAACATTAGTACTAAAAAAGGGTTAGTTTTATGCCACAATTGATGTAATTTATATGTTGCATTTTGCACATATCAATAACTAAACGAGTTCTATTTCATGCTCGAGCTCGTGAAAACTTGGCTTGTTCGAGCTTTTAACCGAGCCAATAATGAGTAGCTCTCCTCTGAGCTTATTTGCACCCCTAATTTTAAAAGTCTTACTAGAAGGGGCTGTTTGTTTACCTCTTAATGAGTCTCTTAATGGTTCAGACATCTTACTGATTCAATACTTAATGGTTCAGACTGTTTGTTTCACGAGCATATGTCTGAATGGTTCAGACATTTGCCTCTTAATGGTTAAGCATTATACAAAGTCTGAATAGTTAAGACCTCTAATCTAAATTAGTTAGACATTTGCCTCTGAACGGTTAAGCTTTATACTGGCTCTTAATGGTTCAGACCTCTTACTGGTTCAACACTTAATAGATATTTTACTGGTTCAACACTTAACCATTCAGATATTACCAAACAACCCCTAACTTAATCCATGTTATTGGTACCAATACTAAAACAAACCAAACCGAACATAAATTTGTTCGGTTTTTTTTTCCCACAAATCGGATTTGATATACTAAGAAGAAAGACGATACATCATAATCGAATTTTCCGTTATTTTTTTTCCCACAAATCATTTCTTTTAATCATAATTCAACTGATTGTTTTGTTGATTTGTTTAATTTGGTGTTTAGGTTCGTGGAGGTTTAGTTGGATTCATTGAAACAATTTACGGTGTTTTGAAGCCTATTCGAATAGTGTATGTGTCTCTTTCCCTTTCTCATTCTTTTTTCTCATTATTATAATGTATGAAAGTGCAGGTCATTTGTTTGTTACATATACTGTTGCACAACAAATATGGGTTTTATGAATATTTTATTTTATTAGTACTTATTTTCCATATATAAGTTAGGAAGCTATCTATGTATTTTAGGATGACAATTGTTGCTTGATGGCCCTGATAATGTGTTATGTATATCTATTAGAATTAATTTGGTGTTTGGCTTTTGTCTTGTGGCAGGTAAAAAGGCTTCTTGATGAAGGAATGGATGCGAATGTGGTAGCATTAAGCCCCACAGCTCATGGGCTCACACCTCTTCATCTTGCTGCCAAGGGTGATCACATAAAGGTTATGGATGAACTGCTTGAGCGGATGCCAATATTGATGCTCGGACCAAAGGCGCTTGTGGTTCAATTACTACGGGTAGCCTAACCAGTTTTGTAACTACTATCTTACCAGGTTCGATTATTATATTTGGATCTAAAGGAAGCATTTTTTTATGATCTTTTAATTTGTCAATTTTATATATCTTCCTAATTAATTAGTTTAGATGATTAGGTCTTTCTAAAATTCACCTCGAAAATGAGTGTGTAAATATATATAGAGGAAGAAATAAAATGATGATCTGCAACTTCATCATACTTTTGACTGACTTTTTTTAATTTTTAGTTCTCTTCTTTAAATATGGTCAAATAAGTCCCTTTAGAATATGGAGTTAAATTCATGGTATGGTCGTGAAGAAAGATTGAATTAATGAGTTCATCGCTGAAAAAAAATTATAAATAAAGTTTTTCGTGATTTGTTTTTAGTTTACAACATTTGTTTTTATTTTATTTTAGTTAAGTTTGAGCTTAGAAAGTGCTGGTTAGGTTGACTGGGTATAATATTTTGGTTGTGTTGTCTATTTATTTAAAAGGTACAACATTTGCTTTAGGGGACTCGTGGACATCTTCTGAAGTGCTACAATCAGTACATGTCATGTTGGTTTATCATGTTATTTGATTAGAGGAACTGAAGTGTAGCGTATTGAGAATTTAAGCTGGTGCCTGCTCCATAGTTCTCTTCTGGCTGCTTTTTTACAAGGGACTCTTTATGTTATTTTAAAGGTTTGTTCTCTATTCTCAATGTTGTTGCATACTTTTTTTCTTTATTTCATATAATTAATTTCTGTAAACAAGCATAACGTACTTACAATTGTATCTTATTCTGCAGGTGACATACACTTGAATTTTTTTACTCACACCTAAGAGGAACTTGCTGTATGATTTGCCGTGAATAAATATCATTCTATTGTGAACTGCCCTGACTTTAAATTATATAATGCAGTAACTCTCAACATGTTGTTATAAGTAACGCCACTAAATATAGTTATCCCTGTATGAAAATGGCGTTTTTCACATGAAACTCATCCTGTCCTATGAGTTTCCCCAGTCACATCCTAAAGGTTTGTAAAAAAATGTTAGATATGAAATCTATATTCTTACTCTTTATGTTATAACTTCGTTTGATACATTACGTATCCGCGGGTAGAGGGATGGATTTCGTTACTCGAACGTTTATTTCTTTCAAATGATTATTTCAACAATTTAAAGTTATATATGTCTGTGTTAGTCCACCTGCGAAACTCGCGGGATCTTAAACTAGTTAATAAATAAAAAAAGAACTTTTAGATATTAAAAATATATAAACAGGTTAAGGGAAAGAATCAAATAGAAAGTTTATTTTGGCTAGGAAGTGTAGGAAACAATAGGATTAGGACATGTCGCAACATTTAAAATAAAGGAAAAAGGGTATTTTAGTCAATCCAACCCTTTTTTCTTGCTTTTCAAAACCCAGTAACTTCAAAACCCACCATTTTCAAAACCCACCATCTTCAACCATTTTTTCACTTTCTATCTCAATAATCACTACATTATAGTGCGATTTTCATCACCAATTAATGATTCAAACACCCGATCAACGTGTTCTTCAGCTTTTTTGAAGAAAACCCAGTTTAATTTCATACAAAATCTCGTTTTTTCCGGTGATTTTGAAGATAATCACTCGATCCGTTCGATTCGAGCGCTGATAAGTGTTTCATCACCAATCAATGATTCAAACACCCGATCAACGTGTTCTTCAGCTTTCTTTTGATTTTTAGACAATTGCGTTTTAGAATGA
Source organism: Helianthus tuberosus (assembly GCA_030545235.1). NCBI lineage: Eukaryota > Viridiplantae > Streptophyta > Magnoliopsida > Asterales > Asteraceae > Helianthus > Helianthus tuberosus. Next base: position 32,941,151 of record CM060424.1, on the reverse strand, counting down.
GTCATTTTTAAATGTTTTCTGGCCATTGCGTTTTACAAATAAGACATTTCTTTGTGTTTTTGGTGCATTGCGTTTTAGGTAAAACACTTTTTTATGTGTTTTCAGTCCATTGCGTTTTAGAAAACAGACATTTTAAGTGTTTTCTGCCATTGCGTTTTAGAAATAAGACATTTGTTTGTGTTTTTGGTGCATTGCGTTTTAGGTAAAACACATTTTTATGTGTTTTTAGTCCATTGCGTTTTAGAAAGTACATTTTCTTTTGAGTTTTTGGGCTATTGCGTTTTAGAAATAAGACATTTCTTTGTGTTTTCTGGCCATTGCGTTTTACAAATAAGACATTTCTTTGTGTTTTTTGTGCATTGCGTTTTAGAAAAATGTCATTTTTAGGTATTTTTTCATTGCGTTTTACGTAACTGGGGGTTTTTCTATTGCGTTTTACGCAACTGGGTTTTTTAATTTTTTTTTTTTTGAAAATATAGCAATAGTATACTTGTTTTAAAGATAAAAAAACGCTCATTTTTTTGGTACAATTTTTATAAAAAAAATAATGTCGTATGAAAGAGTTATTAACGTTTAAAAAATAGGGGGGAATTGGAGGAGAGATAAATTATTGCCTTGGATTGACTAGAATGCCCCTACACAAACTCACGCGCCTCTTTTCTTCCCTTCAATTTCAATCATTTAATCTTAGCCCTTGATTAACTAAATGGATGGTCAAGATCACTTCCTAGCCTTCTTAGCCAAATAAACTTTCTATTGTATATCTACCCAACAGGTTAATTCTCTTTCTTTTTCTCTGTCTCTTGTTCACACCACCACCATAAACCACCACCCACCCTGCCACCGCCACAGCCTTCCGCCACCACCACCACCACAGCCTACCGCCACCACCACGCCTGCCACCACACACAATCTAAAACCCCTAAAAATCCTCAAACCATCACCAAATAACATATTTATCTCTCACTTTCTCCTCTCTCTTCTCTATCTCAGCATTCACCCACCACCACTACAACCCCGCCACCATCTATGACCACCACCTACACGTGCGACAATGGTGATAGACCGTCGGTCTTGTGCAGCGCCACCTGCCCCCTTTACTTTATATCGCACCCCTCAACAACACACTTTGTGTTTCCCGGCAACCTAATACGACGGCGGAAGCAGGTGCCGTAGTGCCTTTCAAGTTCCGATCTGCTTTGTGGTTGTAGATCGGAGATGTTTGGGCTCGATTCCAAATGACAAGATCAGGGACGAGGGTTTAACGCCCATGGATGTTTGGGCTCGGTTCCAAGTGACCCGATCAACCGGGTTTCGTTCTTAGGTTGAATATGGTGGCTGAATTAGTAACCCCTTTTCTCGTGCCTACTGTCTTGTAACATGTGTTGAATATGGTGCTAGATAGGAGAGGTTATAGGGAGGCACACATTCAGTTGGGGGTGGGTGTTTTAACATAATTTTAAAATTTAAAATAGGTAAGGGTACTTTAGTAATTGCACAAGCATTGAGTCTTAACGTGGTCAGATTTAACCAGGGCTAAAGGACATAACTTACAAGGGTTTGCAAACATTAAGTACGTTTCTTGTATATTTTGAAAACAAAAGACATAATTTGCAATTTGGTATAAACATAAAAGAGTTTTTGTAATTTACTCTTTTGTTTTACATACTTGTATGTAAGGAGGTGTTTTTCATGTATATGCGAATCGTCTTTATTTGTTCAAACTATCAGTAAGGTTAATACCTTTATGTCTTTTCTATATGTCATTAATTGATCAATACAAACTTCAAATAATAATAAAATCTAGCATCCATCATCTGCTTACTTTATATACCTTTAGGTTTCTAAAATCCAAGCTTTTGAAAAATCACTATACAATATTAGCTAGAAAACATGTCGTCAAAGCAATTTATTTCTTGAAAATTAGAGAAAACAACAATACATAAAAAGCCATAGTTCTTAGTAGCTTGAAATCACAAAGCAAAAAAGAACAATCTATTCTGTTAATGGACTCATTTGAAAGACACAAACTAGATTCCTTCGACGCAAATCCATTCACCCACAAATAACTTGTCACAGTCGAGATTCGGGTTGATGGAGTTGAAGAATTTGGTGCTCAACTTGAACTTTTGAGCGATGTCAAAACAAGTATCTCCACTTTTCACACCGACAACAGACGTGCAGGCACGCCAAAAACGTGTTGGAAAAACTGAGAAAATTAAGATCAAAATATATATCAAGTAAGATAATGAACCTAAACATTATTTCAAATGTGGTTTAAAAGTCTTTTTCACTTTAAGATGAATTATGTATGATTTTATAGTGTAGGATTTACCGGATGAATTAGTTCTGCTTTCGGTTGTTGACATGATACCGGCAAGAACAAGCACAAAAAGCAAGCATACAAATGTTTTGTTGATCTTAGCCATTATAGATGTTTGTAGACGGTGTTGTCTATGGATCGATGTTTGAAAATATTTTGCATTTGTTGTGCTAAATGTTATCCTCTTTTATAGATGTCATAGCCTATTGTAAAACCAACACATGAGCCAAAAGAACAATGGTGATTACATATTGGTTACGATCTCACCAATGATATGCAAAAACAAGCATTGATAGTATCATAGATATCATCAAATAAAAAAAGGCAAGTTGCAGAAATATAAAGAAACGTTTCAGAAGGGTGTGGGGGGCATGGGTTAGATCATCAATCGTCATGGATTGCTACATCATCCCCTTGATTCATCGATCTTAGTTGGTATGGATTAAACCATGACAATCATAAGCCTCCTTTCATTTTTCAACAATTCCTTTTCATTTTCACAAAAATCTAACTTATAATAAAAGACTTCAAATAATGCCATATGATATTCTCTCTTTTAACCTCATAAATTTTATTTATATTTGTTTAATAAATTTCTTTTAATATTAATATTAATTAAAAACCAATATATAGATATCACTTATTTTTATCCTTATCTTTATCTAAAATTAATAAATAACTTCAACTTTGCAATTTAGATCATTTTTTTTGTTTTACTTTTAACCCAAAGTTTTTCATCGTTTGCAATTTAATCCCAACTCTTTTTTATTTTCAATTTTGGGCCATCATACTTTTCATCTTTCCGAATTTTTTCGTTTCATTATAAATTTTGTGAGTTAACGCACCGCAACGTGCGTGTGAGGTTCAACATTTTTTCGTATATCTTTCTGAAGTTTTTCGTTTCTGGAGGGGTAAGGTCCCAAAAACCTCATAGTAAGTGCTCGGGACCATACCACAACCTCGCCTTTCAGCCTTTTTACCTTGCGCGGCCGCGCACTGATCTTACAAAAGAAAGGCTTAAGAAACAGGCAACAGTCAACACTTGCGCGCCAAAAGGAAATCATAAATCCTTGCGCTTTCTTCATAAACAAAGGATGAAAATCCTAAGTTAAACATTTCCGCTTAATAACCAAACTTGGACATTATTTACCCAACTGGTTCCACACGATAAAAGAGTCGCACAGGATTATGGCAATAAACTTCTGGAAGGACTCAATCGTGCACCACTAAACGGTTACAACCGTCTGGACACGTGTCATCACCTCAAGCATCCTTGAAATCACGGTGATAGCATGTAATTGGAGAAAAACCTCCACTTGATCACTTTCCACGTGGCAAACTGTAACACCTCGAAAATTCACGTCCTATAATGTATTGACATGTGTCATAAGCTTGAACGTGTGAAAGAATACTCTAGAAAGACTAAAGTTGACAAACAAGAAAAGTGTGTGAATATAAGGGTTCAAAATGTCAACAATGGATAAATATACTTTACAATAACCCTACACGATGTTTATACCCTTAAACGAATGAATCATGGATCATACGAAGCTAATTGTGAAGGAAAGTGAAGATTACAAACTACAGCGGTTAAATGTGTCAACATGTTTAAAGTATACCTCTGAGAGACCTTTTAGCAAACCCGAAGCTTTGTAACGATTAATTATGCTCACTAGTATACATGATAAAAATTTCACCAAGTTTCGTTATCGTATGGGAAAGTTATGATAAAATTCGTATACGAGGGGTTAAAAGCGTCAACGATGAAGTTTATGACTGTTCGGTTGATAACAAAGCAAACCAAGGACTTAACAAAGTGGGTATAAGTCTTGAAGCCCTTATAAGTAAATTTGAAGGGCTCATAATGGAAGAAATAAAGGTGGAATGACCTTTCGAAGGACCAAGAGCCAAGATGCAATAACTAAAAAGTTTTTAACCTGACAGTAGGACTCAGGCGGGCCGCGTAAGACTTAACAGAAACTTACGCGGGCCGCGTGCGATCCCCAGATACAGAAAAATACAGGCAGCAGCCTGTTCAGCCTTGTAACCGACTTAAGGAGATATTTTCCACTTCATGGGCGACCCCTACATGCTTTTTAGACCTTAGGGACACTTGTGGGTGATCCATTATCAGTTGTAGCATGAATTGTCATGATCACAAGCCCACAAATTCACTATAAAAGGCCCCTCATGTTGCAACATTTTGATCACACCTTCCATCTGCATTTGTGGAACTTCCTGGAGCTTAAGATCTGTCCCCAAGCATCCCTGGTCGTAATTAGGCCTTTGGTAAGTATCCTTGACCTTCCTTAATTGAGTTTTACTTAGTTATTAGCTTAAAAGTCAAACCGTCGTAATTAACGTTTGACTTAGCGATTAATCATTAATGGTTCAGTGATTAACCAAATTGAAGGTAGTTATAAGTTGGTAATTATGTGGGCATAAACCCTTAAAAGGGCACCCTCTGATTCCCGTCCTAACTTAGTCATTTGTCGGGTCAAAGTTGTTTAGAAAAAGTCAACAGAAACTTAATTTGCGAATTAACATGTAATTAGCAATGTAGAAGGCATGTAACCTATTTTACCACTCATATAACTTAGTAATAAATGTAAGAACATGTCTAAAAATGTTCGACCCGGCAATTTCCTGTTTAGACCCGGTTCGGAACCGAAAGTCGCAAAAAGTTAGACTTTTTCTTTGAATTCAGTTTTGACCCGATTTAGATGGGTTTAGAAATGCCTTAGGGCTTCCTTAGGACAAGGTTACATATTAGTCTAACCCTCTGTGGTTGGTTCATTGATTGACCGTTTCGTTTACATGTTTCCGTTAATTGCCAAATGTTGACCATAATGCCCTTTTAACCATAAAACGAGAATTTTGGAAATGTGAAAGGACAATAATCTTTATTACTGATTTATAAACATATCCCTAAATTTTCACATCAGTTTGAGGTCTAGATTAGGAGTTATGCTCAATGACGTAATTAGAACGCTTTTTAGTAATTAAGCGGCGTCATTAGCATAAAGCCTATCTAAACCCAATTTTTGACACCAAACCTTTTTAGTAATTAAGCGGCGTCATATATACCTCTCCAGCGATCCCTTTCTCACAATTCCTTTGGCAACCCCACTCCTGTTTTTCAGGGCCGGTTTAACCCGGCAAACTATATTCAAGAACCAGTGGGTTTTAACCCACTGGGATCGGAGGATCACTTTTCTGGCGATCACGCCATGGATATGGATGAGGACACCGACCCTATGGAGCCTGCAACCGGGACCCCCAACCATCCTATCGAGGTCTCTGATGGTTCATCCTTTCATGGATCACCCTATGGTGGTCCAGACAGTTTCCAAGCAAGGTTTAACCAGCATGAATGGTACTTCACACCTTCTCACCATTCATCACCTCACCAGCAGCAGCAGCAGGATCCCTCTGGGGATTCACGATTCGTGGCAGTCACGCCACCACCTCCACTGCCGCCAGTTCATCAAGCACCTCCAGAACCACCAAGGCGTAGGAGAACGGGCGCACGTATATCTGCGCGAGCAGGGGATTTTCACTTCAGCACCCCTCATCACTCAAGTGGCAGTCACTATCCGCCACTACATGAAGAACCACAAATGGGTGGGCCTTCAAACCCAGTACCAGAGGTGAGTTCTGCACCAGTTGCACCACAGCCACCACCGATGGGTTTTGATAACCCGATTCCTGCATACGCCGGTTCAATGGCGTACAACCCGTTTGAGCAGCCGGCTCACACTCATTATAACTATGCTAAGGCCGACCCATACCTAGTCGCGGCAAACTACAACGCCCTTCATCCGGAAGGACCGTATGGAGCTCCTTGGGGAGTGGGATATCCAACTCATGTATTTCCTATTTCAATCAAGTCCCCGCGTGGACATTTATCTGTGTATTTAGTCCCTGCGTGGACTTGCCTTTCTAGTCCCTGCGTGGACATCTATTTTATTAATTGGTCCCTGCGTGGACATGTATTTCGGTTTAGCCCCTGCGTGGGTAAATTGTTTCTGTTAAAAGTCCCGTTTTGGGCAATGTGTAATCCTCTTTATAATTAATGGAATGTTAAGTTTATAAATTTCATTTTGCCATTATATGCATAAATAAATTACACATGAAATAAATAAATCAAAATCATTCCTTTTAAAAATAATCTGCCTATTATATAATAAATGAGAATCTTAAAGGTATGACCTAGCCTGCATGTCATTATAAGACTTGGCCAAGATGGTAAGACCTGTTTAAAAGATTCGGTTTCCTGTTAACATCTGAAAACATGTTAACGCTCCTGGCAGACGTGATTCGTTAAAATCACACACGTCATTTTATATTAGGATTCTTCAAAAGATTCCTATCCTAACCTGATGATCTATAAATCATGGGTTTAAATCATCAAGTAAGATGATCATATATTAAACATCCATTGGTGATGTAGTGCCTACGGGCCATACTCATTGTCATATAAGACAAAAGACAGTAGTATTCTATGACTCCCTGTCAAGAAAAGGTAAGGAACTATGTTCAAACCTTCATGTATTGATTCTCTGAAATCATGGCTTATAATTTAGGATGTCCCTGTGACTAGGCCTTTAGTGCAACTAATAAAACAGTTATTTGTTTTATAATTATGATAAATTATAATAAAAATCCTAAATAAATATGATTAACCAATTAACCCAATATGGTCTGTGTTTACCATGGTTAATGAATTGCCATAAAAGACAATTCCGTAATAAACCATTGTCAATATCTTATGTAACAGTTCAAGATACAATGGCTGACTCGAACGAGATCAACAGTCACCCATGAGGGAATCAGGATGATGCCCGAATTAATATAGCGGGTGTTGAACTGCAAGCATTGATAGATAATGCGGTTACAAAGGAAATAGAGCGGCAGTATCAGGAATATAGCGGGACTCGGAGTAGGACCCTATCCGCACCGCATTCCAAGCCTAAGACTCATTCTGAGGCTCATAGGAAGCCTCCCTCCAAGAAGGAAGAACCAAAGAAAGTTGATGACGATCGTCAGTCCTCAAATCAACAAAGTGTTCCATCTCAAAAGATCGTATTGAATCAAGGACCCCGTGTTAATGCTTGCTCCTACAAGTACTTTGTTTCATGCAAGCCCCGGGATTTCACTGGGGAGAAAGGAGCTATAGACTGCATGACATGGTTGGATGAGATGGACACCGTGGTTGATATCAGCGGGTGCGCTGAGAAGGATGTGGTAAAGTTTGTGTCTCAATCGTTCAAAGGTGAGGCCTTAGCCTGGTGGAGATCGTTGATTCAAGCTACTGGGAAGATTCCACTGTATAATATGACATGGGAACAATTTGTTACCCTCATCAGGGAGAATTACTGTCCTCAGCATGAGGTAGAAAAGATTGAGTCAGATTTTCTGTCATTGGTAATGAAAAATCTGGATTGCCAAGCTTACCTTACGAGCTTTAATACAATGTCAAGGTTGGTCCCTTATCTGGTGACTCCGGAACCTAAAAGAATAGCTCGTTTCATTGGGGGTTTAGCCCCAGAGATTAAGGCAAGTGTAAAAGCCTCTCGGCCAGCTACATTTAGGTCTGCAGCTGATATATCCTTGTCCCTCACACTGGACGCGGTCAGGCAGAGATCGCTGAGGAACACGAATGCCGAGAAACGGAAGCGTGAAGACGACAATTCACGACGGTCAGATAAGAAGCACAGGGGAAACAATGACCACAAGAAGGGGTCTGGTTCTAAGAAGGATGGGCATCAATCTGGAGATAAGCCCAAGTGTAAGATTTGTCAGAAGCACCACTTTGGTAGGTGCAGACTTGACACAAAATCCCAATCTCAGCCGAGGCCTTGTGGGATTTGCAAATCTTCGGAACATAAGACCCTAGAGTGCAAGAAACTAAAGGACGCAACGTGTTACAGTTGCAACGAAAAAGGGCACATTAAGACAAATTGCCCAAAATATGCAAAGAAAGCTGATGAAGGAAAGAAGACCAATGCTAGGGTCTTCAGGATGGATGCAAAGGAAGCTGTACAGGACGACAATGTGATCACAGGTACCTTCCTTATAAATGATGTTTATGCAAGAGTGTTATTTGATTCAGGAGCTGATAAATCATTTGTAGATAATAAGTTTTGTAAGTTACTGAATTTACCTGTTAAAACCCTAAGTGTGAAGTATGAGGTGGAATTAGCAGATGGCACCTTAGAAACCGCCTCAACCATATTAGATGGATGTTTCATATCCATTAAGAACCACTCTTTTCCTTTGTCCCTACTTCCTTTGAAATTAGCCGGTTTCGACATAGTTCTGGGTATGGACTGGTTATCTCATAACCAGGCCCAGATTGTCTGCAATAAGAAGCAAGTAGTGATCAAGACTCCGTCTGGTGAGTCACTTACCATTCAGGGAGATACCCAGTATGGACTGCCTGAGCAAGTGACTATGCTCAAGGCCTCTAGGTCTTTGAAGAAGGGTTGTGTCATCTACATGGCACAAGTGACTATTGATGAGCCGAAACCCAAGATTGAGGATATCCCCGTCATTTCTGAATACCCTGAAGTTTTTCCAGAAGAACTACCTGGTTTACCACCAGATAGGCAAGTGGAATTCAAAATTGACATTATCCCTGGAGCAGCACCAGTAGCAAGGGCGCCTTATAGGTTAGCACCAACAGAGATGAAGGAATTGAGAACGCAACTAGACGAATTGCTAGCCAAAGGTTTCATCAGACCTAGTTCGTCTCCTTGGGGAGCACCAATCTTATTTGTCAAGAAGAAGGATGGGTCGATGCATCTGTGCATCGATTACCGTGAACTTAATAAGGTCACTATCAAGAATAGGTATCCATTGCCCAGGATCGACGATCTGTTCGATCAGCTTCAAGGGGCAAGTTACTTCTCTAAGAGTGACTTAAGGTCAGGCTATCACCAACTGAAGGTTAGAGATGAAGACGTACACAAGACTGCATTTAGGACTCGTTACGGCCACTACGAGTTCCTAGTGATGCCTTTTGGGCTCACTAATGCACCAGCGGCATTCATGGATCTCATGAACCGTTTCTGCAAACCATACTTGGACAAATTTGTTATCGTCTTCATTGACGACATTCTGATTTATTCAAAGAATCTGGCCGACCATGAGAAACATCTTCGAGGTATTCTTTCACTACTTCAGCAGGAGAAGCTCTACGCCAAATTCTCTAGGTGTGAATTTTGGCTTCGTGAAGTCCAATTTCTTGGACACGTGGTTAGCGAACGCGGAATCCAAGTAGATCCTGCTAAGGTTGAAGCTGTCATGAATTGGCAAGAGCCAAAGACGCCCACAGAGATTCGCAGTTTCTTGGGATTGGCAGGATATTACAGGCGTTTTATTGAAAAATTTTCAAGGATTGTTGCACCCCTAACTTCCTTGACTAGGAAAAAGATTAAGTTCGACTGGGGACCGAAGCAACAAGAAGCCTTTGATATCCTTAAGTAGAAGCAAAGCAGTGCACCTGTATTGACATTGCCTGATGGAATATAAGAGTTTGTGGTATATTGTGACGCATCACACACCGGGATGGGGTGTGTGCTTATGCAGAAAGGCAAAGTCATTGCCTATGCTTCACGTCAGTTAAAGGTGCATGAAAAGAATTACACCACCCATGACTTGGAGTTGGGTGCCGTTGTATTTGCACTAAAACTGTGGAGACACTACTTGTATGGAACTAAGTGTGTGATCTATTCTGATCACAAGAGCCTCCAGCACCTGTTTAACCAAAAGGATTTGAACATGAGGCAACGACGTTGGATGGAAACCTTAAATGATTATGACTGTGAGATAAGATACCATCCTAGCAAGGCGAATGTAGTCGCCGATGCCTTGAGTCGAAAGGAAAGGGTGAAACCCATCCGAATCAATGCCAAGAGCTTTGAAATAAAGAATAGTTTGAATGAAAGGTTGTTAGCTGCGCAGAAGGAAGCTGTGCTGGAAGCTAACTATCCTAATGAAAAGCTAGGAGTAACTGAAGAACAATTATCCTATGGCAAGGACGGAATTCTAAGGTTAAATGGACAAATATGGGTTCCAGTTTATGGAGGACTACGAGATGTTATCCTCCAGGAAGCCCACAGTTCCAAATACTCCGTTCATCCTGGAGCTGATAAAATGTACCAGGATCTGAAAGCAAATTTTTGGTGGATAGGCTTGAAGAAGTCTATAGTTACCTATGTAGCCAAATGTTTGACGTGTGCGCAAGTCAAAGCTGAACATCAGAAGCCGTCAGGTTTGCTACAACAGCCTGAACTTCCCACGTGGAAGTGGGAAATGGTGACGATGGATTTCATTACCAAGTTGCCAAAGACAAGGAAATGATACGATATGGGTGATAGTGGATAGACTGACTAAGTCAGCGCATTTCCTACCCATTAAGGAGACCTATAGCTCTGACATGTTAGCCCAATTGTACGTCGATAAGATTGTATCTCTACATGGCGTACCAGTGTCTATTATCTCTGACAGAGATACTAGATACACGTCGCATTTTTGGAAGAGTTTCCAATAATCTTTGGGCACGCGCTTAAATTTTAGTACGGCTTACCATCCTCAGACGGACGGCTAGAGTGAGCGTACAATCCAAACGTTGGAAGACATGCTTCGTGCATGCGTGATTGACTTAGGTGGTAGTTGGGATAACCACCTGCCATTAATCGAGTTCTCGTATAAAAATAGCTACCATTCGAGCATTAAAGCTGCGCCTTTCGAGGCCTTGTACGGTAGAAAGTGCAGAACGCCCGTTTGTTGGGCGGAAGTTGGAGATGTCCAACTGTCAGGACCGGAGATAGTCTTTGAAACGATGGACAAGATTGTCCAGATTCGTGACCGCCTGAAAGCTGCCAGGGATAGGCAGAAAAGCTACGCAGATCTAAAGCGTAAACCTCTGAAATTCGAGGTAGGTGATAAGTATCACCCTGGAAGGGAGTGATGCGATTTGGTAAGAAAGGTAAGTTAAGCCCGAGATACATAGGACCATTCGAGGTCATCGAATGTATCGGATCAGTTGCTTATAAGTTAAAATTACCTGAAGAGCTCAGTGGTATTCACAATGTATTCCACATCTGCAATCTGAAGAAGTGTTTCGCTGATGAATCACTGGTCATACCACATACAGATGTGCACATAGTAGAGAGCTTGAAATTTGTTGAAAAACCTGTGTCGATCGAAGATCGACAGGTTAAGAAGCTTCGAAGGAAGCATGTGCCAATAGTAAAGGTTAAATGGGATGCCCGTAGAGGTCCCGAGTACACGTGGGAGGTAGAGTCCACAATGAAAGAAAAGTACCCTTAATTGTTTCAGTAAATCTCGAGGTCGAGATTTCTTTTAAGGGGGTGAGGATGTAACACCTTGAAAATTCACGTCCTATAATGTATTGACACGTGTCATAAGCTTGAACGTGTGAAAGAATACTCTAGAAGGACTAAAGTTGACAAACAAGAAAAGTGTGTGAATATAAGGGTTCAAAATGTCAACAATGGATAAATATACTTTACAATAACCCTACACGATGTTTATACCCTTAAACGAATGAATCATGGATCATACAAAGCTAATTATGAAGGAAAGTGAGAGATTACAAACTACAGGGTTTAAATGTGTCAACATGTTTAAAGTATACCTCTGAGAGACCTTTTAGCAAACCCGAAGCTTTGTAACGATTAATTATACTCACTAGTATACATGATAAAAATTTCACCAAGTTTCGTTATCGTATGGGAAAGTTATGATAAAATTCGTATACGAGGGGTTAAAAGCGTCAACGATGAAGTTTATGACTTTTCGGTTGATAACAAAGCAAACCAAGGCCTTAACAAAGTGGGTATAAGTCTTGAAGCCCTTATAACTAAATTTGAAGGGCTCATAATGCAAGAAATAAAGGTGGAATGACCTTTCAAAGGACCAAGAGCCAAGATGCAATAACTAAAAAGGTTTTAACCTGACAGCAGGACTCAGGCGGGCCGCGTAAGACTTAACAGAAACTTACGCGGGCCGCGTGCGATCCCCAGATACAGAAAAATACAGGCAGCAGCCTGTTCATCCTTGTAACCGACTTAAGGAGATATTTTCCACTTCATGGGCGACCCCTACATGCTTTTTAGACCTTAGGGACACTTGTGGGTGATCCATTATCAGTTGTAGCATGAATTGTCATGATCACAAGCCCACAAATTCACTATAAAAGGCCCCTCATGTTGCAACATTTTGATCACACCTTCCATCTGCATTTGTGGAACTTCCTGGAGCTTAAGATCTGTCCCCAAGCATCCCTGGTCGTAATTAGGCCTTTGGTAAGTATCCTTGACCTTCCTTAATTGAGTTTTACTTAGTTATTAGCTTAAAAGTCAAACCGTCGTAATTAACGTTTGACTTAGCGATTAATCATTAATGGTTCAGTGATTAACCAAATTGAAGGTAGTTATAAGTTGGTAATTATGTGGGCATTAAACCCTTAAAAGGGCACCCTCTGATTCCCGTCCTAACTTAGTCATTTGTCGGGTCAAAGTTGTTTAGAAAAAGTCAACAGAAACTTAATTTGCGAATTAACATGTAATTAGCAATGTAGAAGGCATGTAACCTATTTTACCACTCATATAACTTAGTAATAAGTGTAAGAACATGTCTAAACATGTTCGACCCGACAATTTCCTGTTTAGACCCGGTTCGGAACCGAAAGTCGCAAAAACTTTGACTTTTTCTTTGAATTCAGTTCTGACCTGAATTAGATGGGTTTAGAAATGCCTTAGGGCTTCCTTAGGACAAGGCTACATATTAGTCTAACCCTCTGTGGTTGGTTCATTGATTGACCGTTTCGTTTACACGTTTCCGTTAATTGCCAAATGTTGACCATAATGCCCTTTTAACCATAAAACGAGAATTTTGGAAATGTGAAAGGACAATAATCTTTATTACTAATTTATAAACATATCCCTAAATTTTCACATCAGTTTGAGGTCTAGATTAGGAGTTATGCTCAATGACGTAATTAGAACGCTTTTTAGTAATTAAGCGGCGTCATTAGCATAAAGCCTATCTAAACCCAATTTTTGACACCAAACCTTTTACCCACTAATGTAATATAATATTTTGGGATTTTTAAAGATTTTTAATTATTTTTAACCAGCTCATAACCTAAGGTTATGGCCTTGATTCGGTAAATACCGATCATACCCTTTTTGGTTATGAAATGAGTTCTACATAGTATTTTGACACCAATCCAATTGCTACTGATTTTATATAATAAATGAAGTATTTTGAACTTTATAACCTGATCAGAAAACTCAGATTTCCTGTATAACCCGGAAATCGCTTAAAATGGCTTTTTAAGCGTATTAAACACATAGTTTATGTTTAAAACCATTTTGTCATAAAAGACTTATTACCAACTGATATGGCCTATTAAAACAAGTTATTCTACTGATGTATTTGGACCCAAATCTCAGAATTTCAGTTAATCTCTTTTATAACCTTTAAAATGACCAAAATACCCCTACGGGGCTTAAATTGAGATTAAACTCGTTTTGGGCATAATGGAAGGTATCCTACCGATATCACAACATATTTAAAGAATATTGACTTAGGAAACCTGTAAATGACTCTCATGGTTACCCGTTACGCCTCTTGCGCGTTCGGTTCGGTTTATGTAACTAGTTTGCATAAATTAGCCGAAACGGGTCGAACCTTTTCATTTTTATCTCAAAATCCAGAATGTGTTTAGTTTACCCATATTATACAAGTCTCCAAACTTGTCGGGTCTAAATCACATTCTATTCCGGTCTTCGCTTAATCACGCGTTCGAACCGTATCTTCCTTTAAAACTAACCGGTCTAAGCTTAAGCTTAACTAAAGACCGTTAGGATTCTAATAGGTTATTATAAACCTTTGTTCCAGAATAGGAGACCCGGTAAAAGCTACCCGCACTTGCTATTTGTGATTTATACTTGCAAAGGTAAATACTTTTAACTTATTTTCCCTATACGGGCTTGGGGTATGGTATATAAAATACCGCTTGGTCGGGCATTGAATCTTTAATCGAATAGAGGTTAAATCATTGATATGCTTCGTTTTGAAATGTTTTGTTTGCTTAAAGCCTTTGGGGGGTTAATGACCATGTCCCGGATATCCTTGGCATCATTTTACGAAATGGCCACGACCTAAGCACGGGGTGTAGGCGTACACCCGTCAGTGCCTAAATAAATAATGTGGTGTGTCTATTGATCTTTAACCCGGTCTACGGATCGGGCTACTGAACGCATAAGAAACATGTAATTCTTTTACAAGATTATATTCAAATAATTATCCCAAGTTATAAAAAGTTTGTGCCACGTGCATTCAAATCAATTTTATTAAACTTTTAAAAATGAGTCAGTTGATTGTATTTACCAGTGTAAACTGACGTATTTTCTCAAAAAAAGGTTAAGTGCAGGTACTACTCGTAATAGGCTGGCTTTCTCCTAGCGTCCACAATAAGTCTCGGAAGCTTGGATGTCAAAACTGTTGAACAATGTTTCCATTTTATTTTGATCCACCTGTGGATTACTTTCAACTGTTTGTGATACTTGATATTACAATTTATTAAAGTTGAAATATATCTATCTTTTGCTTCCGCTGTGCATATTAAATATTGTGTTGTTTGACTGTAATGTGACCAACCACGTCACGATACTCCCCCCACCGGTGCCACCGGTAATACGTGGAAATATCGGGGTGTGACAGGTTGGTATCAGAGCTAACATTAAGTATATTAAACACTACCCTTTTTGTGTTTAATCTCAATGACACAATTGCACATTCCTAAATTTTCGAGTCTAGACAAAGAACATAGGAATAATCCAAATTTTGTTTTTAATTTTAACTTTGTCCTTTATATTTCTTGTTGTATCTTTTATTTGTGTTGACAGGATTAACAATGCCGCCAAGATTTAGAAGAGGAGGACGAGGCAAGGGGCCAATCACCGCCCCCAACAATCACGAAGCCGGGCCTTCGCACCGGCGAGCTCCTTCTACTACTGCAAGTGCCGATCCGCAAGGAGCCTGGAGGACCTACACAGAGCCCGCTAGACGGTCTGTCTCGCACAGCTCAACGCCTCCTTACCGCAATTCCTTTGGGCCGCATTCGGAAAACGAGCCCGAAAACCCACAGCCTTCATATATACCTCTCCAGCGATCCCTTTCGCACAATTCCTTTGGCAACCCCACTCCTGTTTTTCAGGGCCGGTTTAACCCGGCAAACTATATTCAAGAACCAGTGGGTTTTAACCCACTGGGACCGGAGGATCACTTTTCTGGCGATCACGCCATGGATATGGATGAGGACACCGACCCTATGGAGCCTGCAACCGGGATCCCCAACCATCCTATCGAGGTCTCTGATGGTTCATCCTTTCATGGATCACCCTATGGTGGTCCAGACAGTTTCCAAGCAAGGTTTAACCAGCATGAATGGTACTTCACACCTTCTCACCATTCATCACCTCACCAGCAGCAGCAGGATCCCTCTGGGATTCACGATTCGTGGCAGTCACGCCACCACCTCCACTGCCGCCAGATCATCAAGCACCTCCAGAACCACCAAGGCCTAGGAGAACGGACGCACGTATATCTGCGCGAGCAGGGGATTTTCACTTCAGCACCTGTCACACCCCAACCGATGGCGGAATCATCGGGGCGTGGCACTGAGCGAAACAGATTGTCCAGAAGTTTCCATAACAACTATCATTACCATTCAATTAAAACAATACGTCCCATACCGTATCTCAAATAGTTAAATAATTATTACAGACAAGCATCAAGACAAGTATTCTGTTCCGACAACTCAGATTTAAACATAGCTAATTTATTTGTTGGTTTCTAAGACTCCTTCCCTAGCCTCAATTTCATCACCAGCAAGTTAAGCACAGAAACAACCTAAGCACCTGTCACATACGTTAAAATAAAGTCAATACATATAATGTAAAGGTGAGCATACAAGTTTGATAATAGCGTATAGAGTTCGAATTCGTTTATGCATAACCAGCACGTACACATAGTGAAATGAAGCACGTTAGTTATCGACATAGATCCATCGATACCAATGACTACGGGTTGACTGCCCGAGGCAGTTCGCAATACATGATTACCACCGTAATCCATGCAAGTAAAAGATCCTTAACAACCCCCGTGGAAACGGGTGCTGAGTCCAAACTATAGTACTATCGTTGCTAAGGCAGGTAGACAGCATTCCATGTGTAAACATAACAAACAAGCATTCATAAGCCACGTATAACATGCATAAATGGTTTAGCGTTAAAATAGCTTGAGTAGTGTGATAGTTGTAGTTTGAATATTCGTAACGTATGTAACACCCAAAAGTGCTAAAAGCAAAAAGGGTTCGAGTATACTCACAGCGATTATGGATTGAAGGGAGCGCTTTTCAGCGAGTACGGTTAGCCTGAATAGATTCGATAATGTAATGATAAGTGACATGGAAAACAGTACACAATGAGCGTGGGTAGGATGACTGATCGTGCGGATTGGTCTTCCGTGCGGATTGGTTATTCGTGCGGACTAGTAGTCCGTGCGAATGGTCATCCGTGCGGACAAGTTACTCGTGCGGACGAGTAATCCGTGCGGATTAGCCATTCGTCCGGACTAGTCACTCGTGCGGATAACTCACTCGTGCGGATAACTTATTCGAGTGGATTGTTTCTTCCTAAGTTATGGATGTGTTTGTGTATGATGGCTTGTGCTTTGAAGTTTTCGTTGTAGCATGTAGAAAACATTTAAGTATCTCTACCCTTCAAGCCGGTCGCGCGGACAACGATCCGTCCGAATGGCAGTCCGTGCGGACAACGTCTCTAAGGCAGGGTCACTTAGGGAGTTGGTGTAATTCATCCGGATGGTAATCCGTGCGGACAGTGGTAATCCGTCCGGATAGTTTGTTCGTGCGGACAAAGGCAATCCGTCCGGATAGTCTGTCAGTGCGGACAACTTGTCCGTGCGGATGAACATTGTTTGAATTTGTTTAAGGTCTTAGTATCTCATGATCCGAAGAGTAATCCATTCAGAGGTCCTCCGTCCGGATTGTTCATTCGTCGATACTCAAACCTCGTTCTGAATGTGGGTCCCAAGTGTAGCTCGTCCGGGTGACAACCCGTCCGGATCGTCTGTCCGTGCGGGCAGCTTGTTCGTGCGGACAGCTTGTCCGTGCGGACAACTTACTCATGCGGACAACTTCCTCGTCCTGGTTGTTCCGTCCGGCTACCCTTGGTCGCCTTTGTCGTCTATCGAGACGTTCTGATTACGTGTCAACCATTTGGAATCGCATCCTTACCCGCATGACCAAGCCGGCCAGGAATCACCCTAACTCGGCCTGTCGGCGGTTTAGAACGGTCATCCCGGTCTAACCCGAAATCAGGTGTCTTGCGGGTAGAATCCAGATCTAGGACTAGTGCATCACTATCATTAAGTAGGAGACTAGAATGGATCCGATTCCTACCGCTTTTTGAGGGTAAAAGAAGGAGAAAACTTGTTTATTTCTTTCAACCCTTTTATCCTTTAGAGAAGTTTAGATTTGGGTGAAGTTGTTGTGAAATCTTGTGGAAATCGTTCAGATCTGAGTTATTCTTGGTGGAATGAGGTCACACTTGAAGTTCATGAGAACTTCATGATGACGTCACCCTAGAATACCTCAAATCTTGATGATTTCATGGTTAAAAGTTGAGATTTGAAAGATAGAAAGGTGTAGATGTGTGTATAGATCAAGAATGTACAAGATTTAGAGCAAGATCTTACCTGGATTGAGAGAAATCGGAGAAAAGGTGAAGAGAGTGCGCTGGTCGGACGTCACTTGCCAAAAGTGGAAAGTTTGGAGAGTGACTCGGGTATTTATAGGATGCTAAAAGGGGAAAGGGTGATCCGTGCGGATTGCAGGTCACCTGGGTGGGTTATCCGTGCGGACTGGTCATCCGTGCGGACTGGCAATCCGTGCGGACTGGCAATCCGTGCGGACTGGCAATCCGTGCGGACTGGCAATCCGTGCGGACTGGCAATCCGTGCGGATGGACCATCCGTCCGGATGTCGACTGAATGGTGCGTTCGGGTGCGATGACGCTTCGGTTTCGATTAGTCAAATTACCTTTAGTCCCAACTACTTCGTATATAACATGGTTCGACTCGGAATTCGGGTTCGGGTTCGTTTACATTCGAGTTAGACTTCGAGTTCGATTGAGTTCGCTTGATTATTACAACAAGACATAAATAAACATGCACAGGTAACACGTAAGGCACACACACACGTATAGATGACAAGTAAAATACATAGCTTGAGTTACGATTTGATGTCGATTCGATTAGTATAGCTTGACTATTAGTCGATTAACTTTATCGCATTGTTACTTCCTACGATTCGCAGTCGCGAGTCAATTGATTAACGATTGACACGATTCGATTATTGTCATTAACAACACTTACTCCACATAATATAAATAAAATAAAAACATTTCTACGTGTCAAGTTGCGCGAAATCGGTCGTTGACTTTGACCTTGACTTTGACTTTCACTTACGAAAACACGGGGTGTTACAGCCTCCCCTTGTTTAGGGAATTTCGTCCCGAAATTAAGCTGAAAGCTGTAACTAACCGTGAATCGTGTGAGAAGTTTTCGTTTAGACCGATTTTGACTCGTGTAACGTGCGGAATCCGTACACGAACAAGACCGAACACACGAACAGTAATTATAACTGTGATTCTTATTGATTAACTTGGAATCGTACAAAACACTAGAATCACAAAGCCACTTTCTCTATCTAGACCTTCTCTCTCTAGTTTCACTCTTTAAACAACTGCGGGTACTTAGCCTTCATGTCGCTTTCGAGTTCCCAAGTGAACTCCGCGCCGCGTTTGCCTTCCCATCGGACCTTCACAATAGGAATGCGTGAGCGCCTGAGCTGCTTGGTTTGGCGATCCATGATTTCGACAAGCTTTTCCACGAAGTGTAATGTTTCGTTCACTTGTAGATCGTCTAGAGAGACATGTAAATCGTGGTCGGCGATGCACTTTCGGAGGTTTGACACGTGAAAAGTCGGGTGGACATTGCTAAGTTCCTCCGGTAATTCGAGTCTGTAGGCGACTTTTCCGATCCTTTCCAGAATCTTAAAAGGTCCAACATATCGAGGCGCGAGTTTCCCTTTCTTGCCGAATCGGACTACACCCTTCCAAGGTGATACCTTTAGGAGTACGTAGTCACCAACGCAAAATTCACGGGGCTTGCGCTTTTTATCGGCGTAAACTTTCTGTCGATCCCGAGCTTTCGCTAGGTTGTCTCGAATTTGGAAAATTTTGTCTGTCGTTTCTTGTAGTAGCTCCGGACCGGTTAATTGCGAGTGACCGATCTCGTGCCACACAATAGGCGATCGACATCTTCTTCCGTATAAGGCCTCGAAAGGTGCCATCTGGATGCTAGCCTGGTAGCTGTTATTATACGAGAATTCGACCAACGGCAGGTGTTTATCCCAATTACCACCGAAGTCTAGAACACACGAACGGAGCATGTCTTCAAGGGTACGAATCGTTCTTTCAGTCTGACCGTTGGTTTGTGGGTGGAAAGCGGTACTTAGATTAAGCGTCGTTCCGAGTGCCGTTTGAAACGTTTCCCACAATCGTGAAGTAAACCGAGCATCACGATCAGAAATGATATCACGAGGCGTCCCATGTCTACAAATGATCTCGTCGGTGTAGATTCGGGCTAATCGTTCCACCTTGTAGTCTTCTCGTATTGGCAGAAAGTGAGCTGATTTGGTCAAACGGTCAACAACAACCCAAATGCTGTCGTGACCTGATGACGTGGTTGGAAGCTTGGTTACGAAATCCATAGCTATACTCTCCCACTTCCACATGGGAATTGGTGGTTGTTCGAGTAAGCCAGAGGGTCTTTGATGTTCAGCCTTGATTCTAGCACAGGTTAGGCATTTTCCAACGTAGAGAGCGATATCCCGTTTCATACCCGGCCACCAGTACCTGTAGCGAAGATCCTGATACATTTTGTCGGCACCGGGATGGATAGAGTATCGGGATTTGTGGGCTTCGTCCATGATAATCTGTCGCAAATTGGTTCGCTTGGGAATCCAAATTCGGTCTAAGAAGTGGAATATCCCATTTGATTTGCTCACAAGCTGGGCTCCATCGTGGTAGATTCTTTCTTTCTTTCTTCAAAGTGCGGTCGTTGAAACACGCATGCTGGGCGTCGCGGATGAGAGTTTCGAGGTTGTGCTGGGCTTGAACATTACGAGTGCTAAGCAGATAGCTCAGTCTGCTAAGTGCGTCGGTAACAACATTTGCCTTGCCTGGGTGATAATGAATCTCACAGTCGTAATCGTTGAGAAGTTCTACCCATCGGCGTTGACGCATATTAAGTTCCTTCTGATTAAAGATATGTTGTAGGCTCCTATGATCGGTGAAGATCGTACACTTAGTACCATACAGGTAG
Source organism: Helianthus tuberosus (assembly GCA_030545235.1). Lineage (NCBI taxonomy): Eukaryota > Viridiplantae > Streptophyta > Magnoliopsida > Asterales > Asteraceae > Helianthus > Helianthus tuberosus. Next base: position 32,920,318 of record CM060424.1, on the reverse strand, counting down.
TGTCGCCAAATCTTTAATGCAAAGACAACCGCGCCTAGCTTGAGATCATGGGTTGTATAGTTCTTCTCGTGGATTTTGAGCTGACGAGATGCGTAAGCTATGACCTTGTCTCGTTGCATAAGAACACACCCGAGGCCAAGGTTGGAAGCATCACAGTAGACAATGAAATCATTGTTTCCGTCGGGTAATGTGAGAACAGGAGCATTGCAGAGCATGTGCTTGAGGGTTCGAAAGGCAGACTCTTGTTTGGTTCCCCAGACAAAAGGCTGGTCCTTATGCGTGAGAGAGGTAAGTGGTACAATCTTCGAGAATCCTTCGATAAATCGTCGATAATAGCCCGCCAGCCCGAGAAAGGAGCGGACTTCAGACGGGTTCTTAGGCGTAACCCAGCTCTTAACAGCTTCAATCTTCGCAGGATCGACATGAATACCCTGACTATTTACAATGTGACCCAGAAACTGAACCTCCCCCAACCAAAATTCGCACTTGGAGAATTTGGCGTAGAGTTGGTTCCCCTGGAGTAACTCGAGAACCAAACGTAGATGTTGCGCGTGTTCGGCTCTCGACTTGGAATAGATCAAGACATTGTCGATGAACACGATGACGAAACGGTCGAGATATGGTTTACACACGCGATTCATCAGATCCATGAAAACCGCTGGTGCGTTTGTTAGGCCAAACGGCATGACAACGAATTCATAATGGCCGTATCGAGTACGAAATGCGGTTTTGGGTATATCCTCCTCTTGTATACGCAGCTGATGGTAACCTGAGCGTAGATCGATCTTCGAAAAACACGTAGCACCTTGTAGCTGATCAAACAAATCGTCGATTCTAGGCAGAGGATAGCGGTTCTTGATAGTCAACTTATTCAATTCCCGGTAGTCGATGCACATCCGGAACGACCCATCCTTCTTTTTGACGAAGAGGACCGGCGCGCCCCAGGGAGAGGTGCTCGGGCGAATGAAGCCTTTTTCAAGCAATTCCTGGAGTTGGGTTGAGAGTTCGCGCATTTCGGACGGCGCGAGTCGATAAGGAGCTTTGGCGATAGGATTAGCTCCTGGAATGAGGTCGATACGAAAGTCGATATCACGACTTGGCGGTAGTCCGGGAAGATCCTCTGGAAAGACATTAGGAAACTCTCGAACCACAGGTACGTCTTTCACTTCCTTCTTCTCTTTCTTTTCCTTCTCTGCTGCTACAATGTTAGCCAAGAAAGCCCTGTATTCCTTGCGGAGATACTTGCTAGCTTGGAGGCATGACATAAGTTTGAGACCCTTCGAAGTAGTATCACCATAAACGCGCAATGAAACACCGTTTGCGAGCGAAAAACGAATCATCTTATCGAAGCACACAACTTCGGCATGGTTTTCTCGAAGAAAGTCCATGCCTACTATGACGTCAACGCTTCCGAGTTGCATCGGAATGAGATCAATTGGGAAAATGTGATAGTTGAGCTCAAGAGTACAATCACGGATAACGGAATTGACAGCGACGGTTCTTTCGGTAGCGACTTCAACATCAAATGCAGAGGAGAGTTGAGAACGTTTACGACTAAGGAGTTTCTCAAATTCGAGCGACACAAAGCAATTATCGGCTCCAGTATCAAACAAACATGAAGCATAAATACCATTCACAAGGAACGTACCATTGACCACGTTGTTATCGGCCTGGGCTTGACGCACGTTGAGATTGAAAGTTCTGGCGCGTGCGGCCTGTTGTTGTTGCTGCTGCTGTTGTTGCTGCTGTGGCTGCTGTTGTTGCGGTTCTTGCTTCACTACCCTGTTCGGGCACATGTTGGCGAAATGATTCAGGTCGCCACATGAGAAGCAGGCTCTGGCTTTGACCGCGGGTGCCGAAGGAGCTTGTTGACCCTGTGGGGCAGTGAGTAGAGCTTGATTGGCAGGAGGTTGACGAATACGGCAGTTGGCAGTAAAGTGGCCGTATACGTTGCAGTGAGCACAAAAGCGGCATTGAATAGCTGTCGGGTGATGGTAGGTGCAAGTAGGGCAGAGCGGATGTGGTCCAGTGTATGCACGTTTTGCAGGCGGTGCATTGGCCACAGGCGCCGCTACTTGACGCTGTTAGGCTGGTACAGCTTGAATTGGTGCAGCAGTAATCGCACAGTTCTTGTTGGTGGAGCTGTTCTTTCTCTTGTTCTTTCTCTTGTTGCTTGACGAGGTGGGTTCAGCAGTTGGTGCGGTAGCGGTAGCTTGATGCAGATGCTTGGAGGTCTTATCCCATACCCCAGCCTTAACCCTTTTGTCATTGATTTCAGCGGCTAGCAGATAGGTTTCCTCGATCGTGGTAGTCTTAGCCGCTTGCACGAAATCAGCAACGCAGTCGGGCAAAGCTCGGATGTACTTCTTGATGGTCATCTCTGGAGTCTTGACCTGGTCGGGACAGATAATGCTGAGCTGCTTGAAACGAGAAGTGAGACCAGCATTGTCTCCATCCTTCTGATGTATATGCCAAAATTCATCTTCAAGCTTTTGACGTTCGTGAGGAGGGCAGAATTCCTCTAGCATGACTTCCTTGAGCTCATCCCATGACAGACCGTAGGCTGCATCATTCCCTCGCTTGTTCCTCTCGGCCGTCCACCAGTCTAGAGCACGGGACTGGAAGACGCCGGTAGCGTTCAGAGTTCGAAGGTCATCAGGGCAACCACTTTGTCGCAGAGTAACCTCGATAGAATCAAACCAGTGGAATAGTGCAGTAGGACCTCCTTCGCCAGTGAATTCTTTTGGCCCACACGACTTAAATTGTTTGAAACTAAAAGGTCTCGTGACAGCTTTAGGACCTTCAGTCCTCGATTCCTCGGATGATTTGCTGGCGTTCTCGTAGACATCACTCACGGCCTTAGCTACACTTTTCGCGATGATGGAAGCAAGGCGTTTGTCCCTCTTTTCCTGACGAGAGAGTGCCTGACGGGATCCAGACGACATTGTCTGCAATAGACATCGCCATGGAACTCAACACATTGTATTCGAATCTCACCTCACACGTCTTACTACTTACTAAAGCTCAGTAACACGTACATTCACGTAATAGCGTAACACACAGTGCATAGTCACATAGGCATGTAGAGCACATAATCATATAGTCACAAAATCTCTGAACACGTAAAACACAATAGCAAGAACACACATACCTTAGTCACTAGAGGCATTCAGAAAACAGAAACCTATCATTCAAAGTCGGCGAGGGTTCGAATATAGTATGGTGCTAGCGATTTGTTAATGATGTGTTGTGTGTTGTGTGAAAGCAAAAGGCATTAGATTGAAACCAGTAGTTCCTCAAAACGCTAACAAATAAGCATAAAACACGTAATTCACATAAAATCGACGAATCGTCAGAGTCAATAGTCTTGGCTCAAAGCTTGAAACACATAAAATCAAGAATAGAGTGTCTGCGGCTAGTAGACTTCGACTAACCAAGGTGGTTCAATGATTCACAGGGGGTCTGTTATGCACCTTCAACCTTCAGGATCGTGCCTTGGCCTCGATTCTTGGGCGTTTGGCGTTAATCCCGTTAGTTTTATGGAGTCTACAGATCGTCTGTTGAGACCTTGGTGGAAGTTTTGTAAAATACGCGGAACAAGTTATCAAGGTTAGGGTTTCACCCCTGGCTTAACAACTTCGTCCCTAAAATGGAGGAGATTATTCATCAAAATGTGGATTTCACTCCTAATTTGGCATAATTCTCCTCGTTTGTAGTTAAAATTGCAAGTTGATTAAGCGACTTTAGCCGAGAGTTTGCGGTTTTCACACCTATTCTCGGCCTCCGTGCTTGCTCATAATTGAAATATCGTGTGCAATGATAGAAAAGAGCGAGTGATAGTGGCGAGTTTATGCATACACGCGAGTTGGTCTGGTGGTTCTTAACTATAGTCTAGGTCTCTAAGACATTGACCCGGACTAGGTCAAGTCTTGCCTAATTCCCTATAGTTACAGCTCTGATACCAATCTGTCACACCCCAACCGATGGCGGAATCATCGGGGCGTGGCACTGAGCGAAACAGATTGTCCAGAAGTTTCCATAACAACTATCATTACCATTCAATTAAAACAATACGTCCCATACCGTATCTCAAATAGTTAAATAATTATTACAGACAAGCATCAAGACAAGTATTCTGTTCCGACAACTCAGATTTAAACATAGCTAATTTATTTGTTGGTTTCTAGGACTCCTTCCCTAGCCTCAATTTCATCACCAGCAAGTTAAGCACAGAAACAACCTAAGCACCTGTCACATACGTTAAAATAAAGTCAATACATATAATGTAAAGGTGAGCATACAAGTTTGATAATAGCGTATAGAGTTCAAATTCGTTTACGCATAACCAGCACGTACACATAGTGAAATGAAGCACGTTAGTTATCGACATAGATCCATCGATACCAATGACTGCGGGTTGACTGCCCGAGGCAGTTCGCAATACATGATTACCACCGTAATCCATGCAAGTAAAAGATCCTTAACAACCCCCGTGGAAACGGGTGCTGAGTCCAAACTAAAGTACTATCGTTGCTAAGGCAGGTAGACAGCATTCCATGTGTAAACATAACAAACAAGCATTCATAAGCCACGTATAACATGCATAAATGGTTTAGCGTTAAAATAGCTTGAGTAGTGTGATAGTTGTAGTTTGAATATTCGTAACGTATGTAACACCCAAAAGTGCTAAAAGCAAAAAGGGTTCGAGTATACTCACAGCGATTATGGATTGAAGGGAGTGCTTTTCAGCGAGTACGGTTAGCCTGAATAGATTCGATAACGTAATGATAAGTGACATGGAAAACAGTACAGAATGAGCGTGGGTAGGATGACTGATCGTGCGGATTGGTCTTCCGTGCGGATTGGTTATTCGTGCGGACTAGTAGTCCGTGCGAATGGTCATCCGTGCGGACAAGTTACTCGTGCGGACGAGTAATCCGTGCGGATTAGCCATTCGTCCGGACTAGTCACTCGTGCGGATAACTCACTCGTGCGGATAACTTATTCGAGTGGATTGTTTCTTCCTAAGTTATGGATGTGTTTGTGTATGATGGCTTGTGCTTTGAAGTTTTCGTTGTAGCATTTAGAAAACATTTAAGTATCTCTACCCTTCAAGCCGGTCGCGCGGACAACGATCCGTCCGAATGGCAGTCCGTGCGGACAACGTCTCTAAGGCAGGGTCACTTGGGGAGTTGGTGTAATTCATCCGGATGGTAATCCGTGCGGACAGTGGTAATCCGTCCGGATAGTTTGTTCGTGCGAACAAAGGCAATCCGTCCGGATAGTCTGTCCGTGCGGACAACTTGTCCGTGCGGATGAACATTGTTTGAATTTGTTTAAGGTCTTAGTATCTCATGATCCGAAGAGTAATCCATTCAGAGGTCGTCCGTCCGGATTGTTCATTCGTCGATACTCAAACCTCGTTCTGAATGTGGGTCCCAAGTGTAGCTCGTCCGGGTGACAACCCGTCCGGATCGTCTGTCCGTGCGGGCAGCTTGTTCGTGCGGACAGCTTGTCCGTGCGGACAACTTACTCGTGCGGACAACTTCCTCGTCCTGGTTGTTCCGTCCGGCTACCCTTGGTCGCCTTTGTCGCCTATCGAGACGTTCTGATTACGTGTCAACCATTTGGAATCGCATCCTTACCCGCATGACCAAGCCGGCCAGGAATCACCCTAACTCGGCCTGTCGGCGGTTTAGAACGGTCATCCCGGTCTAACCCGAAATCAGGTGTCTTGCGGGTAGAATCCAGATCTAGGACTAGTGCATCACTATCATTAAGTAGGAGACTAGAACGGATCCGATTCCTACCGCTTTTTGAGGGTAAAAGAAGGAGAAAACTTGTTTATTTCTTTCAACCCTTTTATCCTTTAGAGAAGTTTAGATTTGGGTGAAGTTGTTGTGAAATCTTGTGGAAATCGTTCAGATCTGAGTTATTCTTGGTGGAATGAGGTCACACTTGAAGTTCATGAGAACTTCATGATGACGTCACCCTAGAATACCTCAAATCTTGATGATTTCATGGTTAAAAGTTGAGATTTGAAAGATAGAAAGGTGTAGATGTGTGTATAGATCAAGAATGTACAAGATTTAGAGCAAGATCTTACCTGGATTGAGAGAAATCGGAGAAAAGGTGAAGAGAGTGCGCTGGTCGGACGTCACTTGCCAAAAGTGGAAAGTTTGGAGAGTGACTCGGGTATTTATAGGATGCTAAAAGGGGAAAGGGTGATCCGTGCGGATTGCAGGTCACCTGGGTGGGTTATCCGTGTGGACTGGTCATCCGTGCGGACTGGCAATCCGTGCGGATTGGCAATCCGTGCGGATTGGCAATCCGTGCGGATGGACCATCCGTCCGGATGTCGACTGAATGGTGCGTTCGGGTGCGATGACGCTTCGGTTTTGATTAGTCAAATTACCTTTAGTCCCAACTACTTCGTATATAACATGGTTCGACTCGGAATTCGGGTTCGGGTTCGTTTACATTCGAGTTAGACTTCGAGTTCGATTGAGTTCGCTTGATTATTACAACAAGACATAAATAAACATGCACAGGTAACACGTAAGGCACATACACACGTAGAGATGACAAGTAAAATACATAGCTTGAGTTACGATTTGATGTCGATTCGATTAGTATAGCTTGATTATTAGCCGATTAACTTTATCGCATTGTTACTTCCTACGATTCGCAGTCGCGAGTCGATTGATTAACGATTGACACGATTCGATTATTGTCATTAACAACACTTACTCCACATAATATAAATAAAATAAAAACATTTCTACGAGTCAAGTTGCGCGAAATCGGTCGTTGACTTTGACCTTGACTTTTACTTTCACTTACGAAAACACGGGGTGTTACAGCACCCCTCATCACTCAAGTGGCAGTCACTATCCACCACTACATGAAGAACCACAAATGGGTGGGCCTTCAAACCCAGTACCAGAGGTGAGTTCTGCACCAGTTGCACCACAGCCACCACCGATGGGTTTTGATAACCCGATTCCTGCATACGCCGGTTCAATGGCGTACAACCCGTTTGAGCAGCCGGCTCACACTCATTATAACTATGCTGAGGCCGACCCATACCTAGTCGCGGCAAACTACAACGCCCTTCATCCGGAAGGACCGTATGGAGCTCCTTGGGGAGTGGGATATCCAACTCATGGATATCAAGTACCTGCTCGACCACCGATTCGACAGCAGTCGCAGCCACCACGATTTTCCCCACCGGAACAGGAGGAAATCCTCCAAAGACTAAGTCGGGTGGAGCATGAGTTTCAAGAAGAACGCAGGAACAACAGGGGTTTCCTCAAAGGCCTAGCGAGCTTGTTGAAGAGGAAGAAAAAGAGGGATCATTAAATCCCTAATTGTATTGTTGTATTTCCTATTTCAATCAAGTCCCCGCGTGGACATTTATCTGTGTATTTAGTCCCTGCGTGGACTTGCCTTTCTAGTCCCTGCGTGGACATCTATTTTATTAATTGGTCCCTGCGTGGACATGTATTTCGGTTTAGCCCCTGCGTGGGTAAATTTGTTTCTGTTAAAAGTCCCGTTTAGGGCAATGTGTAATCCTCTTTATAATTAATGGAATGTTAAGTTTATAAATTTCATTTTGCCATTATATGCATAAATAAATTATACATGAAATAAATAAATCAAAATCATTCCTTTTAAAAATAATCTGCCTATTATATAATAAATGAGAATCTTAAAGGTATGACCTAGCCTGCATGTCATTATAAGACTTGGCCAAGATGGTAAGACCTGTTTAAAAGATTCGGATTCCTGTTAACATCTGAAAACATGTTAACGCTCCTGGTAGACGTGATTCGTTAAAATCACACACGTCATTTTATATTAGGATTCTTCAAAAGATTCCTATCCTAACCTGATGATCTATAAATCATGGGTTTAAATCATCAAGTAAGATGATCATATATTAAACATCCATTGGTGATGTAGTGCCTACGGGCCATACTCATTGTCATATAAGACAAAAGACAGTAGTAGTCTATGACTCCCTGTCAAGAAAAGGTAAGGAACTATGTTCAAACCTTCATGTATTGATTCTCTGAAATCATGGCTTATAATTTAGGATGTCCCTGTGACTAGGCCTTTAGTGCAACTAATAAAACAGTTATTTGTTTTATAATTATGATAAATTATAATAAAAATCCTAAATAAATATGATTAACCAATTAACCCAATATGGTTTGTGTTTACCATGGTTAATGAATTGCCATAAAAGACAATTCCGTAATAAACCATTGTCAATATCTTATGTAACAGTTCAAGATACAATGGCTGACTCGAACGAGATCAACAGTCACCCACGAGGGAATCAGGATGATGCCCGAATTAATATAGCGGGTGCTGAACTGCAAGCATTGTTAGACAATGCGGTTACAAAGGCAATAGAGCGGCAGTATCAGGAATATAGCGGGACTCGGAGTAGGACCCTATCCGCACCGCATTCCAAGCCTAAGACTCATTCTGAGGCTCATAGCAAGCCTCCCTCCAAGAGGAAGAACCAAAGAAAGTTGATGACGATCGTCAGTCCTCAAATCAACAAAGTGTTCCATCTCAAAAGATCGTATTGAATCAAGGACCCCGTGTTAATGCTTGCTCCTACAAGTACTTTGTTTCATGCAAGCCCCGGGATTTCACTGGGGAGAAAGGAGCTATAGACTGCATGACATGGTTGGATGAGATGGACACCGTGGTTGATATCAGCGGGTGCGCTGAGAAGGATGTGGTAAAGTTTGTGTCTCAATCGTTCAAAGGTGAGGCCTTAGCCTGGTGGAGATCGTTGATTCAAGCTACTGGGAAGATTCCACTGTACAATATGACATGGGAACAATTTGTTACCCTCATCAGGGAGAATTACTGTCCTCAGCATGAGGTAGAAAAGATTGAGTCAGATTTTCTGTCATTGGTAATGAAAAATCTGGATTGCCAAGCTTACCTTACGAGCTTTAATACAATGTCAAGGTTGGTCCCTTATCTGGTGACTCCGGAACCCAAAAGAATAGCTCGTTTCATTGGGGGTTTAGCCCCAGAGATTAAGGCAAGTGTAAAAGCCTCTCGGCCAGCTACATTTAGGTCTGCAGCTGATATATCCTTGTCCCTCACACTGGACGCGGTCAGGCAGAGATCGCTGAGGAACACGGATGCCGAGAAACGGAAGCGTGAAGACGACAATTCACGACGGTCAGATAAGAAGCACAGGGGAAACAATGACCACAAGAAGGGGTCTGGTTCTAAGAAGGATGGGCATCAATCTGGAGATAAGCCCAAGTGTAAGATTTGTCAGAAGCACCACTTTGGTAGGTGCAGACTTGACACAAAATCCCAATCTCAGCCGAGGCCTTGCGGGATTTGCAAATCTTCGGAACATAAGACCCTAGAGTGCAAGAAACTAAAGGACGCAACGTGTTACAGTTGCAACGAAAAAGGGCACATTAAGACAAATTGCCCAAAATATGCAAAGAAAGCTGATGAAGGAAAGAAGACCAATGCTAGGGTCTTCAGGATGGATGCAAAGGAAGCTGTACAGGACGACAATGTGATCACAGGTACCTTCCTTATAAATGATGTTTATGCGAGAGTGTTATTTGATTCAGGAGCTGATAAATCATTTGTAGATAATAAGTTTTGTAAGTTACTGAATTTACCTGTTAAAACCCTAAGTGTGAAGTATGAGGTGGAATTAGCAGATGGCACCTTAGAAACCGCCTCAACCATATTAGATGGATGTTTCATATCCATTAAGAACCACTCTTTTCCTTTGTCCCTACTTCCTTTGAAATTAGCCGGTTTCGACATAGTTCTGGGTATGGACTGGTTATCTCATAACCAGGCCCAGATTGTCTGCAATAAGAAGCAAGTAGTGATCAAGACTCCATCTGGTGAGTCACTTACCATTCAGGGAGATACCCAGTATGGACTGCCTGAGCAAGTGACTATGCTCAAGGCCTCTAGGTGTTTGAAGAAGGGTTGTGTCATCTACATGGCACAAGTGACTATTGATGAGCCGAACCCCAAGATTGAGGATATCCCCATCATTTCTGAATACCCTGAAGTTTTTCCAGAAGAACTACCTGGTTTACCACCAGATAGGCAAGTGGAATTCAAAATTGACATTATCCCTGGAGCAGCACCAGTAGCAAGGGCGCCTTATAGGTTGGCACCAACAGAGATGAAGGAATTGAGAACGCAACTAGACGAATTGCTAGCCAAAGGTTTCATCAGACCTAGTTCGTCTCCTTGGGGAGCACCAATCTTATTTGTCAAGAAGAAGGATGGGTCGATGCGTCTGTGCATCGCTTACCGTGAACTTAATAAGGTCACTATCAAGAATAGGTATCCATTGCCCAGGATCGACGATCTGTTCGATCAGCTTCAAGGGGTAAGTTACTTCTCTAAGATTGACTTAAGGTCAGGCTATCACCAACTAAAGGTTAGAGATGAAGACGTACACAAGACTGCATTTAGGACTCGTTACGGCCACTACGAGTTCCTAGTGATGCCTTTTGGGCTCACTAATGCACCAGCGGCATTCATGGATCTCATGAACCGTGTCTGCAAACCATACTTGGACAAATTTGTTATCGTCTTCATTGACGACATTCTGATTTATTCAAAGAATCTGGCCGACCATGACAAATTTGTTATCGTCTTCATTGACGACATTCATGGATCTCTAAGTGTGAATTTTGGCTTCGTGAAGTCCAATTTCTTGGACATGTGGTTAGCGAACGCGGAATCCAAGTAGATCCCGCTAAGGTTGAAGCTGTCATGAATTGGCAAGAGCCAAAGACGCCCACAGAGATTCGCAGTTTCTTGGGATTGGCAGGATATTACAGGCGTTTTATTGAAAAATTTTCAAGGATTGCTGCACCCCTAACTTCCTTGACTAGGAAAAAGATTAAGTTCAACTGGGGACCGAAGCAACAAGAAGCCTTTGATATCCTTAAGCAGAAGCTAAGCAGTGCACCTGTATTGACATTGCCTGATGGAATATAAGAGTTTGTGGTATATTGTGAAGCATCACACACCGGGATGGGGTGTGTGCTTATGCAGAAAGGCAAAGTCATTGCCTATGCTTCACGTCAGTTAAAGGTGCATGAAAAGAATTACACCACCCATGACTTGGAGTTGGGTGCCGTTGTATTTGCACTAAAACTGTGGAGACACTACTTGTATGGAACTAAGTGTGTGATCTATTCTGATCACAAGAGCCTCCAGCACCTGTTTAACCAAAAGGATTTGAACATGTGGCAACGACGTTGGATGGAAACTTTAAATGATTATGACTGTGAGATAAGATACCATCCTAGCAAGGCGAATGTAGTCGCCGATGCCTTGAGTCGAAAGGAAAGGGTGAAACCCATCCGAATCAATGCCAAGAGCATTGAAATAAAGAATAGTTTGAATGAAAGGTTGTTAGCTGCGCAGAAGGAAGCTGTGCTGGAAGCTAACTATCCTAATGAAAAGCTAGGAGTAACTGAAGAACAGTTATCCTATGGCAAGGACGGAATTCTAAGGTTAAATGGACGAATATGGGTTCCAGTTTATGGAGGACTACGAGATGTTATCCTCCAGGAAGCCCACAGTTCCAAATACTCCGTTCATCCTGGAGCTGATAAAATGTACCAGGATCTAAAAGCAAATTTTTGGTGGATAGGCTTGAAGAAGTCTATAGCTACCAATGTAGCCAAATGTTTGACGTGTGCGCAAGTCAAAGCTGAACATCAGAAGCCGTTAGGTTTGCTACAACAGCCTGAACTTCCCACGTGGAAGTGGGAAATGGTGACGATGGATTTCATCACAAAGTTGCCAAAGACAAGGAAATGATACGATATGGGTGATAGTGGATAGACTGAGTAAGTCAGCGCATTTCCTACCCATTAAGGAGACCTATAGCTCCGACATGTTAGCCCAATTGTACGTCGATAAGATTGTATCTCTACATGGCGTACCGGTGTCTATTATCTCTGACAGAGATACTAGATACACGTCGCATTTTTGGAAGAGTTTCCAACAATCTTTGGGCACGCGCTTAAATTTTAGTACGGCTTACCATCCTCAGACGGACGACCAGAGTGAGCGTACAATCCAAATGTTGGAAGACATGCTTCGTGCATGCGTGATTGACTTAGGTGGTAGTTGGGATAACCACTTGCCATTAATCGAGTTCTCGTATAACAATAGCTAACATTCGAGCATTAAAGCTGCGCCTTTCGAGGCCTTGTACGGTAGAAAGTGCAGAACGCCCGTTTGTTGGGCGGAAGTTGGAGATGTCCAACTGTCAGGACCGGAGATAGTCTTTGAAACGACGGACAAGATTGTCCAGATTCGTGACCGCCTGAAAGCTGCCAGGGATAGGCAGAAAAGCTACGCAGATCTAAAGCGTAAACCTCTGAAATTCGAGGTAGGTGATAAAGTGTTGCTTAAAGTATCACCCTGGAAGGGAGTGATGCGATTTGGTAAGAAAGGTAAGTTAAGCCCGAGATACATAGGACCATTCGAGGTCATCGAATGTGTCGGATCAGTTGCTTATAAGTTAAAATTACCTGAAGAGCTCAGTGGTATTCACAATGTATTCCACATCTGCAATCTGAAGAAGTGTTTCGCTGATGAATCACTGGTCATACCACATACAGATGTGCACATAGAAGAGAGCTTGAAATTTGTTGAAAAACCTGTGTCGATCGAAGATCGACAGGTTAAGAAGCTTCGAATGAAGCATGTGCCAATAGTAAAGGTTAAATGGGATGCCCGTAGAGGTCCCGAGTACACGTGGGAGGTAGAGTCCACAATGAAAGAAAAGTACCCTTAATTGTTTCAGTAAATCTCGAGGTCGAGATTTCTTTTAAGGGGGTGAGGATGTAACACCTCGAAAATTCACGTCCTATAATGTATTGACACGTGTCATAAGCTTGAACGTGTGAAAGAATACTCTAGAAGGACTAAAGTTGACAAACAAGAAAAGTGTGTGAATATAAGGGTTCAAAATGTCAACAATGGATAAATATACATTACAATAACCCTACACGATGTTTATATACTTAAACGAATGAATCATGGATCATACGAAGCTAATTATGAAGGAAAGTGAGAGATTACAAACTACAGGGTTTAAATGTGTCAACATGTTTAAAGTATACCTCTGAGAGACCTTTTAGCAAACCCGAAGCTTTGTAACGATTAATTATGCTCACTAGTATACATGATAAAAATTTCACCAAGTTTCGTTATCATATGAGAAAGTTATGATAAAATTCGTATACGAGGGGTTAAAAGCGTCAACGATGAAGTTTATGACTTTTCGGTTGATAACAAAGCAAACCAAGGCCTTAATAATGTGGGTATAAGTCTTGAAGCCCTTATAAGTAAATTTGAAGGGCTCATAATGCAAGAAATAAAGGTGGAATGACCTTTCGAAGGACCAAGAGCCAAGATGCAATAACTAAAAAGTTTTTAACCTGACAGCAGGACTCAGGCGGGCCGCGTAAGACTTAACAGAAACTTACGCGGGCCGCGTGCGATCCCCAGATACAGAAAAATACAGGCAGCAGCCTGTTCAGCCTTGTAACCAACTTAAGGAGATATTTTCCACTTCATGGGCGACCCCTACATGCTTTTTAGACCTTAGGGACACTTGTGGGTGATCCATTATCGGTTGTAGCATGAATTGTCATAATCACAAGCCCATAAATTCACTATAAAAGGCCCCTCATGTTGCAACATTTTGATCACACCTTCCATCTGCATTTGTGGAACTTCCTGGAGCTTAAGATCTGTCCCCAAGCATCCCTGGTCGTAATTAGGCCTTTGGTAAGTATCCTTGACCTTCCTTAATTGAGTTTTACTTAGTTATTAGCTTAAAAGTCAAACCGTCGTAATTAATGTTTGACTTAGCTATTAATCATTAATGGTTCAGTGATTAACCAAATTGAAGGTAGTTATAAGTTGGTAATTATGTGGGCATTAAACCCTTAAAAGGGCACCCTCTGATTCCCGTCCTAACTTAGTCATTTGTCGGGTCAAAGTTGTTTATAAAAAGTCAACAGAAACTTAATTTGCGAATTAACATGTAATTAGCAATGTAGAAGGCATGTAACCTATTTTACCACTCATATAACTTAGTAATAAATGTAAGAACATGTCTAAACATGTTCGACCCGACAATTTCCTGTTTAGACCCGGTTCGGAACCGAAAGTCGCAAAAACTTTGACTTTTGCTTTGACTTCAGTTCTGACCCGATTTAGATGGGTTTAGAAATTCCTTAGGGCTTCCTTAGGACCAGGCTACATATTAGTCTAACCCTCTGTGGTTGGTTCATTGATTAACCGTTTCGTTTACACGTTTCCGTTAATTGCCAAATGTTGACCATAATGCCCTTTTAACCATAAAACGAGAATTTTGGAAATGTGAAAGGACAATAATCTTTATTACTGATTTATAAACATGTCCCTAAATTTTCACATCAGTTTGAGGTCTAGATTAGGAGTTATGCTCAATGACATAATTAGAACGCTTTTTAGTAATTAAGCGGCGTCATTAGCATAAAGCCTATCTAAACCCAATTTTTGACACCAAACCTTTTACCCACTGATGTAATATAATATTTTGGGATTTTTAAAGATTTTTAATTATTTTTAAACTGCTCATAACCTAAGGTTATGGCCTTGATTCGGTAAATACCGATTATACCCTTTTTGGTTATGAAATGAGTTCTACATAGTATTTTGACACCAATCCAATTGCTACTGATTTTATATAATAAATGAAGTATTTTGAACTTTATAACCTGATCAGAAAACTCAGATTTCCTGTATAACCCGGAAATCGCTTAAAATGGCTTTTTAAGCGTATTAAACACATAGTTTATGTTTAAAACCATTTTGTCATAAAAGACTTATTACCAACTGATATGGCCTATTAAAACAAGTTATTCTACTGATGTATTCGGACCCGAATCTCAGAATTTCAGTTAATCTCTTTTATAACCTTTAAAATGACCAAAATACCCCTACGGGGCTTAAATTGAGATTAAACTCGTTTTGGGCATAATGGAAGGTATCCTACTGATATCACAACATATTTAAAGAATATTGATTTAGGAAACCTGTAAATGACTCTCATGGTTACCTGTTACGCCTCTTGCGCGTTCGGTTCGGTTTATGTAACTAGTTTGCATAAATTAGCCGAAACGGGTCGAACCTTATCATTTTTATCTCAAAATCCAGAATGTGTTTAGTTTACCCATATTATACAAGTCTCCAAACTTGTCGGGTCTAAATCACATTCTATTCCGGTCTTCGCTTAATCACGCGTTCGAACCGTATCTTCCTTTAAAACTAACCGGTCTAAGCTTAAGCTTAACTAAAGATCGTTAGGATTCTAATAGGTTATTATAAACCTTTGTTCCAGAATAGGAGACCCGGTAAAAGCTACCCGCATTTGCTATTTGTGATTTATACTTGCAAAGGTAAATACTTTTAACTTATTTTCCCTATACGGGCTTGGGGTATGGTATATAAAATGCCGCTTGGTCGGGCATTGAATCTTTAATCGAATAGAGGTTAAATCATTGATATGCTTCGTTTTGAAATGTTTTGTTTGCTTAAAGCCTTTGGGGGGTTAATGACCATGTCCCGGATATCCTTGGCATCATTTTACGAAATGGCCACGACCTAAGCACGGGGTGTAGGCGTACACCCGTCAGTGCCTAAATAAATAATGTGGTGTGTCTATTGATCTTTAACCCGGTCTACGGATCGGGCTACTGAACGCATAAGAAACATGTAATTCTTTTACAAGATTATATTCAAATAATTATCCCAAGTTATAAAAAGTTTGTGCCACGTGCATTCAAATCAATTTTATTAAACTTGTAAAAATGAGTCAGTTGATTGTATTTACCAGTGTAAACTGACGTATTTTCTCAAAAAAAGGTTAAGTGCATGTACTACTCGTAATAGGCTGGCTTTCTTCTAGCGTCCACAATAAGTCTCGCAAGCTTGGATGTCAAAACTGTTGAACAATGTTTCCATTTTATTTTGATCCACCTGTGGATTACTTTCAACTGTTTGTGATACTTGATATTACAATTTATTAAAGTTGAAATATATCTATCTTTTGCTTCCGCTGTGCATATTAAATATTGTGTTGTTTGACTGTAATGTTACCAACCACGTCACGATACTCCCCCCACCGGGCCCACCGGTAATACGTGGAAATATCGTGGTGTGACACAAACCCCCAGCCATAGATCTAAACCACGATCCGTGTGCACTCACGTCGGATCAAGAAGCTTAACGGAAGGAAATGTAACCGCTTACGGGGTTAGCATCTTCCGTCAACATTTCATCAACGGGTTTTCCCGCCCAAAACTCTCGGCTATAAATATGAGGACAATCTAGGTACAAAATTCAAGTTACACACACTTCGTCAATACTTCTTCTTCATAAACACCTACTTATTCTCACACCAGAGTCGGGTCAAGGAGAGAACCCCCTTCTCCCCTTGACGAGGCTAATGGTGCTTTGTTTTGCAGAGTTATCGGAGAAGAAGATCAGTCAGAGTCGAATCAAACGAGAGAGAACAACCCCCCTTTTTATGCAGATCCAAACCCCCTAGATAATTCGATTGCGGTCAATTATCTAGTGTTTCTTCATTGGCGCCCACCGATTTCTCTGTTTTTTCAGTTTTGTCTCGTTTCGATTCAGTTTCCCTCACTCTCTGTTTTCACATGGAAGAAAATTCATCATCTCACCCATCAGGTCCTCGATCTGAGTTTGAGGGTTCTACAACCCAAAATACCCAGATCGACGGAGTCATGGGAATCAACAAAAGTAACAGTCATCCAGACGGAAAGGATCTCTCAGATCAACTCATAGAGAAAGCTCCAGAATACTGGTTTGGCAGATGCCAGGTTGCTTTAAACCAAATTTTCACACAGATTCACAGATCTGAGTCCCCAAACACCAGATCTAATACTCTGCAAAGAAGTAGTGGTACGACTGACACTGTAGTATTGGACCCACATATACCTTATCAGTGGGACATCCAATCCAGCAGTTATGCCAAGCTAATTCTCGAACCAGAAGGTACCAATGGCCAGACAGCCAAATCAAAACAAATAAACATGGTACAAGGAGGCCCTTCACGAAGGTCAAACAAACGACACCATGATCAGCATTGGCGGGAATAGCAAGTCGTGTTTCCTGTCGTTCCTGGAGGCCCCCAGGAAGAGCGACCAATAATTATTACTGGTATCTTCGGCCATTATCGAACGGACTATATGTTTATAGATCCAGGAAGCTCGATGGATATCATATACGAGCAGTGCTTCAAACAACTTGATCCAGAAGACAAAGCATGGCTGGAGCCAGTCGATTTTCCTCTCAC
The DNA here is from genome assembly GCA_030545235.1 of Helianthus tuberosus. Taxonomy (NCBI): domain Eukaryota; kingdom Viridiplantae; phylum Streptophyta; class Magnoliopsida; order Asterales; family Asteraceae; genus Helianthus; species Helianthus tuberosus. The sequence goes on along the minus strand of CM060424.1, from coordinate 32,902,896 downwards.
CGGATTTTGTAATGAAGCTGTATTCCCGTTAGGGCAAATAGCGTTTCCTGTGACTCTATCTGACGGCGAGCATTCGCGCACAGTCACAGTAAATTTCATGGTCATGCCAGCAACATCACGCCATGATGTATTGCTCGGAAGAAGGTCACAGAGAGAATTCAGCATGATCACATCTATCCCACATGCTGCATGTGGATTTCCAACAGAAACTGGAGTTGCAATCCTATACTCAAGTAAAGAGGTCATGTATGTGGACGACGAGCCACCAACAAAAGTGGCCAAACCCTCAACATCAAATGAGCCGGAGAAGTGGGTACTGAACGATGAATACCCAGAACAGACCATTCTGTTAGGGCACACCGTTTCCCCCACAACACGAATACAATTAAAAGAATTGCTGACCAACAACAAAGACATATTCGCCTGGTGCCCAGCAGACATGACTGGGGTCCCGCGCGATATAGCACAACATTGTCTGAACATCCGACCCTCAGCAGAACCTGTCGCACAGGGGAGGCGCAGCTTCAGCGATGAGAAAGCAAAAGCCATGGACGAACAAGTGACAGGGCTACTTAATGCTGGAATCTTGCGCGAGCTCCAATACCATACATGGGTTGCCAACCTAGTAATGGTCCAAAAACACAGTGGCGGATGGAGAATGTGTGTCGACTTCAAAGATCTGAATAAAGCATGCCCAAAAGATTGCTACGCGCTGCCAGAGATAGACAAAAAAGTTGACTCTCTAGCATCATTTCAATGGAAGTGCTTTCTGGACTGTTATAAAGGCTATCATCAGGTCCAGATGAAAGAAGAAGACGAAGATAAGACCGCATTCCGCACAGACAAGGGCATCTTCTGTTACACAAAAATGCCCTTTGGCTTACGCAACGCAGGCGCAACGTACCAGGGCCTAATGGATACAGTCTTCAGAGGCGATATCGGCAAGACAGTCGAAGTATACATGGATGACCTCGTCATCATGAGCCACGAAGAAGATATAATGCTCGCAAATATCCAGCGCACGTTCGATTCTTTGCGCAGCGTAAATTTAAAGCTCAACCCAACGATTCGGAATGGAAGAAGGGAAGTTTGTGGGTTTCATAGTAACAAGGGATGGTTTTAAAGTAAATCCGGAGAAAGTGCAAGCTATCTAGTTAATGCCATCACCTGCAACAATAAAAGAAATGCAAAGACTTGACGGACGTCTAGCAGCCCTAAACAGATTCTTGGCGAATCATGCAGCAAAATCCTATCCATTCATTAGCACACTACGAAATTGCGCCAAGAAAACCCACTTCCAGCAGCCTTCAAGCAAATGAAAGAATGTTTAATTCAGTTACCAACACTGACAGCGCCACGAGAAAAGGAACCACTGATCCTATATTTATCCGCTGCAGAAGTAGCAGTAGGCGCAATCTTAATGGTGGAGCGCGAAAACATTCAGACTCCAATATACTATATAAGCAAGATGCTCACTGGCCCAGAGACGCGCTACTCAATGATAGAAAAACTGGTCTTAGCGCTAGTACATGCGTCAAGGCGCCTACGTCGGTATTTCTCTGGCCATGTCATCACAGTTCTCACTAATTACCACTTAGGTCAAATCCTATCCAAACCCGACGTTGCGGGAAGATTGGCCAAGTGGGCTATTGAGCTGGGAGGATACAATATCCTGTACAGACCGCGACCAGCGATCAAGGGGCAAGTCCTAGCAGATTTTGCCACAGAGGTTCCCATCGATAAAATCCAAGAATGCGAGGCAATCCAGAACCATGTCCCTGTTTTCGATGATAGGGTCTGGACTCTGCACACAGATGGAGCTTCCAATGACGACGGAGCAGGCGCTGGTCTCCGATTGGTCAGCCCAGACGATCATGAGCTTACATACGCCATACGCCTGGATTTCTGAAGCACGAACAACGAAGCAGATACGAAGCGTTCCTAGCAGGCCTTCGCTTGGCACTCAAAATGGGGGTAAGAAACCTCGAAGCTAACGTTGATTCAAAGTTAGTGGCTGAACAAGTTAATGGGCATTACTATGCAAGAGGAGAGGCTATGGTGTTGTATTTAGAACAAGCACGACTGTTGATCAGCCAATTCCAAACGTTCAAAGTCAACCATATAAACAGGAGTGAAAACAAACACGCGGATGCGCTGAGCAAGTTGGCTGCCACCAGCTTCAAACACTTAGCAAAACAGGTGCGCATCGAGGTATTGTCCAATCCTTCTGTCCCTCTCAAACAAGTAAATGTTATAGAAATCGGCAGTCCGTCCTGGATGTCTCCGATCATCTTATACTTACAACACGGGAAACTCCCGGAGGGAAAAGCAGAAGCTATAAAGATTCAGAACAAGGCAATAAACTATCAAATGGCGGATGGGATTCTATACCGGAAGTCATTCATGGGACCGCTACTGCGATGTGTCGACAAAACAGACGCACAGTACTTGGTCAGGGAAATTCACGAAGGTTTATGTGGAATACACGCCGGACCGCGCATGGTAGTGGCAAAAATAATGAGCGCATGCTACTATTGGCCAGGAATGCACGTAGACGCAGTAGAGCTACTACGGAAATGCGCAGCGTGTCAGCGCCACGCGCCAAAAACGCTCCGACCGAAAAATCCGCTCATCCCAGTTACGTCCGCTAGGCCTTTCCAACAATGGGGCATTGATCTTGTTGGCCCATTTCCTGACACGCCTGGCGCAGTAAAATTCATAATCGTAGCAGTCGACTATTTCACAAAATGGGTTGAAGCCAAGGCGTTATCCTCAACAACAGCAATGGTAATTCGCAAATTTATATGGGAACATATTTGCAGATTCGGATTACTATTGCGCATCATCTCCGACAACGGCACTAACTTTGCCTCAGAAGATCTCCAGAAATGGTTCAAGGAAATGAAGATTGAACACAACTTTGCCTCTGTGGCGCACCCACAGGAAAACGGCCAAGTCGAAAGCATCAACAAACAGATAGTCGACGGCATTAAGGCGCGACTGGGCACAGCGCGCAGAGGGTGGGTTGACGAACTCCCCAGCATCTTATGGGCCCACCGTACAATGCCAAAGACTAGCACGGGAGAAACTCCATTCAGCCTGGTCTATGGGTCTGAAGCAGTAATCCCAGCCGAAGTTGGCCTACCATCACCGCGCATGATCGCCATGGAAAAACAAAACAATGAGCAAGAATGAAGATTGGATTTAGACCTTCTTGAAGAAAGGCGCGAGAACGCCGCCATCGCAGAGGCAAGGTACAAATCCAAACTCGAAAAATATTACAACGCGCGCGTACGCGTGTGTACCTTTGTTCCTGGTGATTTCGTCTTGCGCGACAATGAAACGTCCAACGCAGAAAAACCAGGCAAATTAGCGCCAAAATGGGAAGGACCATACATCATCAATAAGGTCCTGGGCAAAGGGGCATATACCCTGAAAAGAATTGACGGGACTCTTGTTCCCCGCACCTGGAACGTGCAGCAGCTGCGCAAGTGTTACATATAAGCCAAATCATTCCCAAAATGAACATATACAGGCAATGTATTTCTTATTACATTTGTATTATTAGCCTCGCGCTTTATTAATGCAGACATCATCCTCATACATGTTACTGTTTGTTACAAATTGCATGTAATTCTTTTGGTTCACGCGAAAACAATATGGTAAACATTGTACACGTCTTGAACAGTCTGAAAAAAGCGCAACACAAGCGCATATGTTAGACAAACGTTCACACATGAGCACAATACCATTTCTCATTCGCTCTACCTGTTCAAAGCAATTAAACACATGCAACATATTGTAATCCAAACACACAAAACAACCAAAGTTTACAAGAACAACAGTACATCAAAAAAAATATATATATTATCAAGTGTAGCATAAACACTTCATAACAAAGATCATGGAAATGATCTTCAAAAAATTTTCCAGTACCAAGATCAGCATATTTACAAGAGAAAAAAAAGGGGAAACATTGCTTCTAAATTAAACCTAACCAGCAGCAGGGCCATCATCAACAGTTGACACCTGATTAAACCGGCGATTCTTCCGACGTTGATACACCAACTGGCATCCTCCTTTCCGAATCATCGGAAAACGGGCCATCAAATCATCAGCAGCTAGCACAGCGACACCACCATCAATGACACCTTTTTGCTGGGAAGCTTCACAGTCAGAACCAGCAACCGCCGGAGAAAGAGGGTCGGACGGATCCTTTGCTCCAACGGCTACTAAGGGCGGTGAACTAGAAAGAAGCACAAGGCCCTCAGCGGCCTCATAAACTCTAAGAATATCCAACAGACGACGAGTACGGAAAGGACGCTTCATTTTCTTTTTGCCAAAATAAACAAGAGGTGCAAAGAATCCATCAAATGTATATATAGGTGAGTTAACTCCGGGAAAGGGGAAAGGCATGATCACCTGTCAGATGTCTTTTCCAAACGGCGCAACAGGAACAAGTGTCATATCCTCATAAATGAGGCCTGACAAGCGCCACTACGTATCCCAAGGTAAGAAGGAAAAATATCACAAATACCAATTTTTTATTACAAACTGACGTCACCACACGTCAGGTCATGATTACAAAAGGGTAAAAAATCACAAATTCCCCTAAAAAAGTTTTTTAAGCAAAATTAAATCTTCTCAGAGAAGAATCCCTATTTTCGCGCCAAAAAGCATTTCCTTCTTATAAGTCCAGTGCTCCACTTATTTGCATAAGTACAACACTAGACTGGGGGGACTTGAAGGGGTAAGTTCCCAAAAACCTCATAGTAAGTGCTCGGGATCATACCACAACCTCGCCTTTCAGCCTTTTTACCTTGCGCGGCCGCGCATTGATCTTACAAAAGAAAGGCTTAAGAAACAGGCAACAGTCAACACTTGCGCGCCAAAAGGAAATCATAAATCCTTGCGCTTTCTTCATAAACAAAGGATGAAAATCCTAAGTTAAACATTTCCGCTTAATAACCAGACTTGGACATTATATACCCAACTGGTTCCACACGATAAAAGAGTCGCACAGGATTATGGCAATAAACTTATGGAAGGACTCAATCGTGCACCACTAAACGGTTACAACCGTCTGGACACGTGTCATCACCTCAAGCATCCTTGAAATCACGGTGATAGCATGTAATTGGAGAAAAACCTCCACTTGATCACTTTCCACGTGGCAAATCCCCAGCCATAGATCTAAACCACGATCCGTGTGCACTCACGTCGGATCAAGAAGCTTAACGGAAGTCGGAGTCGGGTCAAGGAGAGAACCCCCTTCTCCCCTTGACGAGGCTAACGGTGCTTTGTTTTGCAGAGTTATCGGAGAAGAAGATCAGTCAGAGTCGAATCAAACGAGAGAGAACAACCCCCTTTTTATGCAGATCCAAACCCCCTAGATAATTCGATTCCGGTCAATTATCTAGTGTTTCTTCAGTTTCGTTCTAAATTTTGAGAGTTAACGCACCGCACCGCAACGTGCGTGTGAGGTTCAACATTTTTTCGTATATTTTTTTTTTCAGTTTGACTGGCCCGGCGTGTCACATCTATTTTTCTACGTTTGACAAGTTTGTCCAACATGCGGGTCCTGGATGGACTTAGTTAATTTTTTCTATATTTTACATTTCGGTTTAATTTCTCAGCAACGAACGTGCGTGATTCAAAGATTTTACGTCTGCTTTTCGGTGTTGGTGATCGCTGACAATGGTATAATATTGCTACTACTTAACACAGTTTTATGACAACCGCTGCAACGCAGGGGCTTAATACTAATAGTGGTTTGGCCATGACCACACCATTAGGGTAGTGGTTTTAAATGATAGATTAGAAGTGGGTGACATAACGCTAATGTGGAGTGTCGGTGACTATGAGGGTCATAACCACACCCTATAGCATAAAGACATATGCTTAAATTTTCCTTGTTAAGTGTGATTGTAGTCTAGATCCTTTGTTATCCGGATAACTAAGGTTTACCATGAAAGAGTTTGTAGTCTAGTGGTATCAAAGAGTGTGGTAAATGTGGTTCTTCACAAGTGGTTAATATCGGTATTCGTTTTATTGTTTTTGAAAAAAAAAATACAAGGATTCTAACCCCTATTTATAGTAAAATAAACCTTGTCAAACAAGTCTTCTAACCCTACTAAAATAAATAAGTAAACAAATAATATATAAACCTTTAACTTTCGTGATTCACACATTTAACCCTTTCAATTAGCATTGTGCAACAGTTCAGGACTGGAACCGTTTAATGCTAAATATAAGAACCGGGGAACCAAACCGGAACCGTCAGATTCGAACCGTATTGTTGTATTTCGGGTCCGGTTCCGGATCTTATATTTAGCATTAAAGGTTCCTGGTTCGGTTCCGGTTATAATCGACGGTTCCGTTTTAAGAACCGCTAGAACCGGTTTGGGTTTAAACTTTAAGTAATATATTAAAAAACCCTATTAATTTATTTAAAATTTAAATATTATATTTAAAAAATGTTTCAAGTATTAAAGAATATAAAAATAGTTTTAACATAATGTTTGAATGAAGTTTTTGTGATGGTTTACTAAAATATTTTTAGTTAACTTATGTTTTTTACATTGTATTCTTTCGTTTCATGGTTTAAAACATTTTATTGCTTCTATTTTTACTTTGATTGGTTTGAATTTTGGATGTTGCAACTTTTATTGGTATGTTTTAAACAGTTTATTGTTTTTATTTTGTTGTTAGTTTTAGGATTTGATTAACAACCGTTTCGGGCAAGAACACTTTACACGAGAACCGTTTAACCAGGTTCCGAACCGAACCAAAACCGTTAGAATACGGTTCGGTTTCGGCTCTTATATTTAGCATTAAACGGTTTCGGTTTGGTTTAGTTCGGTCCGGTTCTAAACCGTTGCACGTCCCTATTATTAGCTACAATGAATTTTAAATTCACATAGGTGAGTGACAATCCAATCATTAAATTCAAATGTCTTGGTTGTTTTGTTTTGTTTTGTTTTCTTTAGTTGTGCACACCACCATCTTTTTTTTCTCAATTTTTTTTTCTGTACTAATTTATCCATTTTAATAATATTATATGTGAGGTTCGCATTTTTTCTTGGAATCCGGTTGCTATATGGTTTTAACTACGTGAAGTCAATGGTTTGTGGTCTAAAATTTAAAATATAGGAAAAAGGGTATTTTAGTCAATCCAACCCTTTCTGCTTGCTTTTCAAAACCCAGTAACTTCAAAACCCACCATTTTCAAAACCCACCATCTTCAACCATTTTTTCACTTTCTATCTCAATAATCACTACATTATAGTGCGATTTTCATCACCAATCAATGATTCAAACACCCGATCAACATGTTCTTCAGCTTTTTTTGAAGAAAACCCAGTTTAATTTCATACAAAATCTCGTTTTTTCGGTGATTTTGAAGATAATCACTCGATCCGTTCGATTCGAGCGCTGATAAGTGTTTCAATCATTCAAAATTCGTCAATTGTTGAAGAAATCACTTCGATCCATGTAAGAAATTCTTTAATTTCATTTTTACGATCTGAGTTTTTGATTTAGTCATTGCGTTTTACGATCTTGGCGGGGGTCCGGGGGCAGCGCCCCTGAAAAACGCATCAGAAAAATTAATTTTCTGTAAATTGCCTCTGGAAACTGCATTCGTAAACTGCATTGGTTCAGACAGTTCACAGCACAGACAATTCACAGCACAGACAAAACTATTGTCATGGTTCAATGCATTTTAGAGAGAACATTTTCTTTGTTGTTTTTAGGCAATTGCTTTTTAGAACTAAAACATTTTTATGTGTTTTCTGGCCATTGCGTTTTAGAAAAACACATTCTTGAAGTGTTTTTGGTGCATTGCGTTTTAGGTAAAACACTTTTTTATGTGTTTTCAGTCCATTGCGTTTTACAGAGAACACTTTCTTTTGTTTTTCAGACAATTGCGTTTTAGAATGAGTCATTTTTAAATGTTTTCTGGCCATTGCGTTTTACAAATAAGACATTTCTTTGTGTTTTTTGTGCATTGCGTTTTAGGTAAAACACTTTTTTATGTGTTTTCAGTCCATTGCGTTTTAGAAAACAGACATTTTAAGTGTTTTCTGCCATTGCGTTTTAGAAATAAGACATTTGTTTGTGTTTTTGGTGCATTGCGTTTTAGGTAAAACACATTTTTATGTGTTTTTAGTCCATTGCATTTTAGAAAGTACATTTTCTTTTGAGTTTTTAGGCTATTGCGTTTTAGAAATAAGACATTTCTTTGTGTTTTCTGGCCATTGCGTTTTACAAATAAGACATTTCTTTGTGTTTTTTGTGCATTGCGTTTTAGAAAAATGTCATTTTTTAGATATTTTTTCATTGCGTTTTACGTAACTGGGGTTTTTCTATTACGTTTTACGCAACTGGGTTTTTAATTTTTTTTTTTTTTGAAAATATAGCAATATTATACTCGTTTTAAAGATAAAAAAACGCTTGTTTTTTTGGTACAATTTTTATAAAAAAATAATGTCGTATGAAAGAGTTATTAACGTTTAAAAAATGGGGGGAAATTGGAGGAGAGAGAAATTATTGCCTTGGATTGACTAGAATGCCCTAAACAAACTCACACGCCTCTTTTCTTCCCTTCAATTTCCATCATTTAATTTTAGCCCTTGATTAACTAAATGGATGGTCAAGATCACTTCCTAGCCTTCTTAGCCAAATAAAATTTCTATTGTATCTCTACCTAACAGGTTAATTCTCTTTCTTTTTCTCTGTCTCTTGTTCACACCACCACCCACCCTGCCACCGCCACAGCCTTCCGCCACCACCACCACCACAGCCTACCGCCACCTCCACGCCTGCCACCACACACAATCTAAAACCCCTAAAAATCCTCAAACCATCACCAAATAACACATTTATCTCTCACTCTCTCCTCTCTCTTCTCTATCTCAGCATTCACCCACCACCACTACCACCCCGCCACCATCTATGACCACCACCTACACGTGCGACAATGGTGGTAGACCGTCGGTCTTGTGCAGCGCCACCTGCCCCCTTTACTTTATATCGCACCCCTCAACAACACACTTTGTGTTTCCCGGCAACCTGATACGACGGCGGAAGCAGGTGCCGTAGTGCCTTTCAAGTTCCGATCTGCTTTGTGGTTGTAGATCGGAGATGTTTGGGCTCGATTCCAAATGACAAGATCAGGGACGAGGGTTTAACGCCCATGGATGTTTGGGCTCGGTTCCAAGTGACCCGATCAACCGGGTTTCGTTCTTAGGTTGAATATGGTGGCTCAATTAGTAACCCCTTTTCTCGTGCCTACTGTCTTGTAACATGTGTTGAATATGGTGCTAGATAGGAGAGGTTATAGGGAGGCACACATTCAGTTGGGGGTGGGTGTTTTAACATAATTTTAAAATTTAAAATAGGTAAGGGTACTTTAGTAATTGCACAAGCATTGAGTCTCAACGTGGTCAGATTTAACCAGGGCTAAAGGACATAACTTACAAGGGTTTGCAAACATTAAGTACGTTTCTTGTATATTTTGAAAACAAAAGACATAATTTGCAATTTGGTATAAACATAAAAGAGTTTTTGTAATTTACTCTTTTGTTTTACATACTTGTATGTAAGGAGGTGTTTTTCATGTATATGCGAATCGTCTTTATTTGTTCAAACTATCAGTAAGGTTAATACCTTTATGTCTTTTCTATATGTCATTAATTGATCAATACAAACTTCAAATAATAATAAAATCTAGCATCCATCATCTGCTTACTTTATATACCTTTAGGTTTCTAAAATCCAAGCTTTTGAAAAATCACTATACAATATTAGCTTGTTGCTCGCTTACCTGCGATATTTATGTAAAATACACTTATTTTTAATGAAAGAGATAAAAAATAATGAAACTTTTATCTTTTAAATATTAGCTAGAAAACATGTCGTCAAAGCAATTTATTTCTTGAAAATTAGAGAAAACAACAATACATAAAAAGCCATAGTTCTTAGTAGCTTGAAATCACAAAGCAAAAAAGAACAATCTATTCTGTTAATGGACTCATTTGAAAGACACAAACTAGATTCCTTCGACTCAAATCCATTCACCCACAAATAACTTGTCACAGTCGAGATTCGGGTTGATGGAGTTGAAGAATTTGGTGCCCAACTTGAACTTTTGAGCGATGTCAAAACAAGTATCTCCACTTTTCACACCGACAACAGACGTGCAGGCACGCCAAAAACGTGTTGGAAAAACTGAGAAAATTAAGATCAAAATATATATCAAGTAAGATAATGAACCTAAACATTATTTCAAATGTGGTTTAAAAGTCTTTTTCACTTTAAGATGAATTATGTATGATTTTATAGTGTAGGATTTACCGGATGAATTAGTTCTGCTTTCGGTTGTTGACATGATACCGGCAAGAACAAGCACAAAAAGCAAGCATACAAATGTTTTGTTGATCTTAGCCATTATAGATGTTTGTAGACGGTGTTGTCTATGGATCGATGTTTGAAAATATTTTGCATTTGTTGTGCTAAATGTTATCCTCTTTTATAGATGTCATAGCCTATTGTAAAACCAACACATGAGCCAAAAGAACAATGGTGATTACATATTGGTTACGATCTCACCAAAGATATGCAAAAACAAGCATTGATAGTATCATAGATATCATCAAATAAAAAAAGGCAAGTTGCAGAAATATAAAGAAACGTTTCAGAAGGGTGTAGGGGGCATGGGTTAGATCATCAATCGTCATGGATTGCTACATCATCCCCTTGATTCATCGATCTTAGTTGGTATGGATTAAACCATGACAATCATAAGCCTTCTTTCATTTTTCAACAATTCCTTTTCATTTTCACAAAAATCTAACTTATAATAAAAGACTTCAAATAATACCACATGATATTCTCTCTTTTAACCTCATAAATTTTATTTATATTTGTTTAATAAATTTCTTTTAATATTAATATTAATTAAAAACCAATATATAGATATCACTTATTTTTATCCTTATCTTTATCTAAAATTAATAAATAACTTCAACTTTGCAATTTAGATCATTTTTTTTGTTTTACTTTTAACCCAAAGTTTTTCATCGTTTGCAATTTATTCTCAACTCTTTTTTATTTTCAATTTTGGGCCATCATACTTTTCATCTTTCCGAAGTTTTTCGTTTCGTTCTAAATTTTGTGAGTTAACGCACCGCAACGTGCGTGTGAGGTTCAACATTTTTTCGTATATCTTTCTGAAGTTTTTCGTTTCGTTCTAAATTTTGTGAGTTAACGCACTTCAACGTGCGTGTGAGGTTCAACATTTTTTCGTATATTTTTTTTTCAGTTTGACTGGCCCGTCGTGTCACATCTATTTTTCTACGTTTGACAAGTTTGTCCAACATGCGGGTCCTGGATGGACTTAGTTATTTTTTTCTATATTTTACATTTCGGTTTAATTTCTCAGCAACGAACGTGCGTGATTCAAAGATTTTACGTCTGCTTTTCGCTCGACGTTATTTTTTCCCGTTTTTATTTATTTTGTTTTTACGAGCTTTTCCGGTGTTAGTGATCGCTGACAATGGTATAATATTGCTACTACTTAACACAGTTTTATGACAACCGCTGCAACGCAGGGGCTTAATACTAATAGTGGTTTGGCCATGACCACACCATTAGGGTAGTGGTTTTAAATGATAGATTAGAAGTGGGTGACATAACGCTAATGTGGAGTGTCGGTGACTATGAGGGTCATAACCACACCCTATAGCATAAAGACATATGCTTAAATTTTCCTTGTTAAGTGTGGTTGTAGTCTAGATCCTTTGTTATCCGGATAACTAAGGTTTACCATGAAAGAGTTTGTAGTCTAGTTGTATCAAAGAGTGTGGTAAATGTGGTTCTTCACAAGTGGTTAATATCGGTATTCGTTTTATTGTTTTTGAAAAAAAAATACAATGATTCTAACCCCTATTTATAGTAAAATAAACCTTGTCAAACAAGTCTTCTAACCCTACTAAAATAAATAAGTAAACAAATAATATATAAACCTTTTAACTTTCGTGATTCACACATTTAACCCTTTCAATTAGCATTGTGCAACAGTTCAGGACTGGAACCGTTTAATGCTAAATATAAGAACCGGGGAATCAAACCGGAACCGTCAGATTCGAACCGTATTGTTGTATTTCGGGTCCGGTTCCGGATCTTATACTTAGCCTTAAAGGTTCCTGGTTCGGTTCTGGTTATAATCGACGGTTCCGTTTAAAGAACCGCTAGAACCGGTTTGGGTTTAAACTTTAAGTAATATATTAAAAAACCCTATTAATTTATTTAAAATTTAAATATTATATTTAAAAAATATTTCAAGTATTAAAGAATATAAAAATAGTTTTAACATAATGTTTGAATGAAGTTTTTGTGATGGTTTACTAAAAGATTTTTAGTTAACTTATGTTTTTTACATTGTATTCTTTCGTTTCATGGTTTAAAACATTTTATTGCTTCTATTTTTACTTTGATTGGTTTGAATTTTGGATGTTGCAACTTTTATTTGTATGTTTTAAACAGTTTATTGTTTTTATTTTGTTGTTAGTTTTAGGATTTGATTAACAACCGTTTCGGGCAAGAACCGTTTACACGAGAACCGTTTACACGAGAACCGTTTAACCAGGTTCCGAACCAAAACCGTTAGAATACGGTTCGGTTTCGGCTCTTATATTTAGCATTAAACGGTTTCGGTTTGGTTTAGTTCGGTCCGGTTCTAAACCGTTGCACATCCCTATTATTAGCTACAATGAATTTTAAATTCACATAGGTGAGTGACAATCCAATCATTAAATTCAAATGTCTTGGTTGTTTTGTTTTGTTTTCTTTAGTTGTGCACACCACCATCTTTTTTTTCTCAATTTTTTTTTTCTGTAATAATTTATCCATTTTAATAATATTATATGTGAGGTTCGCATTTTTTCTTGGAATCCGGTTGCTATATGGTTTTAACTACGTGAAGTCAATGGTTTGTGGTCTAAAATTTTGGTATCAATGCTATTTATTTTAAATGTCGTTTAGTCAAAATGTTTATTTAAATAAATAATCATCTGTTCCATGTTTATCAAGTCAACATGTTTAGATTAAATTTACATACTATAAATTTCCAACATGTATATGTATTGGGTGTTGTACATGAGGTTTAGGGGGATTTTCAAAAAAAAAAAAAGTTAATATTTCACTTTTAGTCCAAAACTTATATGGTTTTTCATTTTTAACCTAAAAGTTTTCATCTTTTTCAATTTAATCTCACATTTTTTTGCTTTCAAATTTGGTCCCTATACTTATCATATTTCGTAATTTTTTTGTTTAACATTTCTTTCTAAATTTTGCGAGTTAACACGGTGTAACGTGCGTGTGTGGTTCAACGTTATTATGTTTCGTTTAACACTTCGTTCTAATTTGCGAGTTAATACGAGTATACGACGCAACGTACATGTATGGTTCAACGTTTTTACGTTATTTTTTCCCGTTTAACATAACAGGTTGGTCGCAACGAGCGGGTACTAAGTCAACTTAGTTATTATTTTCTGTGTTTTACGTTACGATCTAATTTCTTCACATTAATACGTGTTGATTGTTGGCGATGGTGTGACATTGGTACTATTTGAAAAAGTTTTACATGCATACAAGGAAATACACTATTGGATAGAAATCACGTTTCAACGTTTATACGTCTATTTATTTTTATGTACGTATCGGTATAAATTAAAGTTGAACTACATTCGAGGTAAATGTTTTTTGAAAACGAGTAAAGCCAAATATAATGCATTTTTGTGATTATTTTACTCCCCGCCTTCTAAAAAGTTATAGATTATCTCTTTGGCCCTCTCGATTAAAGTCAAATATAATAGCATTTTCGTGATTACGTCGTTCGAGTCACTTAGTGTTCTAAATTAGTGTTTTGGTTTTACGCCATTCTCCAATTTTCGTCCAGCCGCTGCAACGTAGCGGAGTCAATTCTAGTTGTGTTATATTTTCCAGCATTATGTTATATTTTGCTCGACATTGTGTCATCTTTATGATCCATTGTGTCTTAGTACAATTCATATTTTTAGTAGGGGTGGAAACCAGCCGGGTTGAGCCCGAGCTCGACTAGGCTCGAGCTCGGCTCGTCATGTTTTTATGAAGCTCGAGCTTGGCTCGATTCGAGCCTACTTATTTGAGCTCAAGCTCGGCTCGCAAGTAAAACCCAAAACTCGAGCTATTTTGAGAACAAGCTCAAACGAGTTAAAAGTCCAGCTCGAGCTCACTTCAATATCGCTTAAACAAGCCAAGCTCGGCTCAAGTTCGGCTCGCCAATTTTATATTAGTATTATATTATTTAAAAAAAAATAGTTTTTGACTCAAGCTCGGGTTCGATAACTAAACGAGTTCTATTTCATGCTCGAGCTCGTGAAAACTTGGCTTGTTCGAGCTTTTAACTGAGCCAATAACGAGTAGCTCTCGATCCTCTGAGCTTATTTGCACCCCTAATTTTAAAAGTCTTACTAGAAGGGGCTGTTTGTTTACCTCTTAATGAGTCTCTTAATGGTTCAGACATCTTACTGATTCAATACTTAATGGTTCAGACTGTTTGTTTCACGAGCAGATGTCTGAATGGTTTAGACATTTGCCTCTTAATGGTTAAGCATTATACAAAGTCTGAATAGTTAAGACCTCTAATATAAATTAGTTAGACATTTGCCTCTGAACGGTTAAGCATTATACTGGCTCTTAATGGTTCAGACCTCTTACTGGTTCAACACTTAATAGATATTTTACTGGTTCAGCACTTAACCATTCAGATATTACCAAACAACCCCTAACTTAATCCATGTTATTGGTACCAATACTAAAACAAACCAAACCGAACATAAATTTGTTCGTTTTTTTTTTCCCACAAATCGGATTTGATATACTAAGGGTGTGGGGGGTGCTTTGCGGTGAAGGAGAGCGGGGAGTGGTTACCGTGCGGGGATATGTGCCGCCATCAACTTTTCACGGCATGGAGGGGATGGAGAGCGGTGACAGGTTACCGCATGAAGGGAGAGAGGGAGAGGGTGGCCCACCAGATTTTCAACCAATCAAGTTATTTTTCTTTTTTTTCTTTTTGAATAAAAAAACAAGTCCCCCAAGAGAGGAGTGCCACCATCAAATTGAGGGTGTGGGGGGAGTTAAGGGGGGAGTTGACGTGGCGCGTGCTGATTGGGTGTGTGTAAGAGAGGTCACTCCCCTCTTAGAGGAGTGCCCCTCTAGTCTCACCCTAACGACTTTAGATAACAGTGTGCAAATAACTATTTCACACTTGGCAAAATTTCGGGATAAAGTAGGTACTTTTGGTCGATCTATTGCTTTAAATTCCGTGGAGCTTGAGCGTCCCGGTTAGTCTACTTAATGTTTACTTACGATATTAGTTTTATATATTATAACAAAATTATATTTTCATGTTAATTGTATGATTAGATGAGTGGTGGAAAGCGTTCGGTGGAGATGTACCGGCGTTGCAAAAATTTGCCATAAGAATTTAAAGTCAAACCGCATCATCTTCTGGATGTGAACGGAATTTGAGTGTTTTTGAGAGAATTCACACCAAAAGAAGGAACCGCTTGGAGCATCAAAGGCTAAGTGATCTCGTGTATGTGCATTACAACTTGCGTCTACAAAATAGATATGATACAAGCACAAACTTTACTTATTATTAGTTTATGATATTGAATAAAAGATTTTACATTTAAACTTGTTAGGCTAAATGAGAGCAAAAGGCCATATGACCCGGTTGATTACCAAGGCATTGACAAAAACGAATTTTGGGTGGTGGAAGACGAGAAGGAAGCCGAGCTTAACTATGATGATTTAGAAAATATGCTCGATGAGGAGGAACTACCGATTGACCTTGATTCACAAACACAACCATCCGAAGGTTAGTATTTTCTTTTTGATAAATTGATGATGCATAAATTTTTACTTTCAAAAAGTATATATTTAGATTTGTCATTTTTTAAATGTTAGGCCAAGAATTCAACGAAGAAGATAATGTGGTTCAAGTTGATGTTGCTATTAATGTTGATCATGGTGATGGCGATTTTGATGATGATGAATCGGATTCGCAAGATGATTGGTAGATTTGTATGTTGTTGGATTGATACTTTAATTTGTTGTTGGTTTTGTATTTTTTTATGTTCTTAGATTTGGTACTTTTGTATGTTTTTGGATTACTAATGGTTGTGTTTTTAGTTTCTTAAAAATTTGGAATTTTTTCTATTTTTTCTATATTTTATATATATTTTTATATAATTTATGACGTAATCCGGGTCTTAAATCCGGTCGAACCGGTCGGACCGGTCCGACCTTTGACCATAAGGCGACCGGGTCGACCTCCGGTCCGGTTCTGAAAACATTGCTTGAAAATGGGGTTTTTTTTGCCTGAAAATAGTCTTTCCAATTTGGAAAGACATGGAGGGGAGGGGAGGGATGGGGAGGGATTTTTAACTCGGGAACACACCGTAAGAAGAAAGATGATACATCATAATCGAATTTTCCGTTATTTTTGTTTCCACCACCGCCACCGGAAACTCCATCAACAAACCCTTCAACCACATTCAGAATGATTCGTAGCGGCGATGGTGGTCACTCGTGTATTGGTTTGCGAATTTAGATGCTTTTATTCATCCTCCGAATCTACTACAGGCGGTCTCCTGACGGTGCCCCACATGATTCTCAGCGTATGCAAATCCCAAAGGTTTTATCACTTCCCCTTTTATTCATAAATTTGTACTAGGTGTTTTCAAAGTTGCTTAATTTGTGTGTGATGATGAGGCAGTTTGCAATTTCATTTAGATTTTTTTGGCATCCTTAATGTGTTTTGATTTTGAATATCTAGTTTCCAAAATTCAATTGCGTAGTTCTTGAACTGGATGCTAGATTTTGTTGTTAAGAAAATATATGTATTCACAAACTGTTCATGAACAAGATTTTATGTTCGTATTCGATCGTTAAGGAAATGAACTAGTTCGTGCTTGTTTATTAATTTTAGGTAACATGAACACAAACAGACACAAATGAAAACAAACCAACACAAATAAGCGTTCATGAACATAATATATAATACGTTAATGCATATTAAATATGTTATTTGTTGGAAGAGTAAAATGCACGGATAGTCCCTGTGGTTTTGTAAAATAACACCTATAGTCCTCAACTTTTGGAAATTACACCGGTGCTCCTTGTGGTTTGACAGTTTGTTACTCGGATAGTCCCTAGAGTGGATGTCCGTTAGTTTTCTCCGTTAACTCCATGTAAACTGACCAACATGCCCTTAGTATTAAATTAAAACACTGATGTGTCCGGATGAAATTACACCTCCAACTGCCGAGCACCTCTTTTCCGGCCGTTACATTTCAATACTGTCGTCTCGTCACCGTCACCGTACTCCTAGCTCCTTTCTTACTCGGATCTCGTATCTCCGCTGCGAACTTTCCCCACGGCGCTGCCGTACTCCTCTGTAATGCTTCCAGTCAACAAATTCAGCTTTCTCACTCACCGGTAGTTGAAACGGATTAAACGATACAGTTACTGATGCCTTTTTGTTGCTGAAATCGTTGTTTTCCGGTGAAATCGGTTCCTGTTCAGGTTCCGGTTCGGTTACGAATTCGAATTGATCGGATACAGATTGAGGCTGTTCGATCAGAGAATTTGTACAAGAAGATATTAAGGAAGATGAAATTGGCGGGAAAAGGAGGGTGGAAGGTTGTGGATGATCGGAGAGAACGGTGTAGGTTTGAAGGAAGGTTGAATCGTCCCTGTTGTTTCATATTAGTGTTTGGTTACGAATTCGAATTGATCGGAGAGAACGGTCACCGTCACCGTCTCCTCTAGTGTTGGTCAACATGCCCTTAGTAACCATTCACTCCAAATTCCGGCAACAAATCTCTCTGATTCTGTTTCACTCACCTCACACACACATCTATCCTACAACCCGAATCCCCCCTTTACGACATCGTTTCGCCACACATCAAAAAAGCCCTAATTTAAATCCACACCGTTGTTTATTCAATTCTCAATCAAGCTTCTGTAATTCGAACTTTCTGTTGTTCGATTGCTGATCTGGAATCGTTGATGCGCTTATTATATGCACATGTGGCCGGTCCCTAGTTCCTCCATTCCCTCTGTAGCTGTTCATTCCAGTTGCTTCGTAAGTGGGCCTCCAAACATATATATATTTATTTAATTTATTTTGTTTTGTCATAAAAGGGGTAATTTTGTCATTTCACAGCTACTTAACGCCATAAACTAACGGTCATCCACCCCAGGGATTATCCGAGTAACAATCGAGCAAACCATAGGGAGCAAGGGTGTAATTTTCAAAAGTTGGGGACTAAAGGTGAAATTTTACCAAACCACAGGGAGCATCTGTGCATTTTACTCTATTTTGGTGGATGGTTTTTGTACGAGGTTAATCATCAAAAAGTACTAAAGGTTCGGAAAATGTAGGAATTGTAAGGGTTCGTTACTACGTAGACAATGATTGCACACTTATATACGAAGTACCAGGTATTGTAAACATGGTTTGTGCTTTTGAAGTAGACATATGTGCACTTAATTGTTAGGGATCCAGATTTTTCGTTTCTTGCTCACTTTGATTTGGATGTTTTCTCGTTCAATGTATTTTTATAAATGAAATTACATGTCATGTTGAGATACTTAGCTATGGTATTGTTGCAAATGTTCGATATAACAGTTAATTAGTAAGTAGCAAGACACATTTTTTATCCAATTTGATTTTCAAATTACGCTTTTTTTTTTCTAGCTACTCCTGATCATGATATCTGCCTTGAACTTTTTCAGTCTGTAATGTCTAAACAAATCCTCGTCATGAAAGATTGCACAAACATAAGGAAGGAGTCCGATGACTCATGGGAAGTCCTTCAACTTCTTATTCTCAGGTGCGTCTAGCCCATTTGTATCCTATATTAAAGTGTGGCATAAATGTGGTTTATCCCAATGGCATTTAAGATTAGGGGTAAACTAGAGACATTTCGGTCTTTTTCCCAAGAGGAGGAAAATTTTAAAACTGGTAAACCTGTAAATAAATATTAATGGCACACGGTGAAAGTAATGATCTTGACTAATATAGACTAGAAAGTTAAAGATATATTTAATTAATTAATTAATTATATATACATATGTGTGTGTGTTTGTGTATATAGCGAGAGAGGGATCGAAAGTAAAGGCGATACAAGAAGGTTAAGACTTGAGAGAGCAAAGGCGATACCAGCAGCGGAGTAAACTAGGTAATTTTTTTCTGGATTCATTTTTGTTATTATTCCGGTGAAGAGAGTCGTTGATGTCTGATTACAACAAATTGGTTGATTATCTATTTGTATCTTGTAAGATCGGTGCCAATTCTTGATTTTTATCTGGTATCAACAAATTGGTTGATTCTTCAAAAGGCTCACATTGCCCTCTTTTTATCATTCTTTTTGAATGCGTGTCTTGTTGATTTATTTTGGTACAATGGATCTTTAGTGTTTTCCTCTTTTGACAATGAATAATGACTAATTATTATTTTTATATGGTAATGGATTTAAATTTTAATGTTCTATTAAATGCTTGAATTTTGGGGATCAATTTATGGTTGATACATGAGTTTAATTGTTTTAGATTGTTTAATTATTACACGATTCTGATGAGAATTTCAGTGGAGGGTCTTCTAGTGAATCAGTTTCGAATATAAAACCTCTATTGTTTTTTATTTCATGCTAATTGTATATGAAAAGTGTGTATACTAATTCAAGTACCTACAGATTGTAAATAGTTTTTTTTTTAATTATTAATTTATTTTATCCTTTTATGAAGTGTTTTTAGTTTGGAGATGAAACCGGTCCCTGTCAACCGTGACCCAAGTGTCAAAGAAATCATTAAGAGATTGTTATTTGAATTGAACCACGGGCCAATCAAGGAGAAAGTGGTTCGTTCCGTTGAGCAACCAAAGGATGATGTGCCGCCACCACCACCACCACCACCACCACATTTTAGTATTAACCTTTGTTTCCCTAATGAAGAAGAGAAGGTGGAAATTTATCGGAAATACAAGGTATGCTAAAAAATAGATTTAAAAAAAACATGCGATTTTGCACGTGCTAGCATAGTCTTTTAGTATAATACTTTGCTTTTTTTATGTATGCTGTCATGATGTTTGGTTAGTTTTTTCTGTAACTTTTTATGCTGTTGTTATTTTGGCTTAATGGACACATAAATACATACACATGATGTACAAATATTTGTTGTTGTGTAGGTTCTGCACCCACCGGCAGTTACTTCCAATGATTACTTCGAAAAGTTAGGGTATTGTTATATCCCTCGCATGCCAATTGTTGGTTATTTGTTCTTCACTTGGTTTTTATTTATCTTCAGGGGATAGTTATATATTTTTCTCTTTCATGTTGTTGTAGGTTTTTGAGTGGCTATGAATCTTTGATGTATGTTTCGGGTAAGAAGAAGGTATGTATATTTTCTTTATTATATCTTTGGTTTGATAAAATGATATTATTGATAAAGGCAATAGTTGATTGAATAACCTCATTCACCGATAAATGTGTTGATTCAGGCTAAGTTTCCGGGAAAATCTCTGTATGCTCTGGGCCGTTCATGGTTCAAGGAAGGAGTCACTAAGGAAGATAAGGTTTTTGTCATGGCTTATTTTCGATATTTTCTGTTCGTTCGGTGGCTTTTTTTTTTGTCTGCAAAATGATATTTTCAAGTAACAAAGTGAAAACAACAAAACTGAATAGACTTCATCAGACATTTCCCATGAGTTGATTTTCATATCATAAAGTGTTCAAACTTCTAAGTCACATTGTTGATATGTTTCTTCGAAGGTTATTCATTAATTGTGTTCAAAATACCTCCTTTAAATGTTTTTGGCTCTAAATTTGCAAAAGACTGCATGTCACACTTGATGTTTACTCTTATTATGCTTTATGAAACTAATATTAATGTTTCAATTGACAGTGTGTTACCAAAGACATGCACAAGAAGGAGAAGGTATTTTTTAATTTTTTTATATTTCTAATGCAATGTTCGACAAATTTACATTGCATTTCACAAACTATCCTACTATATATGTACATGGGCATTTATACTATATTTTACAGTGTCACAGGAGTGACGATGATGAACTGAAGGGGTACTTAAAAGAATTTGTTGAGCAAGCTAGGGCAGCTAAGGTTCTGGCCAGGTATATATTTTCGTTCTTAAGATCTATTCTTAATTTATACAATCTTTTATGATGTTTTTAATAAAGTATTTGGCTTTTTATTGTAAAAATAATGTTTTTTGTAGTTATGACTTATGTTGAACATCTTACTTATATATAACAGTTTTAAAAAATAGTAAGGAAGGTCGCTGACGGATCAGCCCAACCTAATCCATCTCATCTCATCCCATCCCATTTTATTTCAAGTTTCTTCTAAAAGTTGATATGATTCAAACTGATCCTTTTTGTCATGTTACTCAAACCGCCCACCCGTCTTACACCTATAAGTGATTTCTCCTTTTTGTTTGTAGAATGTCTAGATATGCTCATCGTTGTGGAAAAAAGAAGTTTGTACCAAAGATGCTAAGTTTGGATGATCTACTAATGGCAATGGACCAAGAGGGGTAATCGAAGGCATGATGTGGTATCTGTTGTTGAAATGATGTTATGCTCATGAACCTACAATAGGAGCTTTTGTCGGACTAGAGTTTGCATCTATTATGTTGTATATGATAAACTTCAGAAGGATTTTAAGACCTATTTGGGAAATGTTTTAGTTGAAATTGAATCCTTAAATCATAAATTATTTTATTTGCTGTAATAATCTTGATATGGAGTGAGGAACCAGACACTATGTGCTAGTAACAAAGTTAACAGAATATGATCAAGTAATCTGAATCTCGGCATGTAAAAGTACTTGACTGGTCGTCGAAAGCGTAGCTATAAGAACTTGGACAACCTTCCTTAAAATACTGTGAGTACGTTGTCGGCTGGCACGTGTCAGGATTTTGATACTCCCCGGTGCAGCAATATTCAGGCGTCTGATAAGCCGTGCATCCACTCTTACAAGCCACGGTCTCCCCACCATCCCCTCTCACAATCAAATTTGCTGGACAATGTTGGTTAAGGTCCGCGTCACATCTAACACTTGCGCAAACGCCTGAATCATCATGTGGGAATATGGAGATGGGCATGTTGTAGCCGTCTACAAGGCTCACATCGTAGAAGTCAAGTGGGCTGTCGAGTGTGAACTCCGCTAGAGAAGCTGGCGGTACACCACCAGCACCTCTGCAGTAGAGACCGCTTCCACAGTCCCCGGTCATGCAGGTTCCTTGACCATGACCATCAAACTTGCATCCACTTCGACCCCAAATGCGGCCGGCCCATCGTTCTGGGGTTGTCACGTTTTTTGATTCATGTGGTGTAAGCTGAAAACCGCCGTCCATGAGTACAGGCTGCCCACCGTTAGGTTGGATGGCTGGCCATATGGTATTTTGACATCTGTTTTGCAATGTAAAGACTGCTGCGTCAACGCCTGCAACAAAATAATCGAAAAAAGGAATTATATTTTGAAAGACAACTGAATTAGAGAACTAAAAGTTTATGATTTTATACCTATGGAAGACAGAAGTAAGAGCATAGAGAAGTGTAGAAAAGCCATTAATGAATGAGGGAATGATGTATACAAGTTTTTCTAGAGGCCTTTATATAATATAACATTTCATGAGAAATGCATAGGTATGCAACACAAAGATTGCAGCCTGGTTCCACTTTTTTTTTATCTCCTAATTTTTTTTTTCTAACTGACTTTAAGTCATTCTCTTGACATTGTATTTTGTACATAGTTTAGCAACCAACCTTTTTATAATCTTTTTTAATATGTCACCTGACACGTGGCTTGTTTTAATGCATGACCCCTTTGACCTGTTTATCTTCCAACTATTCTTTTTTTACCTGTTTGACCCGTTAGGCCGTTAGTGATAAAACAGAAGCTGAATAAACCCTTTCATATGAAATCTGGTTATAATGAATGTTACAAATGAAAACTAAAATCTAGACAACCATCAGGCCAAATTCATCATTACTTGTAACAACAATGCCATCACCTAATGGACATTATTCTTTATAGACGTCCCTACATGTTATCCGACGTGGAGTTCATATCATATTACTTTAAACAAGTTTATTGGAATGCTAACCACAATATTTTAACACGATTCATTTACTATTTTATAGTGTTTAAATATTAAATTATATGCAACCTAAAGGTACAAAGGCCAGAATAACTCATCAAATGTCTTACAGTGTGATTAAGGAAGCAATGTTTACTACATCACTAGCATATATTCAACAAAGATTTCATATGATGACTTTAAGAAGTCAATGAATACCAAAAGTTTCTATCTATGTTTTATAGTTTGACAAAGCACATTAACATCTAGTCACAACTATTAGACTATGAGCCCACGGGCTTAGTTAGGTTTCTAGGGTTACTCGTAATCCCTATATATTGTAACCTACTCATTCAACCCAGAGCCGTCTCTGAAAATCCTTAAGAATTCTTGGGCCCTGTGCGAGTAAAAAAGTTGGCCCTAAATATAACATATATATATATATATAATCAGTAATAGACAATAGTTGTAACAAGAATAAACAAAAAAAGTTATTGAATCAAAATGATCTATGTTAAATAGTTAAACGAATCGTGGGGTTCTCCATTTGTATTCGACCGGTGATTAAGTTTCCAGATCCGACGAAGTTTTCTATATCTCATGCTCCACAACTAGCAACCAAATTTTTAATATGCACATCACATGTTTCAATTGAAATATAGAGCTCAAGTATTATCTAAAAAATTAGTAAGAAGACCAACAAAATTAGTTTCGGGATTGTTAAGAAAATTTATCAATTATCGCAAGTATCTTTATTCATAATTATCACAATTATCCATATTCATATAGTGAATACACAACTTATATTTAGCATCGATTAAAAACAATAAACCCGAGTTTTTGCTACAAATAAATTAATACACCTAACATTAGTTTAAACACCATCCAGACAAACAAAAAGAACTAATACTTAATTTTTTTAATCAAAAAAGAACTCTAATACATGTAAACATATCAAATTTGTTTGACAACACCAACATTTTCATACAACTAAAATAAATAGAAATTGAGTTCAACTAGATTTATATATTAAATAATTAAATGAGAAATAAAAAAACTACGAGTTTAAACAAGAAAAGATGCCAAGTTTGTTTTTTTATATAAATGATTAAATGAGAAAGAAACAACAAATGAGGCTTAAATTTATATGTGAAAAATCAAAACAAAAGACTAAAACATTGAAATTTATATGTGAAAAATCAAAATAAAAGAGACTAAAACATTGGCTTGAAATTCGTGAGTAGCCTATCCCCCTGTTTCCCATTATTAAATCAAAATCAAATCTTGAGGCCCACAAACAAAAGGTGGAAGAACCCAAAGAAAAGTAAAAAAGATAAAACAACACCAACGGGATTCGAATACTGGAATGCTGATGCCATAGACAAGAGCCGCACCAACTGAGCCAAAGATAAAGTTTTTATACGTGTTTTCTAAAATATCTATAATACTATAAAAAGAGAAGTGATGTACAAGATGGTAATTTTGCCACGCGTATCAATTTTAAAGCAATATGTACAAGGTGCTTAAAGCCATTTAAGTTGCAAGTTCTCCAAAATTTTAAGACACCTGAGGGGTAAATTAGGGCTATAAAAAGGAGAAGTGATGTACAAGATGGTAATTTTGCCACGCGTATCAATTTTAAAGCAATATGTACAAGGTGCTTAAAGCCATTTAAGTTGCAAATTCTTCAAAATTTTAAGACACCTGGGGGGTAAATTAGGGTTTTCACCCATTGAATTGAATGGGATTCGATGCTGGCTGCAAATGAAGCGTCTCACCTTCATACCCACACACCGTTATAAATCTCTCCTCAAATTCCCTACGAAACACCTCAAATCTTATTATTCTCTTTCGTCACTCTCATCCACCACCCCTACGGCACCATAACCGCTGCCATCGGAGACGATTCCGGCATGGACACTCTTCACATTCTCGAGTTTTGCTACTCACGTTTGACGATGAGTAAGTTCTTCCTCCCATCTGTAAGACTGTAACATCCTTCTTTTTCTTAATGACATTGTGTTATGGTGGTGGTTTTGGATGGTGATTGTGCCGGTGCCGGCTTGGTTGACGTGGTGGTGGTGTTGGATGGAGTTGTTGGTGGTAGTTGTGGGAGTGGCGACATGGTTGTGGTGGTGAATCGCAACAACGGTGGATTGAACACCGACAACTATCACACTTTCCCCTTTTTACAAACCCTAATTTCAAGAATTTGTAATTTGGGGTTTTTAGTTTCAAAATTGTGTTTTGGGTTTTTATTGATTTTAGTTGTTAATTGTCTTGTTTTGTGCTTTCTTTTGGGAGTTGGAAAAGACTTTTATCGATTCTGTTTATAGGTAGAACTGACCTTTGGATTGCAGTTAGTTTGATACAAACAAGGTGAATCAAGGTGGATTCTTCGAGTCTACATCTGACGAATCAAGGTGGGTTTGTGGCGGGTCATTACAATTGCAAATGGGAAGTGTAAGTTTCGATTACCTTCTCTTTTATTTCTGCGAATATGGATTCTTGTGTGGTCGATTACTCGAGTACTGTTCTAGGCTTCTGGCTTCTGCGATTAGGTTATCGTCTGGTCGAATATGGTTGATTACCCTTCCTTTCTTGGTCGATTATTTTATGAGGATTAAGGGCGATCCAAGTGATTTATGGGCTTTTTGAGTTCTTTAATTTGTTAAGGTAGTTATTAATTTGTTAATTAGTTTGAGAAAGATTAATGCATGTTTGGGTTTAGTTTGTTTGTTTGAAGATTAAGAACTCTTTGTTTCGTCAAGAAAAAACCTGATCGACTGATCGATATCCTCCTCGAATTGTTCAAGGTAAAACTCGTATTTCTGAACCCATTTTGTGGAAAACGTTTAGAAAAGTGTATAATTTTCGCATCTGTTTACAGAGGTCAGGGCGGTTTGACGAGCAGATTGAACTACTTCAATCGAAAATTGCTTATATGGAGGAGAAAAGTGTATAATTTTGCTTAAGAATTAATATGAAAAATTGCTGATATGGATCATGAAATGACGTGTTCCATCAGATGTGGTTGTATGATGATCTATTATTATAGTTTATTTATGCTTATTATGACTTAGTCACCACCGGGCAGCCATATATATGGCAAAAACTGGCGTATTAAATTTTCACTGAATATCAACACAGAAACAGTACGACTATCAGCAAGAGGTCCAAATCTGCAGGTTTACTTAATGTTTGCTTTAGTAGTGTTTACATTGAATGTGGTCTTTTTGTGTTTAGAAACACGAGTAATGGGTTGATGGCTTGATGCTAATGTCTAGATGTAGCGTCTTGGGCCTTTTTCTCAAATGGGTGAGATAGGTTAAGTATAAATATTACTGGAGGAAGGGGCCAAACACGTTGATTTCGGTTGTCTTTGTGATCATAGTTAACACATTAGTTATCTTAAAAAAGGCATCATGAAAAAAAACAGGTCAAACCCGAACATGTTTTGACCTGTTAAAAAGTTGCCACTTTTGCTTATCTTGCTATTTGTGGTTTCAGAACCAACTTGTTTTAGAGAAAGACTGATACAAGATCCGTCAAGTGTTTATATCAACACAAGGAAAGTCTCTTATTCTTGCTGATTATGGGCAGGTAAAGAGAGAAATATCATTGTGTTTTTTATATACTTATTCAATTGATAGGTCTCATAGATATTATTACTCTTGTATTTATACCGAGTGCCAAGTAGTTGGAATTGAGGATTCTTGCTCATTTTGCTGAGTGTAATAACATGCTGGATGCATTTGAAGCAGGTGGAGATTTCCATTCAAGAACCGCAATGAACATGTATCTTTACATTTGTGATGCTATCGACATTAAACATGTTCTTCTTGAGTGGCATCCTCAACCCGGTCAAGAAACTCTATCTGTTCCCTTCCTAAAGGTAAATGTTATATGGATTCTCCCACAATAAAAAAAATCAATAATAAATATAATTAAATAATCCATTTCTTATTGAATAACCAAACATCACCTTTCTCACACTTTTAGAATTATTATTAATGTGTGTTTTACTTACATCAAAGATATATTATAATTTTTTCTCTTCTTAGGACATGTATGCTTCCGAAATAAGAAAAGTAAAAATGCTCCAACTTTTCCATTGTGGGGAAACCCCGTTGGTCTTGCATGTGACTGGAAGGTAAACAGTTAACAATTTTGATGGCAAGAATATTCTCAAAGTCGGGCTATCGGTTGATGCACAGTTTACCCAGAAATGGTACTTTGTGAAGAATGACCCGAAATGACCGACTGCTCATTGGACTTTTGGACTCCTATATATTCTGAAGTTTTGCTGTTTAATCAATGGCATATTACATTATTTATTCTCTTTTATAAAATATTTTATAAATTTAATAATGTTGCATTTTTCATTGACTTTCACTTATAGTTGAACTTTTCTGAGGTTCAAGCATTTATAGTGCACCAACTATAATGTGCAAGTAATTTCAAAGCATTTAAAGTTTAGCAACTATAATGTGCAGCTATAGTTCCATCTATCAAGTTTGTAATTTTTTTCAGTCGAGGGGATCGGGACACGATGATGAAGCTCTTGAGAAGATGTTGAATTACATGTCTGTAATTTTTTTCAGTCGAGGGGATCGGGACACGATGATGAAGCTCTTGAGAAGATGTTGAATTACATGTCTTTGATTAAGAAGTTTGAGTAATTTCTATGTCATGTTTCTGTCTATACTTCCAAAGGTTACAAGAGTGGAAATTATCAAACCCAGAACACATGATGATATAATGATTTGTACCAAGTGCCTTGGGATAGTGTACCAGTATCATATACTTGTCCTCTTGTGACTATATCAGTTGCATAATTAGTTTGACATGGAAAAGTTGATTTTATTAAAAAATCTATGTACACTTGGAATCAAACTTTTAAGTTGAACCCACTTTGAACCACTCACTTAGAACCTCAAGTTTCCGTGTGATGGGTAAAATATGTGGAACCCTTCGCGCAACGTTCGGCCAAAAACATAAATACCCGCGGCAACGCGCGGGCATTCCCACTAGTATTTATATATAACCTAAATAGTTTTTAAACAATTTTGGGCCCTCAGATATTATGGGCCCTGTGCGGTGGCACTTCCCGCACAGGCCCAAAGCCGGCTCTGATTCAACCTAACTAAGCCCGTAGGCTCGTAGTCTAATCACAACTTGTATCAAATCAACAATACAAGTGCATTAAACACATTCGAGAATTTCACATATCTACCTCTGAACTTATTTCTTCTTCAGTACGTGCACATAGCTAGCGTTTCAATGAAAATAGTAAAAATGAAAAAAAGGAATGGTTGATTTGCTTCTCCCCACTCTTTCTTCAATTTTATCTCTTTTATGATTTTATTAAAAGTGTAAAAATGTGCACATATGCATATAGACAAAAGACTATCAATGCCATATATTTTATAAATACTGGAAGCTATACACAATTTAATAAATTCACATAAATAGTAGAATTTTAAAATATGAAATATATCATTTTTACCCTTCTTAGTATTACATATATCTCTCTCCCAAACACCTGCTACATCTTCATTCTTATACATATCAGAATCCAACAAGCTTCAATCATCCAAAATCTTCAAGAAAGCTACAAACATTTATTGCAAAAAAAAGGAAAAATTGGGTGTTACACATATATACACACTCACTTACTAAACTTCTCTTCAAGATTCAATTGCCTCCATTTAAGAAGCCGCGGTTGGCCATTGCAACTGCCGAATAGAAGTTGTAGAAGCAACAATCTGATAACTTAATATGGTAGCAAGAATCATTAAGAATTCAATGGGTGTTGGCAGCGGAACGGTATTTCGATCATTGTTAACGTCATCATCATCGTATTCGTGTGTGCTTCTGTGTGTTTGATATGAATGTCTCTGTACATACAGAGAATAGAGATGCACATAAAGTTGGATATTTCTTGAAATATCTTGGTAAACGTAAATGTTAGAGAATACATCATATATATAGGGTGGTGGTGACGGTTTGTCAACCGACACACCTTTTACTAACCGCTAAATAATATCTAAATTAATTACTAACTTATGATCTAGTTATCCTAACTAAATAACAATAATAAACAATATATGCTAAGTTTATATTCTAACACCATCCCCTAAACTTAGCATCGGTAATGGCTCGTCACGTCGGCTTTGATGATAAACGCATTTTTTCTTTAAACTTGTCATGATGCGTCCATAGATCCACCTCGTGATGCCGAGTATAGTAATATTGTTGCTCATTTCCCATTTTGTCGCTGAAAGTCTTTGAACAATCGTTAATGCCAATTCAGTGTCGGTAAATCGTTCTGTCGCTAATCTGTCTTCTGTCGCTATCTTTCTTCTTTTGTCACTAACTGTCGTCGCTAAAACTGGAAATCCATTCTTTCCTTTTTGTTCCCGCCATTCCTGCGTCCTTTTTTCCTTCATTTTAACATCCGAAGATTCATTGTTAATCACGTGTTTCTGTTTTCTCATATCATTCTTGAAGAATAATATGTCATGATTTCTGTCGACTATTTCCGTCACCGATTCCGGTGATCGCTTACGGTTGTATCCTCCGCTCTCTTCTTCATTAACTTCTAATTTCATTAACTTC
The DNA here is from genome assembly GCA_030545235.1 of Helianthus tuberosus. Lineage (NCBI taxonomy): Eukaryota > Viridiplantae > Streptophyta > Magnoliopsida > Asterales > Asteraceae > Helianthus > Helianthus tuberosus. The sequence goes on along the minus strand of CM060424.1, from coordinate 32,873,064 downwards.
TGCATTCTTTTCTTAATATTCTTGTCTTTATGAACGGTTCCGGTCACTGGAACATCATCTTGCATATTGCCTTCAGTTACGAAGACATACGAGTCTTCATCTTCTTCATCGCTGCGGTCACCACCGGAATCGTAGTATTCCGTTTCTTCAATTGAATCATTGTGATCCTTCTGATCACTGATTGGTTCTTCCTGATCTTCCCGATCGTATCCAACCATATAGATATTCGGGGTGAAGCATGCCCCATTGTGAACATCTGTACTTGCCGGATTCAACATCGAAACGTCTTCTTCGTCTTTCTTCTTGGATTCCCCTGTTTCTCCTTGTCTCCCTTCTGATTCTCGTTCTAATAATTCGATTTCGTGTTCTATTTTCATTAGAATCTCTTGCTTCCATTCTGCAAACTCGCGTGATCGCGGAGTCGTGCGATCGGGATTGGATTCTTGTCCGTCTTCATATCCCCTGTTTTCCTTCTTCATTCGGATGTGCCCGGAATCGTGTATTCTCGAACGATCTTCTTCGATTTTCCAACCTTGCTCTGATACCACATTGTTGGACTCCGGTTAAGTTTGCAGCGGACAAACAGGATTTCGGAACATCAGTGGACATGTTTGTGAATGATTTCAAGAGTACAGAAATGAAAGAAAGAGTTTGAATGATAAAGGAACAATCTAATGGACAGAATGAATGTGGAATAATCTGTCTTGATACCGGAAACAGTTACCGGACAAGATATATATATGTGTGTGAAATTGGCGGTTAATCTTGGCGGTAAAACTGTCATTTGCAGTTTTAAAATACCCGCTTATGATCCATGCCCACACTTATCACACAATGTATCGAATCTAATACATCAGTTATGACATAAACTTATAAGTATTAAAATCATAATAAAGTTTAATTATCCTTCACTAACAATGGGTTTTTTCAAAGAGGTTAAATTTCCTATTTACTTTAGGTAAATCTGCGTGCGCATCTCCTTGAGTTCTTGATCATGATTTGAACAATCTTTCGTTTGGTTTGGGAGTTTCATTATTTTTTTTTTAAATTTACAAGTGTACATTTTCAATCTATGCACTTATAAAATTGTTACAATAATTAATGTGAAGAAACGGGTATAAAATATCATAATTAATAATTTTTATTTCATTTTCACTCTTGATTTGTGTTTGCATAAGCTAACTACAGTTGATGGTGGTTTGCAAATGTATAAACATACAAGTATGAATGTATGGACCATCCAAGCTTCCTTGACCCTTTTTTTGCTTTCTATTGATAATTTGATATCGCGTGACAACTGACTAAGACGTGTTAACAAAATGGTCAATAGCATTTGTTTGTTAAGATAATATTATACATTTATACCATCAAAAATCATTTTATTTGTTGCATTGAACTTGATATGGAATATGAGGAAATATATATGTATAATTAATAATAACCAAGTGTCAAAGTTAACAGAATATGATCAAGTAATCTGAATCTCTGCAGGTAACAGTAGTTAACGGGTCATCAAAAGCATATGTATAAGAAGAAGGGCAGGCCCTCTTGAAAATCTGAGAGTATCTTGTTGGCTTGCATCTGTTGGGATTTTGAAATGGCCCGGTGCAACAATATTCGGGTGTCTGAAAAGCTGTGCACGCGCTCTTGCACGCCACTATTTCTCCGTGATCTCCTCTCACTACGAGGTTCGTGGGGCAATGCAGGTTCAAGTCTGTGTCACAACCAACAGTCGGGCAAACACCCGAGTCATCATATGGGAAAATCGATATTGGCATGTTGAAGCCATCCAAGAGGCTCACATCATAAAAGTCCACTGGGCTATCCAGGGTGAACTCCGCTACAGAAGCAGGCGGTTCACCGCCTGCGCCATTGCAATAGAGACCGATTCCACAGTCTCCAGTGGCGCAGGTTCCCTCACCATAAACATTGAACCTGCATCCGCTCCGGCCCCAAAACCTGCCTGACCATCCTTTTGGTGCTGTCAGGTTTCTTGATTGTAAAGGTTTCAGCTCAAGACCACCTTGCATGAGTTGCGGTTGGCCACCGGAAGCTTGGATCCCCGGCCACACAGTATAATCACATCGGTTTTGCAATGTAAAAACGACTGCATCAACTCCTGCAATAAAAATACCAAAACATAAGATTTGAAGACAAAACCAAATGATTAAAAACCAGAAAACTTAGGATAGTTACCAAAACAAGACAGAAGTAGAAGGAAGAAATGTACAAAGGCCATCAAAGGAGGGATAGATTGAAGTGTAGTACATGTGTTAGATTACACTCATTTATAGAAAAAAACCAAAATATATAGGAAACTCAAGGTTTGTTAAGATGCAAATCTCATGGTCTTAAAAATTATCAAAAGTGGGAGAACGCAGGTGTGCAACACAAAGACTGCCACCCTCATTTGTATATGTATGCTTGCACTAATGCACTCTTTAGGCTTCTTTGTCAAATCTATCTTATTTAGTTGAAAATTGTTGGTTTATTTCAGGGTATAAAATATGCAAAAATTTAATTTTTGGTTTTGAAACAAAAAATCTACAAGAAAAAACCCTTATAGGGACGACACCTGTAGGGACAAAACAAGTCCTCTCTATAGATCACCCTATAGAAGACGACATGTCGTGTCTATAAGGTTTTCGTGCCTTTTAAGATAGGTTAGCACCTTATAGAGACGACATATCCTCTCTATAAGGTGAAAATATTTTTTTTTTGTTTTTTTTTAATTCTCTAGTTTGTTGAATTGGAAACTTTAAAAAAATGTTTTAACTTATAGAGACGACATGTTGTTTCTATAACTTTAAATATTTTTTTAAAATTTAATTTTATTAATGATCAATATCTATGAAAATTAACAAAAAAATTAAAAAATAAAGTTTAACTTATAGAGACGACATGTCGTCTCTAAAAAGTTTGACTAGTAAAAAATAATTTTAATTCAGGCGGCAAAATTTCCCACCATTCCAAATTTGTTCCGGAAAAAAAAAGTCTAACATATAGAGACGATATGTCGTCTCTATTGGGAAACATAATTTTGTTTTGTTTTTTAGTTTTGCTTAATAAATAATTAAAAAAAGTTTGACATATCGTCTCTATAGGGTTTAAAAAATATTAGTTAATAAACATTTCCTTTATTTAGTAAATATTAAGTTTAATTTTTAATTTGTTTTTGCACAAACTTGTAGGGACGACATGTCGTCTCTACAAACTCTTCTATAGTAACGACATCTATAGGGACGACTTTTGTGGCCAATAGAGACAAGGCTGTAGAGACAAATTTTATAGAGACGATATGTCGTCTCTATAGGTGAAAAAGGCCTATAGAGACAACATGTCCTCCTATAAGCTGAAAAAATGTCGTCCATATAAGGTATTTTTCTTGTAGTAAACCACCACTAGGATTGCATATGAACCGAATGTTTAGTTAACAATTCGTCAACCGCTTGATGAGAATTTCGTTTGTGTTCGTTCGTCTAGTTAAATGAACAAATATGAACAGAGGTCACGTTTGTTCATTTATGTTCGATAGTTCATTAGGGTTTTTTTATATATTTATTTAAAGACTTTAAAGTTCATACTAATAAAATGTTTGACAAATATTAGTGTATTATTATATACACTAGGTTGGAACCCCGTGTATTACACGGGTTGAATAAATATAATTTTATAAATATTAAGTAATAAAAAATATATATTTAAAAAACCCTTCTATTGCATGGGTTGAAAAAGACAGTTTATTACACGAGTTGAATAAAATGTAATTTAATTGGATTAACACATGCAATCGTCAACATATGCCTTTAGAAATTGAATTTTGATGTACTATTACTTATTATAACATTTTACTATGTTTTTTTGTTTATTATTATGTTAAAAACACGCGTAAACATTTATTAATAAGCAAAAATAATTGAGAAAATAAATAAGAGAGAACAAGAAAATTATGATTTAATATTATTATTTCAAAGAAGAGGAAAACAGGAATATTATGATTTAATATTATAATATGTTTAACTAATTAATAGGAGAGAGACGGAAAAATAATAGTAAGAAGGCAGCAGAGAGTGACACGTGTCCATAAAAATTATTATTACAAATCCGAAAAGAATCATTTCTACATTTATAATAAGTGATATCAATGTGTTAATTTAAAATAAAATATAAATAAAAATTATGAGATTGAAGGAGATAGTATCACATAACATTAATTGTAATCCTTTATTAAAAGTTAGACTAGATTTTAACAATTTAGGGTTCACAACCTTCGCAAATCGCAACTTTCATAAATTTCTCAACAGTACAAGCATCGTGCACATCGTCTTCTCGAGGACTACCGTCTTTGTGATGTAATATGTCGAATTCATTTGAAATTTAACATATGTCCGTTTATGATTGTTTCTATTCGTTAACTAAAATTAAAAATTAACAAATGAATACATACATATTTGATTTTCTTAATGAACGAATATGGACACAATATCTCATTTGTTACATGTTCATGAACAGTTTGTGAGTACATTTACTTTCTTAATGAACGAACACAAACAAGACGAACCATGTATCTTTCTACTCTATTATATGATTCATGTCTATAATTGGTTCAGGGTTCTAAAATAACGAGTTCTTAGTTAACCCATATATATATATATAGATTAAGGTTCCTGTAAAAAAGACCAAAAGTGTGAGAAGGGTAAGAAAGAATCTACACCATTAGATCTTTGATCTAATGATTGAGATTAATAGGGACCAAATTGTAAAATTTGTTTTATTTTTGGACTGAATTGAAAATTATAGGGGTAATAAAGTCTTTATATCCATTCAAAATAGGAAACTGTAAATCAAAATCCCTACAATTTCGATCTCTCTCTCTACATCGCACGACCAGATGATCTCTCTCTGTCACACCCCGACCGCGTTAAAACAACGAAACCGCGGCGGAAACGTCAGGGAGTGGAGCAACAGAATTATTGTTTCACAACCATGGATTCAAAAGTTTCGTTTTATTAAATATTAAACATTAACATTGTCTTAAAGTTAAAACAAACAAGTCAAACATAGTATATCATCGTTATTAAATCACTAAGGCTTCGTCCAGTCCTAAGTGAGCATGCATCCTAGTCACAAACATCATCATCAATCACCACCTGAAACATATGTGAAAATAAAGTCAGCAAAGAAATGTCGGCGAGCACATAGGTTTTGTGTGAGTGTCAGATTCATGGCTCGTATACACGTTGAAATAACTCGTACAACTTTGTTAATCGATATTAGAAAACCTTGTTTTGTAAAATGTTTTTGTTATAAAATAAATAACCAATTCAAAACAAGTTGGTTATAGTTTATAAAACCTCGAAGCCATGAATCTTAACCCAACATATTTGTTTAAGTAAACCAAATCGTGTATCGTTCTCATAAAATAACTCGTATGGTTTATATCGTTTAGTAAACATCGTTTGTGTGACATCGTTTCAAATCGTTCGTCCAAGTGAACTAAATAACGCCACGGTATGTAATATGATAAAAGCACTTATATATAAGAAGTACCAGCGGGGTATCTACCATGCTTTTATTACATCACACCCGTCCCGTTATCTAAGCACTAACCAAAAACCAATCATTCGTTCAATTCGTTAACTCGTTCAAATCGTTCATTCGTTTCAATCGTTCAAATCGTTCAATCGTTCTTGTTCAAATCGTTCTCATTTTAATTGTGAAAACTACTTTTGGTCGTCTCGTTTATAACATTCAAACCTTCGTAACTCGTCCATCGTTAAGTTACATATGCTTAAAATTCAATTATGCATAAAAATGTTGCATAATCAGTTTTATATGCCTTAGGTAAATGACCAAAATGCCCTTTTTATGCCTAAACATGTTTAAATATGTTGCATAATCAGTTTAAGTGACAAAAGTTAAGTTACATATGCTTAAAATTCAATTATGCATAAAAAGGGCATTTTGGTCATTTACCTAAGGCATATAAACTACATATCAGACAACTAATTAAACTAAGTGACCATAAGGTATAATCTCAGAAGGTTATTCCCTATACAACTATGGTCACAAAATATGCTTGGTCGGATCCTAATGATCGACCAAACGGGTCGGGTTCGAAAGTCTAAGCGGTTGTCAAGACCGCGTGACTTACGACCCTAAACAAGCACTAGACTAAAAGTGACGGGTTAAACATGTTAAAACATGTTTAACTAAGTTAAAAACAAGTTTGATATCAAAATAAAGTGTTTTGATACCTGAAAATAGCTTCGATGCAAAATACGCATAAACACGTATTTTGACCGAAACTTTGACTCGTCACTTCGACTAATCGACGTGGTAATCAGTAGGTATAGTCACAAGGGACTATAACCATCGTGATTACGCTCACGTTGCAAAGTTCAAACGAAATTTGTGTTGACCAATTCATGGTCAAAGCAGAAAGTCAAACACTGTTTGACTTTCACGCTTAAAAAGCGATAACAAGCATGAAAGAAACTTACAAAAGGTCCAAGCAATGAAGATTTGATCTCAAAATACTCAGGTATGAAGTATAAAAATCCAACTTAGAGCAGATTGTGTCACACCCCCAAATTACCACCAAGGGAATACCCCACTAGGCGTGTGACAAACCAATAACGAGCCACTAATCAAGTTGAACCAATTACGAGTTTCTAAATAAAAACCATCAATTATTAATGAAAAGTACCATCAATAAGTTTAAATGAAAACCAACATGTTCAGCGGAAGCAAATAAAAGAAATCATAGTTTAACTGTTTCAAAACCAACATGTCATGTCAATAATTCCAACACATGTATCCATCCAGTTCGATCCATGACCACTCCAGCTACGCCAGACAGCAAGTTCCAAACCAAGACATCTAACGACCTCCGAGCATGCAACAAGTGTATCAGACAACGTTGGCGAGTTCATTGTTTATGAAAACGTTAGTTACCAAGTGTTTAGTTCAGTTCATTGAATATAATGTTGATAATACCCCGAATACAAGACGGCTCCTGATTATTTTGCCCTTTCTCCAATGCTCCTATCAAAGCATTGGTCATGACTAGGTCATTAGTTCACACTCGTCCTCTCAGGTACGGGGTGAGGGTGCCAAACCTAAGTAGCGCTACCAACTAATACCTTGTTACCTCTTAGGTAACCAAACAACACGGAGGGACTTTAATGGTGATAGGATGAGTATATTATCCAACATTCCAGATTTACCCAAAAGACATATTCCTCTCAGGAATACCCATGATTTACCCAAAACCAATCCCTCTCAGGGATACCCAAAGACTGTCCCAACCACCGGGACGCATGCTCAAGAGGAATGAACTCACCTTTGTTTGCTCGGTAGGTTACGTTACGTGTTCCAAGTTGATCAATTAGTCCCTATTGTGGTTACCACTAACAGTTAGAATCTCATTCTATCAAACCACACATGTAACAATTTGTATCAATTATCACATAGCCACATAATAAACATTCGAGTTACATACATTTCACATAATCCATTCGCGTCTCACATTAACACTTAGCAACATAGTATATTGACCCAATAATTTGTGCGGCCCGGTGTTTAACCCGCGACCCAGATGGCCCTTAGGCCCACTTGATGGTGCGGCCCAAGACTTTACAAGGCCCACCCCTTTAACTGACTTACCCAACCCGTTCGGCCAGGCCCAACCAACAGATCTGATTACACAAGATGTGGGCTTGACTGGTGACCCGAGGTCACGCAGCCCAGCCATGAAGTAAATGGGCTACACGGCCCTTCAACCCCTCGGCCCATTCCCATACAACCATTTCCACCGACCACTAAACCAAAGACCCCTCAAGTGTTTTACATTACTAAACAGTGGCCCATTAACCATGCGATTACCCGAGAGTGTGGCCCAATAACATGCACCGCCCCAAACCTTCTTCGTAGGTTACCCGATTAGATCATTAGCCCCCAAAATAGTTTGTGTATCACCGATAACAAAAGTTTAACATATAATCAAGTCCACATCCCCTAACCATTTAATATCTAATTTCAGGTGTCCATCAAGAAGTTGTAACATATGATTTATTCACCAAGACTTCATGTATGTGCACCCTATCCCATGTATACTAAGATCAAACGATGTGTTATACTTAAACGATTTACTAATTTATTTACTAACTAACGACAATGGATCTGACCAAATTCATCACGTACGAGCAATCTTAATCATAACCAATTAACACATACATATATATAAATGCAAAGCACTCATCGAACCCATATGCACCCTATTTTACTAATCAAATTCACACATTAATACCCTAGACTATTCTGACAACAATGTTAGGATATGCACATGGTTTTTATTAGATCAAGGCTACAAATCCACATGGGCCGCCATTTTCTTATTCAAGGTTATCCAATTTTATCAAACCATTGCCCTCAAATCTATTGGATCATTAAAGGCTACTGATACATCAATATTAATTATAAATCACACATTGATATCAAACAAGCACATATATCCATAACTATCAATTCACTATTACTAACATACTAGCTTAAATTCAACCATAATTCTTCATACCATCATCGGATCTATGTGAATATTATGCGACATGATAAATCAAACACCAACATCATACATCATAATCATCAATCAAGCCACTGTGCACGTTCCTAATCATCTGATTATCGCAAGAACTCAAGTCCAATTAATTGAGGATTAATACGAATACAAAGATCACTAACCAGTAGTCCGATCAAATAGGATGATGCCTAGACAATATGAGGTTGCTTCAAGGGGGGGGGGGTCGTCTGCCGTCTCCAAACGAGTGGGAGGTAGTAGGGTTGTTTAGGGTTTGAGGCAAGATATAATACGTATTCTACATACATATGCATGCGACAGGGGCTTGGGCCGGTTTGGGTTCAAGTTGACGAGAACTGGGCTAAAGGTTCTCAAGGCTTTAAGTGAATTAAAGTATGTGTGTGGGCTTAAACAATTGTGGGCTCAAACCACTCGGCCGGACCATGTCTACAAAACTAAAATGTGTGTGAGTGTGTGTGTGGCCCAACATACTCGCAGCCCAAGGCATAAACGGTGGCCCAGTATCGTGTGCGGCTCCTAAACGTAAACTCAACACTTAAATGGATCTAACCACACCAAGTTATAATCAAGTAAAATTCACATTCGACAAGTTTATCATAGTAAGAAGTTAGATGAAAAGTTTAACCTAACGAGAGCGTGAAAGGAGAGAATTACGAGAAGCTAGAATCACAAGATCAAACGGTACAAACCTTGAAAGTTCGGGTTGTCACATCATCCCCAACTTTAAAGAAATTTTGTCCCGAAATTTGACAAGTAAGCACAGAGGAGTGAAGTGAGAAATCAAGATTGCTGCAGGTTTTCCCCAGGGGCCACATCATCCCCAACTTGAAACGGAATTTTGTCCCGAAATTCACCAGTGCTACCAAAATTAGATTGATCATCAGGAGATAGTTGAGGATATTTGAGCTTCATCTGATCTTCGCGCTCCTATGTGAACTCCGGTCCACGTCTTGAGTTCCAACGAACTCTCACAATCGGAATACGACTATGTTTACGCACTTTGACCTCTCGGTCCATGATCTCGATAGGTTCTTCGACAAACTGTAACTTATCATCAATCTTGAGCTCTTGAAACGACTCAATCAGTGTTTCATCAGATAAACACTTCTTCAATTGCGAAACATGAAAGACATCGTGAACATTACCCAACTCAGCAGGCAACTCGAGCTTGTAAGCCACTTTACCGATTCGCTCCAAGATTTTAAATGGCCCTACGTAACGTGGATTAAGCTTGCCGCGCTTCCCAAAGCGTACGACAACCTCCCAGGGTGAGAATTTCAATCATGCCACGTTCGCCTGCAGCGAACTCCCAGTGTTTCCTAAGCTTATCAGCTTTCCTGACGGTCACGCATTGCCGCCAACAATTTCCGATCTAAACAATCTTCCCAAGAGTTCTGAGTACAAGTCCTGGACCTGTGATTATGTTGGCACCCACCTTAGTCCAATAAGAAGATTGGCATTATCGTCCATACAATGCCTCAAACAGGGCTGTCTGATCACTAGAATGGTAATTGCTGCTGTAGAACTTAACCAAAGGAGGAATACACATGCTCGCAACATGTCCTTGAGTGTCTGGATGGTTCGTTTACTCTAACCGTTTGTCCTACAGTGATAAGCCATGCCCATGTCTAGACGTGAGCCAAGGGTGTTGTGTATTGCCTGTTATAAATCAGGTATAGATAAAACCAGAGGTAACAGGAGTTGGCACCTCGTGCCTAAATAGCCGCCTCTCTCAGAGGAATATCCACAAGATGTGAAGACTCGACAGTTTCCTTGATTGCAAGAGGGTGTACTGGTTACATGAGACAATCAACAATCACCCAGGTGATATTGTTTCTGTTTCGAGTTGTAAGTAGACTAGCGACAAAATCCATGGCAATCGGTTCTCGTTTCCATATGTGTGTTTTCGGTTGCGGATACCCCACCTTGACTTTCCCTACAGTTGCCGTATAATGATTCCACATTCATTCCATGAGGTAGCGAATATCGTCCGTCCTTCCAAAGGTTGCTTCTCCATGCCCCGCATGGGTTCAACTTGAAAATTTTTCTTTCTTCAGTTCTCCAGTTTGAACAGAGCGAGTCTGATCAGGTAGGTTAGGGTCGATAGTGAGTTGCATGCTCATACGTGTTTAGGTTCCATAGTCGAAGTCATTCAAAGGTTCCATCCAGCGATGCCATCACATGTTTAGCTCTTTTCAACACCAAGGTACACGGGAGGCTCTTGTAATCGATCTATGTAGTGCATTCGGTATCGTCCAAGTAATGCCTCCAATTTAAATCCAAAGACTATGGCTTCCACCGCAGGTTGTGACTCGTGCAATTCTTCTTGTATGTCCACCACTTAAACCATCACTTTATCGTGTTGCATTGGCGTGTAACTAGGACTCTGATTCGAACCATCAAAGTATACCACCAGATCACCCGAAGCCTAGGGTAGAGACGATGCTCAGCACATTGCAGAGTTGGGATTCAAAAGCTGAAAAGTCGTTCTCCTGATTTGTCTCCCACGAATACACAGCACCCTGCTGTGCTAAAGTGGTTAGAGCTGCGCGTTCTTCGAAAATCTTGTGATGAATCTGCGATAGTATCTAACGAGACCAAGAAATTGTTGTATCCCCAAAGGACTCTTGGTCTCGATCAATTTCTAACAAAATGGATCTTAGCAAGATCCACGTGTATTCCCACTTCGTTGGTCATATGATCCAAAATGTATCTCTCGAATCCAGATGTTACATTTAACAAGACTTCGCACGTAATGGCCCCTCCCCCAGGAGCTCTAAAATAAAATACAGATGCCGTCCATGATGTTCCTTTCTCCCGGAAATGATTCAACACGTCATCAATAAGCGTAGTCGATTCATGTGATCCATAAAGCTGCTGGTGTGACGATTAGCCCAAAGGTCATGGAATACAACGTCATAATGGCCACACTGCGTTTGATATACCGTCTTAGAACATACTCCCCTTGAACTTCCATCTGATGATAGCTCGTTCTTTAGTCATTCCTCGAATGGGAGTTTAACCCTCGCAATTGGTCGTCAGGCTGTCAATACATGGTCGAGGCAAACGGTTCATAACTGTCACCTTGTTAAGTTCTCGATAATCAGTACACATACGGAAGGGCTTATCCTCACGGATATATCTGAGGCTCCCCGGAACGAAAACTAGGTCCGACAAAACTCCTGTCCCATTGTTCCTGTAGTTGATTTGGCAGTTCTTGCAACCCTCCCGGTGCAAGACGGTATGAAGTACGAGTAATCAGAGCTGCATCTGGCGCGAGATCAACTGAGATTCTTCTCTCCAATTGTGGAAGTTGACCGGTAAATTCTACGGGTAGAACATTGAGAGAAATCACAGGCAGTTGGTGGATCCTCGATCCTCTTTTCCTTAATTGTAACATCAGTAACAGTTGCTAACATAGTAGGGTAATCCTTCTGTAGATACTCCTGGGCCTTTATTGCTGAAACGATGTTAACCTTTACACCATGCTGACAGTTTAGAACAGACGACGGTTCCCTACTAGGAAGGAGGATAAGCAAAATTTTCTTCACACAGGGTATATCTGCACGATGTCTGGAAAACCAATCCATACTAACTACTGCATTGAAACTACCAAGGATAGCAGGAGGAAGGTCGATGTCCAACACTTGTTCCACAAGGTCAAGTTTGCATCCCAATGAACATATGAGATTCCAATTGGCTTGCCATCAGCCAATTTCACAACAGGTTTGGTTTCAAAAAGCATCAGGGTTAAGCGGGACAGGGACGAAGCGATCAATTACCCATACAAGCTACCATGTTGCTATTGTGCATGACGTCGCTCGCGCCAAGCCTAAATGCCCTTCCACAAGCACCACTACCAGTGTTGTTACGATCATGTTGATTCCCAATGTTGTCATCGTTCCATTGGTTGCTGACATTTTGACTTAATAACAGTCAATCCTTGTCGTGGTCACCTTTGTTTTCCATACAGCAGGCTATGATTATGAGTACCTTGATGTTGTCGTGATTGTTGTCTCTAGTGCCATTGCTTGAAACGGAGCCCTATGATCTTTCACCAACAGGATCCATCTTGTCACATTTCCGTGCCACATCCTAAGGCGCTACTCATCATGCTGGCAGTTACACATTCCACACCATGGTCAATTGTCATCGATTATGTCCCGATTGATTCGTAAGTGTTGACTCCCATAAGTCACTTACTAGGGTCAAGGATTTGATTGAAGCCAATCTGCTGGTGTTCGTTTCCAGTAACCAAGGCCGTTCCAATACTGAAGTTGGTGAGATACTACGATTATCCTCTTGCCCCTCGATCTTGCAAGTTGGTCGAGTAATACACAGTACGTTGCTAGGGTGTTGCAGAAACGATCGCACTTACGGAATCTAAGGTGTCAATACACAGAGTTCCAACGAATGAAAAGGAGTGAGAAGGTATCGACCAATCATTCAATGCTGCAACGTCCAACTCAGGGACATTCGTACAAGCACCTAACATTCTACAGAGTTCGCTAGGCGTTCAGATGGGTGTTCAGGTAATACCCGATAGCATCAGGATTCATAAGGGTTCAGAGAGGAGTGAAAAGATCACGTTCAAGTAAGAGTCAATCACTACTATGACTCTTATAGACTGTTGTGTTTCACATCGATCAAATAACGGAACAGAACCCCTTTATCACTCGTTAAGTCTCACTGGGACTCACATGCACCCCACATTATTATTATGTGTGCACCAACAATAATATTGTGATTTGCATGCTCATCTCAACTCCTCCTAACTCATGTCAAATGGTTCCTCAAACTCGAGTAGCAAGCAAAGAACATCACAAAACGCGAGTCATGAATGTCTAAGGAAACACCACACTACCAATCACATAACACATGCATGTAATGAATTTATACTGTTGTGCTAAACGGGCAATCACATGTAATATCATATGTATGTGTTCACTAGTTATGCAGTACAGTGAGTAAACAAGAGACGAACCTTGCAGTCTGGAGCTGAGTGTCATGGTCGTCTTCAGAACTTGTTCGGTTATAGTCTGGTTTTACAAAAACGTTTTAAAACAAAGTTCACTATAACCAGTGGCTCTGATACCAAACTGTCACACCCCCAAATTACCACCAAGGGAATACCCCACTAGGCGTGTGACATACCAATAACGAGCCACTAATCAAGTTGAACCAATTACGAGTTTCTAAATAAAAACCATCAATTATTAATGAAAAGTACCATCAATAAGTATAATTGAAAACCAACATGTTCAGCGGAAGCAAATAAAAGAAATCGTAGTTTAACTGTTTCAAAACCAACATGTCATATCAATAATTCCAACACATGTATCCATCCAGTTCGACCCATGACCACTCCAGCTACGCCAGGCAGCAAGTTCCAAACCAAGACATCTAACGACCTGGGAGCATGCAACAAGTGTATCAGACAACACTGGCGAGTTCATTGTTTATGAAAACGTTAGTTACCAAGTGTTTAGTTCAGTTCATTGAATATAATGTTGATAATACCCTGAATACAAGACGGCTCCTGATTATTTTGCCCTTTCTCCAATGCTCCTATCAAATCATTGGTCATGACTAGGTTATTAGTTCACACCTGTCCTCTCAGGTACGGGGTGAGGGTGCCAAACCTAAGTAGCGCTACCAACTAATACCTTGTTACCTCTTAGGTAACCAAACAACACGGAGGGACTTTAATGGTGATAGGATGAGTATATTATCCAATATTCCAGATTTACCCAAAAGACATATTCCTCTCAGGAATACCCATGATTTACCCAAAACCAATCCCTCTCAGGGATACTCAAAGACTGTCCCAACCACCAGGACGCATGCTCAAGAGGAATGAACTCACCTTTGTTTGCTCGGTAGGTTACGTTACGTGTTCCAAGTTGATCAATTAGTCCCTATTGCGGTTACCACTAACAGTTAGAATCTCATTCTATCAAACCACACATGTAACAATTTGTATCAATTATCACATAGCCACATAATAAACATTCGAGTTACATACATTTCACATAATCCATTCGCGTCTCACATTAACACTTAGCAACATAGTATATTGACCCAATAATTTGGGCGGCCCGGGGTTTAACCCGCGACCCAGATGGCCCTTAGGCACACTTGATGGTGTGGCCCAAGACTTTACAAGGCCCACCCCTTTAACTGACTTACCCAACCCGTTCGGCCAGGCCCAACCAACAGATCTGTTTACACAAGATGTGGGCTTGACTGGTGACCTGAGGTCACGCAGCCCAACCATGAAGTAAATGGGCTACGCGGCCCTTCAACCCCCCGGCCCATTCCTATACAACCATTTCCCCCGAACACTAAACCAAAGACCCCTCAAGTGTTTTACATTACTAAACAATGGCCCATTAACCATGCGATTACCCGAGAGTGTGGCTCAATAACATGCACTGCCCCAAACCATCTTTGTAGGTTACCCTATTAGATCATTAGCCCCCAAAACAGTTTGTGTATCACCGATAACAAAAGTTTAACATATAATAAAGTCCACATCCCCTAACCATTTAATATCTAATTTCATATTTCCATCAAGAAGCTGTAACATATGATTTATTCACCAAGACTTCATGTATGTGCACCCTATCCCATGTATACTAAGATCAAACGATGTGTTATACTTAACCGATTTACTAATTTATTTACTAACTAACGACAATGGATCTGATCAAATTCGTCACGTACGAGCAATCTTAATCATAACCAATTAACACATACATATATATAAATGCAAAGCACTCATCGAACCCATATGCACCCTATTTTACTAATCAAATTCACACATTAATACCCTAGAGTATTCTGACAACAATGTTAGGATATGCACATGGTTTTTATTAGATCAAGGCTACAAACCCACATGGGCCGCCATTTTCTTATTCAAGGTTATCCAATTTTATCAAACCATTACCCTCAAATCTATTGGATCATTAAAGGCTACTGATACATCAATATTAATTATAAATCACACGTTGATATCAAACAAGCACATATATCCATAACTATCAATTCACTATTACTAACATACTAGCTTAAATTCAACCATAATTCTTCATACCATCATCGGATCTATGTGAATATTATGCGACATGATAAATCAAACACCAACATCATAATCATCAATCAAGCCACTGTGCACGTTCCTAATCATCCGATTATCGTGAGAACTCAAGTCCAATTAATTGAGGATTAATACGAATACAAAGATCACTAACCAGTAGTCCGATCAAATAGGATGATGCCTCGACAATATGAGGTTGCTTCAATGCGGGGTGGGGGGGGTCGTCTGCCGTCTCAAAACGAGTGGGAGGGAGTAGGGTTGTTTAGGGTTTGAGGCAAGATATAATACGTATTCTACATACATATGCAGGCGACAGGGGCTTGGGCCGGTTTGGGTTCAAGTTGACGAGAACTGGGCCAAAGGTTCTCGAGGCTTTAAGTGAATTAAAGTATGTGTGTGGGTTCAAACCACTCGGCCGGACCATGTCTACAAAACTAAAATGTGTGTGAGTGTGTGTGTGGCCCAACACACTCGCAGCCCAAGGCGCAAACGGTGGCCCAGTATCGTGTGCGGCTCCTAAACGTAAACTCAACACTTAAATGGATCTAACCACGCCAAGTTATAATCAAGTAAAATTCACATTCGACAAGTTTATCATAGTAAGAAGTTAGATGAAAAGTTTAACCTAACGAGAGCATGAAAGGAGAGAATTACGAGAAGCTAGAATCACAAGATCAAACGGTACAAACCTTGAAAGTTCGGGTTTTCACAGATTGAATCAAAGTGTGAGTTGAATGACTGAAATCAAGTAGGTATTTATAGAATTTCAAGAACCGTTAGGATCGTTTCTCGTAATTCGGACTTTAATCTGGACCTTACAATTGTTGCCCATGGTTTACAATACAAGGGGACATCAAAAACCATCAAATGGTATCACAAATCAGGGATCAAAACCATCAAAACAGGCTGGAAAAGCCAGATTCAATGTTTTTGTGCTGGCAGTCTGTCACGGGCCGCGTAGACCCACACATGTTCTTACGCGCCCCTCCTAGACAACTTTCACAGATTGTCAAGTTTAGTCCGTGCAAGTCCAAAACCCAGTTTTTGATGCATTTTTGACGCGTTTAAGCCTCGTTAACCCCATTTCATGGCTCTACAATGAAGTTAAAGTATAGGGAACATGAAATATGCTCAAAAACATCTCGGATGTCGGTTCGTTTGGTCGTACGGTTGCGTTATTCGGTTAATTACGACGAAAACTCGAACGGACGCAAAAACGATCCAAATTACGCGACGAATGGTATTTTTGCATTCCAATCACTAAAATGAAATATTTTAATGATTACAAAAACTTTTGGATGTCCGGGTATGTCCAGAACGTAAGATATGAGCGAAAATGCAAACTTATGCACTTTTTGACGCTTTTAGTCCCTGTTTGATCAAAAAGTTTATTTTCGCATACCGAACCCCTCAAAGCCTATTTCTAAGCTATGTAAAGGATATTTAGGGTATGTTTAACTTATGATCAAGTTCCGGAATGTTCCTTACTATACAAATCGGCATAGTTTCACAGTTTGACACAAACAGTCCCTGCGATCGAATAAACTTGTTTTCGACACACCAAACCATCCAAAACTTATTTCTAAGTTATGTAGAGGTTATTTAAGGTAAGTTAAGCCTATTTCACTATTATGGAGTGTTTTTCACGTTAAACTGATTACGTTTACGTATCAGTTTGCGTATAACTTTCTAGAAAGAGATTTAAAGCTTGAAATCGAACTAGAATCAAATCGTAAAAATCATCAAACACAAATACACACATATTAACACCAAAACACATTGTTTTATTGATAATTGATATTGTTTTACATCGTACATCGTTTACAGAGCACAGTTGTCACAGTCTCCCCTACTTTAGGAAATTTCATCCCAGAATTTTAACTAGAGGAAACTTGTGAAAACAATTGTGGATATTTCGCCTTCATTTGGTCCTCACGTTCCCAAGTAAACTCTGGGCCACGCTTGGACTCCCAGTGAACCTTGACTAATCGTATTCGCTTGTTCTTCAACTGTTTGATTTCACGGTCCACTATCTCCAAAGGTTTCTCGACAAAGTGCATCGTTTCATCAACTTGAATTTCGTCGAGTGGAATATGAAGATCAGTATCGGCTAAACACTTGCGCAAATTGGACACGTGGAATGTTGGGTGAATCTTCCCAAGTTCTGGAGGTAGCTCAAGTCGATAGGCAACCTTTCCAATTCTTTCAACAATCTTAAATGGTCCAACATATCGTGGTGCAAGTTTTCCTTTATTTCCAAATCCCATGACTCCCTTCCAAGGGGATACCTTGAGTAGGACACGGTCTCCGACTTGAAATTCCAAGGGCTTGCGTCACATATCCGCATAACTCTTTTGACGGCTTCTAGCTGTCAGAAGATTATCGCGAATTTTCTTGATTTTATCTGTTGTTTCCAGAATGAGCTCAGGTCCAGTAAGCTGAGCTTCACCGATCTCATTCCAACAGACAGGTGAACGACATTTTCAACCGTATAAAGCTTCGAACGGTGCCATATTAATGCTAGCATGATAACTGTCGTTATAAGAGAACTCGATCAACGGAAGATGAGAATCCCAATTACCACCAAAGTCTATCACGCATGCTCTAAGCATATCCTCCAATGTTTGTATCGTCCTCTCAGATTGTCCATCTGTTTGGGGATGATAAGCAGTGCTTAGATTTAGTTGAGTTCCCATAGCATATTGCATGGTCTTCCAAAAGTGAGATGAAAATCGAGCATCACGATCAGATATGATATCGAAAGGAACACCATGTCGTGATACAATCTCATCAACATAAATCTTTGCAAGTTTATCAGTAGATAGATCCTCGCGAATCGGTAGAAAATGAGCTGACTTCGTTAATCGATCAATAATAACCCAAATAGCATTGTGTGTCACAACCCCCGACCCCACCCTTGGAGCGGGAGCCGCGAACCAGTCAGATGGTATCGGTGTTTATTAAATACGCAGCGGAAAAAATTTTCATCAGGATCGTAGTTAGGAAATAATTTCAGAGTTTGTAAAACACCATACTTTTAATATTAAACAAATGGGCTAAAAATCATATTCAATTCAATTGTTTTTATAGGGATAAACCCAAATAAATAAAACATAAATTTCTTCTTTTATTCAGGTATTTATAGCCACTTAATTTAAGCCTTCAGTGCTCCATAGCTGGCTACTATTATCTTTACAGCAAATTACCTGAAACACGTTTTGAAAATATTTTATCAGTAATAAATACTGGCGAGTTCATTCCATTTTTATAAAAATATATTGCTATACTTTACAGCATCAAGGTTTTTATATTTGTTTATATTTACCCAACTCAATCAGTATTTGTCACATGGTGGCAGTTCCGATGTGACAGTGGTCATATCACTGATTGGCTCACTTTCGTCCAATAGTGAATTTATCAAGTAATCATATTTTACTATTATTCAAAGTATTTGTCACTAGGCGATTCCTGTGACGGTGGTCAAATCACTGTTGATCATTCTTTCAACTAGTGACTCTGGTCATATCACTGTTGATCATTCTTTCAACTAGTGACTCTGGTCATAACACTGTTGATCATTCTCTCAACTAGTGACTGTGGTCATAACACTGTTGATCATTCTCTCAACTAGTGCCTTTGGTCATGTCACTGTTGATCATTCTCTCAACTAGTGACCCTAAACTTAGTAGTGTCCTATGACATTACTTTGTCAAATATATTTTCTATGGCATAAAACCAATTAGCCCAGAAAATGAAATATATCATTTTTTGTCAAATTAATAGCTATAACTTTATCAAATATAATATATTAATTAAATAATTGTGATATTATTATTTAATATATTAACGTGACTAAGATTAAAAATATAATCTTAGTATGGTAGAATATATTATATTCGACTGTTTTATTATGGTATACATTTATTGACTAAACATTATTTTATAATGTTAATAGTAATTTTAGGTGTATTAAATATATTTTCTTTAATATATATTTTAATAATGATTAACAAAGCTCTATTTTATATACACACCGTTTCGATTTATTTCAATCATAAATTAAATTTATTAATTATTTAGAGTAAATTACGTTTTTGGCCCCTGTGGTTATATCAGTTTTACTATATTGGCCCAAAATAAGAATTTTTAACGTTTCTGCCCCCATGATCCTTATATCTAACCATTTTGGCCCCTAAATCTAACCAAACCCTAACTCAGGTTAATTATTAGGCACATGACTTGCACATGATGGGTAATATGGTAATTTCACCTCCCCTTTAATGAGTTTATAAATAAAACCCAGATCTTCAATAAATCATCATCATTTGCATCTCAGATCTTCAACAAAACATCATCTGCAACCCAGATCTTCAACAAAACACACCATCTTCAAACCAGATCTTCAATCAATCTTCAAACCACTGAAAGTTACAAACCATGAAACCATCATTCAAAGTTTTAATTACAAATATTTCATTTATGATATATAATCATCAACCGTAGCTTCTCCGCCCACAGCCGCTTGGAAATTCTCCAACAGCATTGCAGCTCCAGATCTTCAAGAACATCTTCAAACCACTTTCAAACCCAGATCTTCAAGAACATCTTCGTCTTCTTACCCAGATCTTCAAGAACATCTTCGTCTTCAAACCACGATGATGAACACTTGAGACAAACATGCCTTTTCCCATCCTGCTTGTAATCCTTCATCCATCTTTCACCAATCAATCATATCATCAACCCATTCACGGCTACCAAACGCTCCTTTCCTCTAGACGACCCCCATCCGCTTCATCCGACGATGATGAAAAAGAAGACGAACAAGAAATCATCACACAAAATACAATTCACCAATCATCATCATCATCATCATCATCTGAATAAGAAGAACAAGAAACCCCAACACCCACAAAAAATCCCCAATTTCAAAATCCACAAATCAAAAATCCCCATTTCAAAACCCTATTTCAAACCTACCTCAATTATCATCTGAATCTGAATCGGAATCAGAATCAGATGAGGAAAAGAGGGTGTGGATTGTTGAGGATGAACTTATGTTGCTGCAGGGTTATTGATTATCAGTCGAAAATCAGGTGCTCTCCGTTGTCGGACATAGATGGGTTTTATCAGTTTACGATGAGTTCAAATAAGATATGGGGGGTTGATGGTGGTTGCAGTCGGGGACGTTGTTTGAGTTTTCGAATAAGATACGGTGATTGTAGATCTAAGGTTTTGGTGGAGGTGTTGATGATGGTGGCGGTGGCAGGTGTGTTGATGGTGGTTGCAGTCGGTTGATGGTGGTGAAAGATTTAACAGATGAAATCAGGAGGAAGAAGATGAAGTGGGCTAGGGTTTTATTTATAAACTCATTAAAGGGGAGGTGAAATTACCATATTACCCATCATGTGCAAGTCATGTGCCTAATAATTAACCTGAGTTAGGGTTTGGTTAGATTTAGGGGCCAAAATGGTTAGATATAGGGACCATGGGGGCAGAAACGTTAAAAATTCTTATTTTGGGCCAATATAGTAAAACTGATATAACCACAGGGGCCAAAAACGTAATTTACTCAATTATTTAATATAAAAATAATATTAGTGATAGGCTATGGCCACTGGGGCACAATTTCTCCTGTGCTTGTGGTCATGCTACTATTGGCTAACTTTTTGGCCAATAGTAACGAGGGTCAAGTAGTGTATAAACCTCCCATACCGGCAGTTATTGCAGAATACAAAAATTTAATCACTGTAAGTATAACTGATAAATATTTAGGATTTTGGAAAGCATTTTTAAATATAACTGTATCACAAAAAGGTGACAAAACGGAGAATGACTCACAAACTGTGAGAAAAGAGAATGGACTCACTTTGTAACTTTAGGGTTCAACTAGAAAGCCTCCTGGTATAATCTTGGGTATAACTCCCGAGCTATTTAATAAATATGTAATGCACCCGTGTTAAGTATAGTAATCCAATTCAACTTTATCCCTACGTCACGAGACAGAACCCCAACGAACTTAGTCGGGCAGAGCCTTGACATGCGTTACGGGGCCCTAGATCAATCGGATAGAGTATCAGTGATCAGGGGTTAAAACACTTAAAACGAGACAGGGTCTTATTATTATTATAAGGGAAATAAAAAATAAAAATAGAATTTTAAGAGAGTGAAGTCGAGACAGACAAGTTTGAACAAAGAAGAAGTGAACTGATTTGTTCATATATATACACTCATAAGACTTGGAAGCTACGTTTCACAAATTCCTTCCACTTATTTTCATACACGTACACTAACATTGAATGATGATTTAGTTTGATTTTTTTTAATATTATTTTATTTTTCAAAAGTATATACGTACACTTTATTCATATGTAATTTATTTAATTATTAATTTATTATATATATATATATATATATTATAATTAATTTAACTGCTTTACTTATTTGGAGCTTATAACTTCTAAAATATAACGTTTTACAAAACAATGAATATGTCATTAGAACGAGAATAATTTTATCTACATTTTGAACCAAGTTTCATTAAAAATGGAGTAGGTTCAAATCTAATGTATTTTTATAATTTAATTATTAAACGGTTCCAAGGTCCGACTATGTACTTCATATTTCTAACATTCAACTTACTCGTAATCTACCCGTCTAATAATATAAGTTTTTATATACTTTATTTTAATATAGAAAATAGAAATGTCACACATATACAAGCCAATTAATTAGTATAACATTCCAACCGATTACATATAAAATAGTTTTTAAAACTATATGGGTCGAATAATTATATAAAAAATTAGTTACTAATGGTTAATAAATTTAAACAGCCTATAATTCTTATATGATAAAAAAATGGAAATATTACATCCTCCCCACCTTGTTTTAAATCTCGTCCTCGAGATTTGGGCTACGATGTCTTCTTAAAGTTATGTTACGTCTTAGTCGATAAGAACAGTATGAAGGTAAATGACACAGAATCAAGACACATTCAAATTTTGTGAATACGAGTTTTACAATAAATAGGACTCAATGGTTCAACTGAATTAATTCAAGAAATCGATGTCAAACGAATGAGATGAAATGATATAATTTCCAAGGTGGCTAGGTTCAAGCCAAAAGAGAGTTATGATCAATAGATGTCTAAATCGAATGGTCACAAGTTGTAAATGACTTTAGAAACAATAGAATTCATTGTCAAAGGAAACTTACTTTGATTGTCAACCGAGGAAGACTCAGAATCAACAAGCTTAAATGAAATAGAAGCACGAAATTGATTTGTCAACTATCGAACCATAACATGAGAAAAATCAATGTGTTGACATTATTGAATTGTAAGGATACACCGAAATATAACATAGTTTAGTGTATCATTGTCTTAATACATAATTGCATCAAGACTACTTTTAATGATGAGTCAAATGAAAGACATATGTGGTTTTGAATGATTCGTATGATTATGATTAGCCCAAGCTACAAGTTTATACCGACGCCGCAAGGTGTCATAATGATTGAAATAGTTCAATAATTACGGTGACCGAATAAATTCATCTTTTTAGTAATCAACTGAAAGTTTTAATGAAATAAATTTGGATATTCATTTCGAATAGGATTTTCAATTGCTGATGAAAGACCAAATGAATATTATAGAATTTTCGATCAATGATGAAAGAATCTTTAGAGGTACACCGGAATATAATATGAATTTGTGTACTCTTATCTTAACACATAATTGTATTAAGACTGTTTAAGATAATGAATCAACGGAAATTAAATAAATAAATCCGTACATCAGGTGTGAAAATGAGACTAGCGCAAGCTTCAAATTAAACAAAACTCCACCACAAGGTGTCGTAACCAAATAAATGATTCAATGAAAGTGAAGACCGAACAAGTCTATCATGGTTCTGAATAGATGTAGTACTTGACAGGATGAATGTATTTATTAATTTTGATTTGTACTAGGGTCAAATAAGAACTTAACTTAGATATTACATATCAGCGATTACGTCTGGAATCATTTCTGCTTCTTGCGTAGTAAGTACGAATGCTCGCGCGTTGTTCTTAGCCCCGTCTGTTGTTTTTGCCTGGTTGTCGGGTGATTTGGTCAGTTTCGGGCAATATGGTTTGATGTGTCCTGTATTTCCACAATTGTAACAAATATTAGTTTTCCTTCTACATTCTTCCTCTATATGCCAAGTCATCTTGTAGAAGTTACAGTAGAGTGTCCTCCTAAAACGACATCTTCCTGAATGCTTTTTGTTATGGTTTCTGCATGTAGGTTGCTCTAATGACGGTTCAGTTCCTTTCTTCTTGTAGAATTCTTGGGAAATTTTCTGTGCTAACTCTTTCTTCTTGTTTTCTTCTCTTGTGCGGATTAGTCCATCTGTTAGGATGTTAGCTAGTTCAACTGTTTCTTCAATAGTCTGTGGTCTAGCGGCCTTGACCATGTCTCGGATTTCGCTCACTAATCCCCAAATATAACAAGAAATTAGTACGGGTTCTGGTGAAGCCAGAGTTGGTACCATTCTTGCGTACTCGAAGAACGTTGTCGTATATTCACGACAATTCACATCTATCATTTTATGTTTAGGAACTTGTTAGCCATTCGTTCCTTTTCATAAGGGGGACAAAATTTTCTCTCTGCCATTTCCTTGGATTTTTCCCAGTTCAGGGCATAAGCCATGTCACTTCCTTTTGCTTGAAGAATTGTATTCCACCATTCTAAGGCTTCTTCTTTAAAGAGGTTGGAAGCATACATCACCTTATCTTCTTCGGCACATTTGCTGATCTTAAGAATAACTTTCGTCTTTTCCAACCATCGTAGAGCAGCCGTAGCTCCTTCACTGCCTACGAACTCAGTTGGTTTACAAGCTAGAAATTCTTTGTAGGTACACCCAAGAGTCATCGCCTTTATTTTCTTGGGAAATGGGGTTTTGATAATATCATCATTGTCTCCATTGACACTATGGCTAAAACTGTCGTCACGAGTATGCTTACTACTCACAACTTTGGTGTGTTCTACGGAGTTTTTAACAGCTTTAATTATTAAAGGTATAGCATTAGCTATTCCTTGGGCTATTATATTTTCTATAGCATTTTTATCCAAAGGATTTTCATTATTAGCATGAACTTCTGGATTATGTGATACTTCATTCGACATCTGAATGGCAAACATTTACAATTATTAATATCACAGAATGATTAAAACAAAACAATACTTTCAAGAATCATATGTGCATATATACATATATATATTATACCCTTATACATTTACCAACTTAGGTTATGTCTTATTTGTTTAAAAGCCACACCCTTTAGTTTTGTAAACATAAATCAACAAAGATTTTATTTTCTGTAGAATATATAAAGGGATGATGTCACACCCCCAAAATCCACCCGCGGAGTATCACCGCTTGGAGGCGTGACTGACCAGGATCAAGCCATCAATCATATCAAACATAGTATTTAAGTGTAAAAGTAGGAAAATGTAATTCATCTTGACATGACTGATGTTCATAACCAAACA
Source organism: Helianthus tuberosus (assembly GCA_030545235.1). Taxonomy (NCBI): domain Eukaryota; kingdom Viridiplantae; phylum Streptophyta; class Magnoliopsida; order Asterales; family Asteraceae; genus Helianthus; species Helianthus tuberosus. The sequence continues at coordinate 32,847,831 of CM060424.1, read as the reverse complement.
TTGTTTAAGTAGCGGAAGCATAATAATGAAAACCCAAAGTAAGTTATAAGTTCAAATATCGTCTACGATCCGTATCCCACAACGACCTGCTCCTCCCTGTGCAAGCTCCATATGTACCTAAGGTCCTGCAAGGCATGCAAGAGAGAGTCAACAACTAGTTGAGCGAGTTCACAGTTAATAGCTCAGTAATAGTATAGCGTGAGTAGTAGTATGTTCGTTCGTTACAATGTATCGTATTAGTTTCCATCGCGGCCAATGTCCTTGGCAGGTGTGCGAAGACGTTGGGGAAGGTCTTTCCCCAAGTTTTTCTAGACTAGGTTTGTTTAGTTCGCGGCCAATGTCCTTGGCAGGTGTGCGAAGATGTTGTACGTTTAGTTCGCGGCCAATGTCCTTGGCAGGTGTGCGAAGACAGTCATAATATCGCGGCCAATGTCCTTGGCAGGTGTGCGAAGATCGTTTCATAGTATCGCGGCCAATGTCCTTGGCAGGTGTGCGAAGATCGTTCAATAAGTGTTACTAGTCTAGCAGTAGGTTCTATCGTTTATGTATGTACCGTAAATCATCAAATTCCCATTCCCACCCCGGGAACCCCATGCCTTGGCTTGTGTGAACTCACCTTGGTTTGCTCGGTATGCTAAATATGTGCTCGCAAGTAAATCAATCACGTCCTAGAGTATGCACGTATAGAATAATCAGTTTGTATTCCAAGTTGTTCACGTATAAGCAGGTAACACGTAGCCACAATCATACCAGTCATGTTTAATATTTAACAGCAGTTAGTTAACTGGGTTAAGTCTTAACGGAATTAAAGTAAATTGCTGTTGCGAAACACACATATTGGCGAAACACTTGTTGGCGAAACACATCTATTGACGAAACACATATCCTATTTCGTCGAGCCTTGTTTGGCGAAACAAGATTTGTATCTCGTCGACTGTCCTTGGCGAAACACAATTAAGTTCAACAACAATCCTAAACAACTCTAACAGTTTTGTCGGTTTTCCACCAACAATCGTTCTACCCAAATAATTAATATCATCACATGACTTTTTCAATTATCAATGCAATACTAGTTGTCATCCGAATAGCATATACACAGAAACATCATCCCACTCATTCTTTAGGCATACATATATGACTTTTCATGCAAAACATTTAATCACTTCACATATCTTGATTTTAATTTGACCAACAACAACCTACTACAATGCTATTGGACCGAAAATAATGGATCTGACATTATGTGGTCACAATTGACTTTACCATACAACAATTAACTTTCAATTTATGAAGTCTTTCATGTGAAGATATGACATAAAATATTGAATGAAATAAAATGGTTGGGCCATTAAAAGTCTGATCACGTGTAACATCTTATCATCATCGATCCACTAGTAACATTCACATAAATTCTAAATCATAACTGAAACATTGAGCATCTCCTCAAATAATATAAGATCACGTGATTGCCAAGGAGTAGAGTGATTAAACTAACCGGAAGTTGATGCCTCGAGGGGGGTGTGTCTCCTGCTGCCGTCGCAAATAAGGGAAGGTGAGGGTATTAGGGTTTGGGTTTATTTGTGCTAATATAGTGGAACTAATTCTATTCACAATCGGATTGGAGTGGGCCAAACCCACTACGTTTTTGTTTGGTTGCAACACTTGCTCGGGCTTCCTATACATAAGAGCCGAACACGTGATTTAAACTATTGAGCTTGGGCCGGGTAGATTAAAGCTAGCAAGTTGAGTCGAGTATATAACTAAACGATGGCAACCCATGTCTAATAGCGGAGGGTGCGGCCCAAACTACTAAACACACAACAAAAGGTCACATAACATCTCAACATATATTAAACACGTATGGTTACAAGGCAAACAAGTCGTGTAGGCAAACAACTTAAACAATTAACGTGCAATTAATGCGAATAGAAAATGTCGGAAATTCGAGTTGTCACATTATCCCCAACTTGAAAGAAATTTCGTCCCGAAATTTAGCATGCAGTTACTGAGGAAGCTAGTAGTGTGACGTTGTTTACCTGTGTCGTATCGCGGCTCCTCGAGCAGGTTTGCGAAGATTACTGGTTTTCTTGGGGTGTCACATTATCCCCCCGTTGATTTGGAATTTCGTCCCGAAATTTTGCATTGGTAGCTTCAGCCTCAGTAGTAGTTGCTTGGTTTCCGAATAACTGGGGATATTTGAGTTTCATTTGATCTTCGCGTTCCCAGGTGAACTCTGGGCCACGACCGGAGTTCCAACGAACTCGTACAAGAGGTATTCTCGTGTTCTTGAGGACCTTAACATCCCGGTCCGTGATTTCAACAGGTTCCTCGACGAAGTTCAACCGTTCGTCGATAGTGAGTTCCTTCAAGGGAACCACGTGGGTCTCATCTGACGTACATTTCTTCAGATTCGACACGTGAAAGACGTTGTGAACTGCACTGAGTTCAGGTGGTAAGTTCAATCTGTAAGCCACTTTGCCTATTTTCTCTGTAACTTCGAATGGTCCAACGTATCGTGGATTAAGTTGCCGCGTTTGCCAAAACGAACCACACCCTTCCAGGGTGAAACTTTGAGTAGCGCTCGATCCCCAACCTGGAATTCGAGTAGTTTTCTATCTTTATCAGCGTATCCTTTCTGACGGTCGCGTGCTGCCGCCATGCGTTGTCGTATTTGTGCGATCTTTTCTGTAGTATCGACTACCATTTCTGGACCTGTGATTTGACTATCTCCCACCTCTGCCCAACAGAGAGGTGATCGGCATTTACGCCCGTACAATGCCTCGAATGGAGCAGCTTTAATGCTGATGTGGTAGCTGTTATTGTATGAAAATTCTACAAGTGGCAGATGTTTCTCCCAACCATTTCCAAAATCAATTACGCATGCCCGAAGCATGTCTCCTAGAGTTTGAATAGTGCGCTCAGACTGCCCATCGGTCTGAGGATGATACGCCGTGCTCATGTCTAAACGAGAGCCAAAAGATTTATGCATTGCTTGCCACAGTTCTGAAGTAAAACGTGCGTCACGATCAGAGATGATAGAGGTGGGCACCCCGTGCCTTGAGACCACTTCTTTTAAGTAGATGTCTGCTAAGGTAGAGAACTTGTCTGTTTCTTTGATAGCCAAGAAGTGAGCAGACTTTGTGAGTCGATCCACGATCACCCAAATAGTATCATTTCCGCGCTGAGATCTAGGTAGGCCAGTAACAAAGTCCATGGAAATTTGCTCCCATTTCCATTGTGGTATTTCAGGTTGTTGGAGTGGTCCTGACGGTTTCTGATATTCTGCCTTGACTCTCGCACAAGTCAAGCATTTGCTAACGTATGTGGCTATGTGGGCCTTCATGCTAGGCCACCAATATGTAGTTTTGATGTCGTGGTACATTTTATCCGCACCAGGATGTACCGAGTAGCGAGACTTATGAGCTTCATCCATCACTAGCTCACGCAAGTTGCCATAAAGTGGAACCCAAATGCGTCCTGTTACGTAGTAAGCACCATCTTCCTTTTGTTCTAAACGTTGCCTTGAGCCACGTAGGGCTTCAGCCCTGACATTTTCTGGTTTCAATGCTTCTACCTGAGCATCTCGTATCTGGGAAGGAAGACTAGACTGTATGGTGAGTTGTAAAGCTCGCACGCGCTTAGGTGCAGTGTCTTTTCGACTGAGAGCGTCAGCCACAACATTGACTTTGCCTGGGTGGTACCTGATTGAACATTCGTAGTCGTTTAACAGTTCGACCCATCGTCGCTGTCGCATATTCAGTTCCTTCTGTTTGAAGATATGTTCGAGGCTTCTGTGATCAGTGTAGATAGCACATTTGGTACCGTACAAGTAGTGTCGCCATATCTTAAGTGCAAAGACAACCGCTCCCAGCTCGAGGTCGTGTGTAGTGTAGTTCCGTTCATGAACCTTAAGTTGGCGCGAAGCATAAGCAATAACTTTATCCCTCTGCATCAATACACATTCAAGACCTTGGATAGATGCGTCGCAGTAGACTACGAAATCATCCGTGCCTTCAGGCAATGAGAGGATAGGTGCGCTACAGAGTCTATCCTTTAAGTGTTGGAACGCTGTTTCCTGTGCATTACCCCAACGGTAAACAACACCCTTCTGTGTCAGTAGTGTAAGCGGCTGTGCAATCTTTGAAAAGTCCTTGATGAAACGTCTGTAATAACCCGCCAAACCCAAGAATTGGCGTATTTCTGTTGGTGTACGAGGCGCAGGCCAATTCTTGATCGAATCTACCTTGGATGGATCGACATGGATCCCATCTTTGTTTACCACGTGGCCTAAGAAGTGGACTTCACGAAGCCAGAAGTCACATTTGGAAAACTTAGCGTATAGCTGTTCCGTTCGAAGAAGTTCCAAAATAAGTCGTAAGTGCTGCTCGTGTTCCTCCTGACTCTTCGAATAAATCAGGATGTCGTCGATGAAAACAATGACGAACTTGTCGAGAGAGGGTTTGCACACCCTGTTCATAAGATCCATGAATACGGCAGGCGCGTTCGTTAGCCCGAATGGCATGACCATAAACTCGTAGTGGCCGTAGCGAGTTCTAAATGCTGTTTTGGAGACGTCCTCATCCCGGACTCTCAGCTGGTGATATCCTGACCTTAAGTCTATCTTGGAGTAGTAGCTCGACCCTTGCAGCTGGTCGAATAAATCATCTATGCGCGGAAGAGGATAACGATTCTTGATCGTCACCTTGTTGAGTTCACGGTAGTCTATACACATCCTGAACGTACCGTCTTTCTTCTTCACGAATAACACTGGAGCTCCCCAAGGCGAAGAGCTAGGACGTATAAAACCCTTTTCCAAGAGTTCTTGTAGCTGCTTTGACAGTTCTTCCAATTCAGTTGGAGCTAGACGATAAGGTGCTCGAGCTGAAATTCGACCTGACGATGAGGCGGTAACCCAGGTAACTCTTCTGGAAACACTTGAGGAAAGTCGCGTACCACAGGAATATCCTCAATCTTTTTCTCTTTCTTCGATGTATCGGTAATGAGAGCTAAAACAGCTGTGTGGCCCTTTCGTAAACACTTCTGAGCCTTCAAGAAAGAAATGATGCCACTCACGACACCACTCTTGTCGCCTTGAACTTCGAGAGGTTCTTTACCAGAACGAGGAATGCGAATGATCTTCTCCTCGCATAGGATCTCTGCTTGTTGTTGCTGATTCTTAAAGATCTTGTGTCTATTGTTATTGGTTCTGGCTTGCAGAACGTGAGTTTCTACCATCTTTGGCTCCATGACCAAGCTTGTCGCATCATTGACAATGATTTCGGTTGCACTGCCCGCTGTGGTGCGAGTTACATCGTTTGCACTTAGGGTAGCAGAAGTAGTGGAAGTAGTAGTGGTAGTAGTATCGCTGATATGTTGAGGCAACTTGTTCTGTCCCACTGCCTGGTCTGTGAGACGATGAGCAAGATGAGTAACATCTTGAATAGTAGCAAGATTAGCCGTCATCACATAGTTTTGAATTCCTGGTACTAAGCCTTTGAGGTACAGCTCAAAGCTCTTTATGGGAGGATCCACCATAGTTGGGCACAAAATTGCCAATTTGTTGGATCGTTATCGTATACTCTTCTTATCTCTGACCCCGTCATCTTCATGTTAAGGGACTCCACTTCCCACTTGTGGATGGCATCATAACTACTGTATTCACGTTTGATTGGTTCCTTAAAATCATTCCATGGGGTGGCATTAGCAGCCGCCAGCCCCAGCATCGTAACTTGCGCGTTCCACCAAGTTAACGCAGTGCCTTCGAGAGTATCAGTGGCATATTTCACCTTACGAGCCTCAGGTCATTCACACACTCGAAGACCGATTCGAGTTCCTCGAACTAATGGAGGAGTACAACAGCTCCTTCAGTGTCGCTGAAAGTAGTAGGACGACAGTCCATAAAAGTCTTGTATGTGCATACAGGTGGCTGAGCGTGTTGACTTGTCGTGTGCGTAAGAGTAATCAAAATTAAGCACAAGTGTTGAGTTACGAGAGTAGGATCTAAGGATCCTAGAGTAAGTGGTGATGGCAGATTACACCTCCTGCCTGGGCAGCTGCGAGTGCTGCAGTAACTTGTTCAGTGATCGAAGCCGCCAACTGGGCTTGAGTTAGGTTAGCGCGTCCACTCATGATCTTGACATCAAGGAGAACATGTGTATGAGAGGTTCGCGAATAGTGCGATGACAGAAGAGAGTGAGCACATAAGCGTTTTCAAGCAGTAACGAATAGTAGGTTCTGTAATCTGAGCATACCACGAGCAAAGTTCTATGTAATTCTAGCAAGTAGGTAAAGTAACATGAATAGTAGTACCTATAATGTTGAGCCTTGCACGTGGAGCGAAGCGTCGTTGTGGATCGTTGAGAGCACTGTTCTGGTTATAGTCTGGTTTTAACAAAAATCGTTTTCCCTTTATTAAAACCAAGTTCTCTATAACCAATGGCTCTGATACCAATCTGTCACACCCCCAAAATCCACCCGCGGAGTATCACCGCTTGGAGGCGTGACTGACCAGGATCAAGCCATCAATCATATCAAACATAGTATTTAAGTGTAAAAGTAGGAAAATGTAATTCATCTTGACATGACTGATGTTCATAACCAAACATTGTTTAAGTAGCGGAAGCATAATAATGAAAACCCAAAGTAAGTTATAAGTTCAAATATCGTCTACGATCCGTATCCCACAACGACCTGCTCCTCCCTGTGCAAGCTCCATATGTACCTAAGGTCCTGCAAGGCATGCAAGAGAGAGTCAACAACTAGTTGAGCGAGTTCACAGTTAATAGCTCAGTAATAGTATAGCGTGAGTAGTAGTATGTTCGTTCGTTACAATGTATCGTATTAGTTTCCATCGCGGCCAATGTCCTTGGCAGGTGTGCGAAGACGTTGGGGAAGGTCTTTCCCCAAGTTTTTCTAGACTAGGTTTGTTTAGTTCGCGGCCAATGTCCTTGGCAGGTGTGCGAAGATGTTGTACGTTTAGTTCGCGGCCAATGTCCTTGGCAGGTGTGCGAAGACAGTCATAATATCGCGGCCAATGTCCTTGGCAGGTGTGCGAAGATCGTTTCATAGTATCGCGGCCAATGTCCTTGGCAGGTGTGCGAAGATCGTTCAATAAGTGTTACTAGTCTAGCAGTAGGTTCTATCGTTTATGTATGTACCGTAAATCATCAAATTCCCATTCCCACCCCGGGAACCCCATGCCTTGGCTTGTGTGAACTCACCTTGGTTTGCTCGGTATGCTAAATATGTGCTCGCAAGTAAATCAATCACGTCCTAGAGTATGCACGTATAGAATAATCAGTTTATATTCCAAGTTGTTCACGTATAAGCAGGTAACACGTAGCCACAATCATACCAGTCATGTTTAATATTTAACAGCAGTTAGTTAACTGGGTTAAGTCTTAACGGAATTAAAGTAAATTGCTGTTGCGAAACACACATATTGGCGAAACACTTGTTGGCGAAACACATCTATTGACGAAACACATATCCTATTTCGTCGAGCCTTGTTTGGCGAAACAAGATTTGTATCTCGTCGACTGTCCTTGGCGAAACACAATTAAGTTCAACAACAATCCTAAACAACTCTAACAGTTTTGTCGGTTTTCCACCAACAATCGTTCTACCCAAATAATTAATATCATCACATGACTTTTTCAATTATCAATGCAATACTAGTTGTCATCCGAATAGCATATACACAGAAACATCATCCCACTCATTCTTTAGGCATACATATATGACTTTTCATGCAAAACATTTAATCACTTCACATATCTTGATTTTAATTTGACCAACAACAACCTACTACAATGCTATTGGACCGAAAATAATGGATCTGACATTATGTGGTCACAATTGACTTTACCATACAACAATTAACTTTCAATTTATGAAGTCTTTCATGTGAAGATATGACATAAAATATTGAATGAAATAAAATGGTTGGGCCATTAAAAGTCTGATCACGTGTAACATCTTATCATCATCGATCCACTAGTAACATTCACATAAATTCTAAATCATAACTGAAACATTGAGCATCTCCTCAAATAATATAAGATCACGTGATTGCCAAGGAGTAGAGTGATTAAACTAACCGGAAGTTGATGCCTCGAGGGGGGTGTGTCTCCTGCTGCCGTCGCAAATAAGGGAAGGTGAGGGTATTAGGGTTTGGGTTTATTTGTGCTAATATAGTGGAACTAATTCTATTCACAATCGGATTGGAGTGGGCCAAACCCACTACGTTTTTGTTTGGTTGCAACACTTGCTCGGGCTTCCTATACATAAGAGCCGAACACGTGATTTAAACTATTGAGCTTGGGCCGGGTAGATTAAAGCTAGCAAGTTGAGTCGAGTATATAACTAAACGATGGCAACCCATGTCTAATAGCGGAGGGTGCGGCCCAAACTACTAAACACACAACAAAAGGTCACATAACATCTCAACATATATTAAACACGTATGGTTACAAGGCAAACAAGTCGTGTAGGCAAACAACTTAAACAATTAACGTGCAATTAATGCGAATAGAAAATGTCGGAAATTCGAGTTGTCACATTATCCCCAACTTGAAAGAAATTTCGTCCCGAAATTTAGCATGCAGTTACTGAGGAAGCTAGTAGTGTGACGTTGTTTACCTGTGTCGTATCGCGGCTCCTCGAGCAGATTTGCGAAGATTACTGGTTTTCTTGGGGTGTCACATTATCCCCCCGTTGATTTGGAATTTCGTCCCGAAATTTTGCATTGGTAGCTTCAGCCTCAGTAGTAGTTGCTTGGTTTCCGAATAACTGGGGATATTTGAGTTTCATTTGATCTTCGCGTTCCCAGGTGAACTCTGGGCCACGACCGGAGTTCCAACGAACTCGTACAAGAGGTATTCTCGTGTTCTTGAGGACCTTAACATCCCGGTCCGTGATTTCAACAGGTTCCTCGACGAAGTTCAACCGTTCGTCGATAGTGAGTTCCTTCAAGGGAACCACGTGGGTCTCATCTGACGTACATTTCTTCAGATTCGACACGTGAAAGACGTTGTGAACTGCACTGAGTTCAGGTGGTAAGTTCAATCTGTAAGCCACTTTGCCTATTTTCTCTGTAACTTCGAATGGTCCAACGTATCGTGGATTAAGTTGCCGCGTTTGCCAAAACGAACCACACCCTTCCAGGGTGAAACTTTGAGTAGCGCTCGATCCCCAACCTGGAATTCGAGTAGTTTTCTATCTTTATCAGCGTATCCTTTCTGACGGTCGCGTGCTGCCGCCATGCGTTGTCGTATTTGTGCGATCTTTTCTGTAGTATCGACTACCATTTCTGGACCTGTGATTTGACTATCTCCCACCTCTGCCCAACAGAGAGGTGATCGGCATTTACGCCCGTACAATGCCTCGAATGGAGCAGCTTTAATGCTGATGTGGTAGCTGTTATTGTATGAAAATTCTACAAGTGGCAGATGTTTCTCCCAACCATTTCCAAAATCAATTACGCATGCCCGAAGCATGTCTCCTAGAGTTTGAATAGTGCGCTCAGACTGCCCATCGGTCTGAGGATGATACGCCGTGCTCATGTCTAAACGAGAGCCAAAAGATTTATGCATTGCTTGCCACAGTTCTGAAGTAAAACGTGCGTCACGATCAGAGATGATAGAGGTGGGCACCCCGTGCCTTGAGACCACTTCTTTTAAGTAGATGTCTGCTAAGGTAGAGAACTTGTCTGTTTCTTTGATAGCCAAGAAGTGAGCAGACTTTGTGAGTCGATCCACGATCACCCAAATAGTATCATTTCCGCGCTGAGATCTAGGTAGGCCAGTAACAAAGTCCATGGAAATTTGCTCCCATTTCCATTGTGGTATTTCAGGTTGTTGGAGTGGTCCTGACGGTTTCTGATATTCTGCCTTGACTCTCGCACAAGTCAAGCATTTGCTAACGTATGTGGCTATGTGGGCCTTCATGCTAGGCCACCAATATGTAGTTTTGATGTCGTGGTACATTTTATCCGCACCAGGATGTACCGAGTAGCGAGACTTATGAGCTTCATCCATCACTAGCTCACGCAAGTTGCCATAAAGTGGAACCCAAATGCGTCCTGTTACGTAGTAAGCACCATCTTCCTTTTGTTCTAAACGTTGCCTTGAGCCACGTAGGGCTTCAGCCCTGACATTTTCTGGTTTCAATGCTTCTACCTGAGCATCTCGTATCTGGGAAGGAAGACTAGACTGTATGGTGAGTTGTAAAGCTCGCACGCGCTTAGGTGCAGTGTCTTTTCGACTGAGAGCGTCAGCCACAACATTGACTTTGCCTGGGTGGTACCTGATTGAACATTCGTAGTCGTTTAACAGTTCGACCCATCGTCGCTGTCGCATATTCAGTTCCTTCTGTTTGAAGATATGTTCGAGGCTTCTGTGATCAGTGTAGATAGCACATTTGGTACCGTACAAGTAGTGTCGCCATATCTTAAGTGCAAAGACAACCGCTCCCAGCTCGAGGTCGTGTGTAGTGTAGTTCCGTTCATGAACCTTAAGTTGGCGCGAAGCATAAGCAATAACTTTATCCCTCTGCATCAATACACATTCAAGACCTTGGATAGATGCGTCGCAGTAGACTACGAAATCATCCGTGCCTTCAGGCAATGAGAGGATAGGTGCGCTACAGAGTCTATCCTTTAAGTGTTGGAACGCTGTTTCCTGTGCATTACCCCAACGGTAAACAACACCCTTCTGTGTCAGTAGTGTAAGCGGCTGTGCAATCTTTGAAAAGTCCTTGATGAAACGTCTGTAATAACCCGCCAAACCCAAGAATTGGCGTATTTCTGTTGGTGTACAAGGCGCAGGCCAATTCTTGATCGAATCTACCTTGGATGGATCGACATGGATCCCATCTTTGTTTACCACGTGGCCTAAGAAGTGGACTTCACGAAGCCAGAAGTCACATTTGGAAAACTTAGCGTATAGCTGTTCCGTTCGAAGAAGTTCCAAAATAAGTCGTAAGTGCTGCTCGTGTTCCTCCTGACTCTTCGAATAAATCAGGATGTCGTCGATGAAAACAATGACGAACTTGTCGAGAGAGGGTTTGCACACCCTGTTCATAAGATCCATGAATACGGCAGGCGCGTTCGTTAGCCCGAATGGCATGACCATAAACTCGTAGTGGCCGTAGCGAGTTCTAAATGCTGTTTTGGAGACGTCCTCATCCCGGACTCTCAGCTGGTGATATCCTGACCTTAAGTCTATCTTGGAGTAGTAGCTCGACCCTTGCAGCTGGTCGAATAAATCATCTATGCGCGGAAGAGGATAACGATTCTTGATCGTCACCTTGTTGAGTTCACGGTAGTCTATACACATCCTGAACGTACCGTCTTTCTTCTTCACGAATAACACTGGAGCTCCCCAAGGCGAAGAGCTAGGACGTATAAAACCCTTTTCCAAGAGTTCTTGTAGCTGCTTTGACAGTTCTTCCAATTCAGTTGGAGCTAGACGATAAGGTGCTCGAGCTGAAATTCGACCTGACGATGAGGCGGTAACCCAGGTAACTCTTCTGGAAACACTTGAGGAAAGTCGCGTACCACAGGAATATCCTCAATCTTTTTCTCTTTCTTCGATGTATCGGTAATGAGAGCTAAAACAGCTGTGTGGCCCTTTCGTAAACACTTCTGAGCCTTCAAGAAAGAAATGATGCCACTCACGACACCACTCTTGTCGCCTTGAACTTCGAGAGGTTCTTTACCAGAACGAGGAATGCGAATGATCTTCTCCTCGCATAGGATCTCTGCTTGTTGTTGCTGATTCTTAAAGATCTTGTGTCTATTGTTATTGGTTCTGGCTTGCAGAACGTGAGTTTCTACCATCTTTGGCTCCATGACCAAGCTTGTCGCATCATTGACAATGATTTCGGTTGCACTGCCCGCTGTGGTGCGAGTTACATCGTTTGCACTTAGGGTAGCAGAAGTAGTGGAAGTAGTAGTGGTAGTAGTATCGCTGATATGTTGAGGCAACTTGTTCTGTCCCACTGCCTGGTCTGTGAGACGATGAGCAAGATGAGTAACATCTTGAATAGTAGCAAGATTAGCCGTCATCACATAGTTTTGAATTCCTGGTACTAAGCCTTTGAGGTACAGCTCAAAGCTCTTTATGGGAGGATCCACCATAGTTGGGCACAAAATTGCCAATTTGTTGGATCGTTATCGTATACTCTTCTTATCTCTGACCCCGTCATCTTCATGTTAAGGGACTCCACTTCCCACTTGTGGATGGCATCATAACTACTGTATTCACGTTTGATTGGTTCCTTAAAATCATTCCATGGGGTGGCATTAGCAGCCGCCAGCCCCAGCATCGTAACTTGCGCGTTCCACCAAGTTAACGCAGTGCCTTCGAGAGTATCAGTGGCATATTTCACCTTACGAGCCTCAGGTCATTCACACACTCGAAGACCGATTCGAGTTCCTCGAACTAATGGAGGAGTACAACAGCTCCTTCAGTGTCGCTGAAAGTAGTAGGACGACAGTCCATAAAAGTCTTGTATGTGCATACAGGTGGCTGAGCGTGTTGACTTGTCGTGTGCGTAAGAGTAATCAAAATTAAGCACAAGTGTTGAGTTACGAGAGTAGGATCTAAGGATCCTAGAGTAAGTGGTGATGGCAGATTACACCTCCTGCCTGGGCAGCTGCGAGTGCTGCAGTAACTTGTTCAGTGATCGAAGCCGCCAACTGGGCTTGAGTTAGGTTAGCGCGTCCACTCATGATCTTGACATCAAGGAGAACATGTGTATGAGAGGTTCGCGAATAGTGCGATGACAGAAGAGAGTGAGCACATAAGCGTTTTCAAGCAGTAACGAATAGTAGGTTCTGTAATCTGAGCATACCACGAGCAAAGTTCTATGTAATTCTAGCAAGTAGGTAAAGTAACATGAATAGTAGTACCTATAATGTTGAGCCTTGCACGTGGAGCGAAGCGTCGTTGTGGATCGTTGAGAGCACTGTTCTGGTTATAGTCTGGTTTTAACAAAAATCGTTTTCCCTTTATTAAAACCAAGTTCTCTATAACCAATGGCTCTGATACCAATCTGTCACACCCCCAAAATCCACCCGCGGAGTATCACCGCTTGGAGGCGTGACTGACCAGGATCAAGCCATCAATCATATCAAACATAGTATTTAAGTGTAAAAGTAGGAAAATGTAATTCATCTTGACATGACTGATGTTCATAACCAAACATTGTTTAAGTAGCGGAAGCATAATAATGAAAACCCAAAGTAAGTTATAAGTTCAAATATCGTCTACGATCCGTATCCCACAACGACCTGCTCCTCCCTGTGCAAGCTCCATATGTACCTAAGGTCCTGCAAGGCATGCAAGAGAGAGTCAACAACTAGTTGAGCGAGTTCACAGTTAATAGCTCAGTAATAGTATAGCGTGAGTAGTAGTATGTTCGTTCGTTACAATGTATCGTATTAGTTTCCATCGCGGCCAATGTCCTTGGCAGGTGTGCGAAGACGTTGGGGAAGGTCTTTCCCCAAGTTTTTCTAGACTAGGTTTGTTTAGTTCGCGGCCAATGTCCTTGGCAGGTGTGCGAAGATGTTGTACGTTTAGTTCGCGGCCAATGTCCTTGGCAGGTGTGCGAAGACAGTCATAATATCGCGGCCAATGTCCTTGGCAGGTGTGCGAAGATCGTTTCATAGTATCGCGGCCAATGTCCTTGGCAGGTGTGCGAAGATCGTTCAATAAGTGTTACTAGTCTAGCAGTAGGTTCTATCGTTTATGTATGTACCGTAAATCATCAAATTCCCATTCCCACCCCGGGAACCCCATGCCTTGGCTTGTGTGAACTCACCTTGGTTTGCTCGGTATGCTAAATATGTGCTCGCAAGTAAATCAATCACGTCCTAGAGTATGCACGTATAGAATAATCAGTTTGTATTCCAAGTTGTTCACGTATAAGCAGGTAACACGTAGCCACAATCATACCAGTCATGTTTAATATTTAACAGCAGTTAGTTAACTGGGTTAAGTCTTAACGGAATTAAAGTAAATTGCTGTTGCGAAACACACATATTGGCGAAACACTTGTTGGCGAAACACATCTATTGACGAAACACATATCCTATTTCGTCGAGCCTTGTTTGGCGAAACAAGATTTGTATCTCGTCGACTGTCCTTGGCGAAACACAATTAAGTTCAACAACAATCCTAAACAACTCTAACAGTTTTGTCGGTTTTCCACCAACAATCGTTCTACCCAAATAATTAATATCATCACATGACTTTTTCAATTATCAATGCAATACTAGTTGTCATCCGAATAGCATATACACAGAAACATCATCCCACTCATTCTTTAGGCATACATATATGACTTTTCATGCAAAACATTTAATCACTTCACATATCTTGATTTTAATTTGACCAACAACAACCTACTACAATGCTATTGGACCGAAAATAATGGATCTGACATTATGTGGTCACAATTGACTTTACCATACAACAATTAACTTTCAATTTATGAAGTCTTTCATGTGAAGATATGACATAAAATATTGAATGAAATAAAATGGTTGGGCCATTAAAAGTCTGATCACGTGTAACATCTTATCATCATCGATCCACTAGTAACATTCACATAAATTCTAAATCATAACTGAAACATTGAGCATCTCCTCAAATAATATAAGATCACGTGATTGCCAAGGAGTAGAGTGATTAAACTAACCGGAAGTTGATGCCTCGAGGGGGGTGTGTCTCCTGCTGCCGTCGCAAATAAGGGAAGGTGAGGGTATTAGGGTTTGGGTTTATTTGTGCTAATATAGTGGAACTAATTCTATTCACAATCGGATTGGAGTGGGCCAAACCCACTACGTTTTTGTTTGGTTGCAACACTTGCTCGGGCTTCCTATACATAAGAGCCGAACACGTGATTTAAACTATTGAGCTTGGGCCGGGTAGATTAAAGCTAGCAAGTTGAGTCGAGTATATAACTAAACGATGGCAACCCATGTCTAATAGCGGAGGGTGCGGCCCAAACTACTAAACACACAACAAAAGGTCACATAACATCTCAACATATATTAAACACGTATGGTTACAAGGCAAACAAGTCGTGTAGGCAAACAACTTAAACAATTAACGTGCAATTAATGCGAATAGAAAATGTCGGAAATTCGAGTTGTCACAGATGATCAATTGAAAACAAAAACTAATATATTATTTAAAAATACATAACATAACTTTTTAGACATATAACACAATACGTCAGATTGTTTTTGGTTAATTCAAAACCATATCCGAGCCATAAAAATTGGTTTAAAACAAACTTAACTAGCCATATGCTCGATCATTTTTGCCATGATTCCGTCGCTCGCGGGCCGCAACCTCTTAAGCCGTGTGCTTCGCGGGGCGCGACAGTCTATGCGCGATTTAAATATATATTTATGTTGCTTATATTTGTACATGTATACACTACATAGATACTTTAAATTATAAAGTATAGTTATAGGTACATTATATACATGAAGTAATCTTTAATTCATTAAAGTATATATAGGAGAATTTAGTACCCTGTGTAGGTAATAAACACATCATTATTTAGTATATATTCAATTTAAAATCATGCAATTTATACAGACATTGTAAATTAAAATATAATCAATATACTACTTGGTATAAAACATATTTAAATACATTTAGGGGGAAATATGAAAGCTATTTTAAAATAATACCTACTGTTAATACCACCTATAAGGACATAAAACAATTTTATTTTTAAAATAAAAACAATTTTATTTTTAAAATAATACCTATTGTTAATACCACCTATAAGGACATAAAACAATTTTATTTTTATTTTTTTATAAATGAATTTCAACCTATAAAGCATAATTAGGATAAAGTGAATTAAATAACGGATTTTACTATTAAGTAATATGTAATCCCTGTAACATTTTAACACGAATTATTGTGTATATATCTAGTATATATACATATATTTAGATCTACAAAAAGTAACACATATGTTACTTTGTATTAATTTCCTAACTTTATTGTTTAAGTTTAGGTATTAAAATAAACACCTAAATAGCTTAAACAAGTGGCTCTGATACCACCTTCTGTCACAACCCCCGACCCCACCCTGTGAGCGGGAGCCACGAACCAGTCAGATGGTATCGGTGTTTATTAAATACGCAGCGGAAAAATTTTTCATTAGGATCGTAGTTAGGAAATAATTTCAGAGTTTGTAAAACACCGTACTTTTAATATTAAACAAATGGGCTAAAAATCATATTCAATTCAACTGTTTTTATAGGGATAAACCCAAATAAATAAAACATAAATTTCTTCTTTTATTCAGGTATTTATAGCCACTTTATTTAAGCCTTCAGTGCTCCATAGCTGGTTACTATTATCTTTACAACAAATTACCTGAAACACGTTTTGAAAATATTATATCAGTAATAAATACTGGCGAGTTCATTCCATTTTTATAAAAATATATTGTTATACTTTACAGCATCAAGGTTTTTATATTTGTTTATATTTACCCAACTTAATCAGTATTTGTCACATGGTGGCAGTTCCGATGTGACAGTGGTCATATCACTGATTGGCTCACTTTCGTCCAATAGTGAATTTATTAAGTAATCATATTTTACTATTATTCAAAGTATCTGTCACTAGGCGATTCCTGTGACGGTGGTCAAATCACTGTTGATCATTCTTTCAACTAGTGACTCTGGTCATATCAGTGTTGATCATTCTTTCAATTAGTGACTCTGGTCATAGCACTGTTGATCATTATCTCAACTAGTGCTTGTGGTCATAACACTGTTGATCATTCTCTCAACTAGTGCCTTTGGTCATGTCACTGTTGATCATTCTCTCAACTTGTGACCCTGAACTTAGTAGTGTCCTATGACATTACTTTGTCAAATATATTTTCTATGGCATAAAACCAATTAGCGTAGAAAATGAAATATATAATTTTCTGTCAAATTAATAGCTATAACTTTATCAAATATAATATATTAATTAAATAATTGTGATATTATTATTTAATATATTAACGTGACTAAGATTAAAAATATAATCTTAGTATAGTAGAATATATTATATTCGACTGTTTTATTATGGTATACATTTATTGACTAAACATTATTTTATAATGTTAATAGTAATTTTAGGTTTATTAAATATATTTTCTTTAATATATATTTTAATAATGATTAATAAAGCTCTATTTTATATACACACCGTTTAGATTTATTTCAATCATAAATTAAATTTATTAATTATTTAATGTAAAAATAATATTAGTGATTGGCTATGGCCACTGGGGCACAATTTCCCCTGTGCTTGTAGTCATGCTACTATTGGCTAACTTTTTGGCCAATAGTAACGAGGGTCAAGTAGTGTATAAACCTCCCATACCGGCAGTTATTGCAGAATACAAAAATTTAATCACTGTAAGTTTAACTGATAAATATTTAGGATTTTGGAAAGCATTTTTAAATATAACTGTATCACAAAAAGGTGACAAAAAGGAGAATGACTCACAAACTGTGAGAAAAGAGAATGGACTTTGTAACTTTAGGGTTCAACTAGAAAGCCTCCTGGTATAAACTTGGGTATAACTCCCGAGCTATTTAATAAATATGTAATGCACTCGTGTTAAGTATAGTAATCCAATTCAACTTTATCCCTACGTCACGAGACAGAACCCAAACGAACTTAGTCGGGCAGAGCCTTGACATGCGTTACGGGGCCCTAGATCAACCGGACACGGTATCAGTGATCAGGGGTTAAAACACTTAAAACGGGGCAGGGTCTTATTATTATAAGGGAAATAAAAAATAAAAATAGAATTTTGAGAGAGTGAAGTCGAGACAGACAAGTTTGAACAAAGAAGAAGTGAACTGATTTGTTCATATATATACACTCATAAGACTTGGAAGATACGTTTCACAAATTCCTTCCACTTATTGCCATACACGTACACTAACATTGAATGATGATTTAGTTTTATTTTTTTTAATATTATTTTATTTTTCAAAAGTGTATACGTACACTTTATTCATATGTAAGTTATTTAATTATTAATTTATTATATATATATATATATTATAATTAATTTAACTGCTTTACTTATTTGGAGCTTATAACTTCTAAAATATAACGTTTTACAAAACAATGAATATGTCATTAGAACGAGAATAATTTTATCTACATTTTGAACCAAGTTTCATTAAAAATGGAGTAGGTTCAAATCTAATGTATTTTTATAATTTAATTATTAAACGGTTCCTAGGTCCGTCTATGTATTTCATATTTCTAACATTCAACTTACCCGTAATCTACCCGTCTAATAATATAAGTTTTTATATACTTTATTTTAATATAGAAAATAGAAATGTCACACATATACAAGCCAATTAATTAGTATAACATTCCAACCAATTACATATAAAATAGTTTTTAAAACTATATGGGTCGAATAATTATATAAAAATTAGTTACTAATGGTTAATAAATTTAAACAACCTATAATTCTTATATGATAAAAAATGGAAATATTACATCGTGACCTCTAGATGTACGCTGTAACTTAGTGATAAGATCCATCGCAATGTTCTCCACTTCCAAACTGGTATCTCTGGTTGTACAAGCAAACCAGATGGTCTTTGATGTTCAGCCTTGACTTTGAGATAAGTTAGGCATTTCGATACATACAAGGCAACATCCTTTTTATTACCAGGCCACCAATACTGAGTACGAAGATCTTTGTACATTTTGTCAGCACCAGGATGAATAGAATATCGAGACTTATGAGATTCGTCCATCACTTGTAACATCCTAGCTTTTACATTTATAAGATTTATGATTATGTGAAAATATATAAAAATAAATAAAATAAAAGACCTTATACTAAACAATGTTGGGATTTATAAAATACCATCTATATGACATAATATCATATACAAAGGCGTGCAATCTTTATAATAAGTTATATGAGACTTATTATAATGAACGAAACCTAAGGATTTAATTTGCGTTATTGTTGGTAAAAGTCTTTTAACCTGGTGACTAGTAAAAAAACATAAACATGCATAGTTGAAGGGTTAAAATTAAAAATTTCTATTAAAATTAGAAATCAGGTTTTATTGGGGGTAGACCACATTATTTTTTTCCCCATATATCAGTCTCTCACACGCACACGCACACATACAAATGTAAGGGGGGACAGACGTAAAGAAGAACAAATATGGGTAAAAACATTTTATTATTGTACTGCATGTGAAATTGAAGCCAAAATCAAGAGATTTGTGTTGATAATCTTGTAGAAGAAAGTTAAGGTATGAGTTATTAACCCTAATTCTTCCATTGTCGAAGATGAGATGAGATATAACTGTTTAAGTGCTATGAAATTTGGGTATTGAAATTGATTTTGGTATGGAATGATGATTGCTTGCAATTTGGTAATGTTTTACTCCATTCTTGATGAATGATTATGAGTGCATGTTAAGGTTTTTAATTCTATGAGAAAGCAATGATTTAAAATCTGATTTAGGGATTAATGCTGATGTATACGAGTTAACTTCTATGTTGTGCTTTGATTGTTGTTCTTGTTAATCTATTGTGAATTAGGTCAAAGACTAAGAATGCGTATGTGTAATTTGGGATTTTTTTTTGTGTTGGAACAAGTTTTAACCATCTTAAATGGCAGAGTAACATTAGGACTTTGCATAACCTGTGTCTAACATATTTAGGAATATGTAATTTTGTTTTTAACCAAGAAATATGGGTGAATGAATGAGGTTTGGTTCGAAATTATAAGAAGAAACAAAGCTGATTCGCAACTTTTAACACATATTTTAGGCCGACTTTCAAAAATCATATCAAATCAATCGAGCGTCCGTTTGAGGTGATTCTTTTTGGGTTGGAAACCTTGTTGAGTCTAATTTCTGCAGAATTTTAGAACAAGGAAAAACATGGTTGTTATGTGGGTCATATCAGCTAATAGACACAGTTGCACAGAAAGTGTTGCACATATATTTAGTTAAAATAATAATAACAAATTATGGTTGATGTTGGAACATACTTGAATCAATGATCCATTGTGGGTTTTAATGAACTAATGACATTTAGTAAAGTGTGTTTTAAGTATTTGAAATATTAGCAAGTGAGGTATAAACGTAACTACACTAACGGGTCAAACGGGCCGGTTAATATATATAATCTTGTTGGATCTTCTTGAGAATGAGTATGAATGATAAGTTATCATTGATAGGATATTAGTGCTCGATTTCAAAGATTATACATGTTGTATCCTAATGACTGTATGTTCACTTTCAAACAAGGTAGGCATGTTGAAGCTTGGAAATCATCGCGTCAAAGTTGGTGACATTGCTATTAACGCTCCTACAAGCAAAGGTGAGTATTTGTGTACTCAAATAAAAAAAAGTGTATTTATACATAACTTGAATATATGTAGTATTGATTGTGAATCAGACTAATGTCTTGTGACGATGTAGATTTAGTTATATTGTTGAATATATGGTAAGTATTAAATTTTGACCAGTCATGATTTAAATAAAATTAAAGAGATATATGATTTTAAATCTGATGATTTGAACCTAGAAATGATGTTCATAGTTGCTAGTGTTGAGATTGGAGATATTAACACGTTGCGTAGAAATGAAATAGATCATCAAAGTTGAAAAACGTTGAAGTTGTACTGTAGCCGAAGTAGACTATTCTGGGATTGCAAGTCTACACCAAATGGGTTATGTGCCACGCTGGCCCTTATGCCAATATTAAACTCCAAGCCAGTGTAGCTTATGTTGGGCTCGAATTAGTTTTTTAGAGTTTGTAATTTTCAGTTTAGTTATAACCCATGTTGTTTATTGTAAGCTTGTATAATACTAATGCTAACTTGTGGTGTTATGAAAACACAGGTGATATATGTATTGAAGATAGAAGATTGATAATTAAGGGCTTGGGATAGGACGTGAACACACATCTCAATCTTGGAGGCTATATGATTGTACAATTAACGATGGATGTCTTGTTTTCTCATGAATTTATAAGCTAATTTCAGCTCTCATTGAAGTTTTTGGAAGAATATTATATTGACTAATATATGATGTAAAGTTAAGATGTTTGTTTAAAGAAAAATTTTGGGACCTATGCTTTCCGCATTGTAAAACGTGATATTGACTCTTTTAAACTTAGGGTCTTACAAATATCTACCTCCCTTATAAAGGTTTCGTCCTCGAAACCTGACCGAAACCGGATTTTAGTAAAACTACAATAGTGTCATTTAACATTTTATTCCCTTCTCTTTCACCGTCACACCTTGGCGTCTAAGTGTCTAGCCACTTTTTTTTTTAGTTTTTGACCTACATAAGCGCTTGCAATCACAACATATCTGGGTAACTTATTTTGTGGTTATCCACTATATGATTCATAGTTGCCACAATAAAGCATATACATGTTTAAATTAGGAAAAATAAAATACCTTCCACTTGGTGATAATACACTTCATTTTTAGGTACACATCATCCTTTGATATAAGATGATTTAACTCTTGTGTAAGCAGTCCAACCAGTTACATGCTCAACAATTGACATTCTCTCAACATATATTAACTTCTTACCAATTTATAATCATATCTATTATGTAACAAGGTTCAATGTTAACTCAGACGGCTCATCGCATAATCCTTGTCAGTCATCTAAACGTCTGTAAATGCTTATTTATCGTCACACAACCATTAATATTAACTCACATCAGGTAATTGTATAAGCAAGTCATATATGTGTGCCTATAGGGCATTCATATAACCCAACGACATAGGTTCATTCTCTTATTTATGTTCAACTATTTCACATGGTTTGGTTATAATGAATCAGAAATCATACTCATCTCAATATTTCATTGCAAGCATTCACGTATCACATCATGAAAGTGAAAGCATTACCTCATGCGACATCACCTCCTCATACAAGGCACTTCAAGGTGTCTATCAAGTCTTGCACTTGATATTCAAGTTATAATCCTTTAATTCCAGCTTGCATTTCAAGTTGACTTTTTAGTTGACCTCCATGCCAACCTAAATAAAAGAACTAAATCCAAACGTCTTTGCATGTATTGCCCATTAGCAACAACTTTTACACCTTGTCAATAAAGCATAATTGAATATCCATTTCTTTACAATCATGCAATTCAATTTGATCTTGAGAGCTTAGTTAGCGACCAACTAACATTTTGTATATAAATTTAGCAAGTATTTCTCTGTAACAAGATAAGATGTAAGAGCTATTACCTTGCTCATGTAAATTTAACAATTAGTAGATCTTTTCATCATAACCTTCAAATGTTTAGGCTAGCATCTCTTTTCGACATTGAATGGAGATACCAACGCAACCATACTACACATGATTTGTCCATAGGCTTGTTTGCAACTCACTGTGTTCCTGAAATAAATTAGCTTATGACAACAAATATGTTTCTTAATCATCATTGCATTTCCAACCCATCTGGTTACATGCTTTCAATAGGTCACATTAGTCAGATCATTGATAGAATATTCCAAATTTCACCACTTGTTTCACAATCACCAACTAGTATATTTGTCAAATTTTTTTGCCAATATCTTATTAAACAAGTTTATCAAAACTTCTTCAATTACTAGCATTCACTAGTAAATACACCATAATTATCTTAACTTCTATTAAGTGAAATTAGAAAATCTCTAATATTCAACCATACACATAGGGAAATAATTATCACAAGTTTTCCTTCATTAATTTGAATATATATAAAGGAAGTTTACCTTCAATTGAAAATGGAAACATCGAATATCCCAGCCAATGTGCATACCAGCATACTCCTATTCATCATCTTCTTCACTTATTCAGAAGCATTATGATCCCGTTATAATGTGTGTTGGTGATGTTTTTGCCTTCGTAGCTCGCACCGCAACGCACGCGAGTCGAATATCTAGTTAAATATAATATGCATGAGTTGTATATTTATCATAATTCTTTTCAAAATTAGTTATATAAAAAATTAAGAAAAAAAACTATACATTGTCCCTACTACAATGTTTTTACTCATAATAGACGTTTGGTAATTGTATATATATTAATTTTGGAAATATAATTATTAAATATTTTTTTTAGCAGGTTTTATAATATTCATTTTTACAAATATAACGAGTTTTTAGATTTTTTTAGAGTTAATTATACGGATGGTCCTTGTGGTTTATTGAAGTTAACACCTTTAAGTATTAATAGAAAATTTTATAAGGGTATTTTAGTCAGTTTATACTGATTTAATAGAAAAATTAACAGCAGATAACCTGAATACTCAAAGGTGTTACAAAATCAAAACCATAGAACCTAAACATGTTAAAAAATAAGTTAGTACTTAGAGTTGAAACCACGAGAACTATCTATGTAATTAACTTTAAGGGTATATACTTGTATTTGATATATTTGACATTTGAAAATATTAATGTGTTTGTCGCATTGATATGAAAACAGTAAGTATAACTCATGGAAAAGGACAAACTTTTTCATTATAAATAACAATACGATCATTCATCAATAATAATTAATTTACAAGGAGCTTAACTTGTTATAAAACCCACACAAAACATGTTTCCATATAGGATAATCCATATGTCAAATGATTCACTTCCCGGGGACAAAGTTTGTAGCATACGACCAAGCATTGTTGGCAACAGGGTCCGCAAGGTGGTCAGCGAGGTTCTCCAATGGTCCCTTTCCGGTCACAATGGCTTGAACAAAGAACCCAAACATGGAGAACATGGCTAGCCTTCCGTTCTTGATCTCCTTCACCTTCAACTCAGCGAAAGCCTCTGGGTCATCGGCAAGACCCAACGGGTCAAAGCTACCACCAGGGTAAAGTGGGTCAACAACCTCACCCAATGGGCCACCCGCAATTCTGTAACCCTCAACCGCACCCATCAAGATCACTTGGGTGGCCCAAATGGCCAAGATGCTCTGGGCATGGATCAAACTTGGGTTACCCAAGTAATCAAGCCCACCTTCGCTAAAGATTTGGGCTCCAGCCTTGAACCATACAGCCTCACCAAACTTCACACCATTACGGGCCAAAAGCTCTGGGAAGACACACCCAAGAGCCCCGAGCATGGCCCATCTGCAGTGGATGACCTCAAGCTCACGGTTCTTGGCAAATGTCTCTGGGTCAGCAGAAAGCCCAGCAGTGTCCCAACCGTAGTCACCTGGGAATTCACCAGTGAGGTATGATGGAGCCTCACCGGAGAATGGGCCCAAGTACTTGACACGGTCAGGACCGTACCATGGGCTTCCTGATGGTGCAACCTTTTTGGGTGTTGCGGTTTTCCTCATGGAAACCCGTCCGGTTCCGAAAACTTCGGAGCTGGATGGAGCGGTTTTTACCGCTTGCCCAACGAATGGAGATGAGAGAGACATGGTTGAAGCAGCCATTGTATGAGAAGGTAAGACTACTGAGGAATCTGTAGTTTAAGGTGGTTGATGGCTTGAGTTTTACAAGTTCTTCAAAGTGGCATAAATAAGGGTTAGGAATTTCTAGGGTGCTTATCTTCAAGATCTCTATCTTGTTCTTGATTGGTGGGTGATATCTTTGATGGCTAGCTAAGAATGATAATTTCCCTGGACCAATCCAAAGAAGACATGTGGACAACTTTGTTTCTATCAAGATTTTCTATCCAAAACACTAGTATTGTCCATGTCTTCATTCATTTCGAGAATTATGTGGCTCTAGCGAACCAAAGCAGAATCTATGACAGATGGCAAGCTTTGTAACTAATTAAGTGTTTAGTTTGTTGTATAATACAGACAACTAGTATTAAGCCAAACAACTAGTATTAAGCTTCTGGTGTTGCAGCGAGTTGTTGGCGTTGTAGCGGTTATAAAATATGGTTCCAACATAAAAATTATAGTAATTTTGTTGGCGTTATAGCGGTTATAAAATGTTGTTCCAACATAGCAATCACATTCATGTAACACTGTTTCGAAATATATTAGGATTATACTACTAAGCTTTATCACGGGACTACTATTAGGGTGTAGGGAGTGGTTAGACACTTGAAAGTGGTAAACTTCAAAATTAACCAATGAGAGTGTGTCATGTCAAAGTGGTAAACTATGCTCAAAAGTGTTGGCAATGGTTATACACTTCATGAATTAGTAAACTTTTTTTTTTAAAAAAAAAGGAAAAAGGTCTGATTGGATGAGATGGCATGGACCCCACCTCACACACCCCCCCCCCCCCCCTCTCTCTCCTTCCCTCCCTTCACCACTTCGGCAACCCATCACCGAATTGGCAAAGCTTTGAGTGGTAAACTATGTTGGCGGATGTGTTCCCAATTGGTAAACTAAGTTTACCACACTTTGTCGCACTCCACTCCGTATACCCTTACCTAATTATATGCATTGGTTACTAACTAAAGTTTCATCGTCTTGAATACTAATTATATTTTTTAAAATATTAGAAAAAAACTTTCAATAATCAAGTCTTATTAGTAAAAGTTGAATGTTATTTAATTATATTATTTATCAAGTGATTTTCCTTGATTTCTCTTAAAGTCAAACATCAACAACACACACTATATATAAAAATTTCTTAAATAAATTTTGAATAAAATGTTTTGCTCTATATGCAAAGTAAGAGATGTCATGTTCTAGAAAATCAAGACCCTGTTCAACTTTACATTTTTAAAGAAGAACGTACAAGTTTAAAGCATGCACATGATGCTCTTGAGTATTGAACTAGTAGACGTGAACACATGCATTGTTGCAAGGGTGTTGACATGGCGGTAAAACTTGTAAGGTTTGGTTATGAGTAAATTTTATCTTTAAACGTAGATAAAAAATTGTGTCAAAATTGTATAGTTGAATTTGAATAAAATTTATATAAAAAATTGAAAAAATAAGAACGTCGCAGGATTTTGAATAAATTTACATGAGGAAAAAAACCTATAATAAATATAAACCTTGAGGCAATTTTGATGGCTTGTGCGTTTGTACTTTACTAATTAATTGCATTTTAAACAAAATTTGAACCGAAATGTAAATTAAAATATTCACGTCACAAAAGTATAATCAGAATTTTATAAACACGGAATAAAAAAACTAAACCATGACGTAGCTTTAATAATATGTATATTTATGTTTTGATTAATTTTACAATATTATTCACAACCAGATTTAGAATAAAATTTATGTTAAAAAATATATAAAATAAGCATATCATAGCGTATTCAAGAATTAAACAAAATATGTAAGATTGATTACATTAGTCAAACAAAAAAAAACTTTAATACTTAAAAAAGAAAAGCAAAAAATCAAAACTCCATTCATCAAATACAGTTTTGTAATAATTTTCTACTTTAAAGTTTGTCTAGTAGCTACTCTACTATATTTTATTCGTTAGGGCGGACGGTATGGTAGCGGTGACTCAATCGGGGATGGCACTTTACCGCGGGGTGATGCTTTGCCAGCCATTATTCGGTGATCGGTGAGGGGCCAAGGCGGTGTATACTCACCGAGTGAGAAACCGAAAGAGAAGAGAAGATAAAGAGGAGAGAGAGAGAGAGGGTTAATGGTGGGCCCCAATCCCTTTCAACCAATCACAATTTTTTTTAAATTGTTTACCACTCTCCATATGTTTGACCATTGCTAGTGATTGAGTGCAAAATGAGTAGTGGAGTGAGTACTTAACATGACATGACATTATTGGTTAGAAAATTGTTTAAACTAGTATTAAGCCCTCCACGTTGCGGCGGGGGCATAAATTTGGGCCAAGTAGCACTAATGCTACACAACTACCAGCGACCAACAACACCAGAAAAGCTCGTAATATAAAATAAATAGAAAGAAAAAATAACACCGAACGAAAAGCATATGTAAAATCGTTGAACCACGCATGCCCGTTGCGACATGTTAATACGAAGAAATTAGATTGAAACGTAAGAATAGAAAATAATAACTAAGTCGATCTAAGACCACACGCATTGCGACGAACCTGTCAAACAGGGAAAAATAGACGTGTTGTGACGGTCCTGTCAAACGGGAAAAATTGGACGAAAAAATGTTGAAAACCACACGATCGTTGCGGCGTGTTCACTCGCAAATTTATAACGAAACGTAAAACGAAAAATTTGCAAAAGATGAAAAACATGGGGATCAAAGTTGAAAATAAAAATGTGTTGGGGTTAAATTGTAAAAGATGAAAAGTTTTAGGTAAAAAGTAAAAAAAAAAACTAAGAGGTTAAAATAAAAAAAATGAAAAACTTTGGGTTAGAAATGAAAACTCAAAATCTTTTTTGAAAAACTCCCAATCCCTAGAGTACAACTCCATTAAGCACAAACATGTTTGTAATTTATAATATGGTAATATTTGAATGGTTGGTGCAACAGCAAACAGATGTAGCGCAAGGTACAAGTCTTTGTTGCATGAGAAATATTAGCTGCATACACAAACATTGTGGTCCAAAACAAATGTGGTGGAATATTAAAAACTTGTGGAGGATAGAACTACCATCCAGTGCTAAATAAGAACAAAATTAATTTAATAATAAAATTATATATACAATTTATCAAACTAGTATAATGATAAATAGCCAATGAGCTGGTGCTGGAGTGGTAAGGGAGAGACCAGGTGTTTCAAATGACCCAGGTTTGATTCCTGCCCCCACCCGGGGGCACCTGGTGATGATGGGAGATTAGGCAAGTAGACGGCGATCGCTAGTTCGATCCTTGAACTGAGCGGGTTTTACCTCACTCACTGTCATGCCTTCGGGCGAGTGTTCACAGGCTTCGACCTTAGGTGAGGGTTTTCTCCGATTCCGAGGCGAGTGTATCCGATTCGTTCAAAAAAAACTTATAATGATAAATATATCCATTAAAAAAATAATTCCGTGTTATCCTCTCTAGCTTTGGATTTATTTACAATTTAAAGATTTAATTAAAGTTGAGATAAGACGATAATTTGATATGTTTTTATCAAATATGTAATAAAGAAAATATAACAAAATATATTTGTTTATAGTTTATACAGTTAAAACTGTAAGATTCTGTGTGACCAATCACAACGGAGATACAGATATCTCAAGATAACAAAGGCTTAGCCCTTCAACCCTATAAATGAACTCCCAAATTCCACAACATACTCACAACTCAGAAAACCATAACATCTTCTAACAAACTTCAACAATGGCTGCTTCAACCATGGCTCTCTCATCTCCATTTGCCGGACAAGCGGTCAAAACCGCTCCATCCAGCTCTGAAGTTTTCGGAACCGGACGGGTTTCCATGAGGAAAACTGCAGCACCCAAGAAGGTTGCACCATCAGGAAGCCCGTGGTACGGTCCTGACCGTGTCAAGTACCTGGGCCCATTCTCTGGTGAGGCCCCATCATACCTCACCGGTGAATTCCCAGGTGACTACGGTTGGGACACTGCTGGGCTTTCAGCTGACCCAGAGACATTTGCCAAGAACCGTGAGCTTGAGGTCATCCACTGCAGATGGGCCATGCTCGGGGCTCTTGGGTGTGTCTTCCCAGAGCTTTTGGCCCGTAATGGTGTGAAGTTCGGTGAGGCCGTATGGTTCAAGGCTGGAGCCCAAATCTTTAGCGAAGGTGGGCTTGATTACTTGGGTAACCCAAGTTTGATCCATGCCTAGAGCATCTTGGCCATTTGGGCCACCCAAGTGATCTTGATGGGTGCGGTTGAGGGTTACAGAATTGCGGGTGGGCCATTGGGTGAGGTTGTCGACCCACTTTACCCTGGTGGTAGCTTTGACCCGTTGGGCCTTGCCGATGATCCAGAGGCTTTCGCTGAGTTGAAGGTGAAGGAGATCAAGAACGGAAGGCTAGCCATGTTCTCCATGTTTGGGTTCTTTGTTCAAGCCATTGTGACCGGTAAGGGACCTTTGGAGAACCTCGCAGACCACCTTGCGGATCCTGTTGCCAACAATGCTTGGTCTTATGCTACAAACTTTGTTCCTGGAAAGTAAACGTATTGAACTTTGATGTTAAATGATCTGGAGTATGTGAATTAATATATGGTTATTTTTGAGCTTTTTATGGTACATTTTCATAGTTTAAATCTCTGTTCAAGATATTGGGTTGGGTGTATTTTTAACGGTCAAAGGATATAAAAATAACCAAACAATAAAATTTTCAAGACCAGCTCCACACCACCTGTTTTGGTCCAAACTAAAAATTCTAACCCAAACTTACTTCAACCCGTTAAAAAACCCGTCTTACCGCCCATTCACCTCTTGTTTTACAGCATGCATTCTGATTCTAATCGCAGCACCAATATAATACACGATAAGTGTTTAACAAATCACTAGATCTTATTGAGAATGCGTCTTTACATGTATACGAATAAGAACCTCATAGTGTACATGTTGTCGAATGTTTTATTCTGTAAAACCACATATGGACATGATTTACATCCGCAAGAAATCGCAACAGTCACCAGCGTGGACAAAGGAATACTAAAAATCATATAAACCACTTGTGACGAAAAGTCACCAGCGTGGACAAAGGAATACTAAAAATCATATAAACCACTTGTGATGGAAAGTAACTAATGTCCTCAAATTTCTCTATCGGGTTATGAACCATTCGGTTGTGGTCTTGTGTTGCAGATGTATCATTTGCAATTCACTTCAGTACCATAAAGCCCAATATAGTGGGAGAGAACTGCTCTAGGTTTCGGAATGGATGTATTAGCCAGCTGCCCGACGAGCTGCCCGGGCTCGTGATACAGATTGTACGTAAAGTTCTTCATATTGTGATGCTGATGTGTCCCAACTGAAGTCTATGCTCATGACCCTGTTAATTAGCTCTTGCCAGCTTTCATTGCCATTCATGTAGTGGTTGAATGCACGATCAAAAGCACCATTGAATGCCTGCATGTCATGATTTTTATACCAGAATGTGTTTATATAAATGAGATAACAAGAATACTGAAAACAAATATTCAATTAAAATATGACTGAAACTATAATCTATATAGGAAGGTTTTACATGCCAAAACACAGAACTGTACCTGCTCATCTGGTGTTACAAATGTATATCCATTTCTTAACTGAACTGGAATGGTATCGTCATCAACATCGAAAACACTGAAAAGAAATGATTTCGAAGATCAAATCGCCGGTAATTTAATCTCAAGGGGAGATATATATTATATAAGTAATACGTCAGAAACTGGGTATCAATTTCACCTGTCATTTAGACCCCCTGTCTTTCTAGCAATGGGGATTGCACCATATCTCATGGCTATCATCTGAGAATGTATAAAATATTAATTCTGTTCTAAATTTCGGATAAGAGAATTAACTAGTAACATGCTATTGTCCAATCAAATCTACAAACACTGCACCTGTGTTAAGCCACAAGGCTCAAATATAGATGGGATGATGAACATGTCTGATGATGCATATATTGAATGGGAAAGAGCCTCGTCATACTTGAGAATCAGACGAACATGCTCGTGATTTTCAAACTTCTTTGCAATCTCCTCGAATTCCATCTACAAAAGAAAGCTTAGATAGGTATACTAAAGGCATACATAATTTTATTTAAGTTAAAAAAAATGAGTAATATACTAAAATGCCATTTTCGTCCCTAAGGTTCGACCAGTTTTGCGACTATCGTTCAAAGGTTTGTTTTTCCACGTCTGGATCCAAAAGATTTGAAATCTTGCCATTTTCATCCGGCTCGTTAACTCCATTCATTTTCCCCGTTAAGGCAGGGCTATTTTCATCTTTTTTGTCAACTTAAAGGGCAATTCAGTCTTTTTCGCTTTATGTACATGCATTTAAAATACCCCTGACCTAATCCGTGAGACTGAATTGCCTTTAAGTCAACAAAAAAGACAGAAATACCCCAGACTTAATGGAGAAAAAATGGATGGAGTTAACGAGACAGATGAAAATGGCAAGATTTCAAACCTTTTGGATCCAGATGCGAAAAAACAAACTTTCGGACAAAAGTCGCAAAACTAACCAAACCTCAGGGACGAAAATGGCATTTCCTCTTTAAAAAAACTAAGAGCTTTTTTCCTTGCATGCATTAGCAATTTGTGAATAACTAGATCAAAAAATGAGATGCTAACAAACAAGGTCCTCATACAAAAAAGTCAGAAGTTTACTCGAATATTTGGCACAGGACTTGAACCAAGCAATACAAACTGTCCACCCAATTCCAATGCCCGATATATTGCATGTCTGATGAGATGCACACCCTTCTGTGGAACCAATCTTGTTATACAGCCAACCTGTGAAACGAAAACGATACATCAATATGCTACACGACGATGGAATTCTACTATGTAAATATCTTTTTTTTACAAATGTGACATCATGAGGTCAATACCAACAGAGTTGATCAAATCGCACAAATAAATAATCTTTCAAGGACACAAGAAAGTTACCAATGGCCTCCTACTATCAGAAACGGAAAGCCCAAGATGTCTTTGTAAAGCTTTTTTATTCTCAGCTTTCCCCTCAAGATCATTGGCATTGTACTGGAATCTGAGATAACCGTCAGTAGCAGGATTCCAACAATCCGTATCAATTCCATTCAGAATCCCAACAAACTTTTGAGCATGAGCATTAATGGTTGCTTGAAGCCCTTGTCCTCCCTGTATGATATATTAAAGTTTCCATAAATGTACCAGTCACAAGCATGACATACATTTTTTTACACTGAATGCAGTAAATTCGATGAAATATCATTACCTGTGAAGTCCGCACCTCTTGTGCATATGTTGGTGATACCGTTGTAACAATATTAGAGAACACAATTGCACCCTAAAACATCATAAGAACATGTTAATAAGTACACACAAACAAATATCAATAGACAGAATATACCTTAACAGGATTGATTCTGTCAGGTGATGAGTGGTCCTGCATCCTATCTGGTCTGTTAAGGTGGTGAATGTCGAGACCACAAGATGCTATCTCTGATGCAGGTGCGGTTCCCTGATACTCAAAATTATGACATGTGAAGCATATCCTAGCTGAATTTAGTCCTTTGGGTGCATACAGGTCCCAGTAAAGGGGTGCCTGAAAATCAAGATAATATCATCGTTACAAATTTAATAATTTATAGATGAAATAAATAAAAAAAACATAAACCAAGGTCTTATCATTCGTACAACAAAAGCCGTTTGCCAATCATGACAGTGAATAATATCTGGCTTTTTGCCGGCCTGATGAAGCAGCTCAAGTGCTGCCCTGCTAAAGTAAGAGAAGCGCTTTAAATCATCAGGTTCCCCGTAGGTTTTTCCTCTCCAGAAAAATTTAGCAGGATGAAGAGGCTCGATAAAGTAAACGGGAAGCCCTAAACGTAATGAATTAAAATAAAGTTAAATTTTATATCATACAAGCAAAAAAAAAATAGTTTGAAATCTGATGCATATAGTCATATACAAGATGAGAACATTTCAACCTTCAACTGTGCCAATCCAGATTTTATTTTTGAACAACTGGCCATCGAAATACGACTCTACCACTATATCTAAAACCTGTACAGAAAGAGATAGATATATGAGCATTCTTGAAACTCTTTGGATTCTTCTGGCTTGATGCTCAAGTTACAAAGGGGGGAAAACATACCCTCAAATCCTGAATACTTTCATACTGCATGCAATCATATTTCGGAAGAACTATTTCCACAAGGTGTCCTTTCTTCTGTAGTGCTTTACTGAGAGCAGACAACACATCCCCTAGACCACCAACCTAAAGTTTACAAAGAGAACTGGATAAATGCAAGAGTCTATCAAGGTTTTCACAAGGAAAATACAAGTTCATTTCATTATTTCATAGATGCATATTAATTTTCCTGGGGTTTGTGTATATCCTTTGGGAGCAATCGTAAGAGACGATAAAGTGGAGATCAACATATACAATGACCAATTTTTTGCATTAAGATTCTTCACACATGTGCACATAAGTAACGTTCTAAAATACGACAAGGATTTTCTATTCAGTCAAAGGTTAAAGTAGGTCTGCGTGAACATGACAGTTCATACTAAAAAGAGAAATCTTGCCAAAAATCTACATCAAAGCAATGAAACTTTTCCCATATTCTAGTGAAATTACGCATGATGAGCAAAATGCAGTCAAAAAGATGGTTTACCTTAGCAACCGGAGCCATCTCAGCCGCTATATGAATGACATGCAATCCTGGACTGCAATGAATTGACATCATTGGTTTGTACAGTAGCATGTTAGAAATGTGAAATATTGTAAAATAATACATACACGGATGATGAAGATGTCAGTCTGCGAAAAGCAGCAATAATATCACGTTCATTCTTATCCTTGCATTCCATGTAAACATCATGGATACGTGCATCCTTCTTCCATGTCATCTCCCTTAGCAGCTTAGCCTCATCCCGATGAATCTTCTTTTCAAGAAACCAAGCCTCAATCATGAGAAATAAACGACTCCAGAATTCCCATGGCATATCCACATGTTTACCCAATGCTTTTTTCTTACTTTCTTCTTTCAAATTATCAAGTGTATCTTGAAATTCCTTCACCGAATCTTGATATAACTGAACATAAGAGTGTATCTCTGCATCAGATTTTTCAAGTCGTTCTTCAAGTAGTTTTATTTTCTGTTGCATTAAGTTATTATACTGTTGCAACTTTTCAGATGATAACTTGTAAATGCTTGCATCGTCAAGAGATTCCTCCAGCCTTTCAACCTTCTTCCTCAACTCCTGGTTTTGTTGTAACACTAAAATCGCTTGATCAGCTTGACTAGTTGACTTATCTAGTAATACCTGCAAATTTTCTACTTTATCCCATAGGGTTTCACACTCTGATCTCAAAGTCGAAAGTTGTGCACCATCATCCTGTGAAAGAGTAAGCTTGTATTCCATTTCCTTTAGTGAAGACTCTAGAACTTTGCGTTCTTTCTCCAGCATTTCAACACGTTCATCTGTTTTTTTAACTTCATTAAGCTCCTCCTTAATTGTTATTAAATCATTTTTTAATGACATGTTTTCATTTCTTAATGCATTCATCTCCTCACTAAGAGCACGCGTTTGTCTATCAGGAGACCGGAGGACAATATTTTGCATTTCATCTGGAGTTCTATTTTTGTTGGACATTTCTGTTCGAAGTTTCTCTAAATGGTGTTGTAATAGCTCCACGTGTACCTTATCTTGTGCAGCAACTCTTATCCGTGCATCGGTTTCAGCCAGCCTCATTTCCAGAATGTTTATTTCCCTTTGCAAGGCTTCTTTCTCACCAAGAATTTTTTCTAAATCTTCAAGTGCATGGATGCGAGCTTGGTTTAAAATATGAATATCTGGTAAACAATTATAGACAAAACGAAAAAAGTTACACATGTTGTTGCTAGAAATTATAAAAAAAAAATAGTAAAATACCCGTATTAACACTTGATAAAATTTAAACACAAGAGAGAAAAAGCTCTACTTTTCTCAGCATTACGTATCATCCCTATTACATCCTGAAGAGGAACAGTTGAGAGTCCGTCCCCTTTATCTGCATCAATAGACTGTTAAGATGATAAAATTAGATTATTAATAATAGCAGTATCCTATGATATATACATATATTTCAATTCATATCTAGCTCAATAAGATGACACAAGGAACACTAAGTACCAACTGCGAAAAAACGAATATAAAAATAGCTTCCATGTATGTATAAAAAAAATACAAATAACATAAAAAGGCACAAAAAGGGAAGGTCAATATCAATTGTGGAGCAGGTCAATATTTCAATTCATATCTAGCTCATGGATGCTAAAAGAAAGATGCATCAGGGAAAAAAACGTTGCAGACCTCTTTACCAGAGAATAGAAAAACAGGATGGTGTATATGATGCATTGTGTTTAATTTTATAAAAGATGAACATAACTGGAAGTCTGGAAACAGATGTAACAAGGATACCATTAAATATGAATATTCTTGAGGCATACCGGAGTTAAGGTGCTGCTTGAATTCCCATCATCAAAACGCTGAATTGCTACAATGTCATTAGACATAGAGTTTTCAGAAACATCAGAGATGTCATCTGTACTTTCTGAATCACTAGGTCCAATGTCATCTGGCATGAGGTTATCATTTTGGGGAAGTTGTGTTGGGACATTTTTCTTTGATTGTGACCTCCTGGGTTGTGGTACGCTGCACCAGTATGATCATATCGTGAAAAATCAAGTCAATATGTAACAAATTGCAGTAGAAGAATATTTGAAAGTCAAATTGATCTGCATATGTACCCAATTGACATGCTTCTTACCATGTCATAGAATGATTAAAGCAATAATGCCAACTATATTAGGGCTAAAATTGATTACTCTCATGTCCGATAAATAACTCACCTAAACCAACCAAATCCCTGAATTTGAGTCAAAAGCTCATCAGTGGAATAGATCACACAAACAAATCTGGCCAATACCTTGGTAAGTTGGTTTTGGTGTGAGAGAGATAAGATTACTGCAGTTCACGTCCATTTCAAGGCTCCTTAATGGAGGTACGGTTCATTCTGACTCATTATACAATTAATCCTTAAGTTTGTACCAACTTATTCGAACAATAATCCACATTAGCTTTCACATCACCTTCATAAAATGCAAACAATCCTTGACATTAACTGTTTTTTAAAGGTAATGGGCATTTGACCTATCAGTATCCAATGTCTATCTAAGGTGAGTGTAAATTTTCCATTAAAAAAACTGCATTTTCATGATGATTTCTTAGCAACACAGCATAATCTATTTCCACAAGGATCCAGCTACAAACTGTGCCCTTAAAATCATTTCCTCACTTGCAGCAATGCACATTTGGAGAAAGAAACTAATGTGCATCAATATGCCCTTTTAGAAACAAACTGAAAGACCACCTGGGAGAGTGGAAATAATGGAGCCAGTCAAGACTTAATGGCCATTACCTTACAGAATTTAACGAAAGAGGCCACCAAAACACATATCATAATCAGCAATAACTTCCAAATGGAATACTTTTGTCCAGCAGTAAGTACTGTAAATATCTTCCATCATCATAACAAATACAGGGAAGTATTCTCCTAGATTATTTCAGTAACCGTTATTCATATTACACAAATTCATCCTTTCCATAGACATTTTCATTGACGTTAACACCATACACATTTTCATAGAGGGACAAACATGATACATAGCTAAAAGTCTTATATGGACTAGTTGAATAAGGCCTAGAAAGGGACCCAACTTAAAACAGACATAGGTTTTGATCCAACTGGGAGGTGCATAGCCCATCTATCTACTATAATAAAAGAAACCTGAATTGGCACACTTGTCATCACCACATCTCTCCTCACAAATATTCTCCTGCCTAAATCACTTTATTATTGATAAAACTCTCGGGCTTAAACCTGACCCTTAAACACAATCTCGGATCTTATAAAGTTTTTATAACCCGTTTATTATTTGAACTCGATGAGACTCTAATTGCCATCGTCTCTCTGCCTTCATCTA
The DNA here is from genome assembly GCA_030545235.1 of Helianthus tuberosus. Taxonomy (NCBI): domain Eukaryota; kingdom Viridiplantae; phylum Streptophyta; class Magnoliopsida; order Asterales; family Asteraceae; genus Helianthus; species Helianthus tuberosus. The sequence goes on along the minus strand of CM060424.1, from coordinate 32,811,298 downwards.
CTCCCACTCTCTTGCCCCCTTCCTGTACTCCCGCTGAAGAACGGATACCACGATAGTGAAGGCGGTGGTGGTGGATCATCGTCTCTTGCCCCTTCCTGTATCATCGTCTCTCAAGGGGCTTCATGTATCCGCTCATTCCGGCGATCTTCCCGTCGTCCACAAGTTTCTCCATGAAAATCCTTATCTATGCATCGATCGCAACCCGGTTGTACGACATCCTTTCCTTTTTATTTCTACTTTTAACTTTTGATGTCATTTATTGAAGCAATATAAGTTCATATATATGTATTATCAAGAATCATGATTTGGGGTTTTCAGTTTAGGTACAAATTAGGGCCATTCATATTCTTTATGTGGTTTATTGCTAACTCGTTGAAGTGTTAATTATCAGAACAAAGTATACATAGACTGAAAATTGAATCTACATGTGGAGTTTATTTGAGGATATGGAGGTGTAGTCCCAGGTGTAGTCCCAGATTACATCAAGTTGTCCCTAGATTGCTTATAGGCAATCCTTACTCAGGTACTCTAGAGCATATATTTTAAAATATATATTTCAGTTGAAAACAATGTCTTACTCGCTAACCACAAAATTGTAAGTTTGAAGACTCAATCTCTTTTGGAATTAGCTCATTAAACCCTAAAATAAATACATAGGCAGAAGCACAAGTTTTCAGTTTTACATCCATACACTTTCAGGTATATTCTTTTAGGTTTTAAGAACATAATTTTCATTATACTGTTGAAATCCAAGTTCTGGCAAGGAAGAAGGAGTGGGGTTATTGATCAAAGATTCATTATATTAATGTTGAAGACTCAACTTATGTCTTCATTCATCAGCTTATGTGTAGCACAAGTGGTATAGATAACCTTTATCACACGTCCCTAAAACATAACCCAAAAAACATATCAACGTAGAAAGTCAAGTGACATAGATGACCATTATAAAAAAAAAAAAAAAAAAAAAACCTTCAATTAACCCAAATAACATGTATTTGGGTTACAACAAAGAACCCGCTGATCTTGCATTTATCACTCAAATGAAACAGAATCTCATTGGGAAAGATAGCGTATGATTAATTCATTAACTTTCTAATTTATAGAATGACTTTAATTCTCTAATAGACAGAATCTCATGCTATTGAGTGTTGAGTTATTTGTATATAAAAATAATAATGTTTTTGGTGTTTTTTTTCTTGGATAATTCATCAACTCATCATTCGGGTTTGTAGAATTTTTTTATCAACATTTGGCTGCTCTTGCTATTGTGACTCTGAATGGAAGCCATCAGTAAGTAAAGAAACCTTAATCAATATCTATTTTTCATTCTTTTTGTTATTCGCTACTAATTGCGTTTGAAAACATATATTTACAGGTTTGGGAAGCCTATGAGAGTTAATCGGGCATATGCCAGTCAAAGAGAAGATACGTCAGGTTTGTTAATGTATTAACAATATTAACTTCTAAGTCAATATTTCATTATCTTGATTCTGCAGGGCTATCGAAGTTAATTGCTGTGACTACCTGCATTTTCTATGTAACTTAAGGTTAGCAGGTCTCACATGTGTCATTTAGTTTTGTAATGAATGCTTTTAAAATATATAATCATTCATTTTGGTGTATGCAAATTGCATTCTGTTGGATCTTTTGTGAGAAAAATGCTACTTATGGTACTTGTAGATTTGTGAGCTTGCGATTGTAAGGTAGGTTATTTGTTCATATCATTTATATTGTTGCTGCATTGGACACTAAATAAATGCGCATATCTTTCAATTTGTGTAAATTTTAGTTGGATGACTAATTTTAACGGTTCCAACTTAAAGAATTCAAGTTATGTATTTTGGTTAGGAAGGATGTCATTTATTTAATGAGAATTGTAAACTGTTAAGACACGGTTACCTAAGATGGTTTTTTTTTCTTTAGATCTCGAACAAGTAGGGGAAGTAGAGCAACTACTATTCATATATATTTTCTTATTTGATGGCAATCCAGGTTAGTCTGTTGATGAAGCTCGCAGACAGTTTTTAACAAATGTTCTTGATATATATGTTGAGATCGGGATATCAGACAAATGGACTGCTATGTTAATAACTTTAAAAATTACATGCTTACTGATTTTGCTGCTTATTATTCTCTAAAAGCTTTAAACTGGACCGTGTAAGATTCTTGTCCTTATTAAATGGTGAAAGATACAATTCTTTAAAAGGTATTTACTGCTCTTGCTATTATAATTGTTGATTATCAGTGGTGATTTGAACCTTTTCTCTTTAAAATGTGTTTAGAGGATTCTAAAGTTGGTTTATTTGTTGTTACTATGTTCGTCCTGCATTAAAATGCTCATTATGTGGTCATCATGCAGCTTGCAATGGATTTTATGGTATATTCAGTTGAATGTATGTTGTCATGTTTTGCTGCTCATGTGGTTTTTTGTATGTCTATTGTCGTTGTGGTGACCAAACTTCAATAGTAAGTAACTGCTCAAAATAAAGCCTATTTATTTGGTATATAAAATTCAAGTTACATTACTGATTTTTATTTGATTAGAAGCATGAATACTAGAAAAAGAATAAGTAAAAATGCCTATCATCTGAACTCTGTCCTCTTTTTGATAAACATTATGTTCAATTACTTACTTTTAAACTTTATATAATTATTATTTGTTAAACCCGTGTGCCCATAACCTAGTAAGATATAGACTAAATCATCTAAATGGGGCCGACAGTTCAACTAGCACCCAAATGTGGTTTGCCCAACCCAACTCTCAGACCCAAATTTCTTCATCACATCCCGATTTTGACCTAAAAGAATCTCCTCACCTTTTTTTGTGAACGGCAAACAAGCTAACACACTCCTAATCTGCTTCTATTAACCACTAATATCTGCACCTTGCAGGATGTGAACCTTACCACCACACCACATCCCTCAGGGACAATTTCCTCACATTTCATGCTTTTATTTTATGTGATTTTATTTTCGATTGTAAAAAGCGTGAATGATAGATGTCACTAATTCACACGTTTATTTAGGTGTCTGATCTAAACTCTTATAATCAATCTAATCTACAAATACGCCCTATTCAGTATAATGTCAGGATTAGGTGCCCTACTATACTAGTATTACTTTCTCCGCATCAAATTACTGATAAATTCCTCGAACAATGTGTGTTCTTATTCATTTACCAACACACTGAGACACTACACGAATCAAAAAGGCAATACAATCAATCAGGATGCTAGGTCTAAACAATCGAAATTGATCATAACAAATTCACAAACGAAATACATATAAATTCATATTCCAAAATGAAACGAAGAACAATACCTAGAGTTACGTTGACGTATCTTACATGAAACCGTAAGCAACCGAGGCGACGGAGAAGAATAAAACCGCAAACTGAAATGATTACAGTCACTCACACTGCAAGTGCTCCATCTATGGCTCAAAAAACAACTCGATAATTTCACCGCCATTGAAACAAAAAAAGAAAAAGCTCTCTGAGAGAGATGAACAGAAAAACTGAAAAGAAAAAAAAAGAGTAAACTTCCGTTTTGCTCCCTGTGGTTTGGTCAGTTTAACGGTTTTGCCCCAAACCTTTCAAAATAGCCAGTTTACTCCCTGATCTATGACGTCATTCTCCAGTTTGCTCCTCAGCTCTAACTCAGTTAAATTATCTGTTATCTAAAAGGGTATTTTGGTAACTTCAAGTATAAAAGTAGGGGTATTTTAGTAAAACTACAAATAAAAGATTATATTATATATAATAATAATAATATATAACATCATCATCATCTTCATCATCAAAACTCCTGGTTTTGTTTCTCTTTACCCTCTCTTATCTCTCTCTACACTCTCTCATCCTTCCATCTCTGACCACCACCCGACCACCGCCACCGCCACCATCACCACCACCTTCGGCCTTCATCTCTTACACCCCCCACACAACCACCACCATTGAATCGGAGCTCATACCCAGACCCTTCCCTGTCTGAACCCTAATTTCATGTATAGCGGCAACAAATCTGTACAACCCATTCATCCATCTCTAATTGCAGATATGAACAAAAAACCCTCACCAAAAAACCCTCACAAAAAACGAGATTGGTGGTACTGAGGTGAAGCGGCAACAGATCTTTCACACACCTCGATCCTGTCCACCATCCCTCACAATCACCTACCGCCACCTGCCGCCCCACCACCGCCACCACGCAACCGCCACCTGCCTAAAGACCCTAACTGTTAGTGAAAAAGACCAAAAAAATTTCAAAACAAATCCTATAATCAAACCCTAACTTGTATGATCAAAACCCCCAAATTTCAAAACAAACCCTATCATCAAACCCAGAAAATTTCACTTTTCAAAACAAATCCTATAATCAAACCCTAACTTGTATGATCAAAACCCCCAAATTTCAAAACAAACCCTATAATCAAACCCTAACTTGAGAGAGAAATAGGAGAGACGGAGAGAGGAACGCGATCTAAGTTCAGACGCCTTTACAGACTCAGATGATGATGGTGACGCTGGAGTTCGTTGAAATTTGGTTTTAGATCTGTTTTTAAAAGATTTTCGAGCAGTTAGGGAGGCCGCCGGAGTGTGTGGGGGCGGTGCAAGATGGTGGCGGTCAGGTGGAGGTGGTGGTGGTAGTCGGGTGGGGCTGTTGCAAGGTGGTTGTCGGGTGGGGCTAGTGCAACCTGATGGTAGTGGTGGTCGGTGTAGGTGGTGCAAGGTGGTGGTGGTAGTTGTCGGGTGGAGATGGTGGTTGTTCAGTGGGTTGTGGATGGTGTTTGATGGTGAGGGTGGTGGTTGTTACAGAGCATAAAGAGATGCAGAGATGAAATGAAATAGCAAACTGAATGTTCATCCTTTGTTAAATGTAAATATATACATATTAATTATTAATAATAATAATAATAAGGGAGGATGTGGAAAGACTAAAATGCCCTTCATGTGACATGGGTTAACTGCATAAATGGATGAGGTTAAGGGCCGGGGAGCAAACTGGAGAATGACGTCATAGATCAGGGAGTAAACTGGCTATTTTGAAAGGTTTGGGGCAAAACCGTTAAACTGACCAAACCACAGGGAGCAAAACGGAAGTTTACTCAAAAAAAAATTATCTATTTCAGGTGGTTTAAACAATCTCAGAAAGTAATGTTCCGGTGCGTGAGGGTGTAGGGAGTGGTGACACGTGGACGGTGGAGATATTTGTGTGGTGTTTTAGACACGTCATCGGACGGTTGGGAAGTGGATACTTGGAGACTGGATATCAGTGCGATGTAGTTTAATATGGGTTGGTTACTTTCGAGAGAAAGAACGTGTTTTCGGAGATTAGAAGATGGAGAAATCATCTGCTGCTTGCTAGTGCAGGGGGATGCAGGTGGCAGGATCTGAGCGAGTATATAAGGATGAAATGAGAATGTAGGTTTGATCAGACGGTGGAGAAACGAAGGTGGTGTACGGTATATAAAAGTGTTGATATCTTCTGAAATGGATTATGTATTATGCTTCTCTTATATCGAGAAAGCTTGAGAGGTTACGTGATCCGTTACTTCAATTATTGTTTTTTTTTTTCTTTTTTAGGCAAAATTTTATTATAAAAATATGCAACTAGCAAGGTGCAAGTAGTAAAGATTAAGAAACGAAAATTCAAACTATGCCAAGGGTCTCATTCCAACTAGGGATGGTTTGCCCTTTTTCTATTCGAATAAACGTGTTCGACCTAATTTCTTATAATATTATTGATGTGGATTTGTTATGTTGTTAAACACTTTTTTCATTTTGTTGTGGTTAGTATTACTTGTAGCGGTGTCAGCTGTGGATTTTGTTATGTTGTTAATCACTTTTTCATTCCATTGTGGTTAACGTTACTTGTAGCGGTGTCAAATTCTTAGTTTATATGACATGTTATAAGAATAGATGGTGTTTAAGATGATAATTTTTTTATATCATTGTTGTGGGTTTTGTTATATTGCTAAACATTTTTTCATTCCATTATGGTTAACATTACTTGAAGCGGTGTCAAATTCTTAGTTTATAAGACATGTGATATGAATAATTATGGTGTGTAAGATGGTAATTTCTTTTGATATCATTGTTGTGGATTTTGTTATATTGTTAAACACTTTTTCATTTCATTGTAGTTAACATTATTTATAGTAGTGTCAAATTCTTAGTTTATAAGACATGTTATATGAATAATTATGGTGGTATAAGATGGTGAAGTGTCAAATTCTTAGTTTATAAGATATGTTATATGAATAATTATGGTGTATAAGATGGTGATGAATAAGATGCATTACTTGATTAAAAATGGTACATGCATCACTTGGTGTAAGATGGTGATGAATGGAACATTAACCGATATAAATTGTCCGGTTAGGATCAAATACATAGCCTCTTAAAAATAGAAAGTCCTGAGAAGCAATCAAATGAACTTCGATTGAACTCATCCAAACGGCATTGGAATCTTCTCATCGAACTCTACGATATGAGATTTTAGATCATTATGTCTTTTCATTTAGCATTGTATCTTTTGTATATTTGCATCATTGTGTGTGTGTGTGTGTTTTTTTTTTTTTTTTTTTGCGGCTCATTGTTAGATCATTATGTCTTTTTGTTTAGCATTGTGTCTTTTCTATATTTGTATCATTGTGTCTTTTTTACGGCTTATTGTGCCTTTTTTGCGATATTGTGTTATATTTCTCGGCATTGTGTTATATTTTACTCGACATTGTATTATATTTTGCGATTTATTGTGTCTTCGTACTCTTCTCATTTTAGGAGACTTTGTAAGATAACTTAAAGAGTAAACTGTCATTTTGGTCCCTGAGGTTTGGTCACTTTTGCCATTTTAGTCCAAAACTCAAACCTTTTAAATCTGGTCCCTGTGATTTCACTTTTATTGCCATTTTGGTCCAAAAATCAAATCACATGTTATTTGGCTAATAAAATCTGATTATTTTGTGTTTTTCTTCAGGGGTAAAATGGTCCATTTGAATTTATTATAACATATTATTAATTAAATTAATTATATTAAATATCCCTTTACCCTATAAAAGCATATATAATTTCATCTTCTCCCCACACCAAACCCTAATCCCATATTGTTGTGAAGGTTGTTGGATCCACGATATTCGTTCTCATGATGTCCACCGTCTACAGTGTCATGCAGATCCATAACCGCCGGAACGGAGACGATGGAGAACTTACTCCCACTAATCAGATTCTTGCTGCCAGACACCTTCTCCAAGCTTCTCTCATGGGTATTCTTTCTTACTATTATTGTGTTTATTTGTGATTTAGGGTTTGATTGATTCAGTTTTCTTAATTTACACGTTGATTATTTTTTTGGGGGGGGGGGGGGGGGTGTTTGCGAATAGAAGACTTAAAAGCTTTTAATAATTTAAGATCTTATTGATTTGGGGATTTTTTTTTCTTATATATTTGATGATGATAGTAAAGCCAAGAATTTTACCTGATTTGAGGTTATGCAATTGTTAATCATCTCTATGTTGCTAGTTTTTTTAAGGGTGCAGTTGCATCATCTGTTATATGAGACATGATTAATATGATGGTTTGTGTATGGAGCTGTAACGCTCCGTTTTTTCGCAATTTTCCTAAATTAGAAAATTTATCTTGTAAATATATTTTTGGAAACTTGTGTCTTTCGTAATCGTATTTCGTCTTATCATCGTAAATCCAAGACCTAAATCGTAGTGAAATCGTTTTATCTCGAATTATATCCTACTATTTCATTTATGCTTAAACAATTTTGATTCATCATACTTTGATTCACTAACCATGATTCTTGTAATCCTATAATAAACTTACCAACACTTGACTTGTATGCTCAATTTATGCGAGAACGACACTTAATCGCGACAAACATCTGATGTGCGCAAAATGCAACATATAAATTACATCAATTGTGGCGTAAAACTAACCCTTTTTTAGTACTAATGTTGGAAAAAGTGTGCTTTTGTCTTCCTTTTGTATTTTCAGGATTAAATGAGCTAAAATTAACAAAAGAAGCAAAAAGACAGCTAAATCTAACATACATACAAGAAAAGGAACAAACGTAGCATGCCCGATCTCCCCGAAAGCAACTTCCCAAGCAAAACAAGAGAACAGAAAGCTGAACACGCCCCGTGCTCAGTGAACACGGGGGCGTGCCCAAGTGCCAACATAAAAGACAAAGCTATAGAAGCTTCTATTGCCCACCACGGGGCCGTGCTCAGCGGACACGGGGCCGTGGTCAACTATAAGATTCGCAGAATCCAGGCAAATCTTGATAGTACAGATACGCTTCTGCACACGGGGTCGTGCCTAGCGGACACAGGGCCGTGGTCAACTAATGCAGACAAAAGCAATTAATGAAGACAGAGAAGGAGGATGGACACGGGGCCGTGTCCACTGGACACGGGGCCGTGCCCGAGCTACTGTTCAGGCTATAAATAGGGGTGTTTGGCTCATTTGCAAACCATCCCTTGGCACACCACCTCTCTCACACTTCACCCACCACCATCACAACACCATCATCCACCACCATCATCCATTGTCCATCATAGAGTGTGTGAGTCGTCTCGGGATCCAAGATTGATCGTAAGAGTTCTTGACAATAAAAAGGCCATGTTTGCCTAAGTCTCTTACATCACTTGGTGAAGACAAGTGTCTAGTGTAATACTTTTTATTTTTAATCTTTTCGCACTTTTTACTTGGTTATGTATTAATGACTTTAATAACTAGTTTCTTATGTTGAAGGTGATTCTTCTTTATCGTTTGTCCGTGGTGTCTTGCCATTATTTTACTGTCTATATAAAATAAAAGATTTTCACCATTCATATCTCCACGGTCTATATGGAGGTATGTTGGCTACCTGGTCGGGGGTTAAGGGAACAGTTTGGTAAGAGTCTTGCCTTGTTCAGTGTATAGATCCTACAAGGACCTGGGTCAAATTTAGTAGGACCTCCTTCAATACTTACCGGTATTGGATGGCGGGGGTCCAAACTCTTTGATCCCCTCATATGTAAGCTACTATTAATACTTTAACCCGGCTACTTAGGACTGTATCCCTGCTGACTCAGACTACTTAGCCGAGGGTAACGTCACCTTCAAAAGAGGGGCCTACCACAATATGCATTAATAACTTAATTAATTATCTTTCAATAATCCGACCCTTTATGATTGTATCATTGCTGACTCAAACTACTGGGTTGAGGGTAACGTCACCTTCAAAAGAGGGGCCTACTACAATAACTAAGATAATCTCTTAAAAAGTGCAAAAGTGCGGAAATAATCAAAGGTTACACTAAACACGAGTCGGATCCAAGTGATTCATCTTGTCTATCTGTTTTTATTTTTATTTTTATTTTTCAGCATTTTAGTTAGTTTTTATTTTTCTAGTTTAAAACCTTTTTCTAAACTTTTTGATTTGATTAGACGTTGAGGATAAACCGGTACTAAAAGCTCTTGTGTCCTTGGACGACCTCGGTATCTTACCAACACTATACTACGCTCACGATGGGTGCACTTGCCCATATGTGTGTTTAGTGTTAGTAAAATATCGTGTTTTATAAATTTAAAACTTGACTAACGTGTAAAAAGGGCTTAAAATATACTTAATTCCATATACCACCACACACGCATCAACATCCTTCTTTTATATTTGTTTTATGTTTAAATTACATTACATACCTTAATATATGATTCTTTATCCTTAAAACACCTAATAACATCTTAAAACATGCAAATATGAAAGTACAAGGGCCATTTGTGTCAAGAATCAAACAAAAACCACAAACGGGGCGGCTCACCGGCCGCAACCCGCCCTACCATATGCCTCGCGGCCCGCGAGCAAGTCAGATCCGCAGAAACTTGTAACACCCCGAAAACGGGTTTGGTAACCAAACCACGTTAATACTAATGATGAGTAAAATACCGTTAGTGGTGGAAATTTACCCAGTAAATATTAGGATTTAAATAAATAAATCTAATATTAATTAAAAGGAGGATAAATACTTTGAGAAAACAAAGTATATAAAAAGGCTCGAGTTAACGGGAGTTAAAATAAAACGGGTTAGGTAACACCCCAAAAATATATAGGTTATATATATATATATATATATATTAAATAGCGGGTACAAATGAGATGGAAATAACTAGGAATAAATATCCTAGTTAGTTACAATTCTTGTAGTAATATGGAAGTTGATTAAAAACTCCTAAAAACTTGACAATAGTTGGGGGGTCAAAGGTGTTAAAAATTAAAATTATTTTTATTAAAACAATAACTAAAATCCAAAACACACACTTGGTGTGTGTGTGTCTGGATCGGAGAAAACACAGGGGCGACCAAAGCTCCCCTCACAAACCCTAGTTCTTGCTTTTTCATCAAATTGAAAGGGTAAATCGGCTCCAAATCGAAATCCAAACTCAGAATAGTGATCACCTTCGTGAAAGGATCATAAGGTATGCCTAATTTTGCTATTTAGTTTCACCTTGAGTTCTAGGTGAAAACATGAAATCGAAATTTTAGCTTGCATGATCAAAGTTTAGATGAAATTATGAATGATTTTATGTTTAGGAGTAAACCCTAGTCATTTACTTGTTGAATTGATGTTCATAATTGTGAATTCATGATCACCCGATTATGTGCTAAATGGGTTTTATAGAAACATGATGAACCCTAGAATCATAATGGTTAAATTGTGTCAATAGAACTCCCTGAAGTTAGATTTGGGATTTAAGTGTTGATTAGACACAAAAATTGGAAAAAAGTGTGAAACTTGGTAGAAATAAGTAGTTATGAACTCGTTTGTAAATGTGTAAAAAAATTATGCCCACTAGGTGTTTGTTAAAATGCCTAAGTGAAATCGCGCGTCTACTTGGTTGTAAGTAGAACTTGATTTGATTAGGTATCCGTAGGAATGCCTAATAACATGATAAAAGGGGTTTCATTTATAGATGAAAATCTGTAGATGTTGTCCAATGAATAATTAGCTTTGATAATCAAGAGCTAAGTTAAATTGGTGTTAATAATAGCATGAACTTAGATTTGAAAAGTGGTTAAAACGATGGCGTAAGAATAATGCCTATCAGATATAAAGTGCTTAAATGAATTGTCGAGTTTCATAGTATAATCACTTATGCTAATAGGCAGTTTGACCTTTAAAAGTCAAACTGACCAAAATGAAATCAAATGGTAAATTTTGATGTAAATCCGTAAGATGGAATAGTCATAATTAATGATGACTAATCTAACCGTCTTACGAATTATGATGGTAGTTTGATGCTTAACAAGCTAGATGGAGGCTTGGAAAGGAAGCGGGTCAAACGAATCAAGTGTGAAGGAAAAGTGTGTTTTCGGATGCAAGGTAAGTAAAAGCTTACACCCTTTTATAGTATACATCAGTTGTGTGTATTGAAAATGAATAAGGAAAAGTTAGTAATAGAATTATAATGTTCCGACGCAAATAATATGAGTCGGAACAAGTGCAATGGTGAGAAATCATAAACAATGGCAAAAAGGGTAAATTGGTAAATTAGGCATGTGACGATGAACTAATAAGAAATTTTGAAACATTACGTCATGGTGTAAACCGTAATAGGTAAAAGGGCTAGATGGTAACTAAATATTATCTCATAATGGAAAGTGGTCGTTCGGACTAAACGGGTCAAATGACATTGGTAAAATCATTTGACAATATTAATTGATGAACGCTTGTTGAGCTTTGTGATTACAGGAAATATCATACGGTTCGCGTTGGTATTAATTAGAAATTAATAATGAAAGATATTTAAACGGGTCAATCCTATTACTCGATCCAGGTACGCATATTTAGAATTATTGTTAAAAGCGATATTTTGGTCAATTATTAGCGAAAGTCCTTCGTCGTAAAATGAAGGACTAAAATTGACCAAAAATCCCTTAATGGGTGAATTGGGCAAACGACCCATATGGGTTGTTTAGGAATTTGCATTAAGATTTGTAGTAAAATGATGGGTGAAAGGAAAGAGTGAAATTTAAAGTTAATGGTAAATCCCTCCAACGGGTCAAAATGAAGTTTTGCGCATAGCTCAACCTTTAGTTGCATAATGTATTAAAGTTTTGAACTCACGAGTTAATGTTTTTGAGATAATGAATATCTCAAAAATTTACAGTGATCTAAACAAAAGTGGTTTAATGAATCATGAAACGAGTCAAAAGTGTTAAAAAGGAATTTCAAGACGAGAGCTTGAAATATGAAATTTCGAAGTAGTTGAACATCAGGTTTTAACTCCATAAGATGGATAATTAAATTTCGAACGTGTAGGAAAAAGAATCACGTAAAACGGACTTCTAAATCAAAAGTTATGGCCTTTGAAAGTTTGATTTTTGATAAATAAACATAGCTGGCAGAAATGCAGGTCCCAGATGCGGACCTCCTGGAAAACGATCTCCCCCACGGTACGCGAAGGAGAACCGTGCCACGGGAGCGACACGCGGGTGCTGTCGCGGCACGCGAAGGAAAAGAAGGAGCCTCTCGCATGGTGCGAGAGGCAAAATTCTGAAATTTTATTTTTATTTTGTTTGTTTGTTTATAGAACTTGTTTACACATGTTTATAAGCTATCAAAACTAACTTTTAAGTTGGTTTTGATCATAGGTGAACGTCTATGATTCCCGGATGAAGATCAAGCGAATATGAAGAACCGAACACATGTCTTTGAAGCTTCCGCAATTGACTTATTTTATTCTAGTTTAAAAATGAAATTTGTAAACACTTGTTACTATAATTTGAGTACTTTAATTATGTATGAACATTAATTTGACAAAGTTTTAAAAGGTCGCATTTTCACATAAAATGCGTATTTAATATTATAATCGTACTAATTTGATACGGGTGTTACAAAACTCCATTTCCAGCTACGGGATTGGGCATTTTTGTGCTTTTAGTTGTGTTTCTTTCATTAATTACTCACCAAACCCAACCCTAATTCATCCCCTATAAAACCCAAGCCTCCTCCACACTTTTTCCACTTTTCAAACTCGCTAAACACTCTCTAAACTACTCTCAAATCAGCTGAAAACAGGAGCTCAAGACAGATTCGTCACCACTAACTAAAGTGTGCATAACTTCATCATTCTTCCATCTTTTTCATTGATTATTCTTTCTAAACACTTGGAACAACCTTAGGTATGTTTCCACAAGTTTTCCATGGAAAACCAAGGCTGGAACATCACCATAAAAGGCTCCAAAGTGCAATAAACTTTCTGTTTTGATTAAACACTTGTTTAACTCACTTAAACTTGAGGTTTCTCATACACATTCCTATGTCCTTAAGCTCATAATCAAGTCTATGATTAGGTGATCTTAAAAACAAGGTTGTGACATACAAATCCAGAGGTTTAATCCTCATAAACATTCTGTTTTGTCAGGGTTTTAACCTACAAGTGATGAACAAACTTAAAGCTTGAAGATTGTGTGATTATGAGGTTAGCTTGGGCTATCCTACTTGAAAATCCACACATCACTTGATGTTTTCTTAGTTAACTTGTAGCTATTTCATTCCTTATTGTAACGCTCCGCTTTTTCGTAACTTTCCTTAATTAAAAAATTGTCTTGTAATTCTATTTTATGGAAACTTGTATTCCTTGTAATCATATTTCGTTTTGAAACCTTGTAATCCGAGACGCCGATCATAATGAAAGTCATATTTATATCAATTATGTTCCATTTATACTTGTTATGTTCAATTTATACTTGTAATCGCATGCAACGAACTCTAATTCGAAACTATGTGACGATACGTGCAAATAACCGACTTTCAACGCGTTTACGTGCAATACTTGTGATTAACCAACAATTAATGATTCCAATACTTATTATACATCATAATACATCATATTATACTTGTAACCACCTTCGACATATTAATTATACTTGCAATTATGTGTTATAGATCGTAAATCGCCTATACTTGCATTTTGTGCGATAACCGACAACTATGTATTACAACCAGCATTACCGATACTTGTTTTACATAATTTCACATACATGGACATACTTGATATCACTATTAAGTTTACGATACTTGTATGCTTGTTACACGCTTGAAACTACGCGAAAAGCACTCGAAAACACCCTAAAACCTAACTTTGGGGCCCTAATTGCATACTTATCAAACTTGAGGGACCATTTGTGACAAAAAGCCAAACCTCCCTAAAACCCACGTTTTGAATCAGAATTTTTGGCTCCAACCTCCACCCTAAAATATAAATTTTGAATCTTGTATTTATGGCTCCAACCTCCACCTCCATTCTCCACCAATGGGCTTCTAAACCTCATTAAATATAAAATCAAGACTCCCAACACTCATTTTCATATTTCCAACTCATTTACACTCTCAAAACACTCTAATCTCAGCTGAAAATGCAAGTTTTGGACATATTATTCTAAGTGCTAAATGAGCACTTTTCTTCACCTTTCTTCCATTTTTTCACTTCTTCTTCCTATACAAAGTGTGGAACACCTCTAGAATTGTTCTCACAAGGTTTTCCATGGAAAACCAAGGTGAAACATCACCAAAATGAGGTCCAAGTTTCTGATTTGGAAGGAAAATTTATTAAACATACATGAACTTATATTTTCTTTATACATTCCTTTGTCCTTATGCCACTAATCAAGACTATGATTATGTGTGCTTAAAAACAAGGTTGTAACATACAAATCCAGAGGTTTTAAGCCTCAAAACTTTCTATTTTAAAAGGGTTTTAACCCACAAGTGATGAAAAAGTCTTGAACTTGAATATGTGTGATTATTTGGATAGCTTGGGCTATCCTACTTACAAATCCACACATCACTTGATGTTTTCTTGTTAGTTAGTTGGTTAGTTAGTTTATTTCAATTCCTTATTGTACATTCATGATCATCCTTGTTGTCTTGTGACAACTTGTGCATTGGTGAACACTTAGAGGTACCTAAATGGAAGTCTTGTTCTTCCTACCTCCTACATGACTTCTATGATAAACAAAGGGGTACCTAAATGGGGGATTCATCCTCCTACCTCATGCTTGACCTATATGACTATATGAAATTATATAATACTTATATATTATTGTTAAAATTATCCTGTCAATTTTATATTAAAATATATACTTATATTATTTTTTCTCTAATCCTTTTTTTCTTTTTTTCCTTTTCATGTGGATTTGCTCTTGGGCTTAAGCTGGTTGGGCCTCTTTTCCTAGTCTGCACTACTTATGGACCAGCCCTTTTTTGGAGTTTCCTGGCATACAAAAGATGTTAAAACACCTTTCCTTTTGCTATTTGTGCAGCCGTATCTACAGCTATTCACAGAAGATAATTAGAGCTTGATTGAAGGGTTTTTTTCTTATTGATTGGAGGTTAATTGGTGATTGCCATGTTTATCGCTCTTCTCCGCGCTTATTTATTTGAGGGCTTCTTCTTATTTCGAGCAGATCGATCAATCATAGTCTTATCATTCTGTTCATCTTTATAATCAGATCCATTGAGATCGATCAGTAATAGTCTTATAGTTCTGTTCATCTCTGTAATCAGATTCATCCGACTTCGCTGTCTTTGTTAAATAAAACAACGATTGTGTTTTGTCTTCAAAATACCACTGTCTTTGACATGGTATCAGAGCCATAGGCTCGAATTAAAGGGGGATTTGTGTTGCATCTGTTCAAACGCACCAGTAACATTGCCATTCTTATTCCGCTGCTTCTGATTTCAATACTGGTGGGTTTGTGTTTTATTGTTCGTGAACGACTGTGGATTGTGCAATTTCTGGGTTCAAGACTCACGATTGGCGTGGTGAACGTGCTATCTGGTGATTCTTTTGTTCACAATTTTGGGTTCAAGACTGCATTCAATTTTGCTCGTGGGATTATTTTGTCTTGCCTGTGAGTGGTTATGTTACCCTAAGTGAAGGTTACAAACACTCACTCTTGGTTGGAACACCCTAACTTGGGCGCCTACTCTGTGAGATCGTTCTATCCCTTTCTTCGCTGTTTTTTATTTAATTGTCATATAATTATTATTGCTTGATAGTCATTTGTTGACTGGAGTAGGTGTACCAGCATTGTGTTACCGAGGGGAGACATCCCTCCTTTTGTGTGCATCTATACGTGTTGCATATTCTCTGTGTTACTGCTTGTTTGTTAAAATGAGTGACACTTTGGTTAGCAAGTTGGACGCTAGTGATCCCCTATATTTACATGCTAGTGACTCGAGTAACTTAACTATTGTTAGCATTAAATTAAAAGGTACTGAGAACTACACAATCAGGGCAAATGCTTTAAAATTAGCTTTGCATGCTAAAAATACAATCGGCTTTATAGATGGTTCTTGCAAAAAATCAACTGAAAATGAAATTTTACCATCTCAATGGGATAGGTGCAACTCGGTTGTTCTTACCTGGATTCTTAATTCTGTATGTGAAGAGTTATATGTGGGTCAAGTGTACTCTAAACTTGCTTCTGAGGTATGGAATGATTTAAAGGAAACTTACAATAAAGTTGATGGGTCTGTGGTGTTTGGTTTATATCAAAAAATTAATTCGATGACTCAAAATGGTAGTTCTGTGTCAGATTATTACCATAGATTGAATACTATGCGGAAACAATTCGATGCCTCAAAAGAGTTTAACAACTTTAACCAATTGATAAAATTAATGCAATTTTTAATGGGTCTTGACGACGTTTATCAACCTGTCAGAACTAATTTGTTAACTCGTGATCCTCTTCCTTCAATTAAGACTGTTTTTTCAATAATATCTAGAGAGGAATCACACAGAGGTTGAACCACTCCCGTTAAAGGTCAAAATGTGGGGTTTGTGTCTAAATCCAATCAAGTATATGAAAACAAAAAGAAATTTAATAAGGGCCCTAATCCAAACCTTAAATGCACCCACTGTCATAAACTAGGGCACACTATTGATAAGTGTTATGAACTTGTTGGGTATTGATGTGTGTAAAATGCAACATATAAATTACATCAAATGAGGCATAAAACTAACCCTTTTTTAGTACTAATGTTGGAAAAAGTGTGCTTTTGTCTTCCTTTTGTATTTTCAGGGTTAAATGAGCTTAAATGAACAAAAGAAGCAAAAATGCAGCCAAATCTAACAATAATAATACAAGAAAAGGAATAAACGTGGCATGACCGACCCCTCGACAACATCTTCCCAAGCAAAAACAAGACATCAGAAGGCTGAACACGCCCCGTGCTCAATGAACACGGGGGCGTGCCCAAGTGTCTGCAGAAAAGACAAAGCTGTAGAAGCTTCTATTTCCCAACACGGGGGCGTGGCCAGTGGACACGGGGCCGTAGTCAACGCTAAGATTCGCAGAATCTAGGCAAATCTTGATAGTACAGATACGCTTCTGCACACGGGTTCGTGCCCAGCGGACATGGGGGCGTGGTCAACTAATGCAGACAAATTGCAATTAATGAAGAAAGAGAAGATTGGTGGACACGGGGTCGTGCCCAATGGACACGGGGCCGTGTCCGGGCTTCTGTGCAGGCTATAAATAGGGGTGCTTGGCTCACTTGTAAACCATCCCTTGGCAAACCACCTCTCTCACACCTCTCTTACACTTCACCCACCCACCATCATCCATCATCCATCATAGAGTGTGTGAGTAGTCTCGGGATCCAAGATTGATCGTAAGAGTTCTTGACAATCGAAGGCCATGTTTGCCTAAGTCTCTTAGATCACTTGGTGAAGACAAGCATTTAGTGTAATACTTTTTATTTTTAATCTTTTCGCACTTTTTATTTGGTTATGTATTAATGACTTTAATAACTAGTTTCTTATGTTGAAGGTGAAACTTCCTTATCATTTGTCCGTGGTGTCTTGGCATTATTTTACTGTCTATATAAAATAAAAGATTTTCACCATTCATATCTCCACGGTCTATATGGAGATATGTTGGCTACCTAGTCGGGGGTTAAGGGAATGGTTTGGTAAGCGTCTTGCCTTGTTCAGTGTATAGATCCTGCAAGGACCTGGGTCAAGTTTAGTAGGTCCTCCTTCAATACCCACTGGTATTGGATGGCGGGGGTCCGAACTCCTTGATCCCCTCATATGTAAACTACTATTAAAACATTAACCCGGCTACTTAGGATTGTATCCCTGCTGACTCAAACTACTTAGCCGAGGGTAACGTCACCTTCAAAAGAGGGGCCTACCACATTATGCATTAATAACTTAATTAATTATCTTTCAATACTCCAACCCTTTAGGATTATATCCTTGCTGACTCAAACTAGTGGGTTGAGGGTAACGTCACCTTCAAAAGAGGGGCCTACTACTATAACTAAGATAATCTCTTAAAAAGTGCAAAAGTGCGAAAATAATCAAAGGTTGCACTAAAGGCGAGTCGGATCCAAGTGATTAATCTTGTCTATCTGTTTTATTTTTAATTTCAGCATTTTTAGTTACTTTTATTTTCTTGTTTTAAAACATTTTTCTAAATTTTTGATTTGATTAGACGTTGAGGATAAACCGGTACTAAAAGCTCTTTTGTCCTTGGACGACCTCGGTATCTTACCAACACTATACTACGCTCACGATGGGTGCACTTGCTCATATGTGTGTTTAGTGTTAGTAAATATCGTGCTTTATAAATTTAAAACTTGACTAAAGTGTTAAAAAAGGCTTAAAATATACTTAAATATATATCACTGATGCGTGTGTGGTTTGATATATATTTAAGTATATTTTAAGCCCCTTTTACACGTTAGTCAAGTTTTAAATTTATAAAACACGATATTATACTAACACCAAACACACATATGGGCAAGTGCACCCATCGTGAGCGTAGTATAGTGTTGGTAAGATACCGAGGTCGTCCAAGGACACAAGAGCTTTTAATACCGGTTTATCCTCAACGTCTAATCAAATCAAAAGTTTAGAAAAAGGTTTTAATCTAGAAAAATAAAAACTAACTAAAATGCTGAAAAAATAAAATAAAAAACAGATAGACAAGATGAATCACTTGGATCCGACTCGTGTATAGTGTAACCTTTGATTATTTCCGCACTTTTGCACTTTTTAAGAGATTATCTTAGTTATTGTAGTAGGCCCCTCTTTTGAAGGTGACGTTACCCTCAACCCAGTAGTTTGAGTCAGCAAGGATACAATCCTAAAGGGTTGGATTATTGAAAGATAATTAATTAAGTTATTAATGCATAATATGGTAGGCCCCTCTTTTGAAGGTGACGTTACCCTCGGCTAAGTAGTCTGAGTCAGCAGGGATACAGTCCTAAATAGCCGGGTTAAAGTATTAATAGTAGCTTACATATGAGGGGATCAAAGAGTTTGGACCCCCGCCATCCAATACCGGTGGGTATTGAAGGAGGTCCTACTAAATTTGACCCAGGTCCTTGCAGGATCTATACACTGAACAAGGCAAGACTCTTACCAAACCGTTCCCTTAACCCCCGACCAGGTAGCCAACATATCTCCATATAGACCGTGGAGATATGAATGGTGAAAATCTTTTATTTTATATAGACAGTAAAATAATGCCAAGACACCACGGACAAACGATAAGGAAGAATCACCTTCAACATAAGAAACTAGTTATTAAAGTCATTAATACATAACCAAATAAAAAGTGCGAAAAGATTAAAAATAAAAAGTATTACACTAGACACTTGTCTTCACCAAGTGATGTAAGAGACTTAGGCAAACATGGCCTTTGATTGTCAAGAACTCTTACGATCAATCTTGGATCCCGAGACGACTCACACACTCTATGATGGATGATGGTGGTGGATGATGGTGGTGGGTGGTGGGTGAAGTGTGAGAGAGGTGGTGTGCCAAGGGATGGTTTGCAAATGAGCCAAGCACCCCTATTTATAGCCTGAACAGCAGCTCGGGCACGGCCCCGTGTCCATTGGGCATGGCCCCGTGTCCATCCTCCTTCTCTGTCTTCATTAATTGCAGTTTGTCTGCATTAGTTGACCACGCCCCCGTGTCCGCTGGGCACGACCCCGTGTGCAGAAGCGTATTTGTACTATCAAGATTTCCCCAGATTCTGCGAATCTTAGAGTTGACCACGGCCCCGTGTCCGGTGGGCACGCCCCCATGGTGGGTGATAGAAGCTTCTACAGCTTTGTCTTTTCTGCAGACACTTGGGCACGCCCCCGTGCTCACTGAGCACGGGGCGTGTTCAGCCTTCTGTTCTCTTGTTTTTGCTTGGGAAGATGCTGTCGGGGGGTCGGGCATGCCACGTTTATTCCTTTTCTTGTATTTATGTTAGATTTAGCTGCCTTTTTGCTTCTTTTGTTCATTTGAGCTCATTTAATCCTGAAAATACAAAAGGAAGACAAAAACACACTTTTTCCAACATTAGTACTAAAAAAGGGTTAGTTTTATGCCACATTTGATGTAATTTATATGTTGCATTTTGCACACATCAATCACACTCGACACGCATCAGGTGTCCACAAAGTTATAAGTTTAAGTCCGGGCAAGCAAATAATCAAGGAGGTAGGGTCAATAACTCTATATCAGATGTATCTACAAATTCCTCCACTACTCCTACTCTTACACAGGACCAGATTACTCAGCTTCTCGGTCTTTTAAAAGAAAAAAGTAATGAAGATTCTCGAAATACACACTTTGGAGGTAACTCATTTGGATTTTTTTCTTCTCATGTTTTTAGTAAATGTGTTTACGGATTTTCTAATTGTCCTTCTAGAATATCTTCTGGTTGGATTGTTGACTCTGGAGCCAACCAACATATGGTGATGTCTAATATAGGTTTAATAAATCTAGTTGATGTTTCTAACTATAATATTTCTGTAAAACATCCAAACGGGACAAACGCTAAATTTACAAAAATTGGTTGCCTAAAATTAACTGAAGAAGTCATTTTATTAGATGTCTTTGTTGTTCCAGAATACTATGTTAATCTAATGTCCGTATATAAACTTGCTCGTGATAATAAACTGCGTGTGTCTTTTGATGAACATAATTGTTATCTTCAGGATTCGCGCACAAAGAGAACTCTGGTGACTGGTAGTCAAATTGATGGATTATATTTCTGTGGTGATGCTTCTAAACCTGTTAAGGTGTGTTTTAATAGTCATGATGCTATACATTTGTGGCACTCTAGGTTAGGACATCCATCAAATCAAGTGTTTAACGTTCTAAAAAATAAGCTAAACTTAAAAAAGTTAGGTGATTTGTCCCCTTGTGATGTTTGCCATAAGGCAAAACAACATAGAGAACCTTTTCCTCTAAGTGATCATAAATCATCTTATATAGGAGAGTTGGTTCACCTAGATGTTTAGGGCCCATACAAAAAACAAAGCTATGAAGGGTATAAATATTTTTTGACTGTTGTGGACGATTTCTCTAGGTGTGTGTGGATTTTTTTATTAAAAAGTAAAAGTGAAGTTTTTTACAACATCGAAAGCTTTTATAATCTGATTAAAACTCAGTTTGACAAAACTATAAAAAATTTTAGGAGTGACAATGGATCTGAATTTATTAACAATCAAATGTCTAATTTTATGAGAACCAATGGAATCATCCATCAAACCACCTGCGCATATAGTCCACAACAAAACGGAATTGTCGAACAAAAGCATAGGCACCTGTTAAATGTTGCTAGAACTCTTTTATTTCAAGGAGGCATTCCTCTTAAGTTTTGGTCTGATTGTGTTCTCACTGCATCTTATTTAATCAACAGGACTCCCTCTTCTATTCTTAATGGAAAAACACCCTATGAATTATTGTTTGGTTTAGAACCCTCTCTAGATCACCTTAGGACATTTGTTTATCTTTGTTTTAGCCTTATTTTAAACAACCCTGATAAATTTGAAAGTCATGCTCATAAATGTGTTTTCTTAGGGTACTCCCCTTTTAAAAAAGGATATAAACTATGGAGTTTAGATCAAAGAAAAATATTATTTTCAAGAGATGTAAAATTCTATGAAACCATTTTTCCTTTCAAAGATAATAAGTTGTTAAATGAAGATCTTTCAATAAATGATAGTTTTCTAAACTCGTTAAATTTCTTTGACTTTTTCGATTCAAGACAACCTGATGAGTCTAATGGTGAAACACCCAATGATGAGGAGAGGGCCTTTAGTGAGGTAGTTGACATTGATCAACAGCCTAGCACCGACCATCAAGCCCCTGATGGCACGGCTACTTCGCAGTAGCCTCAGGGGACTAATGAAGGTGCAGGCGAGGCTGACAATGTTGAAACTACCAATGACAACTCAAGCTCTCCTGAGGGAACTAATGATCCTAGTGAACCTATTAGAAGGTCAACTAGGAACTCGTCTATACCAAAGAAATTTAATGACTTTATTATCGAGGGAAAAGTAAAGTATGGGATGGAAAATGTTGTGAACTACTCCAAATTATCTTTTGAAAATAAATGTTTTACTTCATGTTTAAATAAATCCATTGAACCAAGAAATTTTTATGAAGCCAAAAATGATTCTAACTGGGTAACCGCCATGAATGAAGAGATGGGC
Source organism: Helianthus tuberosus (assembly GCA_030545235.1). Lineage (NCBI taxonomy): Eukaryota > Viridiplantae > Streptophyta > Magnoliopsida > Asterales > Asteraceae > Helianthus > Helianthus tuberosus. The sequence goes on along the minus strand of CM060424.1, from coordinate 32,788,789 downwards.
ATTGAATAGAAATAACACATGGATCTTAGTTGATATGCCCGAGGGTAGAAAACCAATAGGTTGTAAGTGGGTCTACAAAATTAAATATAAATCCACAGGAGAAATTGAGAGGTAAAAAGCAAGACTCGTTGCCAAAGGGTATAGTAAAAAAGAAGGGGTTGACTTTGACGAAACCTTTTCCCCGGTTGTAAAAATGGTTACCGTTCGGTGCCTCATAAGTCTAGCTGTCGAAAGAAATTGGCCTCTTTTCCAACTTGATATTAACAATGCGTTTTTATATGGTAGTTTAAATGAAGAGGTTTATATGTGCTTACCTGAAGGTTTCTTTTCTCAACATGAAACAAAAGTGTGTAAACTAAATAAATCCTTGTATGGCCTAAAACAGGCTCCTAGGATGTGGAATGAGAAACTTGTTAGTATCTTGATTGAATTTGGTTTTATTCAAAGCAAATGTGATCACTCTTTGTTTATTAAATCTAAAAATTCCGTGTTTATTGCTTTACTTGTATATGTTGATGACATCGTGATCACCGGGAATAACTCGGAAGAAATAAATAAAGTGAAACAATTACTAAATACAAGTTTTTCAATCAAAGATCTTGGCTTGTTAAAATACTTTCTTGGTATAGAAGTTTTTAGGAACGAACAAGGAGTATGTCTATCTCAAAGAAAATTGTGCATGGATCTTTTAGCTGAATTTGGTCTTAGTGGATGTAAACCTGTAAGTACGCCTATTGAACAACATTATACTGTCATGAATTTCTGCAAAAAGGATGAGTCTGTTCTTAGTAACATTACAAATTTTCAAAAATTGATTGGAAAATTGATTTATCTTTCTCATACTCGCCCTGATATCTCATATGCTGTTCAATTCTTGAGCCAATTCATGCATAAGCCTACAGATTCTCATTTACAAATCGCTTTGAGATTGTTAAGGTATTTAAAAGGTGCCCTAGGTAAGGGAATCTTATTAAGCAAAGGTACGTCTTTTAATATTAGTGCTTATGCTGATTCAGACTGGGGGAAGTCTCTTGATTCTAGACGGTCTGTTACTGGGTTTTGTGTTTATTTGGGCAACAGTCTAGTCTCTTGGAAAATCAAGAAGCAGGGGACTGTGTCAAGGTCTTCTGCTGAAGCCGAGTACAGAGATATGTGTGCGGCCACAAATGAAGTGTTATGGTTAATTAATGTGTTAAAAGATCTTCATATAAATGTAACGCTACCAATAGATATCTTTTGTGACAATAACGCTACGATATCGATAGCAGTAAACCCAGTTTTTCATGATAGGACCAAACATTTTGAAATCGATCTTTTCTTTCTTCGGGAAAAAATCTCAGCTGGAGTTATTAAAACAGTTTCAATTGAATCGGGAAATCAACCAGCTGATATATTCACAAAAGGTCTGCCTGTGTATCAACATGACTCCCTAATCAAGAAACTTAACATGCACGATGTGTTTAGATTATAAAATTGAGGGGCGGTGTTAAAATTGTCATGTCAATTTTTATTAAAATATATACTTATATTATTTTTTCTCTAATCTTTTTTTCTTTTTTTCCTTTTCATGTGGATTTGCTCTTGGGCTTAAGCTGGTTGGGCCTCTTTTCCTAGTCTGCACTACTTATGGACCAGCCCTTTTTTGGAGTTTCCTGGCATACAAAAGATTTTAAAACACCTTTCCTTTTGCATTTTGTGCAGCCGTATCTACAGCTGTTCACAGAAGATGATTGGAGCTTGATTGAAGGTTTTTTCTTATTGATTGGAGGCTAATTGGTGATTTCCATGTTTATCGCTCTTCTCCGCGCTTATTTATTTGAGGGCTTCTTCTTCTTTCGAGCAGATCGATCAATCATAGTCTTATCATTCTGTTCATCTTTATAATCAGATCCATTGAGATCGATCAATAGTAGTCTTATAGTTCTGTTCATCTCTGTAATCGGATTCATCCGACTTCGTTGTCTTTGTTAAATAAAACAACGATTGTGTTTTGTCTTCAAAATACCACTGTCTTTGACAATTATCCAAATAATTGAACCTTTGATGATGAATTTGTGTTCATTTATCAAAGTATTAGATTACATCATCTAAGACTTAATAACTTGTTATGATTCTAATGGGTAATTTACCCATGAAAGCATTCTAACCCTTGGGATTTCATAGTGTCAAACAAGAATTATATGACTAGATGATTACTTTTGCATATGTACTTTCCATATTCCTTTTAAATTCCAAATCTCGACTCTAAACATCCTTGAACTTTAACCCTTATACATTCGTCCTCCCAATCTCATACACTCGTCAACACTTGGATAATCGGAAGACTTAGCAATTTTGTGAGTACACTTGACCCATTTTCCTTTTAAATACACTTTGGGTGCAACATGTTTTACTTGTTAAAATGCACGATTCACAGACATGCTTTATTCATTCAATCCTTATACATGCTTTGTTATGCTTAGGTTCATGCTAGAATTCATACTACTTGTTAACCCGCCTTAACAATTATAGCGCTATAGGAGTAGCACACCACCCGACGGGGTCTTGTTAAGTTATATTCTTTACGGTCTCGATATTGCTATATCGAGGGATGCTATTATTCATACTTTACGGTCTCGATATTGCTATATCGAGGGATACTATTATTCTTGTGGACACCTGGGTTTGACTTTTAGTTTTGCATGATAGTTTGACCTTGTATACCAAATTGCTATGTTGGATTGAAAATACTTTTTATACATATGTCACGAGTCTAAAACTAGTGTACTCGCCAATACCTTTGTATTGAACTATGCTTTTAAAACATGTTGCAGGTTTAACGATGATGTTGGTGATGCATGGAATCTAGTAGGATGCTTAGATACACACTTTAAATTTTGTACTCCTATTGTATTGTATTTCATTATTCATGTTGTTGTATTTGCTTCAAATCCTTGTAATTGACTATTTAGAAATGGAATGAAATTTATTATTTAAATACTTGTCACAATTATTAGTGTTATGATGTCTCGAGCAATCTATTTCGTCTCACTCCGATGTTTCCGCCATCGGTTGAGGTGTGACACTTATTGTATGTATTCATGACCATCGTTGTTGTCCATGACAACTTGTGCATTGGTGAAACACAAGAGGTGCCTAAATGGAAGATTCATCTTCCCACCTCATGCATGATTTATATGATAATCTTGTATTACTTGTTGGACTTAAACTATGATATAAACTATATAATACATATATATTACCTAGGTAACCAAACCCTTGATGATAACCTAGTGGTTATTTGTCAAAGTATTAGGTTACATCATCTTAAACCTTAATAACTTGTTATGATTCTAATGGGTAATTAACCCATGAAAACATTCCAACCCTTTTGGGTTTCATAGTGTCAAAACGAGTATTGTGTGTTAAGATGATTATTTTCTCATATGTATACTTTTGTATTTAGATCCTTAAACCCGAATATAATCATCCCTTAAACTCCAAATCGATCACATTCACTCTTCTAATCTCGACAACCTCGTCGCATTTGGATAATCGGAAAGCACATGCAATATTTGGGAGTATACTCAATCCCGTTTTCCTTTTTAAACATTTTGGGTGCAACATGTATGTTATACAAAAACACAACACTTGGGACTATTTTAATCACACTCTATCCACATTCAAACATGAAACTATATGATGCCTGTTAATCTCGTATGCTATGTAAACTTTTCATGTCGATATGCTCATTAACTTCGTACAAGCCTGTAACGCCCTGCGTTTCGATACTTTAATCATTTTGGCAAGTCTAGTCCCTGTAATACTTAATGATGCTTATTTGAGTCTTAACTATGATAAACTACGTGAAACTTTTACTCTACGATGCCTTTGTGATACTTTATGCATGAATCTTGACTCTTGTGAATCTTGACTCTTGTGATACTTTGAATCTTGTGACACTTGAATCTAGACTCTTTTGATCCTTTGAAACTTGACTCTTGATACTTGGTTAAACTAGAAACTTGAAACTTTGATTCTTATTTAAAAGACTTTGATACCCGATACTTATGGAACGAGAAACTTTGATTCTTTATTAAACGAGAAACTTTGATACATTATGGATGCTTGTTGAATGAGAAACTGATACTTATTGTATGATAAACTAGCTTGAACGCAAACTCGAGACACGGAAACTTTTGTGTTAATTATATAACTATTATCATGTAATGGATACACACAATAATACGCAACACAACGCTTAATCTAGCTTGCAAAACGAACCGAAGTCAGAAAACTAGCAAACGGGTCTCGGCTGTCCGAATGGACATCCGATCGGATGACCATTCGACCGAATAGCCATCCGATCCCCTTGCACACTGCACCGCCTTAGCTGTCCCTTTCAGCTATAAATAGCCCTCTTGACCCTTCATCTCACACTTTTGCCTCTGTCATCCGACCACACGCACTCCCTGGTCCTTCCAAGCACTTTTCTCGAGATTCAAGCTCAATTCGTAAGTATTTCTTCTAGATTCTTGTACAACTTTATACATTTAACACTTCTACACAAGATTCTTCATCAAAATCACACAAACACTCAAACTTTTTCATGAAAACCAACTGCTTTGGGCCTTTTGAAGGTGTTCTTCCACTCAATGGTTTGTACGACCTGTTGTGGAGCATCATCGGCCTCAAATCTAACAGATTTTCACAGTGTTTTAACAAAATCTAAGGAAAAGTCACACTTTTATACCAGATCCGACGGAATTTCTTATGTTTCCGGCTCTAATCTGATGAACTTCACAGTTTACATTTGATTTTCGAACTTTCTTCAACTTTTACACGAAACATGGGTGAAATCAGACTCGAACGGACTTACGACTCGTTTCTTAGTCAAAAGCCGGCTTGAGAACTGAACTTCACCGGAAAACGGATAGTTTGACAAGTCCAAAAATGAAACACACCGGAAACAGTTCGTTGGTTTGAGAAGGGGTGGTTCCCAGCCGACCGACGAGCTGGGTTTGGTACGTTTCCATTGTTTAACGCGTCATTACACCGTCTCCGTTAACTCGAAACTTAGAAATTTCACGAAACTTCACTCACTGATCGTCTGTTCGGATGGCCATCCGATCGGATGACCATCCTTCCAAATGATCTGACTATCATGACACTTGTTTATTTTACAGGACATTATGATCTCAACACTTGAAACTTTATCAGTTCGCAAACACACACTGTTCGAATGCCCATCCGTTCGAATGGTCTTCCGACCGGATGACCATCCGCTCAAGTATACCATCAGACACTTATTCTTGATTTTAGCACTGTTCGACACTATGTTCCCAACCGGGTCAGCTCTTAGAGGACTTATGCTCTGTTCCCCGCACGCAGGCTGATCCAGTGCCCCCTTCGATCCAATTTAAGCAGTGATTAGTTATAAGCACCCGCTGTGAGTATGCTCGATCCCTTTTTGTTTTAACACTTTTGGGATGCAACATGTATTCTATAAACTAGACACTCGAAACTTGAAACTTATTTGGAACATGCTCTATCCTCGTTAAATATGAAACTTGAAACTCGAAACTTGAGACTTTTTATGCTATGTGAACGTTTAATCCTTGAGTGTAGTTCCGCCTTAACAATGGTAGCGCTATAGGGGTAATGCACCTCCTCGTTAGTCTTTGGGGTAATGTTAGGATGAGACATTTAACCTCCCGTTAGTCTTTGGGAAAGGCATTTAATGCATTGGAAACTTGGGCTATCACTTGGACTGCGTGAACTAGCATGGTGAAACTTATTTTATGTTTATATGATGGATATGAGTTTTAAACTATTATGCTACGTATTCAAACTTGTATGCTCGCCAACATTTTTGTTGATAGTATTTTAATACATGCTGCGGGTTGATAGTGGCTGAGGAAATCAAGAAACAAGCGAGGATGATGCCTAGAAACTCATCTTAGTTAATTCAGGAATTTGAACTATATTTGAACGTTGTGTATTTGATACTTTCGTGGTTGTGAATCGTGGTTGATGTTTAGACAAATATTATGAATTTAATTAATCATTACTGAAACAATTTAGTGTTGTGGATTCTCTTGAGCAATCTGAATCACTTAGTGTCGCGCCCCGATGTTTCCGCCATCGGTTGGGGTGTGACAAAGCCTACCTTAACAGTTATAGCGCTATAGGATTAACGCACTGCCCATTAGTCTTGGGGTATTGTTAAGTCAAACATATTAACCTCCCGTTATTCTTTAGGACAGGTAAAATTAACGCGTTGTATACTTGGGTTTGAACATATAGTACACCGTTTCAGCATATTAGTAACTTGCATATTGTTATTCATGTTGGATATGAGATCGTTAAACTTTTTATTCTATATTATGCTATGTATAAAAACTTGTATACTCGCCAACTTTTGTTGATCGTATTTTAATACATGTTGCAGGTTGATAGACGAGATGATGCTAAGTGAAGAAACAAGATTTAGGTGGACTTAGAAGCACACTTAGATTAATTTATTTTGTCAATGTATGTTTGAAACAATGTTGTTTATGTTTGATTCTTGTATGACATTTTTAGCAATTTATGAAATTTAATTTAAATTATATTGTCACATAGTGGTATGATGTTTTGAGCAATTTGTTCGTCTCATCCCGATATTTCTGCCATCGGTAGGGGTGTGACAAAAGCCTTGAAGAATGGGAAATTTAGTACATGAGATTTGATCTCAACTGTGGCAAGAGGGCTATTCATGGATCCAAATCGGCTATGGTTGCGGGTTCATGTGTAGTATAAATACACTTGGATGTGTTATATCAATGGCTGATCTATGAAGGACTTAAGGTTTGGTGTGAGGAGAAGATGAAGAAGATGAACTTATATGATTTCTGTATTTATCGTGTAAAGGGATATTTAATATAATTAATTTAATTAATAATACGTTATAATAAATTCAGATGGGACCATTTTGCCCCGGAAGAAAAAGACAAAATAACCAGAATTTATTAGCCAAATGATATGTGATTTGATTTTTGGACCAAAATGACAATAAAAGTGAAACCACAGGGACCTAGATTTAAAAGGTTTGAGTTTTGGACTAAAATGGCAAAAGTGACCAAACCTTAGAGACCAAAATGATAGTTTACTCTAACTTAAAAAAAATTGACTATGTAAAGCAAGGCGAAATCAATGCGATTGTATTATCATATGTAACAGTCTTATGCTCTCAGCGTTGCGGGGGTGTAAAACCATACTAAGTAACAACCTAACGATGATCAAAATCGGGAAAAAAGGTAAAATAAAACACAATTTTTTAACACCATGTGACGTAAAAAGTAGACGAATTCGAATCTATACCAACAAATCCAAAAAAATATAGAACAAAAACAAATAAAAAAACTAAACTCGTTTAACTTTTATGGCAAATATATAATACAATAAAAGTGTTGTTACAAAACTAAAAAAAAAACTCTAAAGTTTACTTTGTAAAGAAAAAAAAAACAAAACAAAATAAAACCACAAAAAGAGTTTGAAAAAGTTTTGTGGCTAAAACAAATAGCAAAGACATTACTATTTCTTATTATGTTAGACATTTATATATATATATATATATATATATATATATATATATATGAATGAGGTATTTGTGTGAAAGTATATGATTATGTGGTGAATTAGTTTGATAGTACGATGTAGGGGTGTTCATCGAATCGAATATCGAATTTTCGAATTATTCGAATCGAATTGTTCTAATAATTTTTATTTTTCCTTGAATTCGTATTCGATTCGAATTCGATTAAAACCTACCGAATTCGATTCGAATTCGTATTCGATTCGAATTCGTATTCGAATAAAAAACCCAATTCGTATTCGATTAAAAATTCGAATTCGAATAAATTCGATTTAATTCAGATTCTTTGAAAACATGTAAAAACCTTTCAAAGTGAAACATAAATTTTAAAGCAGCTATAAAGCACGATATCACATTAAAAAGTTCCAAATAAAGTACCACATGTCTAAAATTCAAAACGAGAAGTCGGGAATAACCACTCCACATTACAAGTTAATATTTTTACACTTAGAAATCTATTGATAGATTTGTTATTTAGGTTTTAGTTATGGGCCATGTAGTTAGTTTGGTAATTGGTAATTTTAATACTTGGAAAAAAATTTTGAAAAAAATTTAGAGTATAGCCTAATAAAAGTTATATATGTATTATATATAAAAATAATAAATAAACATCTATAATTTTTATTCGAATTTCGAATCGAATTTGAAATTGTAAATTCGTATTCGATTCGTATTCGATTTACTTGACTCGAATTGAATCGAATTCGAATTCGAATTCTAATAATCGAAACGAATTCTTTATAATCGAATCGAATTTAAATGAATTTCGAATTTTTCGAATTCGAAACGAATTCTGCACACCCCTAGTACGATGTGATGTGTGTGATATATTTTTTTTGAACGGCAAATTTGGATCACTGACGGACCACTGGAGTATCATCGTGCCACCAGCGGAACCACCCGATCATATCCATCTCCACTAGGCATAATGCCTATACACCAATTCAGGAGGAAACCCAATAAATATGGGAAAACCCCCCTTGTGGGAATCGAACCCAGGACCTATTGGTCCCAAAGCTATATCCCACCCCCAAGATGCCACTAGGCTATAAAGCCATGGACGATGTGGGTGATATTATGTGGTATTTGTGTAATGTGTTTGATATAAATGTGGTTTTGTGTAATATGTTAATGAGCAGGGGCAAATCTACATGGCCGTCAGGGGTGCACGAGATACCCCTTAACTTTCTTGGTGAAACATAAATATTTCTTTCTTTTTCTCCGTTATATGTATGAGACTCCCCCAACACGTATTAGGATACCCCTCACTAAACTTGAAAAGAGAAAGAAAATAGAGAGATTTTTATGTTTTCCGGCAAGTGATCGGTGGTCCAACGAGCTGTTCATATTTGTGTAGTTGAACAGAAAAAAAAAAGAAGATGTACGATCATATCACGCCCAAAAACGCCCCTTCACCGCCCCCGGGCGTGATGGGGCGTTATCTTGCAAAAAAAGCCCCTTGGCGTGGTTTGAAAAACGCCGAATGGTGGGATTGTTGGCCAATCACATTTGAGCTTCCATTTGCTTGGCCAATAAGATTTTTAAATGTTTTTTATTTTATTTTATTTTATTTTACTACAAAACATAATGCCCAATAATGCCCCATCCCCACTACACCCATTTTAGAAAACGCCAAATAATGCCCCATTGCTGACTGGGCTGCCACATGGCGCAAAACGCCCAAGGGTGAATATTGCCCACTACACATGGTCTAATCGTATAGTCACACGTCATCTGTCATTTATTGTTTGAGCATTTAATTTCCATTAAGTAAGTATATTTGTTTTTTTTTGTTTTTAAATTTTTAATTGTTATTTTTATATACAGTTATAAAGTGATGAAGCTGTTAAAAAAAATTAAGAAATGATAAGATGTGTGTAAGAATGTTTATTTATTTGATTTTATACTATAAAAAATTATAGATAGATATTAGATATAAGATGTATTTAAGTAATTTTGTATAAATGTTTTGCCAATTTGTGTTTGTATTTGTAGAACACTTTTTAAAAGGTGTTTTGAAAATCTTAAACTAAGAAAGTTCATTAAATTCAAATGAAAAAATATAATGAAAGAAAGTTCATTAAATTCAATTAGGTACTTGTTTACTTTATTTATTATCATTTTTTTTCATTTACATTGTATGAATGTATAATAAATAGGGTTGTAAACGAACACGAATAAGGCCTTGTTCATGTTCGTTCGTTAAGGAAATAAATGTGTTCACGAACGGTTCATGAAGACTTACCGAACGAGATTATATATTCGTGTTCGTTCGTTAAGGAAATGAGCGTGCTCACGAACGGGTCACGAACACAAACAAATTTGGTGAACGCGACGAAAGATAAAGGTGAATGGCCCTGAGAGTAGCAATAGATCTTGAATCCTTTATCGTGGAACAGAGGTCGATCATATTCATCGATGTAAATATTGATAAATGAAAGGGAAACGGTGTATAAACAAGGTGCAACAGGGTTTCCTAGTTTAATTGTTATGTTAATAAAATAAATAAAGTTTAATGATAAAAAGTATAGAAAAAATATATGAAAATGCAAAAATATTTAATTAAAACACAAACATACGAACATAAACGAACGCAAATGAACGAATGTTCACGAACACCTTACCGACCGTTCACGAACACAACTAAACGAACGAGACCTCTCTTTATGTTCGTTCATTTAACTAATCGAACGAAATTTGTTGTTCATGTTCGTTCATTTATTAAACGAACGAACATAAAAGAACTTCCCGCCGAATGGTTCACGAATAGTTCGCTGAACGTTCGATTCGTTTACAGCCCTAACGATAAAAAAATTGGGATACCCCTGAATTATTCTTCTAGCTCCGCTACTGAGGTTATCTTTTAGTGTTGTTATAAACTAATCCTCGAATTTACTTTTGGTTTGAAAAGAATTGTATGATGTAAATTACGTTTTGTAAAGATTGGTAAACCTTTCAAATTACACACAACATTCGTACGTTTATAAATGACAAATTTGGGACCATTTTTTCGATAATTGATTATAAAGAGGATTACAGACGTGGATGTTACACTCCCCACAAATCACAACTCATCGTTGGGGCTGTAAACGAGTCGAGTTGAGACGAGCTAGACCCAGCTCGAGCTCGGCTCGAACTCGATTCGAGCTGGCTCGGCTCAAGCTTGAATTTCAAATCGAGCTGAGATTTGTGGCTCGAGCTCGACTCGATTAGAATTCGAGCTAGCTCGGCTCGGCTCGGCTCGGCTCGATATGGCTCGAACTAAAAAGAACCGCAAAATTTACTACTTAAAAAGCCCTTAAAATGAATTTATTCATAGACTAAGGGCTAGGGATGAGCAAATACCGATACCGTCCCGATACCGAAAAATACCGATCCTGAATTTTGTGTAAACTTGGTACCGATACCGAAATATGTCGGTACGGTATCGGTATTTTGAGGGTAAAATTCGGTATTTTACCGATACCGTACCGTACCGATACCGAAAATGCCAAAAAGTGGATACCGTTTCCGGTACCAAAAAAATTAACGATCGGGATGGGATCGGGATCGGGACGGTATTTTATACCAATTGCTCATCCCTACTAAGGGCTATAATTGCCATTTAATTTAACCATATGGCTAACTATGCAAGTATAAATAGTTAAATCATTTTGTACATTGTCTTTACCTTCTTTTATAGGGGAAATACTCACTTAGTTTTTGTTTTCTAAGCTATGTGGGACAAAAAAAAAGGATGAAAACCTTATCGAGCCAGCTCACGAGCCGAGCCAGACCAAGCTCGAGCTCGGCTCGTTTACAAACCGAGCCGAACCGAGCTGGCTCGTTTACAACCGAGCCAATTTCGAGCCGAGCTTTCTTCGAGCTTTTTTCGAGCGAGCTGCGAGCCACGAGTTTTTTGAACACCCTTACTCATCGTTTGTGGATAATTGATTATAAAGAGGATTACAGACGTGGATAATTGATTATAAAGTCTTGAACCATAAGGCCGGAGGGTGTGGGGGCGCCACCCCCGCCAGCTAGGACACTATAGCGCCCCGGGGCGCTATCCACCCACACCCTAGAATTTAACTGGGGGCGCCATAGATGGCTCACCAACATGGTAACGGACATTTTTCGCGTTGAACGAGGTGAATTGGTCAAATTTGACTGTTGTCAAACGGTCGATTATTAAAAAAAAAACTTTTTTTATTCTATTATATATATAAACCTATCCTAAACTAAATAACTCACCAATCACAACCAAAACACACACCAATCACAACTAAAACACACACCAATCACAACTAAAAAATGTCTTCTTCGAGCTCTTCATCCGACGGTGTTCTTGACGATATGGTTATCGCCATGACGCAGGAGGCGATAAATTATTTGCGAGAAGAAGCCGAATCCTCTACATCGCGTACCAGACAACCGCCTCTTGAACGGAATCGGTTAGGTGCTCATGAACGTCTAGTGCAAGATTATTTTTGTGAAACTCCTTTGAACGATGATGGTCAGTTTAAGTGTAGGTTTCGTATGAGCCGACGACTATTCGTTAAAATTTCCAATGATCTTGCGGGCGAATCCCTTTTTTTCACGCAAAAGGTAAGTGCAAGTCGCAAAGTTGGTTTCTCTGGACTACAAAGTGTACAGCAGCAATTAGGCAACTAGTGTACGACACAGCGAGTGATGCGTGGGATGAATATTTAAGGATGTCGTCAAGAATGTGTCGTGAGTCTCTTGAAAATTTTTGTGAATGGAATTTTTATTAACACTATTATTTACTATTTTTATTTACATTGCTATTATTTTTTAATTAACACTAGTTTATTAGGTGTTATCTCTCTGTACGGGAGACGATATTTGAGGATGCCAACCGCAGCCGACGTTCCACTTTTATACGAGGCCCATCAGCGTATACACGAGTATCCTGAAATGTTGGGTAGTCTTGATTGCACGCACTGGGAATGGGCGGCATGTCCAACCGCTTGGAAAGGGCAACATCATCGTGGTGACCACGATGGTCCTACCTTAATATTACAAGCGGTCGCTTCTCAAGATTTATGGATTTGGCATGCGTACTTTGGCATGGCTGGTGCGAACAATGACATTGCAGTTTTAATTTCCTCGAATCTATTCGACGATGTCATAGACGGGGTTGCACCAGATACTTCATTCTAGGGGTGCAAACGAGCCGAGCCGAGCCCGAGCTTGACCAGGCTCGAGCTCGAGCTTGATTAACTTATAAGAGCTCGGGCTCAAGCTCGGCTCGATTCGAGCTTCGTTTTCAAAGCTCGATCTCGGCTCGTTTGTATTTTCTCAAGCTCGAGCTCGGCTTGGGCTCGGCTCGTTTATTATCTATTAATTAGTATATTAAATAAAAATAATATAAATAATAGACTTTTTAGGCTCGCGAGCTCGATAAGTGAAGCTCGGGCTCGGGCTCGTTTACTAAATAAGCTTATTTTTAGGTTCGAGGTCGGCTTGTAAACAACTTTAAATAAGCTCGGCTCGACTCGGCTCGTTTACACTAAGGCTCGACGAGCCTAACGAGCTTCACATGCGAGGCTCGAGCTCGGGCTCGACAAACAAACGAGCTTTGTTTTGAGGCTCAAGCCGATCTCGGGTAGCTCGCGAGCCGCTCGGCTCGTTTGCACCCCTACTTCATTCTATGCAAACGACGTGCAGTATAAGTATGGTTGCTATCTCACAGACGGTATTTATCCCGAGTAGGCGACGTTGGTAAAAACTCTTTCGTGTCCAGATGACGAAAAAAGATTGTATTTCAAGAAAAAACAAGAGTCAGCAAGAAAAGATATCGAGCGGGCTTTCGGTGTGTTAAAAAAAAGATGGTCTATCATCGCCCAGCCATCGAGGATACTTGAAAAGTAAAATGAGAAATGTCATGTATACGTGTATCATTTTGCATAACATGATATTGGAGGACTCGGGTAGCGTTTTGTGGAGAAAGCTATGATGAAAGTAACCAACCGACGAACCCAATACTAACATACGCTGAGAAAGAAAATATCCGAGCGAAGATACGGGCTAGGCACAAACACCATAACCTTCGAGCCGATCTGGCCGAACACCTATGGTTTTATCGTGAACAAGGAGGAGTCGACGAAGACGACGAGTTATAAATTATTAGTTATAAATTTTCTAGTTATATTTTTTAATGACTTTGTAATGTTTTTTTTTTTTTTTGAGAATTTATGTTTTTTTTTAATTTTCTAGTTATTAAAATTGCCATTTAATTTAAAAAAATAAATATTTAAATAAATAAATAATTAGGTAATCATGACGGAGGCTCTATCCACACCCTGCAAATTAAAAGGGGCCATGACAAAGCCCCCAGGCTGACATGGCGTTTATGTGGACTGATAAAGCCCCTTAGGGGCTACAACCACACCCTCTAGCCTAAATCGCATCGCTTGTTAAGTTATTTATGCTATTAAATCGCTTTTTTAATCTATATGGATTTGGTTTGAATTTGAATTCACTTTAAAAAATTCCAATTTCAACAAATTTGTTTTGATTAACTCAAGATCACCTTTAACCAGTGGTGGAGCTAGCCTATTAAATCAGAGATATCCTGAATTTTTTTTACCGATACAATAATAATAATAAAATGATAACAAATAAAGTAAAACAAATACTTAATAGATTATTGTATGAGTCTTTGACTAACTTTATCAATTATATTTAGGGTCTCCTTCAATTCTATTATTGTTAAAATTTGGGCTTATTTTATCATTCAAGCTTTTTTATTCTACAATTTTTCAGGTTGTAAAATGTTTAAGCTTATAAAAAAAATAGGATTTTAGTAATATCAAGTATCATATTTTTTGGTTGGGGTATCATCGTACTTTTTAGGGGTATCCTTATGTAAAAAACCAGGAAAAAAAAAACACTACGAATTCGGGGTTGAGCCGTAGCACGGCCCGTGCTACGGCTCCTAACACTATAGTTCTGCCCCTGCCTTTAACTAAATTGAGCTATGTTTTGATTAACTCAAGAACCGGTTGGAATTATATGTCCAATTATCGATTATTTAACGTTGCTGTTAAGGTATGATCCAAATAATTACACTTTGGACGACAAACAAAGAATGAAATTTAATCGTTAAATATTATGAATCACAAAAGCCGATAATTTTGGTGAACAAGTATTTGGTGAACTAGAGATATTAATTGTTTGCGGAACAATTACTTCAGTGGAAATAATTGATGTTATTTAAAGAGTTAAACGAGTAATAGTTTATTATTAGATGATAAATTAAGATGTTATTTTATTAAAAATAAAATAAAGCCAAAGCGTTTGACTAATGGTTTTAATTAAGCGGTGAATAATAGTTATTCGACAAACCGTTTGTTGCATCAATCATGCCGGTTTTTTGTTTTCGTCAAGGTACAATCCTAAACCCGCTATGGTTGTGTTTTATATAACTATCTGAGTAGGTTGTAATTGGGTCGTTGGCGGGAATAACTTTATCTGTTTTGTGTTTATTCACCCTTCGGCATCTGATTAATAATAAAGAGTTATTTTTATTGCTATTTTATTATAAAACTGGATTTTATAAACTAAAACGGATACCTAGGATTCCCATCAGAACCCGAAATTCGATTAGATTGACACCTTTAACTAAAATGAGCTCATTAGTTATAATGATTGGTATCACGTGACAAATACATTTTTTTTTTTGAACGGCTAGCTCAGTTGGTAACTACCCAACATATTGCGGACGCGGACCGAGTTCGAGACGGCGCCAAAGCGCTTGCAACTAGCATACCATACCAAGTTCACTTGCCAGGAAACCGGGGCTGCCAGGAATCGAACTCGAGACCTCAACAGGATGGGAACCACCTTAGGTGTAAACCCACCCTACCTCAAACCAGCTGGGCTGGAGATCATTGGCACGTGACAAATACATTCTTCTGGTGATTTTAGTGTCGTCATGACATCTTGGGTAATTGGAATCCACTCAAGACAAATAAGAAAATACAATATATATTGTTTAAGTTAAGTGATTTGGAGTGTACACTTGATTAAAAGTTATCCTTATTCTTATAATAATGCACCTCGATAGTTCAAGGGTGCGAAGTCCACTAAACAATGGGGGTCTAGGGGTAATGCCTTCAAAAGCAGGGTCGAAGGGGCAGCATCAAGTTGGTCTTGTGTATTGAAATTGAAATTCACTAGGAACTTTGTTCTTCGGCACCAAAATTGTTAATTGGTAGAAAATTTGTTCATTAGGAGCAATTTTGTTAATTAGTGGCATAAATGATTGGTATCAGTTAACAAGTTATGGCAATTATAACTAGGGTTGTTCTTTGGATTTCTGATTTTTCATGTAAAGTTGTTCGGGTTTTTCGCTAGGAAAAATGACCCGATAACCAACCCATTTAAAGTTCAAGTTTGTCGAGTACAGGTTAGTTTAAGTCGAGATGTGCGGTTTTCGGGTTTAGATGTAAAATGAAAAATAAATAGCTTTTTTAACATCAACAAAATTAATATTGCTGGTAAAAAATATCATTAAAATTTAAACACATTTAACTATATGATATGTTAATGTTTAAAAGTCACAAAACTTAATGTTCTAAATACCAGGGACTCTAAATCAAAACACATCTACAAAAAACAATAAATGTTCGAACTTTTTTTTTCGTGTTTATGTTTCAGTTTTTGGTTGTGCGGGGGGGGGGGGGGGGGGGGGGAGGGGGGCAATGGATTTGTAGCGAGCCATGTTGCGTTGAAGGCAGAATCAGACAAAACTGATAAAACGAGAAAGATTGTCTAGAGATTCAACACGTTTTTATCCTTTTTTGCTTTTGATACACTTAGTTTCCTAGCCAGGAATATGTAGAATTTCTAAACACGATAAAGCGGGTCTTGCATGGTAGATTTTCAACACCTAAGACACATAGTTTGACTTTTGTATAATTCGAGTTGTTATTCAAAAGAGGGTTACGGCGCAGCTTGTTGCCCATATACCTGCCACTTTATTGTAAAGATTGGTTATGGATTTCTAATATATTTTCACTAGAAGAATGCCCGCGTGATACGGCGAGAAACACACGCACTGCCAAGGTGTGCATTGTTTGGTTGGTTCGGTTATTATCCTCAACCGAAATCGAAGTCATTGGTTAGTCTATTTATAAACCAATCGGTTTTGATTAATCAGTTTGATTTATTCAGTTTGATTGACTTTTTTTGGTTTTGTTCGTTTAATTTCGGTTAATAGGCAGAACCAGACTTGAACTAAACTTCTGCTTAGAAATACATAAAGTTGAGGTATAAATACATGAGATTAATGTGTAAATACTTGAAATCGAAGTATAAAATATGAAATAAAGGAACTCAAGGTATAAAAGCTAGAAATATATTAAATATGAATAGTTCGGTTTTGTTCGGTTAATTTGGTTAAACACGTGTACAAAAAATTGATAACTAATTTTGGTTAATTCGGGTTTCGGTTAATCAGTTTTCAGTTAATTCAGTTTTTGGTTGATTTCGGTTCGGTTTCGGATAGCGATTTAGCTATTGCTCACCATTAGACATTGTTAATCACATAACATATCAATTTTTTAATTAAAAAGAATACAGCAATACTATAATCAAATTAAAGATGATAAAATAATTTTTATGGGTGAAATATAAAAAATAAATATTAATATAAAAAAAGTTAAGAATATTTAAAAATTGTTACAAATAGTTTGGTATGAGGTAATGGAATGGACGGGGGAATGGAATGGACGAGGTAATGGAATGGATGAGGTAATAGAATTGATCATTATCATTCCATGTCTTGTTTGGTTACCATGTGTGAATGGAATGAACAATTACCTTTTGTTGTTTGGTATGCGAAAAAAGACGAAGGAATAAAATCAGATGGCGGTCGTCAGTGATAGGCGATGATGGGGCGTGGTGCTAGTTGTCAGTTGTAGCGGCAGCGGTGGTGGTGGGTGGAGACGACGGCGGATGGTGACAACGGTGGTGGTGGTGGATGACGGTGGAGGTAGGTGGCGGCGGTGGCGATGGTGGTGGCAGGGGTGGTCGGAGGTATCAGCGTCAACGGTGGTCGGCGGTGGTAGCGGTGTGTGGTGGCGATTGATAGCGGTGGCGGCGGTGACCGGAGGTGGCAGTGGCAATGGTGGCAACGGCGATGATCAAAGGTGGGTGGTGGCGATGATCAGAGGTGGTAGTGGTGACGGTGGGTGGCGGCGGTAGGTGGTGGCAGCGGCTGTGGCGGGTGGCGGCCGAGGTGGGTGACGGCGGAGGATGACGATGGTGGTAGTGGTGGTGGTGTGTGGTAGCAACGGTGGTGAGTTGTGGTGTTGTTAATGAAGGGTGAAGAGGGAATCAAATGGAAAAAAAACAGGGGGGGCGAATGAAATGATTTTGAGGGAATGGAATGCATTTTGGAATGGATGATTACATTCCATCGACCAACCGAACACTCTTTTCTTCATTCCCTCACAATAGTCCATTCCATTCTACCTCTCATTTCTGCATACCAAACGCTACGTTAGGGTAGTTAGTTTTTAAAAAATGGATAAAGTGTAAACTACTAACTAATTATCTATGATTTAGTTTAAGATGAGAGAATTAAAATGTAATTAATAAGAGACGATTAAAGTATAATTAATATTTATAAACTAATTTACCCTTATTTTAGGTTGTATCTAAGAAAAGTTCGTACTCAAGTTGTATATACTCAAGTTGTATGCTGTATTTTAAGATACCAAAAAAATTTAGATATTTTTTTTTTTGCTTTAATCATTAAGGTACAACCTAAAATGAAGCTAAATTAGTATTTAAAGACTCATTACGCTTTAATCCACACATCTTAATTATACTTTAGTTCCATCATCTTTAACAAAGTCATAGATGATTTACTTTGTACTTATACACTTTATCCCCTTATAAAAAACTAACTACCCTCACAATTTTTATACTGTCGTAACTTTTTTTGTACGTTAACATTTTTTCAGAAAAATACATCATAAAAACGAATATTTTATTCACTTTAGTTTGAGCATAATATTGCTATAATTTATAATTTAAAAAATTATATGTTACGTGATGAAAAGTTTCTAAGGGTAAGCATTAACCGAATTCTTAACTGAAACAGAACCGGACCGAAAACTGATGAAACCGAACTAAAATCAACTAAAAACTGAATTAACTGAAAACCGATTAACCGAAACCAAAATTATCCAAAATCGAACTGATTAACCGAAAACCGATTAGTTAATACAATCTATACTAACCAATGACTTTGATTTCTATTGAGGATAATAACCGAACTAACTGAACAATGGACATTGTGACAATGTTTGTGTTTGTTACTACATCATGCACACACCCTTCTATAGTACACAAGTATATAGTATAGTTATAGATTAAATTGATACTGATTATATAAAAGAGACACCAGCTTAGCTGTGACTTTGTGTCGACCAATCCTATTCTAGATAAGTTGCTTTCCATAATCCATATTAAAATAGTACATACACTTTTAATATTTTTATTGTATGCAATAAAATTAAAAGTAAGTTGTTGACTTAAATTTTGTAATAAATAAAATTTAGAGAAGTACCAGGGGCCAGACTACAAATGCGTTAAAACAAAGGAAAAACAGGACCTCAAATTAAATGAATACACCAAAATGACGATACGGAAAATGACACACACTCCCGAAAAATACACGGTCGAGGCTAGAAAAGAAAGGTGGTTGGGTCACGGCACCAATCCGACTAAACGAAGTTAAAGTCGTTGGAAGGACATGTAACAACAACGTATTTTTATAAACGTATCGTTTTATACAATATATATTTTTTATGTTTTTTTCTTAACGGCAAATTTTTTTTATTCTTGTTGTTTGTGGGATTTGAACTCAATACCCCCCTCTCCCACAGTATTTAAAGGTTTTTTCTTTGCCAATAAACCAATACCTAGTGATATTAATATACCTTTTATGTTACTATTTTTTTTTTTTACTTTTAAATTGTTTTTGCCCCTTTTAAACTTTTACTAATTAGTGTTTTGGTAAAAAATCACACAAGAATAATGTAACCAGATATGATTTTTGTGAGGTTAGATGCTTGGTTATTCGTATAAGTGTGTAAACAACAAATGAGTGATAAACACAAGGATATATACGAGGAAAAAGCTCTTGATCAATGAATGATCTCCGGCATAAAAAACCTCGGGTGATGGAAACTACCGATCACCAACTATATTAAACAAAGAAAGTTTACAAATCGGGATGATAACAAGCTTGATACACGGATCACTAGTGTGCAAATGTGTGTAATCGCCAATAAGTTGCAGAGAGTTCGAGTGTAGTGTTCGTGTGTTGCTAATCATAATAAATCAAGCTTGTATCCCTGTTAGGGGAGGATTTTCCAATCCTAAGGATCACGGATCCTCAAGTGCTGCCAGGATCATGGATCCTCAATTCTGTTTGAATTAAGGATCCTCAGCAGGTGTTGCAGGATCATGATTTAGGATCCTTATTGTTATCCTTATACTAACAATTGTCTACCTTGTACATAAGCTTGTTTTGCAGGAGCAAAGGCATGGACCAAGTCTCACCGAAATTCCTGGAGCATATTCCCTAAATATTCGCACGTGATTGGCTCTTGTGGACGTTGTGGAGATTGTGGGGAGCTTGCATAATTGTCGGACAGTTTGTTATTTTAGTTATTTCTAATTTAAAATGGGGATAACAAGCTTGAGTAGAACACTTAGCTAATTTTGGCATACACACACTCTCGCAACAGCTCTCAATCAGCTCTCAATCAGCTCTCAAACACTACTTGGCGATTTCATACATTTTTGCACATTGCACACTAGTGATCCTTGTAACAAGCTTGTTATCATCCCGAGTTGTAAACTTCTTTTGTTTAATCTTAGTTGGTGATCGGTAGTTTCCATCACCCGAGGTTTTTTATGCCGGAGATCAACTCTTGATCAAGGGCTTTTTCCTCGTATAAATCCTTGTGTCATTTGTTCATTACATTTCTGAGTTATCCTTAACATTGTTCATTGATTCAAGCATCATTCCTCACAACAAAGATTTGGTTACATTATCTTAGCCTGATTTTTGACCAAAACAGTTTGGCGCCCACCGTGGGGCAATTGGTGCTTCATTCCTAAGAAATTCTTGTTTTTGTGGTCGTTTCGGTTCATTACAACCAAGTAGATGGCTTCTTCAGCAAAGAGCACTTCAAGTTCAATGCCGGCAATGAGTTCATCACAGGGCGTTCCTCCTTTGCCTCCACCACCTTTTGGATCCCAGAAGAATGCTGAAAATGCTGCAAAGAGACAAAGCCCCTTTTTTCCAAAACCACCAACTTCTTCTGTTTCTTCTAATCCTACTACTAGTGATCTTTTTAATTTGATTTTGCAGATGAGGGATCACATACAAGAGCAGGACAAAACCAACGAAAGGATCCTCCGGGATATCGGTGACATCAAGAAACAGAAGAGATCAGGGGAGGATCACTCTCCTCTGATACCAAGGTCACTGGATTTCGACACTCTAGTGATAACTGCCCAGCAATCTGCAGCCTTAGACATCCAGTACCAAACTGAACCATTGGGAAGGCGTTATGGAGCAACAACTATGAGTCAGGCTTTTGGGTCTCACTTACAGCCTCAAGGATCCTGTCCTCAGCCTTCGGGATCCTCTTTTCAGCAACAGGGATCCTTCGTCAGCTCAGGAGGATATTTGGGAATGCGCACAGTCCAAGGATCCTCCATGGTTCAAGGATCCTCTAGGGTTCAAGGATCCTCCATGGTTCAAGGATCCTCTCAGCCTTAGGGATCCTTTCAGGTTCAAGGATCCTCTCAGCCTCAGGGATCCTTTCAGGTTCAAGGATCCTCTCAGCCTCAGGGATCCTTTCAGGTTCAAGGATCCTCTCAACATCAAGGATCCAACATCTTTCAGGATCAAGGATTCTTGAGAAGTATACAACACCCAAGCACCGATGTTCATCAAGCAGACTTCATTCCAATGCAGACCATTGCCTCTTCTGGTCCTTCAATCATACCAGAATCCCGTCAATATGGATTCACATCTGCAATTCCTAACCTGAATCCTCCGGGAGGTAACACTTTCAATAATTCTTATAACACTAACCATGGCTCTATGCAGGATACAGGTATCAATCAAGCTATGGCTAGGGAATTACAGAAGCTGAAGGATATGATATCCAGCGTTCCAGGAGTGGTTAAGCCCATTCCTGAAATTGCAGATGGGAGCCATAGGATATCTCGTTTTGCACCTCCTATTTGTGATGCTGAGATACCCAAAAGGTTCCAAATACCAACTATGAAGCTGTATGATGGTTCAACAGATCCTGAAGAGCATGTAGCTCAATATAGAGAGAGGATGGAGATCAACCCCATCCCAGAGAGGTTAAAAGAAGCATGTCTATGCAAGGGTTTCGGATCCACACTCACAGGATTAGCTCTTAAATGGCTGCTAAGTCTTCCCCCTTACTCTATTACTTCATTTGCTAATCTAGTTAATCTGTTTAATAGTCAATTCTCATGTAGTAGAAAGTTTGAACGATTAACTAGTGATCTATATAGGGTAACACAGGGTCAAAATGAATCACTTAGAGATTATATCACTAAGTTTAGTAAAGAATCCTTAGATATCCCTAATCTGGATATAGCCACGACTGTGGAAGCCTTTAAAATGGGTTTGCTTAGGGATTCATTATTCTATGATGATCTTGTTATTACCCCATGCAGGAATCTTGATGAAGTGAGAACCAGGGCCCTTAGATTCATCCGATTAGAGGATGATAAAAGGATCCAGGAGAGATTCGCAGGATCCTCAAAATAGGAAAAACAAGGATCCTACTTCAAGAATAACAAGTTCAAGTCCTACAACAAGTCTGATAACCAGAATGTGCATGCAGTAGAACAAGAAGAGGATGATGAGGATTATCCTCCAATTTCTGAATACTGTTTTTCTGTTGATAACAATGAACTAATTCTTGCAATGCAGAATCTAGGTGAGAAAGCAAGATGGCCAAGGAAAAGTGATAAACCAGCTGCTACAAAGGACAAGTCCAAGTGGTGTGCGTATCATGAGGATTTTGGGCATCTCACTGAAGAGTGTATTGCACTTAGAAAAGAAATTGGTTACTTGTTAAGCAAGGGGCACTTGAAGGAGCTTTTGGGACGAAAGAAGTCGAGGATCCAGGATCCTGAAAGGATCCCAGAAAAGGCTCCTGCTCCTCCAGCAGATGCACAAGTAATAAACTTCATATCAGGTGGATCAGACATTTGTGGTACTTCCTTTTCAGCAGCCAAAAGACATGCCAAGGAAACCAAGATGGATAATGGAGATAGACCCATCCGGACCTCCACTGTTACCAAGGATAAACTTATAACTTTTGATGAGGATGATCGTCTTGATGTTCAGGATCCTCATCATGATGGTCTTGTTATTACTCTGTTTATTTCTAACCATTTTGTTCGCAGGATCCTGATAGATGGAGGAAGCTCAGTAAACATCATTCAGCTTGATGTCCTCAAAAAGATGAACATTCCTGAATCAGACATTGTCCCAAGATCCTCTGTTCTTGTGGGATTCAGCGGAGAAACCAAGAATACATTGGGGGACATCAAACTCCCTATCTATATTGAAGGACTTCATTCTTATCAAAAATTCCGTGTTATAGATTGCTTATCATGTTGTAATGTTATCCTTGGCAGGCCATGGATACATGACATGAAGGCAGTCCCATCTACCTATCATCAGTGCGTGAAGCTTCCTAGTCCATGGGGGGTGGTCAAAATTGAGAGTGACCAACAAGAAGCTAAGAATTGCTACACATCATCAATGAAGCCAGCCTCGAGACCAATGGAGCAATAGCAATTAAAGCATCCTCCAAGAGATGTCTTGGAGGCAAGAGAACAGGATGTGAAAGAAATCCTTATGGATCCTCATGATCCTGAATCCATAGTCTTCATAGGATCAGGGATCCTCAGCAACATTGAACAGGATCTATTATCCTTCCTTAAAAGGAGAAAAACTACCTTCGCCTGGAAGCATGAGGACATGACAGGTATATCTAAAGATATAATTACTCATAAACTTGGCATTGACAGGCCATTCAAGCCAATTCATCAAAAAAGGAGGAAGTTTGCACCTGAAAGGAATGCTATTATCCAGGAAGAGGTAGATAAACTACTTCGGGAGGTATGATAAGAGAGGTTAAGTATCCAAGGTGGTTAGCCAATGTGGTTGTTGTTCAAAAGAAAAATGGAAAGTGGAGGGTATGTGTCGATTTCACTGATTTAAACAAGGCATGTCCCAAGGATCCTTTCCCATTACCCCACATTGACTCCATGGTGGATGCTACCGCGGGTCATGAGTTGTTGACTTTTATGGATGCTTCATCTGGATTTCAACAAATTCAGATGGAACCATCTGATCAAGGGGATACAGCCTTTATGACCCCAACTGGTATATATTGTTATATTGCTATGCCATTTGGACTAAGGAATGCAGGTGCTACTTATCAAAGGCTAGTCAATATGATGTTCAAGGAACAAATTGGACACACTATGGAAGTCTATATAGATGACATGGTGGTTAAGTCCAAGAAAGCTGAGGATCACCTTAGAGACTTGGAGGAAGCATTTAATATCCTTGATAAATTTAATATGAAACTAAATCCTTCCAAGTGTCACTTTGGTGTTAAAGCAGGTAAATTCCTAGGCTATATGGTGACAAAAAGAGGCATTGAAGCAAGTCCAGAGCAAATTAAGGCTATTGTGAATATCAAATCTCATGCCAATGCCAAGGATGTGCAAAGATTGACAGGCAGGATCGCAGCCTTGAACAAGTTCATATCCAGATCCTCAGAAAAATGCAAGGAATTCTACGACATTTTAAGGAAGAACAAGAAATTTGAGTGGACCGAAAAGCATGAAAATGCTCTCAAAGCTCTTAAGGATTACCTATCATCAGCCCCTGCCTTGATGAAACCTGAAAAAGGGGATATATTATCCTTATATTTGGCGGTATCCTCTAAAGCAGTAAGTGCGGTCCTTGTTAAGGATCACGAAGGTACACAACATCCTGTTTATTATGTAAGTAAGAGTTTGCTTGATGCCGAATCCAGGTATTCACATTTAGAAAAACTTATCCTTGCATTAATTATGGCATCTACTAAATTAAGACATTATTTTGAAACTCATGCCATTATTGTTAAGACTAATTTTCCAATTAAGAATGTTCTCAGGAAACCTGAAATGTCAGGAATGATGGCTAAGTGGGCAGTGAAGCTTAGTGCTTACGATATAAGATATGAACCAAGGACTGCCATTAAATCCCAAGCCTTAGCTGACTTTGTGGCAGATTTCAGTAGTGACTTGCAAAGGGAAGCTGAATTAGAAGTCCAACAGCTTGAAGAAAATAAGGATCCTTGGATACTCTTCACTGATGGAGCTTCTAATGTCAAAGGAACAGGACTTGGAATACTACTAAAATCGCCACAGGGGGACATAATACCCCACTCCATAGCTTGTGAGTTTCAAACTACTAATAATGAGGCTGAATATGAAGCCTTGATAGCTGGTTTGCAAATTGCCAAGCATATGAGGATCAGGTATCTTGAGGTACATGTAGATTCATTGTTAATTACTAATCACTTCAATGGATCCTATGCTGTTAAAGGTGAAAAGCTAATTAAATATTTAGAGATAGTCAAAGAATTGGCACTCTCTTTTGTTTCCTTTAGTTTGACACAGGTACCCAGAGAAGAGAATGCAGAAGCTGATGCATTGGCCAATCTAGGATCATCCTTGAAGATTCCGGAGGATATCAGGATCCCTATTATCCACATCCTATCCCCCGCTATTGAGGATCATGTAGCCATGGAGATAGGAGAGGATTCTGCAATCATCCCTAGTGATGATACACAATCTCATTCAGGATCATGGATCCTTCCAATCATGAGATACATACAACATGGAGAGATTCCTACAGGAGAAAACCCCAGGGCTTTCAAAATCAAGGTATCTCAATTCACAATATTGAATAACATGTTATATAAACGATCTCTTGCAGGTCCATATCTAAGATGCATTGAGGATCCTGAAATCCAAGAAGTCCTAAAGGATTTTCATGAAGGAGATTGTGGAAACCACACTGGGGGCAGGGCATTATTCTCAAGGATCCTAAGGACATGATACTATTGGCCTACTATGAAGAAGGATGCTGTGGATTATGCCAGAAAGTGTGATCCTTGTCAGAGACATAGTAATATCCTTCATCAACCAGCAGAGCTTTTGCACCCTATATCCTCTTCTTGGCCATTTATGAGAAGGGGAATGGATATAGTTGGTAAGCTTCCTAAGGCACCTGGTGGAAAAGTGTTCATGCTTGCTATGACTGATTACTTCTCCAAGTGGATAGAGGCTGAAGCCTTTGCTCAAGTTAGAGAAAAAGAAGTGATATCCTTTATCAAAAGAAATATTATTACTAGATTTGGTATCCCTTCTGAAATTGTTTGTGATAATGGATCCCAATTTATTGGGAGTAGAACTACTAACTTTTGTGACAGCTGGGGGATTAAGATGATAACATCAACACCAGTCCACCCACAAGCCAATGGTCAGGCAGAATCATCCAACAAGATCATCATCAACAACTTGAAGAAAAAGCTTGGATCCAAGAAAGGAAAATGGGCAGAAGAACTACCTTATGTACTATGGGCTGATAGGACAACTCCCAAGAATGCTACTGGTCAAACTCCATTTTCTTTGGTATTTGGAGCAGAATCAGTGATCCCTACAGAAATAGTGGTTCCTACTGCAAGAACAAGCATCCGCGATCCTGAAGAGAATACTGAAAACTTAGTTCAAGACTTGGATACTATAGAAGAACTCAGGGATTTGGCAAGGATAAGGATGGCTAGTTATCAACAAAGGATGGATGGAGCCTACAACAAAAATGTCAGGATCAGGAAATTCCAAGTTGGTGATATGGTATTAAGGAAAGCATTTCAGAACACCACTAATCCTGCTGATGGGAAGTTAGCACCAAAGTGGGAAGGCCCCTATTTGATTGAAGCTTAAGCAGGAAAGGGGGCATATCGATTGCTAACAATGGAAGGTGATTTGCTACCAAGAGCTTGGAATGTTGTCCACTTGAAGAAATACTTCATGTAATTAGGATCCATGATCCTTAGCTATTTTCATAACAAGTATCCTTGAAGGATCCTTACAGGACGGAGGATCCTCATTTCGATAATGATCTAATCTCAAACTATTTCACTCTTCAATTATCCTATATATAAGGATAAGGATCCTGGATCCTTTATCCTCCCTTCACTTGATTCTGAGTTTTGCAGAAGGTTTAGGTATCCTTAACAAAGGATTGAGTATCCACAGAAGTATCCAGTTATTTGGGCTTGACCCCAGTTGTTTGGGCTTGGCCCCAGTTATTTGGGCTTGACCCCAGTTATTTGGGCTTGACCCCAGTTATTTGGGCCTGTCCCCAGTATCGCCAGCAGCGCACGATGATCCTGGTACAGTTCATGGCAATGGGACCAGTACTCGCTTTAGGGGCTGACAATTTCATTGTACTGGCTGTATCCGGGATCCTACGTATAATGGTAGACGTACCATACATCCCTTCCTAAGGTTTCTAACGTTTTCACGTTAGCTAAGGTTTTGGCATTTTCATGTCACTAAGTTTGGATAGTCGTCAGTGAGGGCCATACTCCAGTTTACACAAGATCCTTTGGGCTTGTCCCCAGTTATCATTTGGGCTTGTCCCTAGTTATCCTTTGGGCTTGTCCCCAGTATATTGGGCTTGTCCCCAGAATTGTTGGGCTTGTCCCCAGTTACTAACTCTTCTCTTATATTGGCTTAGTCCCAAGTTATGTTCTATTTCAGGTTTTTGAAGCTAAACAGCCAAGGATCCTTGATCCTCACCTTTTACTAAGGTTTGTCTTTTGGTTATCCTGATTATGAATGTTAAAGGGATAGGATCCTAACTTGGATTCTCAGGTATGATCTTTAATCACTTTGATTTTATTCATTATTCATATAAGTGACCCTTATCCTTTGACAACAGAACTAATGATCCTTAAGTTACATAACTTAAAACTTTTAAACATGATTTATTAAACCTTTCTCCTTTACTTACAAATTCAAAGAAAGTGAATAACAACAGTAGAAAAATAAAGAATTTACAAGGATAACAACACAGGAAATAGCCAAAAAGTTGAAGCTATTTTTATTCACAAAAGTTAACCCCTTTTAAGTTTGTCAAAATTGCCAACCCAAGCTTCTACCAGCAAACCGTGGCCCGTCCACTTGGGTTGGCAAAGGGTGTCCATTGTTAACAGGTCTTATAAGTGCAGGAAATAAAAGATTGCAGGATAACAAGTGGTTTCATCCCCCAAACAGAGGATCCCTCCACCACCTATTATCCTACCTATTGTCTAAGGATCCATGATCCATAACCCTAGAAACTATTGTTCAAAGTACAACCCAACATTGTTTCAAAACATCACAACCAAAAAACTACCAAGTCCTAAAAAATGGGCCCCGGCCGCGTCTAGAAATATCCATCATCGCCCATTTCTGCAGCTCACACCTTGGCTGCATCACCACCAGTATCATCACCACCAGCTTGATCCTTCCCGCTGCCTCTTGCCTCAATCGCCAAGACCTCTGTAGCCTCCTCCTCATCGTCTAGCTCAGCCAGCTTCGCCTTCCAGCCCTCCTTGTCCCAAGTGGTCCTGTCGAAGTCAGGATCCTCAGCCTCCTGAGCCATTTGCAGCTTGATCTTATACATGGTGATGGCAGCAGAGACTTTAGCATCCTCCAGCAGGTCGTGCCTCTCATGATCAGCATCTATCTGGGCCATGACCACTTGCTGCTTTGCCAGAGCGAGATCCTTTTCAAGGCGAGATATGGTTTGATCCTTGGTGTTAGGGGAGGATTTTCTAACAATTAGTGATCCTTATTCGTTATCCTAATTAATGATCCTTACTTCTGTGACAGATAGTGATCCTCAGAAGAGCTTCAGGATCAGGATCATGGATCACTCTAAGGATCCTCATACTAACGATTGTTTGTTTATGTTTCGTATTATTTCGCAGGAGTAATAAGCTTGACTTGGTCTTGGCAACGTTACTATGGAATATTCCACGGGTATTTCGCACACGTTTGACTGGAAATGGACGTTGTGGAGAACGTGGGAGCTTGGCACAAAAGTCGGATAGTTTGTTAGTGTAGCTAACTTCTATTTTTAAAGGGGTGACGAGCTAGAATTAGAACACTTAGCCATTTTCAGCTACACACACTCTCATACAATCGCATTCTTGAAGCTCTCGACGAACACTTATTAGTTTTCACTCACTTTTACACATCTCACAATAGTGATCCTTGTACCTAGCTCGTTACTATCCGAAGTTGTAAACATTTATTGATTTATTTGAGCTTGGTGATCGGTAGTTTCCATCACCCGGGGTTTTTTGTGCCGGAGATCAACTCTTGATCAAGGGCTTTTTCCCCGTATAAATCCTTGTGTCGTTTGTGCAATTTACGTTGAAGTGATCCTCATCATTGTTCTACATTTAAAGCATCATACCCCGTAACAAAGAGTTTGGTTGCATTATCCTCATCAGATTTTTTGACCAAAACAGTTTGGCGCCCACCGTGGGGCGATTGGTGCTTCATTCCTAAGAAGTTTTTCTGTTGGTCGTCGTTCCGGTTCATTACATACAAATACATGGCTTCATCATTGAAGAATACCTCTACTGCAATGTCTGCGGTCAATTCATCTCAGGGCATTCCACCTTTGCCTCCACCACCTTCTGGATCCCAAAAGAATGCTGAGAATGCTGCGAAGAAACCAACTCCTATTTTCTCAAAACCTCCAACTTCTTCTGCTTCTTACACTCCCACTACTAGTGACATGTTTACTTTAATTTTGCAGATGAAGGATCACATACAACAACAGGATAAGACTAATGAAAGGATTCTCAAAGAAATTGGAGATCTCAAGAAACAAAAGAAAACGGCAGAGGATCATTCTCCACTGATGCCCAGATCTTTGAATTTTGATACTCCGGTGATTACTTCTCAGCCATCAGTGGCTCCAGATGTTCAATATGTGGGTGGACCAAAAGGAGTGCACTACGGAACAACAACAGTGACCCAGGCATTAGGTCCATACTTCCAGCCAGCAGGATCCTATCCTCAGCATATGGGATCCTTCATGAATTCAGGAGGGTACTCAGGAGCGCAGCAGATTCAAGGATCTTCCATTGTTCCAGGATCATCCCAGGTTCAAGGATCCTCCTTTGTTCCAGGATCATCCCAGGTTCAAGGATCCTCCTTTGTTCCAGGATCATCCCAGGTTCAAGGATCCTCCATTGTTCCAGGATCATCCCAGGTTCAAGGATCCTCCTTTGTTCCAGGATCATCCCAGGTTCAAGGATCCTCCTTTGTTCCAGGATCCTCCCAGTTTCATGGATCCTTCCAGATGCCAGGATCCTTGAGGAGTTTGCAAACAGGAAGTTCAGATGTCCATCAGGGAGATTTTATTCCAATGCAGACCAATGCTTCTACTGGTCCTTCGATCATTCCAGAGCCCCAACAATATGGATTAACATCCATTCTTCCTAATTTGAATCCAATGGGAGGTAACACTTTTAATAATTCCTATGCTACTAACCATGGCCTTATGCAGGATCCAGGTATCAATCATGCCATGGCCAGAGAATTGCAAAAGTTGAAGGATATGATATCAAGTGTTCCAGGAGTGGTCAAACCTATCCCAGAGATTGCAGATGGGAGCCACAGGATATCTCGTTTTGCACCACCGATCTGTGATGCTGAGATACCCAAGAGGTTCCATGTTCCAACTATGAAGCTGTATGATGGTTCGACGGATCCTGAAGAACACATAGCATAATACAGGGAGAGGATGGAGATCAATCCAATCCCAGAAAGGTTAAAGGAAGCATGCCTGTGCAAAGGATTCGGATCCACTCTTACTGGATCAGCTCTCAAATGGCTGCTAAGTCTTCCCCCCTACTCTATTACCTCATTTGCTAATCTAGTTAACCTATTTAATAATCAGTTTTCTTGTAGTAGAAAATTCAAACGATTAACTAGTGATCTATATAGGATAACCCAGGGTCATAATGAATCATTAAGAGATTACATTACCAAATTCAGTAAAGAATCCTTAGACATTCCCAACTTGGATATAGCCACGGCTGTTGAGTCCTTTAAGATGGGATTGCTTAGGGATTCATTGTTCTATGATGATCTTGTTATGACACCATGCAGGAACCTAGATGAGGTAAGGACCCGGGCACTTAGGTTCATCCGGCTAGAGGATGACAAAAGGATCCAGGAGAGGTTAGCAGGATCCTCAAAGCAGGATAAGCAAGGATCCTCATTCAGGAACAACAAGTTCAGATCCTATAACAGATCTGATAACCAGAACGTGCATGCTATTGATCAGGAAGAGGATGATGAGGATTATCCTCCAATCTCTGAATATTGTTTTTCTGTTGATAACAATGAACTAATCCTTGCGATGCAGAATCTAGGTGATAAAGCCAGATGGCCCAGAAAGAATGATAGGCCAGCTGCAACCAAAGATAAATCAAAGTGGTGTGCATACCATGAAGATTTTGGGCATCTTACAGAATAATGCATTGTACTGAGAAAGGAAATTGGATACTTGTTGAGCAAGGGGCATTTGAAAGAATTGTTGGGAAGAAAAAAGTCAAGGACTCAGGATCCTGAAAGGATCCCTGAGAAAGCTCCGGCCCCTCCAGCAGATGCACAAGTAATCAACTTTATTTCTGGAGGATCAGACATTTGTGGCACATCCTTCTCAACAGCTAAAAGGCATGCAAAGGAAACTAAAATGGATAATGGAGAAAGACCCGTTCAAACGTCAAGTGTCTCCGAAGGAAAAGTCATAACCTTTGATGAGGATGATCGTGTTGATATCCAGGATCCTCATCATGATGGTTTAGTTATTACTCTTTTCATTTCTAACCATTTTGTCCGCAGGATCCTTATAGACGGAGGAAGTTCAGTGAACATTATTCAGCTCGATGTTCTAAAAAAGATGGGTATCCCTGAATCAGATATCATACCAAGATCCTCCGTGCTCGTGGGATTTAGTGGCGAGACTAAGAATACCCTGGGGGACATTAAACTCCCAATATACATCGAAGGCCTACACTCTTATCAAAATTTTTGTGTTATTGACTGTTTATCTTGTTGTAATGTTATCCTTGGCAGGCCCTGGATACACGATATGAAGGCAGTCCCATCTACCTACCATCAATGTGTGAAACTCCCTAGTCCTTGGGGAATAGTGAAGATTGATAGTGATCAACAGGAGGCTAAGAATTGCTATACTTCATCGATGAAACCAGCCTCAAAGTCAAGAGAGCAATAGCAATCAAAGTATCCTCCAAGGGATGTCTTGGAGGCAAGAGAGCAGGATGTGGTAGAAATCCTCATGGATCCTCATGATCCTGAATCCAAAATCTATATCGGATCAGGGATCCTCGGCGAAATGAAAGAAGACCTCGTATCCTTCCTCAAAAGGACAAAGACTACCTTTGCTACTGGTCAAACGCCATTCTCTTTGGTATTTGGGGCAGAATCAGTGATCCCAACAGAAATGGTGGTTCCAACTGCTAGAACAAGTACTCGTGATCCTGAAGAAAATGATGAGAACTTGGCTCAAGACCTGGATACTATTGAAGAAATCAGGGATATGGCTAGGATAAGGATGGCCAGTTATCAACAAAGAATGGCTGGTGCTTACAACAAAAATGTCAGGATCAGGAAGTTTCAAGTTGGAGATATGGTATTAAGGAAAGCATTTCAGAATACCACCAATCCTGCTGATGGAAAATTGGCTCCAAAATGGGAAGGCCCTTATTTGATTGAAGCTGAAGCAGGAAAGGGGGCATATAGATTGCTAACCATGGAAGGTGATTTGCTACCAAGAGCTTGGAATGTTGTCCACTTGAAGAAATATTTCATGTGAGCAGGATCCTCATAGCACAGATGATCCTTACGTTAGGGATATCCTTAAAGGATCCTTAAAGTATCGGTGATCCTCACTTTGGTAATATCTTAACCTTGAACTATTTCATTTCTTTATTGTCTCATATAAGGATAAGGATCATGTGTCCTTTATCCATCTCTCACGTGATTTTAAGTTTTGAAAGTTCAGGTATCCTTAGCATAACATTGGTTATCTGCAGAAGCAATCCGTTCCTTGGGTTTAACCCCAGTTATTTGGGCTTGCCCCAGTTCCGCCTGTAGCGCATGATGATCCTGGTATAGTTCAAGGCAGTGGGACCAGTACTCGCTTTAGGGGCTGATAATTCCATTGTACTGGCTATACCTAGGATCCTAAGTATAATGGTAGACGTACCATACATCCGTTCCTAAGGTTTCTAACGTTTTCACGTTAGCTAAGGTTTTGGCATTTTCATGTCACTAAGTTTGGATAGTCGCCAGTTAGGGCCATACTCCAGTTTACACACGATCCTTGGGCTTGTCCCCAGTTATCCTTGGGCTTGTCCCCAGTTATCCTTGGGCTTGTCCCCAACTATCCTTGGGCTTGTCCCCAGTTATCCTTGGGCATGTCCCCAGTTGCTAACTCTTATCTTATATTGGCTTAGTCCCAAGTTATGCTCTATTTCAGGTTCTTGAAGATAAGCAACTAGGGATCCTTGATCCTTTCTTCTTTCTAAGGTTTATTTTGTAGTTATCCTGATTATGGTTAGGATCCTAACTTGGATCCTCAGGTATGATCCTTAACTATTTTTAATTCTATTCATTATTTATTTGAATAACCCTTAAAATTTGACAACTAGACTTGTGATCCTTAAAATATATTGCTTTTTGGGATTCTTTAACTATATGATATTTGATCGTGGATCATGTCCTAAACATTTTCAATCTGACTTATTCAAAATTGTTTATTCAATAAATGTGCATCAAAACAAAGGAGAATTAAAGAAACAAAAGGATAACAACACAAGGTAAGCGACAAAAGGTTAAGATTTTATTTATTAACAAAAGACTAACCCTTAAAAGGTTGTCAAAATTACCTACCCCGAGCATCTACCAGCAAAACGTGGCCCGTCCGCTGGGGTAGGTAAAGGGTGTCCATGATAATAAGTTCAAAAAGTAGTGCAGGAATATAAAGGCGGCAGGATCACAATGGCTTCATCCCCCAAACAGAGGATCCCTCCACCAATTGCAATCCTGCCTATTGTCCAAAGGATCATACATGATCCTTAATCCTAAAAACTATTGTTCAGTACAAACCATCAAATTGTTCAAACAAAACAACCATCAAACTAAAAAAAATTGGGCTCCGGCTATGTCTAGAAGTTTCCATCATCGCCCAATCATGCATCCTAAATCTTCCCTGCATCACCACCTCCGGCTCCACTTGCTTCACCACCTTCACCCTTGCCTCCAGCCTCAATCGCCAAAACTTCCTCAGTCTCCTCATCATCTTCAAGATCAGCCAACCTTGCTTTCCAGCCCTCAACATCCCAGCTGCTTTTGTCAAAGTTAGGATCTTGAGCTTCCTAGGCCATCTTCAGTTTTGTCTGATACATTGTGATGGCAGCAGAGACCTTTGCACCTTCTATGAGATCATGCTTTTCATAGTCAAGGTCAATCAGGAGTTTAGCCGTCTTAGTCTTGGCATCTTGGAGTTCCTTCTGAAGGTCAGCAATTTTGAGGTCCTTAAGCACTGCAACCTGTTGGAGGTCAGCAATCTTCTTGTCCTGCTCCTCGACATTCCCCACATAGTCCTCAATCTCAGCGAATTTCTGCAAAAGAGATAAAAGATAAGGTCAGGACCAAGTGATCCTCAAATCAGCAGGATATGCCAGCAGGATATACAGGCAGATACAGTGATCCTTACATCATTGAAGTACTCGAGGAATTGGTGACGGATCAGAGGCAGACCCTGCAAATCCTCAGCCTCGGAGGTCTTTCTCTTTTTGCCACCCCTTCCTTTAGTGGGTGCCTTGGGAATGGAGATGCTAGGACTAGTAGTGGACCTTTTCTTCCTAGGTCTATCCCTTCCTGCTCGATGATCCTTTCAAGGGTATACAAAACCCTCCAAATCATCGGCATGGCTTGGATATAAGAGATGCCGGTTAGGGAAAAGAAAGATTGGGTGAAGGCTGGAAAAGGATATGTATAGCCTATGGTGAATGGAGTGACAGGAAAAGCAACCCACTTGTCGGAAATATGATCACTCAGGGCATTGGGATCAAAAGGTCTGAACTCGGTGTTCGCCGGGAAGCAGTGGCGGATCCTATCAATCTGTGCATCATTGAAACAGCAGCGTTCTTTTATGGAATCTTCGATGATCCCCTGGCTTTTCGGTGGGCTGTTTTTCGGGTGATCCTTAGCTGGGGAATTCCGGAGCAACATCTTTGATAGAATGGTGAAAAGAAACGGAAAACAGAGCAAGAGAAGGAAGAAGATGAAGAGAGAATACCTGTTTATCTTCGGAATGCAGTTATAAAGGGAGTCTCTCTGAAATTTTAAATGCATTTGATCCTATCTCTATCTCCTATTTATAATCATGATCGTGCAGGGTTGTCACTTCTGTGACGTCATGGTTGCAACAGATAGTTCTACAATAACGGCTATATTTACGATAGTTAGTTGCGGATAAGATCAGGAAAATATAATTCGCTTATTTAACATTTCACTCCTTATATTTTGGGGGCAATTGTTAGGGGAGGATTTTCTAACAATTAGTGATCCTTATTCGTTATCCTAATTAATGATCCTTACTTCTGTGACAGATAGTGATCCTCAGAAGAGCTTCAGGATCAGGATCATGGATCACTCTAAGGATCCTCATACTAACCATTGTTTGTTTATGTTTCATATTATTTCGCAGGAGTAATAAGCTTGACTTGGTCTTGGCAACGTTACTATGGAATATTCCACGGGTATTTCGCACACGTTTGACTGGAAATGGACGTTGTGGAGAACGTGGGAGCTTGGCACAAAAGTCGGATAGTTTGTTAGTGTAGCTAACTTCTATTTTTAAAGGGGTGACGAGCTAGAATTAGAACACTTAGCCATTTTCAGCTACACACACTCTCATACAATCGCATTCTTGAAGCTCTCGACGAACACTTATTAGTTTTCACTCACTTTTACACATCTCACAATAGTGATCCTTGTACCTAGCTCGTTACTATCCGAAGTTGTAAACATTTATTGATTTATTTGAGCTTGGTGATCGGTAGTTTCCATCACCCGGGGTTTTTTGTGCCGGAGATCAACTCTTGATCAAGGGCTTTTTCCCCGTATAAATCCTTGTGTCGTTTGTGCAATTTACGTTGAAGTGATCCTTATCATTGTTCTACATTTAAAGCATCATACCCCGTAACAAAGAGTTTGGTTGCATTATCCTCATCAGATTTTTTGACCAAAACACTTGGCCAAAAAGATCTTCTGGAACTCTAGATGCTTTTGTTCCGCCTCCTCAACATATGTATCAATTATCAAACAACATTTCAACCTCAGCGAATTTCTGCAAAGAAGACAAGGTAAAGTTCAGGATCACATGATCCTCAAGTGGGCAGGATAATCAAGCTAAGTCAGTGATCCTTACATCAGCAAAGTATTCTTGGAACTGGTGGCGGATAAGAGGCAAGCCTTCAAGATTATCAGCTTCACTGGCCTTCCTCTTCTTTCCCCCTTTGGAGGTGACAGGCTTTGGAACCACGGCACTCGGGCTAGCAGCAGTCTTCTTCTTCCCAGACCTGGGAGCAACAGTAGTAAGATCGGTGACACTAAAGCGAGAGGCAGACCTTGAAGATTTTCAGCGCCTATCAATCCAAAAAAACATATAAGTATTCTTGTTTTATTTGTATTTCAACATTTAATCATATATAGACTCGGATACTTACTTGACATTGTGACTGAGCCTGAGGATACTTCTTGAGAATCCTTGGTGTTCGCTTGAAATGTTCTTACTGCAGGATCAAGATTCTGGAAAGCGTCGATCCTTTCTTTGGTTGCAGGTGATGGGATGATATGTGAAACAGAAATAGCTGCAAAATAGAAACAAAGGGGTTAGTGATCCTCAGCGGAAACAGGGTTATCCTATGATCCTTCTATAAGGATCCTCTATCCTACCATGAGTGGCCCATTTTCTGGGGAGATCCTTCCCATCCGGGATAGAATCCCTCCTAACGAAGAAGAATCGTTTATTCCACTTAGTGTCATTTTTGGTGGTCTTCAGGATCGGGTGTGCCTCACCAGGTTTGTGTTTGAATAGAAAGCGATGTGAACCTTGGCTCACAAGGTTGTACAATTCAGCAAGTTCAGACATTCCCAAATCTATATTCTCCTGCTCAATGATCCTCTCAAGGGTAAATAAAACCCTCCACATCCTTGGCATAGCCTGGATATAGGATATGCCGGTAAGAGAGAAGAAAGACTGGGTAAAAGCGGGAAAAGGATAGGAGTATCCTATCAAAAATGGGGTGACTGGAAAGGCAACCCAGGTTTCAGAAACGAAATCGCTCAAGGTGGTAGGTGTTAGGGGAGGATTTCCCAGTGATCAGTGATCCTCATTTACTGTTGGGTTTAGTGATCCTCAATTCTGTCTGAATTAGTGATCCTTAGAAGTATTGCAGGATCAGGATCATGGATCATCGTAAGGATCCTTATACTAACGATTGTCTGCTTTGAATATGATGTTGTTTTGCAAGAGTACAAGCTTGGACTTGGTCTTGGCGATATTCCTGGAGTATATTCCATGTTTATTCCGCACGTGCATGGCTGAAATGGACGTTGTGGAGGTCGTGGAGGACTTGCACCAAATGCGGAATGTTTGTTAGCTTAGATATTTTTCCATTTTTAAACGGGATAGCGAGCAAAATAGAAACACTTGGCTATTTTTGGCTTAACACACACATTTGCAACTGCTCTCACCAGCTCTTGACAATTCACTTGGCGATTACACACCTTTTTGCACGTTACACTATAGTGATCCTTGTAATTAGCTCGCTATCATCCGAAGTTGTAACACATTTCTTGTTTAATCTGAGTTGGTGATTGGTAGTTTCCATCACCCGAGGTTTTTTATGCCGGAGATCATTCATTGATCAAGGGCTTTTTCCTCGTATAAATCTTTATGTCACTTGTTCATTACATTTCAGAGTGATCCTTAGTGTTCTTCATTGATTCAAGCCTCATACCTCACAACAGAAAGTTTGGTTGCATTATAATTGCTTGATTTTTTACCAAAACAGTTTGGCGCCCACCGTGGGGCAATTGGTGCTTCATTCCTAAGAAGATTCGTATTTTCGTGGTCATTACGGTCCGTTACAACCAAGCCGATGGCTTCCTCAACGAAGAACACTTCAAGTTTGATGCCATCATTTAGTTCTTCACAAGGCGTTCCTCCTTTGCCTCCACCACCTTCTGGATCCCAGAAGAACGCTGATAATGCTGCGAAGAAACAAACCCCCATTTTCCAAAAACCACCAACTTCTTCTGTTTCCACTAATCCTACTACTAATGATCTTTTTAATCTGATTTTGCAGATGAGGGATCGTATGCAAGAGCAGGATAAAACCAACGAAATGATCCTCAGGGAGATAGGTGATATTAAGAAACAGAAGAAATCGGTGGAGGATCATTCCCCATTGATGCCCAGGTCGCTGAACTTCGACACTCCAGTCATAACTTCCCAGCACTCAGCAGCTCCGGACGTGCAATACTTGGGAGAATTACCAGGAAGACGTTATGGAACAACAACAATGACTCAGGCTCCTGGATCTTACCTTCAACCTTCCGGAGCCTCTGTCCAGCATCAGGGATCCTTCGTCAGCTCAGGAGGATATTTGGGAATGCACTCGATCCAAGGATCCTCCCAGGTCCAAGGATCCTTCCCGGTCCAAGGATCCTTCCCGGCCCAAGGATCCTCCCAGGTCCAAGGATCCTCCCAGATCCAAGGATCCTCCCAGATCCAAGGATCCTCCCAGATCCAAGAATCCTCCCAGGTTCAAGGATCCTTCCCGGTTCAAGGATCCTCCCAGGTCCAAGGATCCTCTTTGGTTCCAGGATCCCTTCAGGTTCAAGGATCCAACATCTTTCAGGATCGAGGATCCTTAAGGAGTATGCAGCCTCCAAGGTCGGATGTTCATCAAGGAGACTTCATACCAATGCAGACCATTGTTTCATCTGGCCCTTCGATCATACCGGAATCCCATCAATATGGATTCACGTCTGGAATTCCCAACATGAATCCTCTGGGAGGTAATACTTTCAATAATTCTTATAACACTAACCATGGCTCCATGCAGGATACAGGGATCAATCAAGCTATGGCTAGGGAACTACAGAAGCTTAAGGATATGATATCCAGTGTACCAGGAGTGGTTAAACCCATTCCTGAAATCGCAGATGGTAGCCATAGGATATCTCGTTTTGCACCACCCTTATGTGATGCTGAGATACCCAAAAGATTCCAGATACCATCCATGAAGCTCTATGATGGTTCAACGGATCCAGAGGAGCATGTAGCTCAATATAGAGAGAGGATGGAGATCAATCCAATTCCTGAGAGGTTAAAAGAAGCATGTCTATGCAAGGGTTTTGGATCCACACTCACAGGATCTGCTCTTAAATGGCTGCTAAGTCTTCCCCCTTACTCTATTACTTCATTTGCTAATCTAGTTAATTTGTTTAATAGTCAATTCTCTTGTAGTAGAAAATTTGAACGATTAACTAGTGATCTATATAGGGTAACACAAGGTCAAAATGAATCACTTAGAGATTATATCACTAAGTTTAGTAAAGAATCCTTAGATATTCCTAATTTGGATATTGCTACGGCTGTAGAAGCCTTTAAAATGGGATTGCTTAGGGATTCATTATTCTATGATGATCTTGTTATGACACCTTGCAAGAATCTTGATGAAGTAAGAACCAGGGCCCTTAGGTTCATCCGCCTAGAGGATGACAAAAGGATCCAGGATAGATTGACAGGATCCTCAAAACAGGATAAACAAGGATCCTACTTCAGGAACAACAAATCAAAGTCCTACAACAGATCTGATAACCAGAATGTGCATGCAGTGGAACAAGAAGAGGATGATGAGGATTATCCTCCTATTTCTGAATACTGTTTTTCTGTTGATAACAATGAACTAATCCTTGCAATGCAGAATCTAGGTGAGAAAGCTAGGTGGCTGAGAAAAAGTGATAAACCGGCTGCTACAAAGGATAAGTCCAAGTGGTGTGCATATCATGAGGATTTCGGGCATCTCACTGAAGAGTGTATTGCACTAAGAAAGGAAATTGGTTACTTGTTGAGCAAGGGGCATTTAAAAGAACTTTTGGGACGGAAGAAGTCAAGGATCCAGGATCCTGAAAGGATCCCGGAAAGAGCTCCTGCTCCCCCAGCAGATGCACAAGTCATAAACTTCATATCCGGTGGATCAGACATTTGTGGAACTTCCTTTTCAGCAGCAAAAAGACATGCTAAGGAAACCAAGATGGATAATGGAGACAGACCTGTCCGGACCTCCGTTGTCACCCAGGATAAAGTCATAACCTTTGATGAGGATGATCGTGTTGATGTCCAAGATCCTCATCATGATGGTCTTGTAATTACATTGTTTATTTCTAACCATTTTGTTCGCAGGATCCTTATAGATGGAGGAAGCTCTGTGAACATCATTCAGCTTGATGTCCTCAAGAAGATGAATATCCCGGAGTCTGATATTGTCCCAAGATCCTCAGTACTTGTGGGATTAAGTGGAGAAACTAAGAATACATTGGGGGACATCAAACTCCCAATCTATATTGAAGGATTGCATTCTTATCAAAAATTTTGTGTTATAGATTGCTTATCTTGTTGCAATGTTATCCTTGGCAGGCCATGGATACATGATATGAAGGCAGTCCCATCCACCTATCATCAGTGTGTAAAGCTTCCAAGTCCATGGGGAGTGGTGAAAATTGAGAGTGATCAACAAGAGGCTAAGAACTGTTATACATCATCAATGAAGCCAGCCTCAAGACCAAGGGAGCAATAGCAATTAAAGTATCCTTCAAGAGATATCTTGGAGGCAAGAGAACAGGATTTGAAAGAAATCCTCATGGATCCTGACGATCCTGAATCCAAGATCTTCGTAGGATCAGGGATCCTTAGCGACATTGAACATGAGCTAATATCCTTTCTTAAAAGAAGGAAAACTACCTTTGCTTGGAAACATGAGGATATGACAGGTATATCTAAAGATATAATTACTCATAAACTTGGCATTGACAGGTCATTCAAGCCGATTCATCAAAAGAGGAGGAAGTTTGCACCTGAAAGGAATGTTATTATCCAGGAAGAAGTAGATAAACTACTTCGGGCAGGTATTGTTTTGGTCAAAAAATCTAATGAGGATAATGCAACCAAACTCTTAGTTACGGGGTATGATGCTTTAAATGTAGAACAATGATAAGGATCACTTCAAGGTAAATTGCACAAACGACACAAGGATTTATACGGGGAAAAAGCCCTTGATCAAGAGTTGATCTCCGGCACAAAAAACCCCGGGTGATGGAAACTACCGATCACCAAGCTCAAATAAATCAATAAATGTTTACAACTTCGGATAGTAACGAGCTAGGTACAAGGATCACTATTGTGAGATGTGTAAAAGTGAGTGAAAACTAATAAGTGTTCGTCGAGAGCTTCAAGAATGCGATTGTATGAGAGTGTGTGTAGCTGAAAATGGCTAAGTGTTCTAATTCTAGCTCGTCACCCCTTTAAAAATAGAAGTTAGCTACACTAACAAACTATCCGACTTTTGTGCCAAGCTCCCACGTTCTCCACAACGTCCATTTCCAGTCAAACGTGTGCGAAATACCCGTGGAATATTCCATAGTAACGTTGCCAAGACCAAGTCAAGCTTATTACTCCTGCGAAATAATACGAAACATAAACAAACAATCGTTAGTATGAGGATCCTTAGAGTGATCCATGATCCTGATCCTGAAGCTCTTCTGAGGATCACTATCTGTCACAGAAGTAAGGATCATTAATTAGGATAACGAATAAGGATCACTAATTGTTAGAAAATCCTCCCCTAACAATTGCCCCCAAAATATAAGGAGTGAAATATTAAATAAGCGAATTATATTTTCCTGATCTTATCCGCAACTAACTATCGTAAATATAGCCGTTATTGTAGAACTATCCGTTGCAACCATGACGTCACAGAAGTGACAACCCTGCACGATCATGATTATAAATAGGAGATAGAGATAGGATCAAATGCATTTAAAATTTCAGAGAGACTCCCTTTATAACTGCATTCCGAAGATAAACAGGTATTCTCTCTTCATCTTCTTCCTTCTCTTGCTCTGTTTTCCGTTTCTTTTCACCATTCTATCAAAGATGTTGCTCCGGAATTCCCCAGCTAAGGATCACTCGAAAAACAGCCCACCGAAAAGCCAGGGGATCATCGAAGATTCCATAAAAGAACGCTGCTGTTTCAATGATGCACAGATTGATAGGATCCGCCACTGCTTCCCGGCGAACACCGAGTTCAGACCTTTTGATCCCAATGCCCTGAGTGATCATATTTCCGACAAGTGGGTTGCTTTTCCTATCACTCTGTTCACCATAGGCTATACATATCCTTTTCCAGCCTTCACCCAATCTTTCTTTTCCCTAATCGGCATCTCTTATATCCAAGCCATGCCGATGATTTGGAGGGTTTTGTATACCCTTGAAAGGATCATCGAGCAGGAAGGGATAGACCTAGGAATGTCAGAGCTGGGAGAGCTGTATGATCTTACTACCTTTGGTTCTCATCGTTATTTGTTTAAGCGTAAGCCTGGTGAGGAACACCCGATCTTCAAAGCCACCAAGAACGATGCTAATTGGAAGCGGCGTTTCTTTTTCGTCAAGAGAGATTCTATTGAGGATGGAAAGGATCTACCCAAGAAATGGGCTACCCATGGTAGGGTGGAGGATCCTGAGAAGGATCACCAGAAACTTTCTTCTGATGTAAGGATCACTTACATTTTTGCTTTCTTGTTATGCAGCTATCACCGTCTCACACCTCAGATTGTCTCCTGCTGCTAAAGAGAGACTCATCGCTTTCAAGAAACTTGATCCTGAAGCAAGAACTTTCAAGACAACAACCCAAGATTCTCAGGAGGTATCCTCAGGCTCTGTCACGATGTCAAGTAAGTATCTTTGTTTAAAATTGAAATAAATAGTGAAATATAAGTTAAGTGAAGATACTTATCTTGTTTTGGTTGTGTAGGTGCTGGAAAATCCACCAAGCCTGCTTCTCATTTTGAAACGGCTGACCTTGATTCTGTTAGACCTAGGAAGAAAAGGTCCACTACTAGTCCTAGCATCTCCATTCCCAAGGCACCCACTAAAGGAAGGGGTAGCAAAAAGAGAAAGACCTCCGAGGCTGAGGATTTGCAGGGTCTGCCTCTGATCCGTCACCAATTCCTCGAGTACTTCAATGATGTAAGGATCACTGTATCTGCCTGTATATCCTGCTAATTTGAGGATCACTTGGTCCTGACCTTATCTTTTATCTCTTTTGCAGAAATTCGCAGAGATTGAGGACTATGTGGGGAACGTCGAGGAGCAGGACAAGAAGATTGCTGACCTCCAACAGGTTGCAGTGCTTAAGGACCTCAAAATTGCTGACCTTCAGAAGGAACTCCAAGATGCCAAGACTAAGACGGCTAAACTCCTGATTGACCTTGACTATGAAAAGCATGATCTCATAGAAGGTGCAAAGGTCTCTGCTGCCATCACAATGTATCAGACAAAACTGAAGATGGCCCAGGAAGCTCAAGATCCTAACTTTGACAAAAGCAGCTGGGATGTTGAGGGCTGGAAAGCAAGGTTGGCTGATCTTGAAGATGATGAGGAGACTGAGGAAGTTTTGGCGATTGAGGCTGGAGGCAAGGGTGAAGGTGGTGAAGCAAGTGGAGCCGGAGGTGGTGATGTAGGGAAGATTTAGGATGCATGATTGGGCGATGATGGAAACTTCTAGATATAGCCGGAGCCCAATTTTTTTTAGTTTGATGGTTGTTTTGTTTGAACAATTTGATGGTTTGTACTGAACAATAGTTTTTAGGATTAAGGATCATGTATGATCCTTT
This sequence comes from Helianthus tuberosus, assembly GCA_030545235.1. Lineage (NCBI taxonomy): Eukaryota > Viridiplantae > Streptophyta > Magnoliopsida > Asterales > Asteraceae > Helianthus > Helianthus tuberosus. The sequence continues at coordinate 32,744,952 of CM060424.1, read as the reverse complement.
GGACAATAGGCAGGATTGCAATTGGTGGAGGGATCCTCTGTTTGGGGGATGAAGCCATTGTGATCCTGCCGCCTTTATATTCCTGCACTACTTTTTGAACTTATTATCATGGACACCCTTTACCTACCCCAGCGGACGGGCCACGTTTTGCTGGTAGATGCTCGGGGTAGGTAATTTTGACAACCTTTTAAGGGTTAGTCTTTTGTTAATAAATAAAATCTTAACCTTTTGTCGCTTACCTTGTGTTGTTATCCTTTTGTTTCTTTAATTCTCCTTTGTTTTGATGCACATTTATTGAATAAACAATTTTGAATAAGTCAGATTGAAAATGTTTAGGACATGATCCACGATCAAATATCCTATAGTTAAAGAATCCCAAAAAGCAATATATTTTAAGGATCACAAGTCTAGTTGTCAAATTTTAAGGGTTATTCAAATAAATAATGAATAGAATTAAAAATAGTTAAGGATCATACCTGAGGATCCAAGTTAGGATCCTAACCATAATCAGGATAACTACAAAATAAACCTTAGAAAGAAGTAAGGATCAAGGATCCCTAGTTGCTTATCTTCAAGAACCTGAAATAGAGCATAACTTGGGACTAAGCCAATATAAGATAAGAGTTAGCAACTGGGGACAAGCCCAAGGATAACTGGGGACAAGCCCAAGGATAGCTGGGGACAAGCCCAAGGATAACTGGGGACAAGCCCAAGGATCGTGTGTAAACTGGAGTATGGCCCTAACTGGCGACTATCCAAACTTAGTGACATGAAAATGCCAAAACCTTAGCTAACGTGAAAACGTTAGAAACCTTAGGAACGGATGTATGGTACGTCTACCATTATACTTAGGATCCTAGGTATAGCCAGTACAATGGAATTATCAGCCCCTAAAGCGAGTACTGGTCCCACTGCCTTGAACTATACCAGGATCATCATGCGCTACAGGCGGAACTGGGGTCAAGCCCAAATAACTGGGGTTAAACCCAAAGGACGGATTGCTTCTGCAGATAACCAATACTTTGCTAAGGATTCCTGAACTTTCAAAACTTAAAATCACGTGAGAGATGGATAAAGGATACATGACCCTTATCCTTATATGAGAAAATAAAGAAATGAAATAGTTCAAGATTAGGATATTACCAAAGTAAGGATCACCGATACTTTAAGGATCCTTTAAGGATATCCCTAACGTAAGGATCATCTGTGCTATGAGGATCCTGCTCACATGAAATATTTCTTCAAGTGGACAGCATTCCAAGCTCTTGGTAGCAAATCACCTTCCATGGTTAGCAATCTATATGCCCCATTTCCTGCTTCAGCTTCAATCAAATAAGGGCCTTCCCATTTTGGAGCCAATTTTCCATCAGCAGGATTGGTGGTATTCTGAAATGCTTTCCTTAATACCATATCTCCAACTTGAAACTTCCTGATCCTGACATTTTTGTTGTAAGCACCGGCCATTCTTTGTTGATAACTGGCCATCCTTATCCTAGCCATATCCCTGATTTCTTCAATAGTATCCAGGTCTTGAGCCAAGTTCTCATCATTTTCTTCAGGATCACGAGTACTTGTTCTAGCAGTTGGAACCACCATTTCTGTTGGGATCACTGATTCTGCCCCAAATACCAAAGAGAATGGCGTTTGACCAGTAGCATTCTTAGGGGTTGTCCTATCAGCCCAAAGCACATAAGGTAGTTCTTCTGCCCATTTCCCTTTCTTGGATCCAAGCTTCTTCTTCAAATTGTCGATGATGATCTTGTTGGATGATTCTGCCTGACCATTAGCTTGTGGGTGGACTGGTGTTGATGTTATCATCTTAATCCCCCAGCTGTCACAAAAGTTAGTGGTTCTGCCCCCAATAAATTGGGAACCATTATCACATATAATTTCAGAAGGAATTCCAAATCTAGTTATAATATTTCTTTTAATGAAGGATATAACTTCCTCTTCTCTGACTTGGGCAAAAGCTTCAGCCTCTATCCACTTGGAGAAGTAATCAGTCATAGCTAGCATGAACACTTTTCCACCGGGTGCCTTAGGGAGCTTACCAACTATATCCATACCCCATCTCATAAATGGCCAAGAGGAGGATATAGGATGCAAAAATTCAGCTGGTTGATGAAGGATATTGCTGTGTCTCTGACAAGGATCACATCTCTTAGCATACTCCACAGCATCTCTCTTCATGGTTGGCCAGTAGTATCCTGTCCTCAGGATCCTTGAGAATAATGCCCTGCCCCTAGTGTGGTTTCCACAATCTCCTTCATGGAAGTCTTTTAAAACTTCTTGGATTTCAGGATCCTCAATGCATCTTAAGTATGGTCCTGCAAGAGATCGTCTATACAACATATTATTTAAAATTGTGAATTGAGATACCTTAGATTTGAAAGCCCTAGGGTTTTCTCCTGTAGGAATCTCTCCATGTTGTAAGTATCTCATAATTGGTGAGATCCATGATCCTGATCCTGAATGGGATTGAGTATCCTCACTAGGGATAATTGCAGAATTATTTCCTATCTCCATAGCCACATGATCCTCGATAGCCGGGGTCAGGATATGGACAATAGGGATCTTGATATCCTCAGGGATCTTCAAAGATGATCATAAGTTAGCCAATGCATCAGCTTCTGTATTTTCTTCCCTTGGTACCTGTGTCAAACTAAAGGAAACAAAAGAGAGTGCCAAATTTTTGACTATCTCTAAATATTTGGTTAGCTTTTCACCTTTAACAGCATAGGATCCATTAAAGTGGTTTGTAATTAACAATGAATCTACATGTACCTCAAGATACCTGATCCCCATATGCTTAGCAATTTGCAAACCAGCAATTAAGGCTTCATATTCAGCCTCATTGTTAGTGGTTTGGAACTCACAAGCTATAGAGTGGGGTATTATGTCCCCCTGTGGCGATTTTAGTAGTATTCCAAGCCCTGTGCCTTTGATATTTGAGGATCCATCAGTATAAAGTATCCAAGGATCCTTGGTCTCCTCTAGCTGCTGGACTTCTAACTCAGCTTCTTTTTGTAAATCACTACTGAAATCAGCCACAAAGTCAGCTAATGCTTGGGATTTGATGGCTGTCCTAGGCTCATATCTTATATCATATGCACTTAGCTTCACTGCCCACTTAGCCATCCTTCCTGACATCTCTGGTTTCCTGAGGACATTCTTAATTGGGAAATTAGTTTTAACAACAATAACATGAGTTTCAAAATAATGTCTCAACTTAGTAGATGCCATAATTAATGCAAGAATAAGCTTTTCAAGGTGTGAATACCTGGATTCGGCATCAAGTTAACTTTTACTTACATAATAGACAGGATGTTGTGTACCTTCATGATCCTTAACAAGGACCGCACTTACTGCTTTTGAGGATACTGCAAGATATAAGGATAGCACATCGCCTTTTTCTGGTTTCATCAAGGCCGGGGCTGAGGATAGATAATCTTTGAGAGCTCTTAAGGCGTTCTCATGCTTCTCAGTCCACTCAAATTTCTTGTTCTTCCTTAGGATATCATAGAATTCTTTGCACTTCTCTGAGGATTTGGATATAAATCTGTTCAAAGCTGCTATCCTGCCTGTTAGCCTTTGAACATCCTTAGCATTGGCCGGAGATTTGATGTTCACTATTGCTTTGATTTGTTCCGGGCTAGCTTCAATGCCTCTCTTTGTCACCATATATCCTAAGAATTTACCTGCTTTAACACCAAAGTGACATTTTGAAGGATTAAGTTTCATGTTATATTTGTCAAGGATATCGAATGCTTCCTCCAAGTCCCTTAGGTGATCCTCAGCTTTTATGGATTTTACCACCATATCATCTATGTAAACCTCCATAGTTTGTCCAATCTGATCCTTGAACATCATATTCACCAGCCTTTGATATGTTGCACCTGCATTTCTTAGTCCGAACGGCATAGCAATATAGCAGTATATACCAGTTGGAGTCATGAATGCTGTATCCTCTTGATCGGATGGTTCCATTTGGATTTGTTGAAATCCAGATGAAGCATCCATAAAAGTTAACAGTTCATGACCCGCAGTTGCATCCACCATGGAGTCAATGTGGGGTAATGGGAAAGGATCCTTGGGACATGCCTTATTTAAATCGGTAAAATCGACACATACCCTCCACTTTCCGTTTTTCTTTTGAACAACAACCACATTGGCCAACCATCTTGGATACTTGACCTCTCTAATCATACCTGCCCGGAGCAATTTCTCTACCTCTTCCTGGATAATGGCATTTCTTTCCGGTGCAAACTTTCTTCTCCTTTGATGGATTGGTTTGAATGACCTATCAATGCCAAGTTTGTGAGTGATTACATCTTTAGATATGCCTGTCATGTCTTCATGTTTCCATGCAAAGGTAGTCTTTTTCCTTTTGAGGAAGGATACGAGGTCTTCTTTCATTTCGCCGAGGATCCCTGATCCGATATAGATTTTGGATTCAGGATCATGAGGATCCATGAGGATTTCTACCACATCCTGCTCTCTTGCCTCCAAGACATCCCTTGGAGGATACTTTGATTGCTATTGCTCTCTTGACTTTGAGGCTGGTTTCATCGATGAAGTATAGCAATTCTTAGCCTCCTGCTGATCACTATCAATCTTCACTATTCCCCAAGGACTAGGGAGCTTCACACATTGATGGTAGGTAGATGGGACTGCCTTCATATCGTGTATCCAGGGCCTGCCAAGGATAACATTACAACAAGATAAACAGTCAATAACACAAAATTTTTGATAAGAGTGTAGGCCTTCGATGTATATTGGGAGTTTAATGTCCCCCAGGGTATTCTTAGTTTCGCCACTAAATCCCATGAGCACGGAGGATCTTGGTATGATATCTGATTCAGGGATACCCATCTTCTTTAGAACATCAAGCTGGATAATGTTCACTGAACTTCCTCCGTCTATAAGGATCCTGCGGACAAAATGGTTAGAAATGAAAAGAGTAATAACTAAACCATCATGATGAGGATCCTGGATATCAACACGATCATCCTCATCAAAGGTTATGACTTTTCCTTCGGAGACACTTGATGTTCGAACGGGTCTTTCTCCATTATCCATTTTAGTTTCCTTTGCATGCCTCTTAGCTGCTGAGAAGGATGTGCCGCAAATGTCTGATCCTCCAGAAATAAAGTTTATTACTTGTACATCTGCTGGAGGGGCTGGAGCCTTCTCAGGGATCCTTTCAGGATCCTGAGTCCTTGACTTTTTTCTTCCCAACAATTCTTTAAAATGCCCCTTGCTCAACAAGTATCCAATTTCCTTTCTTAGTGCAATGCATTCTTCTGTGAGATGCCCAAAATCTTCATGGTATGCACACCACTTTGATTTATCTTTGGTTGCGGCTGGTCTGTCATTTTTTCTGGGCCATCTGGCTTTATCACCTAGATTCTGCATCGCAAGGATTAGTTCATTGTTATCAACAGAAAAACAATATTCAGAGATTGGAGGATAATCTTCATCATCCTCTTCCTGATCAATAGCATGCACGTTCTGGTTATCAGATCTGTTATAGGATCTGAACTTGTTGTTCTTGAACGAGGATCCTTGCTTATCTTGCTTTGAGGATCCAGCTAATCTCTCCTGGATCCTTTTGTCATCCTCTAGCCGGATGAACCTAAGTGCCCGGGTTCTTACCTCATCTAGGTTCCTGCATGGTGTCATAACAAGATCATCATAGAACAATGAATCCCTAAGCAATCCCATCTTAAAGGCCTCAACAGCCGTGGCTATATCCAAGTTGGGAATGTCTAAGGATTCTTTACTGAATTTGGTAATGTAATCTCTTAATGATTCATTATGACCCTGGGTTATCCTATATAGATCACTAGTTAATCGTTCGAATTTTCTACTACAAGAAAACTGATTATTAAATAGGTTAACTAGATTAGCAAATGAGGTAATAGAGTAGGGGGGAAGACTTAGCAGCCATTTGAGAGCTGATCCAGTAAGAGTGGATCCGAATCCTTTGCACAGGCATGCTTCCTTTAACCTTTCTGGGATTGGATTGATCTCCATCCTCTCCCTGTATTGTGCTATGTATTCTTCAGGATCCGTCGAACCATCATACAGCTTCATAGTTGGAACATGGAACCTCTTGGGTATCTCAGCATCACAGATCGGTGGTGCAAAATAAGATATCCTGTGGCTCCCATCTGCAATCTCTGGGATAGGTTTGACCACTCCTGGAACACTTGATATCATATCCTTCAACTTTTGCAATTCTCTGGCCATGGCATGATTGATACCTGGATCCTGCATAAGGCCATGGTTAGTAGCATAGGAATTATTAAAAGTGTTACCTCCCATTGGATTCAAATTAGGAAGAATGGATGTTAATCCATATTGTTGGGGCTCTGGAATGATCGAAGGACCAGTAGAAGCATTGGTCTGCATTGGAATAAAATCTCCCTGATGGACATCTGAACTTCCTGTTTGCAAACTCCTCAAGGATCCTGGCATCTGGAAGGATCCATGAAACTGGGAGGATCCTGGAACAAAGGAGGATCCTTGAACCTGGGATGATCCTGGAACAATGGAGGATCCTTGAACCTGGGATGATCCTGGAACAAAGGAGGATCCTTGAACCTGGGATAATCCTGGAACAAAGGAGGATCCTTGAACCTGGGATGATCCTGGAACAAAGGAGGATCCTTGAACCTGGGATGATCCTGGAACAATGGAAGATCCTTGAATCTGCTGCGCTCCTGAGTACCCTCCTGAATTCATGAAGGATCCCATATGCTGAGGATAGGATCCTGCTGGCTGGAAGTATGGACCTAATGCCTGGGTCACTGTTGTTGTTCCGTAGTGCACTCCTTTTGGTCCACCCACATATTGAACATCTGGAGCCACTGATGGCTGAGAAGTAATCACCGGAGTATCAAAATTCAAAGATCTGGGCATCAGTGGAGAATGATCCTCTGCCGTTTTCTTTTGTTTCTTGAGATCTCCAATTTCTTTGAGAATCCTTTCATTAGTCTTATCCTGTTGCTGTATGTGATCCTTCATCTGCAAAATTAAAGTAAACATATCACTAGTAGTGGGAGTGTAAGAAGCAGAAGAAGTTGGAGGTTTGGAGAAAATTGGAGTTGGTTTCTTCTCGGCATTTTTCTGAGGTCCAGAAGGTGGTGGAGGCAAAGGTGGAATGCCCTGAGATGAATTGACTGCAGACATTGCAGTAGAGGTATTCTTCAATGATGAAGCCATGTATTTGTATGTAATGAACCGGAACGACCACCAACAGAAAAACTTCTTAGGAATGAAGCACCAATTGCCCCACGGTGGGCGCCAAACTGTTTTGGTCAAAAAATCTAATGAGGATAATGCAACCAAACTCTTAGTTACGGGGTATGATGCTTTAAATGTAGAACAATGATAAGGATCACTTCAAGGTAAATTGCACAAACGACACAAGGATTTATACGGGGAAAAAGCCCTTGATCAAGAGTTGATCTCCGGCACAAAAAACCCCGGGTGATGGAAACTACCGATCACCAAGCTCAAATAAATCAATAAATGTTTACAACTTCGGATAGTAACGAGCTAGGTACAAGGATCACTATTGTGAGATGTGTAAAAGTGAGTGAAAACTAATAAGTGTTCGTCGAGAGGTTCAAGAATGCGATTGTATGAGAGTGTGTGTAGCTGAAAATGGCTAAGTGTTCTAATTCTAGCTCGTCACCCCTTTAAAAATAGAAGTTAGCTACACTAACAAACTATCCGACTTTTGTGCCAAGCTCCCACGTTCTCCACAACGTCCATTTCCAGTCAAACGTGTGCGAAATACCCGTGGAATATTCCATAGTAACGTTGCCAAGACCAAGTCAAGCTTATTACTCCTGCGAAATAATACGAAACATAAACAAACAATCGTTAGTATGAGGATCCTTAGAGTGATCCATGATCCTGATCCTGAAGCTCTTCTGAGGATCACTATCTGTCACAGAAGTAAGGATTATTAATTAGGATAACGAATAAGGATCACTAATTGTTAGAAAATCCTCCCCTAACAGGTATGATAAGAGAGGTTAAGTATCCAAGATGGTTAGCCAATGTGGTTGTTGTTCAAAAGAAAAATGGAAAGTGGAGGGTATGTGTCGATTTTACTGATTTAAACAAGGCATGTCCCAAGGATCCTTTCCCATTACCCCACATTGACTCCATGGTGGATGCTACCGCGGGTCATGAGTTGTTGACTTTTATGGATGCTTCATCTGGATTTCAACAAATTCAGATGGAACCATCTGATCTAGAGGATACAGCCTTTATGACCCCAAGTGGTATATATTGTTATATTGCTATGCCATTTGGACTAAGGAATGCAGGTGCTACTTATCAAAGGCTAGTCAATATGATGTTCAAGGCACAAATTGGACACACTATGGAAGTCTATATAGATGACATGGTGGTTAAATCCAAGAGAGCTGAGGATCACCTTGAAGACTTGGAGGAAGCATTCAATATCCTTGACAAATTTAACATGAAACTAAATCCTTCCAAGTGTCATTTTGGTGTTAAGGCAGGTAAATTCTTAGGCTATATGGTGACAAAGAGGGGCATCGAAGCAAGTCCAGAGCAAATCAAGGGTATTGTGAATATCAAATCTCCTGCCAATGCTAAGGATGTGCAAAGATTGACTGGCAGGATCGCAGCCTTGAACAGATTCATATCCAAATCCTCAGAAAAGTGCAAGGAATTCTATGACATCCTGAGGAAGAACAAGAAATTTGAATGGACTGAGAAACATGAAAGTGCCCTCAAAGCTCTCAAGGATTACCTATCCTCAGCCCCCGCCTTGATGAAACCAGAAAAAGGGGTATATTATCCTTATACTTAGCAGTATCCTCAAAAGCAGTAAGTGCGGTCCTTGCTAAGGATCACCAAGGTACACAACATCCTGTTTATTATGTAAGTAAGAGTTTACTTGATGCTGAATCCAGGTTTTCACACTTAGAGAAACTTATCCTTGCATTAATTATGGCATCTACTAAATTAAGTCATTATTTTGAGACTCATGCCATTATTGTTAAGACTAATTTCCCAATTAAGAATGTTCTCAGGAAACCTGAAATGTCAGGAAGGATGGCTAAGTGGGCAGTGAAGCTGAGTGCATATGATATAAGATATGAACCAAGGACTGCCATCAAATCCCAAGCCTTAGCTGACTTTGTGGCAGATTTTAGTAGTGACTTGCAAAAGGAAGCTGAGTTAGAAGTCCAACAGCTTGAAGAAACTAAGGATCCTTGGATACTCTTCACTGATGGAGCCTCTAATGTGAAAGGAACAGGACTTGGAATACTACTAAAATCGCCACAGGGGGACATAATACCCCACTCCATAGCTTGTGAATTTCAAACTACCAACAATGAGGCTGAATATGAAGCCTTGATAGCCGGTTTGCAAATTGCCAAGCATATGAGGATCAGGTATCTTGAGGTACATGTAGATTCTTTACTGATCACTAATCACTTTAATGGATCCTATGCTGTTAAAGGTGAAAAGCTAATCAAATATTTAGAGATAGTCAAAGAATTGGCACTCTCTTTTGTTTCCTTTAGTTTGACATAGGTACCAAGGGAAGAGAATGCAGAGGCTGATGCATTAGCCAATCTAGGATCATCCTTGAAGATCCCGGAGGATATAAGGATCCCTATTATCCATATCCTGACCCCTGCTATCGAGGATCATGTAGCTATGGAGATCGGAGAAGATTCTACAATCATCCCTAGTGAGGATACTCAATCTCATGCAGCATCATGGATCCTTCCAATTATGAGATACATCCAACATGGAGAGATTCCTACAGGAGAAAACCCCAGGGCTTTCAAAACTAAGGTATCTCAATTTACAATATTGAATAATATGTTGTATAAACGATCTCTTGCAGGACCATATCTAAGATGCATTGAGGATCCTGAAATCCAAGAAGTCCTAAAGGATTTCCATGAAGGAGATTGTGGAAACCACACTGGGGGCAGGGCATTATTCTCAAGGATCCTGGGGACAGGATACTATTGGCCTACTATGAAGAAGGATGCTGTGGAGTATGCCAAGAAATGTGATCCTTGTCAGAGACACAGTAATATCCTTCACCAACCAGCAGAACTTTTGCATCCTATATCCTCTTCTTGGCCATTTATGAGGTGGGGAATGGATATAGTTGGTAAGCTTCCTAAGGCACCTGGTGGAAAAGTATTCATGCTTGCTATGACTGATTACTTCTCCAAGTGGATAGAGGCTGAAGCCTTTGCTCAAGTCAGAGAAAAGGAAGTTATATCCTTTATTAAAAGAAACATTATTACTAGATTTGGTATCCCTTCTGAAATTGTTTGTGATAATGGATCCCAATTTATTGGGAGTAGAACTACTAACTTTTGTGACAGCTGGGGGATTAAGATGATAACTGTTTTGGTCAAAAAATCAGGCAATGATAATGCAACCAAACTTTCTGTTGTGAGGTATGATGCTTGAATTGATGAACAACAATAAGGATCACTTTGGAATGTAATGAACAAGTGACACGAAGATTTATACGAGGAAAAAGCCCTTGATCAATGAATGATCTCCGGCATAAAAAACCTCGGGTGATGGAAACTACCGATCACCAACTCAAATTAAACAATAAATGTGTTACAACTTCGGATGATAGCGAGCTAAGTACAAGGATCACTATAGTGTATTGTGTGTAAAAGTGTGTAATCGCCAAGTGAGTTCACGAGAGCTGGTGAGAGCAGTTGTAAGAGTGTGTGTGTAGCCAAAAATAGCCAAGTGTTTTCTAGTTAGCTCGCTACCCCTTTAAATATAGAAAATATCTACACTAACTAACATCCCGCAAATTATGCAAGTCTTCCACGACTCCATAACGTCCACTTTTAGCCAAGCACGTGCGGAATAGGTATAGAATATTCTCCAGGAATATCGCCAAGACCAAGTCCAAGTTGATACTCCTGCAAAACAGTTTCGAATTCAAAGTAGACAACCGTTAGTACAAGGATCCTTATGATGATCCATGATCCTGATCCTGCAACACTTCTGAGGATCACTACTTCAGACAGAATTGAGGATCACTAAACCCAACAGTAAATGAGGATCACTGATCATTTAGAAATCCACCCCTAACAATTGCCCCCAAAATATAAGGAGTAATTATGTAAATAAATGAGTTATATTTTGTTCTTATCCGCAATTAACCAACGGATAACTAGCCGTTATAATCGGACTAGCCGTTGCGAATCATGACTTCCCTGAGGTGACTATCCTGCAGAATCATCATTATAAATAGGAGTTAGAGATAGGGATCATTTCACATTTAAATTCAAGAGAACTCCCTTTAAATTCACATCCGACGATTAAGCAGGTATTTCTCTTCCTCTTCTTCCTTTACGTTTTCTTTCTCTGTTCCTTCTTTCTTTACCTTCTTCGAAACCAAGATGATGCTAAGATCCTCACCAGCCAAGGATCATAAGAAGGACAGTCCTCTCAAGAGCCAGGGGATCATCAAAGATTCACCGAAAGAAAGATGTTGCTTCTCTGACCCACAAATAGACAGAATCCGGCATTGCTTCCCGGCGAACACCACTTTCAAATCGTTTGATCCCACTGTTCTGAGTGATTACGTTTCCGAAACTTGGGTAGCTTTCCCAGTCACTCCTTTCTCAATAGGATACTCGTATCCTTTCCCTGAATTCACCCAATCCTTTTTCTCCCTCACCGGCATCTCCTATATTCAAGCTATGCCAATGATCTGGAGGGTCTTATATACCCTTGAAAGGATCATTGATCAAGAAGGAATTAACCTGGGAATGTCGGAATTGGCCGAGATGTATGATCTCACAACATTTGGATCCCACCGATATTTATTCAAGCGTAAACCCGGAGAAGAACATCCCATCTTTAAAGCTACTAAGAATGATACCAATTGGAAACGGCGGTTCTTCTTTGTCAAAAGGGATTCTATCCCGGATGGAAAGGATCTGCCAAGGAAATGGAGCACTCATGGTAGGATAGAGGATCCTTAGAAGGATCACTGAGTAAGCTCATTTTTGATGATGATTACTAATATGCTTCTGTTTCTCTTGTACAGCCATCACAATTTCACATATTATACCATCACCTGCCACCGAGGAGAGACTTGCTGCTTTCAGAAGACTTGATCCTGCAACAAGGTCATTCAAAACAAACACCCAGGATTCACAAGAGGTATCCTCAGGTTCTGTCACTATGTCAAGTAAGTATCCTGTTTTTTGCATAATTAAGTGTTTAAATAAATAGTTGAATAAGAATAGGATAAGGATACTTATCTGTTTTGAATATGTAGGTGCTGGAAAGTCTTCACGATCTGCCTCCAAATTCAGTGTTGCCGAGCTTGATACTGTTAGGTCCTCAAAGAAGAAGTCTGCTGCTAGCCCCTCTGTTGTAATCCCCAAGGCTACCACTTCAAAGGGAAGAGGTGGAAAGAAAAGAAAAACCTCTGAAGCTGACAACCTTCAAGGCTTGCCTCTGATCCGCCATCAATTCCTCGAGTACTTTAATGATGTAAGGATCACTGACTCAGTCTAATTATCCTATCCACTTGAGGATCACCCGAATCTAATCTTTGCTTTGTCTTCTTTGTAGAAATTTGCTGAGATCGAGGACTATGTGGGGAATGTTGAAGAGCTAGAGGAGAAACACTCTGACCTCCAAAAAGTAGCAATGCTCAAAGACCTCAAGATCGCTTCCCTTGAAAAGGATCTCAATGATGCCAAAGCTCAAACAGCTGCCATCCTGATCAATTTTGATTATGAGAAGCACGAGATCACAGAGGATGCCAAGGTCTCCGCTGCAATTTCCATGTATAAGACCAAGCTACAGATGGCTCAAGAAGCTCAGGATCCTACCTTTGATAGGAGCAGCTGGGACATGGAAGGCTGGAAGGCCAGGCTGGCTGAGTTGGAGGATGAGGATGAGGCTGACGAGGTCCTGGAAATCGAGGCTAGTGGTAGTGGCAAGGATCATGCGAAGGATACTGGAGCTGGAGGGGATGATGATGCAGCGAAGGTGTAGGCTTCATGAATGGGCGATGAAGGACATTTCTAGACGTAGCCGGAGCCCATTTTTTAGTTTGGTTATGGTTTTTGTTTTGATGATGTTTTGATGAACAATGGTTGGTCTGTACTTAAACAATAGTAATTAGGGTTGAGGATCATGGATGATCCTTTGAACAATAGGTAGGATAATAGGTGGTGGATGGATCCTCTGTTTGGGGGATGAAGCCACTTGTTATCCTCCCGTCTTTAATTTCCTGCACTTATTAGACCTATGAACAATGGACACCCTTTGCCAACCCATGTGGACGGGCCACGTTTTGCTGGTAGAAACGTGGGTTGGCAATTTTGACAACCTTAAGGGGTTTAATCTTTTGTGAATAAAATAACCTTAACTTTTTGGCTTATCCTGTGTTGATATCCTTGTTAGTATTTTACTTTCCAATTGTTGTGATATTTATTTTGTTTAAACTTATCAAGTAGAGAAAAAAAATTAAGAAATATCCCCAAAAAGTTTAGGATATGATCACATAATCCATAGCCGATTAGTTTTGAAAAGTTATATAGTTTAAGGGTCACAAGTTCAGTTGTCAAAGGATAAGGGTTACTTAAATGAATAATGAATAGAATCAAAATAGTTAAGGATCATACATGAGAATCCAAGTTAGGATCCTAACCTTTAGCAGTTGTAAATAGGATAATCCAAAAGACAAACCTTAGTAAAAGGTAAGGATCAAGGATTCTTGGTCATTTATCTCCAAAACCCTGAAATAAGGTACAACTTGGGACTAAGCCAACATAGGATAAGAGTTAGTAACTGGGGACAAGCCCAACAATTCTGGGGACAAGCCCAATATACTGGGGACAAGCCCAAAAGATAACTGGGGACAAGCCCAAAGGATAACTGGGGACAAGCCCAAGGATAACTGGGGACAAGCCCAAGGATAACTGGGGACAAGCCCAAGGATCGTATGTAAACTGGAGTATGGCCCTCACTGGCGACTATCCAAACTTAGTGACATGAAAATGCCAAAACCTTAGCTAACGTGAAAACGTTAGAAACCTTAGGAACGGATGTATGGTACGTCTACCATTATACGTAGGATCCTGAATATAGCCAGCACAATGAAATTGTCAGCCCCTAAAGCGAGTACTGGTCCCATTGCCATGAACTATACCAGGATCATCGTGCGCTACTGGCGAAACTGGGGACAGGCCCAAACTGGGGACTAGCCCAAATAACTGGGGTCAAGCCCAAATAACTGGGGTCAAGCCCAAATAACTGGGGTCAAGCCCAAATAACTGGATACTTCTGTGGATACTCAATCCTTAGTTAAGGATACCTGAACCTTCAAAACTCAGAATCAAGTAAACGGATGATAAAGGGTGCAGGATCCTTATCCTTATATAAGAGAATAAAAGAATGAAATAGTTTGAAATTAGAATGTTACCAGAAAGAGGATCATCTGTCTGTAAGGATCCTTCAAGGATACTTGTCAAATGAGGATCATGGATCCTAGTTACATAAAATACTTCTTCAAATGGACAGCATTCCAAGCTCTTGGTAGCAAATCACCTTCCATTGTTAGCAATCGATATGCCCCCTTTCCTGCTTCAGCTTCAATCAAATAAGGACCTTCCCACTTTGGTGCTAGCTTTCCATCAGCAGGATTGGTGGTATTTTGAAATGCTTTCCTTAATACCATATCACCAATTTGGAATTTCCTGATCCTGACATTTTTGTTGTAAGCTCCAGCCATCCTTTGTTGATAGCTGGCCATCCTTATCCTTGCCAAGTCCCTGATTTCTTCTATAGTATCCAGGTCTTGAACCAAGTTTTCAGCATTTTCTTCAGGATCACGAATGCTTGTTCTTGCAGTTGGAACCACCATCTCTGTAGGGATCAATGATTCTGCCCCAAATACCAAAGAAAATGGAGTTTGGCCTGTAGCATTTTTGGGAGTCGTCCTATCAGCCCAAAGCACATAAGGTAGTTCTTCTGCCCATTTTCCTTTCCTGGATCCAAGCTTTTTCTTCAAATTGTTGATGATAATCTTGTTGGATGATTCTGCCTGACCATTAGCTTGTGGGTGGACTGGTGTTGATGTTATCATCTTAATCCCCCAGCTGTCACAAAAATTAGTAGTTCTATTCCCAATAAATTGGGATCCATTATCACAAATAATCTCAGAAGGGATACCAAATCTAGTAATAATGTTTCTTTTAATGAAGGATATAACTTCCTTTTCTCTGACTTGAGCAAAGGCTTCAGCCTCTATCCACTTAGAGAAGTAATCAGTCATAGCAAGCATGAATACTTTTCCACCCGGTGCCTTAGGAAGCTTTCCAACTATATCCATTCCCCATCTCATGAATGGCCAAGAAGAGGATATAGGATGCAAGAGCTCTGCTGGTTGGTGAAGGATATTACTGTTTTGGTCAAAAAATCTGATGAGGATAATGCAACCAAACTCTTTGTTATGGGGTATGATGCTTGAAATGAGGAACAATGATAAGGATCACTTCAGTGTAAATTGCACAAACGACACAAGGATTTATACGGGGAAAAAGCCCTTGATCAAGAGTTGATCTCCGGCACAAAAAAACCCCGGGTGATGGAAACTACCGATCACCAAGCTTAAATAAATCAGTAAATGTTTACAACTTCGGATAGTAACGAGCTAAATACAAGGATCACTATGGTGAAATGTGTGAAAGTGAACGAAAACTGTTAAGTGTTTGCCGAAAGCTTCAAGAGTGCGATTGTAAGAGAGTGTGTGTAGCAGAAAATGGCTAAGTGTTCTAATTACTAGCTCGTCACCCCTTTAAAAATAGAAGTTAACTACGCTAACAAACTATCCGACTTTTGTGCCAAGCTCCCACGTTCTCCACAACGTCCATTTCCAGTCAAACGTGTGCGAAATACCCGTGGAATATTCCATAGTAACGTTGCCAAGACCAAGTCAAGCTTGTTACTCCTGCAAAATGATACGAAACACAAACAAACAATCGTTAGTATGAGGATCCTTAAGGTGATCCATGATCCTGATCCTGAAGCTCTTCTGAGGATCACTATCTGTCACAGAAGTAAGGATCATTAATTAGGATAACAAGTAAGGATCACTAATTGTTAGAAAATCCTCCCCTAACAATTGCCCCCAAAATATAAGGAGTGATATGTAAAATGAGCGAATTATATTTTCTTGATCTTATCCGCAACTAACTATCGTAAATATAGCCGTTGTTGTAGAACTATCCGTTGCAACTATGACGTCACAGAAGTGACAACCCTGCATAATCATGATTATAAATAGGAGATAGAGATATGATCGTTTGCATTTAAATTTCAGAGATACTCCCTTTATAACTGCATCCGAAGATAAACAGGTATTCTCTCTTCATCTTCTTCCTTCTTGTGCTCTGTTTTCCGTTTCTTTCCATCATCTTGTCAAAAATGTTGCTCCGGAACTCCCCAGCTAAGGATCACCCGAAAAACAGCCCACTGAAGAGCCAGGGGATCATCGAAGATTCCATAAAAGAACGCTGCTGCTTCAACGATGCCCAGATTGACAGGATCCGTCACTGTTTCCCGGCGAACACCGAGTTCAAATCTTTTGATCCCAATGCCCTAAGTGATCATATTTCCGACAAGTGGGTTGCTTTTCCTGCCACTCCGTTCACCATAGGCTATACATATCCTTTTCCAGCCTTCACCCAATCTTTCTTTTCCCTAACCGGCATCTCTTATATCCAAGCCATGCCGATGATCTGGAGGGTTTTGTATACCCTTGAAAGGATCATCGAGCAGGAAGGGATAGACCTAGGAATGTCAGAGCTGGGAGAGCTGTATGATCTTACTACCTTTGGTTCTCATCGTTATTTGTTCAAACGTAAACCTGGTGAGGAACACCCGATCTTCAAAGCTACCAAGAATGATGCTAACTGGAAGCGGCGTTTCTTTTTTGTCAAAAGAGATTGTATCAATGATGGAAAGGATCTACCCAAGAAATGGGCTACCCATGGTAGGGTGGAGGATCCTGAGAAGGATCACCAGAGAACTTTCCTTTGATATAAGGATAACTTATATACTTTTGCTTTCTTGTTATGCAGCTATTACCTTCTCACACCTCAGACTGTCTCCTGCTGCCAAAGAGAGACTCATCGCTTTCAAGAAACTTGATCCTGAAACAAGAACTTTCAAGACAATCACCCAGGATTCTCAGGAGGTATCCTCAGGCTCTGTCACGATGTCAAGTGAGTATCTTTGTTTAAAAATTTAAATAAATAGTGAAATATAAGTGAAGTAAAGATACTTATCTTGTTTTGATTGTGTAGGTGCTGGAAAATCCACCAAGTCTGCTTCAAAGTTCAATGTCACCGATCTCACCACCGTCAGATCCTCCAAAAGAAAGGCTCCTAGTAGCTCGACAGCTTCAGTCCCCAAGGCACCCCTCAAAGGAAAGGGAAACAAGAAGAGAAAGGCCTCTGGAGCTGAGGATCTGCAGGGTCTGCCTCTGATTCGCCACCAATTCCTCGAGTACTTTAACGATGTAAGGATCACTATCTCTGCTAGTATATCCTGCTGATTTGAGGATCACTTGGTCCTGACCTTATCTTTTATCCTCTTTGCAGAAATTTACTGAGGTTGAGGATTATGTTGGCCACGTTGAGGATCAGGATAGGAAGATTGTCGACCTCCAGCAGGTTGCATTGCTAAAGGACCTCAAAATTGCTGATCTTCAGAAGGAGCTCCAGGATGCCAAGACTAAGACGGCAAAACTTCTGATCGACCTTGACTATGAAAAGCATGATCTCATAGAAGGTGTAAAGGTCTCTGCTGCCATCACAATGTATCAGACAAAACTAAAGATGGCCCAGGAAGCTCAAGATCCTAACTTCGACAGAAGCAGCTGGGATGTTGAAGACTGGAAAGCTAGGTTGGCTGATCTTGAAGATGATGAAGAAGCTGAGGAGGTTTTGGCAATTGAGGCTGGAGGCAAGGGTGAAGGTGGTGAAGCAAGTGGAGCCGGAGGTGGTGATGCAGGGAAGGTTTAGGTTGCATGATTGGGCGATGATGGAAACTTCTAGACATAGCCGGAGCCCAATTTTTTAGTTTGATGGTTGTTTTGTTGAACAATTTGATGGTTTGTACTGAACAATAGTTTTTAGGATTAAGGATCATGTATGATCCTTTGGACAATAGGTAGGATTGCAAATGGTGGAGGGATCCTCTGTTTGGGGGATGAAACCATTGTGATCCTGCCGCCTTTATATTCCTGC
Source organism: Helianthus tuberosus (assembly GCA_030545235.1). Lineage (NCBI taxonomy): Eukaryota > Viridiplantae > Streptophyta > Magnoliopsida > Asterales > Asteraceae > Helianthus > Helianthus tuberosus. The sequence goes on along the minus strand of CM060424.1, from coordinate 32,726,626 downwards.
ACTACTTTTGAACCTATTATCATGGACACCCTTTACCTACCCCAGCGGACGGGCCACGTATTGCTGGTAGATGCTCGGGGTAGGTAATTTTGACAACCTTTTAAGGGTTAATCTTTTGTTAATAAATAAAACCTTAATCTTTTGTCGCTTATCTTGTATTGTTATCCTTTTTTGTCTCTTTAATTCTCAATTGTTTTGATGCACACTTATCGAATAAGCAATTTTGAATAAGTCAGATTGAAAATATTTAGGACATGATCCATGACCAAATATCCTATAGTTAAAGAATTCCAAAAAGTAATATATTTTAAGGATCACAAGTTTAGTTGTCAAACTTTAAGGGTTATTCAAATAAACAATGAATAGAATTAAAAATAGTTAAGGATCATACCTGAGGATCCAAGTTAGGATCCTTACCATAATAAGGATAACTATAAGATAAACCTTAGAGAGGAGTAAGGATCAAGGATCTTTAGTTGTTTATCTTCAAGGACCTGAAATAGAGCATAACTTGGGACTAAGCCAATATAAGATAAGAGTTAGAAACTGGGGACAAGCCCAAGGATAACTGGGGACAAGCCCAAGGATAACTGGGGACAAGCCCAAGGATAACTGGGGACAAGCCCAAGGATAACTGGGGACAAGCCCAAGGATCGTATGTAAACTGGAGTATGGCCCTAACTGGCGACTATCCAAACTTAGTGACATGAAAATGTCAAAACCTTAGCTAACGCGAAAACGTTAGAAACCTTAGGAACGGATGTATGGTACGTCTACCATTATACGTAGGATCCTAGGTATAGCCAGTACAATGGAATTATCAGCCCCTAAAGCGAGTACTGGTCCCACTGCCTTGAACTATACCAGGATCATCATGCGCTACGGGCGGAACTGGGGTCAAGCCCAAATAACTGGGGTTAAACCCAAGGAATGGATTGCTTCTGCAGATAACCAATATTCTGCTAAGGATACCTGAGCTTTCAAAACTTAAAATCACGTGAGAGATGGATAAAGGACACATGATCCTTATCCTTATATGAGAAAATAAGGAAATGAAATAGTTCAAGATTAGGACATTACCAAAGTGAGGATCACCGATATTGTAAGGATCCTTCTAGGATACCCCTAACGTAAGGATCATCTGTGTCATGAGGATCCTGCTCACATGAAATATTTCTTCAAGTGGACAGCGTTCCAAGCTCTTGGTAGCAAATCACCTTCCATGGTTAGCAATCTATATGCCCCCTTCCCTGCTTCAGCTTCAATCAAATAAGGGCCTTCCCATTTTGGAGCCAATTTTCCATCAGCAGGATTGGTGGTATTCTGAAATGCTTTCCTTAATACCATATCTCCAACTTGAAACTTCCTGATCCTGACATTTTTGTTGTAAGCACCGGCCATTCTTTGTTGATAACTGGCCATCCTTATCCTAGCCAGATCCCTGATTTCTTCAATAGTATCCAGGTCTTGAGCCAAGTTCTCATCATTTTCCTCAGGATCACGGGTACTTGTTCTAGCAGTTGGAACCACCATTTCTGTTGGGATCACTGATTCTGCCCCAAATACCAAAGAGAATGGCGTTTGACCAGTAGCATTCTTAGGGGTTGTCCTATCAGCCCAAAGCACATAAGGTAATTCTTCTGCCCATTTCCCTTTCTTGGATCCAAGCTTCTTCTTCAAATTGTTGATGATGATCTTGTTGGATGATTCTGCTTGGCCATTAGCTTGTGGGTGGACTGGTGTTGATGTTATCATCTTAATCCCCCAGCTGTCACAAAAGTTAGTAGTTCTGCCCCCAATGAATTGGGAACCATTATCACATATAATTTCAGAAGGAATACCGAATCTAGTTATAATATTTCTTTTAATGAAGGATATAACTTCCTTTTCTCTGACTTGGGCAAAAGCTTCAGCCTCTATCCACTTGGAGAAGTAATCAGTCATAGCAAGCATGAATACTTTTCCACCAGGTGCCTTAGGGAGCTTACCAACTATATCCATACCCCATCTCATAAATGGCCAAGAGGAGGATATAGGATGCAACAATTCAGCTGGTTGATGAAGGATATTGCTGTGTCTCTGACAAGGATCACATCTCTTAGCATACTCCACAGCATCTCTCTTCATGGTTGGCCAGTAGTATCCTGTCCTCAGGATCCTTGAAAATAATGCCCTGCCCCCAGTGTGGTTTCCACAATCTCCTTCATGGAAGTCTTTTAAAACTTCTTGGATTTCAGGATCCTCAATGCATCTTAAGTATGGTCCTGCAAGAGATCGTCTATACAACATATTATTTAAAATTGTGAATTGAGATACCTTAATTTTGAAAGCCCTAGGGTTTTCTCCTGCAGGAATCTCTCCATGTTGTAAGTATCTCATAATTGGTGAGATCCATGATCCTGATCCTGAATGGGATTGAGTATCCTCACTAGGGATAATTGCAGAATTCTTTCCTATCTCCATAGCCACATGATCCTCGATAGCCGGGGTCAGGATATGGATAATAGGGATCTTGATATCCTCCGGGATCTTCAAAGATGATCCTAAGTTAGCCAATGCACCAGCTTCTGTATTTTCTTCCCTTGGTACCTGTGTCAAACTAAAGGAAACAAAAGAGAGTGCCAATTCTTTGACTATCTCTAAATATTTGGTTAGCTTTTCACCTTTAACAGCATAGGATCCATTAAAGTGGTTTGTAATTAACAATGAATCTACATGTACCTCAAGATACCTGATCTCCATATGCTTAGCAATTTGCAAACCAACAATTAAGGCTTCATATTCAGCCTCATTGTTAGTGGTTTGGAACTCACAAGCTATAGAGTGGGGTATTATGTCCCCCTGTGGCGATTTTAGTAGTATTCCAAGCCCTGTGCCTTTGACATTTGAGGATCCATCAGTATAGAGTATCCAAGGATCCTTGGTCTCCTCTAGCTGCTGGACTTCTAACTCAGCTTCTCTTTGTAAATCACTACTGAAATCAGCCACAAAGTCAGCTAATGCTTGGGATTTGATAGCTGTCCTAGGCTCATATCTTATATCATAGGCACTAAGCTTCACGGCCCACTTAGCCATCCTTCCTGACATCTCTGGTTTCCTGAGGACATTCTTAATTGGAAAATTAGTTTTAACAACAATAACATGAGTTTCAAAATAATGTCTCAACTTAGTAGATGCCATAATTAATGCAAGAATAAGCTTTTCAAGGTGTGAATACCTGGATTCAGCATCAAGTAAACTTTTACTTACATAATAGACAGGATGTTGTGTACCTTCATGATCCTTAACAAGGACCGCACTTACTGCTTTTGAGGATACTGCAAGATACAAGGATAGCACATCGCCTTTTTCTGGTTTCATCAAGGCCGGGGCTGAGGATAGGTAATCTTTGAGAGCTCTTAAGGCATTTTCATGCTTCTCAGTCCATTCAAATTTCTTGTTCTTCCTCAGGATATCATAGAATTCTTTGCACTTCTCTGAGGATTTGGATATAAATCTGTTCAAAGCTGCTATCCTGCCTGTTAGCCTTTGAACATCCTTTGCATTTGCCGGAGATTTGATGTTCATTATTGCTTTGATTTGTTCTGGACTGGCTTCAATGCCTCTCTTTGTCACCATATATCCTAAGAATTTACCTGCTTTAACACCAAAGTGACATTTTGAAGGATTAAGCTTCATATTATATTTATCAAGGATATTGAATGCTTCCTCCAAGTCTCTTAGGTGATCCTCCGCCTATATTGATTTTACCACCATATCGTCTATGTAAACCTCCATAGTTTGTCCAATCTGATCCTTGAACATCATATTCACTAGCCTTTGATAAGTTGCACCTGCATTTCTTAATCCAAACGGCATAGCAATATAACAATATATACCGGTTGGAGTCATGAAGGCTGTATCCTCTTGATCGGATGGTTCCATTTGGATTTGTTGAAATCCAGATGAAGCATCCATAAAAGTTAACAGTTCATGACCCGCAGTTGCATCCACCATGGAGTCAATGTGGGGTAATGGGAAAGGATCCTTGGGACATGCCTTATTTAAATCTGTGAAATCGACACATACCCTCCACTTTCCATTTTTCTTTTGAACAACAACCACATTGGCCAGCCATCTTGGATACTTGACCTCTCTAATCATACCTGCCCGGAGCAATTTCTCTACCTCTTCCTGGATAATGGCATTTCTTTCCGGTGCAAACTTTCTTCTCCTTTGATGGATTGGTTTGAAGGCCCTGTCAATGCCAAGTTTGTGAGTGATTACATCTTTAGATATACCTGTCATGTCTTCGTGTTTCCATGCAAAGGTAGTCTTTCTCCTTTTGAGGAAGGATACGAGGTCTTCTTTCATTTTGCCAAGGATCCCTGATCCGATATAGATTTTGGATTCAGGATCATGAGGATCCATGAGGATTTCTACCACATCCTGCTCTCTTGCCTCCAAGACATCCCTTGGAGGATACTTTGATTGCTATTGCTCCCTTGACTTCGAGGCTGGTTTCATCGATGAAGTATAGCAGTTCTTAGCCTCCTGCTGATCACTATCAATCTTGACTATTCCCCAAGGACTAGGGAGCTTCACGCATTGATGGTAAGTAGATGGGACTGCCTTCATATCGTGTATCCAGGGCCTGCCAAGGATAACATTACAACAAGATAAACAGTCAATAACACAAAATTTTTGATAAGAGTGTAGGCCTTCGATGTATATTGGGAGTTTAATGTCCCCAAGGGTATTCTTAGTTTCGCCACTAAATCCCACGAGCACGGAGGATCTTGGTATGATATCTGATTCAGGGATACCCATCTTCTTTAGGACATCAAGCTGGATAATGTTTACTGAGCTCCCTCCGTCTATAAGGATCCTGCGGACAAAATGGTTAGAAATGAAAAGAGTAATAACTAAACCATCGTGATGAGGATCCTGGATATCAACACGATCATCCTCATCAAAGGTTATGACTTTTCCTTCGGAGACACTTGATGTTCGAACGGGTCTTTCTCCATTATCCATTTTAGTTTCCTTTGCATGCCTTTTAGCTGCTGAGAAGGATGTGCCACAAATGTCTGATCCTCCAGAAATAAAGTTTATTACTTGTGCATCTGCTGGAGGGGCCGGAGCTTTCTCAGGGATCCTTTCAGGATCCTGAGTCCTTGACTTTTTTCTACCCAACAATTCTTTTAGATGCCCCTTGCTCAACAAGTATCCAATTTCCTTTCTTAGTGCAATGCATTCTTCTGTAAGATGCCCAAAATCTTCATGGTATGCACACCACTTTGATTTATCTTTGGTTGCAGCTGGTCTGTCATTTTTTCTGGGCCATCTGGCTTTATCACCTAGATTCTGCATCGCAAGGATTAGTTCATTGTTATCAACTGAAAAACAATATTAAAAAATTGGAGGTTAATCCTCATCATCCTCTTCCTGATCAACAGCATGCACGTTCTGGTTATCAGGTCTGTTATAGGATCTGAACTTGTTGTTCCTGAATGAGGATCCTTGCTTATCTTGCTTTGAGGATCCTGCTGACCTCTCCTGGATCCTTTTGTCATCCTCTAGCCGGATGAACCTAAGTGCCCGGGTTCTTACCTCATCTAGGTTCCTGCATGGTGTCATAACAAGATCATCATAGAACGATGAATCCCTAAGCAATCCCATTTTGAAGGCCTCAACAGTCGTGGCTATATCCAAGTTTGGAATGTCTAAGGATTCTTTACTGAATTTGGTAATGTAATCCCTTAATGATTCATCATGACCCTGGGTTATCCTATATAGATCACTAGTTAATCGTTCAAATTTTCTACTACAAGAAAACTGATTATTAAATAGGTTAACTAGATTAGCAAATGAGGTAATAGAGTAGGGGGAAGACTTAGCAGCCATTTGAGAGCTGATCCAGTAAGAGTGGATCCGAATCCCTTGCACAGGCATGCTTCCTTTAACCTTTCTGGGATGGGATTGATCTCCATCCTCTCCCTGTATTGTGCTATGTGTTCTTCAGGATCCGTCGAACCATCATACAGCTTCATGGTTGGCACATGGAACCTCTTGGGTATCTCAGCATCACAGATTGGTGGTGCAAAACGAGATATCTTGTGGCTCCCATCTGCAATCTCTGGGATAGGTTTGACCACTCCTGGAACACTTGATATCATATCCTTCAACTTTTGCAACTCTTTGGCCATGGCGTGGTTGATACCTGGATCCTGCATAAGGCCATGGTTAGTAGTATAAGAATTATTAAAAGTGTTACCTCCCAATGGATTCAAATTAGGAAGAATGGATGTTAATCCATATTGTTGGGACTCTGGGATGACCGATGGACCAGTAGAAGCAATGGTTTGCATTGGAATGAAATCTCCCTGATGGATGTCGGAACTTCCTGATTGCAAACTCCTTAAGGGTACTTGAAACTGTGAGTATCCTTGAACCTGGGAGGATCCTGGAACATAGGAGGATCCTTGAACTTGGGAGGATCCTGGAACATAGGAGGATCCTTGAACTTGGGAGGATCCTGGAACATAGGAGGATCCTTGAACTTGGGAGGATCCTGGAACATAGGAGGATCCTTGAACTTGGGAGGATCCTTGAACCTGGGAGGATCCTTGAAACGGCCAGTACCCTTGAATCTGCTGCGCCCCCGAGTATCCTCCTGAGCTTGCAAAGGATCCTATGTGCTGAGGAAGGGATCCTGATGGTTGAAAGTGTAACCCTGAAGCCTGAGTCATTGCTGATGACCCGTAATGCACTCCTTTTGGTCCTCCAACATATTGAACGTCTGGAACCGCTGAAGGCTGAGAAGTTATAACCGGAGTATCAAAATTCAAAGATCTGGGCATTAGTGGGGAATGATCCTCTGCCGATCTCTTTTGTTTCTTGATGTCTCCAATTTCTCTAAGGATCTTTTCATTGGTCTTGTCCTGCTGCTGGATATGCTCCTTCATCTGCAAAATCAGAGTAAACAAGTCATTAGTAGTAGGAGTATAGGAAGCAGAAGAAGTTGGAGGTTTGGAGAAAATGGGAGTTGGTTTCTTCTCGGCATTTTTCTGAGATCCAGAAGGTGGTGGAGGCAAAGGTGGAATGCCCTGAGAAGAATTGACCGCAGACATTGCAGTAGAGGTATTCTTCAATGAGGAAGCCATGTATTTGTATGCAATGAACCGGAATGATCACCAACAGAAAAACTTCTTAGGAATGAAACACCAATTGCCCCACGGTGGGCGCCAAACTATTTTGGTCAAAAAATCTGATGAGGATAATGCAACCAAACTCTTTGTTATGGGGTATGATGCTTGAAATGAGGAACAATGATAAGGATCACTTCAGTGTAAATTGCACAAACGACACAAGGATTTATACGGGGAAAAAGCCCTTGATCAAGAGTTGATCTCCGGCACAAAAAACCCCGGGTGATGGAAACTACCGATCACCAAGCTTAAATAAATCAGTAAATGTTTACAACTTCGGATAGTAACGAGCTAAATACAAGGATCACTATGGTGAAATGTGTGAAAGTGAACGAAAACTGTTAAGTGTTTGCCGAAAGCTTCAAGAGTGCGATTGTAAGAGAGTGTGTGTAGCAGAAAATGGCTAAGTGTTCTAATTACTAGCTCGTCACCCCTTTAAAAATAGAAGTTAACTACGCTAACAAACTATCCGACTTTTGTGCCAAGCTCCCACGTTCTCCACAACGTCCATTTCCAGTCAAACGTGTGCGAAATACCCGTGGAATATTCCATAGTAACGTTGCCAAGACCAAGTCAAGCTTGTTACTCCTGCAAAATGATACGAAACACAAACAAACAATCGTTAGTATGAGGATCCTTAAGGTGATCCATGATCCTGATCCTGAAGCTCTTCTGAGGATCACTATCTGTCACAGAAGTAAGGATCATTAATTAGGATAACAAGTAAGGATCACTAATTGTTAGAAAATCCTCCCCTAACAATTACTATGCCTCTGACAAGGATCACACTTCTTGGCATACTCCACAGCATCCTTCTTCATAGTGGGCCAATAGTATCCTGTCCTCAGGATCCTTGAAAATAATGCTCTGCCCCCGGTGTGATTTCCACAATCTCCTTCATGGAAATCCTTTAGGACTTCTTGGATTTCAGGATCCTCAATGCATCTTAAATATGGTCCTGCAAGAGATCGTTTGTACAACATATTATTCAAAATTGTAAATTGAGATACCTTGATTTTGAAAGCCCTAGGGTTTTCTCCTGTAGGAATCTCTCCATGTTGTATGTATCTCATGATTGGAAGGATCCATGATCCTGAATGAGATTGAGTATCATCACTAGGGATGATTGCAGAATCCTCTCCTATCTCCATAGCTACATGATCCTCGATAGCCGGGGTCAGGACATGTATAATAGGGATCTTGATATCCTCCGGGATCTTCAAGGATGATCCTAAATTGGCTAATGCATCTGCCTCTGCATTCTCTTCCCTTGGTACCTGTGTTAAACTAAAGGATACAAAAGAGAGTGCCAATTCTTTGACTATCTCCAAATATTTGATTAGCTTTTCACCTTTAACAGCATAGGATCCATTAAAGTGATTAGTGATCAGTAAAGAATCTACATGTACCTCAAGATACCTGATCCTCATATGCTTTGCAATTTGCAAACCAGCTATCAAGGCTTCATACTCAGCCTCATTGTTGGTAGTTTGAAATTCACAAGCTATGGAGTGGGGTATTATGTCCCCATGTGGCGATTTTAGTAGTATTCCAAGCCCTGTTCCGTTTACATTGGAGGATCCATCAGTGAACAGTACCCAAGGATCCTTGGTTTCTTCAAGCTGTTGGACTTCTAATTCAGCCTCCTTTTGCAAATCACTACTAAAATCTGCCACAAAGTCAGCTAAGGCCTGGGATTTGATAGCAGTCCTTGGTTCATATCTTATATCATATGCACTTAGCTTCACTGCCCACTTAGCCATCCTTCCTGACATTTCGGGTTTCCTGAGAACATTCTTAATAGGAAAATTAGTCTTAACAATAATGGCATGAGTTTCAAAATAATGTCTCAATTTAGTGGATGCCATGATTAATGCAAGGATAAGTTTTTCTAAATGTGAATACCTGGATTCAGCATCAAGTAAGCTCTTACTTACATAATAAACAGGATGTTGTGTACCTTGGTGATCCTTAACAAGGACCGCACTTACTGCTTTTGAGGATACCGCCAAGTATAAGGATAACACATCTCCTTTTTCTGGTTTCATCAAGGCTGGGGCTGAGGATATGTAATCTTTAAGAGCCTTGAGGGCACCTTCATGCTTCTCAGTCCATTCAAATTTCTTGTTCTTCCTCAGGATATCATAGAATTCCTTACACTTTTCTGAGGATTTGGATATGAATCTGTTCAAGGCTGCGATCCTGCCTGTCAATCTTTGCACATCCTTAGCGTTGGCAGGAGATTTGATATTCACTATCGCCTTGATTTGTTCTGGACTTGCTTCAATGCCCTTCTTCGTTACCATATATCCTAAGAATTTACCTGCCTTCACACCAAAATGACACTTAGAAGGATTAAGTTTCATATTATATTTATCAAGGATATTGAATGCTTCCTCCAAGTCTTTAAGGTGATCCTCAGCCTTCTTGGACTTAACCACCATGTCATCAATGTAGACTTCCATAGTGTGTCCAATTTGTTCCTTGAACATCATATTGACAAGCCTTTGGTAAGTAGCACCTGCATTCCTTAGTCCAAATGGCATAGCAATATAACAATATATACCAGTCGGGGTCATGAAGGCCGTATCCTCTTGATCAGATGGTTCCATCTGAATTTGTTGAAATCCAGATGAAGCATCCATAAAAGTTAACAACTCATGACCCGCGGTAGCATCCACCATGGAGTCAATGTGGGGTAATGGGAAAGGATCCTTGGGACATGCCTTGTTTAAATCTGTAAAATCGACACATACCCTCCACTTTCCATTTTTCTTTTGAACAACAACCACATTGGCTAACCATTTTGGATACTTAACCTCTCTAATCATACCTGCCCGAAGTAGTTTATCTACCTCTTCCTGGATGATGGCATTCCTTTCAGGTGCAAATTTCCTCCTCTTTTGATGAATTGGCTTAAATGACCTGTCAATGCCAAGTTTATGAGTAATTATATCTTTAGATATACCTGTCATATCCTCATGTTTCCAGGCAAAGGTGGTTTTCCTTCTTTTGAGGAAGGATACTAGCTCCTGTTCAATATCGGTTAGGATCCCTGATCCTATGAAGATCTTGGATTCAGGATCATCAGGATCCAAGAGGATTTCTTTCAAATCCTGTTCTCTTGCCTCCAAGACATCTCTTGAAGGATACTTTAATTGCTATTGCTCCCTTGGTCTTGAAGCTGGTTTCATTGATGAGGTATAGTGTAGGATCGTGTACCGACCCAAATGAGTCGTTCAGAGGTGTTCAACTTCGTTTCAGGTGCGGAATAACAAGAAACGGAGGTAGAAACAACTTATTCTCTTCTTAATTCACTGTTTGTATTGATTTGACACTGTTTACATTCAGTTCTCAAACCGGCAGCACTTCGGTATGAGTTACAATATCTGCTTATGTGATTTCGCTTATGAGACCCTATTTATAGACCTTGTGATTTCGCTTATGTGTACATGTTCACATAAGCGGAATCACCTATGTTCAAATAAGCGGAATCACTTGTTCACATAAGCGAAATCAGCTTCCTAATTACATACATTCTCCTATTTTCTCGTAAATCATGCCCTGATCTAACAATCTAAAACTAAGACTCGATGTAAGACGAAGACGACAGATGTAGTGCACCAACAGACTCCCCCTCAGATGTTGATGAGTCTCACATGTCGAGTCTTTGCATCTTCAGTCTTGATCAGTCTTTGAGCTTCATTCTTTCTCTCAAAATTAACAGACTCCCCCTTGCAATGTGCTGGCATTCCATTAGTTCTTCAGCATCATCTGCTTCAGGATCGTAATCTGTCTGGTTCTTTCTGATGTTGTTCCAAGATCGTAATCTGGCTCTCATCCAGCTCAGGATCATCAATCCAGCTCATTCTTAAACCTGCACAAACTCACTCTTCCTAAAAGTAAATTTCACACATTTAACAATTCAATGTATGCACTAACACTGACTTTTCCTCAAAAATAACTCAATAATCTTGATGAATCATTTTAAAATTTGATCATTTTTCTTTTCAAAACACATTTTCCCAAACCATTTGTTCATCATGTCTAGCACTTGGAATTTTGACAATCAGCTTTCCAACATCAGTTGTCGAAAATCTTTTTGACTTTTTCAAAAGTTTATGCTAAAACACACTCAAAATCTTTTTGGATTTTTCTGAAAGAGAGTAAATGCAGTAAAGAAATATTTACAGACAATATTTTTGTGAGTTTTGTGCAAGAGGATCATATCAGTTTATGACAAATCACAAGTACCATTGAGCTTAGTTACACATTAAGAATTAAACAATTCACCTAGATTGCCAATATACTGATCCACTTAAATTTTCACACAAATTTCAACTAATTCAGGATATGAGTTAGATGTTTTAAGAACTTAAACTCATTCATGTGTCCCACCTCTTGAATATACTCCCGTATCCAGATCCCAATATTCAGTCTTACAGGTGAGTATACCACAGATGATATCTGTAAGGGAATAACTTATAGTACGAAACCGTGAGAGCACAGGTCAGAACTTCCGTTCAGCAGAGAGATGACGGCTCGACTTTTGGTGTGTCCCCTTTAGAGGATCTTTTGCATTACAACAGCAGCGACTATCAATTTTATTGTTTCATCAGCATGCTGAGGGCGATGCTATGTTTCAAGCATTTGCAGAAAGCATTATCCGGGGACTAGGTCAGAATTTCCATTCAGCAGAATTCCCGGGATAATACCCCAGATATCACTGAGCATAAAGACCTAGTATCTCAGAAAGAGGGACCTTTCAAACGAGATTTCAGGGGTTACCTATATATCCAAGTAGTGTTCCCCACGAAATAAGCAAGTTTGAATTTATGTTTATATCCCGAAAAAGCTTACTAAATGTGTAAAAACCTATCGGCATATCATCAGAGAGACTGTTTAACGCTATTTAAACAATACAATTCTTTAGCATACTGTAACTGTCTACTGATGTACTATCATTTCCTCTTCTTTGACACAAAAACTCATTTTTCATTTTTATCATGTTTTTGGCTTTTTCAAAATTTCAAATGTTTTTGGATTTTCTGAAATTTTCTACTCCCCCTAAAATGCAAACACATTTCAAGGAAATTTGAAAACAACTAGACTCTTGACCCACTTGAACATAAAATGAACTGTACAAAAATTTGACAACTGATATCGAATTTCTTCAAATCGCCATCCACTTGGCATAAACAATCAGAACTCCCCCTTTCACAAAACTATTTTCTCATAATGATTTCAAAACACTTAAGTTTGTTTTAACCAAAATGATTTTTCCGGAAAATAAGTTTTGTTGGTTTTACCACTTGTAAAGTTAGGGGTTTGGTTCATCATTTTGTCCATTCAATCTCTTGTATCAGGATTACATCAAGTTCAAACTAATGACCTTGAGTAATCACTTTGTCAGAATCAATCTCTCACCACTTGTAAGAATATCTAAAACATATAACCACATGTAGGAATAAAACATCTACACAAACCATTTTACCAATCAAGATGCCGATTCCTGCTTCACACTTACCAACCTGGAAGCTCCGGCAATTCCTGCAGTATGACTTGCCAAAATTTAACCATTATAAGATTCATTCACAAAAACTATTATCAAGAAAGATGCCGATTCCTGATCCGCAATTACAAACTTGGGATCTCCGGCATAGTCCTAAGACTTTACGGGAAACAGGCTTCCATCCAAGTCTTCTCAGACTTGATGGCTTTCAATTCTTGCGCAGTAGGGTTGTAAGTTGCCTTTTTAGTTGCATAAAAATCTTTAACCCCCTTAGCTTTCCCATTCAACATTTTTCCAAAAATTTTCTTAACACTTCCATTGAATGTTTTCTCGACATCAAACTTAGTATTCTCGTTGTAAAACTGATTCGAGATTTCAACTTTACCAACTTTCTGTTTAACTTCTTCAAATTTCAGTGATGGAAACTCATCATCATTCACTGAAATTTTCATCTCAACCTGTGGCTCTTCTGGCTTTGTGGAACCAGATTCATCGCCGACATTTACATCAACTTGCTTAACAACCCACACTTGATTGTCATTCTCTTTCTTTTTATAAAAATTCTTTTTAGAACACTCACCGACCTCATAAGTTGAGTTTTCAAAAATTTTAAATTTTTCGGTTGGTGGTTCACTATCAACAACTTTTCCTTTCAACTTGTTAGAAACTCCTTGTTTTGACTTGGCATTTTTCTGGCAGTTCCATGCAATGTGACCAGTTTCATTGCACTTGTAACAAGTACGAGTCTCTCTTTGATAAAACACTTCAGTTCCATTCTTCTTCTTTTCATCAAGAAACTCTTGATTTGACTGTCTCCAGAATGGTTTCTTCTGTTCCTCTTCTGCACTTCCACTTGACACAAATTCTGTTTTTGTTTTAGAATTTTTCAAATTTTTATGATTTTCTGGTGGAATAAATCCTAATCCTTTCTTTTTGTAGCTACGATTTTGGTTAGGTTTCTTTTGAAAACCAGAACCAGAATTGTAACCCTTTTTCTTGTTTAATCTTTGTTGCACTCTTGAGGTGTAAGGTCTTGGATTTTCAGAAAGATTAATATTTTTTATTTCAGAAATGTTGATTTCTGTTAATTTGAAAACCTTTTTAATCATTTCATTTTTAACACCTCTTATTGGAAACTCTTTGTCAGAGTATAATTTGTCCGAATCATTTAAAGTGTATGCAACTTCAAATGTTTCATCATCCAAATTTGCTTTTGATAACAAAAATTCTTTACTATAAGACCGTTTAACTGACGACTTTGGACTGTTGACTGACGAATTTGACCCTCCAGACTCAGACTTTGACTCAGACTCCTCCTCAGTATCCAACACCTGATCGACCACCTTTTTGATTAACTCAGACTCATGATCAGTATCGGACGAGGTAAACGTGACATCAATGTTATCTGGTAAAACGTCAGTTGTGTCGGTTTTTAGCTGTATATTGACTGCTTTTTCAAGTTGCTCCTCGTTTGGTTTTCTAGGAGAATACCCTTCCCAAATTGGAGGCGGACACTTGTTATAGCTAACAGTCGGTTTCTTACCACTATCTTTCTTTTTCTTCGGCTTCTCATCTTGAAAAGCTTCCATACCTGCAACAGTTGGGTAAATACGATCAATGAGATAATCAGAACTAGAATAACTTTGTAAAAAACGTCTAATTCTCTCATTCTCGATCTTTTCTGTCTCCAACTCTTGTTGCCATTTAGCACTTTCTTCGATGTAAAAGTTGATGGCTTTCTTCTTTGTCATCATTACAGCATTCATCATCATTAGTGCTTGTTCTCTTTCTGAATTTGTCTTTTGGAGACCAGTTACTGTTTTGTTCAAGACATCATAAGATTCTTTCACATAGTTGAGGTTGAACAGTAACTGCTCTTTCTTCTTTTCATACTCAGCAATTATCTTGTCTTTTGATGCACAATCCTTGCAAGCTTCCAAACACTTTATGCAAGGCTTTACAACTTCAACAATCTTCTCAATCTCAATTGTCTTTATCACTTCAATCACTTTTTCTTCTTCTTTCACCTTCTCAGTTTCAATCATCTCCTAAGCAACACCTTCAACATTTTCTTTCTGAACAACATCTTCAGATTTCTTTAATTGTTGTTCTTTAGCAGCTCGTTTCTCCTTCAGTTTCTCCATACGATCTGCAAAATAGAAATGAAAACTTTCAGGAGAAAGATGAGGTTTTGCAACATTAATATGTCGTTCTTCCTCATCATCACTGCTACTATCAACTAGTGACTGATCAAACTGTACAGATTTTTCAGAATCAGCATCTGATAAACCAGAATCTGACGGTGTTTGATCAAATACAACTTCCTTTTCTGAAATAACAACATTTTGTACACTCTCATCAGAACTCTGTAGACTTTCATCAGCACTTTCTGAACTTTCAACAGAAACAACAGACTCTTCATCCACACTCTTTATAGTCACTCCGATAGACTTCATCCATGTGGTAAACATGTCTGGTTCTCTGACAATCTTAGCAATGAAAGCTTTAAAATTCCCATTCTCATCTGCAAACATATTCCAACTGAAGCCTTCAGATAGTTGTTCATCATCTTGATCAACTAAACATGCTTTGCTATCAGGAGATATGTAGTTGCTCCAGTTGAAATCTACCAAACATCCTCTCTTGGAATCCTCAATCTTTCTACCATGAGCCGTCTGTGAGTCTTGTGATTGACCAACTTGCTGATAAATGGCTTTCCGGTAGTAGTCTTCTTTTCCAAACGGATTCTGAGCGCCACTAGCTTCTCTGTTCTTGCACTCCCGCTTGAAATGACCTTTCTCCCTGCAACGAAAACAAGTAACTTTAGATTTATCAAAACCTAAAGTAGATACATGAGCATCAAGAAAGTCATTTCTCCCGGTAATAGTTTTGAACTTTTCAGCATGTCTAAGAACACTCGCAAGACACCATTTGATGTCCATCAGTTCCATCTCTTCGGCGTCTATCTGATCGTAATCCTCCTTTGTGAGCATAGGATTTCCGATTCGACCTGCAACTAGACCTTCATACGATAACAATACAGAACCAAGTAGAGCCATGTGGTCTTTAGCAGTGTCTTCTGAAAAACTTTGACCTTCTGGAAGATTTAGAGCGATGTTGCACTGAATCACATAACCATTTCCTGTCTTTGTGCTTTGAGACTGAAAGCTTTTTGATGAACTCTTTGGATTGACACTCGGATATAATGAGAAACCACTGCTGCTTTTGTTTGAACTTTGATCAGCTTTTTCCGATGAATCTCCAGCACTAAAAGCAGTTTGTATTTTCGGGCTTCTCTCAGCTTCTGAAACTGGAATACTACCTTTGTAGTACATCTTTACATCCTGTTGACCACTTGGACTATTCATCCTTGCAATCTTCTGCTGTTCCAAATCTTGACCCTCAATCTTTTCGATAAACTCACCAATTGATAACCCATCATAAACCCCTGTATTTTTCAGAATCATCAAATAAGTTCCCCACTCTTTTTGCGGTAACACATCAGCTAATTTGTCTACCCACTCTTCAGACTCCTTTTTTATACTAAGCATTGACATAGATCGCACAAGGTGACAGTATCTTTCAATCAGCTTCTTAGTGTCTTCACCCGGTAGACTGCTGAACAGATCAAACTCTTTCTTTAACAGTGCCTTCTTGCTTTTAATCATTTTCTCGCTACCCTCAAATTTGACTTTAAGTGCATCCCAAATTGACTTTGCAGTTTTGTCATGCTGTAGCAGAATGAAAATGTCTTCTTTGATAGCCTGCTGAAGTAAACTGATCATCATTTTTTCAGATCTATACATATCTCGTTCTTCATTAGTAAATTCAGATATTTTTTTATCAACTTTGATATCAGTCTGTGGCAAAACATATTTCTTGAAGATACATTCCCATGACCTAAGATGATTTGCCTGAACCCAATTCTCGAATCTGTCTTTCCACCCGTAGTATTCTTCGATACTCATCAATTTCGGGGGCTTTTGGGTGGTTCCCGTCTCGTTTTCTAAACTTATAGCTTGAGCAATAGTGCCTGGACCAGACGGTGTTGCAAACGCGTTATAGAATTCGGTATCCATGACTTTTCAACACGTATTTCAAAGCTTGTGACTAATAAGCGAAATCAGTCTGAATGACTGATAAGCGAAATCAGATAATGTGACAAATAAGTGGAATCAGTCTTGACAAATAAGTGGAATCAGTCTTATGTTGACACAAAAGCGAAATTAGAATGTTATGTTGACACAAAAGCGAAATTAGGTTCTTAGGTGACACAAAAGCGGAATCAGAATTTTTGGGTGACACAAAAGCGGAATCAGAAGATTAGGGTTGACACATGAGCGAAATTAGGTCACTTTGATGTACATTGGAGCGAAATCAGATTGTAATATGTGTTCATAAAAGCGAAATTAGATGGTCATATGAATGAAATCAGAAGATGTCCAAATAAGCGGAATCAACTCGGAGGTCCATTTTGTCCATTTTTACTTCGAATTTCAGTGTCAAACTTTCCAGGGTTTGTCTATGTCCAATAACACACAGTCTGTGAAATTTTGAGCGAATTTTGACCGTTAAACTTTTCTGAATTGATGAAAGAAGGTGTAGAAACAAGAAATCTCGATAAAATCCAGCTATTTTCTGCAGAACTCCTCCTCCTGAGCTCTGATACCAATTGTAGGATCGTGTACCGACCCAAATGAGTCGTTCAGAGGTGTTCAACTTCGTTTCAGGTGCGGAATAACAAGAAACGGAGGTAGAAACAGCTTATTCTCTTCTTAATTCACTGTTTGTATTGATTTGACACTGTTTACATTCAGTTCTCAAACCGGCAGCACTTCGATATGAGTTACAATATCTGCTTATGTGATTTCGCTTATGAGACCCTATTTATAGACCTTGTGATTTCGCTTATGTGTACATGTTCACATAAGCGGAATCACCTATGTTCAAATAAGCGGAATCACTTGTTCACATAAGCGGAATCAGCTTCCTAATTACATACATTCTCCTATTTTCCCGTAAATCATGCCCTGATCTAACAATCTAAAACTAAGACTCGATGTAAGACGAAGACGACAGATGTAGTGCACCAACATATAGCAATTTTTTGCCTCCTGTTGATCACTCTCAATTTTCACCACTCCCCAAGGACTTGGAAGCTTTACACATTGATGATAGGTGGATGGGACTGCCTTCATATCATGTATCCATGGCCTGCCAAGGATAACATTACAACATGATAAGCAATCAATAACACGAAACTTTTGATAAGAATGCAATCCTTCAATATAGATTGGGAGTTTGATGTCCCCCAATGTATTCTTAGTTTCTCCGCTGAATCCCACAAGTACTGGGGATCTTGGGATAATATCAGACTCTGGGATATTCATCTTCTTGAGAACATCAAGCTGAATGATGTTCACAGAGCTTCCTCCATCTATAAGGATCCTATGAACAAAGTGGTTAGAAATAAATAATGTAATTACAAGACCATCATGATGAGGATCCTGGACGTCAACACGATCATCCTCATCAAAGGTTATGACTTTATCCTGGGTGACAACGGAGGTCCGAACGGGTCTGTCTCCACTATCCATCTTGGTTTCCTTAGCGTGTCTCTTTGCTGCTGAAAAGGATGTACCACAGATGTCTGATCCACCGGATATGAAATTTATGACTTGTGCATCTGCTGGAGGAGCAGGAGCCCTTTCCGGGATCCTTTCAGGATCCTGGATCCTTGACTTCTTCCGTCCCAAGAGTTCCTTCAAATACCCCTTGCTCAACAAGTAACCAATTTCCTTTCTTAGTGCAATACACTCTTCAATGAGATTCCCAAAATCCTCATGATATGCACACCACTTGGATTTATCCTTTGTAGCAGCTGGTTTATCACTCTTCCTTGGCCACCTAGCTTTCTCACCTAAATTCTGCATTGCATGGATTAGTTCATTGTCATCAACAGAAAAACAGTATTCTGAAATAGGAGGATAATCCTCATCATCCTCTTCTTGTTCCACTGAATGCACATTCTGATTGTCAGACTTATTGTAGAACTTGGATTTGTTGTTCCTGAAGTAGGATCCTTGTTTCTCCCGTTTTGAGGATCCTGCTAATCTATCCTGGATCCTTTTATCATCCTCTAGGCGGATAAACCTAAAGGCCCTGGTTCTTACTTCATCAAGATTCCTGCAAGGTGTCATGACAAGATCATCATAGAATAATGAATCCCTAAGTAATCCCATTTTAAAGGCTTCTACAGCCGTAGCAATATCCAAGTTAGGAATATCCAAGGATTCTTTACTAAACTTAGTGATGTAATCTCTAAGTGATTCATTTTGACCTTGTGTTACCCTATATAGATCACTAGTTAATCGTTCAAATTTTCTACTACAAGAGAATTGACTATTAAACAAATTAACTAGATTAGCAAATGAAGTAATAGAGTAAGGGGGAAGACTTAGCAGCCATTTAAGAGCAGATCCTGTAAGTGTGGATCCAAATCCCTTGCATAGACATGCTTCTTTTAACCTTTCAGGAATTGGATTGATCTCCATCCTCTCCCTGTATTGAGCTACATGCTCCTCTGGATCCGTTGAACCATCATAGAGCTTCATGGATGGTATCTGGAATCTTTTAGGTATCTCAGCATCACATAAGGGTGGTGCAAAACGAGATATCCTATGGCTACCATCTGCAATCTCAGGAATGGGTTTAACCACTCCTGGTACACTGGATATCATATCCTTGAGCTTCTGTAATTCTCTAGCCATAGCCTGATTGATACCTGTATCCTGCATTAAGCCATGGTTAGTGTTATATGAATTATTAAAAGTGTTACCTCCCACAGGATTCGTGTTTGGAATTGCGGATGTGAATCCATATTGACGAGACTCTGGCATGATTGAAGGACCAGAGGGAGCAATGGTCTGCATTGGTATGAAGTCTCCTTGATAAATGTCTGAGCTCTAAGGCTGCATACTTCTAAAAAATCCTTGATCCTGAAGGACGCTGGATCCTTGAAGTTGAGATGATCCTTGAACCTGAAAGGATCCTGGAACCAGAGAGGATCCTGGGACAAGGGAGGATCCTTGGACCGGGAAGGATCCTAGGACCTGGGAGGATCCTTGTACATGGGAGGATCCTTGTACCTGGGAGGATCCTTGGACCTGGGAGGATCCTTGGACCTGGGAGGATCCTTGGACCTGGGAAGATCCTTGGACGTGGGAAGATCCTTGAACTGCATGCATTCCCAAATATCCTCCTGACGTGTAGTATCCCTGATGCTGAGAAGAGGATCCTGATGGTTGAGAAGAGGATCCTTGAGGCTGGAAGTGAGAGCCAAATGCCTGACTCATAGTTGCTGTTCCATAACGCCTTCCTGGTAATTCACCCAAGTATTGCACGTCCGGAACCGCTGAGTGTTGGGAAGTTATGGCTGGAGTGTCGAAGTTCAGCGACCTTGGCATCAGAGGGGAGTGATCCTCCACTGATTTCTTCTGTTTCTTGATCTCATCGATCTCCCGGAGGATCCTTTCGTTGGTTTTGTCCTGCTCTTGTGCATGATTCCTCATCTGCAAAATCAGAGTGTAAAGATCATTAGTAGTAGGATTAGTTGAAACAGAAGAAGTTGGTGGTTTTTGGAAAATGGGGGTTGGTTTCTTCGCAGCATTCTCAGCATTCTTCTGGGATCCAGAAGGTGGTGGAGGTAAAGGAGGAACGCCTTGTGAAGAGCTGAATGACGGCATCAAGTTTGAGGTGTTCTTCGCTGAGGAAGCCATCTGCCTGGTTGTTATGAACCGAAATGACCGCAAAGATATGAATCTTCTTAGGAATGAAGCACCAATTGCCCCACGGTGGGCGCCAAACTGTTTTGGTCAAAAAATCAGGCAATGATAATGCAACCAAACTTTCTGTTGTGAGGTATGATGCTTGAATTGATGAAAAACAATAAGGATCACTTTGGAATGTAATGAACAAGTGACACGAAGATTTATACGAGGAAAAAGCCCTTGATCAATGAATGATCCCCGGCATAAAAAACCTCGGGTGATGGAAACTACCGATCACCAACTCAAATTAAACAATAAATGTGTTACAACTTCGGATGATAGCGAGCTAAGTACAAGGATCACTATAGTGTATTGTGTGTAAAAGTGTGTAATCGCCAAGTGAGTTCACGAGAGCTGGTGAGAGCTGTTGTAAGAGTGTGTGTGTAGCAAAAAATAGCCAAGTGTTTTCTAGTTAGCTCGCTACCCCTTTAAATATAGAAAATATCTACACTAACTAACATCCCGCAAATTATGCAAGTCTTCCACGACTCCATAACGTCCACTTTTAGCCAAGCACGTGCGGAATAGGTATAGAATATTCTCCAGGAATATCGCCAAGACCAAGTCCAAGTTGATACTCCTGCAAAACAGTTTCGAATTCAAAGTAGACAACCGTTAGTACAAGGATCCTTATGATGATCCATGATCCTGATCTTGCAACACTTCTGAGGATCACTACTTCAGACAGAATTGAGGATCACTAAACCCAACAGTAAATGAGGATCACTGATCATTTAGAAATCCACCCCTAACAATAACATCAACACCAGTCCACCCACAAGCTAATGGTCAGGCAGAATCATCCAACAAGATCATCATCAACAATTTGAAGAAAAAGCTTGGATCCAAAAAAGGAAAATGGGCAGAAGAACTACCTTATGTACTTTGGGCTGATAGGACAACTCCCAAGAATGCTACCGGCCAAACCCCATTTTCTTTGGTATTTGGGGCAGAATCAGTGATCCCTACAGAGATGGTGGTTCCAACTGCAAGAACAAGCATTCGTGATCCTGAAGAAAATGCTGAAAACTTGGATACTATAGAAGAAATCAGGGATTTGGCAAGGATAAGGATGGCTAGTTATCAGCAAAGGATGGCTGGAGCCTACAATAAAAATGTCAGGATCAGGAAATTCCAAGTTGGTGATATGGTATTAAGGAAAGCATTTCAGAATACCACCAATCCTGCTGATGGAAAGTTGGCACCAAAATGGGAAGGCCCTTATTTGATTGAAGCTGAAGCAGGAAAGGGGGCATATCGATTGCTAACAATGGAAGGTGATTTGCTACCAAGAGCTTGGAATGCTGTCCATTTGAAGAAATATTTCAAGTGACAAGGATCCATGATCCTTACCTGACAAGTATCCTTGAAGGATCCTTACAGAACAGATGATCCTCATCTTGGTAACATTCTAATCTCAAACTATTTCATTCTTTTATTCTCTTATATAAGGATAAGGATC
The DNA here is from genome assembly GCA_030545235.1 of Helianthus tuberosus. NCBI lineage: Eukaryota > Viridiplantae > Streptophyta > Magnoliopsida > Asterales > Asteraceae > Helianthus > Helianthus tuberosus. The sequence goes on along the minus strand of CM060424.1, from coordinate 32,704,633 downwards.
CTACATCCTTTATCCTCCTTTCACTTGATTCTAAGTTTTGAAGGTTCAGGTATCCTTAACTAAGGATTGAGTATCCGCAGAAGTATCCAGTTATTTGGGCTTGACCCCAGTTATTTGGGCTTGACCCCGGTTATTTGGGCTTGACCCCAGTTTGGGCCTGTCCCCAATTTCGCCAGTAGCGCACGATGATCCTAGTATAGTTCATGGCAATGGGACCAGTACTCACTTTAGGGGCTGACATTTTCATTGTACTGGCTATATTCAGGATCCTACGTATAATGGTAGACGTACCATACATCCGTTCCTAAGGTTTCTAACGTTTTCACGTTAGCTAAGGTTTTGGCATTTTCATGTCACTAAGTTTGGATAGTCGCCAGTGAGGGCCATACTCCAGTTTACACACGAACCTTTGGGCTTGTCCCCAATATATTGGGCTTGTCCCCAGAATTGTTGGGCTTGTCCCCAGTTACTAACTCTTATCTTATATTGGCTTAGTCCCAAGTTGTATCCTATTTCAGGTTTTTGGAAACAAACGACGAAGGATCCTTGATCCTTACCTTCTACTAAGGTTTGTCCTTTGGATTATCCTGATTATAAGTGTTAAAGGTTAGGATCCTAACTTGGATTCTCAGGTATGATCCTTAATTATTTTGATTTTATTCATTATTCATTTGAGTAACCCTTATCCTTTGACAACTGAGCTTGTGATCCTTAAACTGTATTACTTTTCAGAACTTATCGGCTATAGGATATGTGATCCTTGATCATATCCTAAACTTTTTGAGGATATTTATTAAATTTTTTCTTTACTTAACAAGTTTAGACAAAATGAATATCACAACAATTGAAAAGAAAAGTACCAACAAGGATAGCAACATGGAAGATAGCCAAAAAGTTAAAGTTATTTTATTCACAAAACATTAAACCCTTTAAGGTTGTTAAAATTGCCAACCCACGTTTCTACCTGCAAAACGTGGCCCGTCCACATGGGTTGGCAAAGGGTGTCCATTGTTCATAGGTCTAACAAGTGCAGGAAATTAAAGACGGAAGGATAACGAGTGGCTTCATCCCCCAAACAGAGGATCCATCCACCACCCATTATCCTGCCCATTGTTCTAGGATTCATGATCCTTAGCCCTAATTACTATTGTTCAAGATACAACCCATCATTGTTCAACAAAAACAAAATAAACTATCAAACTTAAAAAATGGGCTCCGGCTACGTCTAGAAATGTCCTTCATCGCCCATCCATGCAGCTTACACCTTGGCTGCATCACCATCTCCTCCAGTTCCAGCATCCTTCACATGATCCTTGCCACTGCCACCAACCTCGATTGCCAAAACCTCATCAGCCTCTTCTTCATCCTCCAACTCAGCCAGCCTAGCCTTCCAGCCCTCCATGTCCCAGTTGCTCCTGTCAAAGGCAGGATCCTGAGCTTCTTGGGCCATCTGCAACTTGGTCTTGTACATGGCAATGGCAGCGGAGACTTTAGCATCCTCCGTGATCTCGTGCTTCTCATAATCAGCATTGATCTGAGCTGCAACTATCTGAGTTTTGGCATCATTGAGGTCCTTTTCGAGGGAGGCAATCTTGTGATCCTTGAGCACCGCCACTTTTTGGAGATCGGAGTATTTCTCCTCAAGCTCTTCGACGTTCCCAACATAGTCCTCGATTTCAGCAAATTTCTGCAAAGAAGACAATGCAAAGTTCAGGATCACGTGATCCTCAAATGAGCAGGATAATCAAGCTAAGTCAGTGATCCTTACATCAGCAAAGTACTCGAGGAACTGATGGCGGATCAGAGGCAAGCCTTCTAGGTTGTCAGCTTCAGAGGTCTTCCTTTTCTTTCCACCTCTTCCCTTTGAAGTGGTCGCCTTGGGGACTATGACAGAGGGGCTAGCAGCAGACTTTTTCTTTGAGGATCGGACAGTGTCAAGATCAGTGACACTGAATTTGGAGGCATATTTTGAAGATTTCCCAGCACCTACACACCCAAAACAGATAAGTATCCTTATCCTATTTCTATTTAGCTATTTATTTAAACATTTAATTATGCAAAAAACAGGATACTTACTCGACATAGTGACAGAACCTGAGGATACTTCTTGTGAATCCTGGGAGTTTGCTTTAAATGATCTTCTTGCAGGATCAAGTCTCTGGAAAGCGGCAAGCCTTTCCTTTGTTGCAGGTGTTGTGATGAGGCGTGCGACAGTAATAGCTGCAAAAAAGGAACAAAAGTGTGTTAGTGATCTTTAAACAAAAACAAGGTCATCTGGTGATCCTTCTCAGGATCCTCTATCCTACCATGAGTGGTCCACTTTCTAGGTAGATCCTTTCCATCAGAGATAGAATCCCTTCTGACAAAGAAGAATCGTCGTTTCCAGTTGGTATCATTCTTAGTGGCTTTGAAGATGGGGTGTTCTTCACCGGGTTTATGCTTGAGTAGATATCAGTGGGATCCAAATGTTATGAGGTCATACATCTCTGCCAACTCCGACATTCCCAGAGCAATTCCTTCTTGCTCAATGATCCTTTCAAGGGTATATAAGACCCTCCAGATCATTGGCATAGCTTGAATGTAGGAGATGCCGGTGAGGGAGAAGAAAGACTGGGTGAATTCAGGGAAAGGATACGAGTATCCTATTGTGAAAGGAGTGACCGAGAAAGCTACCCAAGTTTCAGAAACGTAGTCACTTAGAACGGTGGGATCAAATGGTTTGAAAACGGTGTTTGCCGGAAAGCAACGTCGGATTCTGTCTATCTGTGGATCAGTGAAGCAGCACCGTTCTTTTGCAGAAACTTTTATAATCCCCTGGCTTTTCAAGGGGCTGTCCTTCTTGTGATCCTTAGCCGGTGAGGATCTTAGCATCATCTTAATTATGAAGAAGGTGAAGAAAGAAGGAGCAGAGAAAGAAGATGAAGAGAGAAAGGAAAGAGAAATACCTGATCAAGTCTTCGAATGAGGATTTAAAGAAGGAAACGCACGAATTTAAATGCTCTCTAACCCTTATCTCTAATTTCAATTTATAATGATGATTTTGCAGGATAGTCACCTCAATGACGTCATGTTAGCAACGGCTAGTCAGGATTCAACGGCTATATATCCGTTAGTTGGTTACAGATAAGGGCGAGAAAATATAACTCGCTTATTTACAAATTACTCCTTATATTTTGGGGGCAATTGTTAGGGGAGGATTTCCCAGTGATCAGTGATCCTCATTTACTGTTGGGTTTAGTGATCCTCAATTCTGTCTGAATTAGTGATCCTTAGAAGTATTGCAGGATCAGGATCATGGATCATCGTAAGGATCCTTATACTAACGATTGTCTGCTTTGAATATGATGTTGTTTTGCAGGAGTACAAGCTTGGACTTGGTCTTGGCGATATTCCTGGAGTATATTCCATGTTTATTCCGCACGTGCATGGCTGAAATTGACGTTGTGGAGGTCGTGGAGGACTTGCACCAAATGCGGAATGTTTGTTAGCTTAGATATTTTCCATTTTTAAACGGGATAGCGAGCAAAATAGAAACACTTGGCTATTTTTGGCTTAACACACACATTTGCAACTGCTCTCACCAGCTCTTGACAATTCACTTGGCGATTACACACCTTTTTGCACGTTACGCTATAGTGATCCTTGTAATTAGCTCGCTATCATCCGAAGTTGTAACACATTTCTTGTTTAATCTGAGTTGGTGATTGGTAGTTTCCATCACCCGAGGTTTTTTATGCCGGAGATCATTCATTGATCAAGGGCTTTTTCCTCGTATAAATCTTTGTGTCACTTGTTCATTACATTTCAGAGTGATCCTTAGTGTTGTTCATTGATTCAAGCATCATACCTCACAACAGAAAGTTTGGTTGCATTATCATTGCTTGATTTTTGACCAAAACAGTAGGGTCAAAAGGCTTGAAGACAGCGTTTGCAGGAAAGCAATGACGAATCCTGTCTATATCCGGATCAGTGAAGCAGCAACGTTCCTTCAGAGAATCTTCGATGATCCCTTGGCTCTTCAAAGGACTGTCTTTCCGATGACCCTTAGCAGGGGATGATCGTAACTTCATTGTGATTCAGAGATGATGAAGAAAGAAGAAACAGAGAAAGAATGTGAAGAGAGAAAGGAGAGAGAAGTACCTGTTTGATCTTCGAATGAGGATTTAAAGGACGAAATGCACGAATTTAAATGCTTCCGGATCCTTATCTCTAACTTGAATTTATAATGATGATTTTGCAGGGATGTCGCTTCAAGTGACGTAGGATCTGCAACGGATAGTTCAATCCTAACGGCTATATATTCGTTAGTTTGTTGCGGATAAGATCAAGAAAATATAAGTCGTTAATTTACACTTTACTCCTTATATTTTGGGGGCAATTGTTAGGGGAGGATTTTCCAATCCTAAGGATCACGGATCCTCAAGTGCTGCCAGGATCATGGATCCTCAATTCTGTTTGAATTAAGGATCCTCAGCAGGTGTTGCAGGATCATGATTTAGGATCCTTATTGTTATCCTTATACTAACAATTGTCTACCTTGTACGTAAGCTTGTTTTGCAGGAGCAAAGGCATGGACCAAGTCTCACCGAAATTCCTGGAGCATATTCCCTAAATATTCCGCACGTGATTGGCTCTTGTAGACGTTGTGGAGATCGTGGGGAGCTTGCATAATTGTCGGACAGTTTGTTATTTCTAATTTAAAATGGGGATTGTTAGGGGAGGATTTCTCAATGATCAGTGATCCTCAATTACTGTTGGGTTTGGTGATCCTCACTTCTGTTTGAATTGGTGATCCTCAGAAGTATTACAGGATCAGGATCATGGATCATCGTAAGGATCCTTATACTAACGATTGTCTACTTTGAATATGGTATTGTTTTGCAGGAGTACGAGCTTGGACTTGGTCTTGGCGATATTCCTGGAGCATATTCCATGGCTTATTCCGCACGTGCTTAACTGAAGTGGACGTTATGGAGTTCGTGGAGGACTTGCATGAAATGCGGAATGTTTGTTAGCTTAGATATTTTCCATTTTTAAAAGGGGTAGCGAGCTAAATAGAAAACACTTGGCTATTTTTGGCTACACACACACTATTGCAACTGCTCTCACCAGCTCTCGATAATTCACTTGGCGATTACACACTTTTCTACACAATACACTGTAGTGATCCTTGTAATTAGCTCGCTATCATCCGAAGTTGTAATACTTTTCTTGTTTAATCTGAGTTGGTGATCGGTAGTTTCCATCACCCGAGGTTTTTTATGCCGGAGATCATTCATTGATCAAGGTCTTTTTCCTCGTATAAATCTTTGTGTCACTTGTTCATTATATTTCAGAGTGATCCTTAGTGTTGTTCATTCATTCAAGCATCATACCTCACAACAGAAAGTTTGGTTGCATTGTCATTGCTTGATTTTTGACCAAAACAGTTTGGCGCCCACCGTGGGGCAATTGGTGCTTCATTCCCAAGGAGATTCATACCTTTGTGGTTATTTCGGTTCATAACGACCAGGCAGATGGCTTCCTCAGCGAAGAACACTTCAAGCTTAATGCCCTCATTCAGTTCTTCACAAGGCGTTCCTCCTTTGCCTCCACCACCTTCTGGATCCCAGAAGAATGCTGAGAATGCTGCGAAGAAACAAACCCCCATTTTCACAAAACCACCAACTTCTTCTGTTTCAACTAATCCTACTACTAATGACCTTTACACTCTGATTTTGCAGATGAGGAATCACGCACAAGAGCAGGATAAAACCAACGAAAGAATCCTCCGGGAGATCGCTGAGATCAAGAAACAGAAGAAATCAGTGGAGGATCACTCTCCTCTGATGCCAAGGTCGCTGAACTTCGACACTCCAGTCATAACTTCCCAGCACTCAGCAGCCCCGGACGTGCAATACTTGGGTGAATTACCAGGAAGACATCATGGAACAACAACAATGAGTCAGGCATTTGGCTCTCACTACCGGCCTCAGGGATCCTATTTTCAGCCATCGGGATCCTCTATTCAGCATCAAGGATCCTTCAGCTCAGGAGGATATTTGGGAATGCATGCAGTTCAAGGATCCTCCCAGGTCCAAGGATCCTCCCGGGTCCAAGGATCCTCCCAGGTCCAAGGATCCTCTCAGGTCCAAGGATCCTCCCAGGTCCAAGGATCCTCCCAGGTCCAAGGATCCTCCCAGGTCCAAGGATCCTCTCAGGTCCAAGGATCCTCCCAGGTCCAAGGATCTTTCCCGGTCCAAGGATCCTCCCTTGTCCCAGGATCCTCTCTAGTTCCAGGATCCTTTCAGGTTCAAGGATCATCTCAACTTCAAGGATCCAACATCTTCCAGGATCAGGGATTCTTAAGAAGTTTGCAACCTCCAAGCACCGATGTTCATCAAGGAGACTTCATACCAATGCAAACCATTGCTTCATCTGGTCCTTCAATCATACCAGAATCCAATCAATATGGATTCACATCCGCAATTCCAAACATGAATCCTCCGGGAGGTAACACTTTTAATAATTCATATAACACTAACCATGGTTCTATGCAGGATACAGGTATCAATCAGGCCATGGCCAGGGAGTTACAGAAGCTCAAGGATATGATATCCAGTGTTCCCGGAGTGGTTAAACCCATTCATGAAATTGCAGATGGAAGCCACATGATATCTCGTTTTGCACCACCCTTATGTGATGCTGAGATACCTAAAAGGTTCCAGATACCATCTATGAAGCTGTATGATGGTTCAACGGATCCAGAAGAGCATGTAGCTCAGTATAGGGAGAGGATGGAGATCAATCCAATTCCTGAAAGGTTAAAAGAAGCATGTCTATGCAAGGGATTTGGATCCACGCTCACAGGATCTGCTCTTAAATGGCTGCTAAGTCTTCCCCCTTACTCTATTACTTCATTCGCTAATCTAGTTAATTTGTTTAATAGTCAATTCTCTTGTAGGAGAAAACTTGAACGATTAACTAGTGATTTATATAGGGTAACTCAAGGTCAAAATGAATCACTTAGAGATTACATCACTAAGTTTAGTAAAGAATCCTTGGATATTCCTAACTTGGATATTGCTATGGCTGTAGAAGCCTTTAAAATGGGATTGCTTAGGGATTCATTGTTCTATGATGATCTTGTGATGACACCTTGTAGGAATCTTGATGAAGTAAGAACCAGGGCCCTTAGGTTCATCCGCCTAGAGGATGACAAAAGGATCCAGGATAGATTGACAGGATCCTCAAAACAGGATAAACAAGGATCCTACTTCAGGAACAATAAATCCAAGTTCTACAACAAGTCTGATAACCAGAATGTGCATGCAGTGGAACAAGAAGAGGATGATGAGGATTATCCTCCTATTTCTGAATACTGTTTTTCTGTTGATAACAATGAACTAATCCTTGCAATGCAGAATCTAGGTGAGAAAGCTAGGTGGCCAAGGAAAAATGATAAACCAGCTGCTACAAAGGATAAGTCCAAGTGGTGTGCATATCATGAGAATTTTGGGCATCTCACTGAAGAGTGCATTGCACTGAGAAAGGAAATTGGTTACTTGTTGAGCAAGGGGCATTTGAAAGAACTTTTGGGATGAAAGAAGTCAAGGATCCAGGATCCTGAAAGGATCCCGGAAAGGGCTCCTGCTCCTCCAGCAGATGCACAAGTCATAAACTTCATATCCGGTGGATCAGACATTTGTGGTACCTCCTTTTCAGCAGCAAAAAGACATGCTAAGGAAACCAAGATGGATAATGGAGATAGACCCGTCCGGACCTCCGTTGTCACCCAGGATAAAGTCATAACCTTTGATGAGGATGATCGTGTTGATGTCCAGGATCCTCATCATGATGGTCTTGTAATTACATTGTTTATTTCTAACCACTTTGTTCGCAGGATCCTTATAGATGGAGGAAGCTCTGTGAACATCATTCAACTTGATGTCCTCAAGAAGATGAATATCCCGGAGTCTGATATTATCCCAAGATCCTCAGTACTTGTGGGATTCAGTGGAGAAACTAAGAATACATTGGGGGACATCAAACTCCCAATCTATATTGAAGGATTGCATTCTTGTCAAAAGTTTTGTGTTATAGATTGCTTATCATGTTGTAATGTTATCCTTGGCAGGCCATGGATACATGATATGAAGGCAGTTCCATCCACCTATCATCAATGTGTAAAGCTTCCAAGTCCTTGGGGAGTGGTGAAAATTGAGAGTGATCAACAAGAAGCAAATAATTGCTATACCTCGTCAATGAAGCCAGCCTCAAGACCAAGGGAGCAATAGCAATTAAAGTATCCTTCAAGAGATGTCTTGGAGGCAAGAGAACAGGATTTGAAAGAAATCCTCATGGATCCTGATGATCCTGAATCCAAGATCTTCATAGGATCAGGGATCCTTAGCGACATTGAACAGGAGCTAGTATCCTTCCTTAAAAGAAGGAAATCCACCTTTGCCTGGAAACATGAAGACATGACAGGTATATCCAAAGATATAATTACTCATAAACTTGGCATTGACAGGTCATTCAAACCTATACATCAAAAGAGGAGGAAGTTTGCACCTGAAAGGAATGCTATTATCCAGGAAGAGGTAGATAAACTACTTCGGGCATGTATGATAAGAGAGGTTAAGTATCCAAGATGGTTAGCCAATGTGGTTGTTGTTCAAAAGAAAAATGGAAAGTGGAGGGTATGTGTCGATTTTACTGATTTAAACAAGGCATGTCCCAAGGATCCTTTCCCATTACCCCACATTGACTCCATGGTGGATGCTACCGCGGGTCATGAGTTGTTGACTTTTATGGATGCTTCATCTGGATTTCAACAAATTCAGATGGAACCATCTGATCAAGAGGATACAGCCTTTATGACCCCAACTGGTATATACTGTTATATTGCTATGCCGTTTGGACTAAGGAATGCAGGTGCTACTTACCAAAGGCTTGTCAATATGATGTTCAAGGAACAAATTGGACACACTATGGAAGTCTATATTGATGACATGGTGGTTAAGTCCAAGAAAGCTGAGGATCACCTCAAAGACTTGGAGGAAGCATTCAATATCCTTGATAAATATAATATAATATGAAACTAAATCCTTCCAAGTGTCATTTTGGTGTTAAGGCAGGTAAATTCTTAGGCTTGGTGACAAAGAGGGGCATTGAAGCAAGTCCAGAGCAAATCAAAGCTATTGTGAATATTAAATCTCCTGCCAATGCTAAGGATGTGCAAAGATTGACAGGCAGGATCGCAGCCTTGAACAGATTCATATCCAAATCCTCAGAAAAGTGCAAGGAATTCTATGACATCCTGAGGAAGAACAAGAAATTTGAATGGACTGAGAAGCATGAAAGTGCCCTCAAAGCTCTTAAGGATTACCTATCCTCAGCCCCGGCCTTGATGAAACCAGAAAAAGGAGATATATTATCCTTATACTTAGCAGTATCCTCAAAAGCAATAAGTGCGGTCATTGTTAAGGATCACCAAGGTACACAACATCCTGTCTATTATGTAAGTAAGAGTTTGCTTGATGCTGAATCCAGGTATTCACATTTAGAAAAACTTATCCTTGCATTAATTATGGCATCTACTAAATTAAGACATTATTTTGAGACTCATGCCATTATTGTTAAGACTAACTTTCCAATTAAGAATGTTCTCAGGAAACCTGAAATGTCAGGAAGGATGGCTAAGTGGGCAGTGAAGCTGAGTGCATATGATATAAGATATGAACCGAGGACTGCCATCAAATCCCAAGCCTTAGCTGACTTTGTGGCAGATTTTAGTAGTGATTTGCAGAAGGAGGCTGAGTTAGAAGTCCAACAGCTTGAAGAAACTAAGGATCCTTGGATACTCTTCATTGATGGAGCCTCTAATGTCAAAGGAACAGGGCTTGGAATACTACTAAAATCGCCACAGTGGGACATAATACCCCACTCCATAGCTTGTGAATTTCAAACTACCAATAATGAGGCTGAGTATGAAGCCTTGATAGCTGGTTTACAAATTGCTAAGCATATGAGGATCAGGTATCTTGAGGTACATGTAGATTCTTTATTGATCACTAATCACTTTAATGGATCCTATGCTGTTAAAGGTGAAAAGCTAATCAAATATTTAGAGATAGTCAAAGAATTGGCACTCTCTTTTGTTTCCTTTAGTTTGACACAGGTACCAAGGGAAGAGAATGCAGAGGCTGATGCATTAGCCAATCTAGGATCATCCTTGAAGATCCCGGAGGATATCAAGATCCCTATTATCCATATCCTGACCCCTGCTATCGAGGATCATGTAGCTATGGAGATAGGAGAAGATTCTGCAATCATCCCTAGTGATGATACTCAATCTCATTCAGGATCATGGATCCTCCCAATCATGAGATACATACAACATGGAGAGATTCCTACAGGATAAAACCCTAGGGCTTTCAAAATTAAGGTATCTCAATTTACAATATTAAATAATATGTTGTATAAACGATCTCTTGCAGGACCATATCTGAGATGTATTAAGGATCCTGAAATCCAAGAAGTCCTAAAGGATTTCCATGAAGGAGATTGTGGAAACCACACTGGGGGCAGGGCATTATTCTCAAGGATCCTGAGGACAGGATACTATTGGCCCACTATGAAGAAGGATGTTGTGGAGTATGCCAAGAAGTGTGATCCTTGTCAGAGGCATAGTAATATCCTTCACCAACCAGCAGAGCTCTTGCATCCTATATCCTCTTCCTGGCCATTCATGAGATGGGGAATGGATATAGTTGGTAAGCTTCCTAAGGCACCTGGTGGAAAAGTATTCATGCTTGCTATGACTGATTACTTCTCCAAGTGGATAGAGGCTGAAGCCTTTGCTCAAGTCAGAGAAAAGGAAGTTATATCCTTTATCAAAAGAAACATTATTACTAGATTTGGTATCCCTTCTGAAATTGTTTGTGATAATGGATCCCAATTTATTGGGAATAGAACTACTAACTTTTGTGACAGCTGGGGGATTAAGATGATAACATCAACACCAGTCCACCCACAAGCTAATGGTCAGGCAGAATCATCCAACAAGATCATCATCAACAATTTGAAGAAGAAGCTTGGATCCAAGAAAGGGAAATGGGCAGAGGAATTACCTTATGTGCTTTGGGCTGATAGGACAACTCCCAAGAATGCTACGGGCCAAACTCCATTTTCTTTGGTATTTGGGGCAGAATCAGTGATCCCTACAGAGATGGTGGTTCCAACGGCAAGAACAAGCATTCGTGATCCTGAAGAAAATGCTGAAAACTTGGTTCAAGACTTGGACACTATAGAAGAAATCAGGGATTTGGCAAGGATAAGGATGGCTAGTTATCAACAAAAGATGGCTGGAGCCTACAACAAAAATGCCAGGATCAGGAAATTCCAAGTTGGTGATATGGTATTAAAGAAAGCATTTCAGAATACCACCAATCCTGCTGATGGAAAGCTAGCACCAAAGTGGGAAGGCCCCTATTTGATTGAAGGTGAAGCAGGAAAGGGGGCATATCGATTGCTAACAATGGAAGGTGATTTGCTACCAAGAGCTTGGAATGTTGTCCATTTGAAGAAATATTTTATGTGACAAGGATCCATGATCCTCACTTGACAAGTATCCTTGAAGGATCCTTACAGAGTAGACGATCCTCATTTTGGTAACATTCTGATCTCTAACTATTTCATTCTTTTATTCTCTTATATAAGGATAAGGATCCTGCATCCTTTATCCTCCTTTCACTTGATTCTGAGTTTTGAAGGTTCAGGTATCCTTGACTAAGGATTGAGTATCCACAGAAGTATCCAGTTATTTGGGCTTGACCCCAGTTATTTGGGCTTGACCCCAGTTTTTTTGGGCTTGACCCCAGTTTGGGCCTGTCCCCAGTTTCGCCAGTAGCGCACGATGATCCTGGTATAGTTCATGGCAATGGGACCAGTACTCGCTTTAGGGGCTGACAATTTCATTGTACTGGCTTGTTATGGGTGAAATTCTGAGCCCATATCTTGGAAAATATCTTGATTTATATCTTGGTTATATAGTATCTGTTTACATCCGGGATGCTGGTTCAGGATATTGGTAACATCCTGAATGGTATCCTCAGGATTACTAACGAATTCTGTGCAGGTACGTGGGTTAGAAGCTAGCAACGTTCACAAGGACTCATTCCGCGGAAGACTCGGTCCAAGTTGTTCAAGGAAAGACGTTAAGCCCGCTTTATTTTGTTCTAAACGGCTATTTATGGAATATTCGGGAGTATCCCATATTTATAGGAATTTTAGTTTCTATTTTGTAACTATAAATAGGTGGGTATACCAGATCGAAGAGGACATCACATTTTCACTCGCTACACTCTAACACTTGCTCTCTAGCAAACTTTCTCTTTCGCACAAAAGTATTGTAACACATAGCGATCTGGTCTATATCCTGCACTGTATCCTGAAGTTGAAATCAATAAGAAGAACAAGGCAGCTGCGATTGTCAGCTCCCGAGGTTTTATGCCGGCGATCTAGATTGATCAAGGGCTTTCCTCGTACATCTCGTGTCATTTCCTTTACTTTTTACTCATTGTTTGATCGTAGATACAGCTCAATATCCTGAGCCGTATCCTGAATACTGTTTTTCCAAACAACTTAACCATCATATTTTCAACACACTTTCTAGCACACTACCTCACTTTACTAATTTGATCACTTAATTGCCTCAGTAATTTTTGACCAAAACAATTTGGCGCCCACCGTGGGGCAAGTGGTTCTCTCTTTACTAAAAATATTTGTGAAATCGTTAATCGGTTTTCTATTTTCAAAACTTTTTGCTGCATTGTTTACAATGGCCTCAAGATCAAACATGAGTTCCTCCACTGTGTCTGCTATGACTTCTGCTACTACCGGTTCGGTGCTTCCACCACCTCCTCCAAGGATGCCAGCCTCTTCACGACCACAGGATATTATCCCTACTCGCAGTGTTCAGGAATCTGCTCCCGTTTTAGCCTCTAATGATGAAATTCTAACCTTATTTGGAAGTGTGCAGGAACAAATGAGGCAGCAACAGGAAACAAACCAAATGCTGTTGAGGGAAATACAACTCCTGAAGTCTGGCTCGAGCAGATCTGCTGAGGATATAGTCACTCCATTACAACCCAGAACTTTGAACTTCAGCTCAGCTGTGTATACTGAGGATAACAGGGGGAATATTGTGCCCAGCCTTCCTCAGAATCACACTCCTGAAATACCCTCCTCGGTCAGGATGTCAACCATGAGGAGCTCAGGATATGCTTCAGGATATGGGCAAAATCCTCAGACGGGTAACGTGTCAAATAATAATAATACTCATGCTGCTAACAATAGTGGATCATTGCAGGATACAGGTGTAACATCAGCATTTACCAGGGAACTTCAAAAGTTGAAGGACATTATATCCAGTGTACCTGGAGTGGTCCAACCAATCCCGGAAGTGTCCCAAGATAGCCACAGGATATCTCGCTTTGCACATCCTATCTGTGATGCCGAGATTCCAAAGAGATTTCAAACCCCCAACATGAAGCTTTATGATGGAACCACGGATCCTGAAGAGCATATTGCCCAGTATAGGGAAAGAATGGAGATTCCCTATCCCTCCGGAGCTCAAGGAAGCATGCTTATGCAAGGGTTTTGGTTCTACCCTAACAGGATCAGCCTTGAAATGGCTCTTGAATGTTCCTCCACATTCGATTACATCTTTTGCTCACTTAGTGAATTTATTTAATAGTCAGTTTTCTTGTAGTCGGAGTTTTGAAAAACTAACAAGTGACCTTTACAGGATAACACAAGGGCATCAAGAATCACTAAGGGATTATGTGAACAAATTCAGCCGGGAATCCTTAGACATTCCGCATCTTGATATTGCAACAGCTGTGCAGGCTTTCAAGATGGGGCTGCAAAAGGATTCTCAATTTTACCAAGACCTTGTAATGAACCCATGCAGGAACCTGGATGAAGCTCGGAACAGGGCCCTAAGATATATTCGATTGGAGGATGACAGAAAGATGCAAGAGAGGATGAACTCATCTAACACTTATGAGTCAACTAACAGGAAGTCAGAATCCTCATTTAAGCCATATCGCTCTAAGCCATGTGGTAGAAATGAAAACAAGAAAGTGAATGCTATTGAAGACGGGGATCCTGAAGAATATCCTGAACTATCTGAGTATTGCTTTTCTGTTAACATTCCTGAATTAATGTATGCCATGCAGGGTTTAGGAGACAAGGCTAGGTGGCCTCGAAAGAACCAACAAAAGGCCGATTGGAAAGATAAGTCAAAATGGTGTGCTTTCCACGAAGATTTCGGACATGTAACTGAGGATTGCATTGCTCTAAGGAAAGAAATAAGGTATCTTCTAAGCAAGGGATATCTGAAAGATCTCTTAGGAAGAAAGAAGAATAAAGGTCAGGATACTGAGAAGGATCCTAAGCGAGCAGCATCACCTCCCGCGGATGCCAAGATAATCAACTTCATTTCGGGAGGATCCGACATTTGTGGGACTTCGTATTCGGCGGCAAAGAGACATGCAAAAGAAGCTAAGGCCGAAAGGGGAGACAGACCTGTCAGGATGACTACGCTTACAATTGACAAAGTGATCACATTTGATGCTGATGACAGGGATACTGTCCAGGATCCTCATCATGATGCTCTGGTAATAACATTATATGTGGCTAACCATTTTGTACGCAGGATATTGGTTGATAATGGCAGCTCCGTCAACATAATCCAACTAGAGACTCTGAAGAGAATGAATGTATCTCCAATGGATATCACTTCGAAGTCTACCGTGCTTGTTGGGTTCAGTGGAGAGGCTAGAAACATAGTGGGAGAGATAAAGTTACCAGTATATGTTGAAGGGGTCAACTCGATACAACGTTTCTGTGTGATGGATTCTCTATCCTGCTATAACATCATACTGGGAAGACCTTGGATTCACGATATGAAGGCTGTGCTGTCAACATATCACCAATGCATCAAGATCCCTACCCCTTGGGGAGTTGTTAAGGTTGATAGTGATCAGCAGGAGGCGAAAGAATGCTACTCATCCTCGATGAAATCCTCAACCAAGCCTAGTACAGCATAGCAATTAAAGATGCGGGCCCAGGATATCGTGGAGGATTCGGAGCAGGATGTGAAGAAAATTATCCTGGATCAGGATGATCCTGATATCTCGGTGCTCGTAGGAACCAATATCCCTCAGGATATTGAAGAACAGTTAACTAACTTTTTGAAATGCAGGATGTCAACGTTTGCATGGAAGCATGAGGATATGACAGGCATATCCAAAGACATTATCACTCACAAGCTTGGAATCGACAGATCATTCAAGCCTATTCAGCAAAAAAGAAGAAAATTTGCTCCTGAGCGGAATGCGATTATCCAAGAGGAAGTTGAAAGATTGTTGAAGTCCAGGATGATCAGAGAAGTCAAGTTCCCAAGGTGGCTAGCAAACGTGGTTGTGGTACAGAAGAAAAATGGGAAATGGAGAGTCTGTGTAGACTACACAGACTTGAACAAGGCCTGTCCTAAAGACCCATTTCCTCTTCCTCACATTGATGCGATGGTGGATGCTACTGCCGGGCATGAAATGTTGACCTTCATGGATGCATCCTCAGGATTTTAGCAGATTCAAATGGAACCTTCTGACCAGGAGGATACTGCCTTCATGACACCAACAGGTATTTATTGTTATACAGCTATGCCTTTTGGTTTGAAAAATGCAGGTGCAACATACCAAAGATTGGTAAACATGATGTTCAAAGACAAACTGGGGGACACCATGGAGGTATACATTGACGATATGGTGGTAAAATCAAAGAAAGCTCAGGATCACCTCCAGGATATTAAAGGAGCATTCGATATCCTGGATCAGTATAACATGAAGCTAAATCCTGCTAAGTGCCATTTTGGAGTGGGGGCAGGAAAATTTCTAGGATATATGGTGACCAAAAGAGGAATAGAGGCGAGCCCGGAGTAGATTAAAGCCATCTTGGATATTAAATCGCCCTCAAATATGAAGGATGTTCAACGATTAACAGGGCGAGTGGCAGCATTAAACAGATTTATCTCAAGATCCTCAGAGAAATGCAAAGAGTTTTATGATATCCTGAAGAAGAACAAGAAATTCGAATGGGGTGAGAAGCATGAAGCAGCCCTACAGGATTTGAAGCAATATCTTTCAACTGCACCTCTACTAATGAAGCCTGAGAATGGTGAACCACTATCCCTATATCTAGCGGTATCAGGGAACGCTGTAAGTGCCGTCCTTGTAAAGGACCATGAAGGTCAGCAATATCCTGTTTATTATGTTAGTAAAAGCTTGTTAAATGCTGAAACTAGATATTCTCATTTAGAAAAATTGATACTAGCATTAGTTATGGCATCAACGAAACTTAGACATTACTTTGAGACACATAGGATTCATGTTAAAACAAATTATCCTGTCAAAAATGTGCTTAGGAAACCAGAGATGTCAGGCAGGATGCCTAAGTGGTCAGTAAAGTTGAGTGCTTATGATTTAGTATATGAACCTAGAAATGCCATAAAGTCTCAGGCTTTAGCTGACTTTGTGGCTGATTTTAGTAGTGACATTCAGGATGAGGTAGACCTAGAAGTTCAACAGTTAGGAGAATCCTCAGGATCCTGGACATTATATACTGATGGTGCATCTAATGTAAGAGGAGTAGGTTTGGGAATACTACTAAAATCGCCACAGGGGGACATATTACCCCAGGCTATTAGATGTGAATTTCCTGCTACTAATAATGAAGCAGAGTATGAGGCTTTAATTGCAGGATTAGAATTGGCTAAGAACATGAGTATCAAAAATTTGCAAGTATATGTTGACTCTTTGTTAATTACTAACCATTTTAATGGATCCTATGCAGTTAAGGGTGAGAAATTAATCGAATACCTCGATATTCTCAAAAAATTAGCAGGATATTTCGATGTTTTTACACTTGAACAGGTACCAAGGGAGGATAATGCTGAAGCAGATGCATTAGCAAATCTGGGATCATCGATCAGGATACCAGAAGGGACCCAAATACCGATATTACATATCTTGTATCCTTCAACGAATCCTCAGGATAAAGAAGTAGCGTGTATTCAGGATCCTGGAGCAGAGTATCCTGAAAAGGATCCTGAATCCTGGACGGCTCCAATCATGAGATATCTCAAGGAAGGACACATCCCCGGAGATGAAAATCCTAAGGCATTTAGGATGAAGGTATCACGATTCACTATTATAAATAATGTTTTATACAAGAAATCTCTTGCAGGACCATATTTGAGGTGCTTGGAGGATCCTGAAGCCAAAGAAGTACTTCAGGATATACATGAAGGGGATTGTGGTAACCACACTGGGGGCAGGTCATTGTTCTCAAAAGTATTGAGAACAGGATATTATTGGCCAACGATGAGGAAAGATGCTGCGGAATATGCTCAAAGGTGTGATGCGTGTCAAAGGCATAGCAACATACTACATCAACCAGCTGAACCACTATATCCTGTAGTTTCCCCTTGGCCATTCATGAAATGGGGGATGGATATAGTAGGGAAGTTACCAAAAGCTCCAGGAGGAAAAGTCTTTATGCTGGCAATGACTGATTATTTCTCTAAGTGGGTTGACGCTGAAGCATTTGTTCAAGTTAGAGACCAAGAAGTAGTCTCCTTCATAAAGAGGAATATCCTGACCAGGTTTGGGGTACCAGCTGAAATCATTTGTGATAATGGGTCCAGTTTATAAGCAAGAGGACTACTGACTTTTGCAAGAGTTGGGGAATCAAAATGATCACGTCTACTCCGGTACATCCTCAAGCGAATGGACAAGCTGAATCCTCAAACAAAATAATTGTCAATAATTTAAAGAAGAGACTTGGAGCCAAAAAAGGAAGATGGGCAGAAGAATTACCCTTTGTTTTGTGGGCTGATAGGACAACGGTAAAGAATGCAACCGGCCAAACCCCGTTTTCCTTGGTATTTGGAGCAGAAGCAGTGATTCCAACAGAAATGACGATACCTACTGCAAGATCTATCCTACACGATCCTGGACAGAATCCTGAAGCCTTATGTCAAGATTTGGATACTATAGATGAAAAAAGAGATGCAGCAAGGCTAAGGATGGCAGCATATCAACAAAGAATATCCAGAGCATATAACAAGAATATAAGGACTAGAAGATTTCGAGTTGGTGATTGGGTGCTAAGAAAGGCTTTTCAAAATACCACTAATCCTGCCGATGGCAAGTTAGCTCCAAAATAGGAAGGACCATATGAAGTTGAGTCAGAGGCAGGAAAAGGAGCTTATCGACTTAAGAGTATGGAAGGGGATATGCTACCAAGATCCTGGAATGCAATACACTTAAAGCTCTATTTCAAGTAAGAGTAGAATTTAATTTCTATCTCAGAATGGTATGTATTCTATTTCTTTTAAATATGTTTGATTATTATCTTGAACCTAATACTGACTTAAGCATCGGAGGGGTGTTAGCCAAGCTAACACCCACCTTAGTTTACAGTTGTTTTGCAGCATATGTTTCAGGATATAGCTCCAGGATATGCACTCAGGATAACTCGAAAGATTAGAGGATTGGCCCCCTCTCTCACGTTTAAGGGATCCTGGTCCCTTCAAAGGTTTAAAGGTATTCACCTTTCTTTCGAATTGGGTTTAAACACCTCGCCTGGAGCGCAAGTTATTCAGGTATAGTTCAAGGTAGCGGGACCAGTTCATGTAAAAAGTGGCTGACAATTTCGTTACTGTTGGCTATATTCTGGATCCTGAAGGTATATGAGGATTGATCACCCTCTCTCACGAAAGGGTATTTTCATACTCTCTAAGGTTTAAAGGTTTTCACCTTTCTAAGAATTGGAGTTTATACACTCTCGCCTGTAGCGCATGAAATTTAGGGTTTATCCCCAGATATCAGGGTTTATCCCCAAGATATTAAGGGTTTATCCCAAGTATGCTAAGGATTCATTTCAGGATATCAGGGGTTTCGCCCTGGGGTATTCGGAATTTATTCAAGTCAAAGTATGAATACATTTGCGTTTCTGTGTCGAACACAGGGGACATACATTATACTACTCAAAGGATGGATCCAAGTTTATAAGCATGCACTGGGGACAAACTTATAATGGAGGATTGAAATTGATTCTCTAAGAATCTCTGGTATGATCTCTCCTTTTTATTTGGACAATTTATAGGTTGTATTTCAATATCTTGATCAAGATATCTTACAGGATATCTTCTAGGATACGTTTGCAATATATTCCTAAAAATGTTCAAGCAAAACAGTTTTCACGAGTAAAATTTGTATATCAATGACAACAATAATAAAGTCAAAAGAGAAGTTATATTATTAACATACCAAAAGATGTGCTCTTAGTTTCACCTCAAAACAAGGCCCATCCACTAAGAGCACTAATAGTTCCTTACCATATTAACCCAACAGTTGAAGGTTTCATCTCAAACCGAGACCCATCCACCACCAACTGTTGTATTGTTCAAAAAGCATGCAGGAAATGTAAATTGTTCAGGTGCAGGAAAGTAAAGTGCAGAAAAGTAAATTGTTTAAGGGATTACAGACCAACATTCAAATTTAAAAAGGTGGGCTCTGGCCTTGGCACGTATATCCATCATCGCCCACCTAAATGCCCTCACACAACGGCATCTTCTCCAACCTTCTCAGACTTCTCAACACCAGCATCCTGAGCAGCATCCTCACCAGTATCCATCCCAGCATCCGCTCCAGCATCCTTCTTGTCTCCAGCCTGGATCACCACCTCTGCTAACTTAGAAGACTCACCAGCTTCAGCAGGAAGTGGCACAGCTTTGCCTCCGAGCTCCTTTAGCTTGGCCACCCAGGATTCAACTGGCCAAGATGGACAAACAAGGCCCGTCTCCTTGGCCTCGTAGGCCATCTTGATGCGTGCTTGTAGCAGGGAGACGATAGCGGAAGCCTTGATTCCCTCCCGGAAAGAGACCATGGCTTGTTCATGATCCATTTGAACGGTGGCAAGTTTGAGCTCAGCGTCTTGGGTGACCTTCTTCAGCATGCCCTCGTAGTGCCGGGTCTTCGCTTCGGCAATGGCACCTTGGTCAGCAACGGTGCTTTCAAGCTGTTTGATCCTGGCTTCATGGAGTGCAGCAGTACCACAGGCATCATTATACAAGTGGAGCAAATGCTGGAGGCCCTGCACATCAATTTCAGGTATGAGTTAGAATATATTGACCAGGATATCCTGTCAGGATATCCTATCAGGATATATGTGCAGGATGTATGTGCAGGATATGTGTGAGGATATTACCTTGTTGAGGAAGGATGTCATTGGCTCTAAGGAGTCAGAGAAGCTGAGTTCATCATAGGAGAACCCTTCTGAGCCTGGAGCACTGACTTCTAGACCTTTCCTCTTTTTTGCTGTGGAAGCACGAGTCCTTGGGTTTGCCTTGGGAGCCGGGAGTGGCTTGGAGCTAGTAGCAGTAGGAGTCTCTTTCTTGACTGTGGCTGGAGTTGGGTAGCTGTCGAGTTCGTCGAGGTCTAGATAGACTGGAACTTTGCTGGAGTCTGCACACAGGGAGTAAAATTCTAAATCTCTCCTAAGGATATCAAATGAAAACATATATGTACAGGATATTTTGCAGGATCCTTACCAGACATGTTTGCACTTGAAAGAGGACTTGGAGTTGGTGGGGATGGATTGAAACTTCTTTCAGCCTCTGGAAGGAGTCTGATGGCGTCTATTCTTTTTTGAGAATCAGCAAGAGGAGGTGCAATCTTCCTGAAATCAGCTGCATGCACAACAGAGAAAATAAAATTGGTCAGTTCAGGGTATAAAGCAGGATAAGAAGTAGGATCATCTTTAAACCCTAAATCCTACCCTTCTTCAACCATTTCATCGGATAATCCGTTCCACCAGGGATTGAGTCCCTTTTTACAAAGAAAAACTTGGATTGCCAACCATCCTCGTTCCTGGTGGCACGAAGTATCAAGGGGTCACCGGAAGTAGAATAAAACAGAAATCTACATGATCCATGGCATCTAAGCTTATAAGCTAGGGGGAGATCATGGACAGAAAGATCAGGAATGTGGTTTTTCTTGATCTGGTCAAGAACAGACAGAACACGCCAAAGCATTGGCATTGTTTGACTAAAAGAGATTTTGGTAATGTTAAAGAATTCCGTGATGAAATCCGGAAAGGGGAATTGTAACCCTAAGGTGAAGGGGAAGGCATTGAAGCATATCCACTCATTGGAGACCATATCTGAACGGATTTCTCGGTCAAAAGGTCGAAATACGGTTCCTTCCGGGAAGATACCAGAGGATTTCAAGGCCGACAGGTGGGCACTATCAAAGGTGCATGTTTCCTTCTCCGGTTCTTGGAGAAGGTTCTGTTGGATAAACGTGGGAGCTGAGTCGCCTGAACTAGATCTTGTTTGTCTAGGCATTTGGTCACCTGAGTTTTTACCGGAGAATGAAGATGAATATGAAGATGAGAGAGAGAATGTTACCTTTTCCTTGTCGATTATGATTAAAAAAGAGATGAGGATGAGAAGATATAGGGTATGATGAGTAAATATAGGCCGGGTAGTTGAAAACGGTCACATCATTGGTCTTATCTATTAATTACCTCGGTCTTCGTGAAAAATGTAACCGTTAGTGCAGGATAACAAACGGTAACATTTTTGGGGACAATTGTTATGGGTGAAATTCTGAGCCCATATCTTGGAAAATATCTTGATTTATATCTTGGTTATATAGTATCTGTTTACATCCGGGATGCTGGTTCAGGATATTGGTAACATCCTGAATGGTATCCTCAGGATTACTAACGGATTATGTGCAGGTACGTGGGTTAGAAGCTAGCAACGTTCACAAGGACTCATTCCGCGGAAGACTCGGTCCAAGTTGTTCAAGGAAAGACGTTAAGCCCGCTTTATTTGGTTCTAAACGGCTATTTATGGAATATTCGGGAGCATCTCATATTTATAGGAATTTTAGTTTCTATTTTGTAACTATAAATAGGTGGGTATACCAGATCGAAGAGGACATCACATTTTCACTCGCTACACTCTAACACTTGCTCTCTAGCAAACTTTCTCTTTCGCACAAAAGTATTGTAACACATAGCGATCTGGTCTATATCCTGCACTGTATCCTGAAGTTGAAATCAATAAGAAGAACAAGGCAGCTGCGATTGTCAGCTCCCGAGGTTTTATGCCGGCGATCTAGATTGATCAAGGGCTTTCCTCGTACATCTCGTGTCATTTCCTTTACTTTTTACTCATTGTTTGATCGTAGATACAGCTCAATATCCTGAGCCGTATCCTGAATACTGTTTTTCCAAACAACTTAACCATCATATTTTCAACACACTTTCTAGCACACTACCTCACTTTACTAATTTGATCACTTAATTGCCTCGGTAATTTTTGACCAAAACATGGCTATATTCAGGATCCTACGTATAATGGTAGACGTACCATACATCCGTTCCTAAGGTTTCTAACGTTTTCACGTTAGCAAAGGTTTTGGCATTTTCATGTCACTAAGTTTGGATAGTCGCCAGTGAGGGCCATACTCCAGTTTACACACGATCCTTTGGGCTTGTCCCCAGTTATCCTTTGGGCTTGTCCCCAGTTATCCTTTGGGCTTGTCCCCAGTATATTGGGCTTGTCCCCAGAATTGTTGGGCTTGTCCCCAGTTACTAACTCTTATCTTGTATTGGCTTAGTCCCAAGTTGTATCCTATTTCAGGTTTTTGGAGATAAACGGCCAAGGATCCTTGATCCTTACTTTCTACTAAGGTTTGTCTTTTGGGTTATCCTGATTATAAGTGTTAAAAGATAGGATCCTAACTTGGATTCTCAGGTATGATCCTTAACTATTTTGATTTCATTCATTATTCATTTGAGTAACCCTTATCCTTTGACAACTGAACTTATGATCCTTAAAATATTTTACTTTTCAGAACTTGTCAACTATAGGATATATGATCCTTGACCATATCCTAAACTTTTTAAGGACATTTATTAAATATTTCTTTATTTCATAAGTTTAAACAAAATGCACATCACAACAATTGAAAAGTAAAATACAACCAAGGATAGCAACACGGGAGATAGCCAAAAAGTTAAAGTTATTTTATTCACAAAGATTAAACCCTTTAAGGTTGTCAAAATTGCCAACCCACGTTTCTACCAGCAAAAAGTGGCCCGTCCACATGGGTTGGCAAAGGGTGTCCATTGTTCATTGGTCTAGAAAGTGCAGGAATCAAAAAACGGCAGGATCACAATGGCTTCATCCCCCAAACAGAGGATCCATCCACCAGTTGTAATCCTACCTATTGTTCAAAGGATCCATGATCCTTAGCCCTAATGACTATTGTTCAGATACAACCCATCATTGTTCAACAAAAAACATCATAACCAAAATAAACTACCAAATTCCAAAAAAAATGGGCTCCGGCTACGTCTAGAAATGTCCTTCATCGCCCATTCATGCAGCCTACACCTTCGCTGCATCACCATCTCCTCCAGCTCCAGTATCCTTCGCATGATCCTTGCCACTGCCGCTAGCCTCGATTGCCAGAACCTCATCAGCCTCATCCTCATCCTCCAACTCAGCCAGCCTAGCCTTCCAGCCTTCCATGTCCCAGTTGCTCCTATCAAAGGCAGGATCCTGAGCTTCTTGGGCCATCTGCAGCTTGGCCTTGTACATGGAAATGGCAACGGAGACTTTAGCATCCTCCGTGATCTCATGCTTCTCATAATCAGCATTGATCTGAGCTGTAACTATCTGAGTTTTGGCATCATGGAGGTCCTTTTCGAGGGAAGCAATCTTGTGATCCTTGAGCACCGCCACTTTTTGGAGGTCAGAGTATTTCTCCTCAAGCTCTTCAACATTCCCAACATAGTCCTCGATCAACTCTTGATCAAGGGCTTTTTCCTTGTAACAAGCTTGTTATCATCCCGAGTTGTAAACTTCTTTTGTTTAATCTTAGTTGGTGATCGGTAGTTTCCATCACCCGAGGTTTTTTATGCCGGAGATCAACTCTTGATCAAGGGCTTTTTCCTCGTATAAATCCTTGTGTCATTTGTTCATTACATTTCTGAGTTATCCTTAACATTGTTCATTGATTCAAGCATCATTCCTCACAACAAAGATTTGGTTACATTATCTTAGCCTGATTTTTGACCAAAACAATCCCCTTTAAAAATTAGAAACTATCTAAAGTAACAAACTATCCGAAATAGGTGCTAGCTCTCCACGATCATCACAACGGTCATGGAGGTCATGCACGTGCAAAAGTTCCAAGCATATTCCCCTAGAATCTTGGTTAGACCAAGTCTCATTCGAATACACCTGCAAAACAAGTTAAAACATGATGAAAACAATTGTTAGTTTAGGATAATAATGAGGAGCATCTCCTGAGGATCCTTAATTCAAACTGAACTGAGGATCCGTGATCCAAGCTACAATTGAGGATCCGTGATCCATAGCCATAAAATTATATCTCTAACAATTGCCCCCAAACATGATTAGTTAATATCCAATTAAATAGTCATGTTTGAACGATTTTCGGACTAGCCGTTGCTAATGGATATAGCCGTTACAGTGTTGATGTCATCGTCAGTCATCACATGCAACCAGAATCATTATAAATAGGTTAGAGATGAGGATCAAATCCTGCATTTATACTCGAGACCCTCTTCTTTAAATCCACATCCGAAGATCCCAGCAGGTAATTTCTTCTCTCTTCTCTCTAATCTTTCGATTCTCAATCCTCTGTTTTCTGAAAATCCATGGCGAAGATGAATACTCGTTCCTCCCCAGCCAAAAACCCTGAACATAGCAGTCCACTAAAGAGTCAGGGTTTAACCAAAAACCCTTCGAAGGAGCTGTGTCGATTTACTGATCCTGAAGTTGATCAGTTTCGCTCATGCTTCCGTGACAGCACTATTTTTCGTCCTTTTGATTCTTCAACCAAGAGTGATTCTGTCTCAGACGTCTGGATCACCTTCCCTGCTGCCCCTTTCCAAATAGGGTTTACCTATCATTTCCCTGTTCTTACACAGGGATTCTTCACACTTACCGGCCTTTGCTACATCCAAGCCATGCCGATGGTGTGGAGAGTCCTGTACACACTAGAGCATATAATAGAACAGGAAGGCATAGACATAGGGATGTCTGAACTGAGCCAACTATACAACCTTGTAAGCCATGGTTTCTACCGATACCTTTTCAAGTCCAAACCCCAGAAGCCTCTTCCAATCTTGAAAACCACCAAGAATGACACAAACTGGAGGAATCAATTCTTCTTTGTGAGGAGGGATTCTGTTCCAAATAGGAACCAACTTCCCAAAAATTGGAACACAGATGGTAGGATATAGGATCCTTAGATCATGGCACCCGGTAAGCATCTTTCTTTTGTTGTTGAGGATAACCGATCCTTCTTTTTGTTTATGCAACCATTAACCTGTCTCATATTCAAAAGTCACTTGTCACTGAGGAAAGAGTTGAAGCTTTCTGGAAGCTTGATCCTGCAATCAGAACATTTTCTCCAAAGTCAAAGGATCTAGAAGAGATTTCATCCACTTCCTACACCATGTCAAGTAAGTATCCACATATGTGTTTATATAAATGTTTGAAAAAATGAAAATATGAATACTTATCTGTGTGTTATGCTTGTAGGTGCTGGAAAATCCTCAAAGTCTGCTTCTAGGTTCAGCCTCAATGATCTTCAAGACATCGCCTCTCCAAAGTCCTTCAAGAAGGACCTGGCTGCAAGCCAGAGTAATCCCGAGCCTAAAGGCATGAGCACCAGGGGCAAGGGAACCAAGAAGAAGAAGTCTGCTGGATCCTCTGAAGGCCTGCCTTTAATGGAACACCAACTCCACGACTACGTCTCTGAGGTAAGGATCCTGTATCCTGAAATTCTGCTCCTTTTAAGGATTTAGGATCCTGACTGCTGAAACCTTCCTTGTGTAGAAATTTGCTGAGGTTCCAATCCTGATGGATCAGAAGTTGGCTAAGGCTAAAGAAAAGAACCTGGACTTCCAGAAGATTGCCCTATCCAAAGACAAGAAGATCTCCTCCTTGGAAAAGGATATCAATATGCTGCAGAAAGAGCTGCTTCTGGCCAAGATCAATGCCCAGAAAGAGAGGATGGAGATCATGGATGGGGCAAAGCTCTCCACTACTATCGCCATGCTGAAGATTAAGCTGCAGATGGCCAAGGAGGCTGAGGATCCTTCTTTTGACAGGTCTGCCTGGGATTTGGAGGCCTGGAAGCAGAGGCTAGTGGAGCTTGGTGATGAAGATGAACCTGAAGAGGTACCAGCTCTTGAAGGTGGAGGCAGCGAGGTCAAGGATCCTGCAGAGGAGGCAGCTAGTGGCAGTGGCAAGGGCGGTGATGAGAAGGTTGATGATGCAGTGAAGGTGTAGGCTGCACAAGTGGGCGATGATGGATATTTCAAGACGCTGCCGGAGCCCATTTTTTTATGGTTTGGTAGTTTTATTTGGTGGTGTTTTGATTCAGAACAATTATGGTTTGTATTTTAAACAATAGTTTCTAGGATTAAGGATCACTGATCCTTTGGACAAAAGGGGGGTAGCAAAGGTGGATGGGTCCTTCGGTTTGTGGAGGATGAAGCATTTGATGCCCCTCATCTTTTATTTCATACACTTAATCGAACTTTTAGTATGGACACCCTTTACCAACCCAAGTGGACGGGCCACTTTTTGCTGGTAGAAACTTGGGTTGGTAATTTTGACAACCTTTTAAAGGGTTAACTTTGATAAATAAATAAAACTTTAACTTTTGGCTATCTTTGTGTTGTTCATTTTGTGTACATTTTCTTGTCAATTGTCATTGCATAGTTTTAGAATTTACAAGTTATTGATAAAAGTATTAAATGAATACCAAAATCAGTTTATATCAAAGAGTTCAGAATATGATCAAGGATCACAAATCCTCTAATCAAAAAGTTTGAAAAGTGAGATGATTTAGGATCATATATCCTGTTGTCAAAGGTTAAGGGTAAGATGAACAAACCAATAATAAAACTAAGGTTAATAAGGATCATACCAGAGAATCCAAGTTAGGATCCTATATCCTTAAGACTTACAACTGTAACAATCAAAAGATTAAATCTTGTGAGAAGTTAGGATCCTGGATCCTTAACTGTTTAGCTTTGGAAACCTGAAATAGGACATAGCTTGGGACTAAGCCAATTGTAAAAGAAAATGTTAGTATCTGGAGACAAGCCCAACAATCTGGGGACAAGCCCAATAAGCTAGGGACAAGCCCAAAAACTGGGGACAAGCCCGAAAACTGGGGACAAGCCCAAAGGATATTGTGTAAACTGGAGTATGGCCCATACTGACGACTATCCAAACTACCTAGGTACTGGTCCCATTGCCTTTAACTGCACTAGGATAATCGTGCGCAACTGGCGAAGGTGTTAGAACCTGATTCGTAGAAGGTAGTAGATACCTTAAACTGGGGACAAGCCCAAAAACTGGGGATAAACCCAAAGACTTAAGAGATTCCAGTGGATACTTGATTCTTTGTCAAAGGTGTACCAACTTCTGCAAAACTCAGAATTTAGAAAAGAAGGATAAAGGATCCTAGATCCTTCTCCTTGTAATCAAATAAATTAAAGGATTAGATAAATAAAAATCAAATCATTACCAGAATGAGGATCATATATCCTCTAAGGATCCTTAATGTGTACTAGATATGAGGATGACATAGGATCCTGGATCCTTCTTACATGAAGTATTTCTTTAAATGGACAGCATTCCAAGCTCTTGGTAGCAGATCACCTTCCATTGTTAGTAAACGATATGCCCACTTTCCTGCCTCAGCTTCAATCAGACAGGGGTCTTCCCATTTTGGTGCTAACTTGCCATCAGCAGGATTTGTGGTATTTTGGAATGCTTTCTTTAATACCATATCACCAACTTGAAATTTTCTGATCCTGACATTCTTGTTGTAAGCTCCAGCACAGATGCTTATTCTTGCAGTAGGGACCACCATCTCTGTAGGGATCACAGATTCAGCTCCAAACACTAAAGAAAATGGAGTCTGGCCAGTAGCATTCTTGGGAGTTGTTCTATCAGCCCATAACACATAAGGTAGCTCTTCTACCCATTTTCCCTTCTTGGGTCCAAGCTTCTTCTTCAAGTTGTTGATGATGATCTTGTTAGATAATTCTACTTGACCATTAGCTTGTGGGTGGACTGGTGTAGATGTTATCATCTTAATCCCCCAACTGTCACAAAAGTTAGTAGTTCTATTCCCAATAAATTGGGATCCATTATCACAAACAATTTCAGAAGGTATGCCAAATCTAGAAATAATGTTTCTTTTAATAAAGGATATCACTTCCTTTTCTCTGACTTGTGCAAAGGCTTCAGCTTCTATCCATTTGGAAAAGTAATCAGTCATAGCAATCATAACACTTTTCCTCCTGGTGCCTTGGGAAGTTTGCAAACTATATCCATTCCCCATCTCATGAATGGCCAAGAAGAGGATGTAGGATGCAGGAGCTCTGCTGGTTGATGAAGGATATTACTATGTCTTTGACAAGCATCACATTTCTTTGCATAATCCACAACATGCTTCTTCATGGTAGGCCAATAATATCCTGTTCTAAGGATCCTTGAAAACAGTGCTCTGCCCCCAGTGTGGTTTCCACAATCTCCTTCATGAAAATCCTTTAGAACTTCTTGGATTTCTTAATCCTCTATACACCTTAGATATGGACCTACAAGAGATCGTTTATATAATATGTTATTTAGTATTGTAAATTGAGATACCTTGACTTTGAAAGCTCTAGGATTTTCTCCAGTAGGGATCTCTCCATGTTGTATATATCTCAGGATTGGAAGGATCCAGGATCCTGAATTTGACTGTGCACCATCACTAGGTATGATTGCAGAATCCTCCACTATCTCCATAGCCGTGTGATCCTCAATAGCGGGAGCTAAGATGTGGATGATGAGAATTTTAATATCCTCTGGAATCTTCAATGATGATCCAAGGTTGGCTAAAGCATCAGCTTTTGCATTTTCTTCTCTACGTACCTGTGTCAAACTAAAAGAAGCAAAAGAGTCTGCCAATTTCTTGACTATCTCTAGATATTTGATTAGCCTTTCACCTTTAACAGCATAAGAACCATTAAAGTGGTTAGTAATTAACAAGAAATCTACATGTACCTCGAGAAACCTGATCCTCATGTGCTTGGCAATTTGCAAACCAGCAATTAAGGCTTCATACTCAGCCTTATTATTAGTATTTTGAAACTCACAAGCATTTGAGTGGGGTATTATCTCCCCTTGTGGCGATTTTAGTAGTATGCCTAGTTCAGTTCCTTTGACATTTGAAGCCCCATCTGTGAAGAGTATCCAAGGATCCTTAGTCTCTTCAAGCTGTTGAACTTCCAATTCAGCTTCCCTTTGTAGATCACTACTGAAATCAGCCACAAAGTCAGCTAAGGCTTGGGATTGGATGGCAGTTCTTGGTTCACATCTGATATCATAAGCACTAAGCTTGACTTCCCACTTTGCCATCCTTCCTTCATGATCCTTAACAAGGACTGCACTTACTGCCTTAGAAGAAAATGCTAAGTATAAGGATAATATATCCCCTTTTTCCGGTTTCATTAAAGCTGGAACTGAGGATAGGTAATCCTTAAGGGCCTTGAGGGCATTCTCATGCTTTTCAGTCCACTCAAATTTCTTGTTCTTTCTCAGGATGTCATAGAATTCTTTGCATTTCTCTGATGACTTTGAGATGAATCTGTTCAAGGCTGCGACCCTTCCTGTCAATCTTTGCACATCCTTGGCATTGCCAGGAGACTTGATATTCACAATCGCCTTTATTTGTTCTGGACTTGCCTCTGTTCCTCTTTTTTTCATCATATAACCTAGGAACTTACCAGCTTTTACACCAAAGTGGCACTTGGAAGGATTCAATTTCATGTTGAATTTATCAAGGATATCAAATGTTTCTTCCAAATCTCTAAGGTGATCCTCATCTCTCTTGGACTTAACCACCATGTCATCAATATAGACTTCCATCGTGTGTCCAATTTGCTCTTTAAACATCATATTTACTAGCCTTTGGTATGTAGCACCTGCATTTCTTAGTCCAAAGAGCATAGCAATATAACAATAGATACCAGTAGGGTTCATAAAGGCTGTGTCCTCTTGATCAGATGGTTCCATCTGAATTTGTTGGAATCCAGATGAAGCATCCATAAAAGTCAACAACTCATGACCCGCAGTAGCATCCACCATGGAGTCAATGTGGGGTAATGGGAAAGGATCCTTGGGACATGCCTTATTTAAATCAGTGAAATCGATACATACCCTCCACTTTCCATTTTTCTTTTGAACAACAACCACATTGGCTAACCACCTTGGATACTTTACCTCTCTAATCATACCTGCTCTGAGCAGTTTATATACCTCCTCTTGGATGATGGCATTCCTTTCAGGTGCAAACTTTCTCCTCTTCTGATGTATGGGTTTGAATGACCTGTCAATGCCAAGTTTATGAGTAATAATATCTTTAGAAATACCTGTCATGTCCTCATGCTTCCAAGCAAAGGTAGCTTTTCTCCTTTTTAAGAAGGATACCAAATCCTGTTCAATGTTATCGAGGATCCCGAATCCTATAAAAATTTTGGATTCAGGATCTTGAGGATCCATCTGGATATCTTTAACATCTTGTTCTCTCATCTCCAGGACATCTCTTGGAGGATACTTTAATTGCTATGCCTCCCTAGGTCTTGAGGTTGGCTTCATTGATGAAGTGTAACAATTCTTGGCTTCTTGTTGATCACTCTCTATCTTCACCACACCCCATGGAGTAGGGAGTTTAACACACTGATGATAAGTAGATGGAACTGCTTTCATATCATGTATCCACGGCCTGCCAAGGATAACATTGCAACAAGATAAGCAATCTATGACACAAAATCTTTGAAAAGAATTAACTCCCTCAATGTAAATAGGAAGTTTAATATCCCACAATGTGTTCTTACATTCTCCACTGAATCCCACAAGAACTGATGATCTTGGGATAATTTCTGATTCAGGAATGTTCATTTTCTTGAGGACAACAAGTTGAATAATGTTCACTGAGCTTCCCCCATCTATGAGAATCCTGCGAACAAAATGGTTAGAAATAAACAATGTAATAACAAGACAATCATGATGAGGATCCTGAATATCCAAACGATTGTCCTCATCAAAGGATATGACTTTCTCCCGTGTAAGGATTGAGGTTCGAATAGGCCTATCCCCATTCTCCATCTTCGTCTCTTTAGCATGCCTCTTGGCTGCTGAGAAAGAAGTGCCACATATATCTGATCCGTCGGAAATGAAGTTGATAATCTGGGCATCAGCTGGAGGAGCAGGAGCCCTTTCTGGAATCTTTTTAGGATCCTGGATCCTTGACTTTTTTCTTCCAAATAGCTCCTTCAAATGTCCTTTGCTTAACAAGTAACCAATCTCTTTCCTGAGTACTATGCATTCATCAGTGAGATGACCGAAATCTTCATGACAGGCACACCATTTGGATTTATCTTTTGTAGCAGCTGGCTTATCATTCTTTCTAGGCCATCTAGCTTTTTCACCTAAATTCTGCATAGCAAGGATTAGTTCATTATTATCAATAGCAAAGCAATATTCAAAAATGGGTGGATAATCTTCATCATCATCCTCTTCTTGCTCCACAGCATGCACGTTTTGATTATTTGACTTATTGTATGATTTGGATTTGTTGTTCCTGAAATAGGATCCTTGCTTTTCCTGCTTTGAGGATTCTGACAGTCTCTCCTGGATTCTTTTATCATCCTCTAAACAGATGAATCTAAGGGCCCTGGTTCTTACTTCATCAAGGTTCCTGCAAGGTGTCATAACAAGATCATCATAGAATTGTGAATCCTTAAGCAAACCCATTTTGAAAGCTTCTACAGCTGTTGCAATATCTAATTTGGGAATTTCTAAGGATTCTCTACTGAATTTCGTTATGTAATCCCTTAGTGATTCATTATTACCTTGAGTTACCCTATATAAATCACTAGTTAATCGTTCAAATCTCCTATTACATGAAAATTGGCTATTGAACAAGTTAACTAGATTAGCAAATGAAGTAATAGAGTAAGGAGGAAGACTTAGCAGCCATTTAAGAGCTGATCCTGTCAGTGTGGATCCGAAACCCTTGCATAGACATGCCTCTTTTAACCTTTCAGGAATGGGGTTAATTTCCATCCTCTCCCTGTATTGAGCCACATGCTCTTCTGGATCAGTTGTGCCATCATAGAGCTTCATGTTTGGTGTTTGAAACCTCTTTAGTATCTTTGCATCACAAATAGGTGGTGCAAAACGAGATATTCTGCGACTCCCATCCGAAATCTCAGGAAGGGGCTTAACCACTCTTGGGACACTGGATATCATATCCTTGAGTTTTTGCAACTCCCTTGCCATAGCTTGGTTGATTCCTGGTTCCTGCACAAAGCCATGGTTAGCATTATAAGATGTATTTAAAGTGTTACCTCCTGATTGATTCGAAGTTGGGATTCCTGATGTGAATCCAAAATGATGTGATTCTGGCATGATTGAGGGACCAGATGAAGCAATAGTTTGCATGGGAATGAAGTCTCCCACATGAATTTCTGAACTTCTGGGTTGTTGACTCCTTAAGAATCCTTGATCTTGAAAGATATTAGATCCAGTATGCATCGGAGCTGAAGACCTTGGAGGATACTCCATGGATCCGTGAACCTGCGATGAGGATCCTTGAACCTGAGATGAGGATCCTGGATACTGAGAGTAGGATCCTTGAACTGACTGTGTCCCCATGTATCCTCCCGAACTTGAGAAGAATCCTTGATGCTGAAAGGAGGATCCTTGAGGCTGAAGAGAGGATCCTGAAGACTGGAAGTAGGATCCTTGAGCCTGTGTCATTGCCGATGATCAATGGTGCATAGTCGATGATCCTCCATGGTTCTGGACACCTAATGCTGTGGAATTCTGGACAGTTGCAGCCGAAGTATCAAAATTCAATGACCTAGGCACCAATGGAGAGTGATCCTCCGTTGATCTCTTCAATTTCTTGATTTCATCAATTCTCAGAGAATCCTGTCATTAGTTTTGTCCTGCTGCTGCATGTAATCCTTCATCTGCAAAATCAAAGAATAAAGATCGTTGTTAGTAGAAGCCGAAGATACATCAGTAGTTGCTTTTGTGAAAACGGGGGTTTGTTTCTTCGCAGCATTCTCAGCATTTTTCTGGGATCCAGAAGGGACAGGAGGCAAAGGTGGAATGCCCTGTGAAGAAGTGATCGCCGGCATGGAGCTTGAAGTGTTCTTCGCATGAGAAGCCATGTGGTTGAAGGTAATGAGCAGAAATGAATGAAATGAACAAAATTTTTCAAGAATGAAGCACCGATTGCCCCCACGGTGGACGCCAAACTGTTTTGGTCAAAAATCACACAAGGATAATGTAACCAAATCTGATTTTTGTGATGTTAGATGCTTTGTTATCCGTATAAGTGTGTAAACAACAAATGAATGAAATGAGTGATGAATACAAGGATTTATACGAGGAAAAAGCACTTGATCAATGAATGATTTCCGGCATAAAAAACCTCGGGTGATGGAAACTACCGATCACAAACTATATTAAACAAAGAAAGTTTACAAATCGGGATGATAACAAGCTTGGTACAAAGATCACTAGTGTGCAAATGTGTGTAATCGCCAATAAGTTGCAGAGAGTTCGAGTGTAGTGTTCGTGTGTTGCTAATCATAATAAATCAAACTTGTATCCCCTTTTAAAATTAGAAACTATCTAAAGTAACAAACTATCCGAAATAGGTGCTAGGTCCCCACGATCATCGCAACGGTCATGGAGGTCATGCACGTGCAAAAGTTTCAAGCATATTCCCCTAGAATCTCGGTTAGACCAAGTCTCATTCGAATACACCTGCAAAACAAGTTAAAACATGATGAAAACAATTGTTAGTTTAGGATAATAATGAGGATCCTGGATCCTTATCCTTGCAGCATCTCATGAGGATCCTTAATTCAAACTGAACTGAGGATCCGTGATCCAAGCTACAATTGAGGATCCGTGATCCATAAGCCATAAAATTCTATCCTTAACAATTAATTTTTCTCTTTTTACCTTTTATTCCATAGTTAAATTTATTAAGGAAAATCATGAATTTAGCAATCGACTCATACAAAAAACATAAATAGCCATATGTAACGTCTATATGGAGACTCTACCCTGGGAAAGGGTCTAACCCTAGATTTTCCTTTTTTTCCATCATAATTTTTAAATGAGCATAACTTTTTATACAATAGTATTTAAAAAAATTATCGTATGAAAAAAGTTATGTCTGTTTAAAAATCATGGTGGAAAAAAAAAACACTGGGGTAGCATTTAAGCTTAGACTTTTCATTTTTTTTCCCCCATGATTTTTAAAAGAGCATAACTTTTTTCATACAATATTTTTTTTTAAATACATAAAAATTAATTATGATAAAATTCTCTTTAATTTTTATAGAAAATATTAGCGTATGAATTTTTTTTTTGTCCTTTTGAAAATCATAGTGAAAAAGAATAAAAGGAAAAACTGGGCTAGCGTTTTCATACAAACTCTTACCTAGGGTAGAGTCTTCACACAAACGCTATACATGGCTATTTTCGCTTTTTGTTCAAGTCAATGATGAATTTCATGATTTTCCCAATTTATTATGCATTGTAAATGAATAACTAAAAGTGATTCACCTCTAACATCAAATAATAATAGATGAAGAACCGAAAACTAAAACGAATAGAAAATAACCACAAACGACTAACACTATCTAATATGGTTAGAAAAAAATAAATTGTAAAATCTATCTAAAAATTTTTCTACCATTGATTAGCTGTATATACATGCCGCACACACCCTATATTAACTACTCTATTTTTTTTATTTTTTTTTTGAAAGGTGAACTTCTTAATGGTGACCATTGTCACATCCGCAAATCACGGACCCTCGCCAAGAACGTGGGCCCAGATAGCAAGGCCAGCGCTGGGTTAACCAGTCTTGGGTCGAAGGCTTTCCTCCGGAAACCGTACTGCCTCTACACGAGTTGCCTCGCTAGAGTAACAGCCGGATGAAAACCGGAGTGACGCTCAGGATCAAACCCTCCTCGGTAGGTTTTTCACCATCATTGCGCACGGGTGTCCTACCCCCTTTCGCCACAAGCGGGAGTCGAACCGGTGACCTCTAGGAGGACAAACCGGCCCCCAACCACTGGGCTATAAAGGAAGGACATATTAACTACTCTATTGATTTATCTTTTTAACAATGTAAAACACGTTTCGACATTTTTTACCATATATTTTTGATGTTATACTAAGTGTCGGTGCCGTACTAAAGCGAACTAATATGGACCGATTGAAACCCCGCTAGATAGTGTGGGTATTTATGTTGGTTATTATATAGTAACTTACATCAACACTTTACTATAAGTAACTGAAATCACCTTAAGGTTTTTAAATATCCAAACCGGTCATTGATGAGATGTTTAAGACATATGATTTTATGCTAACGTTATGGTGTTTTTTTGTTATTTGACATGTTTTTTTAAGTGATATGAATATGACAAGATAACTCCTTTTTAAGTCTTGATAAAAACAAGTATTTTTACCTCCCGTGTTGCGGCGAGAATTTGGTTGGTATCAGTCCGATTTATTACGGTATCAACACTCGAAAGATATTAAAATGAATATCAATACTGTTACCGATATTGACGTTAACGTGGTTAAATACATAGTTTATATTGAAACCTAACTATTTTTTTAAGTGATAAAATATTGTTATTTTCATAAACAATAAAGAACTAGTGGGTTACATCTGTGCTATGCAGCGGAGTGACCTGATTTCTACCAAATTCTACATGGAAACGTAAACGTAATAGTAAAAATAACGTTAGTGCCAAGAATTCATTTGGTATTGATTCGGTTCTTTACGTAACAGATACTCACTATAGGAATTGAAAAAGAAACAACAAGAAAATAACAAAGTTATGATATGATCAAAAGGATATCGAGACGTTTTTATATCTATAAAAACAATAAAAACGAATATCGATTCCGGTACCAACGTTGTTTGTTCGGTATCAGTCCGATTCGTTTTGTTATATATACAATAACGGTAATCGATACACTTAATAAACGCAAGTTATTTAAAATATAATGGTGTGATGAAACTTTAAAAAAACACAAAAAAGGGACGAACCATGCCGCTTCAATTCTGATACTATTGTCGCTTTTTTGTTGCATACGTGGCGGAACGCACGTGTGAGTTGGTGGAAGTTGGTGGGATTTTCCTGGCATGTGCTGAATCGAAAGGACGTTTGCACTGCCCGAGGTAATAACTGCACTGTAGCGAGAGTGTAAAAGTCTCTTTTGTCAGGCGCGTGGGCGGCTACTCGCGCGTGGTAACCGTCAGCGGAACCGTCGCTGTACACGTGTCGCCGCACGGTTCGTCCCTTTTACCCATGATATTTCGG
This sequence comes from Helianthus tuberosus, assembly GCA_030545235.1. Lineage (NCBI taxonomy): Eukaryota > Viridiplantae > Streptophyta > Magnoliopsida > Asterales > Asteraceae > Helianthus > Helianthus tuberosus. The sequence continues at coordinate 32,668,033 of CM060424.1, read as the reverse complement.
TTACTGTTCCGCATTTATTGCGATGAGTATAAAAGGGGAAACCGTATGGGGTTTCCCCTCACTTGTTCAAAATTTCAAAAAAAAACTCTGGCAAGAGAAAGAGAGATTCCTTCGTCTTTTCCGGTCATTTGTTTTGATTTTCCGGTGAGGTTGTTGAGTTTTTTGAACTCGTTCTACATTTGCTTTCTTCTACCTTCTGAAGGCAGAACCATCGAATCCCCATACTGCTGAGGGTGAAAACCCTGACCCTCAGTCGTCGGCGGCGGCTGAGGAGGAGGAAGGTGGTGGAGCCCCCGGAGGGGGTTTACTAGTGCTGAAGTGGACGAAGGCTCAGTTCGATCATCTGATGACCGACGTTCAAATGCCCCAAGAATATGGGGCTGTATACCCACAAGAGGGTGATACTGGTGCCGACGCTCCGACCGGTTATATTACCTTGTGGGCTGATTTTTTTGGTGATGATAATTTCTGACTGCCGTTGACGGTCTTCGTTGCTGTGATTTTGGAGTGGTATAAAATCCACATTTCTCAACTGAGCCCCTTTGGGATGATTCGGGTTCGAAATTTTGAGTACACTTTTCGTGCTCTTGATTTGGAACCTACCGTTGCAGATTTCCGGCGGTTTTATCAGTTGACGGTGCATACCGGTTTTTTTTCTTTTGGGCAACGTTATGGTAGCCCTAAGTTGATGACCCCTCTGAAGGGCATTACGAAGTGGAAGACAAAGTTCTTCTATGTTAAGGCCGTTGCGGTTGCTGCCAGAATGACGTTTCGGAACGTGACCGAGACGATCATAGCGGAGACTATTGTTGTCCCCCGGGCTAATACAGTGGACTCGTTTCCAAGGTTGCGGACCATTGAGTTTAATAAACTGAACAACTCGTAGTTGTGGGTGCTGCGGATGATGCTGACCAGGATGAAGAGGAAGTCGAGGCCCGTTGTGCGGGAGAAAAGTGGTGGTAAGTACTTTTCTTCTTTTGCGGTTTTCTTACTGCCTTATCTGCGTTACTAATTTGTAAGTGCATTATCAGAGGATGCTGCCCTTTGGAGGATTTTTGCTCCGGATTTCAAGGGCAAGGTTGAGGTGGTTGCGTGTGCGGAGGATGAAGAAGGTTTTAACTTCACCATTCGCAACAACTTCCGGGTGCCTGCAGAGGGCGCACTGGTGGTTGAGTTGCCGCAAGGCAAAGGTATAATGAATCTTTTCCCTTAACTTGGTTTGTAAAGAAGATGGCCCTGCTGATTTGCTTTTTTGATGATTTAAACGCAGGTGATCTTGGTGCTCTGGGGGACACTGAAGCGAAGGGTGTTCCCAAGAAGCAGTTGGAGAAAGGCGTGCGGTTCCGTCAGAAGAAAAAGCATGAGCCTGCTGTTATTCCTCCGTTGGTGCCGCAGGTGGCAGGTATCTCTCGTACTAGTTTCCGCAGATACACCGATTACGTGGTAGTATCTGACACCCTTGAGGGTTTGGGTGTTCCAGGTGGTGGTGCGGCTGCAAGTGGATCCGCTGCGGGTTCAAAACCCGCTGATGAGAAGAAGAAGCGGATGGTAGAGGAAAAGGCCGCGGGTGCTGGTGAGCGGAAACATCCGAGGTTGAGAACGACTCGGACAGCTGCTGTCACGCAGTCGAAGCCTGCGGTTGTGACTGGTAAGTAGATCATAAATTTACAAGTGTTTGTTATTCTGAGCTTGTAACTTATGTTTGTATTTTGCTTTTTTGTAGAACCGCTTGAGGAGACCTTCTCCTCCTTTGAAGCTCCCACTTCCTCAGTCGCGCGTGACGTGACTGCGGATGCGGGGGTTAACAAAGAGTTTACAAGGAGCCCTTCTATCGAAGCGGTTGCTGAGCCCTCTGTGCGGTCAGAGGATACCGGGAAGAAGACCACGAATCAAATATTTGATACGGTGGATTCTTCTGATAATCTGATCTTCCCGGGGGATCTTGAGAACCTGAAATTTGCTGATGCTGGAAAGCGAAAGTCTCCTGCTGCTGAGAAGGCTTCTGGTTCTGCCGCTGGGGGTGCGGGTTTTGAAGAACCATTCATTCAGCCTGGTGAGTCTGAATTGGAGTTTTATTACCGTACTTATACAGAAAACCGGAGTGTGAACTACCATCGTCCCCCTTGGAGCGTTATGCAGGAGGATGACATATCGAATGATCCCTCAGCTTGTAGGGATATCTTAAGTGGTTTGGGCACTCCGTTCGAGGTTCTTCGGGCCCGTGGTTTGCCTCGTGAGAATCGGATGAATCAACTCTCTTCCATGCTGGTTGGGAGTTCCATAATGGCGAATGCCATTATGGAAGACTACAAGATTCTGAGCCGCAAGGAGGAGGAGACTGCTCACCGCTGGCCTTAAACAGTATAAGCAGCCTAAAAAAGAGAAAGCTGCTTTTGAGCAGTATAAGCAGACTGAGGCTTGGGCCGCAACCGTTGGCCTTAAACAGGTTCGTACTCTTGCTAAGTTTCTTTCTGATGAGCGCAAAAGTTGGAGGGAAGCGTGCGCTCGAGAAAATGAAAAACTTTACCGTGTTCGCCAGGAGGTCACCAATCTCAAAGCAGCGAATGCTGCTTTGATGAAGGAGAAGGCCGCAGCTGAGGCGGTTGCCGGTGAGGCCAAAGAGGCGGAGGGCCGCGCTGTCAAGGCTCTTGAAGAGGCAAATGCTGACCGCAACCGTTTGAACAAAGTTGCTGAGGATCTCAAGGTATGGGTTGCGTTTACTCTTGAATTTGTATTCTTGTTTCACAAGTATAACTGACTATCTTTGTATACTTGTGTTTTCTTTGTTGTTGAAAGGCTGAAGTGCAGAACCCGGTGACCATTATTGAGGAGGTCACTGCCCGCGCAGCTGAGGCTGAAGCGCGGGCAAGGGAGGCTGCTGAGGCTAGGGATAGCCTGATTTCTTCTTTTGAGCAGCTTAAGGCAGACCGTGAGTGGATGCGTGATCATGGGATCGGGCATGTAAGTAACTGGTGCCTTTGTTGCCTTTAGGTTTTGCTTTTGTTTACCTTTTCTCCTTGTGTGTTTGCAGATTATTGGAACCGTTCTTGACGCGCCCGAGAATACAGCTGCTGTAAATGAGTTTAGGGAGCGCGCGCGGGAGGCGGGTTTCAAGGCTGGTTACGCTCGGTGTATTAGCCATATGAACCCGTTGTATCAAAGCAAATTTACTGATGAACGATCTGGGTTCCAAGGCGTAGATACCGAAGCGCGGCTTGCTGCAGCCATCGAGGCGTACAACAACCTGTCCATTTCCGCTATTGATGACATTGATAAATGCTTGGAAGCGGAAGATTACGTGGACCGCTTGCGGTTGTTGTACGGTGATCCGGAAGAGGAAGAAGAGGAAGAAATTGCTGGAAGTGGCAAGGGTGGTGCGGGTACCAGCGGTACAAAGAAAGATTAGGTTGGCCTGCGTGCCCTTCTTTTTTATTTCCTCTTCATTGTGAATAGTAGAAAAACTATGTAAATTCCTTATGCACCGCGTAGGTGTAGAAATTTTTTGGAATACAAGGTTACCCTTTTTATTCAATTTGCACAAGTGTTTTGGCTTCCTGCGTTTGAAGATTGGTGAGTTAATGTTAGGGAAGGCCAATGTTTAAGGCCAGTCATAACATTATCTCTAAATTTGTCATTTGCGTATCTAGATGATACGCAAGTATATGAATGACTCTGTTGGCTATAAAGCGCGGTTGAGTATTAGTCAATTTCCATTAGGATCCCGTAAGGGGGTAGGGATTGTAAAGCTTTTGTAATACCCGTATGTGCGTATCCAGCCGGATAGACATTGATATTTCGCTTTTGCTGGCCTATTACAATTCTTGCGTGTGGTCACCACTTTGTATGGGTATCGCGAATGAAGATTTTGTGAATCTGTTTTTGCAAATACCGCAAAGTGGAGCACGCATTTGTAATAGAAGTAATAAACAATATTGCATTGAATCGTTCATTTATTTATTTGTAAATGGCCTGCGGCCCGATAGGTTACATGGCTTACATGTAACAGCGTCGAAGCTGCTGTGCATTCCATGTGCGTTCGATAGGTTCACCGTCTAATATTTGTAGTTTATATACGCCTTTGCCCAGGACCTCTTGGATGAGTTAGGGTCCTTCCCACTTGGGGGCAAGTTTCCCTGGGCGTTCCGCATTAGACGCTTCGTTATCGCGAAGGACGTAGTCTCCCAGGTTGAAGGTACAAACGCGAACGCATAAATTGTAGTACTTTTCAAGCTTGGTCTTGTACTTAGCCTCGTTGATGGCAGCGTTTTCACGCCTTTCTTCTAGGAGATCCAAGTCAAGCCTGCGTTCATCGCCGTTGTCTATCTTGTTGATAGCCAACATTCGGGGTGAGGGGAGACCTACTTCAGCGGGGATCACCGCTTCTGAGCCGTAGACCAGGCTGAAGGGTGTCTCACCGTTACTTGTCTTTGGGCTAGTCTTGTGGGCCCATAAGATACTAGGGAGTTTATCGACACAGCCACGTCTGGCTGTTCCCAAACGTGCCTTTATGCCTTCGACTAAACTTTTATTGATACTCTCGACTTGGCCATTTCCTTGCGGATGAGCCACTGATGAGAATATGTGTTCAATGTTTAACTCTTCTAGCCATTTTTGGAAGTCATCGGCGGCGAAGTTGGTGCCGTTGTCGGTAACGATGCACATTGGTAGGCCGAAACGGCAGATGATATGTTCCCAAATGAATTTCCTTGTTATCATAGCGGTGGTGGAGGCGAGCGGTTTTGCCTCTACCAATTTTGTGAAATAGTCGACAGCTACTATGATAAACTTCACCGCACCTGGTGCGTCTGGAAATGGTCCCACCACATCGATTGCCCATTTTTTAAATGGCCATGCGGTGGTGACCGGGATCAGGTTGTTCTTGGGGCGCAAGGTTTTGGGAGCATGCCGCTGACAATTAAAACACTTGCGCAAGACTTTGACCGCGTCCAGGTGCATACCGGGCCAGTAGTACCCGACATTCATAATTTTGGCCACTACCATGCGTGGGCCTGCGTGTATGCCACATATCCCTTCGCGTATCTCTCTGATTAGGTATGTGGCATCTTGGGGGTCGACGCATCATAGGAGTGGCCCCAGGTATGACTTACGGTATAAAATACCGTCTCCCATCTGATAATGGCACGCTTTATACTGCAGTTTGCGTGCCTCTGCTTTACTTTCGGGAGTAACGCCTGATTGCAAGTATGCAATGATTGGTGTCATCCAGGACGTTGTACCGTACTGGATGACGTTGACTTGGCGCAGGGGTACGGAGGGATTCTGCAAAATCTCAATGCGTATCTCCTTTGCCAGATGTTGGAAGCTAGTGGATGCGAGTTTTGAAAGTGCATCCGCGGGTTTATTTTCACTCCTATTGATATGGCGAATATTGAAGGATGTGAACTTTGATTTCAGTTGCAGGGCTTGCTCGAGGTAGAGGATCATGATATCTCCTTTTGCGGCATAGTCGCCGCGTACTTGCCCTGCAACTAATAGTGAGTCGATGTGTGCTTCCAAATGTTGGACGCCGAGTTTGACTGCTAGACGCAGCCCTGCCAATAGAGCCTCATACTCTGCCTCGTTATTTGTGCTTTTGAAATCGAGGCGGATTGCATAGGTGAGCTCTTGACCATCTGGGCTGACGAGTCGCAGACCCGCACCTGCACCATCCTCGTTGGATGCACCATCGGTATATAGTGCCCAGGTCTCTGAAGAGGATGGTGGTGGTGTAGGGTTTTGTTCTTCTTCGCATTCCTGGATGCGATTCGCCGGTACTTCGGCGACGAAATCAGCTAGCACTTGGCCTTTAATTGCGGGGCGCGGCTTGTAGATCAGCGTGTGTGCGCCCAGTTCGATGGCCCATTTTGCTAGTCTCCCAGAGATGTCGGGTTTTGATAGGATCGGCCCGATCCTGAAGTTGGTTAACACAGTGATGACGTGATTTGCAAAGTAACGTCGTAACCATCTTGATGCGTGCACTAGTTCAAGTACCAACTTTTCCATGATGGAGTATCTTGTCTCTAGGTCGTTGAGCATTTTGATGATATAGTAGATGGGTGTTTGAACTCCCTCTCGCTCCACTATGAGTACCGCGCCTACCGCGTTGTCTGCGGCAGATAAGTACAATCAAGTGGTTCTTTCTTGCGTGGTGCGATTAGAGTAGGGAGTTGGATCAAACACTCTTTCATCTCTTGGAAAGCATTTTCAGCCTCTGCGGTCCATTGGAATTGTTCCTTCTTTAAGCAGTTCCGCAGGGTCTTGATGAAAGGAAAAGATTTAGCTGCATGATTGGCCAAGAATCTATTCAGTGCGGCCAGTCTGCCAGCTAGTCGTTGCCTTTCTTTCATCGTGGAAGGCGATGGCATGCGCTCGATCGCCTGAACTTTTTCCGGGTTTACCCTGAATCCATCTTTGGTGAAGATGAATCCAAGGAACTTGCCTTCCTCCATTCCAAACGAGCATTTCCCTGGATTGAGCTTCAGATTGACGCTTCGCAGAGTTTGGAATGTTCTTTCGATATCATTGAGCATGGTATCCTCCTCCATACTCATGACGACTAGCTCGTCCATGTAGATCTTGACACTTTTGCTGATTTGATCACCAAAAGTGTCATTCATCAATGTTTGGTAGGTTGCGCCCGCGTTGCGCAACCCGAATGGCATTTTTGTATAACAGTAATTCCCGGTAGGTTTGCAGAATGCCGTTTTATCTTCGTACTCGATTGCCATCTGTACTTGGTGATAGCCTTTGTAACAATCGAGGAAACACTTCCATCGGAACGGGGCGAGGTTATCGACTTTTTCGTCGATCTCTGGAAGCGCATAACAATCCTTGGGGCAGGCTTTGTTGAGATCTTTATAATCGACGCACATGCGCCAGCCCCCGGTTGGTTTTTCTACCATGACTGGGTTAGATAACCAAGTCTGGTACTTGACTTCCCGCAGGATGCCTGCGGAGAGCAGTTCCTTGACCTGCTCGTACATCGCCTCGTTTTTCGCGGACCCAAGGTGGCGTTGGCCTTGGATCACCGGCTTGATACCTGGCAAGGTATTCAAGAAATGTTGCGCAATTTCGCGTGGCACCCATGTCATGTCTGCGGGTGTCCACGCAAAAATATCTTGGTTCCTGAAGAGGAGCTGCTTCAGGCGCGCTCTGATGCTGTGAGACAAGGTGTGGCCCAACATGACCGTTTGCTCTGGGTGTCTTGCGTTAAGAACCCATTTTTCTGGTTGAGTGTTGGGGGTAGGCCTTGCTATCTTGGTCGGACGCAGCTCGTCCGTGGACATAACCTCTTGGCGAGCATAGATTATTGCGACCACTGTTTCGCTTGGGAACCCGATAGCAGAATGGGGTACGGACGTGATCATGTTGAAATCGCCTTGGGATTCCCGCCCAAGAAGTACGTCGTATCGAGAGGTGTGAGGTAAAACCATGAAGTTTACCTCCTCTGTTCGTGTGTGCCTTCCGTTGGTGAGCGCACAGGAAAAGTGATTTGGCCTAGGGGGAATACGGTTTCCCCTGCGAACCCAGCCAAGGGGTAATCTACTGGCTGCAACCGGTCTTTGTCTTCTTGATCGAATTGGTTGAAGCACTGCTCGTATATGATGTCAGATGTACTGCCTGGGTCGATGAATAATCGCTCCGTGCAGTAATGAGTCAGGTAGCCTGTGATTACGACGGCGCGTCTGTCGTGCGGTCCGTCTCGGACTTTTGGGAAGACGACCTGTTCGTCTTTCCATTCATTGTCCGGCCTTCTCGCCGCCTTGCGCGGCTTTCCACGTCTTACATTGATCATGTGGGTTGAGGCCACGTACATGGTCCTCTTACCCGTGGAGGTGCCCTCATTGTGGGGGGTGATGTGCTTGGTTTGCTTTTGCGCGGATGACAGTAAGTGTTGCAGCTTCCCCTCCTTCAGGGCTCGCTCAATCTCCAGTCGGAGACTGATGCAATTGTTTGTTGTGTGGCCCGAGTCCTTGTGATACTCACAGTAAAGTGTGAGATCCTGGTTCTTCTTGGACTTCATGGGTTGGGCAGGTCGCAGGAATTGCGCGTCCGTGAGGAGGACATCGCTTGGCGACTGGTTAATCTCGGTCCAGTTACGGTCCCGAGATTCTTTTTTTTGATGCCCGGTTGTCGCGTTGGGCATTGATCGTTGCTCTTGCGTCGGGCTGGTGACTACGGGGGACGTATGGTTTGGAATCGCTACCGCGATTCCACGTGTCCCGGTTGCGCTTGTTGTTGCGCTTGGAGTCTTGGCGGGAGGACTGGCCTTCCGCTTGGGGCTGTGCCCTGGTAGTATGCGGTTTGAGAGACCGCTGAGTTTGGGCGTATGATTTGACCGCAGCCATGACTTCGTACCATTTTTCTGGCAAGCCCTCCTTGCCTGAGATGGTCATAACCATTTCCTCGTCCTTGACGGCTCGAATGAAATGGTTTCGTGTCATTTGGTCCGCAACACCGCCTATCTCAAGGCACTCTTTGTTGTAGCGGATGACAAACGATTCCAGAGTTTCGTTGTCTCCGCGCCAGATGTTTATGACGTCCATAGAATCACGTTTGTGAGGTCGCTGCTGGCTGAAATGTGCGAGGAACCTTGCTTGGAGGTCCTCAAATGAAGCCAGTGATCCAACTGGCAAAGAATCGAACGAAGCCCTCGCCAGACCAGTGAGGGTCTGGGGGAAAAAATGACACCAAGTGGCCTCGTCCCACTTACCGTTGCACCCGACGCCGGTGAAGATGTTAATGTGATCGTCTGGGTCGGACGAACCATTGTATTTCCCGATCGTTAGTGGGAATTTAATCGTGGTGACATCGGCGTGGGCAATCTCCGGGACGAATTTAGAATTTTCGGCCGCGGATTTTGGTCTGTAGGGTTGGCTTTGGTTGCGCTTTGCAGCGCGGAGGTATGTCGTGCGGGGTTTAGTGGGAGGAACATAATTGCCCCCTCCCGGTCTGCTGTTGGTTGTGTGGGACTCCCCGCAGTATGTATAGTCGTCCGGATCGGTACGGCCATACCCCTCCTTGTGGGATTGTGGTCCCAGTCGGCTATGGATGCCGGAGCCGCGGCGGGCTGTGGATTGCCGCCTGTTTTCACCATGCGGACCTAGGCGGCTTTGTATTGGGCCCCTACTGTGGGACCCGTATGAGGAATCATCCTCATTGATTGTGCGGACCTCGCAGTAAGAGGAACCGCGGTCTTCATGCCTACTTCGCGAGGCTGGGTGCGTGGGGGCCCTGCCGTCATATTGTAAAATACGACCCGCATGTGTATGTGGTGCCAGGGTAGGCCCGACAGGTATTTGCGCTTTTGCGCAAGCTCTGTTGTATGCTGCGGCCAACATAGCTTGTTATTGGTCGTACCAGGCATGGAGTTCCATGCCATGAGGTATCACAGAAGCATACTGTGAAAAGTTTGGTGCGAATGTAGGGGGTGCGCCCCCTTGTGTTGATGTGCCAATGTGGCCAGTATTTGGGGTTGGAGGGGTGGTCCCTGCAGGCCCTGGGTGTGCGGGGTTTAGGTTATCCCCGGTAATGTTGTTTAGACGATCAGACATGATCTTGGGAAAGAAAAAGGAATGTGGAAAAAAGTGCTAAGAGTAGCGGTGGGCGCCAATGATGAAACAATGGTTAACCGAGTGGGTTAACTCACTGGTCTCGTCAAGTAGGGTTAATCCCTTCTTTCCGAGGATCGCTGGCTGGATCGTCCGCTGGTTGATCTCCTGCACAAGGAAACAAACCGTGACTCGTAACAAGGAGGATGGGGTGGGGGGTGCTCCTTGTTACCACTCTCCGGCGTGAGAATCAGTAATTTGCTTGGGAAGCAAAGTGTGATAGTAGTAGTAGTAGTAGTAGTGAGAGAGTTGTGAAGAGATGCCTCAAACCTGGTTTGGGATGGGTATTTATAGCCGAGGAGTGAAGGAGGGTAGTTGAGTGGTTAGACTGACATCACACAGCCTCCTGTAGGTGTGTCAGGCCTGTCGGTTACGGTGGTGATGCCACGTCCTGCTGTGGTGTCAATCTGTTGCTTACATGTGGGCTGATAGGTGACTGTCTTCAGTGCCACTTGCACCGTGGTGTCAGTCCCACTTGCCTTGTAGGCAGGATGCGGTGCCGGGCCGCATCGCTGCTCGCGGTAACTGATGTTGTTTCCGCGTTCTTGTTCTGGTTTAAGACGCATGCGGGATGCGGTGCCGAACCGCATCGCCGCTTGGTGACTGTTACTGTTGTCCAGATCCCTTGTCGTGACGAAAATGTTCATAGGATGCGGTGCCAGACCGCATCGCTATTCGTAACATGTTTTCGTACTTAAGGTAAGTCTTCTCATCCCTTGACCGATTGGATTCGACCGCTGTGTTCGCGCGTGCCCGCATGGACACAGATAAGTTCTTGCTGGTGGGAGTTTTTAATAAGGGTAATGGTCACTCGCAGCCATACTAGTGCGAGATCTGGGACCATACCCCTTCAATACTAAATAGTTAAATGACATTCAAATATGTTATCCTTTTATTTATAAAAAGAAAAGAGTAAATTACAAGACTCGTCCTTTATGTATGTCATTTATTGCAAAGTGTGTCATTTCTCTTCAAAATGTACAAAAAATGTAGGATCATGTGCGGACCCGAAACGAGTCGATCAGAGGTGTTCTACTCAAAATGAAAGGCGGAAACAGACATGATGAGTTGAATTCAGCAAGATATTCACTAAAACTGTCTTGTATATTGATTCTGATACGATTACAGTTCTGAAGACACTTCGACAGAGCTTCGCCGTCGGAAACACTCAACCTTATTCCATTCCAAATGAACCGGAATCACACCTATATATAGACATTCTAATTCCGCTTGAACAGACTCAAGCGGAATCACATGTTCAAACGAAATCAACATCTCAAACGATATAACATGTTCAAACGGAATTACATGACTAATTTCGCTTGAAATTATCAGATGTCATCTTCAAGCGGAATTAAGCTAGTTCAAGCGGAATTAGCTTTTTGACATGTTTTCTTGAACTTCGTGCCATGAACAATGCAAGACTCGATACAAGACGAAGTCGACAGACGTATGCACCAACAGACTCCCCCTCGGATGTTGACGAGTCTTAAGTGTCGAGTCTTCAACGTCTTCAGTCTTTATCAGTCTGATCACTCTCTTTCTTTATCAGTACCAAACATGCTCCCCTTGAACAAATAATTTTTCTTCGGATGTTGATTGCAATCTGACTTTCACAAAAATCAGGATTGTGCTCTGGTTCTATACTCAGACTTCAGAATCCAGGCTATCCTGCACATCCTCTACCCAAAAGTAAATTTCACAAATTTAACATTTTACAAAATATATACAGACTCCCCCTCAAGAAACTAGAATGATTTATCAATGATAATTTCTGATGAACCACTTGAAAAACACATATTCAAAATATTTTCTCATTTAAACACAGACTCCCCCTCAAGAAATGCTCATCATGTTTAGCATTCTGAATTTTGAAAATTAGCTCTTCAACATCAGTTGTCGAAAATCTTTTTGAATTTTTCAGAATTTATGCTAAAACACACTGAAAATCTTTTTGTATTTTTGAATGAAATGAAATACAATAACGAAATATTTACATACAATATTTTTGTGAATTTGTGTAAGAGGATCATATCAGTTTTTGACAAGTCACAAGTACCGTTGAGCTTAGTTACACATTAAGAATTAAACAGTTCACTTAGATTGTCGATATACTGATCCACTTAAATTCTCACACAAATTTCAACTGATTCAGGATATGAATTATATGTCTTAAGAACTTAAACTCATTCATGTGTCCCACCTCTTGAATATACTCCCGTATCCATATCTCAATATTCAGTCTTACAAGTGAGTATACCACAGATGATATCTGTAAGGGGTTAGATGCGAAAAACTGTGAGAGCTCAGGTCAGAACTTCCGTTCAGCAGAGAGATGACGGCTCGACTTTTGGTGGGTCCCCTTTAGAGGATCTTTTTTACAACAGCACATGATTTGCATTTTGCAATGTTTTATCATTTTTTATGCTGAGGGCAGGCTTTTATTTCAAGCAAGCGTAAAGTATTCTCCGGGGACTAGGCCATTGCTTCCGCAAAATCAGAAGTCCCGGGATAATACCCCAGATATCACTGAGCATAAAGACCTAGTATCTCAGAAAGAGGGACCTTTCAAACGAAATTTCAGGGGTTACCTATATATCCAAGTAGTGTTCCCCACGAAATAAGCAAGTTTGAATTTAAGTTTATATCCCGAAAAAGCTTACTAAATGTGTAAAAACCTATCGACATATCATCAGTGAGACCGTTTAACCCTATTTAAACATTACATTTCTTTAGCATACTGTAATTGTCTACTGATGTACTATCATTTCCTCTTTTTTTTACAACAAAACTCATTTTGTATTTTATCATGTTTTTGTCTTTTTCAAATTTTCTAATGTTTTTGGATTTTCTGAAAATTTTTACTCCCCCTAAAATGCAAACACATTTAAGGAAATTTGAAAACAAGCTATACAAGTAAATTGACAACTGATATCGAATCACTTCAAATCGCCATCCACTTGGCATAAACAATCAGAACTCCCCCTCACAACAAACTATTTTCCCATTGTGATTTCAAAACACTTAAGTTTGTTTTAATCAAAATGGTTTTTCCGGAAAATAAGTTTCGTTGATTTTATCACTTGTAAGATAGGGGTTCATCACATTGTTTCTCAATCATATGTAGTAAAAACAAGTACAACTTAATGTCCTTGATTTACCAATTGTAAGTGAAAACCTTCTACAACCACTTATAGGTTCACTTATCAATCCAAATTATTTGTAAATCAAAATATAACAATATAAAGATATCACCTGTAGATTTACCAATCAAACCTATTCAAGAATGATGCCGATTCCTGCTCCACTCTTACCAACCTGGGAGCTCCGGCAAGTCAAGATTTTTACTTGTGAAAAACTTCCATCCAAGCCTGACCAAACTTGGATGTTTCCTCCTCAACTTCACTTGGGTAAAATGTTGCTTTCTTTGTTTCATAAAAATCTTTTACCCCTTTCACCTTACCCTCAACCATTTTTCCAAAAATCTTTTTCACATTTCCATTAAACACTTTCTCGACATCAAATTCTTTCTTCTCAGAATAGAACTGATTCGAGATCTCAACTTTCCCAACTTTTGATTTAAAATTTTCAGCCCTCAATGGTGGAAAATGAACATCATCCATTTGAGGCACTGAGTTTTCATCAATTTTAACAACTTGTGGCTCCTCTGACTTTGTGGAATCAGATTCATCGCCAGATTTCACATTCGATTTCTTAACAACCCATTTTTGATTGTCAAGATTCACACTTCTTCTGTAAAACTTCTTTGAACATTCACCAACTTCATATGTTGAATTTTTTAAAACTTTGAACTTTTCAGTTGGTGGTTCAATTCTGTCAACTACAATTTCTTTCAGTTTTTGAGAAACTCCCTGTTTGGTGTTGGTTGCCTTTGGACAGTTCCATGCGATATGACCAACTTCATGACACCGATAACAGGTTCTTGTTTCTCTTTTCTGAACAGATTCATTCTTTTTCTTTTCAACAAGAAATTCCTGGTTTGATTGTCGCCAAAATGGTTTCTTCTGTTCCTCCTCAGCACTTCCTCCTGAAACAAATTTTGTATTTGTTTTAGAAATTTTCTCATTTTTATGATTTTCTGGTGGAATAAAACCAAGACCTTTCTTTTTGAAATTACCGTTATGGTTTGGTTTCTTTTGAAAACCAGAACCAGAACTGTAACCTTTTTTCTTGTTTAATCGTTGTTGAACTCTTGAAGTGTATTTTTTAGGTTTTCCAGTAAGATTTACATCTTTTATTTCAGAAATATTGATTTCTGTTAATTTGAAAACCTTTTTGATCTTTTCAATTTGAACACTTCTTATTGAAAATTCCTTATCAGAATATAATTTGTCTGAATCAATCAATGTATATGCCACTTTGATTGCTTCGTCATTCAAATTAGATTTTGATAACATAAATTCTTTATTGTAAACCCGTTTAACCGACGTCTTTGAACTGTTGACCGACGAACTCGAACTTTTGACGGACGAACTTGAACACCCAAACTCGGACTTTGACTCAGACTTTAATTCCGACTCCTCATCTGTATCCAACACCTGATTGACCACCTTTTTTATTAACTCGGACTCATGATCAGTGTCAGACGATGTAAAAACGACGTCAATGTTTTCTGGTAATTCATCGGTTATATCGGACTTTAACTTTATATTGACTGCTTTTTCAACTTGCTCCTCATTCGGTTTTCTAGGAGAATACCCTTCCCAAATTGGAGGCGGACACTTGTTATAACTAACACTCTGTTTCTTACCAGTATCCTTCTTCTTTGGCTTCTCATCTTTAAATGCTTCAAGACCTGCAATAGTTGGATAAATTCGATCAATGAGATAATCAGAACTAGAATAACTCTGTAATAAACGTCTGATTCTCTCATTCTCAATCTTTTCATTTTCCAACTCCCGCTGCAACTTTGCACACTCTTCAATGTAATGATTAATTGCCTTCTGCTTTGTCATCATCACAGCATTCATCATAGTCAACGCATCTTCTCTTTCAGAATTTGTCTTTTGAAGACCAGTTACCGTTCTGTTTAGCACATCATACGATTCTTTCACATAGTTTAGATTGAACAATAATTGTTCTTTCATCTTTTCATGCTCACTCAGTTTTTCATCTTTATCTGCACATTGCTTGCAAGATTCTAAACACTTTAAGCAAGGCTTGATGACTTCCACAATCTTTTCAACTTTAACAATCTTCTCCATTTCAACAACTTTTTCAACTTCACTCACCTTTTCTTCTTCAACTACCTGCTCAGCAAATTTAACTTCCTTACTATGTTCAGAATTCCTTTCTTGATCAACACTTTCACATTTCTTCTTTTTCTGTTCTTTTGCTGCCTGTCTCTCCTTCAGCTTCTCCAAGCGATCTGCAAAATAAAATTGAAAACTTTCAGGAGATAAATGAGTTTTTGCAATATTAATATGTCTTTCTTCCTCATCATCACCACTGTCATCAGTTGGTGATTGATCAAAATCTATTGTCTTCTCAGAACTATCATCTGAAGAACTAGAATCAGATGGTGTTTGATCAAACTCTAATCTCTTTTCAGAACTATCATCTGAAGAACTAGAATTAGATGGTGTTTGATCAAAAACAGTTGCTTCTTCTGAACTTTCATCGGAAGAAACAGATTCTTCTTCTTGATTCTTCTCATGAACACCAATCACTTTCATCCATTCTGTAAACAAATCAGGCTCTTGAACTATCTTTGCAATGAAAGCTTTAAACTTCTCATTCTCATCTACAAAATTATCCCAGCTAAATCCTGGAGCCATTTTCTCATTGTCTTGATCAATAATACCATAATAAGCTTTCTTGTTTGCATCTTCAATCATTTTCCCATGAGCAGTTTGTGAATCCTTTTGTTGATGCGATTGATGAGCAACTTGTTGATATATAGCTTTCCGATAGTAATCATCTTTTCCAAAAGGATTCTTTGCTCCACTAGCTTCCTGATTTTTACATTCTCTCTTGAAGTGACCTTTCTCCCTGCATCGAAAACAAGTAACTTTAGATTTATCAAAACCCAAAGTAGAAACATGTGCATCCAGAAAATCATTTCTTCCTGTGATCATTTTAAACTTTTCTGCTCTCCTCAAGACACTAGCTAGACACCATTTGATGTCCATGAGCTCCATTTCTTCAGCGTCTATCTGATCATAATCCTCTTTCGTCAGCATAGGATTTCCGATCCTCCCTGCAACCAACCCTTCATAGGATTGTAACACAGTTGCAAGTAACGCCATGTGATCTTTCGCAACTTCTTCAGAAAAACTTTGACCATCTGGAAGATTCAATGCAATATTGCACTGTATCACACAACCATTTTCACTTTTAGAACTTTGAGAATGAAAACTTGAAGTTAAACTCTTTGGATTAACACTTGGATATGAAACAAATCCACTACTGTTGTTTGGACTTTGATCAACATTTCCAGAAGAGTCTCCAGCACTAAAAGCAGTTTGAATCTTCGGACTCATTTCAGCCTCTTGAACATTGCCTTTGTAATACATTTTCACATCTTGTTGACCACTCGGATTAGTCATCCTCGCAATCTTTTGTTGTTCAAGATCTTGACCCTCAATCATCTCGATGAACTGAGAAATCGTTAAACCATCATATACTCCGGTGTTCTTTAAGATCATCAAAAATGTTCCCCATTCTTTCTGAGGTAAAGCATCAGCTAATTTGTCGACCCATTCCTCTCGTTCTTTGGTTATGCTTAACAACGACATAGAACGCACTAAGTGGCAATATCTTTCAATCAATTTCTTTGTATCTTCTCCTGGCAAACTTGTGAACAGATCAAATTCTTTCTTAAGCAGTGCCTTTTTACTCTTAATCATCTTCTCACTTCCTTCAAATTTGATTTTAAGAGCATCCCAAATTGATTTTGAAGTTTTGTCATGTTGAAGCAATACAAAGATGTCTTCTTTAATAGCTTGCTGAAGTAGACTAATCATCATCTTTTCTGCTCTGTACATGTCTCGTTCTTTATCAGTGAATTCAGAGATTTCTTTCTCAACTTGCAGATCAGTACGTGGTAGTACATATTTTTTCAAAATACACTCCCAAGATCTCAAATGATTTGCTTGAACCCAGTTTTCAAACCGATCTTTCCAACCGTAATACTCTTCAATGCTCATTAGCTTCGGGGGTTTTTGCGTAGTTCCAGTCTCATTTTCCAAGTTCATGTTTTGAGCAATGGTAGCCGGAGTAGTCGGGGATGTTGCAAATGCGTTGTAAAATTCTTCACTCATGATTCAGTAACACGGTTATCAAGACAAGCACTTTTCAAACGAGATTAGACTTCAAGCGAAATAACTCCCAAGCGAGATTACCTCTTCAAGCGAGATTACCTGCACACAAATTCAAACGGAATTAAGTTCAAGCGAAATAAGAATTTCAAACGAGATTACCTATTTCAAACGAAATCACTGATTTTGTTTGAAATTTCAAGCGGAATATCAACTTTGAAACGGAATCACTTATTTCGTTTGAACTTTCAAGCGAAATATCACCTTTCAAGCGAAATTAGGTGTAATTTCAAACGGGATTATTTTTCAAGTGGAATTAACACCAATTTTCAAACAGAATTATGTTACTCGTTCAAGCGGAATTAACTGTTTGTCCCATTTTTGTCACTTTTACTTTGAATTTTGATCTGATTTTCTCAAGGGTTTGTTAAAACAGGATTATGCTTATGTTGTGAAAAATTCAGGCCATTTTAACCGTTAAAACTTATTCAATTGATAAAAGAAGATGTAGAAGTAAGAAAATGAGATGAAATCAAGCTGAAATCTGCAGAACTCCTCCTCCTGAGCTCTGATACCACATGTAGGATCGTGTGCGGACCCGAAACGAGTCGATCAGAGGTGTTCTACTCAAAATGAAAGGCGGAAACAGACATGATAAGTTGAATTCAGCAAGATATTCACTAAAACTGTCTTGTATATTGATTCTGATACGATTACAGTTCTGAAGACACTTCGACAGAGCTTCGCCGTCGGAAACACTCAACCTTATTCCGTTCCAAATGAACCGGAATCACACCTATATATAGACATTCTAATTCCGCTTGAACAGACTCAAGCGGAATCACATGTTCAAACGAAATCAACATCTCAAACGATATAACATGTTCAAACGGAATTACATGACTAATTTCGCTTGAAATTATCAGATGTCATCTTCAAGCGGAATTAAGCTAGTTCAAGCGGAATTAGCTTTTTGACATGTTTTCTTGAACTTCGTGCCATGAACAATGCAAGACTCGATACAAGACGAAGTCGACAGACGTATGCACCAACAAAAAACTTACTCGATGTTTGCAAACCCTTACATGTTACGTCCTTTAGCCCTACTCAGTTAGTTTTTATGGTTAAATCTGACAAAATGGACCCCACATAAAGGATATTTTGATCATTTTACCTAAATGCTAAAATAAATAATCATAAAAAACAATAAAACGCTTCCATTGTCGGTAAAGTACTTGAGAGAGAACGGTGAAGGGTCGAAGGGGTGTGGTACGTTGGTACCCACACTATCGCACATGTATGTAGGGAAACGTTTAAAAAGAATAGATGAAACATGTTTTACTTCAAAATAAACACAAGCCACTCACATTTTCCCGCTTAGACCGTGAGGTATGGTGGGGCTTGGGTTGGGTTGGGCTTGGGTTTGGGTTGGGGCATTAGTTGACACGTGGATGTTGAATATTAACAAACCCAAAGCCAAGTTTTAAGGGGTATGGTGGGGCTTGGGTTGGGCGTGGCTGGGCTGGCGTGGCCAAGCCACATCAACATTTTTTTAATATATATATATATATATATTTATATTTATAACTACATAAATAATAAACATACATATTTTTTTTAAACTACATAAACATACATAATAATTATCAAAATAAAAAACAATCATTCTTCGTCGTCTCCGTCGTCTTCGTCGGTTTCGAACCCAGGAATCGTTGAAACATGATCCACCAAATCAGATCGAAGGTTGTGATGTATATCCCTTGACTTGATCAAAAATTCATTTGCCGCTTTATCTTGGTCTGTTACGTTACCTGGTTGGGGGGCATCGTCATCATAGTAGGTAACGACCGCTCTACCTTCATCCTCCAAAATCATGTTGTGAAGAATGATACATGTGTACATCACGTTTCCAATCTGATCCTTGTCCCATAGTCGACAAGGCATTGCCAATATTCGCCACCTTTTCTTCAAAACACCGAATGCTCGCTCGACGTCTTTACGTGCAGCCATCTGGACCCTGTTAAAGTTCTAGAATACACGAACAAAAGTTGTGAAGACTTTCTCTAGCTACACGTGCAGACATTTTTAAATAGTCATCCATAATGTCCGAACTATTGCCGTACGCTAACTGGCTAAGTGCGGCCGTGACCTTTTGCCACGTACTAAATCCTATTTGCCCGACTACATCGGGTTTTTGTTGGAAATAAACATACTTCTCCTCAAGATCTCTAGATATCCTTAAAAATAAGTTTCTACTCATACGAAAACGACGCCTAAACATTTTTTCATCATACTTAGGTTCTGCTGAGAAGTAATCGCTTACCAACAAATCGTTAGCGGTGTGCCGTTCACGAGCGATGTACCTTCTCCTGCGTTTAGGTTGTTGAGTCTCTTCCTCCTCCTCTTCGTCTTCCACGATAGCTTTCACCACCGTCGCGATCGTTTGTAGAAATATTTCCGCACCATCGTCAGATGATGATGACGATTCAGTATAACTTGAAGAACTCATGGCAAGATTGTGTTTTATGTGTTTGATATTGTGTGAGAAAAATGATAAATATGGTAAGGTATTTATAAAGTAATTTTTTTTTTTAAAATAGCCCCCAACGGCTAGTTTGGTTTGGCCATTCACAGCCCGCCATGTCAGCTTGCTAGACCCGCCCCACGCCCGGCTTGAAACCCAAGCCCCAAGGGCCACGCCCCAACCCAAACCCACCCGGGATGGTGGCTTGGGCGTTTTCCCCCAACCCACGCCCAAACCCCCGCCCCATACCCCCATAGTCTTATATATAAGACTACACCACACACTTAGTTTTCTACTTGTGCGTTCGCCTTTTTCTCTTCTCACACACTGAGGTACGTATTATGTAATTATAGATTATTTACTTTCTAAATTAACTTACTTATTATTATATAAACAACCACTAAGTCGGTATATGTTTCCATACTTGTCACTTATCAAAATGTAGATTATATTATAACAACACACTTTTTGAAAGAAACAGAAGATGTGGAAACTAAAGATTGGTGAAAAAAATGGAAAGCTTGAAATTGGTGATGGAAATGGTAATGAATATCTCTATAGCACCAACAATTTTGTTGGAAGACAAATATGGGAGTTCGACCCCGATGCAGGCACGCAAGAAGAGCGTGACCATATCGAAAGGCTTCGAGAGCAGTTCTTGGTTAGTAAGAAGAAGCTCGGCATCCATTGTTGCGGTGACTTGCTTATGCGTAACCAGGTCTATCATTGCTAACCTTTTCATCCAGAGCTGTCCCCGAGAATTCTAAAAAAAAAAAAAAAAAAAGGCCCCGGGCGACAAAAAAAAAAGTGGGCCCAAAACTGTGGTTGGGGAAATAAATTAAAAGCTTATAGAAATCTTTCGGGCCCTTTGAAAATTTGGGACTCGAGCAACGGCACGGGTTGGCAGGCCCAAGAGCCGGCTCTGTTTTCATCAAGTATATAAGGTTTTGGGTAATTATATCTAGCCCGTTTAATAACGAGGCTTGTTTAGGTTGACCTATTTGGTTAAACTGGTGTATATGAATAGACATGTTTAACTTATTTAATTATACATGTCAACAAACCGACCCGTCAATCTATTTAATTAAGACCGTGAACATGCTTACCCGTTTAACCTACTTTTACATGATTAATGTTTGTCATGCTCGGGCCGGTTACATGATTAATGATTTTTAGTGTGTACAATTACGGTTGATGTTTTTGGTCACGTGATTTTTAGTGTATGCAGGTTAGGGTTGATGTTTTTGTCACGAATAAAAACATGGGTCATTTTCGGTTAAACAATTCAACCTGTCAACCCGATATCCCATGATATATATTTGATGGTTTATGATTTAAGTTTATTTCAATCTTTGTTGATCACAGCTTATCAAAGAAAGTGGGATTGATCTTCTAAGTGAACCTCCGATGAGACTAGAAGATGAAGAAGATGTGAACTACGAAGCAGTGACCACAGCGGTTAGAAAAGCTGTCCGACTGAACCGGGCAATTCAAGCTTGGGACGGTCATTGGCCGGCTGAAAATTCGGGTCCCCTCTTTTTCACCCCTCCTCTGGTAATGCATAGATCTTTTCTTGAATTTCATGCAGCAAAAAAGTAAAAACTACATATGCTTACTATTTAAACTTGCAGATTATTGCCTTGTACATCAGTGGTACATTGGATACAATTCTAACAAAAGAACACAAGAAGGAGATGATTCGGTATATGTACATCCATCAAGTATGTTTCACACTTTCACTATCTACATGTACACATATACATTATATATACATATATACAACATCCATGCATGCATGTACATTTACAAGCATAGTAATTTGGGACCAATGTTTTGATGAGGTACATGTAGAATGAAGATGGGGGATGGGGCTTTTATATATCAGGAAAAAGCACAATGATAGGGAGTGCTTTGAACTATGTGGCTCTAAGACTTCTTGGAGAAGCTTCACCTGATCATGTTAACATGGATGAAGATCAGCTTGCTCGAGCGCGTAAATGGATACTTGAACATGGTGGTGCTACATCCATCCCTTCTTGGGGCAAAGTTTATCTAGCGGTATAAATAGTATTTAACATTTTATATTAGCATATTGTTTTTAAAATAATAATGTTGATGAGGAGTTTATAGGTGCTTGGTGTATATGAATGGGAAGGGTGCAACCCTCTTCCTCCAGAATTTTGGCTTTTTCCTTCCTTTTTGCCTTACCATCCAGGTGGCCAAGAGTTGTTTTCTATTTATTTTTTTATCTACATAAAGTATTTTTTTTTTAATATATATCATGTTAGGTTTTGTGTATTTGCAGCAAAAATGTGGTGTTATTGCAGAACCACATACATGCCAATGTCACACTTGTATGGTAAAAGCTACCATGGCCCTATTACTGATCTTGTTTTGTCTTTGAGAAAAGAGATTCATACCATTCCTTACCACCAGATTGATTGGAACAAACAACGACATAACTGTTGCAAGGTTTGATCGTTTGCTCCACCGAATTGAATCGAAATATAAATATATTAAAACATAAAGACTATATATAGATAGTGTGTTACAAATGATTAATGAGTAGTAATTAGTAAATGAACCCTTTGGCCAAACCATTATGTGCAGGCGGATCTATACTACCCTCACTCTTTCTTACAAGATCTCTTATGGGACAGTCTTCATTATTTTACTGAACCACTTATGAAAAGATGGCCCTTTAATAGGCTCATAAGACAAAAGGGTCTCAAACGAGTCCTTGACCTAATGCGTTATGGAGCCGAGGAAGGGCGTTACATGGCACAGGGTTGTGTTGACAAGGCAAGACTTAAGTCACTTAACTAACAAACACATATCCTAACCAACTTATTAATGCTACAATATATATATACCTCGCTATATTATGTTGATTTTGTTGTAGGTTTTGCAAATCATGAGTTTTTATGCTGAGGATCCAAATGGGATAGACTTTAAAAGACACCTTGCCAGAATCCCTGATTACCTGTGGGTGGCCGAGGACGGTATGAAGATGCAAAGTTTTGGTAGTCAGTTGTGGGATTGCGCTCTCGTGACTCAAGCGATTTTGGCAAGTAATATGGTTGAGGAGTATGGAGACTCGCTCAAGAAAGCTCACTTTTACCTGAAAGAGTCACAGGTTAGCTTCACTCACTGTTTCTAAACGTATTGAAAGTTATGCCCCATTTGCTCTATCTGGATAAGAGGCGTATGATAATTACCTGAAAGTTTTATGGTCAAATGGATTTTGTAGATCAAAGAGAATCCCAAAGGGGATTTCACAAAAATGTGTCGTCAGTTTACGAAAGGGGCTTGGACTTTCTCTGATCAAGATCATGGATGGGTAGTATCGGATTGCACTGCAGAAGCTTTAAAGGTGAAATGATATTTTTTCTCTTAATTTACTTTTTGGGTTTCAAAATTTATAAGAAATCAAAATTGCCTGAACTGAAAGTTTACATGATTTTATATGAAGTGTTTATTGGCTTTGTCGCAAATGCCGCAAGAAACCGCAGGAGTTAAGGCTGAAGTTGAGCGATTATATGAGGCTGTGAATGTCCTACTTTACTTACAAGTACATGTTCTTTCAACTTATTATTTAGAATATTTCACTACATTGAATATTTGACTAATTATTTATTCATTTGTTGTGTATGCACCCAACTAGAGTCCTGAAAGTGGTGGTTTTGCAATTTGGGAGCCACCAGTTCCAAAACCATATTTACAGGTGCCATTTTGTGCTTCATTTGATTAAAATAAGAACGAATAAATAACTATAAACTATAAGTTTGTGTTTCAGATGTTGAATCCTTCAGAACTTTTTGCTGACATTGTGGTTGAGAAAGAGTAAGCCCACGTGGACCCGTTTGAATACGTGTTTACTGAAACAAACCTGAAAGATTAACAAAAACATGCCTTAATCAACCATGTTTCGCCTATTTAGGCCAAAAATATGACGTGTTTGTTTTTTTTGGTTTTGTTAGACACGTTGAATGTACGGGCTCCATAATTCAAGCTTTGCAAGCGTTTAAAGATTTGCATCCGGGGCATCGTGAGAAAGAAATAGAAGTTGCTATTGCGAAAGGCATACGTTTCTTGGAAAACAAGCAACAAGATGATGGCTCGTGGTATGGCTATTGGGGTGTTTGTTTTCTCTATGGCACATTTTTTGTGCTGCAAGGGTTGGTATCTTGTGGGAAAACATATGAAAATAATGAAGCAGTTCGGAAAGGTGTCAAATTTTTGCTCTCAACACAGAATTCAGAAGGCGGTTGGGGAGAGAGCTTTGAATCGTGCCCAAAAGAGGTATGTACGCGACGAGTTTTTAATATTTGGATAAACAAAATATAATGGTCGCAACAAAACCTTAATTTTGGTGAAATGCAACCATGCTTGCAATGCTAAAAACACAATTAGTTTTTTCTTAATGTGATCTTGTTGGAACAAATGATCAGAAGTTCATACCTTTGGAGGGGAACCGAACAAATTTGGTGCAAACTTCATGGGCCATGCTCGGTCTTATGTTGGGTGGACAGGTTAGAAACTTTTGTATGATCCTAATGAATACTTATTGAACATATATACGATATTCATTTGTCAAAATCGAGAGAAAAAAAAACTAAAAACTTAACAAAACTTGTTTTGTTGAAAAGGCCGAAAGGGATCCAACACCACTACACAAGGCAGCAAAATTGCTCATCAATAGCCAGATGGAGAATGGTGATTTTCCTCAACAGGTATATGTTTTAGATAAAGTACGTGAGGCGCGTTATTTTTAGAAGCAATAATAAATGTTAAACATATTGAAATCTAGATGATTGTAGTCAACTTATATAAATAGTACGAGTGTTCAAGAGTTCTCTATATACGATGAAATGAACGTTAGTCAAAGTATGTGTCTACGTATGGTTTTCTATATCAATAACTTCGACTAAAAGACGTTTCATAACATTGCAGGAAATAATGGGAGTGTACATGAAAAATTGCATGCTACATTATCCAGAATACAGGAACACTTTTCCGTTATGGGCGTTGGGAGAATACCGTAAGTGTGTTTGGCTGCCAAAACATAAACTCTAAACACCGTACTATTGAATAAAACTATATAATCGGTCTGTTTTCATGAAAATTGTTTATGTTGAAACAAGAGTATTAAGAATACATGTGTCTTGATTTATGTATTCAATCTTATGGATCATGGAACATGTATCGGTTGTTCTCGAGTATTATATTAGGATCATTTCTTGTACTAATTTTCATACATGACATTCTGACTGTTGTGCTCACGTTTGTTCTTGTCTTGATATACATAGATATAGACAGGAGTTATATTTCCTAAATGAACATGCCCTTTTTTTTTTTTTTTTTTTTTTTTTTTAAGAAAGTTCAATATCATTCCACACGAAAAGGGCAATTACAAAGCAATGGCAGGTAGTCGGGCAACAAGTTGCCCTTTTATAAAATCTAATAACAAGCACACTTGTTGTACCCTTCGCAATTTGCTCCTATATGTGTAGATCCAGTCCAAAATTAAGCCCCGTGCCGTTTGTAGGGAGGCCCAGTTTTGAAAATGATCTGGCCCAAAGGCCGTTGGTAAAGTAAAGAACTAAAGGTTAGTGGTGAAAAAAACACGAAACCGGTTTTATTTATACCGGGTTTATATATCAGTAATCGAACCTGACCTTACCTGTAAGGTACGAATATGGCTTATATGTTGAGCTCAATACTCGTATTAGGAACCACACCCGATTTATATATTAGATAAATGCCCGGAACCAATTATACCCTATATCCAAACCCAGTTATACCCTATGTCAGATACTGATTATTAATACCCGATAGAATACTCAAATTTTTAATTATTCTTTTATGTTTACTTTACAACTTTTAGAATTAATTTTTTTAAAATTATATACTATAAAATAAATAATTTGTATTTGAGTGAATTTATGTTCTTATGTTATTGTAATATGTTTTTTTGAATAAAAAAATGTTATTGTAATATGCATTAATTAGTTATATGAAGTAGACAACAAATTTAAATTTTAAACAAACTTATTTCTTGTAAATTAACTAAAAAGTAAAGGGTATGAATACCTGGTTATACCTGGACCCATACCAATATTCCGATAACCGGTTGGTTATACCTGAGCCCGATCACACCTTACCCGGGTAAATAGGGTCGGGTTTTCTCCTCAATACTCGCGCCCGAACGCTACTCGGTTCTTTCGATACCCGATTTTCAAATACTTGGTCATGGCCAGCCCGGTTCTATACTCGGAACCGGGTATTAGAAAACCCGATTTGTGCAACTCATGTAAAGTGTCGTGTTCCAAATGTTGGGTTGTTCATCCAAACTTACTAATGGACCATATGTTGGGCTGTACACAAGGCCGACCCATAGGAGGGGCAGGGTGGGTGACAGCCCAGGTCCACCTTCCCCAGGGGCTTGAAACTTTTTTATTATTTTGTTTTAAATATTTAACATTTTAAAAATTGTGGTATATAACAACAGCAACCATATCCAGTAAAGTCCCACAAATACCAAAGTTATTGAAATGGTCTGGGGATGGTGGGATGTAGGCAACCTGTCACACCCCAACCGATGGCTGAAACATCGGGATGAGACGAAAAGACGAGATTGCAAGAGGCTTCATAACGCTATTTATGACAAGTATTTAATAATTACCCTTTTGTTGCTTAAATCAGATAATACAAATTTCGAATCACAACACGTATAAAAGAAATATAATTTCATTTCATAACAGTTTAATACAATGGTTTTGGAACTAATTACAACATGTATGAAATAAAATACAATACAATAAGTATTTAACGTTCAAATGCGTTTCTAGGCAATCCTACTAGATTCCATGCGTCATTGATATTCCTGCAACATGTATTAAAAGCATAGATCAATACAAAGGTATTGGCGAGCATACAAGTTTAAAAAAAATATGTATAAACGTAAAGTTGTCACAAATCTATGATGGAAGTTTTATATCTAGAATTTAAACTAGCATACCTAAACAACCTAAGCATAACGAAATAGCATGGACATACAAATTGAAACTAGCAAGTATAACTAACACAAGCGTAACAAATAACATGTATGTGCAAAATGAAACTAGCGTGCATAACTAACGTAAGCATATCGGGAATACGTTTGATTTCGTATAATATGAATTTTTGTTAAATGATACATGTTGCACCCCAAAACGCGTTAAAGTGTAAAAATAAGGGGTCGAGTATGCTCACCGTTTTGCAAAGCTTCCCCTTGTAATCCGGTGAAAAGTTGAGAAGTTGGGGAATGGAACACCGCGGTCACCTCACAAAGGCAAACGAAGGTGTATGAGTGTTGGGAATGATAACGGAGAATTTGGATGGTTGTAAACGAAGGGAAATAAACGACTAAATTATATAAGATCGTGATTAGATCACCATATACAAACGTTGCCACATTATCTTATGGCACCACCAGAATTACGGTAAGTTTAGATGGTTTCCTCACGTTGTTATTTGCCGAAATAACTAACCGTTTAATTTGATCTTTATAAGCTTTAATCGAATCTCGATACGTTTTTTATTAGTGATTTGATAAAAAAAAATATTTTATATTTTAACGAAAATTGGACAGAGTTTCCTCTGTTTTCGGACGGCCCCGACAACACAAGTTGTCGATTTATATGTTCGAAATTCAATATTTAATCAACGATATAAATAATATACGTAAAATGTGTCGAATGTGAATAATTAACAAATGTATCGGTTCGAGCATATAAAATATATAAACAATATACTAAAAAGAATAGTGTCGTTAATGTTTTACCGAAACTGACGTCGAGCCGCTGATCACAGTTGACCAGCTTTTCTGTTTGACCGATCAACCCACACCAAACCCGATCTGAAGTTGACTGAATCGAAATTGAACTGAGTCGCATCAGCTGAACCGAGCTAAATGATCGACGTGAACTCGAACCGAGAAAATCAAGCCTGCTGAATTTAACAACCACCGCCACCATCACGGTGCCGCCGCCGCTGCTGGCGGTTCTTCGCCGAAGCCAAAACCGAACACGAACCGGAATCAGAATCAAATTATTTTTCATCAGATTTAAAGAAAGTAATCGAATCCAAAATGAAAGGAAAGAAATGAGGGATTTACTGATTGAAGTTCGTCGGACCGAACCAGTGTCGCCGCCGCCGTTGCCGGCGACGCTGTCGTCGTCGACCTCCTGATTTCTTCTCTCTCTCCCTCTTTCTCATCTCTCTCTCTCTCTTTCATCTCCATCTCGTCCCGTCACCGGAGATGCGAAAGAATGAAGATGCGGTGGTGTGCGGCTGTCGTCGGAGAAGGAGGAGAATCTGTAACACCTCGAAAATTCACGTCCTATAATGTGTAGACACGTGTCAAATGTTTAACGTGTGAAAGAAATATTATAGAAGGACTAAAGTTGACAAACATGGAAAGTATGTGAATATACGTATTCTAAGTGTCAGCTGTGAATAAATATAATGTACATTAACCCTACACAATGTTCATACCTTCAAACGAATAAATCATGGATCATACGAAACTAAAAGTGAGAGAATTCAAACTACAGGGACCAAATGTGTCAACATGTTTAATTTATACCTCTGAGTGACCTTTTGACAAACCCGAAGCTTTGAAAATTATTAATTATGCTCACAAGAATGCACCATAAAAATTTCATAAAGTTTCGTTAACGTATGAGAAAGTTATGATCAAATTCGTGTGCGAAGGGTTAAAGCGTAAACGTTGAATGTTGGGACTTTTCGGGTGACAACGAAGTTAACCGGGGACCTAACAAAGTGGGTATATGTTTTAAAGCCCTTATGTGTCAACATTGAGGGTTTAAAATGCAAGAATCAAGTGTCTAACCGGAGTTTGAAGAGCCAAGGATCAATACGCAATAAATCTAAAATTCAGATTTCCTGCAGGTTAGCCTCGCGCCACGCGACGCCATGGGGGGGGTCCCTCGCGTCACGCGAGGGCCTCTCTGATTCGACTTTCTTGTTTTTCTTGGCTGCCCTTGCCTTTGTACGCGATTCTAACTCGTTTCTCCACATCTCTTGACCCCTAAAACACCCCCTAAGCCTCTAGGACACATGTTGCAAGCTTGTGGTCAGTCCTAGACTTGGTTGTCAACATGTTATGGTGGGTTAAACCACTATATAAGGCCTTCAAGTTCACAACTTTTCCTCACACCATTTCTCTGCATTCTGATCAATTCTGGAGCTCTCAAGCAGGTCCAACTGATCATAAGTCATGCATAGGACTCTTGTAAGTCCGCTAGTCCTTCTTTATTTGAGTTTAGCTTGTTTAATTAGCTAAAAGTCAAACCGTCGTAAATACGGTTTGACTTCGAGATTAGTCAATAATGGCTCAGTCATATCTCGAATTAAAAAGTAGTTATGAGTTGGTATTTATATGGGTAATAAAACCTCAAAAGGGTTTCCCCTGATCACCACTCTAAGCAGGTCAAAAGTCGGGTCAAACTTTTACGTAAAAAGTCAACAGGATGCTTAAAATGTCATTTATGCATAATTAGCTATCTAGAACATATATAACCTGTTTGATCATTGTTATAACTTAGTAATAAGTGTAAGAACATGTCCAAACATGTTCAACCCGACTATTTCCTGTTTAGACCCGGTTCGGAACCGAAAGTCACATAGTTTGACTTTCACTTTGACTTTCAGTTCTGACCCGTTTAGGCATGTTTTAGAAATGCCTCAGAGCTTAAATTGGATTAGGTTACTTGTTAGAACAACCCTCTGTGATTACACACCATGGTTCACTAGTTATCCAATTAATATGCATATTTCCGTTAATTGCTCATATGTTGACCGTTATGCCCTTATTACCTTAAAACATGATTTATAAAAATGTAAAAGTGTAGAAACCTTAGTTACTGATATATAAACTTGTATGCAAAGTTTGACATCAGTTTGACTTATAGATTAAGAGTTATGCTCAATATCGCAAAATTAAAGCTTTATGTTAATAAAACGGCGTAATTAGCGTATAGCCTAGTTAAGCCTACTTTTTGGTATCAAAATTAATACCCACTGATGTAATATATTATTTTGGGATTTTTAAAGATTTTTAATTAATTTTTTTGATGAGCATAACTAGTAGTCGTAGGCTTAATCCGGTAATTGTCGGTTTTGCCCTTACGGGCCATAAAATGAGTTTTACTTATCTAAACAACTCCAAACCTTTTGCTACTGATCACATATGATAAATAAATTATTTTAAGCCTTCTGGAAATATAAAAATATCAGATTTAAGTATCAAACCCGGAAATGGTCTTTAATCGCATTATTTAGCGTTTTTAACGCATAGTATGTCTTAAAATCATATTGGACATACCCGGGTTGATACCTACTGATATATGAGGCAAATTATGATATTTCAACAGTAAGCAAAGGTTGATAAACTCAGACTTCAGTTTTGAGCTTTTCGGCTTATGTGAAATTACCAAAATGCCCTTCGGTGCATAGTTTGGTTATAAATGATATATTTCACATATATGCTTTAGCCTACTGATATAACTTATCAAATTGAGTATGTTTGCTGTTTACATCAGATCTGTAACTCAGTTAAACATTTAAACTCTTTTACAACCTTTAAAATGACCAAACTACCCCTACGGGGCATAGTTTGTGTCTAAATTCATTTCGGGCATAATGAAAGACATCCTACTGATGTCACAACATATTTGAAGCATATTAACTTAGAAAACCTGTATATAGCTCTTACGGATACCCGTTACGCTTATTTCGCGTTCGGTTCGGTTTATGTAACAAGTTTACATAAATTAGCCGAAACGGGTCAAACCTTATCGGTTTTATCTCAAAATCCAGAATGTGAATAATAAACCCATATTAAACAAGTCTTAAAACTTGTTGGGTCTAAATCACATTCTATCCGGTCTTCGCTTAATCGTGCGTACGAACCGTATCTTTGAAACTAGCCGGTCTAAGCTTAAGCTAAATTAAAGACCCGTTAGGATTCTAATAGGTTATTAAAAACCTTTGTTCCAGATTAGGAGCCCAGTAAAAGCTATCTGTACTTGCTGATTTGATATACGGCTGGGATTGAATTTATATTTAGCTCAGGTAAATACTTTTAACTTATTTTCCCTATACGGGCTTGGGTTACGGTATATAGCATACCGCTTGATCGGGCATCAAATCTCCACGCTTAGTGGGTAGTTGAATAATTTGATCGGCTCGTTTAAACAGTCTTGTTTACTTTACAACCTTTGGGGGGTTAATGACCATGTCCCGGATATCCTTGGCATTATCTTACGAGATGGCCACGACCTGAGCACGGGGTGTAGGCGTACACCGTCCGTGTATAACTCATTTATGTGGTGTGTCTATTGATCTTTAACCCGGACTAGATCCGGGCTACTGAACGCATAAGTAACATGTAATTCGTTCACAAGATTATAATATTAAATAATTCTCCCAAGTTAAAAAAAGATTAATTTTGCCTCTGTGTATTTTAATCAAATTAAAATGTTTTATGCCACGTGCATCCAAACCAATTTTCAATCATTTTAAAATGAGTCAGTTGAATGTATTTACCAGTGTAAACTGACGTATTTTCCAAAAAGGCTAAATGCAGGTACTATACGAAATTGGCTGGATATTTCTCCTTAGCATCAATAGAAGTCTCGCAAGCTTAAGATGCCTAAAAGTCTGTTGAACTATTGTTTCCATTTTATGTTCGATCCTTCTGTGGATAAACTTCCGAGTATTGTGACAATTGATATTACAATATTAATTCGGTTGTATTATATCTTTTAAATTGCTTCCGCTGTGCATTATTATATTGTGTTGTTTGACTATTACGTTGCCAACCACGTCACGATACTCCCCCACCGGGCCCACCGGTGACACGTGGAAATCGGGGTGTGACAGGTTGGTATCAGAGCCAACTCTGAGTGAATTAAACACTAGCCTTTTGTGTTTAATCTCAGTTACACAATTGCACATATCTAAACTTCTGAGTCTAGACTTAACTTAGGAATATTCTCAATCCTAATCTTGAAATTTTACTTCCAAATTTTTATTGGATACGTCGCCAAGCAAAGAAGCCGTAATAGGAGTTCTCCACACCCGGAGCCCTGAGATGCTGAGCTTCGTACCGCGACTAGAATGAAACGAGCATCCAAGGAGAAAGCGTTCAGAAATAAAATGAAGAAGAAACTCCTTTTACTGAAGATCGTTTCCTTAATAGTCCTTATAAGGACATAATTATCTTTCAGTCCCTCCGAGGACACATTATTCCTTTTAAGTCCCGCTTAGGGCAACTTTATACTTTTATTTCTATATAATGGAATGATTAAGTTTAAACCTTCATTCTAGATAAGAAATATTAAATAAATGGAAAAATAATATTTCTTTTTTTGCAAGATCTACCATTATAATAAAATGGCAAAATCTAAAAGGGCAAGACCTAGCTTCGGGTCATATTAAGACCGGCCAAGATGGTAGTTCCGCAATTTAGATTCAGATCCATATTTACACCTCAATTTAAAATTTGTTCTGCGTTAATTATAAATTAAGAATCTTAAGTGTGAAACCTAGCCTCGGGTCAATTATAAGACCGGGCCAAGATGGTAAGACCTGTTAAAAAGATTCAAATCATTAATTAAGAATCTTAAGTGTGAAACCTAGCCTTGGGTCAATTATAAGACCGGGCCAAGATGGTAAGACCTGTTTAAAAAGATTCAATTCCCTGTTAACATCTTAAAACATGTTAACACTCCTGGCAGATGTGATTCATTTAAAATCACCCATGTCATTTTTATATAGGATTCTTCAAAAGATTCCTAACCCAGTTTAATGATCCCTGAATCCTGGGTTTACGTCATCAATTAAGATGATCATATTTTAACCATACGTGGTAATATAGTGCCTACGGGCCTTGCTCATTTCTACATGAGCCAAAATACAGTGGTAGCTATGACTCCCTGTCAGATAAAGGTAATGAACTAGGTTCAAACCTCAAATGCTTTGATTCTCTGAAATCCTAGCATATAATTTTAAAAAAAAATTGTCCTTGTGACTAGGCCTATTGTGCCAATATACCTTCATGCTTTGATTCTCTGAAATCATAGCTTATAAATTATATATGTCCTTGTGACTAAGCCAGTTGTGCTAATATACTTAAAGACCTTGATTCTCTGAAATCATGGCTTATAATTTAAAAATTGTCCTTGTGACTAGGCCTTTTGTGCTATTAAATAAAACTGTTATTGTTGCTTTGATTCTCTGAAATCATAAGCTTATAATTTATAAATGTCCATGTGACCAGGCCATTGGGTGCCACTAATAAAACTATTAATGTTTTATAATTAGGATAAATTATAATCGAAATCCTAAATAAATATATGATTAATAAATTAACCAAATATGGTCTCTGTTTACCATGGTTAATGAATTTCCCTAAGGGGCAATTCTGTAATAAACATCCCTTTTAAGGGAAGTGCCTACGGGCTATAGTTAATGTCCTCTGAGACTAAAGACAGTGGTAGCCTACAGCTCCCTGTCAAGAAAAGGTAATGAACTTTGATTCAAACCTTAATGCCACGATTCTCTGAAATCATGGCTTATAAATTTAACTTGTCTACGCGACTAGGCCATTGGTGCTATTATTAACTTATGAATTAGGATTTATGATAAAAATCCTGAATAAAATAAATATCCTTCCTTCTCTGTCAGTATGCAATTGAAAGGGAATCTTAAAGGTGAAACCTAGCCTACGCGGCCAAGATGGTGAGACCTACTCAAGGGATTCAGATCCTTGTTAACACCTAGGAATGTGTTAGCACTCTTGACAAATGTGATTCGAGAAAATCACAGCAGTCATCCTTATATTGGATTCTTCCAATTCTCAAATCTAGCCTAGTGATCTAGGAATCATGATTTATATCCGTTAGTGATGAAGTGCCTACGGACTAAACTTGTTGTCCGATAAGACAACGACAGTGGTGGTCTTTGACCTCCTGTCTAAAATGTTGGACTATGTCCAAGCATAATAGTCTATATGATCAATGCGATCATGACTAATATCATCTAATACGATGATCATATTGTTTAACATCCTTTAGTGATGTCTTGCCTACGGGCTATAATATATTGTCCATTTGAGACATTAACATTGTTATCTTTATGATTCCTTGTCTAAGGTGGTGAGCTATGCTCAAGCCAAATAGTCAATATGATTAATACAATCATGACTTATAGCATCTAATAGGATGAACAAAATTATAAACATCCACGAGTGATGTTTTCGCCTATGGGCCAAATTATACTGTCCATGTGTAACAAAGACACTGTGATCTTTACGGTTCCCTGTCCAAGGTGGTGAGCTATGCTCAAGCCTAATAGTTCATATGATCAATACGATCATGACAAAAATCATCAATACGATGATTAAGAATTTTAACATCCGTAATGATGTTTTGCCTAAGGGCTATATTATATCGTCCAACTGAGACAAGGCAATTGTAATCTTTTGTGATTCTTTGCCAAGGGGGTGAGTTATACTCAATTCCCATAGTCTATACTATCAGTGCGATCCTGACTAGTATCCTCAGTATGATGATCATAATATTAACATCCCTCGTGATGAAATGCCTACGGGCTATACTTTATTCTATTGTCGATAAGACAAAGATAGTAGTGATCTTTACGATCCCCTATTCAAAATGGTGTGATTATACCCAAACCTAATAGTCAATATGATCGATGTGATCATGACTAATATCATTAGATACGATGGTTATATATAAACATCCATTAGTGATATTGATTGGCTTATTCTTTTGCCAAAAGAATCGTCTTTCAAGACGATGACAGTTGTAGTCTATGACTCCCTGTCCAAAGGAGAAGAACCACGTTCAAACCTGGAAGCCCTAATCTAATAAGATTGCGGCTAATAAATTAAGGTCCTTGAAAATAGACCATCAAGTTATGTTATAAAGTCATTCATGACAAGCCTATGTGCTATAATTGGTCATTCGTGACAAGTTAACATATTAAATGTTAACATCCCTGGTAACAGGCCTTAGTGCCATATCCTATAACGTCCTAGAGACAAGGCCAATTGTGCCGTATCTAAATGTCATCACGACAAGGCCTTCGCGCCATATGATTACTTATGTCATTCATGTCTGTGCTTTATGCCATATTTTTCTACGTCCCTCGCGACAGGCTTCTATGCCATATATGTATATAAATATATAACCGAAGTCATGTAAGGCTAGCCTTTGAGCTATTTATAATCGTCCTTGAGACAAAGACAGTTGTGACATTATGGTCCCCTGTCAAGCAAGTATTGGACTCGCTCCAAACTTTGGATGCCATTGATGGTCCTGTTGTGACCTAGGCTAAATATAATGGAAATACGTTCAAAATAATATTCACTATGAATGTTCGGAACGGAATAGCCCATACGGTTTATGAATGTCGTGGCTAATCTAAGTCAGGTCATCAGGATGATGACTAATAATGGTTAAATCTTGGTGTTTGGTACCAAGTTTCGAGTATGGAAAACTCGAATGAGGTAGACGACAGTCGCAACGCTATTAAGGCGACGAAAGTTAATAAAAACTACAAACGTAAACCTCAATATTAATGGAGTTAATCTTCGGACTGTGGTTGACGCAGCAGTTGAAAGGACCATAGAAAGATCATGAAACGGTCCGAAGAGCCGAATGCTCCTCGCTCTAAATTTCATTCAAAACCATGTTCAATTGCTCATGAGAAGAGTTTTGTTCACACTTCGTATGCGAAGGATGAACCAAAGGAGGAAGATGACTCCCAGAAATCTAAGAAAAAGAGAGCAAGAACAAGCTAAATAAAAAGCAACGAAAAATGGTGGAATTGGCCGTCCCCGGAATCGAACCTGGGTCTAGGCCGCACCCTTTCGCGCGCCTAGCCAACTGAGCTAGGTGCCTAGTTTGTGAAACTTCCATTATTGATTAAATATAAGCACTTGTACAATAAACTTCCTTATCATTTATCAATGATAATTTCTGCTAAGTGTCCTGTTTTAATACGGGCAATAATAAATCTTCATGAACCATAAACTTAGCAAAAAATTTTATTATCATCCACAAGGTATAACTACCAAGGAAACCATAGTAGCCGATTCTTCTAGATCGGCAAGGAATCCTTCCGAAAAATCAAAGTAATTTTTTTCTTTGCACAGAGTACGACAACATATGTTATTTTAATTATTTTTCTCATTGTTTTCTATCGCCTGCGAATGCCAAACTATGTTTGATAAAAGTGCCATATGAGGATTGGCGTATCCTAGTGTGTCCCATAGATTATTTCCATGTCTGATCAGCATGGAGGTTTAATACATGGAACCCCTAAGATATCCCAATGATCATATTGTACTAAAGTCGACTAGTAGTATTCAAAGAAGATATCCAAAAATGGAATTTTTTTTTTCAAGTAAATGTTCCCGATTAAGGACTTCGAGGACTTATAACATAAAAGTGTCACTCATTTGACACGAACAATGATGGATGAACTGGAGCCTGAGATATGGAAAATCTCTGTAGCCTCCTTGTATCTTAACTATCTTCTCAAAAGTTGTCCCTGCTTACCTCCAGGAAGGCAGGTAGAATTAAGATTTGTAGCCCGCCGTGGGCTGGAGTATTGTGAAAACTCCATATTGATTATGGAATAAACGAAACCTTGATTAAGTAGGTTTTAAGACATAGGCTCATATAGCCAGACTCAATATTCTGAGGGTTTTATATTATTAAATAAGAAAGACGGTTCATATTGCTTACGTATTAAATGCCGCAACCCTAATTAGGCAACGATTAAGAATTTGCCATCAGCTACCCAGGATCTAAGGGCAAATTATTGGTGGATAGGCTTGAAAAAGTCTGTAGCCACCCATGTAGCTAAATGCTTGACACGTGCGCAAGTCAAAGCCGAGCATCAAAAGCCGTCAGGCTTGCTACAACAGCCTGAACTTCCTACGTGGAAGTGGGAAATGGTAACTATGGATTTTATTACCAAGTTACCCAAGAAAAGGAAAGGAAATGATACGTTATGAGTTATAGTTGATGGACTGACTAAGTCAGCTCATTTTCTACCCATCAAGGAGACTTATAGCTCCGACAGGTTAGCCCAGATATACGTTGATAAGATTGTAGCCTTAAATGGCATACCTGTAGCTATTATCTCTGATAGAGATACTAGGTACACGTCACATTTTTGGAAGAGTTTCCAACAATCTTTGGGCACACGTTTGAACTTTAGTACGGCGTACCATCCTCAGACAGACGGTCAGAGTGAGCGTACTATTCAAACATTGGAAGACATGCTACGTGCATGTGCGATCGATTTGGGTGGTAGAACCTACCGTTAATCGAATTCTCCTACAACAATAGCTACCACACCAGCATTAAGGCTGCGCCTTTTGAGACATTATACGGTAGAAAGTGTAGATCGCCTATTTGTTGGGCGGAAGTTGGAGATGTCCAGTTATCAGGACCAGAGATAGTGTTCGAAACAACGGACAAGATTGTCCAGATTCGTGACCGTCTCAAAACTGCCCGGGATAGGCAGAAGAGTTACGCTGATCCAAAGCGTAAGGATTTTCACTTCGAAGTAGGTGACAAAGTCCTACTTAAAGTGTCACCCTGGAAGGGAATGATACGGTTTGGTAAGAAAGGCAAGCTAAGCCCGAGATACATAGGACCTTTCGAGGTTATCGAACGTGTCGGGTCAATTGCCTATAAGTTAAACTTACCAGAAGAGCTCAGTGGAATTCACAATGTGTTCCACATCTGCAATCTGAAAAAGTGCTTCGCTGATGAATCGCTGGTTATACCGCATACAGATGTGCATATAAACGAGAGCTTGAAATATGTGGAAAAACCTTTGTCGATTGAAGCTCGACAGGTGAAGAAGCTTCGAAGGAAGCAAGTACCTATTGTAAAGGTCAAATGGGATGCCCGTAGAGGCCCCGAATACACGTGGGAGGTTGAATCCACGATGAAAGAAAAGTACCCTTGTTTATTTCAGTAAATCTCGGGTCGAGATTTATTTTAAGGGGGTGAGGATGTAACACCTCGAAAATTCACGTCCTATAATGTGTAGACACGTGTCAAATGTTTAACGTGTGAAAGAAATATTATAGAAGGACTAAAGTTGACAAACATGGAAAGTATGTGAATATACGTATTCTAAGTGTCAGCTGTGAATAAATATAATGTACATTAACCCTACACAATGTTCATACCTTCAAACGAATAAATCATGGATCATACGAAACTAAAAGTGAGAGAATTCAAACTACAGGGACCAAATGTGTCAACATGTTTAATTTATACCTCTGAGTGACCTTTTGACAAACCCGAAGCTTTGAAAATTATTAATTATGCTCACAAGAATGCACCATAAAAATTTCATAAAGTTTCGTTAACGTATGAGAAAGTTATGATCAAATTCGTGTGCGAAGGGTTAAAGCGTAAACGTTGAATGTTGGGACTTTTCGGGTGACAACGAAGTTAACCGGGGACCTAACAAAGTGGGTATATGTTTTAAAGCCCTTATGTGTCAACATTGAGGGTTTAAAATGCAAGAATCAAGTGTCTAACCGGAGTTTGAAGAGCCAAGGATCAATACGCAATAAATCTAAAATTCAGATTTCCTGCAGGTTAGCCTCGCGCCACGCGACGCCATGGGGGGGGTCCCTCGCGTCACGCGAGGGCCTCTCTGATTCGACTTTCTTGTTTTTCTTGGCTGCCCTTGCCTTTGTACGCGATTCTAACTCGTTTCTCCACATCTCTTGACCCCTAAAACACCCCCTAAGCCTCTAGGACACATGTTGCAAGCTTGTGGTCAGTCCTAGACTTGGTTGTCAACATGTTATGGTGGGTTAAACCACTATATAAGGCCTTCAAGTTCACAACTTTTCCTCACACCATTTCTCTGCATTCTGATCAATTCTGGAGCTCTCAAGCAGGTCCAACTGATCATAAGTCATGCATAGGACTCTTGTAAGTCCGCTAGTCCTTCTTTATTTGAGTTTAGCTTGTTTAATTAGCTAAAAGTCAAACCGTCGTAAATACGGTTTGACTTCGAGATTAGTCAATAATGGCTCAGTCATATCTCGAATTAAAAAGTAGTTATGAGTTGGTATTTATATGGGTAATAAAACCTCAAAAGGGTTTCCCCTGATCACCACTCTAAGCAGGTCAAAAGTCGGGTCAAACTTTTAAGTAAAAAGTCAACAGGATGCTTAAAATGTCATTTATGAATAATTAGCTATCTAGAACATATATAACCTGTTTGATCATTGTTATAACTTAGTAATAAGTGTAAGAACCTGTCCAAACATGTTCAACCCGACTATTTCCTGTTTAGACCCGGTTCGGAACCGAAAGTCATATAGTTTGACTTTCACTTTGACTTTCAGTTCTGACCCATTTAGGCATGTTTTAGAAATGCCTCAGAGCTTAAATTGGATTAGGTTACTTGTTAGAACAACCCTCTGTGATTACACACCATGGTTCACTAGTTATCCAATTAATATGCATATTTCCGTTAATTGCTCATATGTTGACCGTTATGCCCTTATTACCTTAAAACATGATTTATAAAAATGTAAAAGTGTAGAAACCTTAGTTACTGATATATAAACTTGTATGCAAAGTTTGACATCAGTTTGACTTATAGATTAAGAGTTATGCTCAATATCGCAAAATTAAAGCTTTATGTTAATAAAACGGCGTAATTAGCGTATAGCCTAGTTAAGCCTACTTTTTGGTATCAAAATTAATACCCACTGATGTAATATATTATTTTGGGATTTTTAAAGATTTTTAATTAATTTTTTAGATGAGCATAACTAGTAGTCGTAGGCTTAATCCGGTAATTGTCGGTTTTGCCCTTACGGGCCATAAAATGAGTTTTACTTATCTAAACAACTCCAAACCTTTTGCTACTGATCACATATGATAAATAAATTATTTTAAGCCTTCTGGAAATATAAAAATATCAGATTTAAGTATCAAACCCGGAAATGGTCTTTAATCGCATTATTTAGCGTTTTTAACGCATAGTATGTCTTAA
Source organism: Helianthus tuberosus (assembly GCA_030545235.1). Classification (NCBI taxonomy): domain Eukaryota; kingdom Viridiplantae; phylum Streptophyta; class Magnoliopsida; order Asterales; family Asteraceae; genus Helianthus; species Helianthus tuberosus. Next base: position 32,628,476 of record CM060424.1, on the reverse strand, counting down.
AATCATATTGGACATACCCGGGTTGATACCTACTGATATATGAGGAAAATTATGATATTTCAACAGTAAGCAAAGGTTGATAAACTCAGACTTCAGTTTTGAGCTTTTCGGCTTATGTGAAATTACCAAAATGCCCTTCGGTGCATAGTTTGGTTATAAATGATATATTTCACATATATGCTTTAGCCTACTGATATAACTTATCAAATTGAGTATGTTTGCTGTTTACATCAGATCTGTAACTCAGTTAAACATTTAAACTCTTTTACAACCTTTAAAATGACCAAACTACCCCTACGGGGCATAGTTTGTGTCTAAATTCATTTCGGGCATAATGAAAGACATCCTACTGATGTCACAACATATTTGAAGCATATTAACTTAGGAAACCTGTATATAGCTCTTACGGATACCCGTTACGCTTATTTCGCGTTCGGTTCGGTTTATGTAACAAGTTTACATAAATTAGCCGAAACGGGTCAAACCTTATCGGTTTTATCTCAAAATCCAGAATGTGAATAATAAACCCATATTAAACAAGTCTTCAAACTTGTCGGGTCTAAATCACATTCTATCCGGTCTTCGCTTAATCGTGCGTACGAACCGTATCTTTGAAACTAGCCGGTCTAAGCTTAAGCTAAATTAAAGACCCGTTAGGATTCTAATAGGTTATTAAAAACCTTCGTTCCAGATTAGGAGCCCAGTAAAAGCTATCTGTACTTGCTGATTTGATATACGGCTGGGATTGAATTTATATTTAGCTCAGGTAAATACTTTTAACTTATTTTCCCTATACGGGCTTGGGTTACGGTATATAGCATACCGCTTGATCGGGCATCAAATCTCCACGCTTAGTGGGTAGTTGAATAATTTGATCGGCTCGTTTAAACAGTCTTGTTTACTTTACAGCCTTTGGGGGGTTAATGACCATGTCCCGGATATCCTTGGCATTATCTTACGAGATGGCCACGACCTGAGCACGGGGTGTAGGCGTACACCGTCCGTGTATAACTCATTTATGTGGTGTGTCTATTGATCTTTAACCCGGACTAGATCCGGGCTACTGAACGCATAAGTAACATGTAATTCGTTCACAAGATTATAATATTAAATAATTCTCCCAAGTTAAAAAAAGATTAATTTTGCCTCTGTGCATTTTAATCAAATTAAAATGTTTTATGCCACGTGCATCCAAACCAATTTTCAATCATTTTAAAATGAGTCAGTTTAATGTATTTACCAGTGTAAACTGACGTATTTTCCAAAAAGGCTAAATGCAGGTACTATACGAAATTGGCTGGATATTTCTCCTTAGCATCAATAGAAGTCTCGCAAGCTTAAGATGCCTAAAAGTCTGTTGAACTATTGTTTCCATTTTATGTTCGATCCTTCTGTGGATAAACTTCCGAGTATTGTGACAATTGATATTACAATATTAATTCGGTTGTATTATATCTTTTAAATTGCTTCCGCTGTGCATTATTATATTGTGTTGTTTGACTATTACGTTGCCAACCACGTCACGATACTCCCCCACCGGGCCCACCGGTGACACGTGGAAATCGAGGTGTGACAGAATTGGAGCTGGGGAGGTGCGGCCGGAGGAGAAAGATGGCGCCGGAGGTGGCTCCGGTTGTCGGAGCTGGCGGTAGTCAGACGAGGGAGAGGGACCGAGTGAATTGAATATGAGAGCGATGTGTGGCTGCTGTTGTTTTCATTTGGGTTTCTCCAAAGAAAAGCAGAGGAGATGAAATAGAGGGGGTGTCGGCTGGGGCTTTACAAAAGAAATGAGGGTTTTGAACTTATACAAGCCCTTTTATAGTTAGGTTTCCCAAGTGGGCTTGGGTCCCTGGCCCACAAGCCCGTTATTTGTGTTTTGAGCGGCCCAATCACACCGCCGAAGCCCGAACTCCATGAAACGTCGAAGAATAAAAATTTAGGGTCACAAATGTGTAAAATAGTGTCGTACATCGTTATTAGACGCGTACTTTGTCGGTTGTGTTAAAATCGCGTAAAAGCGTTGTTTTCTGTTTTTAAACCGTTTTTCGAATATGATTCCAAAAGAATAGAAAACGAATTCAAGTTTTCTAAAAGTACAGAAATACGAAAAATGCGAGGCGTTATAGTCTCCCCTCCTTTAGGAAATTTCGTCCCAAAATTTATTCAGAAGGAAGACTTGAAAGGGTTCGAACATTCTAACGGACTTGATCGCGAACGGGGTTCGTATGAAAGAATAAAGGAGAATAATAGGAGTATAAAAGTGAACGATTGATTTTGAATACACAAATGCGAGTATAAGAATAGCATAAGTATTGGATAGACGAAAGCGATGTGTTAAGAATGAGGTCTCGTCGGGGATAATCAGATATAATGCGTTTGTGAGTTGTTTAAAGTTTGAATCAGGTCCAAAAGGTCTACAAAACACTGAATTTCTCATGGCACTTTTACGAAAACTTGGTAACATAGTGAAAACACTTATATATAGGAAGTACCAGCGGCGTATCCACCATGCTTTAACCATGTTACGTGGTCGCGTATTCGGTGTCATGTTACGTTCTGTGTCTTATCATACACAGTAGTACACTCCGTGATTCTCATACGTCTATCACTATAATCCCGTGTGCACCCGCGATTATACTGATCGTCGCATGATCTACATAGCTTGTACTAGTTGCGTATGAATTAGGGTATACATAAATTTTGAAAATAAGAACGAGTACGTATAGGAATGTCGTATGTAAGCATGATTGGTATTTAAGTATGAGAGAGGTTATAAGTATGAGTATGATTAAAGTCTTTGAATAGTCCACACGAGATATTTAGTTAACTAGATTAACGCATTACTGGCATGTGATCTCACTGGTCAAACCATCGTGTCCGCAAGTATGTATGAATGTCTTAACATGACCGCAAGTCCATGCGGCGGGCGTTACTCCTATAGCGCTACACAAGCGCTATATATGTTAAGGTGAGGCTTCATCCGAAGTTAATGACAAATGTCAACCCAACGTTTAACGCAAGCGTCATCTAATCATAGCACATGTCATCATTTCGTTGCTATGAAAAGATCCGTAATGTATAAAGCGTCATCTAATCATAGCACATGTCATCATTTCGTTGCTATGAAAAGATCCGTAATGTATAAAGCGTCATCAAATCATAGCCCATGTTATCATTTCATTGCTATGAAAAGATCCGTAATGTATGAATGAATGTCTTGACATTACCACAAATCCATGTGGCGGTGCGCTACTCCTATAGTGCTTCACAAGCACTACATATGTCAAGGTGTGGCTTCTTTCAAAGCTAATGACCAGTTCATCACATAAAGATTGTCCAGTAATCCCGAATCAAGTATAACGTATCAGTATGCGTGTATTAATTTATTGTGTAAAACGATGATTAGGTAACAAGTATTAAATCGCATAAAAGTTAAGTTAATATAAAAGAGAAGCTTGATAAGTATTGGAGTGCTTCGGGTTTAGAAGCTTCGACTATTCCAGAGTGAATCGCAAGTCCTTTCGAATTAGGGAGACATGCTTTGGCCTAATAGGTATAATACTCTCGTCGCCAGACGATTAACGGTATTTTACCCTTCCACTTAGTACATGTCCCTAATTTGATTGAAAATACAAAACTTGGCGAGAGAAAAAAAATCGTAGAGTGGGACCAGTCACCAAGGTGTGGATATCAATCCTAACTTGACAATTTTGTCCCAAAGATGTGGTTTATTGAACGAAACAAGATAAAATCTCGAATCGTCAATGAGGAACCACTAGAGTATGAAATGGTAATTCCCATCAAGATGCGGATATCACTCCTGACTTGATGGTGAAATTTCATGCAAATTAACATGTAAGATGGATTGAAATTCGTCACCAAAGGCGGGAATCACCCCTATTCTAGTGAGTCATTTAGATTGTGGAGTATGAGTATCTTCAAGTATGTATTGTGTGAAATGTTTTAGAAAAGACACATTGTATATTTAGACAAAAGAAGAGGTAGAAGCAAATAGGAAGAATCACATATTAAGCAAGAATAAGGAATGGTCAAGTTTTGGTACTTAGACTATAGACTAGGTCGAACATGGCAATTCTACCTAATTCTCTATAGTTATGGCTCTGATACCAATCTGTCACACCCCAACCGATGGCGAAAACATCGGGATGAGACGAAAAGACGATATTGCAATAGGCTTCATAACGCTATTTGTGACAAGTATTTAATAATTACCCTTTTTGTTGCTTAAATCAGATAATACAAATTTCGAATCACAACACGTACAAAAGAAATATAATTTCATTTCATTTCATAACAGTTTAATACAATGGTTTTGGAACTAATTACAACATGTATGAAATCAAATACAATACAACAAGTATTTAACGTTCAAATGCGTTTCTAGGCAATCCTACTAGATTCCATGCGTCATTGATATTCCTGCAACATGTATTAAAAGCATAGATCAATACAAAGGTATAGGCGAGCATACAAGTTTTGAAAAAATATGTATAAACGTAAAGTTGTCACAAATCTATGATGGAAGTTTTATATCTAGAATTTAAACTAGCATACCTAAACAACCTAAGCATAACGAAATAGCATGGACATACAAATTGAAACTAGCAAGTATAACTAACACAAGCGTAACAAATAACATGTATGTGCAAAATGAAACTAGCGTGCATAACTAACGTAAGCATATCGGGAATACGTTTGATTTCGTATAATATGAATTTTTGTTAAATGATACATGTTGCACCCCAAAACGCGTTAAAGTGTAAAAATAAGGGGTCGATTATGCTCACCGTTTTGCAAAGCTTCCCTTTGTAATCCCGTGAAAAGTTGAGAAGTTGGGGAATGGAACACCGCGGTCACCTCACAAAGGCAAACGAAGGTGTATGAGTGTTGGACTGTTGGGAATGATAACGGAAAATTTGGATGGTTGTAAACGAAGGGAAATAAACGGCTAAATTATATAAGATCGTGATTAGATCACCATATACAAACGTTGCCACATTATCTTATGGCACCACCAGAATTACGGTAAGTTTAGATGGTTTCCTCACGTTGTTATTTGCCGAAATAACTAACCGTTTAATTTTATTTTTATAAGCTTTAATCGAATCTCGATACGTTTATTATTAGTGATTTGATAAAAAAATATTTTATATTTTAATGAAAATTGAACAGAGTTTCCTCTGTTTTCGGACGGCCCCGACAACACAAGTTGTCGATTTATATGTTCGAAATTCAATATTTAATCAACGATATAAACAATATACGTAAAATGTGTCGAATGTGAATAATTAACAAATGTATCGGTTCGAGCTTATAAAATATATAAACAATATACTAAAAAGAATAGTGTCGTTAATGTTTTACCAAAACTGACGTCGAGCCGCTGATCACAGTTGACCAGCTTTTCTGTTTGACCGATCAACCCGCACCAAACCCGATCTGAAATTGACTGAACCGAAATTGACCTGAGTCGCATCAGCTGAACCGAGCTAAATGATCGACGTGAACCCGAACCGAGAAAATCAAACCTGCTGAATTTAACAACCACCGCCACCATCACGGTGTCGCCGCCGCTGCTGGCGGTTCTTCGCCGAAGCCAAAACCAAACACGAACCGGAATCAGAATCAAATTATTTTTCATCAGATTTAAAGAAAGTAATCGAATCCAAAATGAAAGGAAAGGAATGAGGGATTTACTGATTGAAGTTCGTCGGACCGAACCAGTGTCGCCGCCGCCGTTGCCGGCGACGCTGTCGTCGTCGACCTCCTGATTTCTTCTCTCTCTCCCTCTTTCTCATCTCTCTCTCTCTCTCTCTCCTTCATCTCCATCTCGTCCCGTCACCGGAGATGCGAAAGAATGAAGATGCGGTGGTGTGCGGCTGTCGTCGGATAAGGAGGAGAATCGGAGCTGGGGAGGTGCGGCCGGAGGAGAAAGATGGCGCCGGAGGTGGCTCCGGTTGTCGGAGCTGGCGGTAGTCAGAAGAGGGAGAGGGACCGAGTGAATTGAATATGAGAGCGATGTGTGGCTGTTGTTGTTTTCATTTGGGTTTCTCCAAAGAAAAGCAGAGGAGATGAAATAGAGGGGGTGTCGGCTGGGGCTTTACAAAAGAAATGAGGGTTTTGAACTTATACAAGCCCTTTTATAGTTAGGTTTCCCAAGTGGGCTTGGGTCCCTGGCCCACAAGCCCGTTATTTGTGTTTTGAGCGGCCCAATCACACCGCCGAAGCCCGAACTCCATGAAACGTCGAAGAATAAAAATTTAGGGTCACAAATGTGTAAAATAGTGTCGTACATCGTTATTAGATGCGTACTTTGTCGGTTGTGTTAAAAGCGCCTAAAAGCGTTGTTTTCTGTTTTTAAACCGTTTTTCGACTATGATTCCAAAAGAATAGAAAACGAATTCAAGTTTTCTAAAAGTACATAAATACGAAAAATGCGAGGCGTTACAGTCTCCCCTCCTTTAGGAAATTTCGTCCCGAAATTTATTCAGAACGAAGACTTGAAAGGGTTCGAACATTCTAACGGACTTGATCGCGAACGGGGTTCGTATGAAAGAATAAAGGAGAATAATAGGAGTATAAAAGTGAACGATTGATTTTGAATACACAAATGCGAGTATAAGAATAGCATAAGTATTGGATAGACGAAAGCGATGTGTTAAGAATGAGGTCTCGTCGGGGATAATCGGATATAATGCGTTTGTGAGTTGTTTAAAGTTTGAATCAGATCCAAAAGGTCTACAAAACACTGAATTTCTCATGGCACTTTTACGAAAACTTGGTAACATAGTGAAAACACTTATATATAGGAAGTACCAGCGGCGTATCCACCATGCTTTAACCATGTTACGTCGGTTGCGTATTCGGTGTCATGTTACGTTCCGTGTCTTATCATACACAGTAGTACACTCCATGATTCTCATGCGCCTATCACTATAATCCCGTGTGCACCCGCGATTATACTGATCGTCGCATGATCTACATAGCTTGTACTAGTTGCGTATGAATTAGGGTATACATAAATTTTGAAAATAAGAACGAGTACGTATAGGAATGTCGTATGTAAGCATGATTGGTATTTAAGTATGAGAGAGGTTATAAGTATGAGTATGATTAAAGTCTTTGAATAGTCCACATGAGATATTTAGTTAACTAGATTAACGCATTACTGGCATGTGATCTCACTGGTCAAACCATCGTGTCCGCAAGTATGCATGAATGTCTTAACATGACCGCAAGTCCATGCGGCGGGCGTTACTCCTATAGCGCTACACAAGCGCTATATATGTTAAGGTGAGGCTTCATCCGAAGTTAATGACAAATGTCAACCCAACGTTTAACGCAAGCGTCATCTAATCATAGCACATGTCATCATTTCGTTGCTATGAAAAGATCCGTAATGTATAAAGCGTCATCTAATCATAGCACATGTCATCATTTCGTTGCTATGAAAAGATCCGTAATGTATAAAGCGTCATCTAATCATAGCACATATTATCATTTCGTTGCTATGAAAAGATCCGTAATGTATGAATGAATGTCTTGACATTACCACAAATCCATGTGGTGGTGCGCTACTCCTATAGTGCTTCACAAGCACTACATATGTCAAGGTGTGGCTTCTTTCGAAGCTAATGACCAGTTCATCACATAAAGATTGTCCAGTAATCCCGAATCAAGTATAACGTATTAGTATGCATGTATTAATTTATTGTGTAAAATGATGATTAGGTAACAAGTATTAAATCACATAAAAGTTAAGTTAATATAAAAGAGAAGCTTGATAAGTATTGGAGTGCCTCGGGTTTAGAAGCTTCGACTATTCCAAAGTGAATCGCAAGTCCTTTCGAATTAGGGAGACATGCTTTGGCCTAATAGGTATAATACTATCGTCGCCAGATGATTAACGGTATTTTACCCTTCCAGTTAGTACATGTCCCTAATTTGATTGAAAATACGAAACTTGGCGAGAGAAAAAAAATCGTAGAGCGGGACCAGTCACCAAGGTGTAGATATCAATCCTAGCTTGACAATTTTGTCCCAAAGATGTGGTTTATTGAACGAAACAAGATAAAATCTCGACTCGTCAATGTGGAACCACTAGAGTATGAAATGGTAATTCCCATCAAGATGCGGATATCACTCCTGACTTGATGGTGAAATTTCATGCAAATTAACATGTAAGATGGATTGAAATTCGTCACCAAAGGCGGGAATCACCCCTATTCTAGTGAGTCATTTAGATTGTGGAGTATGAGTATCTTCAAGTATGTATTGTGTGAAATGTTTTAGAAAAGACACATTGTATATTTAGACAAAGAAGAGGTAGAAGCAAATAGGAAGAATCACATATTAAGCAAGAATAAGGAATGGTCAAGTTTTGGTACTTAGACTATAGACTAGGTCGAACATGGCAATTCTACCTAATTCTCTATAGTTATGGCTCTGATACCAATCTGTCACACCCCAACCGATGGCGGAAACATCGGGATGAGACTAAAAGACGATATTGCAATAGGCTTCATAACGCTATTTGTGACAAGTATTTAATAATTACCCTTTTTGTTGCTTAAATCAGATAATACAAATTTCGAATCACAACACGTATAAAAGAAATATAATTTCATTTCATTTCATAACAGTTTAATACAATGGTTTTGGAACTAATTACAACATGTATGAAATCAAATACAATACAACAAGTATTTAACGTTCAAATGCGTTTCTAGGCAATCCTACTAGATTCCATGCGTCATTGATATTCCTGCAACATGTATTAAAAGCATAGATCAATACAAAGGTATAGGCGAGCATACAAGTTTTAAAAAAATATGTATAAACATAAAGTTGTCACAAATCTATGATGGAAGTTTTATATCTAGAATTTAAACTAGCATACCTAAACAACCTAAGCATAACGAAATAGCATGGACATACAAATTGAAACTAGCAAGTATAACTAACACAATCGTAACAAATAACATGTATGTGCAAAATGAAACTAGCGTGCATAACTAACGTAAGCATATCGGGAATACGTTTGATTTCGTATAATATGAATTTTTGTTAAATGATACATGTTGCCCCCCAAAACGCGTTAAAGTGTAAAAATAAGGGGTCGAGTATGCTCACCGTTTTGCAAAGCTTCCCTTTGTAATCCCGTGAAAAGTTGAGAAGTTAGGGAATGGAACACCGCGGTCACCTCACAAAGGCAAACGAAGGTGTATGAGTGTTGGGAATGATAACGGAAATTTTGGATGGTTGTAAACCAAGGGAAATAAACGGCTAAATTATATAAGATCGTGATTAGATCACCATATACAAACGTTGCCACATTATCTTATGGCAACACCAGAATTACGGTAAGTTTAGATGGTTTCCTCACGTTGTTATTTGCCGAAATAACTAACCGTTTAATTTGATTTTTATAAGCTTTAATCGAATCTCGATACGTTTTTTATTAGTGATTTGATAAAAAAAATATTTTATATTTTAACGAAAATTGGACAGAGTTTCCTCTGTTTTCGGATGGCCCCGACAACCCAAGTTGTCGATTTATATGTTCGAAATTCAATATTTAATCAACGATATAAACAATATACGTAAAATGTGTCGAATGTGAATAATTAACAAATGTATCGGTTCGAGCTTATAAAATATATAAACAATATACTAAAATGTTTTACCGAAACTGACGTCGAGCCGCTGATCACAGTTGACCAGCTTTTCTGTTTGATCGATCAACCCGCACCAAACCCGATCTGAAGTTGACTGAACCGAAATTGAACTGAGTCGCATCAGCTGAACTGAGCTAACTGATCGACGTGAACCCGAACCGAGAAAATCAAACCTGCTGAATTTAACAACCACCGCCACCATCACGGTGCCGCCGCCGCTGCTGGCGGTTCTTCGCCGAAGCCAAAACCGGACACGAACCGGAATCAGAATCAAAGTATTTTTCATCAGATTTAAAGAAAGTAATCGAATCCAAAATGAAAGGAAAGAAATGAGGGATTTACTGATTGAAGTTCGTCGGACCGAACCAGTGTCGCCGCCGCCGTTGCCAGCGACGCTGTCATCGTCGACCTCCTGATTTCTTCTCTCTCTCCCTCTTTCTCATCCCTCTCTCTCTCCTTCATCTCCATCTCGTCCCGTCACCGGAGATGTGAAAGAATGAAGATGCGGTGGTGTGCGGCTGTCGTCGGAGAAGGAGGATAATCGGAGCTGGGGAGGTGCGGCCGGAGGAGAAAGATGGCGCCAGAGGTGGCTCCGGTTGTCGGAGCTGGCGGTAGTCAGACGAGGGAGAGGGACCGAGTGAATTGAATATGAGAGCGATGTGTGGCTGTTGTTGTTTTCATTTGGGTTTCTCCAAAGAAAAGCAGAGGAGATGAAATGGAGGGGGTGTCGGCTGGGGCTTTACAAAAGAAATGAGGGTTTTGAACTTATACAAGCCCTTTTATAGTTAGGTTCCCAAGTGGGCTTGGGTCCCTGGCCCACAAGCCCGTTATTTGTGTTTTGAGCGGCCCAATCACACCGCCGAAGCCCGAACTCCATGAAATGTCGAAGAATAAAAATTTAGGGTCACAAATGTGTAAAATAGTGCCGTACATCGTTATTAGACGCGTACTTTGTCGGTTGTGTTAAAAGCGCGTAAAAGCGTTGTTTTCTGTTTTTAAACCGTTTTTTGACTATGGTTCCAAAAGAATAGAAAACGAATTCAAGTTTTCTAAAAGTACAGAAATACGAAAAATGCGAGGCGTTACACAACCCATACCTCTATGCCAAAGGATAGCGAGATTGCTTCCGGTGACACCCTCACCTAAAAAATTTTATCTGCATCTGAGAAATGAGTTGGCAACAATAAAGCTCTTCATAAAAATAAAAATCAGGGGCTAAACAGAACTAACATGTATATGATACCGAAAAAAAGGTCAAACTAACAAACACAAACTAAGGCAGTTATGTACCATCTCCTAACACGCAAAAGCCACTAAAGGAAATTTTAAAGCTAGGCTCCAAGACAAGACAAGGCTAAGAAAGTTATGTACCATCCTCTAAAAGTACTTAATCTTAATCATATGCCTGCACGCTATCTCATCCTCGACCATGTCCTTGGAGAGGTTCAAGTCTAGCAAGTCTAGCAAATCCTGCCTAATCCGCTCTTCCCAAGTCAATTTGGGTCTGCCTCTACCCCTCTTCCTATAAACAATTAGGGTTTCCACTGATCAAACTGGGGTTGTCATCAGTGTCCTCTTCACATGTCCAAACCATCTTAATCTCCCTTCTCTTTTTTATTTGATATACGCGCCACCCTCAATCTTTCACGAAAAACCTCATTTGGAATTCGGTCCAGTCGTGTGTGCCCACATATCCACATTTTCATCCTCATCTCTGCTACCTCCAACTTACGTGTTTGTGTCTTCTTAATGGCCCTGCATTCAATTCCGTATAACATAGTCGGTCTAACTGCAACCCTATAATTTTCTCTTTAGTTTTAATGGAAACCTTCTGTCGCACAATATCCCTATAGCTATTTTCCACCTACACCAGCCTACCTGGATGCGATGAGCTATATCGCTATCTATGTGTCCCCTTCTTCTTTGTGACACATACAAGTTAAATCAAAAGAAGTCATATACAAACGCTTGGCCTAGTGGTTATTAGGTTACTTTAAGGCCGGATCCAAGTTCTAATATGTGTCCCCCTTCTTCTTTGTTTCAATATATTTTTGTATCTTCTTTTTGTTTATTAGTTGTATTCATTAATTTATTAATGGTATCTCACATCTTTTCATTAAATGCAAAAGACATCTCACATCTTACATCTTATTCTTAATTCAATAAATAATTTCATTTAATGACTATGACTAAAAATGAAAAATATGTTTACATATTACAAAAAATATATATTTTCTATTAAAAAAAAACTTATTTTGTTTGTCTTTCATCTATAACTAGAAGATTGACCCGCGCGCGTTGTGTCGCTACCAACAAAATTGGCATGTTGTTGATTAGATTCACATTTACAATGTGTTAAAGATGTTTTTATCAGTTAAGTCTGTATTACTATCTTATACAAATAAGTAATTCACCAAATAATCTCAATACAATTAATGGTATCATAATTACTACGTTACATGACTTGTATCCATATAAATAACCTATCGTATTAAGCTCCCCGCGTTGCGGCGGGGGTGTAAAACTGTGACAAATAGCACCAATGCCACACTATAGCCAATGACCACCAACATTGAAGTTGCGGCGTCTTAACGTGGAAAAATTAGACCGACATATAAAAATAGAAAATAATAACTAACTCGATTTAGGACTCGCACGTTGTGATGAACTTATTAAACGGGAAAAAAATAGACGACGTAAACACACTAAACCACACACGTACGTTGCCCCATGTTAACTCGCAAAATTTAGAACGAAGCGTATAACAAAACGTAAAATTGTTGAACCACGCACACACATTGTGCCGTATTAAGTCGCAAAATTTATATCTAAACGTAAAAACGAAAATTTTTGCAAAATATGAAAAACATAGGGGATCAAAGTTGAAAGTAAAAAGGCTATGAGGTTAAATTGGAAAAACTAAAAATAAGCTTATTTAAACTTGTTTATAAGCCGACCTCGAACCTAAAAATAAGCTTATTTAGTAAAAGAGCCCGAGCCCGAGCTTCACTTATCAAGCTCGTGAGCCTAAAAAGTCTATTATTTATATTATTTTTATTTAATATATTAATTAATAGATAATAAACGAGCCGAGCCCGAGCCGAGCTTGAGCTTTAGAAAATACTAACGGGCTGAGCTCGAGCTTTGAAAACAAAGCTCGAATCGAGTCGAGCTCGAGGTCTCATAAGTTAATCGAGTTCGAGCCTGGTCAAGCTCGGGCTCAACTAGACTCATTTGCACCCCTAGTTTTACATATTACACCCTGAAGAATCACATTTGGATAGCGAGGCAGGCGGGTCAGGTCATGGAGTATTCGTATCCGTATAGGGTGGGTCGACTACGCTTTATCCCTCTCTTAAAACCCCAATAAGTTTCTTTTTTTGGAAGTCGAACCCCACCCCACCCAACCCCACTCTGCAACAACATCGACTTTTCAAAAGGGGAAGACTATTTACACACTTGGTGTGCAGATAGTCAGCCCAAAAAGGGCTTTTTTGTCCTATATGCACACCCTGTAGTGTCGAGCCTTGGCCAAAGCGCGGCGTTTTGGTCCGGTCAACCAGACAAAAGACTGACGGGTGTCTGACGGGTCTGTTGACCGGACCAAAACGCCGAGCTTTGGTCGCGTTTTGGTCCTGTTTTGTCTGGTTGACATGACCAAAACGCGGCCAAAGCTCGGCGTTTTGGTCCGGTCAATAGATCCGTCAGACACCCGTCAGTCTTTTGTCTGGTTGACCGGACCAAAACGTCGCGCTTTGGCCACAGCTCGACAGTGAAGGGTGTGCATATAGGACAAAAAAGTTCTTTTTAGTGTGTATATAGGCATTTGGGTGTGCCAATAGGTACACCCTTTCAAAATCAACCGAATCATTCGTACATCTTTCCCCATTTTCCTTTGCCTTGCAAATGCCAAGGTAAACTTGTTCTTTTTTTCTTTCAACGAAATTTTTGATCATTCGGTTATTATTTACTAAATTAGTTTGCTTTATACCCAATATATATTTTAGCCCCCTAGGGTTAGATAGACGCTAGATGACTATCACACCTTCGTGCGCCTAACACTCCCGTGACCACGTCTACAAAAAGCTGCAAGGCCTAGGCCCATCAAGCGGCCCATTGGTACTTCTCCTTTACCCTTTGGCTATAAATTAGGTTTAAGGTAACGCTGATCTGTTCTCTCACAATTACTGCTCAAATACTTTTATTTTGCTTTCAAAGCAAATACTTATTCTCACGCAGCCGCAGCCGGAGGGTGGTAACAATGAGCAACCCGAGCCCTATTCAACTTGTTGCGAGCAGGGGCGGATTTAGAGGCTATTTACGGGTTCCCAGGAACCCAGTCGATTTGGAAAAAAACGTTTTTTTGTAGTGTAAACCTTGTATGATTTGGAAAAAAATGTTTTTTTGTAGTGTAAACCTTGTATGATTTGGAAAAAGGAACCCAGTGAAAAAACTGGCTGAATCCGCCACTGGTTGCGAGTCACGGTGTGTTATGGATCAAGAAAAGAAGGATTAAATCTACTTAACGAAACTACCCATGGACTAACCTCTCGGTTAACCATTGTTTCATCAATTTACTAAATTAGTTTGCTTTATTATACCCGCCCCCCTAGGGTTAGATGACTGTCACACCTTCTGCTCTGAGTTTCATCACTTTAGGTATCACTTTTTTTTGATATTCTAGTATTTTGGTGCAAGAATGTTGTGTTTTGTGTTGTTGAAATTGCTCATTGACTTTCAATTGACTGGACTAATATCAGTATATCGATCCTCATCCGTTTTTTTTCCCTCAGATATTAGGCTTCAATTTTGTTGTCATTTGCATTTAGTTTTAGATTTGTTTATTTTTTTTGGAATTCATGGTCTATTTGCTCCTACCATGGTAGGTAAATCATTTTTATTTCTGGTTAAAAAATCATATTTTTTTTGCTTAATTTGTTGTGTGTAAGACCATGATGTGTAGTGGTAGTGGGTTATAATGCCCCCACCATGGGGCATTATCCGACACGTGGCGTCCCAGTCAGCATGGGGCATTATAGCATAAAGTGGTGTAGTGGGGATAATGCCCAAATAATGCCCCATAATGCCCAAGTCAAACCAAGTCAAACCTCCAACAAGTGCAAAATGGCGTTTTAATTATAATGCCCAAGCAATTTTTTTCCCCCCATAATGCCCTATGTAATGGAAGAGTGGGCGTTTTTTTTTATTATAATGCCCCCATAATGCCCCATAATGCCCCACTACACATGGTCTAAGGCCATCCGTAGTCATAAAGCCCCTTGTGGGGCGTTATGCAACACGTGGGGGCTTTATGGGGCGTTATATCACTAGAGCCCGTAGTCATAAAGCCTCTATCCATCATTACCTAATTATTAGTTTTCAATTTTATTAATTAATTATAAAAAAACCTTGCTTTATTTTGATTGGTTAAAGTTTGAAAACCAAACCCCATGGCGCCGCGAAATCTATAGCGCTGCCCCCCTTTTTTTGCCCCATAACGCCGCCCATCGTGGTGTGCTAGGCGTTATAAACCAAAAAAAATGCCCTCTTCGCGCCCCATTACAGTCAGTCTAATATGTATAGGTGTATAGTAATCGGCTGCTTGATGTAGATGATGACTTTTTTTTTTTTTTTTAAATTTACTGTTCTATAAAGAAGAGTAACAGTGTGGTAATTTTTTATACTAATTGAGGTTGACTGTTATCTATACACACAAACATGCTCTATATCCTCAAAATTTTAAAAACTTTGATCTATGTATGTACACAAACCACATATCATCTGGTTTACATCAGTAGTAACTAGTAAGTTAAAAGCTTCTCTTAAATTCAAGCAAGGATGCATAAAATTTTAAATTACTATTTAAAGAAATCAGTACATATTTTGCTGATATTTTAAATATGTATTTTTGATGCATGCAGCTGCTAATTAATCTCGTCAGAAAACAAGAGACAGACAACAAGAAGAGTTATATTATATTAGCAAAGAAGGAAATCGTTAATCCAAAGGCTATCATACAACAAAGATTTGGGGATAAGGCGCGTTATAATATAGTAGAAGTTCAAGATAATTCATCAAATGGATGTCCTGGACTGGCGATTCCGCAAAAAGGTCCGTGCTTATACCGTTGCAACTTGGAACTTCCTGAATTTAGTATTGTGTCGGATGTTTTCAAGAGAAAGAAAGACGCAATGCAATCTGCTGCAGAAAAAGCCCTGGAGAAGGTTTGATACTTTCTATGATCAATGTGTTAAATATAAAAGTATGTTTTTTAGTTTATATGTTCATGCAATGATGTTTATGCTGTATGATCTCAAGTGTTATATGCATGAAACGGAAAAAGGACATACTAGAGAATAGAGTATTTTATGGTTTTAAAGTTTTGTAGGATATGTGTTATACAGTAATAATTTTGATTTGATTTGAGTCAATATTAAAGGGAAATTATGTTTCAATATTGTGCTATATTGCTATTTCTTTCTTCTTTTTTTTTTGCACAGTTAAGTGATCCTCCTGTTGAAGATGCATCAGATCAATTGGTTAGCCGGCTGTCCTATTTATTCTCAAACGAGGTAGTTTTTTTTTTATGTAATGAAACATCATTCTACGCTTTCTATGCATTATTTGTACTTCTTAATATTTTATTTCTTTTCGTCATTTTGGTTCTTGATTCTGTAAACAGTTCTATTCCATATGTCATCCACTGAGTGGTCACATTCGAGCAGCTTTACATAGAGCGGGCTCCCTCAACGGTTTCATCCCCATTTCAGTGATGCCCATTTTCGATTCAAAGATATCTAATCTGTGTAAGAGCATAAAACCTGAAACTGCTCAAAACCATTGGAAGTAATGTCGATAATCAGGGATGCTGCCACGAAATTATCTGAACCTGTACTCATTTCTAATGAGTTTATGCCGTTGAAAAGAGCAAGTCCATACCCTCCTGATGTCTTGGAATCTATAGAATTGACTTTGATCAAAACACTTATGTTAAAGTTCTTCGTATACCGTATTTGGTTGAAAAGTTTGTTGAGCCTTTGACTCTAGATGTTTCCGTAAACACGTATTACATGGATGCCATTGCTAGAGAACTTGGAGCTGCAGATGCTTCTATGGTTTCGCTCTCCAGGTATGCCAAACAACTATTATATGCATATTATTTCAGTATGCTAAAGATATTTCATTTCAGTATGCTTTTGTATATCCAGGTGCATTGGAAAATCTTCTTCAGAAACAAGGTTGTATTCTCATGCTCCGAATTCATACAAGTGGGATAAAGAAAATTTTAAAGATGGGTCGTATTTAAATGCGAGGGCAAGTTATTTATCTGGTCAGGATGTATACGGGGATGCAATTTTGGCTACTATTGGATACTTGTGGATGTCTTGTGATCTTTTCCTTGAAGACGTATCTCCCCGCACATATTATAGGTTCTTATTCCCTATGCAGTTAATATCGCCGAAATATATTGGTCACCTGGTGAGATATCGGTGCAAAATATCGGTACCGATATTATCAGCGATATTGACCGATATTGGACCAATATATCAACGGTTTTCCTGATATCAATACCTTTCTTCTTAGTTCTACCATTCGTCTTTCTTCTTATTGCTGCTATTAGTGTTTTAAGTCTTAATTGTTAATTGTTAGTGTTTTAAGTCTTAATTGTTAATTGTCAGTGTTTTAAGTCTTAATCAGTTCCTGCTTGCTACAATTGTTAGTGTTGCAAGTTGCAAAAGGTTAATTTGTTAATGGCAGGAGAGTATACTGAATTGTTAGTGTTAAGTTGCTATATATATAAATTCAGCATGATATTAAGATTACCGATATCCGATTTTTTACCGCATTACTGCTTAGCTTATTCATCATTCTTTTGCTTTTGGACTACTTTCTGTTGCTCCTCATTTTGGATTTCTATTTTAATTGCATCAGATCTTGAAGTTGGTTATCTTTTAACGTTCAGGTTACTTATGAATAAGTTACCCACTGGTATATATAAGTTATCACATGAAGCAGTACTTGCAGCTGACTTGCCTCCAAAATTCGGGACCCGCAGTAATTGGAGGGGCTTATTTCCAGGGGATATTCTCTGTACGTTCTGCCGTCAACACCGATTGCCAGAACCGGTTTTCTCTTTGATTGTTACTAAGGATTTGATGTTACATTGTTACCCTCAAGAGTCATTCAAGAAACAAAGTGATGCTATCCAGAATGCTTCTTCAAGAATTCTTTCATTGTTGAATGATTACTTCAAGAAACTAAATACGTCTCAAGAGGGTTTGACTTTATATAGAAATGGTCTTGATCTTGACTTCTATCCTGAACATATCTCGAACGAATTGAATCTTTTCTCATTGGTGCATAAAAACTTAATAACGATTGATGATGCCACAAAGCAATCAAATGGCGTGGCTGCTGCACCATCGTATAATATAGAAGGTCCGGCCGGACTCTGAAGTTTTTGCATCAAACGGGTGTTTGGTGTGTGTATGCTACAGTGCGTTTTTGGTCAAGGAAGGTGAAAAAGAAATTCTTGAGAAAAACTATGAGTTTGAATTTGAGCTGGGAACCGAGGTGGTTATTCCTGAATTTGAAGTAGCTGTGGCCGAGTTTGTTTATTAGTTTATTATAGAGTTGGTTTCCATCTGTTTACTTGAAAATGGGTTAGATTATATCTACAACAGGTCATTTAACAACTCCACGAATGAAACAGGTCACTGGGTTGAAATGATATGTACTTATTTCTTATATATTTTATTATTATAAAAAATATGTTAAATCTGATTTTAATAATATTATTTTTAGAGTAAAGTACATGGATGGTCCTTATGGTTTACCAAAATATTGGATTTGGTCCTTAGCTTTCGAAAAGTACACGGATGGTCCCTGTGGTTTGTATTTTGTAACGTATTTAGTTAGTCCCCAACCAACAAATCTAAAGGTTTTAGCATGACTAAGTTAGGGACTAAATGCGTTACAAAATGCAAACCACATGGATCATCTATGTACTTTCGGAAAGCTAAGGATCAAATCCAAAATTTTGGTAAACTACAGGGACCATCCTTTTACTTTTGGAAAGCTAGGGACCAAATCCAAAATTTTAGTAAACCACAGGACCATCTGTATGCTTTACTCTTATTTTTATAACGATTCAGTTCTTGATAGCGATATCTAAACCCTTTGACTATGTTCTTTAAGCTGAAGTTTGTAATATACATGTTTGCGGTGGCGGAACTAGACCAAAAATTTAGGGGTATCCCAATTTTTTTTGGATCAGGGGTATCCTTTGTATAACGGAGACAAAGTTAAGGGGTAGTTTTACACTACGGAAACAGAGTTTAGGGATATTTTTACACTACGGAGACAAGGTTGAGGGGTAGCCCGTGCTACCTCTACTAACATTCTAACTCCACCCTTGCATGTTTGATATGTTACCAATTAAATATAACTAGTGTTTGTAAATGACGCGCGTTGCGCGAAAGGCATTCGTGTTTTCGACCGTGGGGTATGGTGGGGCGGGGGTTTGGGGCATGGGTTGACACGTGGACTTCGAGCCCCCCGCTGGTAAGTGACGTGTTGGGTCGGTATGGCGGGGCGTGGCTAGCCCGCGTGGGTTGGCCAGTTTTATAAAAATTTTAAAAAAACCTAAAATTAAAAAATACACACAGAATTAAAAAAAAACCCTAAAATTATTATTAAAAGTTCCTAAAAATTACAAAATTCTACAAAAAAAAAAAGGATTACAAAAGTAAAAAAAAGCCTAAAGCGTTAGGTAGATTTCGAACAGGGCGAGCTTGTCAAACGGCTTCCGCTCCTTGCCCCGGAACTAGATGTTGGCTACCGCCACCCGGTCTTCGTGACTTATATCACCGCCCGGGACGCTATCGTAGTAGGCTTTAAAACGGTCGAGCTTCGGTCGTAGCTCGCGCCACTTGTGTTGGCACGCGTTTAAATTGTGTCGGTCGTTCCCCACGTTGTGCCGGTAGCTAGCGAAAGCTTTCGGCCAGTAACGGGTCTCACCGGGTTGGCGGCCCTTCATCGCGTTGTGCCTGTATCAAGTGTGGGTAGCGGGTTCGGGTAGGTGGAGTGAAGGTTTGGGGTAGCGATGTGGACAGGCGGTGGGGTTGGAGGGTTTTATAATGACTTGGGTGAACCGTTTGGCTTGGCCAAACGGTTATTTTTTAAAATTTAAACCTAGCCGCTATGGCCTAGCCAACCCAGCCAATGAGAGCTGGCCACGGAGGACCGCTAGGCATGCCCAACGCCCGGGCTGAAACTCCCGCCCAAGAGGCCACACCGAAACCAAAGCCCACCCGGGGTGGTGACTTGGGCATTTGTAGCCCAATGGTTATTTTTTAAAATTTAAACCTAGCCGCTATGGCCTAGCCAACCCAGCCAATGAGAGCCGGCCACTGAGGACCGCTAGGCATGCCCAACGCCCGGGCTGAAACTCCCGCCCAAGAGGCCACACCGAAACCAAAGCCCACCCGGGGTGGTGACTTGGGCATTTGTAGCCAAACGATTATTTTTTAAAATTTAAACCTAGCCGTTATGGCCTAGGCAACCCAGCCAATGAGAGCCGGCCACGGAGGACCGCTAGGCATGCCCAACGTCCGGGCTGAAACTCCCGCCCAAGAGGCCACACCGAAACCAAAGCCCACCCGGGGTGGTGACTTGGGCATTTGTACCCAACCCACGCCCCAACCCTCGGTCCATACCCCATAGTCTAATAAATGAATATTAGGTAAATCACATAACACTGTTCATTCACTTTAGATTTTATCATATATATGAATATGAATTTAAAATAGACCCATTTTCACGTAAACAGGTTGAAACTGCACAACTTTTCGTTATTGCTTCTTTTTTCTGTAATATTTTACATTTTAGTTCGATCACTTTCACGTAAAATAGGCGGGTGCAGCCTGGAATATTCTACAACTTTGCTGCGGGTTACCGAACCGTTGGAGATAGAATGGAAAAAGCTCTGTTTGGTCGTGTTAATTACGCAGTGCAACACATTAAAGAATCCGGTGCAACTTTTTTGGTATTTTCAGAAATCTTGGAACTTTTTAAATCTTTGAAATTAACATATGATCTCAGGTTATTGTTGGTTTTGTGACAGGTTGACTTTGGTTGTGGCTCTGGAAGCTTATTGGACTCGTTATTGGATTATCCAACTTCACTTGAAAGAATTATTGGTGTGAGACTGCTTGTTTCTATATTCTTTGACTTGGTGTGTTTGCATGATGTTTGTTTTGGAGCCGAGGGTCTCTCTGGAAGCAGCCTCTCTATCCCTAGGGATAGAGGCAAGGTCTGTCTACATCCCACCCTCCCCAGACCCTATAAGTAGCTTTGCTATTTGTGGGATTTTACTGGGTATGGTTGTTGTTGTTGTACTTGAAAGAATTATTGGTGTTGACATATCAGTAAAAGCCCTGGCTCGTGCAGTAAAGGTGATACACACACACACACACACACATAGGCCGGTTAACGTACAAGACCACCTTATCGTGCGAAGCGTACTCGAGCATCTCAACCGCACATCTTACCTACCCTAGGCCTTCAATTGAACGCGGTGGCACAATAGTAATTAACTTGACATGATTACGCACGTTATTGCATAATTACACACGTTATAATGCATAATTACGCATGGGTTGGGTTAAACCCTAATTACGCACGGGTTGGGTTAAACCCTAATTACGCACGCTATTTGCATAATTACGCACGTTATTACATAATTACGCACGTTATAATGCATAATTACGCATGGGTTGGGTTAAGCCCTAATTACGCATGTTATTTGCATAATTACGCACGTTATTACAAAATTATGCACGTTATAAAAAAAATCAAAACTCGTATGCCATCAAACATGAAAAATACGCATGTTAAACTCAAAATTACGCATTGGTTGTTTTAAAACCTTAATTGCGCATGTTATATACATAATCACGCACGTTATAAAAAAATGAGGATGACACGCGTTTCAATCTCCTGCTCGGGTATCTTCGCACGATAAGGGACTATTGTATTCTACACTTTCTCTCTCTCTCTCTTTATATATATATAACTAATTTTAATAAAAATTCATGGTAAGTGATTGTTGGGTGTCGAATCCAGCAAATAAATATAAAATAAACATACGTGACACACTAAAAATGGTATGAATGAAAGTCAGGTTCGTGTCCACAGGGATACAAATTAAGGGGCTGTTTGTTTACCTCTTAATGAGTCTCTTAATGGTTCAGACATCACATCTTACTGGTTGAGCACTTAATGGTTCAGACTCTTTGTTTCATGAGTAGATGTTTGAATGATTCAGACATTTGCCTCTGAATGGTTAAGAATTATACTGAGTTTGAATGGTTAAGATCTCTAATCCGAATTGGTCAAACATTTGCCTCTGAATGGTTAAGCATTATATTTGCTCTTAATAGTTCTGACCTCTTACTGATTCAGCACTTAATGGTTCAGACCTCTTACTGGTTCAGCACTTAATCATTCAGAAGTTACCAAACGGCCCCTAACTAGTTATGCCAAAACGTTTTAGACACAGATACAGTTGTTTTGAAAGGGGGGTTTTTAGTTTAATGTAAAGACAATTTTAAACTTTTAGATTAAAAAGAAAAGCTAATTAAAGTGGTCTCAAGCCAACAATTCCAATTCCAGCCGTCAAAAGTCGTCCCCCATGAAATTGTCCAGGTTGTTCATGATATATCTTTTTTGAATCCCCCTTTTTTCTTTTTCTCCGGCCAACAATTCCTCTCATGGGCCTTTGTATTTTTTTTCTTGTGGGCCTTAACCTTTCATTGTAATAATTCGATGGACATGATCGTTGTGTGGGGTGAGATGTGCAGCAAAATAATTTTCTATTCTTAGTTTCCAACCATAGTTTTGCTTATAGCTTCTAATCACACTTAATTGAAGACTTCAACTTTTGGATTTTATATGCCGTCTCCAACTTGGTAATCCCTTTTAACTTTCATAAAGCGACATCAACAGTTTCTTTTCCATCTTCGATGGTGTCATAGTTCGAGTCTTGTCTAAAATCGATAAGTTGACTAAACTCGTTCCCCTCATGATAGATTAATCTGTCCAATGCTCATTATCTTTCGCGATCACTCCACACCTACAAAAAATATTAAAATGTCCAAAGTAGATTCCGTTCCACAAAAACGCGTATTTTCCAAAATAATGCAATATCTATAGTATAAACGCCTAAAATGCAATTAAATATGCACGCGAAAATGTGGTAACATATGCCTAAAAATGCAACTAACAAATCTCCCCAAGCTTAAACCTTTCCTTGTCCTCAAGGAAGTCAAGAATAAGAATAAACCGAGAAATAAACACGTAAAATAATACACATATGCATGCTTAACATCTTTTTTTCTAACTCGCTTCTTTTTATTCCGGAAAATAAACTTGTAATGAGATCATATCTGACATTATCAACTCTTATTACATTCACGCTAATGAGCATACATGAAACGAAGCATCGCTCCCTGATCGGTAACCTCACCACGAAGGTGATTCACTTCAGCTCGTAAGCTGGTGAGCTCCGTATCAACAGTGGTAAAGCGAGCCATATGATCTTGGTCTTCAAAAGCATCCCCAGGATCAACATCTGTTTCAAAATCAGTATCTTCAGAATCAAGTGTCCAATTTGTTTCTCCAACTAGGCTAGCTAAGGATAAAGTGTTATGCTTAGATTCGATAATAAAAACTGTTTTACTCGTGCCCTTTAACCAATGCTACCTCCCATCCCCTTTATCCGGAGCTCGGATAACTTCATTTTAGCTAATTGAACTATCTCCAGATATTGAGAACCTTTTAGCTCGCCCAAGTTTTGTGGAAACTGAAGATTTAAAGATTCATGGCGGCCCAAAATGGTGATTACCGACCCGCAACAGATTTTGCCTTTTGTTGCATTAGAAACTTGCAACAACTTGTGGCATAAATACTTCCCGAAATTGGGTGTTGACTCTTGAAGATTGGGGATGGATCATGCACCACAGCAAGTACAACTCCTGTAGGGTGACGCTTCCGGTGTCATGTCGACTATGTTGGACAACAATTCATGAGCACCCGTAGTACAGGATGGATAATTTGCGAAACTTTTAATTTCCTGCTGTCAAACTTTGAGTCTATTGTGATAGATCTCCAAAATTTCTTAGCCTTATAGTCATCGTGAGTTAAATCATTAAGGCCGAAGGTGTCCTCGGTGGTAGCATTAATCATCTGGCAAATAGTGTCCACCGAAAGGACACATGCCTTTTTAAACAAGTGGAAATGCAGTCTGTCATCCTTGAGACGAAGAGAACTTAGAAATTCAATGGTTGTACGGGCGTAGCCAACATCGAACCATTCAAGTAACTTCACCCACCAAATGTTTCCAAATAGTGTCTTCACACCTTCTAGAACACCAAGGTCTTTCATTGATTCTTCGTGTGCAAACTTGGTGTTACATAAGTCTCGTTCCTTAAGTATTGCTAGCTTCTCTTTTTATTTAAGGAGGGTTGAATTTTCTTTCTCGTTTTTACGGCTAGAAGATGGGGAATGACTTGAAGACTTTTAATCCGCACGCTTCGTCGGTGGTAATGGTGAAGTGGGTTCGCCAGGTCTTTTCTTTGTCCGCATGTTCACAACCTGAGTCGGAGACCGGCGGCGAGTGGCGGAGGCGATGCAGAGTCAGTTGCGGAGTCAGTTGCTAGCAACGTATACGAAACACCCAACGACAGTAGGTATTGGATGCCAGTTGTTCCGCCCGGTTTCAAACCCGTTCTCAATGCAAGATTTAGTTCGATAGAAGCCGCAATTGCAATGTACGAGGAATATGCACAACTAGCAGGGTTTTGTACACGTTTGGGTACATCTAAGAAAGAAAAAAATGGCGACAAAAGAATCACAAATCTGCGATATGTCTTGTGTTCTAGAGCCAACAAACCTAAAGGTACCGATGGTCAACCTTCTGAGGTTGATACTATTTCCCCCAAACGACGCTCAAACATAAAAGTTACAGACTGTAAAGCTTATGTCAAATTTAAACGTATGAAAGATACAGATGAGGTTGAATTATATAACTGGGTAGAACATCACAACCATGGATTTACGTCTCCTGAAAATCTTGATTTATCGCTAAAGAAGAGTAAACTTGATTTTTCCACTCAAGAGTTTATAGCAAAATGTCGTAATGCAAATATTGGTCCCAAGAAATCCCACAAAGTCTATGTGGTCATAAAAGGTGGCCATCATAATGTCCATGGCACGGTTATGGACTATAAAAATTGTGGGAGAGATATTCGAGATTTCATAGGAGAAAGAGACACCCAAATGTTAGTTGACAAACTAAAAGCAAGATGCAAGAACAAAGGAAATTATACATTTGATACCCATATTGTGGATACGGAACTCCAGTTGCTATTTTGGTGTGATAATGTTTCGAAATGAACTACGAAGCATTTGGGGATGTTTTGGCCTTTGATGCAACGTACCACACGAATATGTAAGTTATAAACTAACATTTACCAGTTCTTAAGTTAATTACATTGATTTTTTATAAAGGAATTTTTATATAGGTACGATATGATTTTTTTTCCATTCACTTGCGTTGATCATCATAAAAAATTCACGATTTTTGGTGCTGACTTGCTTCATAATGAGACAATCGAGTCATACACATGGCTTCTACAAAAATTTCTTCAAGCTCATAACGGGAGACAACCTCTTTTGGTACTGACCGATCAAGATTGTGCGATGAAACAAGCAGTTAGCAATGTATTATGTGGCATATAATTCAAAAGATACCAGCTAAGGTATTTCTTTCCAAACTCTCTGATTATGAGGCCCTTGTACAGTTGTGTACAATTCGATTGATACATACATAATATATCATACACTGGTGTACATGTGTATATTACGTTACATGTGCGTATAAGCTAAATTTGATTACCTTTCCACTTTTCTGTTTAAAATACAGATCAAGGAAGACAACCTGAAAAATATCGAAATAAAAGAGAAGTTTCACAAGCTTGTTTGGAACGTCTTTTCATCAAACCAGAAACATTTAAGAAAAGGTGGAATTTATTGATTGCAGAATATGGATTAGAGTCCCGTTCATGGTTGACAGAGATGTTTTCAATTCGATAGCAATGGATTCCAGGATACTTTCGCGAAATACCCATGTGCACTTTAATGAAAACGACATCCAGACGTGAAAGTGCAAACCATATGTTTAAAGCAGACTCGAGCGCCCATAATACATTGGTGCAATTTATGCTGTGTTATGATACGTCCGTCGATGGGTTACGAAACAAACAACGGGAACTTTGTCATCATACTGACACCACCAACCCAGAAAAATTCAAAACAAGCTACAGGATTGAACGTCATGCAAACGTTATTTACACAAGGAAAATTTTCTATGAGGTTCAAAAGGAAATTTAAAGGGTACGGAATGTAGCTACATTGCGGAACGGTCCCTGGTAGATGGGGTCCATTGTTTTACGGTTTCTCACCAAGATCACACCTCGGAAGTTGTTAACGAGTTCAAGGTTAGCCAAATACTGCTTGTTTCATGGCACAATCTTGATTGGTCAGTACCAAAAGAGGTTGTCTCCCGTTATGAGCTTGAAGAAATTTTTGTAGAAGCCATGTGTATGACTCGATTGTCTCATTATGAAGCAAGCCAACACCAAAAATCGTGTATTTTTTGTGATGATCAACGCAAGTGAATGGAACAAAAATCATATCGTTCCTATATAAAAATTCCTTTATAAAAAATCAATGTAATTAACTTAAGAGCCGGTAAATGTGAGTTTATAACTTACATATTCGTGTGGTACGTTGCATCAAAGGCCAAAACATCCCCAAATGCTTCGTAGTTCATTTCGAAACATTATCACACCAAAATAGCAACTGGAGTTCCGTATCCACAATATGGGTATCAAATGTATAATTTTCTTTGTTCTTGCAGCTTGCTTTTAGCTTGTCAACTAACATTTAGGCGTCTCTTTCTCCTATGAAATCTCGAATATCTCTCCTACAAATTTTATAGTCCATAACCGTGTCGTGGACATTATGATGGCCACCTTTTATGACCATATAGACTTTGTGGGATTTCGTGTTACAAATATTTGCATTACGACATTTTGCTATAAACTCTTGAGTGGAAAAATCAAGTTTCCTCTTTTTTAGCGATAAATCAAGATTTTCAGGAGACGTAAACCCATGGTTGTGATGTTCTACCCAGTCATATAATTCAACTTCAAATGCATCTTTCAGACGTTTAAATTTGACACATGCTTTATAGTCTGTAACTTTTATGTTTCGTTTGGGGGAAATAGTATCAACCTCAGAAGGTTGACCATCGGTACCTTTAGGTTTGTTGGCTCTAGAACACAAGACATATCGCAGATTTGTGATTCTATTGTCGCCAATTTTTTTCTTTCTTAGATGTACCCAAACGTGTACAAAACCCTACTAGTTGTGCATATTCCTCGTACATTGCAATTGTGGCTTCTATCGAACTAAATCTTGCATTGAGAACGGGTTTGAAACCGGGTGGAACAAATGGCGTCCAATACCTACTGCCGTTGGGTGTTTCGTATACGTTGCTAGCAACTAACTCTGAACATTAATAGAACAAAACAACTATAATTATTTAAGTTTCAAAAACATTCTTATACAAATTAGTATACCAGGAAAAAAAATACTGGCAATAAAGTGAAAGTAGAGGATTTTCTAAAAACGACATAACAATCATTTTTTGGACTACACAAAGAATAATAACTTACGAATATAAGTTGTTATGTGTATGATCCATACATATGTGTACATGCAACTGTTATCTTAACGAAAAAAATTCAGTTACTTCATTATATCTACAAACAAAAATTCTATCATACTGGCAATAAACAACTCATTCAGAATTCTATAAACCCTGCACCAAAAAACAGTTTTTTGTCGACAGATAATCAAAATCAGCATAATGCTTCAATCTCATTATTGAAATCAATAATTAGATAAACTACAAGGATATCACAGAACTCGTTTTAGCTAGTGGCACAAAAAATAAAAAAACACAGGACCTGGACGATACATATAAGATGAAATAAAAGGATATCACAGAATCCATGAAGCTAGCTAAACAGTAAATAAAAAATACGAAACCTGGACTATTCATGGTTGTGTAAAAAACAGGATTTAATTCTGCTTGTCTTGCGTCTTGGCTGCTGGAATCGCTACTATTCGCATCCTCAATATTCATCAACATTCGACGTAAGTTAAACAAACACACGATTTTCGAAAATATTGGATGGAGATATAATCAAAGGAAATCTCCTAAAATTCCGAAAATAAAGGACATGTAACTGCTACATTTATTAAAAATGAATTTAAAAAAAAAAGATTAATGGTAGAATTACAATCCTAACCTTTTCATCAACTAATCAAATGAATGGTTGAGATTGGATCACTTTGTTTACAAAACAAGGATGTTGTTCCCTCATGAACCTAACCCTATATATATATATATATATATATATATATAACCTGTTTCTGTTCTGTTGAGAGTGATTTACGGAAAATGAGAGACGATATAAAAATTCTGGCATGTCAAAGCTTATCATGAAATGGTAACTTTGGGGAAGAAAACATAGATTATTTGGGATGTGTTGATAGGCTTGACCCTAACTTAGGAACACTAATGTTGTATGCAATAACCTTAAATGAATATATGTGTTTAGTTTCCCATCTTGATGATTGTGTCCCGACAAAAATCAGTTGAGTTTCACATCCTCTATCACACACCATGACACCTCCATAATTAAATTGAAAAAATTAAGAGGTGAAAAATTGACCTCATAGGTTACTATAGTTAAAAAAAGAGAAAAAAAGAAGGGGTAAAATAGCACAATTTATGCCAAAAATCTGAAAAGAAAAAAAAACCGAAATCGAAAAAAGATTTGAGCAAATTGGGGAGAAAAGTCCCAAACCCTTAAAAAACGATTTTTTTTTTCACAGAATGTTCACCCGACCTGGTGAAGGTTTGACTCGCCCGGGCCAAGGACCTTAATGTTTTTAATATACTTCAACATGCCCGAGTCACTTTTTATAGAATTTTTAACACGACCAGGTTAAGGTTCTGTAGTAAAATCCAACTTTCACATGGTCAACCATTCTTGTAAGGAAATTCAACGTGGCTGGGTTAAACTTCAAGCTAATTTTTTTATTATTATTTTTATGAATAAAAAAAATTGCAAAATGATGCAAAACCACGGGTTGCCTCCTAAAACACTTTCAAGCTGTGTCCATTCACCTTGAATATTTTTCCTGTTTTTTTTCACTTGTAATCTTTTCTGCACCATGAGAAAAAATATTAGTAACCACAAACGGTCCGACCCAACGGGACCGTAATTTACGAGGAAATAGTTTGAGTTTAGAAGAGAATAGCAAAATACCTTTTGACCCTCAATGAAAGTTTTTCGTGTATTTACCTTGTCATGGAATGCTTTGGTCTTTTCTTTATAAGGTAGAGACTTAATTATGTCAAAATTTGTTTTATCTACCTCAAGCCCTTTTGAAGAGACAACATGACCTAAAATGATGCCTTGATCAACCATAAAATGACGCCTTGATCAACGATAAAATGACATTTTTCATAATTCAAAACAAGGTTGGTTTCAATACATTTTTCCAAAATTTTAGTTAGATTTCTCAAACATTCGTCAAAAGAATTTCCGTAAACCATGAAATCATCCATAAGCATCTGGGGCATCGTGAGAAAGAAATAGAAGTTGCTATCGTGAAAGGCATACGTTTCTTGGAAAACAGGCAACAAGATGATGGCTCGTGGTATGGCTATTGGGGTGTTTGTTTTCTATATGGCACATTTTTTGTGTTGCAAGGATTGGTATCTTGTGGGAAAACATATGAAAATAATGAAGCAATTAGAAAAGGTGTCAAATTTTTGCTCTCAACACAGAATTTAGAATGTGGTTGGGGATAGAGCTTTGAATCATGCCCGAAAGAGGTATGTATGTACACAACGAGTTTTTAATATTTGGATAAACAAAATGTAATGGTCACAACAAAACCTTTATTTTGGTGAAATGCAACCATGCTTGCATGCTAAAAACACAAGTTAATTTACACAAAACATAGCCATATAAAGCTTAGTTTTCTCTTATTGCGATCTTTTTGAATCAAATGATCAGAAGTTCATACCTTTGGAGGGGAACAAAACAAATTTGGTGCAAACTTCATGGGCCATGCTCGGTCTTATGTTGGGTGGACAGGTTAGAAACTTTTGTATGATGCTAACGAATACTTATTGAAGATATATAAGATATTCATATGTCAAAATCAAGAGAAAAAAACTAAAAAACTTAACGAAACTTGTTTTGTTGAAAAGGCCGAAAGGGATCCAACACCACTACAGGTATATGTTTTTTATAAAGTACGTGAGGCGCGTTATTTTTAGAAGTGATAATATGTAGAGAACCAAGTATGTGTCTATGTATAGTTTTCTATATCAATAATTCGACTAAAAGATGTTTCTTAACATTGCAGGAAATAGAGTGTACATGAAAAATTGCATGCTACATTATCCAGAATATAGGAACACTTTTCCGTTATGGGCGTTGGGAGAATACCGAAAACGTGTTTGGCTTCCAAAAGATGAACTCTAAACTCCGTACTATTGAATAAAACTATACAATTGGTATGTTTTCATGAAAATTGTGTGTGTTGAAACAAGAGTATTAAAAAGACAAGACATGTGTCTTGGTTTTTGTATTCAGTCTTATGGATCATGGAACATGTATCGGTTGTTCTCGAGTATTATATTAGGATTATCCCTTGTACTAATTTTCATACATGACATTCTGACTGTTGTCCTCGCATGCTTGTCCTACTATACATAGATATAGACATACACAAGGAGCTCGATTTACTAAGATTGAAGATGCGATTTTAGCATTCATAATCAAATCTCTTACTCCATCTCTATAATTACCCTAAAATTACTACATTTTCTCTCTTCTTTTCCATTAAATAATATTTTTTTATACTTTTATCATTACTTTTTCACTCTCCACTCACAGCCATTTTCAAAAACTATTAAAAATTATAGATGTAAACAGTATCTCCTCCAAATTTATTGATGAACAATAACTTTTTTTCTCTCCCACTCACATCAATTTACAACCACTTTCACAAATATAGAGGTCACACTCACATAAATATGAATGATCTATTTGAAAATGCTCTGAAAACTAATAAGAACTAGGATTTTGACCCATTGCGCGTTGCGGCGGCGTCTAAAGTTAAAGTAACTCGTATTTATACTGTATATTTGACCCGACTCTTTACTTAAAAAAATTACATCGCCATCGAATGAAAACGTAGTATATTTGACCCGACTTGCTTTCAAATACAATTTACGAACGTACACAAAATAAGTAGAACATAGATTAAAAAAAAAGTAAAATAATTTGTCCACGTTGCGGTGTAAAGTCGTAAAAGTCATTTAAACCAAAGGATGTGTCAAGTTACTAAGTAGAAAAGGTTAAGAAGGTCAAAGTTGTCAATTACTGAAAGTTAGAAGTGAATGTGCAACTTCCTTAAAGATAAAGGTTAATAGTATTTCATGTCAAAAATTAAGGGTGTAAAGTGGAAAAACTTGAAAGTATAAGGGCCTTTTTTGTTGGTTCAAAACTTAAAAAAAAAGAAATGAAAATGTAAAAAAAAGTCAAAGGAAGCAAGAGAGGTCTGGCAACTCTAAACTCTAGAACTCAGTCATTGAATCAACATTTGTTTTGTCTCTTTCATATGAAGGATCTATTTGAAAATGTTCTGAAAACTAATAATAATAAGCACGCTTGTTATACCCTTCATAATTTGGTTGCAGGTATAGATCTTGTCCAATGTTAGGCCCTGTTTGTTGGGAGACCCAATTTTGAAAATGAGGCCCGAGGGTTATTGGTAAAGTAGAGGTTAGTGATGCACCAAAACCCGTACCTGAGAAAAAACCCGAAAATATTTTTATTTTATTTTTTTACTCGGTATTTTTAACCCGTAATTGAACACGACCCTATCTGTAAGGTAAGGATATGCTTTATATGTTGAGTTCAATACTCGTACCCGTAACTGATTTATACCAAAAAGAAAAAAAAAATACTCGGAATCGATTATACTCTATACCAAAACTAGGTAGGGCTGCAAACGAACCAAACGAACACGAACAAGTCCTTGTTCGTGTTCGTTTGTTAAGAAATGTATGTGTTCGCGAACCGTTCACGAACACTTATCAAACGAGATTTTATGTTCGTGTTTGTTTGTTAAGGAAATGAACTTGTTCATGTTCGTTTGTGTTTGTTTGTTAATTTTAGGCAACGAAAAAAAACAAATGTTGATGAACACAAATGAGCACAAACTAATGTTCATGAACACAAATAGAAACAAACGAACACAAACAATCGTTCATGATCAGAATATATAATTCACTGACACTTATTAGATATTTAATTTATTTGAATTTATTTGAATTTTGAAGTATTTAACTATATATAAAAACTAAAAACACTAATGAACTTTCGAACACGTTACCGAACGTTCACGAACATAAACGAACAAACATGACCTCTGTTCATGTTTGTTCATTTAACTAAACGAACGAAAAATCATGTTCATGTTCGTTTGTTTAGTAAACGAACGAACACAAACGAACTTCCCGCTGAACGGTTCACAAACTGTTCGCCGAACGTTTGGTTCGTTTGCAGCCCTAAAACTAGGTTATACCCTATACCCGATACCAGTTTTTAATACCCGACATAATACCCAATTTTTTAAAGTATATTTTTATGTTTACTTTACAACTTTGATCTTTAAATTTTTAAAAATAATCGTATATTATAAAGTAAATATTTTGTACTTGAGTGAGTTTATGTATAATATTTTATACTTGAGTGAGTTTATGTTATTGCAACACATATTAATTATTTATACAAAGCACAAGCCAAAATTAACTTTTAATACCTGGTTATACCTGGACCCATACCATGTTCCAATAATCAGTTATACTCGAACACGATCATACCCTTCCCGGATAATCAAGGTTTGGTTTCTCTGTAAGGACCTTCAAAAATGTCCCTAAACGACCCGTAAGTGAAAACCCAGACCCCTGAAACCTTAATGTGCATGAAAAACAAAGAAAACAAGGTTTTTGGTTCTCAGGCGGGCCGCGTAAATAATAAGCGGACCCTTACGCGGGCCGCGTCAACTTAATGTTGACCAGATAAGCATGCCGGGCCAGGTGTCTCACACATGGCAACCCTACTCGTGACTCATCAGGCCTACACGTAGACTAGGGCCCCTCGCGGGCCGCGTAAAGATTAAGTGTGGGTTTACGCGGGTCGCGTAACACCCAAAAAGTTGCTATAAATAGATCAGGGCATGGGCTTTCATCTGTGTTCGAAATTCTCAATCAAAAACGAAGTTTACTGCATAAATTCGAAGTTTTAAAGTATCACGGCGCTGCTACGATACAGGGTATTAACTCGATCGCTGCTACGATTCAATGTCCGATCGATTGAAACCAATCCGATGGATGTTTAAGTGCTGCCCACATTAGGGCTATACTTTGTCATTCGTCGTAAATTCGATGGATGTTTAAGTATTGCACTTTGTCATTCGTTGTGAGGGTTTTAATCTCGTGAGTTATCGTAAATGTTGTATTAGTTACTGACCTAGTTCGTGTGCATTGTTGTTTAAATTAGGTTACAAGGCTTATCAGTAGGCTAAAACTCTGCCTGTTTAAATCTGCAATGTGAGTCATTCTCTTTTTATTAAATATGTTTTACAATACTCCAACCATTTTCAAAA
Source organism: Helianthus tuberosus (assembly GCA_030545235.1). Taxonomy (NCBI): domain Eukaryota; kingdom Viridiplantae; phylum Streptophyta; class Magnoliopsida; order Asterales; family Asteraceae; genus Helianthus; species Helianthus tuberosus. The sequence continues at coordinate 32,594,889 of CM060424.1, read as the reverse complement.
GTTATAATTACAGGGATTAAGTCGTGGTTATCTTGAATCACTGGCTAGTGGGGTATTGTGCACATTACTAATTTCTCACGGTTAGGTTCATCAACCTAACAGTGATAATCATCACTACTTGGGTGAAAGGACCCAATAGTGGTATGACCATCGTCACCAGGAGGTGACACGTCGCCAGATAAAAATAAGATAGTAGCCATTGTAATCGCTCTTATGCTGTAAATTATAACTAATGTGTCGTTTTATTTAACCTGAATGACTCGCCAGTATTTCCCCGCTGATAAAATATTTTTAAAACATGTTTCAGGCGACCTGCTGTGAATCAAGGAAAACGTGCTACGGAGCACTAACAAGCTTGAAGTGGTGGCTCAGTTAAAATAAATAAACATGTTTTGTAAATCAGGGAATTTCCTCGTGAAATTCCTCTATTGTAAATTACGGGGTTTGTCCCAAATTATATAATAAAATAATCGGGCATTTTCAAGTTTTCAAAGATCCTGTAAATCTTCCGATGTCAACTCAATTAATAAATACCACGGGATTTCTGTCCCGCGGCTCCTGGACCGGGTAAAACCGGGACGGGGGCCGTGACAGAAAAAGGTGGTATCAGAGCCATGCCACTGATTCAAGCCAAAGAAGTGTTCTACTGACACTTAAGTTTTAAATTTTGTATTAGGAAATAATTTATGTGAGTATGTGCTTTATGTTACAGTATGGGTAAGCAAAAAATTTCGGACATCTATCGTCAATTAGATAGTTCACCAAAAGATAAGGGAACCTCATTTCAACCAAATTCCTCAGGATACTCAGCAGATACTGAGGAAGGAATATTTATTCGTAAGGCACAGTTTGAGAAACCACTTACCCCTAAGAAAAGAAGTTGGATTATTAGAAAAAGCCGAGAAAAAATAAGGAAGTCATAACCAAAAGGAGTGATAATTAATAAAGAGACTCAGGAAACAGGTAATAACCCACCATGGGAAGATGAATTAGACGAACAATGGGAAAATCTCTACATGTTAGCCACTACAGCAGTAAATGCTAACTTATAGTTGAATCGCCAAACCAGTACCAGCACCTATGCCACCTACGAGCCAGAAACTTTAAAAGAACTTCATCCATTAGATAACCACTAGTATATTTCGAATTTCAGTTGTAATTTATAATAGATATATATCGCAATATTTTGTTTTAATCAAATGGTTTGTATAAGTTAGATATTTGTAATTAATTTTTCTGATTGCCCTTCTGTGATTCTGTGAGAATTTAATTTACCAAATTTTAACTTAGAATTTTGTATGTTTCATCATGTATGTTAACAGCATGAATGAACTATCAGAAGCACTCCAAAACTTTTCTATCCATAGTTCAGATATGGATATCACCAGTACCTTTACTGACTACCAGGCTGACACTGAAGAGCCAGTGGTATTCCAAGCCCAACCTCAAGAAAAACCTAAACCGAAGAAAAGAAGAAGACTTGTAGGCTGGAGGCGTGTGCGTAGGAAGAGGCCAGCAACACAAAAATTTATAAAGACTGAAGATCCCAAAGATAAGGGCAAATGAATAGAGATTGGGGATAGTTTAGGGCAAGCTCAAGAAATTCCACCCTGGGAAGAGCTGGACCACCAACTAGCAAATAGCGACCTCATCGGACCTGCCGATGAGACTCTTTTTAATTACCCAGCTGAAGCCCAACTTCCAGTCAATCTGGAACCTGCTATTCCCGATCCCCTTGTTAACCCCCGACCTCTAGGAGAGCTGGAGGAATGGTGGACCACTGAGTGGCAGTTCCAAAATCTCCTGAATAACCCTAATACCTTTTTTCCCCAATTTGATACGGAGCCTCCACTACACCCACCTATGAGCTCCGAGAATTTGGCTGAACTCCGCCATTATGGCGAGGAGCTGATTGATGCGGGAAACCGAATTAGGGATGTGGGAGAAAGAATCTCATGGAAGTACGACGAAAGAGAACGTCGTTTCTGAAGTGCCAGCTGACGGGATCATATGTGGTTGTGGGAATGCGTGTTTAATAATAATAATATTTTTTTTGGAAGGAGACTTTCTCTGTACAAGACCGAATTGGTCTCCGGGGTCATGTCAAAGACATTCCCCCGTCAGCCCTGCTCTTACGGACGCGATGTTCGATCGGGCCCCGGCCGTTGTGCAAGCTGACTTCCGCCTGGAAACCATACTGCCCCCACACGAGAGACTCGCTGGGGTAACAGCTGGGTAAAACCGGGTTGCCCTCAGGACCGTACCATGCCTCGGTAGGAACGATCCATCATTGGGACTCCCACCCCCCGTATGCCGCAGCCGGGAGTCGAACCGGCGACCTCCAAGGAGGAAGCCGACCCAACTTAACCCAAGTGGGGATACCCAACTGGGCTAGGAGGCGGGATTAATAATAATTCATAAAAATATAATTATGTGAAATAACTTAAAAATAAAACTTTTGTAAGATAACTTGTGTGTACAGATGCCTATTATCATATATAAAATATCGAACGTCAAAAAATCGACAATTTTGGCTATACGTGTTGATGTGATTATGAGCAATTATGTTTGGTTATTAATTATTTTCTACTAATCACTTATATATATTAATTACCAGATGGAACACGCTGGTAATGAACCCGTTAACGAAGTTAACCAATCTGAACAAAACCATGAAGATCAATTTTTGAATAGGCAAGATATCGAAAATATCGTTGCCCAGGGAATAGCCAATGCTATTCCAGCAATCCTTGCTGCTGCCCGAAATCTAGTTGAACCTTAAGAAATTATTCCTAGCAAATGTACTCATGAAGACAACTTCAGTAATAGCGTAAATGGAGGTGGCAACATTAATAATAATGATAATGATGGGATGCAAGCCCCGATCCTTAAAAGAATGAAAGTTGCAACGCCTGGTTACACTTATAAGGAATTTCTTGCCTGTAAACCAGCTGAAATTGCAGGCAATGAGGGGGCGACTGCTGCACTGCGTTGGTTAGAGAAAACCGAAGCAGTAATTAAAATAAGTAAATGTGCAGAGGAAGACAAGGTCATGTACGCGTCGCATCTTTTTAAAGAAGGGGCGCTAGAATGGTGCAATACGGTACTTCAAGCCAAAGGAAGTAATGTGGCCTATGCCATGAGTTGGGAAGAATTTAAGCGGCTAGTAGAAAGAAAATTTTGTCCCGAATATGAGAAAGAACAAATGGTGAATAAATTCTTGAACCACCGGATGGTGGATGTAGACTGTCGAGGGTATACTTCGACATTCTTCGAGTATGCGAGAGTGGTACCAACCCTGGCTTCACCAGAACCGGTGCTTATTTCCCGCTATATTTGGGGATTGATTGGCGAGATTCGGGATATCGTCAAAGCTGCGAGATCCCGCACTATTGACAATGCTGTGGAATTAGCTAACACCCTAACTGATGGGCTGGTACGCACAAGAGAAGAAAACCGGAAAAAGGAAGTGGCCCAGAAGATTACCCAAGGATTCTGTATGGGTAACAGAAGTAATTTCAAGAAAAAGGGAACTGGGCAATCTTCCACTGTTCCATTTTGCAATACCTGTAAAAGAAAGCATTTTGGTAGATGCAAAGGGTATTGCAATTTCTGCAAAATTCCGGGGCATCAAGAGGAAGACTGCAGGAGGAAGAAAGCAACAATCTGCTATAACTGCGGAGAAACTGGACATTTTAGGCCAGACTGCCCAAAATTGGTCAAACCAGCTGATAACAAATCCAAACCTACAGAAGGAACTACCAAGAAAAATGCAAGAGCCTTCCAGTTGACTACTCAGGAAGCAGAGCTAATCCCTGATGTGATAGCTGGTACGTTCCTAGTTCACGACGTTTATGCAAAAGTATTATTTGACTCTGGTGCAAACCAAAGTTTTATAAATACTTCATTCTGCCAAGCTCTTAACTTACCCTTAACCAACCTTAGACAGATTTTTACAGTCGAAACGGCAGATGGGAATTCTGTTAACATAGATAAGGTTTTGCGAGAAGGAAAGATAGAACTCTTAGGTTATAAATTTTCTGCAACCCTGTTACCTATGAATTTAGCCGGATTCCATGTGGTGTTAGGAATGGATTGGTTAGTAGCCAACCATGCTCGAATTCTTTGTGATAAAAATTCCATAGAAATTCATACACCCACTGGAGAATTAGTGGTGATTACAGGGGATAAGCCGCGTAAACCCATGAAGTTCATTTCAGTAATAAAAGTAGCTAGTTATGAACGAAAGCAAGGAATAGTGTATATGATTTCAGTAATCATTAGCACTAAGGGTAAGGAACTTAAGGAAATTCCAGTAGTATCAGAATACCCAGATGTATTCCCAGAAGAACTACCTGGATTACCACCCGATAGGGAAGTAGAATTTAGAATTCATCTAATCCCTGGAACTACACCGATAGCCAAGGCACCATATCGGTTAGCACCCACTGAAATGCTAGAATTGAAAAAGCAGTTAGATGAATTGTTAAATAAAAGATTCATACAACCTAGTTCATCCCCTTGGGGAGCACCCGTGTTGTTCGTAAAGAAGAAAGATGGTTCGATGCGAATGTGTATCGATTATAGGGAATTGAATAAGGTTACAATCAAGAATCGATACCCATTACCTAGGATTGATGATCTTTTCGATCAACTTCAGGGAGCTATATATTTTTCTAAGATAGACTTACGCTCTGGATATCATCAGTTAAAAGTACAAGAAGAAGACATACCTAAAACTGCTTTCAGAACTAGGTATGGTCACTACGAGTTTACAGTCATGCCCTTTGGGTTAACAAATGCTCCTGCAGCATTTATGGACATGATGAATAGGATCTGTAAACCGTACTTGGATAAATTCGTAATTGTCTTCATCGACGATATACTTATTTATTCCAAAAGCCAGGAGGAACATTGTGAGCATCTGCATGTACTCTTAACTTTGTTAAGAAAAGAGAAGCTTTACGCCAAATTCTCGAAGTGTGAATTTTGGCTGCAAGAAGGGCAATTTTTGGGACACGTGGTGAATCACGAAGGTATTCACGTAGATCCCTCCAAAATAGAAGCAATCACCAACTGGAAAGTTCCGCAATCAGCTATGGAAGTTAGAAGTTTTATAGGGTTAGTCGGATATTATAGACGGTTCATTAAGGATTTTTCCAAAATAGCTGTACCATTAACTAAGCTAACATGTAAAGCAGTTAAGTTTGAATGGGGACCTAGGCAAGAGGAAGCTTTTAAGATTTTAAAGCAAAGGTTAACCAATGCCCCAATTCTTGCCTTACCGGAAGGAACAGAAGATTTTGAAGTATATTGTGATGCTTCTAAGCTAGGATTAGGATGTGTGTTGATGCAACGCAAGAAGGTAATTGCATATGCTTCAAGACAATTGAAAAAGCACGAAGAAAACTATACAACCCATGACTTAGAATTAGGAGCCGTAATTTTTGCCCTTAAGATTTGGAGACACTTTCTGTATGGAAGCAAGTTTACTGTCTATACAGATCATAAGAGTTTAAGATACATATTTGGGCAAAAAGAATTAAACATGAGGCAAAGAAGATGGATGGAAATTTTAAGTGACTACGACTGTGATATTCAATATCATGAAGGAAAAGCAAACGTAGTTGCTGATGCCTTAAGTCATAAGTATCATGAGAAACAACGACGAGTTCGTGCTCTTAGATTAATTCTATAATTAGATTTAATGGAACAACTGAAAAATATCCAAGAAACAGCAATCAAGGATGATGCTGAAGGTATGAAAGGACGAATAAAGGAATTAGAGTAAGGAAGTGAAAAAATTTGGAGATTCCACAAGAAAAGGATTTGGGTACCTAAGCAAGGAAATTTAAGAAATAAGATTTTAGAGGAAGCCCATAAATCTAGATATACCATGCATCCTGGAAATAATAAGATGTACCAAGATTTAAGAAATAATTTCTGGTGGAAAGGAATGAAAAAGGATATAGCTAAATATGTTTCTAAGTATCTAACTTGTTCACAAGTTAAGGCAGAACACCAGAAACCTTCAGGATTACTCCAACAATTAGAAATGCCTGTATGGAAATGGGAGCTCATAACAATGGACTTTGTTACTAAGCTACCCAAAACCAGAAAGGGTAATGACACGATTTAGGTAATTGTGGATCGATTAACCAAATCAGCTCATTTTCTACCCATGAAAGAAACCTTTAGCATGGAAAGGTTAGCCAAATTATACGTAGACGAGGTAGTATCCTTACATGGAGTCCCACTCTCCATTGTATCGAATAGGGATAGTCGTTTCACTTCACATTTCTGGACAAGTTTCCAGGAAGCCATGGGGACACGATTAAACTTAAGTGCAACTTACCATCCTCAAACAGACGGACAAAGTGAAAGGACGATCCAAACCCTGTAGGACATGCTTAGGGCATGTGTGATAGATTTTGGTGGAAACTGGGATGACCACCTACCATTAACTGAATTCTCCTATAACAATAGCTATCATGCAAGCATTGAAGCTGCCCCATTCGAAGCACTGTATGGACGAAAGTGTAGAACTCCAGTTTGCTGGGCAGAAATAGGAGAAAGTCAATTATCAGGTCCTGAAATCGTACAAGAGACCACCGACAAGATCACTCAAATCAAGGAAAGACTGAAAATGGCTCGAGATCGCCAGAAGAGTTATGCCGACAATCGACGCAAGCCACTAGAATTTCAAGTTGGAGACAAGGTACTCTTGAAAGTTTCTCCTTGGAAAGGAGTAGTTCGGTTCGGTAAGAGAGGAAAATTAAGTCCAAGGTACATAGGACTATTCCCAGTAATCCAACGTATAGGACCAGTCGCTTATCGCTTACAGCTACCAGAAGAGTTAGCTGGGGTACATGACGTATTTCATGTATCCAATCTCAAGAAATGTTTATCAGATGAATCATTGGTGGTACCTCTTCAAGATATCCAGGTGAATGAAAAGTTGAAGTTCGTGGAGAAACCACTTTAAATAGAAGACAGAAAGATTAAGTTTCTCAAGCATAAAAGACTAGTACTGGTCAAAGTCAAATGGGATTCGAAGAGAGGACCTGAGTACACTTGGGAGCTGGAATCTGAGATGAAGCGAAAATATCCTCACTTATTTCAGTAAATCTCGAGGACGAGATTTTAAATAAGGTGGGGAGGATGTAAGGACCTTCAAAAATGTCCCTAAACGACCCGTAAGTGAAAACCCGAACCCCTGAAACCTTAATGTGCATGAAAAACCAAGAAAACAAGGTTTTTGATTCTCAGGCGGGCCGCGTAAATAATAAGCGGACCCTTACGCGGGCCGCGTCAACTTAATGTTGACCAGATAAGCATGCCGGGCTAGGTGTCTCACACATGGCAACCCTACTCATGACCCATCAGGCCTACACGTAGACTAGGGCCCCTCGCGGGCCGGGTAAAGATTAAGTGTGGGTTTACGCGGGCCGCGTAACACCCAAAAAGTTTCTATAAATAGATCAGGGCATGGGCTTTCATCTATGTTTGAAATTCTCAATCAAAAACGAAGTTTACTGCATAAATTCGAAGTTTTAAAGTTTCACGGCGCTGCTACGATACAGGGTATTAACTCGATCGCTGCTACGATTAAATGTCCGATCGATTGAAACCAATCCGATGGATGTTTAAGTGCTGCCCACATTAGGGCTATACTTTGTCATTCGTCGTAAATTCGATGGATGTTTAAGTATTGCACTTTGTCATTCGTTGTGAGGGTTTTAATCTCGTGAGTTATCGTAAATACTGTATTAGTTACTGACCTAGTTCGTGTGCATTGTTGTTTAAATTAGGTTACAAGGCTTATCAGTAGGCTAAAAATCTGCCCGTTTAAATCTGCAATGTGAGTTATTCTCTTTTTATTAAATATGTTTTACAATACTCCAACCATTTTCAAAAGTTATAATTACAGGGATTAAGTCGTGGTTATCTTGAATCACTGGCTAGTGGGGTATTGTGCACATTACTAATTTCTCACGGTTAGGTTCATCAACCTAACAGTGATAATCATCACTACTTGGGTGAAAGGACCCAATAGTGGTATGACCATCGTCACCAGGAGGTGACACGGCGCCAGATAAAAATAAGATAGTAGCCATTGTAATCGCTCTTATGCTGTAAATTATAACTAATGTGTCGTTTTATTTAACCTGAATGACTCGCCAGTATTTCCCCGCTGATAAAATATTTTTAAAACATGTTTCAGGCGACCTGCTGTGAATCAAGGAAAACGTGCTACAGAGCACTAACAAGCTTGAAGTGGTGGCTCAGTTAAAATAAATAAACATGTTTTGTAAATCAGGGAATTTCCTCGTGAAATTCCTCTATTGTAAATTACGGGGTTTGTCCCAAATTATATAATAAAATAATCGGGCATTTTCAAGTTTTCAAAGATTCTGTAAATCTTCCGCTGTTAACTCAATTAATAAATACCACGGGATTTCTGTCCCGCGGCTCCTGGACCGGGTAAAATCGGGACGGGGGCCGTGACATTCTCCTTAATACTCGTACCAGAACCCTACCCGGTTTCTCGAAATACCCAGTCATATGGTTGCAAAAGTAGCTAGGCGCTTCCTAGTCGGTCGACCGGGGAGTTGAGAGTACTCGACTTAGGCGGATAGTACTCGGACATGTTAAATTATAACGAAATTAGTTTTCGAAAATTAAATATATGTCAAATAACATAAATCTATTAATATTAATAACGAAATACATGAAAATGATATTTATTATTTAAAATGATAGGTATATAAATTATGTTTTATTTTTTTAAAAGTCAAACTTGGCCCGAGTTGACCTACTATATCCGATTTTGCCCGAGGTTGGCCGCGTTTAATCAGTTCCAAGTAAGTAGACGAAGTCGAAGAAATTCGTCTCAGCGGCCTACCTTGTAGCGATTACTCGGGTAGTATTCGGCTTCGGAGACCTTGTTTTGCAACCACGCCCAGGCATACCCCGAGTCCGGTTCCATACTCGAAACCGAATATTAGAAAACCTAATTTGTGCACCTCAAGTAAAGTGTTGAGGTCCAAATGTTAGGTTGTTCATCCAAACCTACTAATGGTCATATGTTGGGCGACAACTCAGGGCTGAAACTTTTTTATTTTTTTATTATATAGGGTTAGGATTTAGAGAGAACGGTGAAAAGTGTGAGAACGATTTTGGTGGTGACATGTGGCGTTGATGTTAAATTACACTAAGGGGTAATATTGTCAAAAAACCCACTCACATGAACTGGGTGTTCAAATAAAACGCCATAAAAACACCCAATTAAGAAAAACGCCATGAAAATACCCAGTTAAAAACGCCATAAAACACTCAGTTCAGAAAAACGCCATGAAAAAACTCAGTTGAAAACGCCATAAAACACTCAGTTTAGAAAAACGACATGAAAATACCTACTTAAAACGCCATAAAAACACCTAGCTCAGAAAAACGACATGAAAATACCTAGTCTAAAACGCCATAAAACACCCAGTTCAGAAAAAAGCCATAAAACCCAATTAATTTTTTTTCGAAAAGTATATCAATAGTATACTCGTTGGAAAGATAAAAAAACGCTGAGTTTTATGGTGTAATTTTTTTCGAAAAATAATCACGTATAAAAAAATTATTGTCGATTTGTCGTTTAAATATGATGGGGGAAAATGGCATGTGATTAGCATGTGCACCTTTGTTTGGATTTTCCTATTTTACCCATCCTGGTAGTTCCAAAGCTGTCGCAACCCCCGATCCCTAATCCCCGGGAACGGGCGGCCGCGAGCCAGTTTCGGTGGTATCGCGAGCCGGTTTTATTAAATAAAACATCTATTTTATTTTAGGTAACTTTATTACCACTTTTCCAAGCCTTCAGTGCTGTCCAGCTGGCTTCTATTTGGCTTTCACAGTTTGTTACCTGAAACGCGTTTTAAAAACATTTGTCAGTGGAAAATACTGGTGAGTGAATCCCAGTTTAATCAATTTTAAATAAAATCCATTGTACAGTATTGAGGGCGATCTCGCAATTACATTTGTTTCCAAGTTATATCAATTAACATCCATGGTACTGTTAGACCCGACTTGTGGAAATGTTACTCCTTGACCAGGTGGTAACAAATTTTGTATACAAAACCCCAACATACTCATGATAATTGTATTCTTACAAATACTCAATAACTGCTTGATATATAATTAATCGTATGAGGTTTTGCAAAAACAATTCACAAAAAGGTTTACAAAAAGCGGATAAACCCACATTGCTGATTTAGATTTTCTGTAAGGGTTTCTTGAGAATTATCTATAATTTACACAAATGCACACGCGTTAGTACAATAACCCATTTTAACATTAGTAATACCCTCCCCGAGACGGCATTCCAACGACTACGTCGGGCAGAACAACGACAGCCGTTACGGAACCCTAGATCAATCAGGCAGCGTATCTAATACGTATCCAGGGGTTATAATACTTACAACGGAGCAGAACTTCGCTATTTAGGGGGTATAATACCCGTAGATTGTGCCTACAATTTAGATTTGAGAGAAAGAAAACATTTTTGAACGAATTTGTCACACCCCCAAAATCCACAAGCAGAGTATCACCGCATGGAGGCGTGACTGACCAGGATCAAGCCAGCAATCATATTGAACAATGTATATAAAGTAAATAAAATCCAACCACACAATACAATTGGTTTTCAAAACATAAGTTATCAATTTCAAGTTAAACAGCGGAAGCATCAAATGTAAAACCAAAACATAAGTTATAAGTTTAGCAAGTTTAACATGGCACACATGGTCCATGTCCCACAACGACTCCTTCCTCTCGTGCAAGCTCCATAAATACCTAACGACCTGCAAGGCATGTAACAAGGAGTCAACAACAAAGTTGAGCGAGTTCACAGTTGGTTGTTTAGTTTTAACGGTTTGTCTTGAAAACCATAAGTTGTTTCGTAAACGACGAGTTAACCAGTATCTTTGTTTTTCCCCAAACCATATCGATAATCAGTGGGGGCTTCCCCATGTGAACCACTAGACCGTTACCATATCGACAACTGACGAAAGTAAGTCGTGCCCTAAGTAAATGTCTATCATCATTGACTGAGTGCCCAGATCCATTAGTACACGCCCGTCCTACCGGCACGGTATGAGGCTTGTCAACCCTAATAGCGCTATTAACTAATGACCCGCTCGCCATTGGCCCGACGATTAAGTCGATATAAAAATGAGGGACTTAATGATAGAGTTTTGTCTAGTAAGTTTAAGGTTGTTGTCCTACCCAAGGAGGATGAACGTACGTACTCTACCCAAGGAGAATACGCAGGATTAATATTGGCATCCTACCCATGGAGGATGGCGGTACATATCCTACCCAAGGAGGATATGCAGGTTCCGTTTTAGTTCTTTAACCCATTCCCTACCACCGGGAATCTCATGCCTTAGAAGGAGAGTGAACTCACCTCGGTTGAACTCTTTAAAATAGCTTACGGTCGAGGTTGGTCAATCATATCCTAATATGATTACCATTTAGTTTATTAATAATTTCAATTAAAGCACAAAGTTCCTACACGTATCTATCACATAATATGCACTCACTTTAACTTATCATGCCCATACATACCTCCCTCCTATAACTACTCAAGAGCAAGCATACAAGATCTCACATAACACTTTTATTGACATACAACAAGTTGGATCATTATCGGACAACACAACCGACATTTAGACACGCGAATCACCACATACATCGTTTCAGCTTTAACATCTAAAATGGACTGTTTTTGAGTAATTTAATAAAATAGTTAACTTATTCCAAAAATTCCCAAACCTTTACAGAATGTTTTAAATAATCCAAATATTACTATGTAAAAATATCGGGATCCAATTCTTTACCTATTATTTTATAAAAATCATTTACCAGGCTGCAATCAGATTCGTCACTTTCTGACTGCAGTCCACGGAAAAAATCATTTAAAATTCATCGTAAGTCCAATTGACGAAATTCCAGTGGGAAAATTACAATGACATCAGTGCCCATCTACAGTACAAATTTCATGACCTAATTCTACACAGATTTCAAGTTATGACGAAAAACATAACACAAATTTTCTGCAGTAAAAACGCAGCTTTTGCTGTTGTACAAAACGGAGCTTTAAAAATAGTAAACGGCCTCGAAAAAAATATGATTTCAGATCCATTTGATTCGTTTTTCGAAAACACATAATTTAGACTTCAGAAAAATAAATTTTTTTTATTTATAACGGTCCGTTTAAAGCCAACTGAAGTTGGCTGTAAATGTTACTCAGCATGCTGTTAATCGCTTAAACGTTACTAAAACACGCACATATGATCACAACACCTTCTAACAACATCATCTTAACAATATTTCATCATGTATCATCATATTTCAACTCATGATTCAAGATTCAAGATTCAAGTATTTTAGTGTTCTAGTTATAATTAACATACTACATCTTTTAACCATTAAAGTAGAAGTAAACAAGGGTTAATCAAGAACTTACAACTAGCTTTAAGCTAGGGAAGAACACAAGGGAAAAAGATGATGAAAATGATGAATGAATGCAAGTGATGAAATCTCCTTGATGATCCACAAGCTTCAAGCTCCTTTAATCACCTTCTAGTACTTAAGATGAGCTTGAAAATGGGTGGAGGAAGGTTGCAAGGTGGTGGTGGTGGTGGCGGTTCTAAGGTGAGCCGAGAGGGAGAGAGAGAGGTTGAGGGAGTGAGGTGAAATTGAGTGTTGAAGTGAGAAGTGAATATATGAAATGATCTTGTAAATCTTGGCCATACTTTTAGAGATTTCATCCTATATTTTGTTCAAATACTCAAGCAAGATCCATTAAAATAATCAACAAAATCTTTGAGTGGGGTGGGGTCCTTTGTGACCGTAAATATATATGGGGGGGGGGGGGGGTTAATTGTAAGTTTTGAAGGATAGTAGGTAAATGGTTGGAAGTTAAATGTAATATCTAGTGTTTTATGTGTATGGTGCATTATATAATGTGTTGGGGTATTCGGGGACCATAACTAGTCCAAAAATAATAAAACAATGTTTCTGACAAAATTTTGGTGTCCCGGGTAATGTCCCGTTGTTAGGTTAGATACCGGTTCGTTAAAGTGCTAAATTGTTCCGTATAGTGTCTTTTATGTAACCTTTTGTGACACTATTAATTCCCAACACTTAGGAAAACATTCAGGACCATTTAGTTAATTTTTTTGCACAATCATTAAGCACAATTTAATATTAATTAATCGTATGGATACCTGTAATTATGAGGTTGTCACATTCTCCCCCTGTTAAAAAAATTTCGTCCCGAAATTTAGCACGTGGTTACTGAGGAAGCTAGTTAAGTTGCGTGGTTTTCCTGGTTTTCCTGGGGTGTCACATCATCCCCCCGTTGGTTTGGAATTTCGTCCCAAAATTCTGCAGTAGCCTCAGCCTCAGTAGTGGTTGCACTTTTCCTAAACAACTGGGGATACTTGAGTTTCATTTGGTCTTCTCGTTCCCAGGTATACTCTGGGCCACAACGGGAGTTCCAACGAACTCGAACAAGAGGTATTCTGGTATGCTTGAGAACCTTAACATCTCGATCAGTAATCTCTACTGGTTCCTCGACGAATCGCAGCTGATCGTCGATAGTGAGCTCCTTGAGAGGAACTATGAGGGTCTCATCTGACAGACACTTCTTCAGATTCGACACATGGAAAACATTGTGAACTCCGCTGAGTTCTGCCGGTAGATTCAGCTTGTAGGCCACCTTGCCAATTTTCTCAATGATTTCGAAGGGTCCAACATATCGCGGGTTGAGTTTGCCTCGTTTGCCAAAATAAACTACACCTTTCCAAGGTGAGACCTTAAGTAGCACTCGATCCCCAACCTGGAACTCGAGTGGTTTCCTTCGCTTATCCGCATAGCTTTTCTGACGGTCACGAGCTGCCGCCATTCGTTGTCGTATCTAAGCAATCTTCTCGGTTGTATCTACTACAAGTTCTGGGCCAGTGATTTGACTATCGCCAACCTCTGCCCAACAAAGAGGTGATCGGCACTTCCGTTCGTACAATGCCTCGAACGGAGTGGCCTGGATACTGGTGTGGTAACTGTTGTTATACGAAAATTCCACTAACGGGAGGTGTTTTTCCCAGCCATTACCAAAGTCGATTACACATGCCCTAAGCATGTCATCAAGGGTTTGGATGGTGCGTTCAGATTGCCCATCCGTCTGTGGATGATATGTCGTGCTCATGTCTAATCGAGAGCCAAAGGACTTGTGCATAACTTGCCACAATTCAGATGTAAAACGTGAGTCACGATCAGAAATGATGGAGGTTGGCACTCCATGCCTTGATACTACTTCCTTTAGGTAGACGTCTGCTAGAGTAGAAAACTTATCCGTTTCCTTGATAGCCAGAAAATGTGAAGACTTGGTCAGTCGATCCACGATCACCCAAATGGTATCATTTCCGTGTTGAGATCTAGGCAGGCCAGTAACGAAATCCATGGAAATTTGCTCCCATTTGCATTTAGGTATCTCTGGTTGTTGAAGTAGGCCTGATGGTTTCTGGTATTCGACCTTGACCCTAGCACAAGTCAAGCATTTACTGATGTAGGTTGCTGTGTTGGCTTTCATATTAGGCCACCAATACGTAGTCTTGAGATCGTGGTACATCTTATCCGAACCAGGATGTACCGAATAACGAGACTTGTGTGCCTCATCCATCACAAGCTCACGTAGATTACCATAGAGTGGAACCCAAATACGCCCTGTTACGTAATAAGCACCGTCTTCCTTTTGTTCTAGCCGTTTCTTCGATCCTCGCAGGGACTCAGCCCTGATGTTTTCTGCTTTCAATGCTTCGACCTGAGCATCACGAATTTGAGCGGGAAGGCTAGAGTGAATGGTAAGCTGTAACGCACGTACACGCTTTGGTTTAGGCTCTTTTCGGCTGAGGGCGTCAGCCACCACATTGGCTTTGTCCGGATGGTACTTGATCGCGCATTCGTAATCATTTAGGAGTTCGACCCATCGACGCTGTCACATATTCAACTCCTCTGGTTCGAGGATATGCTGGAGACTCCTGTGATCGGTGTAAATAGTGCACTTGGTACCGTACAGGTAATGCCTCCATATCTTTAGTGCGAAAACAACGGCTCCCAGCTCCAGATCGTGTGTAGTGTAGTTCCTTTCGTGAACCTTAAGTTGGCATGATGCATAAGCAATGACTTTATCTCGTTGCATCAACACACAACCCAATCCTTGTATGGACGCGTCGCAATAAACCACAAAATCATTTGTGCCTTCAGGTAACGAAAGAATAGGCGCGCTACAAAGTCTCTCCTTTAAGTGCTGAAATGCGGACTCCTGTACATCACCCCAATGATAGGTGACACTCTTCTGAGTCAATGAAGTGAGAGGTTGCGCAATCTTTGAGAAATCCTTGATAAAACTTCTGTAATAACCTGCCAAACCCAAGAATTGGCGGATTTTTGTTGGTGTACGCAGGCCAGTTCTTGATCGAGTCAACCTTGGATGGATCCACATGAATCCCATCCTCATTTACCACGTGGCCTAGGAAATGTACTTCACGAAGCCAAAAGTCGCATTTCGAAAACTTGGCGTAAAGCTGCTCTGCTCGAAGAAGTTCCAAAATAAGTCGTAGATGCTGCTCGTGTTCCTCCTGACTCTTAGAATAGATCAGAATGTCGTCGATGAAAACAATAACGAACTTATCCAGGTAAGGTTTGCACACTCGATTCATGAGATCCATGAAGACCGCAGGTGCGTTTGTTAATCCAAAAGGCATGACCAGAAACTCATAGTGTCCGTAGCGAGTTCTGAATGCTGTCTTGGAGATGTCCTTATCTCGGACTCTCAGCTGATGATAGCCCGATCTTAAGTCAATCTTAGAGTAGAAGCTCGACCCTTGCAGATGGTCAAATAAGTCATCAATACGTGGGAGGGGATAACGATTCTTCACAGTCACTTTGTTGAGTTCGCGATAGTCAATACACATTCTAAAAGTAAACAAGACTGGAGCTCCCCAGGGCGAAGAGCTAGGACAAATAAAACCCTTGTCCAAGAGGTCTTGCAATTGAGTGGACAATTCCTCTAGTTCTGATGGGGCTAAGCGATAAGGCGCACGGGCTATGGGTGCTGCTCCAGGAGTTAGCTCGATTTGAAACTCGACTTGACGATGAGGCGGAAGACCAGGTAATTCCTCGGGGAATACCTCAGGAAAATCGCGTACAATAGGAATGTCTTGAATTCTCTTCCCTCTCATTGATGCGTCAGTAACGAGAGCTAAAATAGTTGTGTGGCCCTTTCGCAAACACTTCTAGGCCTTAAGGAAAGAGATGATGCCTACAACTGCACCACTCTTGTCACCACAAATCACGAGGGGTTCTTCACCAGCACGAGGGATGCGGACAATCTTCTCGTTGCAAAGAATTTCCGCTTGCTGATGAGATAACCAATCCATCCCAATAACAACGTCGAAACTACCCAGAACGATAAGAATGAGGTCGATAGAAAAGGTCTGTTCAGCAAGAACAAGATTACAACCCTTAACTATGTGTGTGGCCTCTAAACTTTTACCGTTTGCTAGCTCTACCATGTGTTTGGTGTTCAAAAGTGTTAAGGTGTGCTTAAGCATTTGACTAACTTTTATGGACACATAACTAGTATCGGCACCCGAATCGAATAAAACAGTAACAAAGAAGTCATCCAGAAGAAAATTACCCATCACAACGTTGGGATCGTTCCTTGCATCACCCTGCCCAATCATGAACACACGTCCCCTGGCACCATTGCCATCATTGTTTCCCCCATTATTGTTTCCGTTCCCTTGATTGTTGTTGTTGTTCGGTTTCTGGTTCAACTGGGGGCAGTTTCTCTTGAAGTGACCTTCAGCACCACACTGATAGCATCCCCTGTTACCCTGCTGTTGCTGCTGCTGATTCTGTGGAGCTTGTGGCTGCTGTTGACGATTCTGATTCACGGGACGTGAGCTCCTACAATCCTTGGCTTCATGACCCAGCTTGTTACATCTCTGACAACGACCCTTGTTGCACGGCCCGCTGTGGTGCAAATTACATCGATTGCACTTAGGGTGATTTCCCCTGTATCCACCCTGACCTTGATTTCCAGAAGACTGCTGACTGGGGCTCCTGTACTCATCTGTCTTTCGTTGCTGGGACTGAGAGTGAACTGAAGTAGAACCCTTGCCCGAATTTCCATCCCACTTGCGCTTGTTATCACTGGGAGCATCAGAAGTAGCAGTAGCGCTAATACGCTTGGGCAGCTTGTTCTGCTCAACTGCCTGATCAGTGAGACGATGAGCCAACCGGATGATTTGCTGAATGGTGCCAAGATTAGCTGAGGTCACGTGGCTCTGAATTTCGGGCACTAAACCCTTAAGGTACAGCTCGATACGCTTGATAGGAGGATCCACCATAGTAGGACACAAGATAGCTAATTCATTCGATATCTTTGTGTATGCCTCGATTTCAGACCCCGTCATCTTCAAATTGAAAAACTCCACCTCTAGCTTGTGGATGTCGTCACGACTACAGTACTCTTCTTTGATCAAATCTTTGAAGTCGTTCCATGGGGTGGCATTAGCAACCGCCAGCCCTAGCAGTTGAACCTGGGCTTTCCACCAGGTTAACGCAGCACCTTCGAGTGTTCCAGTCGCAAATTTCACCCTACGAGCTTCAGGGCATTCACACATCTCAAAAACGGACTCAAACTTCTCGAACCAGTGAAGAAGACCTACAGCTCCTTCTGTGCCGCTGAAGGTACTAGGTCGGCAATCCATGAATGTTTTGAACGTACATACGGGAGGCTGAGCATGTTGACCTCCTGCAGGGATAGCTGCGAGTGCCTCGGCCACTCGTTCGTTGATTAGAGCCATCAGCTGGGCTTGAGTCAACTTCAAACATCCACTCATGATCTTCATAACGAAGCAGCGTAAGTGAGAAAAGTGTCGCGAAAGTGTGTAAGCGTGGGATGACAGAAGAGAGTAAGCACACATGGTTCAAATAGCAGTTATCACGTTAACTAATGCACTATGTGAACTATCGAACAGACAATATAAACATAAATCATACCACCTATTGTGTCGAGTCTTGCACGTGGAGCGAAGCGTCGTTGTGGATCGTTGAGCACTGTACAGGTTATAGTCTGGTTTTGTCAAAAAGCTTTTCCCTTTTTAAAACCAAGTTCACTATAACCAATGGCTCTGATACCAATCTGTCACACCCCCAAAATCCACAAGCGGAGTATCATCGCATGGAGGCGTGACTGACCAGGATCAAGCCACCAATCATATTGAACAATGTATATAAAGTAAATAAAATCCAACCACACAATACAATTGGTGTTCAAAACATAAGTTATCAATTTCAAGTTAAACAGCAGAAGCATCAAATGTAAAACCAAAACATAAGTTATAAGTTTAGCAAGTTTAACATGGCACACACGGTCCATGTCCCACAACGACTCATTCCTCTCGTGCAAGCTCCATAAATACCTAACGACCTGCAAGGCATGTAACAAGGAGTCAACAACAAAGTTGAGCGAGTTCACAGTTGGTTGTTTAGTTTTAAAGGTTTGTTTTGAAAACCATAAGTTGTTTCGTAAACCACAAGTTAACCAGTATCTTTGTTTTTCCCCAAACCATATCCATAATCAGCGGGGGCTTCCCCATGTGAACCACTAGACCGTTACCATATCGACAACTGACGAAAGTAAGTCGTGCCCTAAGTCAATGTCTATCATCATTGACTGAGTGCCCAGATCCATTAGTACACGCCTGTCCTACCAGCACGGTGTGAGGCTTGTCAACCCTAATAGCGCTATTAACTAATGACCCGCTCGCCATTGGCCCGGCGATTAAGTCGATATAAAAATGAGGGACTTAATGATAGAGTTTTGTCTAGTAAGTTTAAGGTTGTTGTCCTACCCAAGGAGGATGAACGTATGTATTCTACCCAAGGAGAATACGCAGGATTAATATTGGCATCCTACCCATGGAGGATGGCGGTACATATCCTACCTAAGGAGGATATGCAGGTTCCGTTTTAGTTCTTTAACCCATTCCCTACCACCGGGAATCCCATGCCTTAGAAGGAGTGTGAACTCACCTCGGTTTGCTCGGTTTAACTCTTTAAAATAGCTAACGGTCGAGGTTGGTCAATCACGTCCTAATATGATTACCATTTAGTTTATTAATAATTTCAATTAAAGTACAAAGTTCCTATACGTATCTATCACATAATATGCACTCACTTTAACTGATCATGCCCATACATACCTCCCTCCTATAACTACTCAAGAGCAAGCATACGAGATCTCACATAACACTTTTATTGACATACAACAAGTTGGATCATTATCGGACAACACAACCGACATTTAGACACGCGAATCACCACATACATCGTTTCAGCTTTAACATCTAAAACTGGGTTGTTTTCGAGTAATTTAATAAAATAGTTAACTTATTCCAAAAATTCCCAAAATTTTACAGAATGTTTTAAACAATCCCGATATTACTTTGTAAAAATCTCGGGATCCAATTCTTTACCCATTATTTTATAAAACTCATTTACCAGGCTGCAATCAGATTCGTCACTTTCTGACTGCAGTCCACGGAAAAATTCATTTAAAATTAATCGTAAGTCCAATTGACGAAATTCCAGTGGGAGAATTACAATGACATCAGTGGCCATCTACAATACAAATTTCATGATCTAATTCTACACAGATTTCAAGTTATGGCGAAAAACATAACACAAATTTTCTGCAGTAAAAACGCAGCTTTTGCTGCTGTACAAAACGGACCTTTAAAAATAGTAAACGTCCTCGAAAAAAATATGATTCCAGTGCCATTTGATTCGTTTTTCGAAAACACATAATTTAGACTTCAGAAAATCAATTTTTCGATTTATAACGGTCCGTTTACAGCCAACTGAAGTTGGCTGTAAATGTTACTCAGCATGCTGTTAATCGCTTAAACGTTACTAAAACACGCACATATTATCACAACGCCTTCTAACAACATCATCTTAACAATATTTCATCATGTATCATCATATTTCATCTCATGATTCAAGGTTCAAGATTCAAGTCTTTTAGTGTTCTAGTTATAATCAACAAACTACATCTTTTAACCATTAAAGTAGAAGTAAACAAGGGTTAATCAAGAACTTACAACTAGCTTTAAGCTAGGGAAGAACACAAGGGAAAAAGATGATGAAAATGATGAATGAATGCAAGTGATGAAAGCTCCTTGATGATCCACAAGCTTCAAGCTCCTTTAATCACCTTCTAGTACTTGAGATGAGCTTGAAAATGGGTGGAGGAAGGTTGCAAGGTGGTGGTGGTGGCGGTTCTAAGGTGAGCCGAGAGGGAGAGAGAGAGGTTGAGGGAGTGAGGAGAAATTGAGTGTTGAAGTGAGAAATGAATATATGAAATGATCTTGTAAATCTTTGCCATACTTTTAGAGATTTCATCCTATATTTTGTTCAAATACTCAAGCAAGATCCATTAAAATAATCAACAAAATCTTTGAGTGGGGTGGGGTCCTTTGTGACCGTAAATATATATGGGGGGGGGGGGGTTAATTGTAAGTTTTGAAGGATAGTAGGTAAATGGTTGGAAGTTAAATGTAATATCTAGTGTTTTATGTGTATGGTGCATTATATAATGTGTTGGGGTATTCGGGGACCATAACTAGTCCAAAAATAATAAAACAATGTTTCTGACAAAATTTTGGTGTCCCGGGTAATGTTCGGCTGTTCGGTTAGATACCGGTTCATTAAAGTGCTAAGTTGTTCCGTATAGTGTCTTTTATGTAACCTTTTGTGACACTATTAATTCCCAACACTTAGGAAAACATTCAGGACCATTTAGTCAATTTTTTTGCACAATCATTAAGCACAATTTAATATTAATTAATCGTACGGATACCTGTAATTATGAGGTTGTCACAGAATTCGAATGAAGATCCGATGGCCTGCTTATATAGTGCTTCACTTCGGTTTTCTCGCGGCCCGCGTAAAACAAGGCAAGGGCCTTACGCGGCCTGCGTCAACTATAGTCAACGCGTAGCTTGTCCGGATCAGCTTATAGGTCTGCCGGGTGTTGGGCCAGGTGGCGGCCCATGGTCGTGCCAGGTTTTTAAGTTATCGCGACCCGCGTAAAGGTTGGGGTGGGGTTTACGCGACCCGCCTCAACCCAAAAATCATATTTTTAATTAAATTTAATAATATTTAAGGTATTCGGGGCCCGTTTTCACGTATGGGGTGTATTTTGGGACATATTGGGATATTTTAAAATATATTAGGGTGTCGGAAAATATTCAAGGGTGTCGGTTTGGAGTTGTTATATCCTCCCCACCTTGTTTTAGAGCTCGTCTTCGAGATCTACTGGAATAAGTGTGGATATTTCTTTTGCATTTCAGATTCAAGCTCCCATGTGTACTCGGGTCCTCTTTTGGAGTCCCACTTCACTTTGACCAGAACTAATCTCTTATGCTTGAGGTTTTTGACTTTCCTGTCTTCAATCTGTAGAGGCCTTTCTACAAACTTGAGTTGTTCATTTACCTCTATATCCTTAAGAGGTACTACTAGTGATTCATCAGCTAAACACTTTTTGAGATTAGATACATGAAATACATCATGTATCCCTGCCATTTCCTCTGGCAGTTGTAGCTGATAGGCTACAGGTCCTATTCTTCTAATAATCTTAAAAGGTCCAATATACCTGGGACTTAGCTTTCCTCTTTTGATGAATCTTACTACTCCTTTCCAAGGAGAAACTTTCAACAACACTTTATCTCCTACATGAAATTCCAATGGTTTGCATCGGTTATCAGCATAGCTCTTCTGTCGATCACGTGCTGCTTTTAGTCGTTTCTTGACTTGAATAATCTTTTCGGTTGTCTCTTGTACTATCTCAGGTCCAGATAGTTGCTTCTCCCCAATTTCTGCCCAACAGACTGGGGTTCGGCACTTTCGTCCATAAAGTGCTTCGAATGGTGCAGCGTTGATACTTGTGTGATAACTATTATTATAAGAAAATTCTATTAAAGGTAAATGATCGTCCTAATTACCTCCGAAATCAATTACACAAGCTCTAAGCATGTCTTCCATCGTCTGAATTGTTCTTTCGCTTTGTCCGTCCGTTTGAGGATGATAAGCTGTGCTCAGATTTAACTTGGTTCCCATTGCTTTTTGGAAACTTGACAAAAAATGAGAGGTAAAACGGCTATCCCTATCAGAAACAATTGATAAAGGTATCCCATGTAATGAAACGATTTCATTTACATATAATTTAGCTAACTGTTCCATACTGAAAGTTTCTTTCAATGGTAGGAAATGAGTTGACTTGGTTAATCAATCTACAATCACCCAGATTGTATCATTACCTTTTCTTGTTTTGGGTAATTTAGTAACAAAAACCATTGTTATCAATTTCCATTTCCACACTGGCATTTCTAATTGTTGTAACAAGCCTGAGGGTTTCTGATGTTCAGCTTTAACTTGTGAGCAAGTTAAACATTTAGAAACATAGGTTGCTATGTCCTTTTTCATTCCTATCCACCAGAAATTTTTTCTTAAATCCTGGTACATTTTATCACTTCCTCGGTGCATCGTATATTTAGACTTATGGGCTTCTTCTAGTATACGATGACGTAGGTTTCCTAATTTAGGTAT
This sequence comes from Helianthus tuberosus, assembly GCA_030545235.1. Taxonomy (NCBI): domain Eukaryota; kingdom Viridiplantae; phylum Streptophyta; class Magnoliopsida; order Asterales; family Asteraceae; genus Helianthus; species Helianthus tuberosus. Next base: position 32,572,155 of record CM060424.1, on the reverse strand, counting down.
CCACATTCTCTTTTCATGGAATCTCCAAATTCCATCTGTTCCTTGTTCTAATTCCTTAATCATTCCTTTTAATTTTTCAGCATCATCCTTGATTACTGATTCTTGTGCTTTTCTAATTTGATCATTTAAATCTACTTGTAGATTTAATTTAAGAGAACGTACCCTTTTTGGCTTTTCGTGATACTTTCGGCTTAAAGCATCTGCCACTACATTTGCTTTTCCTTCATGATACTGTATATCACAATCATAATCACTAAGCATTTCCATCCAACGTCTTTGTCTCATATTCAACTCTTTTTGCTCGAAAACATATCTTAAACTTTTATGATCAGTAAATATGGTAAACTTACTACCATAAAGATAATGTCTCCAAATTTTCAAAGCAAAAATTATTGCTCCTAATTCTAGATCATGGGTTGAGTAATTTTCTTCATGATTCTTAAGTTGTCTAGATGCATAGGCTATAACCTTTTGGCGTTGCATTAATACACATCCATAACCTAGTTTAGAAGCGTCACAATAAACTACTAAATCTTCAGTTCCTTCTGGTAACGCTAGTATGGGTGTATTAGTTAATCTTTGCTTAAGAATTCTAAATGCTTCTTCTTGTTTTGGTCCCCATTCAAACTTAATGGATTTACAGGTTAACTTAGTTAAAGGAATGGCTATTCTAGAGAAATCTCGAATAAATCTTCTATAATAACCGGCCAATCCTAAGAAACTTCTAACCTCGGTTGGTGACTTAGGTGTTTTCCATTTAGTAATTGCCTCGAGTTTTGTGGGATCCACATGAATTCCTTCATGGTTAACTAAGTGTCCAAGAAACTGTACCAGCTCTAACCAAAACTCGCACTTTGAAAATTTAGCATAAAGCTTTTCCTTTCTTAGCAAACTTAGAAGTGCGTGCAAATGCTTGGTATGTTCTTCTTTACTTTTTGAATAAATGAGAATATCATCAATAAAAACAATTATGAATTTATCCAAATATGGCTTACATATTCAGTTCATCATGTCCATAAATGCGGCTGGGGCATTGGTTAAACCAAATGGAATGACAGTAAATTCATAATGGTCATACCTTGTTCTGAATGCGGTCTTAGGAATATCCTCTTCCTGTACCTTTAATTGATGATATCCTGGTCTTCAATCGATTTTAGAGAAAAATCGAGCTCCTTGCAGTTGATCAAACAGATCATCGATCCTTGGTAATGGGTACTGATTCTTAATCGTGACCTTGTTTAATTCATGGTAGTCAATGCACATACGCATCGATCCGTCTTTCTTTTTAACGAATAAAATTGGCGCTCCCCATGGGGATGAACTTGGCTGTATAAATCCTTTTTCCAACAATTCATCTAATTGTTTCTTTAGTTCTTGCATTTCTGCGGGTGCCAACCGGTAAGGTGATTTGGCAATTGGTGTTGTTCCTGGTAGCAGGTGAATTCTGAATTCAACTTCTCTATCCGGCGGTAGTCCTGGTAATTCCTCTGGAAATACATCTGAAAACTGAGACACTACTGGAATGTCTTTTAGTTCCTTTCCTTTAGTGTTAGTGATTATGGAAATCAAATACACTATAGACCCTTTTCTTATATAACTTGCAGTTTTCATCACAGAGATGAATTTCGTGGATCTAAATGGTTTATCACCTTTAATTGTGATATTTTCACCTTTTGGTGAATTTACTTGGATTGACTTTTGATCACATAAAATACTGGCTTTATTGGCTGTTAACCAATCCATTCCTAAAACGACATCAAATCCTGCCAGATTCATTGGGTAAAGGTTTGCAATAAACTTTTGGTTTAAAATTTCTATTCTTGCTCCCTGCAAGATTTCAGAAATCCTAACCGTTTCTCCATTAGTTGTTTCTACTAGACATTCTTGTGGTAGTTTAGTTAATGACTGATTTAGAAGTTTGCAAAATGAAGTATTAATAAAACTTTGGTTTGCACCAGAGTCAAATAATACTTTAGCAAAAACATCATTAACTAAAAACGTACCGGCTATAACGTCCGGAATCATCTTAGCTTCATCGGCAGTCAGAACGAAGGCTCTAGCATTTTTAGTGTTCCTGTTGTTCACAGTTGGAGCCAATTTCGGACAATTTGGCTTGATGTGACCTTTTTCTCCACAGTTGAAGCACAGTCCATTACTGGATTTTCTCCTGCAATCTTCTTCCTTGTGTCCTGGCATCTTGCAGAAATTACAAACAGTGGAGCATTTTCCCGAATGTTTTTTCTTGCAGACTTTGCAAAATGGTGCAGAGGTAGAACCCATATTCCTACGGTTGTAATTCCCAGAACGAAATTCTTGGGTAAGCCTCTGTGCTAGGTTTTTCCTCTGGTCTTCTTCTCTAGTACGTATTAGTTCATCAGTCAAGGTGTTTGTTAATTCTACAGTTTCTTCTATAGTTTGAGGTCTAGCTGCCTTGACTACATGTCTAATCTCTCCAATTAATCCCCAGATGTAACGGGAGATTAGTACCGGTTCTGGTGATGCAAGGGTTGGTACTATTCTAGCATATTCAAAGAATAACTTTGTGTACCCCTTACTATCCACTCCATTCATCCTAAGATTTAGGAATTTGTTTGTTATTAGTTCCTTTTCATTAGGAGGGCATAATTTTCTTTCTACCATGTTCCTAAATTCTTCCCATTCCATATTGTATACCCTATCACTTCCTCTAGATTGGAGGATAGTGTTCCACCACTCTAAGGATGAATTCTTAAATAGATTAGGAGCAAACATTATATTATCCTCTTCCGCACATTTGCTTATTTTCAGAACAGCCTCAGTCTTTTCTATCCAGCGTAGAGCTGCGATAGGTTCTTCATTGCCCAAGAATTCTATCGGTTTACAGGACCATAATTCTTTGTAAGAACAACCATAAGGCATGGTTCTTCTTCTTTTGGGAATGGGCACTTGAAGCACAGGGCCATTGTTCACACTGTGTTCTGGTTCAATTGGTCGCTTACTGCTATGTTTACTTTTATTATTCGCTTCCTGAACCGTTTGAATAATAAATGGCATTGCATCTATGATTCCTTGTGCCACTATCTGTTGGATAGCACTATTATCCACTTGGTTTCCATTGTTATTGACGCTGGGATTCTCATTAACCAAGTTAATGTTACTCTGGTTATCGTTATTCAGATTTTCCTGATTCTCTTCGTCGGCCATCTGAATTTTAAACATTTACCACATATTAATATCACAAAATAATATTTTAATATAGCCAATCACATGACACACATTTTGGTCAAAAGCGGCGATCATTGCGACTTTACTCTATTCATATACTATGCATCTATTACACACCAGTACTGAAATAAAAATTACAATACCAATTGAAATAAAATTACACTAATAGTAGTAGGCATCCTTACACACATATTTTATTTTATTTTATTATTAATACTATTACCGTCTCTACCATCACATTTATGGATATGGATTCATCCAGAAATCCATATTGCGCTCTTCATACTTCCAGACGAGTCTCTCTCCTACCTGTCTCATCCTTTCACTACTCTCTAAAATTTCCTCACAAAAAGTTCTAAGTTCTTGTACATTTTCTGCACTCATTGGGGGTGCAGGTTCTAGGACTGGGTTTGGAATCTGGGGCGCGGGTTCCTGGTATGGAGGTGTAGGTGCCTGGAATCGGTAAGGATCTTCTAAAATTTCCCTAATGTATTCGTCGTGATAATAGGGATCTAAAGGATCCAAACCTGGGTAGGCTCCTATGTTTGGCATGGGCATGTCTTCATGTATCGGGTAACGTTGCACATAATCCCTATTGTCGTCCCACCAGGGGTCGTAATTTGGGTCTAGGGGATTTGGTGCTGGTACCCTAGGTATTTCTTCCGGATTGAAGTCATCCATTTCTACTTGGTTTTCAGGGTTTTCTATTTCCATTGGTTGGTCAGGAATTGGTAGTTGTGGTTGGGGTGCTATTATTTGTTCCAGATTAGGGTCAGCTACAGTGGTTGCTAGGATGTGGATGTTGGCTATACCCCTATTGATCATGTCCTGGGCATAGGCATCTGTCTCTCTCTTGGCTGCTGCTAGTGCTCTCTGGTCTTGTAACTTTTTCATACGTTTTCTACGCTCATGTGCCCCTCTACTGAACCATCCCCTCTTTTTATGAGGAAATGGCTCTTCTGACTGAGCCTTAAACACAAAGATTCCTTCTTCCGTATCAGCAGAGTACCCCGAGAGGGCAGGCTGAGAAGAGGAGGTGCCTTCGCTTCTAGGCGAACCAGACAATTGACGGTACGCGTCAGATGGTCCTTGGTCGCTCATACTGTAAACTAACAAATAGTCAAGTAATACATAACAATAAATACAGTTATGCACGTATTCGCGTAATTTATTTCCTAACAGATTGAATTTTGATGTCAGCAGAACGCTTCTGTGGCTGAATCAGTGGCTTAGCTCTGATACCACCTTCTGTCGCAACCCCCGATCCCTAATCCCCGGGAACGAGCGGTCGCGAGCCAGTTTCGGTGGTATCGCGTGTTTGTCTAATTTGGCAGCGGAATTTTCATCAGGACCGTAGTTAGGAAATATATAATCAGAGTAAAATACCACATTTTCATAACATTAAACACATGGGATAAAACCCAAGTTTTGCATTACTCACATTTTCATAGGAATAAATCCTATTTTATTAAATAAAACATCTATTTTATTTTAGGTAACTTTATTGCCACTTTTCCAAGCCTTCAGTGCTGTCCAGCTGGCTTCTATTTGGCTTTCACAGTTTGTTACCTGAAACGCGTTTTAAAAACATTTGTCAGTGGAAAATACTGGTGAGTGAATCCCAGTTTAATCAAGTTTAAATAAAATCCATTGTACAGTATTGAGGGCGATCTCGCAATTACATTTGTTTCCAAGTTATATCAATTAACATCCATGGTACTGTCAGACCCGACTTGTGGAAATGTTACTCCTTGACCAGGTGGTAACAAATTTTGTATACAAAACCCCAACATACTCATGATAATTGTATTCTTACAAATACTCAATAACTGCTTGATATATAATTAATCGTATGAGGTTTTGCAAAAACAATTCACAAAAAGGTTTACAAAAAGCGGATAAACTCACATTGCTGTTTTAGATTTTCTGTAAGGGTTTCCTGAGAATTATCTATAACAAATGCACACGCGTTAGTATAATAACCCATTTTAACATTAGTAATACCCTCCTCGAGACGGCATTCCAACGACTACGTCGGGCAGAACCACGACAGCTGTTACGGAACCCTAGATCAATCGGGCAGCGTATCTAATACGTATCCAAGGATTATAATACTTACAACGAAGCAGAACTTCGCTATTTAGGGGGGTATAATACCCGTAGATTATGCCTACAATTTAGATTTGAGAGAAAGAAAACGTTTTTGAACGAATTCGAATGAAGATCCGATGGCCTGCTTATATAGTGCTTCACTTCGGTTTTCTCGCGGCCCGCGTAAAACAAGGCAAGGGCCTTACGCGGCCCGCGTCAACTATAGTCAACGCGTAGCTTGTCCGGATCAGCTTATAGGTCTGCCGGGTGTTGGGCCAGGTGGCGGCCCATGGTCGTGCCAGGTTTTTAAGTTATCGCGGCCCGCGTAAAGGTTGGGGTGGGGTTTACGCGGCCCGCCTCAACCCAAAAATCATATTTTTAATTAAATTTAATAATATTTAAGGTATTCGGGGCCCGTTTTCATGTATAGGGTGTATTTTGGGACATATTGAGATATTTTAAAATATATTAGGGTGTCGGAAAATATTCAAGGGTGTCGGTTTGGAGTTGTTATAAAAGCCCTATTATTTACAAAAATGCCACCTCATCAATCTCAGCTAAAAACCAATAAGATCTTGTGGCTGAGAATCGTTCTCACCCTTCTCACACTTTGAGGCGTTCTCTCCTGATCCTGTTCCTTATTATATATACTATTAAGGCTTTAAAAATTGTGATGTATACAAGCTATATAAAAAGAAGGTATATACAAACGCGGTTGCTAAGGCAGGACATGTGTTCTAATCCTTACGTCCTCCTCTTCTTTGTTTCAATATAGTTTTTGAACCTTTTTCTTTTTTCTATTAAGGCTTTAAAAATTGTGATGTATACAAGCTATATAAAAAGAAGGTATATACAAGGGTCATGCTATTCACACACGGCCAAAATTATTTTCACACCTCAAAGCGCCGCGCTTTGGCCATAGCGCGGCGCTATGCTCGACAAAAGGTGACTTGATTGACGTTTGAGACATACGTTACTGTTTGAGAGACATAAAGCGGATTACCAGGTTTGTCGTTAACCCTAAGCGCCGCGCTATGGCCAAAGCGCGGCGCTTCGACCCCAAATTTTCCCTTATAAATGCAAGCTCCCGAGACAGTAATGTTCGAGACATAAAGCAAATATGTTGTTTACAAACATACGCGCGGTTTTGCTGTATTAGTTACGTGTCTTGAAAAAACGATGTCGTGGTTAAGCAACTATCTTTTCGGTCCATATTCTGACGAGTCAGTTGTTCCTGATTCTTACGAGGGGACCGCTATTTCTGACTCGTATGAGAAACCGGTCTCGTCCAACTTGAAGGAGGCAGAGGTTGTATCTGGCATTCGTTATCGTGATAACACGGTGACGCTGGATTTGAATACCCCTGTGGAGGACCCTTACGCACAACAAGGTTATTCGAATTTCGGTTACGGTGGCGAGCACAGCTTTGTACAGCAGGAGTGTTATCCAAACCACAGTTACGGTTGTGAACAGAGCTTTGAACATCAAGTCTATTCGGACCTCGGTGACGATGGTGAGCCAGAGAATGTGTCTGTTGACGAGGAAGGCTGTTACCCGGTTACATTTTCGTTTGATACAACGCAGATCTTTTCGTCACGTAAAGAGTTGGTGCGTTGGGTACAAGACACGGCAAAAGACAATGGTTACCTCATTGTGATTAAGAGGTCGAATAAAAGAGGAGAGAATTACAAGATTTGGTTTCAATGTACTTTTGGTGGGGAGCATAAGAGTATAGCTACACAGAGGAAAACGGGTAGCAAGAAAATAGGTTGCCCGTTCGAGATGATCGGGTTTTCGGAATCATCCGGAAGTGTTTGGAGGATCGAGGTGACGAAGGTGAAGCATAACCACACTCCTATTGAAAACTTAGAGGGTCACGCGTGTGCAAGAAGGCTTTCTTCGGAGGATACACAACTGGTTAAGGAGCTGGCAGAGCAAGATATTCCAAACCAAAGTATCTGGCGAACGCTGACGAAAAACAATCTGGCTAGAAAGCTTATTCCGAAAGATATACACAACGCTGTTCAGAAGATCAACGCCGAAAAAAATGTCGGTAAGTCTCCGATGCAAAAACTTGAAAACATTCTTCTCGAAAAAGATTACACTTATTACATGCACACGAATGAGATATCGAACGAAGTTGAAGATGTCTTCTTTGTTCACACCTTCTCGAAAATTACATGACGATGCCTGAGACGGGGTTTCTTATTGCCCCACGATACGGTGTGATTGTTCACACCTTCGACATGCGTGGGAGCGATACAATTTTCCCTCTGCTGGGCGAGCCAAACGAAGCTGAGGAACCTCACCTGGTGGTTGCGGTTGTGTTCGTCGACCATGGGCATTTCATACATGTAGAGCTTGGAGGTTGTTATCCAATGCCTCCCCCAAACCTACTCTGGACAGCGAACAAAACAGAGCGCGCAGCAGCCTGGCATACATTATACAGGGATCAGATCAACGCGTACGAAATGCTTACGTATCGTGCCCCTGACCTTAATGTAACCCCATATGTTCACGATGTATGTTAAATGTGTTTAATAATAATCACGTTTGTGTTTGTTCAATATATGCGTTACATCACGTTAAAAACCGAATGTCACCGACACGACCCAATCAGATTCAATACGCACTTATACGACCCAAAATGACAATATACATCATAATACTACAGTTAATGAAAAAATACGTCATGTTCATGTACGGTAGACGGCTGATACACATAACACCTCTCACAGGAGTACTTGTGCTTTCAAACCAAAATGATACGATATAACGGAATAAGACATCACACGTAACCGATTTGATCCGGAACTTGCAGTATAGTCCATATATAATAAAAAATGATGTATAATGGAAAAAACGTAAAATTTAGACTATTATCGACGCGTTTGTGAATTAAAAACAATTTTAAAAATTTAAAAAAAAGGTCCAAAGCGCCCCGCTTTGACCTAAGAGGGGCGCTTTGCCCTTGAAGCGCCGCGCTTTGGCCATAGCGGGGCGCTTCGGTCCCTCGCTATAGCTGAAACGGGGTGGCTTCTCCCCCATTTCAACCACAAACACACACACACACACACATTAAGGTGCGATTTACACACACTTGAGCCGGAAATCAACGTTTTCAAGCTTTCAACCGCTAAAAGGTAAGATCGAACTTCATTTATTGTTTTGGTTCAAGTTATGTGTTTCATTTTGTTTGATTTTGATTTGATTTGGGCGGTTTGATCGAGCTGCTGGGGCTGTTCTTCATAACGAAGAACCAAAGCGCCGCGCCGAGGCCAAAGCGCCGCGCTTTGGTTCATGTTTATTTTTTTTAATTTTAATTATTTATTATTTGTTTAATATTATTTGTTTAATATTGTTTGTTTATTATTTAAATTATATTTAATATTATTTGTTTATTATTTAAATTGTTTAAATAATATTATTTGTTTATTATTTAAATTGTTTAAATAATATTATTTGTTTATTATTTTGTATTTAATATTATTTGTTTATTATTTAAATTGTTTAAATAATATTATTTGTTTATTATTTTATATTTAATATTATTTGTTTATTATTTAAATTGTTTAAATAATATTATTTGTTTATTATCTTTTCAACGTGCAGGGATGGATTCCTCCGATGACGAGATTGAGCATATGGAGGCTGAGGGAGATGTGGGAGAGGAGGGAGAGCCGGCATGTCCGTACCTGCAGTTTCCGCAGGGGTCACGGGCGAGGGGGAGATGCGCTAGGTTGCGCACCATAGAGATTGGGGCGCACGTAGGGATAGACTGGGACCTGCTGGAGACCGTGGGAGAGGCCGCGCGGGCGCGTGATATAGTTGGACTAGATACTCCTTGGTCGCGCCTATTTGAGATAGCGATGGAGGACTCGTACCCTGAGAGGCAGACGCTTATCAGTTTCTGGAGGGCCATTTCCAGGGTTCCCTTTGGGAAATCCTGGCAAAAGGCCACCACCATTAGAGACCCCTTGTACCGATACCTGCACCATGTTATCGCGGCAACTATCGTGCCGCGGGGTTCCAGCAGGGAGAAGGTCAACCTCAGTGACCTTTTCTTTCTATACTGCCTACTGCGCCGCCAGCCCTGCGATCTAGCAGCCTGCCTGGCAGATTACTTTGCCACAGCATACCACCGGCAGCTCCGCGGGTACGTGCACACTGGCTCATACATCACCGCCATTGCACGCTCGCTAGGGCTCGTGCCCGAGCATGATACGGAGCTGTCCGATCCGGTCCCGTCTACCAGGTTGGGCCGCGCGTCAGTATCTTCCATGCAGATCACCCGTACCTTTGATGTTGGTCTGAGGTTTAAGGGAGGTGACGGGCTGATTTGGCATCCGGAGGTGGTGCCGGAGGTCATCCCGGTTGTTATTGAGGTGAGGCCTGGAGTGTTAGCCCCTCCTGATGTTCAGCGCGTGAGGTGGCTCGGGACTTCGACCGGCGCCTCAGACGCCAGGGCGCACGCATTGACTGGATCGTCGAGACGCTCGTTGCTCTACGAGAGCTCGCTGGGTTGCCTCCACTTCCCCTCCCACCGTCCCCACCGCACGAGGATTAGTACCTTAGTTTGTTTGTATAGTGATTTGTTATGTATTATGTACTCAGTAGTACCTTTTTGTTTTGTATGTACAAACTGATATATATAAATATATATATTGCAGTTAATCTTCTATTTACATCACGTTGGTTTTGGATTGTTTACGTTTAATTCTTATGGCTTTTTGTACATTTTATTTAACGTGTTCGTTTAATTTAACAAAATAAACAAGGTTAACAGTTTATAAAGACGCACTTATATTATATACGTTCTATAAAAATAATGACGTAAAAAAACGTAATTTTAAAACAACTATGAATTATATGTAACTAATATTTTATAATAATAATAAAACTCAAATACAATTTTTTCCTCCAAAAAACACTACCAAACTAACCCACATCCCACCTATTTCAAAAAAAAAAAAACAACACAAGCTCCTGCCCACGCTTTTTGTCTTTTTGCACACTCAAAGCGCCCCGCTTTGGCCATAGCGGGGCGTTTTGGCCATTGTCTGTTGTCAGTCCTTGTCTGTTGACCATGGCCAAAACGCCCCGCTATGGCCAAAGCGGGGCGCTTTGAGTGTGCAAAAAGACAAAGACCGTGTGTGAATAGACCAGGCCATATACAAACACGGTTGCTAAGGCAGGACATGTGTTCTAATCCTTACGTCCTTCTCTTCTTTGTTTCAATATAATTTTTGAACCTTTTTCTTTGTTAGTTGTATTCATTAATTGCTAATGGTATCTCACATCTTTCTATTAAATATTTATTAAATGCAAATGGCATCTCACATCTTTAATTCAATAAATAATTTCAGACAAAATAGTTTTACAATATATTTTATGAAAAAGAATATTGTTTTGTTTTTTCTTTCAACAAATTTTTTTATAATAGCTTTAGAGGGTGGAGATACAATAGGAAGTTAATTTGGCTAGGAAGACTAGGAAGTGATCTTGACCATCCATTAAGTTAATCAAGGGCTAAGATTAAATGATGGAAATTGAAAGTAAGAAAAGAGGCGCGTGACTTTTTTCAGGGGCATTCTAGTCAATCCAAGTCAATAGTTTCTCTCTCCTCCAATTCCCCCCCATTTTTTAAACGTTAATAACTCTTTCATACGACATTATTTTTTTATAAAAATTGCACCAAAAAAACGAGCGTTTTTTTATCTTTAAAACGAGTATACTATTGCTATATTTTGAAAAAAAAAAATTTAAACCCAGTTGCGTAAAACGCAATAGAAAAACCCACAGTATTGTAAAACGCAATGAAAAAAAAAACCTAAAAAATGACATTTTTCTAAAACGCAATGCACAAAAAACACAAAGAAGTGACTTATTTGTAAAACGCAATGGCCAGAAAACACCAAAAAAGTGGGTTTTTTCATTGTTTTGTAAAACGCAATGGATAAAAAGTGTGTTTTTTTTCATTATTTTGTAAAACGCAATGAACAAAAAACACCCAAAAAGTGTGTTTTTTCATTATTTCGTAAAACGCAATGAATAAAAAATGTGTTTTTTTATTATTTTGTAAAATGCAATGGACAAAAAACACCAAAAAATGTATGTTTTTTCATTCTTCTGTAAAACGCAATGGATAAAAAACTGTGTTTTTTCACCATTTTGTAAAACGCAATGGACTAAAACACTACCTAAAATGGAATGGACAAATACAAAAAAAAAATGAGTTGTGTTATACAAATTGCGTTTTACAAACAACTCTACAAATTGCGTTTTACGAACAACTCTACAATTGCGTTTTCCGGTAATAAGTGAATATACAACTAACGAAAGAACTTCCTAATGATATAATTATCATTATAACACTATAATAATCTTTATGCTCATCAGTAAACTATATATTAGAAAAAAGAAAAAAAAATTAAGCATTAAAAGAGAAGTGTACTGTTGGGAACGATAGCTATATTTCAATTCATAAAAAACCACAAACCTGCTATCAATACATTCAAAATATTCCTTCTTTCACCTCCTGGTGATTTCATACAGCAGGGTATCAAAATAGACAAAAAAATGAGTAAAACGCAACACGCTGCAAGACGACGCTGTTACTGCAATACGCTGGTGAAATCGAATCTGATGTGAACGCCGGTAGCTTCTAGAAGCGAGTGCGAACTCCGATTCTGATGATTCGGAAACTGGTTGTTGTGGTGGTGGGCGGTGGAGCGGTGGAGGTGGATAGTGAAATGGGGTTCAGATCTGAAAATCGCAAACATACGGGTGAGGGTGAAAGTGGCGAGATGGTGTTGGTGGTACTGGTGGCGAGGAGGAGGTGAGAGTGGTGGCGGAGGTGAGTGGTGGTTGTGGTGGTGGTGGTTTAGAGGTGGCCATGGAGATGAAGAAACTGTTTCAGATCTGATCTTGATATTCTGGGTTTTTTTAGATAAGACTAATTTTTGTATTGGACTAAAATACCCTTTTCACTTGTATTTTTATTTGCCACGTGGATGGCTAAGATTACTTCCTATCCTTCCTAGCTAGATTATACTTCCTATTTGATCTTTTCCCTAGCTTTAGATAGGTTACGGTGATTTTACTTTTACATGACCTTAAATTTATATTTTTTAAAATTACAACATAACTTTTCCATAAATTTTCGGATATACCGTTACAAAGTGTTTTTTTTCTACGTCTCAATATGCAAACGCTCACGTGACATGTTTTGACATCTACGTTTCCGTATAAATATTAGTTTAAAGCTGGTACAAGACACGGACGATTCCACCGGTTTAAAGAAATGCTCTATAACATAAGCATTTTTAAATGTACTCTTTTAAAAAAAATATGTTCTAAGGGTTCGTTTTTTCTACTCGTCACCGAGGACCACCCTAACTATACTCTCTGGGAGCATTCACATCCATTCCACCATATTTTCACCCTAAATTACAATAAAAAACTCTCTACTTTTCAATTAAATAATATTCTTTTATACCTTTATCATTACCTTTTCTCTCTCCTCCACTCACAACCACTCTCAAAATATATTAAGAAATTATCGTGGGTGAACAGTGTCCCTCCAAATATACAGATGAACAGTAACATTTTCTCTCACCTCCACTTAGACTAGTGGGTATGGGGAGGCTTATCCCCATGAGGATGGGCCGCCACGTAGGCGCCACATCACCGGCTCATGGAGGATGGACCTCCTCCCAATTTGAGGGGGGTGGATGATGGGGCTACCCCACGTAATTTTTTAATGTTTAATTTTTATTATTTAACTTTTTTATTTGTTTTACTTTATAAAAACAATTCAAAATTTAAAAATAAGACATAAAATCCATTACATAACATAAATAAAAATTACATAACCTAAAAAAAAAATTACACCATCTAAAATTTATAAAAAAGACAACATTTCAAAATTTAAAAAAACTACACTACTCGTCTTCGTCACCGTCCCCGTCGTTTGCGTTGTTCCATATATGTTATACCAAATCCTGTTGAAGGTTTGCATGCGTGTAGTCGTTGGTTAGCGCGAACGAGTTTAAATCCTATTGCGTCGGCTCTACCGGGACAGTATTCCCGTATGATGCATTCTCATCATACTCACAAATTGCCCGACCTTCGTCTTCAATAATCATGTTATGGAGCAAAAAGCAAGCGTACATACAAAGGCGCAACCTCTTCGGTGTGAACGCACGTGCCGGTTGTTGAATGATGGCCCATTTTTTTTAAAACACCAAAACAACGTTCGATGTCCTTTCTTGCAGCTTCTTGACGCTTGACGAATTTTTTCCTTTTTTCGTCATCGGGAAATGGAATAGTCTTGACAATTGTAGACCAAGACAGATATATTCCGTCCGCAATATAATACCCGCGTCTAGACCAAGACGGATATATTCCGAGGACCACCAAGAATTAGATGCCATTGTGATTGAAAAGATATTTTTTTTATAAAAGAATGGTATAAAAATGAGAGTGTTTTGGGTTGAAAGTGGGGAGAAAATGGTGAAAAATGGTATAAAATGAGATGGTTTTTATAGAAAAAGGGATTTTTTTAATTGTTTATAGCCAACAAATGGCCCGTCATCAACGTCCTCACCCAACCGGTTTTAACATGATGGGCCGAGGGGGGCGGTGTGGGGGACCGGGGCCGGGTTTCGCCGGGCCTAAGCCGGCCCCCAAACCCCTTGGTCTTACAAAACCACTTTTTATACTTTTTATATTATAAAAACTCCACACACAGACTTTGATGGAATGACTTTGGTGGAATGGATGTGAATGCATTGAAGCAAACCCAACCCGAACCCGACAAGCCAGGCAGGCGGGCTAGGAGATGGAGGTATCCGTATGAGTATGGGGCGGGTCGAGTACGCTTTTTCCCTCTCTAAAACCCCAAGAACACGTTTCCTTTTTGGAAGTCGAACCCCACTCCACTCTTCTGCAACAGCATCGACTTTTCAAAATCCGCAGAATCATTCGTACATCTTTCCCCATTTTCCTTTGCATTGGTAAACTTATTCTCATATCTTCCAACGAAATTCTTCACCACTCGGTTATTAATTACTTAATTAGTGTTAGTTTGCACTTAATCTTCCCTATTTCTTCAATGTTTTAACTCACTGTACCGTTTTGTGTCGATTGTTGCTGCTTATGTCCAGAATCTTGCATTTGTTCTCTTTTTTTAGTTGATAGATCATCTCAGTGGCGTGTAGCTTTTAATATCTCCCTGAAAATATTGTTTAGTTTGACAATAATATAGAATTAGTTGTGCCAATGAACGTAGATTAGTTCATATAAGTTGTGATCGTTTATGAATTATAGATGTTTATTTAGCCCCAATATTTTAGTGCCCTAGGGTTAATTTTGTTGCTATTTGCATTTTATGTAGGTTTATATAGGTGTGTACACGGTTTGGTTCGGTTGTTAGCATTAATCGCAGGGGCGGACCTACCTCTTTGGTAGGGGTAACCCCCGCTACCCCTTGGTCGGAAAAAAATTGGAAAAATTAGTGTAAATTTTGGAAAAAATTGACGTTTTTTCGATTTCGTTACGGCTTATTTATACCACGTTACCCCTTGGTCGGAATCCTAGATCCGCCACTGATTAATCGGAACTGTAACCGAAGTCATCTAACCGGTTTGGTTATTTGTCGGTTTTCAGTTCGGTTCGGTTAATTTTGGTTAATAACCAAATCAAACAAGGGGTAAAATTTTTGCTTAGAAATACATGTAATGGAGGTATAAATACATGAAATAGATGTATAAATACATGAAATGGAGGTATAAACAAATGAAATGGATGTATAAATACATGAAATAGAGGTATAAATAAATGAAATGGAGGTATAAATACATGAAATGAAAGTATAAAACATGAAATGGAGGTATAAAAGCTAGAAATATATATGAATATATGATAATAAAGATGGTCCGGTTCGGTTAGTTTCAGTTAACTGAGGGGGTAGCGGTGCAGCTTGTTGCCCGTCTACCTGCCATTAGTCAGTAATCGTCTCTGTTTTTAGTGAAAATCTAGTTAACTGATGGTACAAAAAAATAACCGATAACCGATTTTTTGTTAATTCGGCTTCGGTTAATTTTGGTTTGGTTTTGTCAGTTTTTTGTTTCGGTTAGCGGTTCGGTTATTGCTCACCCATAGGTTTATAGGTTTGATATTAACTGTATTAAATAAGACTACAAGAGAAAAATAACAAGGCTTGAATATCTATGTTTGATACATGCAGCTACTAATTAATCTCATCGGAAAACAAGAGGAAGAGTTATTTTATATTAGCAAAGTGTAAAATGGTAGGAGAAGGTTCATCGAAGAAGGAAATTGTCAATCCTAAGGCTATTATACACCAAAGATTCGGAGATAAGGCGCGTTACAATATAGAAGAAGTTCAAGATAATTCACCAAATGGATGTCCTGGACTGGCGATTCCACAAAAAGGTCCGTGCTTATACCGTTGCAACTTGGAACTTCCTGAATTTAGTATTGTGTCAGATGTTTTCAAGAGAAAGAAAGATGCAATGCAATCTGCTGCAGAAAAAGCCCTAGAGAAGGTTTGATATTTTCTTTGATCAATGTGTTAAATATAGAAGTAAGTTTTTAAGTTTATGTGTTCATGCAACGATGTTTATGTTGTATGATCTCAAGTGTAATATGCATGAAAGCACGACAGCTGAAAGTAGGTAAGTGTTTTATGTTAATTGTTTATTTGTTATTTAGTTTTAGATAGCTGGTTCATCATGTGGATAAATAATTTTAGCAGCACACTGTGACCTGTTTTTTGAACCAATATTGAAATGTGTCGCCTTATTGTACACTTGGCAGTTATTCAAATTGTGTAATTGGTGTGATGCTTTTTTTTGGTTATTTTGGGTTTATTGTGCTCTTTTGGCAGAATTAACTTGTTTAAACACACTTAAGTTCAAAAGGCGATGTTACTAGAGTGTCAAAAGACATGTTTTATGTTTCTCATGAAGTCAAAACTTATGATGGAAAAAGGACGTGCTGCAGAATAGAGCATTTTATGGTTTAAAGTTTTGTAGGATATGTGTTTAGCGTGATTACAATTACTTAAATCGAGTCAATATCAAAGGGGAATTATGTTATGATAATAGCGCTCATAGCGAGCGCTATAGTGAATAGCGTAGCGTAGCGCTCATTCATTTCTATCTGTTTTGGCGTCTCGATAGCGAGTAAATAGCGGGATTTCAGGTTTTTTGGACTTTTTTTTGTTTTAATATAAATAGCGATCAAATATACGTATACAATAGCTGGATTTTAGGGTTTTTTTTGTTATATAATAAATATACTTATAGTTGGTTTTAGAAAGCGAGAGGTGCACAAAAGCGACGAGGTCTAAAAATGAGGCGCAAAGCGCAAAAGCGGTGGGCTTTTCATACCCGAGGCGCAAGAAGATTATATAAATTTTTATATATATCCCATAGGTTTTTAGCATTCCTTATCCAAAATATAGTTATAGCTAAGGTTTATATATGATTTGACCTACATGCACAAGCCAAAAAACCTATTGTCCAACACTTTCATGCATAAAAACAACATATAAACACCCAAAATACATAAGGCGCGCGCCTCAGACCTCAAAAAACCCAAAAAAAATGCGCTTTTCTTGCGCTTTGTGGAAAAAGCGCGCATTAGGTACCCTGAGGCGCTGAGACCTGCGCCTTAGTGTGCCTCGCGTCTAGGCGCGCTTTTTAAAACCCAGTTACTAAATATAAAATAGTGCCCGTTATTCCATCGCTATCGATACGTAGCGTATAGGTTGCTTGTCACTATTGTCCGCTATTCGCTATTGACAACGATGATCGTCTTATACCTTTACTTTTTTTTTGCAGTTAAGTGATCCTCCTGTTGAAGATGCATCAGATCAATTGGTTAGCCGGCTGTCCTATTTATTCTCAAACGAGGTAGGTTTTTTAATGTAATGAAACATCATTCTACACCTATGCATTACACTTCTTAATACCTTGTTTATTTTTGTCTTTTTGGTTCTTGATCCTGTCAACAGTTCTATTCCATATGTCATCCACTGAGTGGTCACATTCGAGCCGCTTTGCAGAGAGTGGGCTCCCTTAACGGTTTCGTCCCCATTTCAGTGATGCCCATTTTCGATTCAAAGATATCTAATCTGTGTAAGAGCATAAAGCCTGAAACTGACTCAAAACCTTTGGAAGTAATGTCAATAATTAGGGATGCTTCCACGAGGCTATCTGAACCTGTACTTGTTTCTAACGAGTTTATGTCATTGAAAAGAACAACTCCGTACCCTCCTGAAGTCTTGGAATCTATAGAAGTTGACTTTGATCAAAAGACTTATGTTAAAGTTCTTCGTATACCGTATTTGGTTGAAAAGGTTGTTGAGCCTTTGACGCTAGATGTTTCTGCAAATACGTATTACATGGATGCCATTGCTAGAGAACTTGGAGCTGCAGACGCTTCTATGGTTTCGCTCTCCAGGTATGGCAAACAACTATTATATGCATTTTATTTCACTCTCCAGGTGTGCACGTGTGTGTTAAATATCACCACATTATCTATATTATAATTATATGTGGGAAAAGTAACAGCTATATAATTACCATAATCAATTAGCTCTATGTACAGATTAGGTGTTAATAGACTGTATGACTGAATTCATACTAGGGTGTAAATTTCTGGCACGACCTCAAAACACGACATGAACCTAACACGACATTCGCGGGTTTGGGTTTAGTCTAAACGGGATCTGGTCAGTTTCAGGTTGAACCCGTGAATTCGTTTAGCTAAACGGGTCGGGTTTTGGTCAACCCGGTTGGGTCAGCGGGTTGACCTATTTAACCCATTTATATTATATTATATTATATTTTCTACAATATGTTTTATGTCATTAATTAAATTGGGTGTGTTTTATGCCATAATTATATTTTAAAAAGAGAAATTGACATAAGATTTTTATAATTTAAATGTAATAATTGTAGTATAAACATTTGTGTTTTTTTTAGTAAATTTTAATTATAATTAATTAATTCGTGGAAAAACCATTAAAAAATAAAAACATCGGGTTGAACGGGTCGTGTTCGGGTCAACCAGCGAATATTCAGGTCATGTTGGTCGTAGCTATTAAAAGGCATCGCCTCTTGCGCCTAGGCCCATTTTCCAAGCTAGGCGAGGCCATTGCGCTTTAAGTAAGGTATTTGCGCTCTAATTTTCTAGGTGATGGTTCAGGCACAAATTTCGGCGAGATTCCTAGATTCCGGAGAGTTTCCTGCCAAATTCTAAATTCCGGCAAGATTTTAGCCAGATTTCTGCTTTTTATATAAGGAAAACAGAAAACTACTTTTCTACACTAATATTTTACAACTTTTTACTACCAAACAGATGATATTAAATGTCATATAATAGCTTTAGTTTATTTTATTTGTAGAATAGTATTAATTCTCTAATACATAAAATATTTTAAACTTTTTTTCATTGTGCACTTTTTTTTTCCTCAGGCCTCGCCTTTTTTGCGCCTTGCGCCTAGGCCTCAGGCAAGACCTACGCGCCTTGAGTGCGCCTAGCGCCTTTAATAACTATGATGTTGGTTCATATGTATGACTCAATTTTCGGGTTCGTCTAACCTTTTATGAGTTCGGGTCAGGTTGAACCCGCGGACACGATCCATTTAGCACCCCTATAATCATACAGATTTTAGGGTTTATTGTAAGAAACATTTCGAAATCAGCAGATTTTGCTGTTTTTTTGGTTAGTTTTAAAGAAATATTTTCATTTTGGTTTTTATTATTTGCTTTTGTATATCCAGGTGCATTGGAAAATCTTCTTCAGAAACAAGGTTGTATTCACATGCTCCTAATTCATACAAGTGGAATAAAGAAGATTTTGAAGACAAATCGTATTTAAATGCAAGGGCAAGTTATTTATCCGGTCAGGATGTCTACGGGGATGCGATTTTGGCTACTATCGGATACTTGTGGAAGTCTTGTGATCTTTTCCTTGAAGACGTATCTCCCCGCACATATTATAGGATACTTATGAATAAGGTACCCACTGGTATATATAAGCTATCACGTGAAGCAGTACTCGCAGCTGAATTGCCGCCAAAGTTCGGGACCCGTAGTAATTGGCGAGGTTTATTTCCACGGGATATCCTCTGTACGTTCTGCCGCCAGCACCGATTACCAGAACCGGTTTTCTCTTTGATTGTTACTAAGGATGCGCCCGAAGAAACTTCTAGATGTGAAGTGAAAATGTTCTCAAAGAGTCAGAATTTGATATTACATTGTTACCCTCGAGAGTCGTTCAAGAAACAAAGTGATGCGATCCAGAACGCTTGTTCAAGAATTCTTTCGCTGTTGAATGATTACTTCAAGAAACTAAATATGCCTCGAGAGGGTTTGACTTTGACTCCATATAGAAATGGTCTTGATCTTGACTTTTATCCTGAACATATCTCAAAAGAGTTGAATCTTTTCTCATTGGTGTGTAAAAACTTATTAGCAATTGATGATGACACAAAGCAATCAAATGGTGTGGATGACATACCATCGTATAATATACAAGGTCCGGACTCCGAAGTTTTTGCATCCAATGGGTGTATAGTGTGTGTATGCTACAGTGCGTTTTTGGTCAACAAAGGAGAGAAAGAACTTCTCGAGAAAAACGATGAGTTTGAATTTGAGTTGGGAACTGAAGCGGTTATCCCTGAATTAGAAGTAGTTGTGGGCCAGATGGGTGTGGGTCAATCGGCCCGCTTTAAAGCGAAGTTGCCTTCTCTAGAGTTGATTTTTGCCGCCAACGGTGATCCTGCACGGGTTTCGTCTTTACTTTCATCACGTGAGACTGATTATAGTTTATTATATAGTTGGTTTACACCTGTTTACTTGAAAATGGGTTAGATCTTATCTACGACGGGTCATTTAAAAACTCCACAAATGAAACAGGTCAAACGGGTTGAAAATGAAATAATATATACTTTTTTTTCTTATAAATCTCATTAATAAATAGTATGTTAAATCTGATTATAATACTAAAATACTTGTTTGATATGTTATCAATAAAAATATAATTCAAAATGGACCCATTTCACATAAATAGGTTGAAACTTCACAACTTTTCGTTATTGCTTCTTTTTTTTTAATTTTTTACATTTAAGTTCTATCACTTTCATGTAAAATAGGCCGGTGCAGCCTGGAATATTCAACAACTTTGCTGCGGGTTACCGAACCCTTGGAAGATAGAATGGAAAAAGCTCTGTTTAGTCCTTCATTATCAAAACAACGTGTTAATTATGCAGTGCAACACATTAAAGAATCCGGTGCAACTTTCTTGGTATTTTCAGAAATCTTGGAACTTTTTAAATCTTTGAAATTAACATATGATCTCAGGTTATTGTTGGTTTTGTGACAGGTTGACTTTGGTTGTGGCTCTGGAAGCTTATTGGACTCGTTATTGGATTATCCAACATCACTTGAAAGTATTATTGGTGTTGACATATCAATAAAAGCCCTGGCTCGTGCAGCAAAGGTGACACACACACACACATATTATATATATAGAGGCCGGTTAACGTACAAGACCACCTTAACGTGCGAAGCGTACGCGATCATCTCAATTGCACATCTGTCCTACCCTAGGCCTTCAATTGAGCGCGTTGGCACAATAGTAATTAAGTTGACATGATTATGCACGTTATTGCATAATTACTCATGCGTTGGGTTAAACTCTAATTACGCACATTATTCGCATAATTACGCACGTTATAATGCATAATTACGCACGTTATATTGTATAATTACGCACGTTATAAAAAAATCAAAACCCGTATGTCACCTAACATGAAAAATACACATGTTAAACTCACAATTACGCATGGGTTGTTTCAAAACCTTATTACGCATGTTATATACATAATTACGCACGTTATAAAAAAATAAGGAATGACACACGTCTCAATCTTTGCTCGCGTAACTTCGCATGATAAGGTACTATTGTATTCTACATACACACACCCACACACTCTCTCTCTATATATATGTATGTATGTATGTAACTGATTTTAATAAAATTTCACGGTAGGTGATACATACACACACACACACATATATATACATACATATATATAGGACTAATACTTATTCTACGGTTTATTGTACAGACCCTTCATTCCAAGCTAAGCAACAATTCCACCAATCCAGTGCTTAGTAGTGGTCTTAAATCTGCTCTTCTTTTGGATGGTTCGATCACAACATTTGATTCTCGATTGTACGATTGTGATATTGGAACCTGTTTAGAGGTAGTTAATTCTCTGCATTTCTATATGCGATAAAGCTGCATTGCGTGTTCTTGATTAATATAGCTTTTAGATATACGACTGATTTTAATAAAACTTCATGGTAGGTGATTGAGCACATGCCTGAAGATCAAGCAACTCAATTCGGCAATGTGGTATTAAGCTCCTTTTGTCCAAAAATTCTTATCGTGTCAACTCCAAACTACGAGTACAACGTAATACTTCAGAAATCAACCACTCAAACCCAAGAAGACGACGAAGACAAAAATTCAGCCAAACCGTGCAAGTTTCGCAACTTTGACCACAAATTTGAGTGGACCCGAGAGCAGTTCCAAGTATGGGCATCTGATCTTGCAGGAAAACACAATTACAGTGTTGGATTTAGTGGAGTTGGTGGGGCTGAAGGTGTGGAACCTGGGTTTGCATCGCAGATTGCGGTTTTCAAGCGGGGTTTTGAGCTTGCGGAGGGCGGGGATTTGGCGGTTGTGCCATATGATGTTGTATGGGACTGGAGAAGCACTGACGAATGAAATTTTAATGGCGTCATACTTTGAATTGTGTTTAACTAACCGCTGCCTTTTGAAGTCCAGTGAGAATTTGAAAGATTTGGGTGTCAAATGGTGGTTTAGGTAGTTTTAGTTATTGTTGAACATCCAGTGGGTTGGTGTTTGTTGACTTGGAGTGATCACTGAATCCTAATGCTGCTTGCTATTAGTTGCTACTTACTAGTGACACTGACTAGTGTAGTATTGCCACCCATATATTATAAAACTATAAATTAACATGTTTATGCTAGGTTGTTGTATTCTTGGCTTTAGGAGTTTTCAAAAAAAAATTTGAATTTTCATTTCTAATACTAAAGTTTTAATCTTTGGCAATTTAAGTCTAAAGTTCTAATCTTTAGTAATTTAACCCCTTTAATTTATTTTATTTTTCATTTATAATTCAAAAGTTTACTTCTTTTGCAATTTAACCCCTTTGATTATTTTGCTTTTAACCCAAAGCTTTTCATCTTTTGCAAGTTAATCCAAACATTTTTTTACTTTCAATTTTGATCACTTATACTTTCCATCTTTCACAAATTTTATGTTTAACGTTTCGTTCTAAATTTCTCGAGTTAACATGTCGCAATGTGCGTGTGGGGTTCAACGTTTTTTTCATCTACTTTTCCCGTTTGACAGGCTCATCGCAGCGTGTATGTTTTTTTCCCGTTTGATAGGTTTGTCGCAACGCGCGGGTCAGAGATCGACTTAGTTATTTTTTTCTTTGTTTTACACACAGGCTCACGGTAATGTAAGAAACATTTGTATTTCATCTAATATCAATAATAACTAATAAATCCCGTCGCATTGCGGTGGGTGGTAATTGTGGTTAAAATTAATTTTGAAAGAATCTAAATGATGTAAATGTTAATATGGTCTTTTAAATAAATTATAAGAAAGGTTAAACACCAATAAATATGTCAATTTTATGTTTATATTTGAAGCTACTAAAGCCATTTTCTAAATAATGCAATTCTCATAAAAATGCTTTTTATTTATATGTGTACGTAAATATAATTAAAATCAACTAATTCTTCAATGTTAACAAAATATATTTGTACGTTAATTTGCAACTGAATTCAGTTAACCAATATGATTGTGTCACCTATATTATATTAAGGAATAATAATGCCATAAGAGATAACTCACAATTTGATATTTACATAAAATAGTACTATGCAACTTACAAGCCATAATATACATATAAAATTTAAGTTATAATACTTTTATCATCTATCTAACAAAATTTTGTTGTTAAAACTCATATGTAATAAATAAAAGTAATACACGAAGTTTGATCTTATGTAACTCTTTTACAATTACTAAATCATTTTCATGTAAGCAAAACCAAAATTTCTTCTTTAAGTGAGTTTGACTCGACTCATGCTTGAGAAATATTCATTTGTGAGATTCAACCTGTGCCTATCTATTGAAATATTTAAACCATTTAATTAATAAGATTCGCATATATTACAATAGAACTTAATCAATGCTCTTGGTGGAGAATTATAGTAGACCCTAAGCATATAAGAAAGCAATATAACACCTAAAACTTTAAATAACACAAAAATAGCACATCATAACCACCTAACTAATAACCTTTTCTATTTAAATGTCCCAACTTCCAAACAAATTTGTGACCATGATGGCAAATATATATATATTTCATTTCGCTATATTAAATAATAATTTATAAAAATCTACACTACTTATATGTTAATAACTTCTCTATTTTTTAAAAAACTTGACATTACTATTTGTTTGTGCCGAATAGCAATAATGTCAATGTCAAGCCTGATTATAAAACCATGTTCTATACCGTCCAATACCCACCACACATGACTCATTGGGGGCACGGGTGTATCTGTCTATCGTCTTTTGTAATAAAATTTACAATTTGCCATACAAGAATTCAGATCTTAAACTTAGCCTAACTTGAAAAACAAAATATTAATATAACAAATTCAACTATTCAAGTATATGCAAATTTTAACATATTGTTTATTATATTAATGTTATATATAATAATATATCATATTAGTACTTTCAGTTTAAATGCTGGTAGACGAGTTTGAGAAATCAAACATGCATCACCTACTACAGTAATATCATATCCGTCTTATACTCACAGAACTTTTTATACATGATCTCATACTCAACTAGGGACACAGCTTTGTAGGGGCCGAGGGGGACGCCCGACCCCTCGAACTTTTCGCTCAGTAGTGTTCGGTATGTAGTTTTCGTATAGAATTTTTTAGGTATATACGTTTTCGACCCCCCGGTTTTATATTTTCTTTATACGTTTCTGATGAAACACTGGTTAACACCTGGGGTGAAACCAGCCTGGTCGTCTCTTTTGTGGGGTTCAATCTCCTTTGTTACTCGCCAAATGACTAGCCCTGCAAAACAGCAACACCGTTAGCTCGTTAAGAGGGGAATATGGGGGTTTCCCTCTTAACCGGGCTCCGGCGTGAGAATAAGTACTGCTCTAAGAGATAAAACAGTGTGGGTTAAGAGTGAGAGTGAGAGGAATTGAAATGGAATTAACCTGAATGATGAAGGGTCCTATTTATAGCCGGAGGGTGAGAGAGGGAGGAGCAACCTTGCCAGCTGCTATAGGGCGTCAGCTATCCGACCAAGGGGAATATCCTCTTGGTCTCCTCTGCTATGGTCAGGGTAGTGGTCCACGTGGCGCGCCTATATTTGCCCATGCTGGAAACATCGTACCGCAGTTGTCGGTCTGCTCCTTGATTTGCTGCAGGCCTACATGGCGCTCGATGGATGGTGACACGTGTTGTCCTTCCTGTCGGGGAGAGCATCTTTGGTACCACCTTGCCTTCTTCCAGAAGCTTCTAGAAGCTTCTGGATTCGCTTGCTGATGTAGGCGCCATGTAGGATGGAAAAGTGGTGTGGTCCTTGCCATGTGGGCAAGAAATTGGGACCACACCTCTTCAAGTCCCCCCAGTCCCCCCAGTCTAGTGTGCCTTCTAGTTGAGTTGATCGTCTAGGAGGGATTCTGGACTTATAAGAGTAGTGATTGCTGGCCTTGTTTGAATACATGTTTGTAACTTTGCGTGGTTGGGCCAATTATTCGTACGGCGCGTGCCATATGGTAGTAATTCTGCAAAAAAATGAGCCGAGTGGGTGCGTGGTGCATGGTGTGCTTGTGACTTTGTGAAACTGAGCCAAATGGACGCGTGGCGCGTGGCGTGTTGGTAAGTTTGCAAAGTCGAGCCAACTGGACGCATGGCGCATGGCGTGTTGGTAAGTTTGCAAAGTTGAGCCAACTGGACGCATGGCGCATGGCGTGTTGGTAAGTTTGCAAAGTTGAGCCAACTGGACGCATGGCGCATGGCGTGTTGGTAAGTTTGTCAGGTTGAGCCAACTGGACGCATGGCGCATGGCGTGTTGGTAAGTTTGCAAAGTTTAGCCAACTGGATGCATGGCGCATGGCGCATGGCGTGTTGGTAAGTTTGCTTCTGAGAGAAGTTTCCTTCATTGGATAAAGACAACTGATGTGACAGTCTGATGTCCCTGTCTTGTCGGAGGTGAACAGGCACCTTTTCAGTGGTGTCAGTTACTTTCCATCCCGGTGTCAGACGTGTGTCGCCCACGCTCCATAAAAAGGCGGTGACGGTTTCTCTCCCTGCTGACGTGTCTTTCCCCTGTTGGTTGACGCTCTGGTTTCCTGACGGCCCACTACCCATCGCATTAAATGCGATGGGTATAAATACACGGCGGTTCTCTCATTCCCTTCACTTTTTCAAAATTTGAACAAGCAGTTTCTTCTCGTACTTCTTTACTTTCTTCTTCTTCTAAGTTCCTTTCCTTGACTTCTTTCAGAATGTCTTCTAGGGCTAATCCTGTGGTGAAGAAGAGAAAATATAAAGGTAGGAATCCTCCTGGTCCTGATCGAGCGACGATGAGTTGGAAGGAAGAAGAGTTTCATAACTTGGTTAGGGATATGGGTTTCCTTCCGGAGTGGGGGGCTCAGTTTCCGACCGCCGGCTCTACCGCCCTGGATGCACCTCCAGGTTATATTGCATTGTATGCAGCATTCTTCCGGGAGGGTAACTTCAGGCTCCCTATGACGAAGTTTACTGCTGATGTATTGAGGAATTATGGGCTCCATATCTCTCAAATCAACGCTATTGGGGTTCCTCGTGTTACTCACTTTGAGTTTATCTGCAGGGCCAACCGTGTTGAGCCAACCTTTGAGATGTTCAACGTTTTTTACACTGTGACTTACACCGGAGGTTTTTATTCTTTTAACTCTCGGACTAGTGGTGTTATCCCTTGTAGTTCCAATCCTCCGAAAAGCCTACATGATTGGAAACAAATTTTTTTTACATTCGGCGTGGTGTTATTCCGGTAGATATGCACTATCGATCGGAGAGTGAAGGGATCCCAAAGGTAGACGTGACAATGGATTTTTCCAAACAGGAGTGGTACAAGAAGGTGACGCATAAAGCAACTGCTATTTCTCAGTTGGAGGAGAGGGCGTTGGTTGGTGCTGGTATGAGCATGCGGTGGTTTCCTAAGAACCCTCTGGGTGTTCCAGTTTATGGTTATCAGGGCAAACGTATGTAATGTTTCTTAGTTGTTTGCTTTTTTCGCTGGTTATTGTTGTGTTCTTCCTCATCTCTTTGTATTTTGCAGTTAGCTACAGCTTATTGAATGTTCTCGACCCGAAGGCCGGTGGGGCGATGGTTGAGGCAGTTCAGGAGGATGGGAAGCCGACATGGTTGGACCAGATCCGCAACCGTTTCTTGCATCCTACTAATGAAAGTTTTGCCACCTATGCCAACACTGTTTTAGGTGAAGATTGTGAAGATGATGTTGATGGTGCTTCTGACCTCGCTCGTGAGGAAGTTATTACCCTTTTGAGTGAGGGTTCTGACCGACCTCTTGAAGGGCTAACTTCTCATTCCCCGCTTGCAGGTCATGCGCAAGGGGTTATGCATGAGCCTGTTAACGAACCAGTGTTGCTGATGTTGAAGTGCCGGTTGAGACTGTTGATCAATTAGAGACCCGGAAGAAGACGAGAGCGGACAGGTCAGAAGGGAAGGAGAAGGGGGTTGAGGAAAAAACCACTGAGACTCCTCGTAAGCAACCCTCTACCCTTCCTGTCCTAGATTATGTTGTCGTTTCTGATACATTGTCTGGTTTAGGCACCGGAGAGAAACACTGTGGGTCCGATCCTGATGACAGTGCTACCTTGACGGAGATGATAAGGAAAAAGGCACTTGAGGATAAGAAGCGGAAGCTTGATAAGCAGGCTGCTGCGATGCTTGCGGCGAAAAAGGCCAAGCTTCAGAAGGAAGCTCCTCCTGCTCATTCGGAATCTGAGATTGATCTGGAGATTTTTGCTGCTAAGAAGGGGAATCTTTTGGAGGAAATATATATTGCTTCTGGTTCTCGTGGTATAAGTTTTTCTGTTTGTCTGTTTTGGTTGCCATTTTCCTTGCTTTTTCTAATTGTCTTGTTTGTTTTGGAACAGCTGCTAAGCCGGGCAAGACTTCGCGCAAGTTTGATATTTCACAGATTCCTCCCCCCGCTTCTCCACCATCCAGGACGTTTGGCTTGTCCCCTCCCCGTGACGACTTGGGTGAAAAAGGTAAGCCAGATGATGTGAATGTTGAGCATGTTGGTGAAGGTGGTGGTGGTGGTGGCGCTGGTGGTACTGGTGGAGATGGTCGAGACAAAGGTGTTGAGACGGAGGCGGAGTCCAGTGAGGCTACACCTCGTCGAACCATCTATATCAGGCGACCACCGGGTGGTGGCGGTGCTACTTCGGGAGTGGTCCGGAGTCCGGAGTTTGAAAAAGTCCAAGCTGGGTCTTGGGATACTCATAACTCGGCTTGTGACGATTTACCGCATGCTCCCCGGTGGGGTTTAACTCAGGGTTCCCGCATGAATGACATTGGTAACTGCCGAGAGTTCTTCTCATTGTCTCTCCCCCCTGCTGAGAGGTTGTTCCAGAAAAAACGTAACCGGTTTGATCTATTGGATGATCACGTTCATGCCGGTGTCAACTTCTTTGCTACTTCACAAGAGATTGTTCGAGAATGGAAGTTGATGGGAGAGGAGACTCTTGAGTTCGAAAATGAGAAAAAAGCGTTCACTGAAGAGAGAGAGAGAGAGAGAGAGAAGTTCAACAATGAGAAGAAAGGTTTGTTGTGGAGGTTGTCTGATGCTGAGGAGAAGCTTGCACAGGAGAAGAAGGCTAACTCCGACAAACAAAAGAATTGGGAGACCGCTTGTGAGCAGACCAATAAAGAGCTGCAGGCGCAACGTGAAGCGATTGTCAGGATGTCTGCTGAGAAACGCAAGATTAGTGAGGAAGCTGAGGAGGCGCGTGTTGCGTCTAGCAAGAGGGAAGAAGAGTATCTCCAACGCATAGCTAAGTTGGAAAAGTTGGCTGAAGAGAAGGTTGCTGAGTGCAAGGCTTCTGAGCTTCTTGCTGAGGAGATATCTGACAATTGCAAGTGGTTGCTCTCACGCGCGGTTCCCCTGGTAGCTTCCTTTGTTTGTGTTTACTTTCAATTTGTGTTGATTACTCTTCTTATGTTTCTTATGTGCTTTTTCGCAGATTGCTGAACGTATAGTGAAATCTCATGAGCTTGCCAGCTACATGTTTGAGTTGGGTCAAGCGGGGTATAATAGCGGGTGAAAGGATGGTTATAGTGAGGGTAGGGCTGCAGCTATTAATAATGAGAAGGACTACCATTTTGAGTTGTACAAAGAGGATTGTGGAAGAAAATATGCTGCAAAGCGACAAGAATTTGCATCCTTGGAGTTTGGTGTTGTGAAGGCTGCCCATAAATTATCTCGGAAACCTGATGGTGTTGCCTTATTGAAGAAGGCCCTTGGAGATGACGATCACGCGACTGGGGGTGCTGGTACTAGTCATCCAGGGTAAAGGAATCCGGCTTGTATGCCGTGTATGGGTTTTGATGGCCCTGTAACCAACTTGACAATTTTGTGAACAATTTAACTTTATGTTTCGTGAACAATTTACTTGTAGTTGTCGTATTTGCAACACGTTTTGCTATTGTTAATGTCACACCCCGACCACGTAGAACATACAAAACGTGGCGGAAACGTCGGGGAGTGTTGTAACAGAATTAATTGTTTCAAATCCATGGTAATTAAAGTTTCGTTTTATTAATCAAACAAGAGAGTTACATTGTTGTAAACAAGAAACAAAAGTACATAACATAAATTAACTAGTTCTTGTCTCGTTTTAAGTCACTAAGGCACAGGTCCGCCTAAGTATGTCTTGATAAGTCCTATGCATCATCTCCTGAAAACACATGTGAAAATAGGTACGTCAGCATAAAAATGCCTGTGAGATACATAGGTTTTGTGAAAACAGAATTCATGACTTATGTTTGAGAAAATGTTTAGTCATGAACCTTGTAATTTGCTTTGTCTTGTAAATCATTTGAAAAACGATAAGATCAGATGATATGTATAAATAAGAGAATAATGTATGGTTAAATGAATAACCATGTAAAATGAGTTTGTATTAGATAAGTTGTTTGTAAATCAATGTCTTGTGAAAAGTATGTTATTTGTATAAAATGTTATATGTCTCAAATTGAAATGATTCAAATAACGCTACAATATGTGATACCATACAAACACATATATATAGGAAGTACCAGCGGCGTATCCACCGTGCTTGTATCATATTACATACGCCTCGTTACTTAAATCACTTACTCAAACCAAACCACCAAAGTAAAATGTTTAACAATTGTAGAAATGTTTATGTATAGTCAAATGTCTATTGTCAAATGTAAATCATGTCAACAGATACAAACGGTTCACATGGTTCAACAGTTACAAACGGTTCACACGGTTCAACAGTTACAAACGGTTCACACGGTTCAACAGTTACAAACGGTTCACACGGTTCAACAGTTACAAACAGTTCACATGGTTCAACAGTTACAAACGGTTCACATGGTTCAACAGTTACAAACGGTTCATATAATCAAATGGTTGCAATGGTTCAAAATTTAGTATAATGTGTTCATATGCTGGATGAGCATATGCAACAGAAATGCAATGTAAAACAATGTACTAAGTATGCACACAATGGGCGTACATAGCATGAACACAATGAAATCATGTACTATAAGGTACTAATGAACGTAGCAAGTATATGATGTGAAAACAGGAAAGCATGAAAGTAACAAGTAGGCACATGTGTTTCACCCCAAAACAGTTTGGAAAACAGTAAAAGAGGGGTCTATGTACTCACTTGAGATTGCTCAGAAGTTCTATGATAACCACCAAGCAATGCTAGAGATCACGGAATCAAACGGCACCTAATATAGGTAACTATGTTAATAATCCGGACCTATATCGGAAGATCGGATAGAATGAGGGCTCGTAAACCAAATGAGTATTGGAACTCATGTAGTATGGTTTAACAAGGCCTACATACTAAATGAAACCTAACCTAAGTGTTTACGACCCATTACGACCCGTTTAGGTAGCTTATGCTACTTTAACGCGTCGTTCGCGTAAAACGCGTTCGGACCGCCTAACTAGTCCTATGACAAGTAACATATGCCTTGACATGTCCAATATTGTTGTCAAATCAGTTTAGATGTCAAAAATTATGTTACATATGTTTAAAATGAATTTTTGGCATCAAAGGGGTATTTTGGTAATTTACCTAAGGCATATAAACTACCTATCATACAACTACTTAAACGAAGCGACCATAAGGTATAACCTCGGAAGGTTATTCCCTATATACTATGGTCACCTAATGCGTTTGGTCGGATCCTAATGGTCGACCAAATGGGTCGGGTTCGAAGGTATAAGCGATTTATTAGATCGCTTACCCTTACGACCCTAGACAACGTGGTAATCAGTAGGCATAGTCCCAAGGGACTATAACCATCGTGATTACAATCACGTTGCGAAGTTCAAACGAACTTCGCATTGACCATAAACTGGTCAACGCAGAAAGTCAAACAAAGTTTGACTTTCGGACTCGAAAAGCAAAAAAAGAACAAAAGAATACTTACGAAGGGTCCCCGAATGCTGATCGTGATTCAAGTAGCTCAGGTATGAAACAAAGGTTTCAACTTAGAGCTCCTCAAATCAGATTCTAGTGGGTTTAGAAGCAAATGGGGGTGGGATATTTATAGGATTTCCCGAACCGTTAGGATCGTTTCTTGGAAAATGTGATCGAATCCCGTGCGTACACTTGTTGGATAGTTGTGGTAACTAAAAATGGCCCCTAATGATCTGAAAGGGCAAGTGTGAGTGTGTGGATGGGGTTTAAACAGCTGTAATCTGCTGACTGATCATTCTTATCTGATCTGGGACCCTGACGCGGGCTGCGTAAGGATACACACAAACCTTACGCGGGCCGCCTGGCCTGCACAGATCTGAAACATGTTTGCTAAATGACAGTTTCAGTCCCTGTTGTGTTTTAAGGCTCATTTCGACCCGTTTAAGGCCCGTTAAGCCAACGTTAAGGCCCTAAAATGATGCCTAAACATTGTGGACATGAAACATGCTCAAAAATATGTCGGATGTTGGTTCGTTTGGTCGTACGAACGCGATGTTCGCTTAATTACGACGGAATGCGCACAAGCGCGAAAAACGATCCAAATGACGCAACGAATTGATTTTTCTTATGCCAAACACTAAAATAAAATATTTTAGTGCTTACATAAATTTTTGGATGTCCGGATGTATTCAGAACGTAAGTTATGCGCGAAAATGCAAACTTGTGCACTTTTTGACGCTTTTAGTCCCTGAATGAGCCAAAAGTTTATTTTAGCACACCGAACCCCTCAAAGCCTATTTCTAAGATATATAAAGGATATTTAAGGTGTGTTTAACTTATGGTCATGTTCCGGAATGTTCGTTACAGTTCAAATTGGCATAGTTTCGCAGTTTGTCAAATTTAGTCCCTGTAGGCGAATTAACTTGTTTTTGCCATACCAAAGCCTTTAAAACTTATTTCTAAGTTATGTAAAGGTTATTTAAGGTATGTTAAGTATATGTTGATGTTCCGGAGTATTTTTCGCATTAAACTGGTTACGTTTACGCACCAGTTTGCGCATAACTCTCCAGAAAGCGATCTAGAGCTTGAAATCGAACAAGAGTTGATATGTGCAAAAGATACACATATTTATACAAGTCCAAAGTATGAAATACAATGTTTTCATTGGTTTGGTATTTGTTTGATGGTCGCAGTGACACAGGTGTCACAGTCTCCCCTACTTAAGGAAATTTCGTCCCGAAATTTATTCGTAGAAATCTGTCTGTGACTTTGTGTTAAATAGCCATCAAAGATATGTAAAGCATAATTTTGTTATTTTCCTCAACGGATATTTTTCAGAAGAGAAAATGAACGAACGGAGTCATTTTCTTCAACGGGTTCTTCGGAAATGGAAAAATAAAGGATTTTTAACTAAACGGATATACATTTTCCTCAACGGATATTCTTCAGAAGTGAAAACGAATGGATGATTCATTCTTCCTCAACGGGTACTTCGTCAGAAACGGGAATGAAGGAATAATCCACGGATATTCATTTCTCTCAATGGATATTCTTCAGAACGAAAATGAACAAACGGGGTCATTTTCCTCAACGGTTATTCTTCAGAATTGGAAATGAAAGATTTAACAACGGATATTCATTTCCTCAACGGATAATCTTCAGAAACGAAAATGAACTAACGGAGTCATTTTCAACGGTTGCTTCCTCAGAGTTGGAAATGAAAGACCTCTACAAATTGAAGATAGGAAAGTCAAGAATCTCAAGCACAAAAGACTAGTTTTAGTAAAAGTGAAGTGGGATTCCAAAAGAGGACCTGAATACACTTGGGAGCTCGAGTCAGAAATGAAAAGGAAATATCCACATTTATTCCAGTAGATCTTGAGGACGAGCTCTAAAACAAGGTGGGGAGAATGTAACAACCCTCGGTAAAACCAACACCCTCATAATATGTCTGACACTCTTATATATTTTGGAATATCCTAATATGTCTTATATTACACCCGTATGCGAAAACCGAGCCCATATTATGTTATAGTTTATAAAAAATAAAATAAAAATCTGAAATTTGAGCTGAGGCGGGCCGCGTAGGATCCCACCTCAAGCTTACGCGGGCCGTATTAAGACCAGATTTGGACTCCGCTGACTTCTTTAGTTCATGCGGGCCGCGTAAGGGTTATGCTTAGTTCATGCGGGCCGCGCGGACTCATAACACGCGATCGCACCAGAGGTCGACACGTGTCGACATCGTGTCAAGCCTACTTGGTGACCGGACTAAGCTATTGCGTTGACCAAGGTTGACGCGGGCCGCGTAACCTTGGCCTGTATCTTACGCGGGCCGCGTGGAAGGCAGATTACACAAGTATAAATAGCAGGCATCAGTTTTCAGTTTCCGTCGCTCATTTCTTTCTCTCAATCTCGAATTCTGAAGTTATAAGCATAATATTTTGGGTATTATACCCCTAATTAGCGAGGTTCTGCTCCGTTGTAAGTATTATAACCCCGGTTTCATAATAGTTACGCTGCCCGATTGATTTAGGGTTCCGTAACAACTGTCGTGGTTCTGCCCGATGTAGTTGTTGGAATGCCGTCTCGGGGAGGGTATTATTAATAATTTCAAAGGGTTATGGTACTAACCAATGTACATTTGTATAAATTATAGATTATACCCAGGAAACCCTTACGAAAAGCCTAAGACAGCAATGTGAGTTTATCCTCTTTTTGTTAATGTTTTTGGTAATGTTTTACCAAACCTTAAATATTTTACTATGAAATTTAGCAGTGATTGAGTCTTTGTAGTTATTCAATTACTGCCGGTATGTTGGGGTTTTGTATACAAAATTTTGTACTACTTGCGAGTAGTAAGTCGGGATGACAATACGTTACCATTGGACAATGAGTTAGCCAATGGGTAATATGACTCACAAGTCAGGATTGATAATACCAAATGGAGTAATTGTGTAGACATAAACAAAGTGATCACTCTCAATACTGTTCACTGTGACTTTAAACTTGATTAAACTGGGATTCACTCACCAGTATTTCCCGCTGACAAATATTTTTAAAACATGTTTCAGGTAACCCAATGTGAAAGCCAATTAGTAAAAAGCCAGCTGGAGAGCACTGAAGGCTTGGGAAAATGTGGCTATAAAAGTTACCTAATAAACGATGTTTTAAATTCAATAATATAGGGTTTGTCCCTATAATGTATTGTAATAAGAAACTTGGGTTTTGCCCTTGTTATTATTAATATAAAAGAAGGTGGTTTTACTCTGATAAACATTTCCTAACTACGGTCCTGATGTAAATTCCACTGCAAGACTAAAAACAAACCTGATACCACCAAACTCTGTGATCACGTCCGCCCGTTCCCGGGGAACAGGGATCGGGGGTTGTGACAGAAGGTGGTATCAGAGCCTAGCCACTGGTCTGAGCCAAAGAAGTGTTCTGCTGACACTTAAATTCTAAATTTTGTGTTAGGAAATAATTACGGAAATACGTGCATAACTGTAATTATTGGTTATGTGTTATTCGACTATCTGTTAGTTTTCAGTATGAGTGATCAAGGGCCATCAGACGTGAATCGTCAGTTAGCTGATTCACCTAAGAGTGAAGGTACATCATCACAGCCTGCCCTCTCGGGGTATGTTGCTGATCAGGAAGACGGGATATTTGCTTTTAGAGCTCAATCTGAAGAACCATTTCCTACTAAGAAACGAGGATGGTTCAGTAAAGAAGCTTTTGCTCGTAGAAAAAGAATGAGGAAATTGCAACAGCAAAGGGCTTTAGCAGCTATTAAGAGAGAGACAGATGCCCAAACTCAAGAAATACATAATAAAAGCCTAGCTAATTTCCATATCTTAGCTACGACTGCTACTGACCCAAGTCTGGAACAATTAGTAGCCCCACAACCACAAAACCCAGAACAACCCATGGAAATAGAAAATCAGGAAAACCAAGAAGAGATGTACAACTTTAACCCAGAAGAAATCCCTAGAGTGCCTGCACCAAACCCCTTAGACCCGAATTATGACCCCTGGTGGGACGACAATAGAGACTTTGTGCAACGTTACCCTATCCAGGATTATCCACCCATACAGAACATAGAAGCTTACCCAGGTATGGACCCTTTAGATCCCTATTATCAAAATGACTATATTAGGGAAATATTAGAGGATCCTTACCAATTTCAGGAAATGTCACCCCCATATCAGGAAAATGCACCCAGATTCCAAACCCAATCCGAGAACCTGCACCCCCAATGAGTGCAGAAAACGTTCAAGAACTTAGGACTTTCGGGGAGGAAATTTTAGAGAGCAGTGAGAGGATGCGTCAGGTGGGAGAGCGTCTCGTATGGAAATACGATGAGCGCAATATGGATTTTTGGATAAATCCATATCCTTGAATGTTAGAATGAAGGAAGTGGTAGTAATAAAAATAAAAATAAAATAAAAATATGTGTGTACGGATGCATATTACTATTTTATTTCTGTTGGTATTGTAATCTTTATTTCTGTACTAGTGTGTAATAGACGCATAAGTATATGAAAAGAGTAAGTAGCAATGATCTACGTTTTTGGTTAGATTGTGTGTCATGTGATCAATTATATTACTTACTATTTTGTGATATTAATATGGGATAAATGTTTAAAATTCAGATGGCCGATGAAGGAAATCAAGGAAATCTGAATAACGATAACCAGAGTAACATTAACGTGGTTAATGATAATCCGAGTGCTAATAACAATGGAAATCAAGTGGACAATAGTGCTATCCAACATATAGTAGCACAATGAATTATAGATGCAATACCATTTATACTTCAAACTGTTAAGGATGCTGATAATAAAAGTAGGCATAGCAGTAAGCGACCACTTGAACCAGAAAACAGCGTGAACAATGGACCTGTACTTCAAATGCCTATTCCTAAAAGAAGAAGAACCGTGCCTAACGGTTGTTCTTATAAAGAATTCTGGTCTTGTAAACCAATGGAATTCTCGGGCAATGAAGGGGCCATTGCAACCTTACGCTGGATAGAAAAGACTGAGGCAGTCTTAAGGATAAGTAAGTGTGCTGAAGAAGATAAGATATTGTTTGCTTCTAATCTGTTTAAGAATGCAGCGCTAGAATGGTGGAACACTATCCTCCAGACAAGAGGAAGTGATCAAACCTATAATATGGAATGGGAAGAATTTAAAAACAAGGTAGAAAGGAAATTCTGCCCACCCAATGAGAAAGAACAGATAGCAAACAAATACCTAAACCTTAGGATGACTGGTGTAGATAGCAAGGGGTACACAAGGCTATTTTTCGAATATGCTAGGATAGTGCCAACTCTTGCTTCACCAGAACCAGTGTTAATTTCCCGTTATATTTGGGGTTTAATTGGGGAAATTAGACATGTAGTCAAGGCAGCTAGACCTCAAACTATAGAAGAAACTGTAGAACTAGCAAATACCTTGACCGATGAGTTAGTCCGTACTAGAGAAGAAGATCAGAAGAAGAACTTAACCCAAAGGCTTACACAGGAATTCCGTTCTGGAAATGACAATCGTAGGAAGATGGGTGCTACCTCTGCAACATACTGCAAGGTCTGCAAGAAAAAGCATTCAGGAAAATGCTCCATTCTCTGTAATTATTGTAAGATGCCAGGACACAAGGAAGAAAATTGCAGGAAGAAAACCAGTAATGGATTATGCTACAACTGTGGAGAAAAAGGTCATATCAGGCCAAATTGTCCGAAATTGGCTCCAGCTGCAAACAACAAGAATACTAAAAATGCTAGAGCATTTGTTCTGACTGCAGATGAGGCCAAGTTGATTCCGGATGTCATAGCTGGTACATATTTAGTTAATGATATCTTTGCTAAAGTATTATTTGACTCTGGTGCAAACCAAAGTTTTATTAATACATCGTTTTGCAAAATTCTAAATCAGTCATTAACTAAACTACCACAAGAATGTGTAGTAGAGACAGCTAACGGAGAAACTGTTAGAATTTCTGAAATCTTGCAGGGAGCAAGCATAGAAATTTTAAATCAGAAATTTATAGCAAACCTGTATCCCATGAATCTGGTAGGATTTGATGTTATTTTAGGAATGGATTGGTTAATAACCAATAAAGCCAATATTTTATGTGATCAAAAGTTAATCCAAGTAAATTCACCAAAAGGTAAAACGATCACAATTAAAGGAAATATAAGCCCTTTAGATCCACAAAATTTATATCTGCAATGAAAACTGCAAGTTGTATGAGAAAAGGTTCTATAGTGTATTTGATTTCTATAATCACTAACACTAAAGGAAAAGAACTAAAAGATATTCCAGTAGTATCTCAGTTTTCAGATATCTTTCCAGAAGAATTACCAGGACTACCTCCAGACAGAGAAGTTGAATTCAGAATTCACCTATTACCAGGAACATCACCAATTGCCAAAGCACCTTACCGTTTGGCACCTGCAGAAATGCAAGAATTGAAGAAACAACTAGACGAATTGTTAGAAAAAGGATTTATACAACCAAGTTCATCGCCGTGGGGAGCACCGATACTGTTTGTTAAAAAGAAGGACGGATCAATGCGTATGTGCATTGACTACCGTGAATTAAACAAGGTCACGATTAAGAATCGGTACCCATTACCGAGAATCGATGATTTGTTTGATCAACTGCAAGGAGCTCGATTTTTCTCTAAGATCGATTTAAGGTCAGGATATCATCAATTAAAGGTACAGGAAGAGGATATTCCTAAGACCGCATTTAGAACAAGGTATGGCCATTATGAATTTACTGTCATGCCATTTGGTTTAACCAATGCCCCAGCTGCATTTATGGACATGATGAACCGAATATGTAAGCCATATTTGGATAAATTCATAATTGTATTCATAGATGATATTCTAATTTATTCTAAGAATAAAGAAGATCATGCAAGGCATTTGCACATACTTTTAAGTTTGTTAAGAAAGGAAAAGCTTTATGCTAAGTTTTCAAAATGCGAATTTTGGTTAGAACATGTACAATTCCTTGGACACCTAGTCAATCATGAAGGAATTCATGTAGATCCAACAAAAATCGAGGCAATTACCAAATGGAAAACCCCTGAATCACCAACTGAGGTTAGAAGTTTCTTAGGATTGGCAGGTTATTATAGAAGATTTATTCAAGATTTTTCTAGAATAGCCATTCCTTTAACTAAGTTAACCTGTAAATCTGTTAAGTTTGAATGGGGATTAAAACAAGAAAAAGCCTTTAGAATTCTTAAGCAAAGATTGACCCATACACCTATATTAGCATTACCAGAAGGAACTGAAGATTTTGTAGTCTATTGTGATGCTTCTAAATTAGGTTATGGATGTGTGTTGATGCAACGACAGAAAGTTATAGCTTATGCATCTACACAACTTAAGAATCATGAAGAAAATTATTCAACCCATGATTTAGAATTAGGAGCTATAATTTTTGCTCTTAAGATTTGGAGACATTACCTTTATGGTAGTAAGTTTACCATATTTACTGATCACAAAAGTTTAAGGTATGTTTTCGGACAAAAAGAATTAAATATGAGACAAAGACGCTGGATGGAATTTCTTAGTGATTATGACTGTGATATCCAGTATCATAAAGGAAAAGCAAATGTAGTGGCAGATGCTTTAAGCCGAAAGTATCATGAAAAGCCAAAAAGGGTACGTTCTCTTAAATTAAATCTGCAAGTAGATTTAAATGATCAAATCAGAGAAGCACAAGAATCAGTAATCAAGGATGATTCTGAAAAATTAAAAGGTATGTTAAAAGAATTAAAACAAGGAACAGATGGGATATGGAGATTCCATGAAAAGAGAATGTGGATACCTAAATTAGGAAATCTACGTAATCGTATATTAGAAGAAGCCCATAAATCTAAGTATACGATGCATCCAGGAAGTGATAAAATGTACCAGGATTTAAGGAAAAATTTCTGGTGGATAGGAATGAAAAAGGACATAGCAACCTATGTTTCTAAATGTTTAACTTGTTCACAAGTTAAAGCTGAACATCAGAAACCCTCAGGTTTGTTACAGCAATTAGAAATGCCAGTTTGGAAATGGGAATTAATAACAATGGATTTTGTTACTAAATTACCCAAAACTAGGAAAAGAAATGATACAATCTGGGTGATTGTAGATAGACTAACTAAGTCAGCTCATTTTCTACCAATGAAGGAAACAATTAGCATGGAACAATTAGCTAGATTGTATGTAAATGAAATTGTTTCTTTACATGGCATTCCTTTATCAATTGTTTCTGCTAGAGATAGTAGATTTACCTCTCGTTTTTGGTCAAGTTTCCAAAAGGCAATGGGAACCAAGTTAAAGCTGAGTACAGCTTATCATCCACAAACAGATGGACAAAGTGAAAGAACAATCCAGACAATGGAAGATATGCTTAGAGCTTGTGTAATTGATTTTGGAGGTAATTGGGATGAACACTTACCTTTAATAGAATTTTCTTATAATAATAGTTATCACACAAGTATCAATGTTGCACCATTCGAAGCACTTTATGGAAGAAAGTGTCGAACCCCAGTCTGTTGGGCAGAAATTGGGGAACAACAATTATCTGGACCTGAGATAGTGCAAGAAACAACTGACAAGATTATTCAAGTCAAGGAACGACTGAAAGCTGCACGTGATCGACAAAAGAGTTATGCTGATAATCGATGCAAGCCATTAGAATTTCAGGTAGGAGATAAAGTATTATTGAAAGTCTCTCCTTGGAAAGGAGTGGTAAGATTCATCAAAAGAGGAAAGCTAAGTCCCAGGTATGTTGGACCTTTTAAGATTATTAGAAGAATAGGACCTGTAGCCTATCAGCTACAACTGCCAGAGGAAATGGCTGGAATACATGATGTGTTTCATGTATCTAATCTTAAAAAGTGTTTAGCTGATGAATCACTGATAGTGCCTCTTAAGGATGTAGAGGTAAATGAACAACTCAAGTTTGTAGAAAGACCTCTACAAATTGAAGATAGGAAAGTCAAGAATCTCAAGCATAAAAGACTAGTTTTAGTAAAAGTGAAGTGGGATTCCAAAAGAGGACCTGAATACACTTGGGAGCTCGAGTCAGAAATGAAAAGGAAATATCCACATTTATTCCAGTAGATCTCGAGGACGAGCTCTAAAACAAGGTGGGGAGAATGTAACAACCCTCGGTAAAACCAACACCCTCATAATATGTCTGACACTCTTATATATTTTGGAATATCCTAATATGTCTTATATTACACCCGTATGCGAAAACCGAGCCCATATTATGTTATAGTTTATAAAAAATAAAATAAAAATCTGAAATTTGAGCTGAGGCGGGCCGCGTAGGATCCCACCTCAAGCTTACGCGGGCCGTATTAAGACCAGATTTGGACTCCGCTGACTTCTTTAGTTCATGCGGGCCGCGTAAGGGTTATGCTTAGTTCATGCGGGCCGCGCGGACTCATAACACGCGATCGCACCAGAGGTCGACACGTGTCGACATCGTGTCAAGCCTACTTGGTGACCGGACTAAGCTATTGCGTTGACCAAGGTTGACGCGGGCCGCGTAACCTTGGCCTGTATCTTACGCGGGCCGCGTGGAAGGCAGATTACACAAGTATAAATAGCAGGCATCAGTTTTCAGTTTCCGTCGCTCATTTCTTTCTCTCAATCTCGAATTCTGAAGTTATAAGCATAATATTTTGGGTATTATACCCCTAATTAGCGAGGTTCTGCTCCGTTGTAAGTATTATAACCCCGGTTTCATAATAGTTACGCTGCCCGATTGATTTAGGGTTCCGTAACAACTGTCGTGGTTCTGCCCGACGTAGTTGTTGGAATGCCGTCTCGGGGAGGGTATTATTAATAATTTCAAAGGGTTATGGTACTAACCAATGTACATTTGTATAAATTATAGATTATACCCAGGAAACCCTTACGAAAAGCCTAAGACAGCAATGTGAGTTTATCCTCTTTTTGTTAATGTTTTTGGTAATGTTTTACCAAACCTTAAATATTTTACTATGAAATTTAGCAGTGATTGAGTCTTTGTAGTTATTCAATTACTGCCGGTATGTTGGGGTTTTGTATACAAAATTTTGTACTACTTGCGAGTAGTAAGTCGGGATGACAATACGTTACCATTGGACAATGAGTTAGCCAATGGGTAATATGACTCACAAGTCATGATTGATAATACCAAATGGAGTAATTGTGTAGACATAAACAAAGTGATCACTCTCAATACTGTTCACTGTGACTTTAAACTTGATTAAACTGGGATTCACTCACCAGTATTTCCCGCTGACAAATATTTTTAAAACATGTTTCAGGTAACCCAATGTGAAAGCCAATTAGTAAAAAGCCAGCTGGAGAGCACTGAAGGCTTGGGAAAATGTGGCTATAAAAGTTACCTAATAAACGATGTTTTAAATTCAATAATATAGGGTTTGTCCCTATAATGTATTGTAATAAGAAACTTGGGTTTTGCCCTTGTTATTATTAATATAAAAGAAGGTGGTTTTACTCTGATAAACATTTCCTAACTACGGTCCTGATGTAAATTCCACTGCAAGACTAAAAACAAACCTGATACCACCAAACTCTGAAATCACGTCCGCCCGTTCCCGGGGAACAGGGATCGGGGGTTGTGACAGAAGGTGGTATCAGAGCCTAGCCACTGGTCTGAGCCAAAGAAGTGTTCTGCTGACACTTAAATTCTAAATTTTGTGTTAGGAAATAATTACGGAAATACGTGCATAACTGTAATTATTGGTTATGTGTTATTTGACTATCTGTTAGTTTTCAGTATGAGTGATCAAGGGCCATCAGACGTGAATCGTCAGTTAGCTGATTCACCTAAGAGTGAAGGTACATCATCACAGCCTGCCCTCTCGGGGTATGTTGCTGATCAGGAAGACGGGATATTTGCTTTTAGAGCTCAATCTGAAGAACCATTTCCTACTAAGAAACGAGGATGGTTCAGTAAAGAAGCTTTTGCTCGTAGAAAAAGAATGAGGAAATTGCAACAGCAAAGGGCTTTAGCAGCTATTAAGAGAGAGACAGATGCCCAAACTCAAGAAATACTTAATAAAAGCCTAGCTAATTTCCATATCTTAGCTACGACTGCTACTGACCCAAGTCTGGAACAATTAGTAGCCCCACAACCACAAAACCCAGAACAACCCATGGAAATAGAAAATCAGGAAAACCAAGAATAGATGTACAACTTTAACCCAGAAGAAATCCCTAGAGTGCCTGCACCAAACCCCTTAGACCCGAATTATGACCCCTGGTGGGACGACAATAGAGACTTTGTGCAACGTTACCCTATCCAGGATTATCCACCCATACAGAACATAGAAGCTTACCCAGGTATGGACCCTTTAGATCCCTATTATCAAAATGACTATATTAGGGAAATATTAGAGGATCCTTACCAATTTCAGGAAATGTCACCCCCATATCAGGAAAATGCACCCCAGATTCCAAACCCAGTCCGAGAACCTGCACCCCCAATGAGTGCAGAAAACGTTCAAGAACTTAGGACTTTCGGGGTGGAAATTTTAGAGAGCAGTGAGAGGATGCGTCAGGTGGGAGAGCGTCTCGTATGGAAATACGATGAGCGCAATATGGATTTTTGGATAAATCCATATCCTTGAATGTTAGAATGAAGGAAGTGGTAGTAATAAAAATAAAAATAAAATAAAAATATGTGTGTACGGATGCATATTACTATTTTATTTCTGTTGGTATTGTAATCTTTATTTCTGTACTAGTGTGTAATAGACGCATAAGTATATGAAAAGAGTAAGTAGCAATGATCTACGTTTTTGGTTAGATTGTGTGTCATGTGATCAATTATATTACTTACTATTTTGTGATATTAATATGGGATAAATGTTTAAAATTCAGATGGCCGATGAAGGAAATCAAGGAAATCTGAATAACGATAACCAGAGTAACATTAACGTGGTTAATGATAATCCGAGTGCTAATAACAATGGAAATCAAGTGGACAATAGTGCTATCCAACATATAGTAGCACAAGGAATTATAGATGCAATGCCATTTATACTTCAAACTGTTAAGGATGCTGATAATAAAAGTAGGCATAGCAGTAAGCGACCACTTGAACCAGAAAACAGCGTGAACAATGGACCTGTACTTCAAATGCCTATTCCTAAAAGAAGAAGAACCGTGCCTAACGGTTGTTCTTATAAAGAATTCTGGTCTTGTAAACCAATGGAATTCTCGGGCAATGAAGGGGCCATTGCAACCTTACGCTGGATAGAAAAGACTGAGGCAGTCTTAAGAAGCGAAAATGAACGAACGGAGTCATTTTCTTCAACGGGTTCTTCGGAAATGGAAAAATAAAGGATTTTTAACTAAACGGATATACATTTTCCTCAACGGATATTCTTCAGAAGTGAAAACGAATGGATGATTCATTCTTCCTCAACGGGTACTTCGTCAGAAACGGGAATGAAGGAATAATCCACGGATATTCATTTCTCTCAATGGATATTCTTCAGAACGAAAATGAACAAACGGGGTCATTTTCCTCAACGGTTATTCTTCAGAATTGGAAATGAAAGATTTAACAACGGATATTCATTTCCTCAACGGATAATCTTCAGAAACGAAAATGAACTAACGGAGTCATTTTCAACGGTTGGTTCATCAGAGTTGGAAATGAAGGATAAACGGATATTCATTTCTCTCAATGGATATTCTTCAGAACGAAAATGAACAAACGGGGTCATTTTCCTCAACGGTTATTCTTCAGAATTGGAAATGAAAGATTTAACAACGGATATTCATTTCCTCAACGGATAATCTTCAGAAACGAAAATGAACTAACGGAGTCATTTTCAACGGTTGCTTCCTCAGAGTTGGAAATGAAGGATAAACGGATATTCATTTCCTTAACGGATATTCCTCAGAAGTGAAAAATGAATAGCTAGTTCATTTTTCCTCAACGGATGCTTCATCAGAATTGGAAATGAATTGGGTTAACTTAGATACATGATAGA
This sequence comes from Helianthus tuberosus, assembly GCA_030545235.1. Taxonomy (NCBI): domain Eukaryota; kingdom Viridiplantae; phylum Streptophyta; class Magnoliopsida; order Asterales; family Asteraceae; genus Helianthus; species Helianthus tuberosus. The sequence goes on along the minus strand of CM060424.1, from coordinate 32,527,940 downwards.
ACTTGCTGTGATTTCTGTGCACTAAATTCCATAATTATGTATGCATCCATAATTACGTAATTCCTTGCACAGTCCGCACAGTTCGTTTTGTAATGTTGTGGGGAAGGATATCAAACTTGTGATGAGGGTGACTAGACTACCCTAGGGTCCTTTTAATTAGATCGTCAGAGGATCTTCTTAATTAGGCCACCAAGGAGTTCTTTTATCTATATCATCACATAATATTCCTAACCAGATTTTTGGATCGATCAGTTTAACTAGACCACTAAAGGGGTCTAATTATGAAGTAGTACTTTATAATCCAAGGGACTTAACTACAACATAGAAGTCCATTAAGGATTTTAGGTAGTACCTTTGGGTATCCTACTATGAATCTCTTGTACAAGGATATGTAAGATTCTACGAGGATTTGGATAACATAATTTGGATCACATGACACATAAAAGGGAACACATAAGCACATAATCACATAATTGTTTAATTGTTATTATCTTGTTATTGATTGCTATTAACTTGGCACCTCGTACTTCGTTTCTCTTGGAAGAAACGGGTACTTAGGATTTTCGTGGAAAACGCAAGAGATCATACAATGGAAGAAATTTGGGGGTAGTCTGTTCTTCAAGGAATATGGTTCCTTGATTGTTGGTATTGTAGAGGATATGTTTATACATGCCACCACATAAACATATTAAAATGTAAATGAAAGATTTATTTATAACAACAATAACAACAACTGTTTCATAGATCCTGATAACAAAAGAAAATAATACACAAGGCTCGATTATTTTCTAAACAGCGTTATCTTCTGTCGGTCAGATACTCATCCCTGCGCTGGATTTGCATTAGCAAGCTTTGGGCAATTCCTACGAAAATGGCCCATCTCGCCACAGTTGTAGCAAGACCCCGGTGGAAAACGAGCTTGAGCAGGATTGTTGTTAACTTGATTTGGTGCAGTTGCTGTTGGGCAAACCCTCGCTGTATGACCTATAAGTCCGCAAACTTGGCATGTGCGGCACTTCACACCAGCATGATGATGTAGGCCACATTGGTTGCACAAGGGTGCAGTTCCGTTGTAGGGTTTCCTGGCAGGGGGTTGAGCTGGTTGGTTGGGGACGGCTTGATCATTGTGAGCGACCACGGCGAAGTTCTGAGAAGCCTTTCGCTTCTTTGACTTCCTAGAGGATCCAGTCTGTTCATCCATGGTCTTTGATTCCTCGATTGGGTTCGATTCTTCGACCGGTTTCTTGTCACCTTTTCGGAAAAGTTTACCTTTCCTGATCTTTGATTCAGTCAAGGTTGCAGATAGCTCAATGGCCTGCCTAACAGTAGTAGGGTTGCTACCAGTCACAATGTCTTGTATTGAGTCGGGGAGGCCATCAATGTACTTTTCGATTGCCTTATCCAAAGGCGTGACCATGTTTGGGCATAACAGACTTAACTCCTCATAACGGTCCGTGTAGGCTCGATGCTCACCGCTATCTTACTTCAAATTGTCGAATTCCCTTTCCAAGGCCCTGATCTCGTGACGAGGACCGAATTCCTTCATCATAAGGGCCCTAAGTTCAGCCCATGTCTGTGCTAGAGCAACTTCTGCACCACGATCTCTCATAACCCCGTTCCACCACGTAAGGGCCCTCTTCAGGAACACACTCGAAGAAAACTCGACCTTGCGATTGTCAGGACACTGCACGTGGCGGAAAGTATTGTCAATGCTCTCGAACCATTGAAGAAGTCCAGTCGCTCCCTCAGAACCACTAAACTTGAGTGGTTTAGCCGAGTTAAAACTCTTGAAATTGCATGGACCGTTGTTGTTGTTGGCTTGGTTCCATTGAGCAAAGAGGTTTGGGAATTGAGCAGCCATTTGCTGCGCAATGATTTCTGCCAGTTCGGCAGTCGCTATCTGGTTTTCGCGTCGAGGAGGCATTCTAAAAGAGGAAACATGAAATGAAACGAGTGAGAGAATTAGACGAAAAGAATGAGACGAAACAAATCTGATGAAAGCAAGGATAGTGGTCATTTGTTTGTTACTACTAAGCAACAAACGACCCCGGTGATTAATCAAAGTAAATAGGTCAAAAATAATGTATCGTGAAGACATGCTCGCCTATAAGTGAACACTCATCCCAAGAATTCCCAGGTAAGCACAACTGGTCTCGCGTCTGATGAGATATATACGAAGTGCTTGCCTAGACAGAAAACCCAGAATACAGGCATTCACCCTTCCAGTTTGCACGTGTTCACATTATTTAAAACCCAAAACCTAGAGGAGATTTTGAAAACTCAAAGGGTTCAAAACCTTATAACAGAGGGTTCAAAACCTAGTAATCAATCATCCTAGAACAGATGATTAGTTTTCAAAGCGGTTTTGAAATTTATGTTCTCGTTGTGGTAGCTGCCTAAAGATAGGCAACGGTATTGTTTTATGACTAAACGCAAGTAAACTCGCGTTAGGGTCCTAAGAAGGTTATAGACTAGGTCAAAGCATTACTAATAACCTAATTCCCTATAACCATTGGCTCTGATACCAACTTTTCTGTCACACCCCGACCACGTAGAACATACAAAACGTGGCGGAAACGTCGGGGAGTGTTGTAACAGAATTAATTGTTTCAAATCCATGGTAATTAAAGTTTCGTTTTATTAATCAAACAAGAGAGTTACATTGTTTTAAACAAGAAACAAAGAGTACATAACATAAATTAACTAGTTCTTGTCTCGTTTTAAGTCACTAAGGCACAAGTCCGCCTAAGTATGTCTTGATAAGTCCTATGCATCATCTCCTGAAAACACATGTGAAAATAGGTACGTCAGCATAAAAATGCCTGTGAGATACATAGGTTTTGTGAAAACATAATTCATGACTTATGTTTGAGAAAATGTTTAGTCATGAACCTTGTAATTTGCTTTGTCTTGTAAATCATTTGAAAAACGATAAGATCAGATGATATGTATAAATAAGAGAATAATGTATGGTTAAATGAATAACCATGTAAAATGAGTTTGTATTAGATAAGTTGTTTGTAAATCAATGTCTTGTGAAAAGTATGTTATTTGTATAAAATGTTATATGTCTCAAATTGAAATGATTCAAATAACGCTACAATATGTGATACCATACAAACACATATATATAGGAAGTACCAGCGGCGTATCCACCGTGCTTGTATCATATTACATACGCCTCGTTACTTAAATCACTTACTCAAACCAAACCACCAAAGTAAAATGTTTAACAATTGTAGAAATGTTTATGTATAGTCAAATGTCTATTGTCAAATGTAAATCATGTCAACAGATACAAACGGTTCACATGGTTCAACAGTTACAAACGGTTCACACGGTTCAACAGTTACAAACAGTTCACATGGTTCAACAGTTACAAACGGTTCACATGGTTCAACAGTTACAAACGGTTCATATAATCAAATGGTTGCAATGGTTCAAAATTTAGTATAATGTGTTCATATGCTGGATGAGCATATGCAACAGAAATGCAATGTAAAACAATGTACTAAGTATGCACACAATGGGCGTACATAGCATGAACACAATGAAATCATGTACTATAAGGTACTAATGAACGTAGCAAGTATATGATGTGAAAACAGGAAAGCATGAAAGTAACAAGTAGGCACATGTGTTTCACCCCAAAACAGTTTGGAAAACAGTAAAAGAGGGGTCTATGTACTCACTTGAGATTGCTCAGAAGTTCTATGATAACCACCAAGCAATGCTAGAGATCACGGAATCAAACGGCACCTAATATAGGTAACTATGTTAATAATCCGGACCTATATCGGAAGATCGGATAGAATGAGGGCTCGTAAACCAAATGAGTATTGGAACTCATGTAGTATGGTTTAACAAGGCCTACATACTAAATGAAACCTAACCTAAGTGTTTACGACCCATTACGACCCGTTTAGGTAGCTTATGCTACTTTAACGCGTCGTTCGCGTAAAACGCGTTCGGACCGCCTAACTAGTCCTATGACAAGTAACATATGCCTTGACATGTCCAATATTGTTGTCAAATCAGTTTAGATGTCAAAAATTATGTTACATATGTTTAAAATGAATTTTTGGCATCAAAGGGGTATTTTGGTAATTTACCTAAGGCATATAAACTACCTATCATACAACTACTTAAACGAAGCGACCATAAGGTATAACCTCTGAAGGTTATTCCCTATATACTATGGTCACCTAATGCGTTTGGTCGGATCATAATGGTCGACCAAATGGGTCGGGTTCGAAGGTATAAGCGATTTATTAGATCGCTTACCCTTACGACCCTAGACAACGTGGTAATCAGTAGGCATAGTCCCAAGGGACTATAACCATCGTGATTACAATCACGTTGCGAAGTTCAAACGAACTTCGCATTGACCATAAACTGGTCAACGCAGAAAGTCAAACAAAGTTTAACTTTCGGACTCGAAAAGCAATAAAAGAACGAAAGAATACTTACGAAGGGTCCCCGAATGCTAATCGTGATTCAAGTAGCTCAGGTATGAAACAAAGGTTTCAACTTAGAGCTCCTCAAATCAGATTCTAGTGGGTTTAGAAGCAAATGGGGGTGGGGTATTTATAGGATTTCCCGAACCGTTAGGATCGTTTCTTGGAAAATGTGATCGAATCCCGTGCGTACACTTGTTGGATAGTTGTGGTAACTAAAAATGGCCCCTAATGATCTGAAAGGGCAAGTGTGAGTGTGTGGATGGGGTTTAAACAGCTGTAATCTGCTGACTGATCGTTCTTATCTGATCTGGGACACTGATGCGGGCCGCGTAAGGATACACACAAACCTTACGCGGGCCGCCTGGCCTGCACAGATCAGAAACATGTTTGCTAAATGACAGTTTCAGTCCGTGTTGTGTTTTAAGGCTCATTTCGACCCGTTTAAGGCCCCGTTAAGCCAACGTTAAGGCCCTAAAATGATGCCTAAACATTGTGGACATGAAACATGCTCAAAAATATGTCGGATGTTGGTTCGTTTGGTGGTACGAACGCGATGTTCGCTTAATTACGACGGAATGCGCACAAGCGCGAAAAACGATCCAAATGACGCAACGAATGGATTTTTCTTATGCCAAACACTAAAATAAAATATTTTAGTGCTTACATAAATTTTTGGATGTCCGGATGTATTCAGAACGTAAGTTATGCGCGAAAATGGAAACTTGTGCACTTTTTGACGCTTTTAGTCCCTGAATGAGCCAAAAGTTTATTTTAGCACACCGAACCCCTCAAAGCCTATTTCTAAGCTATATAAAGGATATTTAAGGTGTGTTTAACTTATGGTCATGTTCCGGAATATTCGTTACAGTTCAAATTGGCATACTTTCGCAGTTTGTCAAATTTAGTCCCTGTAGGCGAATTAACTTGTTTTTGCCATACCAAAGCCTTTAAAACTTATTTCTAAGTTATGTAAAGGTTATTTAAGGTATGTTAAGTACATGTTGATGTTCCGGAGTATTTTTCGCATTAAACTGGTTACGTTTACGCACCCGTTTGCGCATAACTCTCCAGAAAGCGATCTAGAGCTTGAAATCGAACAAGAGTTGATATGTGCAAAAGATACACATATTTATACAAGTCCAAAGTATGAAATACAATGTTTTCATTGGTTTGGTATTTGTTTGATGGTCGCAGTGACACAGGTGTCACAGTTAACATGTCTGATGTTTCATATGCGCTTTAGTTTCTTGCGAATTTTGTTCATCGTTACAATATGTGCATGTGTAATTATTTTGAATAGGTATCACGAATGAATGATGGCGCTGACAGGTTGTGTTGTGTGAGTTACAACGTTTATTCTGTCGTTTATGTGCGCGGGTTGTTTCGTGAATACGAAGTGATCGAGTTACAGGTTATTGTGTGGCCCCAGCTATGTTCAGCTTTGGGGGTCTTTACAACGTTTGTTTACCGTGTGTTCGATGCTTTCGTGTTTATGTGGGCACGAAGTATTCATTTGGCGTTGTTTAGGCTTTGGTTGTGTTTTTGACCCGGCTGTGCACTCGTTTGTGACAAGCTTTGTGGGTCTACAACGTTTCCTCAGGTCGAGCCATGGGTGTTTTCGTGTATGCCCGAAGTAATATATGCAGTTGTGACAAGAAATTCGCATGTGGGCAAGAAATTGGGACCCCTCAGTCGAAAATCTCAAGCTTCACCACTGTACTCAACTACTCAAGTACGCGTTCGGGCATTCGGGATTCATATTCTTTTGTCATTTATCAAAAAAAAAAAAAAACAATAAAAAATAAGGACATAAAAGTGTGGTTTTAAAACGATAAGAAAAAGAAAATAATAATAATAATAATAATAAAAGTGGGAGATCTGAAGCCGTGATCGTCGGGTTAAAAAGAAAAGAAAAACCGTACATGAAAGGAGACACCTCTTCCGACGGTGTTGTTGTTGTGTTCATTTCTTCAAGCAAAACCCCAATCCCAACTATTTCTAAATTATTATTTATTATTCATTATTATTATTGTTGCTTCAGATCTCTCCTTCTTCTCTACTACCACCAGTAGTAGTTAGGGTTTCATTATCCTCTTTCTCTCTCTCTCTACACTTCCTTTAATACAGTTACTCAGATTTATACCACTGCCTCTTGCTCCATCCAATCATCGATGCGCTTATGCATCGTCACTTGATTTGATTTGAATTCGAGTAATCGAATCTCTCCTACTGCTCTCTGTGCTTCTGCCATTGCTGATTTCTCAATTTGAATCTAGTTTTCTGCAACGAAAATGGTGGTTTCTGGACCGTTAACGCCTGGTCAGGTATACATATTAACTGCTATTGCTAATGCTAATGATAATGCTGATGTTGAAAATCTATTGTTGATTAGTTCGATTTGGCATCTGTCGGTGTGTAGTTGTTAGGTTCCAGTTTTTGTTCTTGAGCTGTAGATATTTGTTGATTACTGTGTGAAGTGTGAACTTTGATGAGTTCATTTATTTAGTGTAATATTCAATTATTGCATAATTGCTGCTCATTGTAGTTAGTTGGTGCAATAACTTATTATAGAGTTTCCTTTTCAGCTTTAAGATTGTTTGCTCTGTTTTGATTATTAGCGTAATCTTCAATCTGGAGATATGAAATCAATTTTGGTAGAAGGTAAGTTTATTGGTTTAATTCATAATCTCATATAGATTAGATTTGTTGTCCATGCTATGTGCCACTGTTAATGGTTTGCATGGACCAAATGTCAAACTTGAATTTTAGTTACATGCACACTTCAAATGTAAGTAACTTTAGTTGACGGAGAACTTGAATGAATGGGCTTGTCTCCGAAGCTCAAACCGTATTGTATCAATATGTGTTGGATGGGAACAAGGAAAGTAACGATTAACAAATAGAAGTGTAAAGAACAAACAGAGAAAGATGTTAAGTTTAAATACCTGGTGTCATGTGTAATTTTCTTTAATTGGTATATGTAGTAGATGTAATGTTGTTGTCATATCAATCCAGTAACATATTCCATGTTTTGTATTTGTGTTACTGATTTATATCTTCAACTATCTGAAGTTAGACTGCTCCGAGACTTACACTTGATAACTAATAAGGTCTTTATTATATTATTAATGCTATCTTGCAGGTGTCCTTTTTGCTTGCAGTCATCCCTATTTTTGTTGCTTGGATATATTCTGAATGGTTGGAATACAAAAGAACCTCATGGGCATCTAAAGTGTAAGCTCTTTAATTTTATGCAGCTTCATCTCTCTCTCACACACACTCTGTGTATATATATATATATGTGTGTGTGTGTACTTATGCAATGGTGTTTGGATCTCTGCGTTAAGCTCGTTAAGTTGCCTTGCTAATGGATAGAAGCATGTTAAAATGTGGCTCCTTTTAGGTGTGTATACTCTGTACTTCACAAATGCAACCACAAATTTTTGTTTTCATGACATACCAAATAAGCAAACACAAATTACAAACGTCATGTGTTAGGACCATTTAGAAGAGTTGAAATTTGAATGTTACACAGTGAGGCTAATCATGGACAACAGATTGATCTTTGTTAGAATCACTTTAGTATTTAACCCTTGTTAGTACATGACCATTTTACCTGCCATATGTTGTTTACAGTATACACAATTGTCACAATTCTGATCTTATCTTATAATTTTTATACTCTACAGTAATTAAAACATCAACATGTGACTTCTTAATGATGCGTTGGATGCTAGATCCGTTTTTTTTTCCTCTCTGTTAAAGGGCAATTTTATAGCTACTACAAATTTCACCATCAAATTCACCATAGGAATAAATATATGATTTTAATATGTGACATACATTCCAGCTTCTTGTTATCATACCATCTAAGTACATATTCTCTCTTATAATCACACCTTCTTTACTTAATAAAAGAAATTAATGGTAAATTCAGTGACAACAGTTGTAGTAGCCAGGATTTACCCATTGCCACTAGAATGTATATATTTGAGGATTATGTCTATCCTTTTCGTATTTCAATAACTGAGTAGATACATTATTTTTGTTTCTTTAAAAACTCACATGTTTTTTTCGCTGAGAGTAGTCATTCAGACAATAATTTGGTCGAATTGGAAACCAAAAAGGAGGAAGATGACCGAGCTGTTTTACTGGAAGGAGGCCTCACAAAATCACCATCGTTGAAACAACCTGCCGCTTCCATTAAAGCTAACTTAATTAGGTGAATCAATCAATTTGGTGGATATATTTTCTTGTTCCATATTTCTTTGCCCTATTACTCATCACAGTTTGTACGTCTTTAACTGTAGATTTGTGACTATGGAGGATTCATTTTTGCTCGAGAATCGAGCAACCTTGAGGGCAATGTAAGCCATTAGTCTTTGCTGGTGCTAGATTTATATTAAAGCTTCATTTTATCTTCAAGTTAGTAATATTGGATTTTCACAACCTTATGCAGGTCAGAATTTGGTGGAATTTTGTTCTATTTCTACATATGTGATCGCACCAGTTTGATTGTTGAATCTACAAAGGTTCTACCTCATTTACCATTTTGCACTTTCTCTATGCTCAAATAATAACATTGGTATCATAATTATCTTGTAAGCCTGAAGTGTAATGTTAATTGGTGCATTTTAGCTGACACACTTTTTCTTGAGCAGAGCTACAATCGCGATCTTTTCCTGTTCCTATACGCTCTTCTTATAATAGTTTCAGCAATGACTTCTCTTAAGAAACATAGTGACAAGTCAGCATTCTCTGGAAAATCGATACTCTACCTCAATCGACATCAAACAGAAGAGTGGAAAGGATGGATGCAGGCAAGAAATTCTATATATCGTTACTCTGAACTAATGTTTGCTAATATTAAATGTATTTCTAATTATCAATACATTGCATAATACCTGTACCAGCTAACATGTTATCGTGAAATTGTTTTTGCTGTAATTTTGACAGGTTCTCTTTTTGATGTATCATTACTTTGCTGCTACGGAGATATATAATGCTATCCGTGTGTTTATCGCTGCATATGTCTGGATGACTGGTTTCGGAAACTTCTCATACTATTACATCCGCAAGGATTTCAGCGTTGCACGCTTTGCTCAGGTTAATTTTTACTAAAAATATTTACTCTTACTGTTGATTTATGTTATGGACGCACCTAAATTTTTTATTTTTATTGCAGATGATGTGGAGGCTAAACTTTTTTGTGGCGTTTTGTTGTGTTGTCCTTAACAATGATTATATGCTCTACTACATCTGTCCAATGCACACGCTTTTTACTCTTATGGTGTATGGAGCACTTGTTATTGGCAGCAAGTATAATGAGATAAGATCGGTGATGATTACAAAGCTTATTGTATGCTTTCTTGTGGTTATCTTGGTTTGGGAGATTCCCGGAGTTTTTGAATTCATTTGGAGCCCATTGACATTCTTATTAGGTTAGTTTCTTTTATTCCTTCTTTTTTAATTTAATATAATTTTAATTTACACAGAGGTTGTTAAAGTGTATATCTTGCTTTCACAGGGTATACAGATCCCGCCAAACCAGATCTCCCTCGATTGCACGAGTGGCATTTCAGATCTGGGCTTGATCGATATATATGGATTATTGGAATGATATATGCGTATCTTCATCCTAATGTAAGCTTTTGAAAGTCGGTTCTCTCTTTCAAGATCTTCTTACTAGTTGAATGTTATTTGTATAATATTATATAATGTTATATTGATCTCAGGTTGAAAAATGGATGGAAAAACTTGAGGAGTCAGACAGTAAGCGGAGACGTTCTGTTAAAGCATCCATCGTTTCAGTATCTCTTTTGGTTCGTATAAATCTTTTCATCATTTTTGTGTTTTATCTTACTCTGAACAGCTCAAGTAAAAAAGATTTAGCTAAAAGTCTAAAACTGAAACGGGTAAAAGGGGTCCGGTGGGTTAAACGGCAAGAAAATCACCCAAAGTATATATGGAATGCAAGCAACCTCCTAAAGTGTTTTATTTTAAACATTTAGATTATTATCGTAATAATTTGTACTTTTGTGACCTAGGTTGTGCATTAAGTATCTATAAAAAGGTTTAAAAATGTACAAAAACGTGACCCGACACACACTTAAAGATGTCTTTACAAGCTGGCTGTCTTTTCCTATATAATGTCACTAGGTTAGAACCCCGTGTATTACACGGGATTAAGTCAATAAAATATTAAATTATTAAATAAGCAAAAAAATAATAAAAACATTAAAAAGGAAATACTAAAGAAAAGAAATATTCATAAATTAAATATTATAAAGAAAAATAATAAATAGTTAAGAAACTTTCTCGTCAACTGACTCGGCGGGGAATTCGTTCTCTTACTCATTGCTAACCAGTTACTCCCCTGCCTTGGCATAAACAGGCTAAAGGGTTGTTTGTTTAGCTCTTAATGGACTTTTAATGGTTCAGACCTCTTACCTCTTACTGGTTCATAACTTAATGGTTCAGACTGTTTGTTTTGTGAACAGATGTCTGAATGGTTAAGCATTATACATAGTTTGAATGGTTAAGACCACTAATTTGAATTGGTCTGATATTTGTCTCTGGACGGTTAAACATTATATTGACTCTTAATTGTTCAGACCTCTTACTGATTCAGCACTTAACCATTCAGAAGTTGCCAAACAACCCCTAACTTTCCTTAAGACTGCTTCCGGAACATCTCTATCCTTCTATGGATATTGTCGACATTACTTGTTATGAGGCGAGTATTGCCACCAGATGACTTCACTTGAGACATAACTTCTTCCGATAACTAAACTTCAAGTCTTAGCTACCCGAAATAAAATAAAATAGAATAAGGTATAAAATTTTATTTAGTTACTATCAACATTTCTTATTTTAGAATAGTTACCTTAATTTTCGACCTCTAAATATATATGTTAACTAACCAATATTTTTTTGTTAGATTAGGTATCCTAAACCTTCCTACAAAATCAACTTTTACCTTAAACATTTTAATTTATAAGTTATAATGATATTTTTTATTTAAACCTTACCAAAGATAGATTTTACGAAAGTGTTATATTAGATTTATATCATCATCATCATCATCATACTCAGTATATCCCACCATAGCAAAGCAAAGGTAGGGTCTGAGGAGGGTAAGATGTAGACAGCCTTACCTCTACCCTGTAGAAATAGAGAGGCTGCTTCCAGTGAGACCCCCAGCTCGATAGTAGTTTTGCATCAAGCCTTGGACATAAGGCACATAACACTCAGCAATCGGGACAAAGACCGATTAGTGCATGTACCCTTTTGTCTTTCAGCTATCAACGCCACCACATGATGCATGATTAACCGTCCTCAACTTTTAACGTTATTTTCACGAAATTAGTAAAATAACGTTAAAATTAGTGCACCACATGATACATGATGCATGATTATATTAGATTTATAATGATGATTATATCTTTAAATTACTTTACAATTTAAACATGACTATCTGTTGTTTTAAAAAAACGTAAATAAACAGTTTTTTATTACTGATTTCGTCCGTACAATACACAAGATTATAGCCTATTATTTAAGAAAATGGAAAAAAAAAACCCTAAGAACCTAATTATGTATACAGTTTCTTAAATTAAACTAACAAACAATAAATAAAAATCTAAAATTAATTATGTCATATGTCTTATGAAGTCTTTTAATATTAATTAAATTTAATATTTTATATTCAAAAAAAAAAACGTTAGATATTTTGTTGAAAAAAAAAAGTATATAGGCAACTTTAATATATTGAATTGAATATTTTATACTCAATGTGAAGGATAAGGTTTACGATTTGAAGTTAAGTTTATGCCAATAATTTAGGGCTGATAAGATTTATATTAATTTAATTGGTATTTAATAATTTAAATTAAATAATAATTATTTACAATTAAGGATGGTCTAGAATAATGACAAGTGTCCCAAAATTGGTTTCTTTTATTATAGAGTATAGATGTGGGCTTATTATATCAGATTCTTTTCAGGCTGGATATATGTGGTATGAATACATATACAAGTTGGACAAGGTTACATACAACAAATATCATCCCTACACATCATGGATACCTATAACGTGTGTATTTTATTTCTTACTCTATTCTTACATACACTCTCTACTTTATCAGAAACACCCAAGTATTCTGATGTTATGATATTTTTTTTTTGCTCAGTGTGTATATTTGCTTGCGGAATTTCACTCAAGAACTTAGGAACTATTCATTAACCCTCTTTGCGTAAGCTCTCTTTACCTAACGCCATTTTCGTGAAATTATAAACAATTGAACATACATTTCTGTGCATGCATATTGGATCTGCTTAACTAGTTGACTACAAGTTTGACCACGTGTACATTTTTATATGCTAATAGGTGGCTCGGTAAAATCACTTTGGAAACATACATTTCCCAGTTCCATATCTGGCTAAGGTGAATATCTCTTCTCTTTTGCCCATTAATAGTTAAAATCAAACCCGTAAATTTCGTGTTAACAATCGTGAATGTTGTAGATCGGATATCCCCAATGGACAGCCGAAGTGGCTTTTGTCTTTTATTCCAGATTACCCTTTGCTGAATTTCATGCTTACAACTGCAATTTATGTTTTGGTGAGCAAAATAGTCTTAACCGTTTCTTATGTGATTAAACGAAATAACAAATCTAATTCGTTACATTTGTAATTTCCTTATGCAGATATCCTGTCGGATCTTTGAACTAACCAACACACTGAAGACGGTTTTTATACCCACTAAAAACGATCGCCAACTTCTCAGTAATTTTGTAGCTGGAGCAGCAATATCCGTGTGTTTATACCTAGTTGCTTCCATTATTGTTCAGATTCCTCAGTAACCGCCGGCATCAAAGGTTGTTACATGTTGGAATTGAACTGACACGAAACATACATACATACACACATATACATACATAGATCAAGGTGTATACGTCTTCATTTTCAACAACTTACAATGCAAAGTGCACCTTTTGTTGTAGTTTTGTAACATGTTTTGATCCCACCCCCAATTTGAAGTGGAACATGTAAACATATGTGATGTATATTCATGGACACCCACTTTGAAATTCAAACGCCGTCATTTTCTTGTGTATTTAGGTCGTTGTGTTATAAAATGAATTTGATTTGATAACATAATGTGCATCGTTGTTGGTTTTTGAATCGTTTTCCTCGACGTGGTATTCAAATTACGTTTTTAACCATTTGATAACGCGCTAGCGGCAGAATAAAAGGTGGTAATTCTGGAGAAGACCGAACATTGGACAAAGGAGAATTACAATTTACAACCATCATGGGTTTGAAACCATAGGAAATGCCTAATTTCAAATACCACAACGCGTTTTGCGAGTATTATTTAAGGATAAGTGGTGAACCACATAGTTAAACTTGTAAGCGACGTTAGCCAATAAAAAGCAAATCAATGAGCTATTGAGCTTATTGTAAGAAAACAGACGATATTGATTGATATAATAGACGTCATGTTATAAATATCGAAATGTGAGATCGATTAAGGCTTGATTTGTGTGGTCTTTCTTGCGTGATTTGGGCCAGGAACTTATAAAACGTGTTATTTAATTAATATTAATAAATAAGTGTTTTCGTTATTAAAAAATACTTATTTATTTTAAAAATATATATGTTTTTATAATATTTAGTATTTATATGGCAAATTCAGTCATATCATAATTGAAAACTAATCTTTTGACTTCACATTTTAACCTGTTCTAACTTTTAGAATTTACGATTTACTTTTTTGTTTTTTTCAAGTCTACATACTGCTAGCGTAAACAATAATGTGTAAAACTTTTTTTTTTACTTTAATTAATGAGTAAATTACAAGTTTTGTCCTTTATGTTTACACCAAATTGCAGCCGCTGTCCTTTTTACCAAAATCTTGCAGGCGCTGTCCTTTAACTTTCAAAATCTTGCACGTTTTGTCCTTTAGGCTAAACCCAGTTAGAATTTTTTGTTAAATATAGTCATGTGCAAGGCATATGAGGGTAGTATTGTAATTTCATCTATTTAATTTAGAAAATAAAAATTGTATATACAAACCCACTAACTTTCTCTTTCCCTCAACATTCTTTCTCTCTCTAAAAATTATCTCTCTTCTTCAAGAATCAAAAAAATCTGCATAAACCTCAAGATTTCACAAATCAGTAATCTTTCCAACTTAAAAAGAGACGTGAGACTAGGGGACCCGATCCCCTCACAATCGTAACAAAAATCAAAGGCTTTGAAGGATCAAAATCATCAGTAGCAGACGAAGAAGATGAAGTTTGAACAGTAGATTCATCTTCGCTCAGATATCCCATGGATGAATCGAAACCTGATCGATCTTCAGGTACCCGTCTCTCTGTTTTGAGTTGATTGTTCATAGCATGATTTCGAAGCCTCTGCTATTTGATCGGAGTTGTGGTGGGGCCTTATGATGTCGGAAACACCATCGCAGAACCCGGGGCGGCGCTCGTACGGACCTCCATCCCCACCACCACCGGCGATTCCGGAAGACACCCAATCGAAGAACCCACGACGGCACAATCAATTTTCAACATCAATGCAAATTTAGGGCTTTCCCCACCACCACCTCCGGCCACTTGGTTGAATGTGCAGAGATCAAGACTGCAAATTTAGGCATATGCAGGTTTTTTTTGAAAATTATTTAGTCATATGCAGGTTTTTTTGAAAATTATTTAGGCATATGCAGGTATGCTTCAAAATCTATTTGCTTGTTTAAATGAAAGAAAGAAGACAAAACAATAATTTATCTGTTTGTTTGCTTGGTTGAATGGCTGAAATCAGAATTCATATAGGAGAGGCAATAGTGGGCTGTTCACGTGGTGGAGGTTCTTTCCAAATAGATCTATTTGGGGATTTAGGGATTTTATCATAAATGCAGATGATAAATGGGGAAATTGAAAGGGATGAGAGGAAAATGACCATTTTACCCTCATGTGCACTGCACATGACCTTTTTTAACTGAGATTTTTAACCAGGTTTGGCCTAAAGGACAAAACGTGCAAGATTTTGAAAGTTAAAGGACAGCGCCTGTAAGATTTTGGTAAAAAGGACAGCGCCTGAAATTTGATGTAAACATAAAGGACAAAACTTGTAATTTACTCTTAATTAATTAGATTCCACATAGGTTGGCTCCTCTTGCATAGTTGTAGCCCATGTGTCAAATACCTCAAAATCATATAACCCGAGATGAAAACAAATAAAGATGATGGCGAGTATCAAAAATATCTTTAACTTACCGTCCACATTAGACTAAGCGGTATGGGGGCCGGCTTAGGCCCGGCGCCGGTCCCCCACACCGCCCCCCTCGCCCCGTCCCGTCCTTTCCGGCTCCCACCAGCCGATCTCGTTGGCCCTCCTTCTCCTCCCTTCTCTCACATATACCTATACATACATACATATATATATATATATAAAGGGATTCATCCCCCACCCCTAGGTCCATCCCCTCCAAGCCGAGCCTACGTGGCGCTGACGTGGCGACCCATCCCCTTAGGGATGGGACTCTCCATACCTACTAGTCTTAGATGCCACCCCAACCTAGAGTAGCTAGGTGAGAAAATAAAACTAATCATTTGTTTCAATCCAAACTACAATTAATGAAGAGTGTGAATCATGTGCTCTAGCTAAAGTTATAAGCTAGGCATTCCCAACCCTATTTCAAATGGGTTCATAGCATCTAGGTCAAGACTAGTGATGGGTTAATCATCACCTAAACCAATGTAAGGATGTAGGGTATAGATAGAGGCTCCATTGTGCCATGTTAGACCATGCATAGTTGTTGGAGTGAATAATGCCCCACCCAGTGGCGGATCTTGCCCGTTGAACATGCCAGGGCCGAAAGACACGGTCACTAAAAAAAGTCCGGACAAGCCCGGGCCAAACATAGTATATATAAAAAATTTCGATCGAAATGCGGAAAATTAGCACTACGCCCGAAAAACTTGCCCGGGCCGTGGCCCTGCCACGGCTCTTCTAAGAACCGCCCCTGGCCCCACCCTAGGGTGTTTTGCGCCATGTGCCAGCCCAGTCAGCAATGTGGCATTATTGGGCGTTTTTACAAAATAGGTGTAGTGGGGATGTGGGACATTATGTTAAATTAGATGTAAAATAATTAAATAAAACAAAAACCCTCAAAAAAATCTTATTGGATAACAAAAAGGGAGATGGAAGGTGATTGGACAAGGAGAAGGGGGCAAGGCGTGTTTCAAAAAACGCCAAGGGGGCTTTTTTATCGAATCACGCTAAATAACGCCGCGGTGTAGTGGTTGCCGGGCGTGTTCCGGCGCTTTTGATGAATTTTTTTTAAAAACAACGCCCCATTACGGGCGGTCTTAACGACATCTCAGCTTCATGTAAGCACACCGGTGCCACATAAGCAATGGAACCCCCCTCCTTTTAATAACCAAGATATGGGTTAAAGCCCCTCAATAGCGTCACTCTATTTATTTTGTGGCGGCGGCCATAGGGTCATCAAGGTTTGGCAACCCGCTTTTTTATCAAGGCGACATGTGTATCGGTACATGGTAGTCATAGTATGTATTTCCATAGTAATCACTATCAGCTAGCGTATGCAAGTAGTTTCCACATATGCACGTTTATCAATAATCAACAATTAAGCATGTATGTGATAACAATGTAAGCAAGTAATCCTCCTAGTCTTCCCCAGACTATCCCACCCAGTCTCTTAGACTGAACTCCCTAGTCTCTCAGACTAACTCCCTGGTCTCTAAGACCAACTCCCTGGTCTCTAAGACCAACTTCCCCAGTCTCTAGGGCTAAATCCCTGGTCTCTAAGACCAAACCTCCCAGTCTCTAAGACTAAATTTTTCCCCAGCCTCTAAGACTGAACCTCCCCAATTTCTAAGATTGAACCCCTCAGTCTCTAAGACTAAACCTCCCCAGCCTCTAAGGCTGAACTCCCTCAGTCTCTAAGACTGAATTACAAACATAAATTTTGAAGTGTGTATTTCTGCCTTTTGTTTGTAAAAATGTTTGTTCCCTGGATCTAGGCGTTTTGTGTATGCAATGAAAACATGTTGGTAAAAAGCGTTTTCGTGAGAGCCCTATTGATCATAGTCTAGACTCGAGAAAGAATCCTAGTTCGCTATGATCGAGGCTCTGATACCAAGCTGTTACACCCTGACTTTTGCGGAAGCGTGGTTATCTGGTGTGACTTCTTAATACCATAGTAATCAATCATAACAACGCTATATGATAAAAACCAAAAGATGTTCATCCATTAAAACATAGTTTGAAAATACCACAACATACTTGTCTGAAACGTTGACACCAAATATAAGTCACAAACCATGACCTGTTTAAAAGAGTTCACGTGGACTCTACAAAAGACTTTAGACAAACCCGAGTTCGGAACCATGTATCTCGTCCAGGAGTAAGACACATCTCCTAAACTCTAAAGACTTGGATGACATCTCTTATTTATACGCAGCTGGAAAATGCAAACACCTGCCAGATCCACTTAGTTCCCTGAAATACATGTAATTTGAAAACATCAACAAAAGTTGAGCGAGTTCATGTGTTTAGTATGTGCGCGCTAATAAAACCTTTGTAATCATTTCAAGTATGTAGGTTTTGTAAACTATGGTATGAAAGCAAATAAGGAAACATATCAGTTGATGTGTAATCCACATGGTCCAACCTGCGGGCGCATGGAAGGGGATAGGACCTAGTCACCACATGGTCCAACCTGCGGGCGCATGAGTGGTGTTAGAATGAGGTCACCACATGGTCCAACCTGAGGGCGCATGGGTGATGTTAAAGTGAGGGCACCACATGGTCCAACCTGAGGGCGCATGGGTGGGGTTAAGACGTAATCACCGTATGGTCCAACCTGCGGGCGCATGAGTGAGACTAAGATGTATTCACCACATGGTCCAACCTGAGGGCGCATGGGTGGTATTAAGACAAGGTCACCACATGGTCCAACCAGCGGGCGCATGGATGGGGTTTGTTATGCTCAAATAGACTTATCACTTGTATCCCTCGATCGTACTACGAGGACTAATGGTCTTAAGATTTCTCCTACCCAATCACATAATCTAACAGTTCCTTCCTTAGCTGACCATACCATTCGTAATTGTCTGTAGCAGTATGTAACATGTATTTCACCCCCGAAGTTATAAAACCATAAACAGTTAAAGAAAAGGGGGAGCATGAACTCACTGTATTGCGTCTTCACAATTGTAACTCGAATCCCTTCGGCAAACACGACTACCTACAATGTACTGACGTCTATTAGACGAACGGGCCGTGCCTTGGCTTAGAGTTTAATGTTTTGAGTTACGTTTCTTATGTTATTCCAAGTTGTATAATTATTTGTCGAAATAATTAATATTTCAACTTAAATTATATTTAGTTTTGGAATGGTTGTTTAATCCATATCTTTGGTATTAATACTTCTCAAGTATTTTAGCTTCGTATTTCCTTCCCAAGGATGGGGGTATTCTCATACATGTACTTGTATTATTCTATTCGTAATTTCCGCATTAATATATTCCCAAGTCTTACTTGAGAAAATGTATTTAAAAACTCATTTTGTCCCACAATAATGTATTGTCCCGAAAATATATATTTTTCCCAAAAATCATATATCTTCTAAATATACTATGAAAATATATTTTTATTTCCCAAAAATAATATATTTTCACTTTGTCTAACAATAATATATATACCAAAATGTATAAGTAACGGTATTGCTTTTGGATAATAAATTTCACGGTGCTTTGTTAAGTTATATAATCTAACCATTTCACCGAGTATGCCAGTAATCACACAAGTGTCTTATTATGTATATATATTCTAAATATATATGTCTACCCATTTTTATGTACAAAACCATCCTCCGATACTTTGTATTTTGTTACAAAAATTATGGCGAGGTTTATATGGGAGATCATAGTTAACAATACACTTGTAACACTTGTTAGAAAAACATTTTCTAAGTGTTGGAATTTTTAGAAAATTTCGCCATAGTTTCCTTTGTAACTGGAGGTGTCCATGCTAAGTAGCATATCATTTTCTTTTCCAAAACTCATTCAAACAATCAACAACAAGTCACTAAGCCATATTATGTATATATTATCAAAACACTTGTATTTTAAATATCATTCAAAACTGAGCTGTTTTCGGGGATTTTAATAAAATAGTTAACTTATTCCAAAAATTCCCAAATTTTTACAGAATGTCTTAAACGATTCAAATATTATTGTGTAAAAATATCGGGATCCAATTCATTACCAATATTTTGTAAAAATTTATTTACCGGACTGCAATCAGATTTGTCACTTTCTGACTGCAGTCTACGAAATAATTCATCTAAAATTTATCGTAAGTCCGATTGACGAAATTCCAGTGGGAGAATTACTATGACATCAGTGGTCATCTACAGTACAATTTTCATGAGCTGATTCAACATAGATTTCAAGTTATGACTAAAAACATAACACCCATTTACTGCAGTAAAAATTCAGCTTTAGCTGCTGTTACAAAACGGGTCTTTAAAAATAGTAAACGACCTCAAAAAAATATGATTCCAGTGCCATTTGCTTCGTTTTTTCGAAAATACATAATTTAGACTTCAGAAAATCAAATTTTCGATTTATAATGGTCCGGTTACAGCCAGTTGAAGTTGGCTGGAAACTTTACTCAGCATGCTTTTTATAGTCTAAATGCCACTAAAATGTACGCATACGATTACCATTCATTCTAAGAACGATTTATATCATAACGTAAGTCATTTACAGCAGATTATCGTTTATATAACTCAGATTTATCATGTATTACCATCTCTCATATCATGATTTTTATGCAAAGCTTTATGTTCATATTTTAAGTTTTGTGTTCTTGTAGTGTTCATATAACAATCTTTCAACTAATCAACATAAAGGTAAACAAGGGTTTAGTCAAGGACTTACAACTAGCTCAAGGGCTAGGGATGAACTTAAGAACACAAGATGATGAAGATGGTGTGTATATGCTATGGATGGAGTTCCTTCAAGACCTTCAAGCTCCAAGCTCCACAAGACTCCTTCTAATGCTTGAAACAAGTATGGAAATGAGGCAATGGTGGTGACAAGGTGGTGGCGGATGTAGGGAGAGCCGAGAGGAGAGGGAGAGATGTGAGAGGTGGTGTAAATTTTATGTGAAGATATGATGAGGGTATGATTTTGTAAGACTCACCATACTTATAACCATACACTAAATAATATGCACAAGATCACAAGCAAAGATCTTATCATAATCTTGAAATAATATCTTGGAGATATGGTGGGGATTTTGTGGTCCTTTGTGACCGTAAGAGGGCATGGGGGGGGGGGGGTAATTGTAACATCTTGATGGAAGTTGGTAGTTATTAGTTCAAATCCAAAAATATGGTTACATATGTTAGTTAGTGGATATTCTAGTGGGTGTTAGTGTGTTCGGGGATCATGACTAGCCAAGAAATAATTAAAGAATGTATCTGGCAAAATTTTGGTGTCCCGGGAAATGTCCGGTTGTTCGGTTTGATACCGTTCCGTTAAAGTGCTTAATTATTCCGTATAATGCTTTTTATATATATTTTTGTAACACTTTTAATTCCCGGCACTTAGGAAAGCATACATGACCATTCTGCCATATTTTTGCACCTTACTAGCATGTTACAATGCTGAATTTTGTTAATAAATGCAGAATTTTGCACTTAAAGTGTGTTTTAGGTACTTCCCGGCACTTTAACTATCACCTAGTGACGCAGTTTTATGGTCCTCATTTCCCTACACTCCATACTAGTGTAGTACCCTGTCTCTGGCTCATACCGGCCTCAAAACATTGTCTGTCTATGTGCTGGCACTGTCAGCATGTTTCTGAATTATCCATTCAGTGTGCTAACTGTGCTTTGTGCATCAAGTACGTCACTAAAGTTTGTGTGTAATAAATGGAGTGACTGTATGAAATGTGATGCATATGTATGTATGATACAAAAATCATAAGGCAGTTTAAATTGTCAGTTGTAATCAAGCACAATCATTAAGCACATAATTAAGATTAATTAATTGTACGGTACCTGTAATTGTGAGGGTTGTCACATTCTCCCCCCGTTAAGAAAATTTCGTCCTCGAAATTTGTACTACCTTACCTCCTTAGGGTTTCATTATGCGTGTATGTATATGAATAATACCGAGGTAGATAATCACTAAACCGAATCAAACCTTATTCACATCAGGTGAGTCCAAGAATATATAACAACACGAATCCAATGGTTAAAAGGTATGTGCTTTTAGCATTTGGGGTCGAAGGTACAAGACGTATCGACGTATAGTCTAGTGTAATCCAGTTACAGGGGTTTCACAAAAGAGGAGTTTTGACCAGTAAGATTCTCAGACGATCGATCGCAATATGCAAACGAGTTTTCACAACCCTAGCATCCGCTATATAAATTCAAAGTCAACAACTCAAATGTAATAGTAAGCTGATCGGTCAACTCCCGAGTAAATGAATGGTAAGGTTTAGTGTGTTGACATTCTTAAATTTTCGGAGGCACACCGAATGAAATACAAACGAATCTGGTGTATTATTGCCTTAATTCGTAGTTGCATCAGAAATGTTTAGTTCAAACAAAAGTATATGTAGTTTTGTGTGAAACCGTAGACCATGATTAGCACAAGCTAATGACACCACAAGGTATCGAAATGACGAGATTCAATAATAGTGGTGATTGAACAAGTTCACCATGTCTGAGATCAAACGAAAGTGTACTGAAACAATCCTGAAGATTTGATTTACACAATGTTATAGAGTTTTCAGTTGAATACGGAACATCAAAGAACCACTGTTTTTTTTTCAAGGGTGAAAAAGGATTAAGTATCGCAAGGTATTCGATTGACTATGAGGGAATCGTTAGGAGGTACATGGTGCTTATGAAACGAATCTATGTACCATTGCTTTAACACACAACTGTGTTGAGACCGCTTTAATCGTGATAAACGAGACGGATTTAGAGCAAATAAATAATTTAAATCCGTGTATGAAGTGAGTAACCAAATTAGCGCAAGCTCAATTTTGTGAAATCATCCCCACAAGGTATTGAAACCAACAAACGATTTAGTGGAGTCGTAGACCAATCAAATCTACTACGACTCGAAACGAAAGAACCTTTGCAAAATGTTTGAATATGATGCTCTCAACACATCATATGGCGTCTTAAATTGAATATGTGAAATGGATAAGTTCAAGAAATTGAACTTAGTTTCAGTGTAACTCGACAATAAACGTATGTATCAACAAAGGAAATCTCGGCATGTTAACAAAAATAAACCATGAATGTAACTTGAAATAAAAGAAGTTTCAAGGGGGTGTGTTGACTTGATAGCAAAAGAGCCAACAATTACAATAATGTAGGTCATTCGAATCACAAACCAGTAATTTAGATTTAGCAACATAATATTTGAACTTCAATGAAGCGTTTGAAATGAAACCGCATGCGTAGCAGATGGTGCATGCGTAACATGTGAGTTTTCAAGTAATGAAACAATGAGTGTTTGCTAAAATGGAGAATCGACCAAGTATTCGAAGCAAATGGGTGTTCGCTCTTAGCGAAGAAAATCAATGCGATGCAACTACCATTAAGGGGAGTAGAGATGCAAACATCTACTCGTTAGAAGCAAAAGTGAGGATTTCAATAAAAGAACTTGAAGTACTTTCTGTTTTGTTAATTGAAATGGCATGTATGTCAGGTTAATGGTGTTTGATTGAGTTAACAGATATGGTTCCTAAGTAACAACCTTTACGAGTTTGGACCTGGGTTCCCAAAGGTCCTAAGTATATATCTTCTAGATCCTCAAGGTTTCGTATTCTGTGTAGATCTGTTTTGTGCATTGTATAGGAAACACCATTTTTGTGTATGTTCAAAAACAAATTATAGTCCCACAATTTCTCAGTATACTTTATTCCCGAATTCACAGCTAATGACACTCGATCATTGATCAGTCATGTAGTAGTAGTTGGATCCACACAGTTAGTTAAGTAAGAAATTCGTTAATTCTCAGCAAGAGTTACTGAATCTTGTGGGTTAGCTCGTTCGACTCCTGGTAGTTGATGCTCATTTGAAAATCATCGTCCTTCTTCTTGAGGAGCAGAATTGGGGTTACTCAAAAGGGAATTTTGGTCTGTTATCTTCCTTCTCTATCAACTTCTGAGGTTACACTGCCAATCCTTGCATCTCCGCAGGTGTAAGTCGCTAAGGTGCATCGACTACAGGCGCGACGCCTGGAATCAAATTGATGCGAAATTCGACTAGTCGTTGAGGAGATAATTCTGGTAAGTCTTCGGGAAGACTTCAGGATATTTCCTTATCACAGGAATATCTTCGAGTTTTGGTTCTGCGGCTCCCTTGTCCCCGACATGATCCAAGAAAACAACACATCCTTTACGCAACGATTTCCTGTGCCTTTAAGCAATTGGTAAATTGTAGAGGCGTATCCTGCTTCATGAGTCAAGATCATTCCCTCATTCGCCGTCGGGATGCGGATATCAATCTTCGCTCGATCGCTTGGCAACTAATCCATCCCAATTACCTCGTCGAAGCTTCCCAACTCAATTGGTAGTAGAGCAACCGTAAACTTACGCTCTCCGGGTTCTATCTTGCCGTTTACAATTACTTCGTTGACTTCCACTAGCTTCCCATTAGCTAGTTCTATCGAGTACGAGTTATCTAACTTACTTGCTACCAAACCAAGTACACTTTCAAACTCTGAAGCTAAAATTTGTAATAATATCAAGTAGCACAGATGCATAACGTTGATTATTATGGAACGTATGGATAACCTTGTTTGGATTCTGACGTGCTTCCCCAGTTTCGTTGTTAAGCTTTCATCCGTGTGTCTGATTCTTCTTAGGGCAGTATTTTCTGAAATGCCCCACATCCCCGCAATTAAAACATGCTTGGCCACGGCCTTGATCGTCACCATCCCTGCCTTGATAGTTGTTGTCGTCGTTGTTTCCTCCGCGATTTCCGCTACCATCTTGACCTTTATTTCCATGTTCAGTACCCTGCCGACATGTTTCCTTGACATGTCCCACCTTGCCACAGTTACCACATTTTCCATATCTACATCGCCCGTTATGGTGACGTCGACAATTGTCGCACTTCGGTAGGATACCTGTGTACCCTTTTTCCTTTTTGGCATTATTGTTGTTGTCCGCCTGTGTAACCTTCTTGAAGTTGGTAAACTTCCTCTTGTTCTCCCCAGGTGACTCCCCAGGAGTCTCCTTTTTCTCCTCGGAGTTTGAGAATTTACCCAACCTAACTGCTTCTTCAGTGAGCGTCACACTTAAGTCAATTGCTTCATTAATTGTTTTAGGCTTTGATGTTGTCACCAGGCTTAGAATCTGAGGTGCCAATCCCCCGATAAAGCGTTCGATCCTCTTAAACTCTGGATCTACCATGTAGGGGACAATCCGAGACATATCATGAAATTTCTGCACGTACTCAGCTATCTCTGGACCTTCCATTTTCAAGTTCCAGAACGCAGTTTCCCACTTCTGGATTTCTGCCCTTGAACAGTACTTCTTATGCATTAGTTCTTTCAGTTCGTCCCATGTTAATGCATACGCAGCGGTCTCGCCCAATGTCTGAACCTGAAGGTTCCACCATGACAGAGCCCCATCTTGAAACAGTCCGGAAATGTACGAGACCTGATGCTCTGGGGCACATTTGCTCACCCGCAAAACAGAATCCGTCTTCTCAATCCAGCGCACGAAGGCTAAGGCACCCCTAGTGCCATTGAACTCCAAGGGCCTGCAGCCCAAGAACTGCTTGTAGGTGCATCCGTTGGATGGGTTATTTCCTGAGGTACCTCCGCTGTGTTCGGAGCGAAGGGCCTCATGCTGTGCGATGGCCTGTGAGATGCGCTCTTGTAATTCTGCCTCTGTCGTTGGCAGAGGGTTGTTGGTATCGGTGTTCTTTCGTGGCGGCATCTTCTACGAAAAATATTGGATAGGTCAGGTCCTATTAAGGACATAAGCACATAAGCATCCACTTAATGAATGAGACCTAGGAGGTAATTATATATACATATAATTGTTATAACAATCAATCACATAATATCATAATTATAGCATAACTGGTAGATACGGACATAGCAAGTAAGCATGTAGCATTATAGTCATAGCACAAATATGCAGGTCAACAATACGTTTAGTGAGAACATAGCGTCTCTTTCCTTATTTACCGACCATAATCGAATTGTCTACGAGATGCAACACATCACAGGGAACACAGTGTCACCCTACCCTTGCCCAGTAAATCTATCAGTGTATCAAAGTTGCGTGGTCGAAGGTAGTCTCCACAGTCTTGGCTCATTAGTAGTGTATTTTCTTGAAAGTAACGTAATCCGCATAAATCCAGTGACCAACTATACTGGTGAGTGTGGTGGAGGAGTGAGGAAAAGCATACTGCTAACATGTGCGAGTTCCCCCTCGAGCTTGTTTAAATGGCAAAGTAAGTGCCTGATCTGCTTCTTAATAGTAAAGAAACGAGCGTTAAAACCTGGAAAGGTGCAATGGCAGCAGGTGAGTGTGCCCAAGGAGACAGTGATGACTGTGGAGGATCGTCGTATACTAGGATAGACAAGGTGGGGGACGTGATGTCATCTGAGGCTCCAAAACTTCACGACTCATAACCTTAAATTGTAGCTGACGTGTCAGGGGCAACTCATTCCGTGTGTAGTCTCCATAATGTAGGGGTCTGAAGTCAGCATGGTCTGGTAAACCAAGAGGATTAGGGTCATGATCAAGCAAGGGTTCAGGATCAGCAGGTGCAACATCAGGATGACCCAAAAAGGTGCAGAAGCTAGCTCAGGAGCAGGCTCTGGGTCGTGTAACGGTGTGGTGCCTCGAGCAGGTGATAGTGCAGCAGTCATAACGTCGTTGTCGTCAGCGTCAGTAGTAGAAAGCTGTAATCCGGTTGTCTGTAAGGCTGCAGATGTCACAGACTCAAAGGAGTCCGAAATCGAATGCATGCTAGAATCAGAGGATAGCTTGTTAACAGGGGTTTCAGAAAGTGAAATTAGTAACAACGTTCTCGTCTAACTTTCCATCATCATGGGTGTTATCAGAAGGACCATCAATAATATGTCAATGTCATCATCAATTATTCGTTGAGTAGCCAACCTTCGGAAGGAATGTCCATAGGAGACGTATTATCGAGGATCGGAGCCATGGTGTGTTCACCATCGGGGTGACCAGTGATGAAGTGGTCATGGACTGAAACAAGAGTAACAGGAGGATTCTTGTCAGAGAAGCCTTCAGCAAGGATAAATCATCCCAAAATCTGGTAGCGCGGACTGTTGTAAGTCGTCCTTGCCCTGAGTCGGCATATCAGGATCACTCTCAGTGTCTGACGTAAATATCTCTGGTGCAAGTACAGTCTCATCATTTGTGGCGGCGGCCATAGGGTCATCAAGGTTTGGCAACCCGCTTTTTTATCAAGGCGACATGTGTATCGGTACATGGTAGTCATAGTATGTATTTCCAAAGTAATCACTATCAGCTAGCGTATGTGTAACACCTCGAAAATTCACATCCTATAATGTGTTGACACGTGTCATAAGTTTGAACGTGTGAAAGAATGTTCTAGAAGGACTAAAGTTGACAATCATGGAAAGTATGTGTATATACGAGTTCTAAATGTCAACAGTGAATAAATATATTGTACATTAACCCTACATGATGCTCGTACCTTCAAACGAATAAATCATGGATCATACGAAGCTAAATATGAAAGAAAGTGAGAGATTACAAACTACAGGGGTTAAATGTGTCAACATGTTTAAGTTACACCTCTGAGTGACCTTTTGACAAACCCGAAGCTTTGTAACGGTTAATTATGCTCACTAGAATACACGATATAAATTTCATAAAGTTTCGTTATCGTATGAGAAAGTTATGATCAAATTCGTATACAAGGGGTTAAAGCGTCAACGTTGAAAGTTATGACTTTTCGGGTAACAATAAAGTTAACCGAGGACTTAACAAAGGGGGTAAATGTCTTGAAGCCCTTATATGTCAATTTAGAGGGTTCAAAGTACAAGAAATAAAGTCGTAGCAAAGTTTTGAAGAGCCAAGGACCAATGCATAAAAAATCAAAAGTTGGATTTGGTGCAGAAGGGCCTCGCGTGACGCGAAGCCCCAGGGGGGGGGGGGTCTTCGCGTGACGCCTAGGGCTGTCTGATCCGAAAACTTTGGGTTCTTGTCTTCCATTTGCATTCTAACCGACTTATAAACGTTTTTCCTCATCTTGCACGACCCCTAGGCAACCCCTAGACACTTAGGGACATCTGGAAGTGATCCAAGGCCATGGTTAGACTTGTGTGTCAATGATCCATGTGTTCTTGAACACTATATAAAGGGCCAATGTTGCAACAAGTTCTTCACACCTTCCTTCAGCATTCCTGATCATTTCTGGAGCTCCAAAGCAGGCTCAAGTGATCTCTAATCGTGCAAAGGACTCTAGTAAGTATGCTTAACCTTTCTTAGTTAAGTTTTTGCTTAGTTTTAGCTTAAAAGTCAAACCGTCGTAATTAACGGTTTACTTAACGATTAATCATTGATGATCCAGTGATTAGTCGAATTGAAAGTAGTTATAAGTTGGTATTTATGTGGGCATTAAACCCTTAAAAGGGTTCCCCCTGATTCCCACTCTAACTAGATCAAAAGTCGGGTCAAACTTGTTATTAAAAAGTCAACAGAATGCTTATTTTCTAATTTATGCATAATTAGCAATGTAGAACACATACAACCTGTTTGATCATTAATATAACTTGGTAATTAGTGTAAGAACATGTCTAAACATGTTCAACCCGACAATTTTATGTTTAGACCCGGTTCGGAACCGAAAGTCGCAAAGCTTTGACTTTTGCTTTGACTTCAGTTCTGACCCGTTTAGGCATGTTTTAGAAATGCCTTAGAGCTTTAATTGGACCAGGTTACATGCTAGTATAACCCTCTGTGATTATACACCATGGTTCATTAGTTAACCAATTAATATGCATGATTCCGTTAATTGCTCATATGTTGACCATTATGCCCTTTTCACCTTAAAACGTGATTTTTGAAAATGTAAAAGAGGAGAAACCTTAGTTACTGATATATAAATTTGCATCCAAAATTTGACATCAGTTTGAGGTGTAGATTGAGAGTTATGCTCATTAGCGTAAATTGAAAGCTTTATGCTAATTAAACGGCGTATTTAGCGTATAGCCTATTTAAGCCTACTTTTTGATACCAAACTTATTACCCACTGATGTAATATATTATTTTGGGATTTTTGAAGATTTTTAATTAATTTTAGGCTGAGCATAACTTAGAGTCATAGGCTTAATCCGGTAATTGTCGATTTTGCCCTTACGGGCTATAAAATGAGTTTTACGTATCTAATCGACTCCAAACCTTTTGCTACTGATTAGATATGATAAATAAATTATTTTAAGCCTTCTGGAATAATAAAAATATCAGCTTTATGTATAGAACCCGGAAATGGCTTCTAATCGCCTTTTTAAGCGTTTTTAACGCATAGTATGTACTAAAACTATTTTAAACATACAAGGGTTGATACCTACTGATATTTTAGGTAAATTATAATATTTTAACAGTAAGCAAAAGTTGTTAAACTCAGACTTCAGTTTTGAGCTTTTCGGCTTATGTGAAATTACCAAAATGCCCCTACGGTGCATAGTTTGGTTATAATTGATAAATTTCACACATATACTTTACCCTACTGTTATAACTTATTAAATTGAGTATTTTTGCTGATTACATCAGACCTGTAACTCAGGATAA
Source organism: Helianthus tuberosus (assembly GCA_030545235.1). Lineage (NCBI taxonomy): Eukaryota > Viridiplantae > Streptophyta > Magnoliopsida > Asterales > Asteraceae > Helianthus > Helianthus tuberosus. The sequence continues at coordinate 32,498,601 of CM060424.1, read as the reverse complement.
TACTTAAACTCTTTTATAACCTTGTAAATGACCAAACTACCCCTACGGGGCATAGTTTGTGTTTAAATTCGTTTCGGGCATAATAAAAGACATCTTACTGATGTCACAACATATTTGAAGCATATTAACTTAGGAAACCTGTATATGGCTCTTATGGATACCCGTTACGCTTATTACGCGTTCGGTTCGGTTTATGTAACTAGTTTGCATAAATTAGCCGAAACGGGTCAAACCTTATCGGTTTTATCTCAAAATCCAGAATGTGTATGAAATACCCATATTAAGAAAGTCTTCAAACTTGTCGGGTCTAAATCACATTCTATCCGGTCTTCGCTTAATCGTGCGTACGAACCGTATCTTTGAAACTAACCGGTCTAAGCTTAAGCTTAATTAAAGACCCGTTAGGATTCTAATAGGTTATTATAAACCTTCGTTCCAGATTAGGAGGACCAGTAAAAGCTACTTGCATTTGCTTATTGTGATTATTACTTTGCTCAGGTAAATACTTTTAACTTATTTTCCCCTATATGGGCTTGGGTTACGGTATATAAAATACCGCTTGGTCGGGCATCAAATCTTCCATCGTTTGGTGGTTAATTGAATAATTTGATCGGCCCGTTTAAATATGTTTTGTTTACTTAAAGCCTTTGGGGGGTTAATGACCATGTCCCGGATATCCTTGGCATCATTTTACGAAATGGCCACGACTTAAGCGCGGGGTGTAGGCGTACACCCGTCAGTGCATAAAAGAATAATGTGGTGTGTCTATTGATCTTTAACCCGGACACGATCCGGGCTACTGAACGCATAAGGAACATGTAATCCTTTTACGAGATTATATATTTAAATAATTATCCCAAGTTATAAAATGTTTATGCCATGTGCATCCAAATCAATTTTTAATCATTTTTAAAATGAGTCAGTTGATTGTATTTACCAGTGTAAACTGACGTATTTTCCCAAAAAGATTAAATGCAGGTACTAAGCGTAATAGGCTGGATTCTCTCCTTAGCATCAATAAAGAGTCTCGCAAGCTTAAGATGCCTACGTCTGTTGAACTACTGTTTCCTATTTATTTTCGATCCTTCTGCGGATAAACTTTCGAATGTTGTGATACACGATATTACGATATTGTATTCGATTGAAACTTATCTTTTATTTGCTTCCGCTGTGCATATTAAATATTGTGTTGTTTGACTATTATGTTGCCAACCACGTCACGATACTCCCCACCGGGCCCACCGGTGACACGTGGAAATCGGGGTGTGACAGGTTGGTATCAGAGCCAACACTGAGTGAATTAAACACTAGCCTTCTGTGTTTAATCTCAGTTACACAATTGCACATTTCAAAAAAAAAAACTTTCGAGTCTAGACAAATAACATAGGACAAATTCTACTTTGTTGTTTTGTTTTGTCCTTTATTTTATATATTCTTGTCGTTATCTCATGTTGTATTGACAGGATTAATTATGCCGCCAAGATTCTTTCGACGAAGAGGACGAGGCAAGGGGCCAATCACCGCCCCCAATGACGACGAGGCAGGACCTTCGCATATGCGAGTGTCACACCCCGACTTTCCACGTGTCACCGGTGGGCACGGTGGGGGAGTATTGTGACGTGGTTGGCAACGTAATAGTCAAACAACACAATATTATTAAGCACAGCGGAAGCAATTGTAAATATAATACAACCGAATTTATTATTGTAATATCAACTGTCACAATATTCGGAAGTTTATCCACAGAAGGATCGAAAATAAAATGGAAACAATAGTTCAACAGACTTCAGGCATCTTAAGCTTGCGAGACTCTTTATTGATGCTAAGGAGACAATCCAGCCAATTACGTTTAGTACCTGCATTTAGTCTTTTTGGGAAAATACGTCAGTTTACACTGGTAAATACAATCAACTGACTCATTTTGAAAATGGTTTAAGAAAATTGATTTGAATGCACGTGGCACAAAATATCTTTTATAATTTGATTAAAATGCACAGAGGCAAGATTAATCTTTTTAATTTGGGAGAATTATTTAATATTATAATCTTGTGAACGAATTACATGTCACTTATGCGTTCAGTAGCCCGGATCTAGTCCGGGTTACAGATCAATAGACACACCACATCATTGAGTTATACACCGACAGGTGTACGCCTACACCCCGTGCTCAGGTCGTGGCCATCTCGTAAGATGATGCCAAGGATATCCGGGACATGGTCATTAACCCCCCAAAGGCTGTAAAGTAAACAAGACTGTTTAAACGAGCCGATCAAATTATTCAACTACCCACTCAACTGTGGAGATTTGATGCTCGATCAAGCGGTATGCTATATACCGTAACCCAAGCCCGTATAGGGAAAATAAGTTAAAAGTATTTACCTGAGCAAAGTATAATTCACATTTAGCAAAATGCACGTAGCTTTTACTGTTTCTCCTAATCTGGAACGAAGGTTTAATATAACCTATTAGAATCCTAACGGGTCTTTAATTAAGCTTAAGCTTAGACCGGCTAGTTTCAAAGATACGGTTCGTACGCACGATTAAGCGAAGACCGGATAGAATGTGATTTAGACCCGACAAGTTCAGAGACTTGTTTAATATGGGTCCTTCATGTACATTCTGGATTTTGAGATTAAACCGATAAGGTTTGACCCGTTTCGGCTAATTTATGTAAACTTGTTACATAAACCGAACCGAACGCGAAATAAGCGTAACGGGTATCCGTAAGAGCCATATACAGGTTTCCTAAGTTAATATGCTTCAAATATGTTGTGACATCAGTAAGATGTCTTTCATTATGCCCGAAATGATTTTAAACACAAACTATGCCCCGTAGGGGTAGTTTGGTCATTTTTAAGGTTGTAAAAGAGTTTAGATGTTTAACTGAGTTACAGGTCTGATGTAAACAGCAAACATACTCAATTTGATGAGTTATAACAGTAGGGTAAAGTATGTATGTGAAATATATCATGTATAACCAAACTATGCCCCGTAGGGGTATTTTGGTAATTTCACATAAGCCGAAAAGCTCAAAAACGAAGTATGAGTTAATCAACCTTTGCTTACTGTTAAAATATCATAATTTGCCTAAAATATCAGTAGGTATCAACCCGGGTATGTTCAATATGATTTTAAAACATACTATGCGTTAAAAACGCTAAATAAGGCGATTAAATGCCATTTCCGGGTTCGATACTTAAATCTGATATTTTTATATTTCCAGAAGGCTTAAAATAATTTATTTATCATATGTGATCAGTCGCAAAAGGTTTGGAGTCGTTTAGATATCTAAAACTCGTTTTATGGCCCGTAAGGGCAAAACCGACAATTACCGGATTAAGCCTACGACTACTAGTTATGCTCAGTCTAAAATTATTTAAAAATCTTTAAAAACCCCAAAATAATATATTACATCAGTGGGTAAAAGATTTGACATCAAAAAGTATGTTTAAGTAGGCTATACGCTAATTGCGCCATTTTATTAACATAAAGCATTCATTTAGCGATATTGAGCATAACTCTTAATCTACAAGTCAAACTGATGTCAAACTTTGCATACAAGTTTATATATCAGTAATCAAGGTTTCTGCACTTTTACATTTTCATAAATCACGTTTTAAGGTAATAAGGGCATAATGGTCAACATATGAGCAATTAACGGAAACATGCATATTAATTGGATAACTAATGAACCAAGGTGTGTAATCACAGAGGGTTGTTCTAACAAGTAACCTAATCTAATTAAAGCTCTAAGGCATTTCTAAAACATGCCTAAACGGGTCAGAACTGAAAGTCAAAGTGAAAGTCAAACTATGTGACTTTCGGTTCCGAACCGGGTCTAAACAGGAAATAGTCGGGTTGAACATGTTTGGACATGTTCTTACACTTATTACTAAGTTATAACAATGATCAAACAGGTTATATATGTTCTAGATAGCTAATTATGCATAAATGACATTTTAAACTTCCTGTTGACTTTTTAATTATATGTTTGACCCGACGTTTGACCTGGTTAGAGTGGTAATCAGGGGGAACCCTTTTAAGGGTTTATTACCCACATAATTACCTACTTATAACTACTTTTAATTCGAGATATGACTGAGCCATTATTGACTAATCTCGAAGTCAAACCGTAATTACGACGGTTTGACTTTTAGCTAATTAAACAAGCTAAACTCAATTAAAGAAGGACTAGCAGACTTACAAGAGTCCTATGCACGACTTATGATCAGTTGGACCTGCTTGAGAGCTCCAGAATCGATCAGAAGGCACTTGAATGATGTGAGGAAGTGTTGTGAACTTGAAGGCCTATTTATAGTGGATTCACTCACCACATTTGATTGACAAACAAGTCTACTAGTGCCCACAATCGATCAACATGTGTCCTAGATGCTTAGGGGGTGTTTTAGGGGCCAGGAGATGTGAAAAATCGAGTAAAGGTCGCGCACAAAGGCAATGGCAGACATCAGCCCGTTTTTCTCGGTTCTGGGTATCCCTCGCGTGGCGCGAGGGACCCTCGCGTGGCGCGACGGTCGGCTGCAATCAGCATGTTGATTTCTTTTGCGATTTGGTCCTTGGCTCTTCAAAACTCGAATAGGCACTTGTTTCTTGCATGGTAAACCCTTATAATCGACCTATGAAGGCTTTAAAACATATACCCACTTTGCCAAGTCCCCGGGTAACTTTATTGTTACCCGAAAAGTCCTAACTTTCAACGTTTACGATTTAACCCTTCGCACACGAATTTGATCATAACTTTCTCATACGTTAACGAAACTTTATGAAATTTTTATGGTGCATTCTCGTGAGCATAATTTATATTTACAAAGCTTCGGGTTTGTCAAAAGGTCACTCAGAGGTATAAATTAAACATGTTGACACATTTGGTCCCTGTAGTTTGAATTCTCTCACTCTTAGTTTCGTATGATCCATGATTTATTCGTTTGAAGGTATGAACATTGTGTAGGGTTAATGTACATTATATTTATTCACAGTTGACACTTAGAATACGTATATTCACATACTTTCCATGTTTGTCAACTTTAGTCCTTCTATAATATTTCTTTCACACGTTAAACATTTGACACGTGTCTACACATTATAGGACGTGAATTTTCGAGGTGTTACATCCTCACCCATTTAAAATAAATCTCAACCCGAGATTTACTGAATTAAGTAAGGGTACTTTTCTTTCATCGTGGATTCAACCTCCCACGTATATTCGGGACCTCTACGGGCATCCCATTTGACCTTCACAATAGGTACATGCTTCCTTCGAAGCTTCTTAACCCGTCGATCCTTAATCGACAAAGGTTTTTCAACATATCTTAAGCTCTCATCTATATTCGCATCTGTATGTGGTATAACCAGTGATTCGTCAGCGAAACACTTTTTCAGATTGCAGATGTGGAACACATTGTGAATTCCACTGAGCTCCTCTGGTAAGTTTAACTTATAGGCAACTGACCCGACACGTTCGATAACCTCGAAAGGTCCTATGTATCTCGGGCTTAGCTTGCCTTTCTTACCAAATCGCATCACCCCCTTCCAGCGTGACACCTTCAGTAGGACTTTGTCACCTACTTCGAAGTGGAAATCTTTACGCTTAGGATCAGCGTAACTTTTCTGCCTATCCCGGGCAGCTTTGAGACGGTCACGAATCTGGACAATCTTGTCCGTTGTTTCGAACACAATCTCTGGTCCTGATAACTGGACATCTCCAACTTCCGCCCAGCAAATAGGCGATCTACACTTTCTACCGTATAATGCCTCAAAAGGCGCAGTCTTAATGCTGGTATGGTAGCTATTGTTGTAGGAGAATTCGATTAATGGTAGGTTTTTATCCCAACTACCACCCAAATCGATCGTTCATGCACGTAGCATGTCTTCCAATGTTTTGAATAGTACGCTCACCCTGACCGTCAGTCTGAGGATGATAAGCCGTACTAAAATTCAAACGTGTGCCTAAAGGTTGTTGGAAACTTTTCCAAAAATGTGACGTGTATCTAGTACCTCTGTCAGAGATAATAGACACAGGTATGCCATGTAAGGCTACAATCTTATCAACGTATAACTAGGCTAACATATCGGAGCTATAAGTCTCCTTGATGGGTAGGAAATGTGCTGACTTAGTCAGTCTGTCAACTATAACTCATATCGTATCATTTCCTTTCCTTGTCTTGGGTAACTTGGTAATAAAATCCATAGTTATCATTTCCCACTTCCACGTAGGAAGTTTAGGCTGTTGTAGCAAGCCTGACGGCTTTTGATGCTCGGCTTTGACTTGCGCACATGTCAAGCATTTAGCTACATGGGTGGCTACATACTTTTTTTTTTCAAGCCTATCCACCAATAATTTGCCCTTAGATCCTGGGTAGCTGATGGCAAATTCTTAATCGTTGCCTAATTAGGGTTGCGGCATTTAATACGTAAGCAATATGAACCGTCTTTCTTATTTAATAATATAAAACCCTCAGAAGATTGAGTCAGGCTATATGTGCCTATGTCTTAAAACCTACTAAATCAAGGTTTCGATTTTTCCATAATCAATATGGAGTTTTCATATTACTCCAGCCCACAGCGGAATGTTAATCTTAGTTCTACCTGTCTTCCAGGAGGTAAGCAGGGAAAACTTATGAGAAGATAATTAAGATACAAGGAGGCTACAGAGATTTTCCATATCTCAGGCTCCAGTTCATCCATCATTGTTCGTGTCAAATGAGTGACACCTTTATGTTATAAGTCCACGAATTCCTTATTCGGGAACATTTACTTGGAAAAATTCCATTTTGGATATCTTCTTTGAATACTACTAGTCGACTTTAGTACAATATGATCATTGGGATATCTTAGGGGTTCCATGTATTAAACCTCCATACTGATCAGGCATGGAAATAATCTATGGGACACACTAGGACACGCCAATCCTCATATGGTACTCTTATCAAACATAGTTTGGCATTCGCAGGCGATGGAAAAACAATGAGAAAATAATTAAAATAACATATGTTGTCGTACTCTATGCAAAGAAAAGTACTTTGATTTTCGGAAGGATTCCTTGCCGATCTAGAAGAATCGGTTACTATGGTTTCCTTGGTAGTTATACTTTGTGGATGATAATAAAAATTTGCTAAGTTTATGGTTCATGAAGATTTATTATTGCCTGTATTAAAAACAGGACACTTAGCAGAAATTATCATTGATAAATGATAAGGAAGTTTATTGTACAAGTGCTTATATTTAATCAATAATGGAAGTTTCACAAACTAGGCACCTAGCTCAGTTGGCTAGGCGCGCGAAAGGGTGCGGCCTAGACCCAGGTTCGATTCCGGGGACGGCCAATTCCACCATTTTTTTATGTTTAATATTTATTAATCGTACAGATACGTGTAATTACGAGGGTTGTCTCATAAGGAGTCTTGATAATTAATTGCTCCTTATCACCCACAATATGGGCTTGATTTTTAAGGCAACCAATCGATTTTTATCACTTTATTGAGTCCTTATATTTAACGGAACTAGGACATCGGAAAAATGATTCCTAATGGATATAAAACATCCATCTAATAATGTTGAAGCAGTCTCAGAGGTATACAGGCTTCTTACTGAACTTCCGTTGCTTTTTATTAAGCCTGTACTCGCTCTCTTTCTCAGATTTCTGGGAGTTATCCTCCTTCTTTGGTTCATCCTTCATATTTTGAAGTGTGAACATAGCTCTCCTCATGAGCAATTTAACATGGTTTTGAATGAGATTTAGAGCGAGAAGTATTCAGCTCTTTGTATTGTCTCGTGACCTTTTCAACTGTTGCGTCAACCACAGCCTGGAGATTAACTCCATTAATATTGAGGTTTACGTTTGTAGTTTTATTAACTTTCGTCGCATTAATAGTATTGCGACTGTCGTCTACCTCATCCGAGTTTTCGATACTCGAAACTTGGTACTAATCACCAAGATTTAACAATTATTAGTCATTATTCTAATGACCTGACTTAGATTAGCCACATCATTAATAAACCGTATGGGCTATTCTGTTCTGAACATTCTTAATGAATGCTATTTGAATGTATATCTATTACATTTAGCTTAGGTCACAAAAGGACTATCAATGGCATTTTAAGGTTTGGAGCTAGTCCAATACCTGCTTGACAGGGGACCATAATGTCAGAACTGTCTTTGTCACAAGGACGATTATAAATAGCTCAAAGGCTTGCCTTACAAGACTTTTATTGTATACATATATACATATATGGCATAGAAGCCTGTCTCGATGGACGTAGAAAGATATGGCATAGAGCCCAGTCATGAAGGACATAAATGATTATACGGCACGAAGGCCTTGTCGTAAAGGTTATTTAGATATGGCACAAACGGCCTTGTCATAAGGACATTTATCAAATCTGGTACAAAGGCATGTCACCAGGAATGTTAACATTTAATATGTTAGCTTGTCACGAATGACAAATTATGGCACATAGGCTTGTCATGAATGACTTTAAAACATAACTCGATGGTCTATCATCAAGGACCTTAATTTATTAGCCGCAATCTTACTAGATTAGGGCTTCAAGGTTTGAACGTGGTTCTTCACCTTTGGACAGGGAGTCATAGACTACAACTGTCATCGTCTTGAAAGACGATTCATTTGGCAGAAAAGTAAGCCGATCAACATCACTAATGGATGTTTATATATAACCATCGTATCCCATGATATTAGTCATGATCATATCGATCATATTGACTATTAGGTTTGGGTATAATCACACCATTTTGAACAGGGGATCATAAAGGTCACTACTATCTTTGTCTTACCGACACTAGAGTAAGGTATAGCCCGTAGGCATTTCATCACGTGGGATGTTAATATTATGATCATCATACTGATGATACTAGTCAGGATCGCAAGGATAGTATAGACTATGGGATTTGATTATAGCTCACCCCCTTGGGCAAAGAATCACAAAAGATTACAATTGCCTTGTCTCAATTGGACAATATAATATAGCCCTTAGGCAAAACATCATTAAGGATGTTAAAATCTTTAATCATCATATTGACGATCTTTGTCATGATTGCGTTGATCATATAGACTATTAGGCTTGAGCATAGCTCACTACCTGGGACAGGGAATCGTAAAGATCACAATGTCTTTGTCACACCTGGATGATATAATATGGCCCATAGGCGAAACATCACTAATGGATGTTTATAATAGGTTCATCCTATTAGATGATATAAGTCATGATTGCATTAATCATATTGACTATTTGGCTTGAGCATAGCTCACCGCCTCAGACAAGGGATCATAAGGATAACAATGTCAATGCCACAAATGGACAATATATTATAGCCCGTAGGCAAAACATCACTAAAGGATGTTAGATAATATAATCATCGTATTAGATGATATTAGTCATGATCACATTGATCATACAAACTATTATGTTTGGACATAGTCCAACATTTTAGACAGGAGGTCAAAGACCACCACTGTCGTTGTCTTATCGGACAACAAGTTTGGCCCGTAGGGACTTCATCACTAACGGATGTTTATAATATGATCATCTTATAGGATGATACAAGCCATGATTCCTAAATCACCAGGTTAGATAAGGGAATTGGAAGAATCCAATATAAGGATGACTGTTGTGATTTTCTCGAATCACATTTGTCAAGAGTACTAACACGTTTTTAGGTGCTGACAAGGATCCGAATCCCTTGAGTAGGTTTCACCGTCTTGGCCGCGTAGGCTAGGTTTCAACTTTAAGATTCCCCTTTTAAAATGGGTGAGGATATTTATTTTATTCAGGATTTTTTATCATAATCCTAAATTATAAGTTAATAATAGCACAAATGGCCTAGTCGCGTAGACAAGTTTAATTTATAAGCCATGATTTCAGAGAATCGTGGCATTAAGGTTTGAATCAAAGTTCATTACCTTTTCCTGACAGGGAGCTGTAGGCTACCACTGTCTTTAGTCTCAGAGGACATTAACTATAGCCCGTACGTACTTCCCTTCTAAGGGATGTTTATTACGGAATTGCCCCTTAGGGAAATTCATTAACCATGGTAAACAGAGACCATATTTGGTTAATTTATTAATCAATTATGTTTAGGATTTCTATTATAATTTATCCTAATTATAAAACATCAATAGTTTTATTAGTGGCACCCAATGGCCTGGTCACATGGACACTTATAGATTATAAGCTCATGATTTCAGAGAATTAAAGCATGAAAGTATATTGGCACAATAGGCCTAGTCACAAGGACAATTATAAATTATATGCCAGGATTTCAGAGAATCAAGGCATTTGAGTATATTGGCACAATAGGCCTAGTCACAAGGACAATTATAAATTATATGCCAGGATTTCAGAGAATCAAGGCATTTGAGTATATTGGCACAATAGGCCTAGTCACAAGGACAATTATAAATTATATGCTAGGATTTCAGAGAATCAAAGCATTTGAGGTTTGAACCTAGTTCATTACCTTTATTTGACAGGGAGTCATCGCTACCACTGCCCTTTGGCTCATGTAGAAATGAGCAAGGCCCGTAGGCACTATATTACCACGTATGGTTAAAATATGATCATCTTAATTGATGATCTAAACCCAGGATTCAGAGATCATTAAACTGGGTTAGGAATCTTTAGAAAGATCCTTATATAATAATAACGTGTGTGATTTTAAATGAATCACATCTGCCAGGAGTGTTAACATGTTAACAGGGATTTGAATCTTTTAAACAGGTCTTACCATCTTGGCCCGGTCTTATAATTGACACGAAGGCTAGGTTTCACTCTTAAGATTCTTAGTTAATGGTTTGAATCTTTTTAACAGGTCTTACCATCTTGGCCCGGTCTTATAATTGACTCGAAGGCTAGGTTTCACACTTAAGATTCTTAATTTAATTAACGCAGAATAATTTTAAATGGAGGTGTTAATATGGATCTGAATCTAATTATGGAACTACCATCTTGGCCCGGTCTTAATATGACACGAGGCTAGGTCTTGCCCTTTTTAGATTTTGCCATTTTATTATAATGGTAGATCTTGCAAAAGGAAATGTTATTTTCCATTTATTTAATATTCTTGTTTAGAATGAAAGTTTAAACTTAATCATTCCATTATATAAAAATAAAAGTATAAAGTTGCCCTAAGCGGGACTTGAAAGAAATAATGTTGTCCTCGGAGGGACTGAAAGATAATTATGTCCTTATAAGGACTAATAAGGAAACGATCTTCAGTAAAAGAAGTTTCTTCTTCATTTTATTTCTGAATGCTTTCTCCTCGGATGCTCGTTTCATTCTAGCCGCGGTACGAAGCTCAGTATCTCAGGGCTCCGGGTGTGGAGAACTCCTATTACGGCTTCTTCACTTGGCGACGTATCCAATTAAAAATTTGGAAGTAAAAAGTTCTTAGATTAGGATTTAGAATATTCCTAAGTTAAGTCTAGACTCAGAATTTTAGATATGTGCAATTGTGTAACTGAGATTAAACACGAAAGGTTAGTGTTTAATTCACTCAGTGTAGGCTCTGATACCAACCTGTCACACCCCGACTTTCCACGTGTCACCGGTGGGCCCGGTGGGGGAGTATCGTGACGTGGTTGGCAACGTAATAGTCAAACAACACAATATTATTAAGCACAGCGGAAGCAATTGTAAATATAATACAACCGAATTTATTATTGTAATATCAACTGTCACAATATTCGGAAGTTTATCCACAGAAGGATCGAAAATAAAATGGAAACAATAGTTCAACAGACTTCAGCCATCTTAAGCTTGCGAGACTCTTTATTGATGCTAAGGAGACAATCCAGCCAATTACGTTTAGTACCTGCATTTAGTCTTTTTGGGAAAATACGTCAGTTTACACTGGTAAATACAATCAACTGACTCATTTTGAAAATGGTTTAAGAAAATTGATTTGAATGCACGTGGCACAAAATATCTTTTATAATTTGATTAAAATGCACAGAGGCAAGATTAATCTTTTTAACTTGGGAGAATTATTTAATATTATAATCTTGTGAACGAATTACATGTCACTTATGCGTTCAGTAGCCCGGATCTAGTCCGGGTTAAAGATCAATAGACACACCACATCATTGAGTTATACACTGACAGGTGTACGCCTACACCCCGTGCTCAGGTCGTGGCCATCTCGTAAGATGATGCCAAGGATATCCGGGACATGGTCATTAACCCCCCAAAGGCTGTAAAGTAAACAAGACTGTTTAAACGAGCCGATCAAATTATTCAACTACCCACTCAACTGTGGAGATTTGATGCTCGATCAAGCGGTATGCTATATACCGTAACCCAAGCCCGTATAGGGAAAATAAGTTAAAAGTATTTACCTGAGCAAAGTATAATTCACATTTAGCAAAATGCACGTAGCTTTTACTGTTTCTCCTAATCTGGAATGAAGGTTTAATATAACCTATTAGAATCCTAACGGGTCTTTAATTAAGCTTAAGCTTAGACCGGCTAGTTTCAAAGATACGGTTCGTACGCACGATTAAGCGAAGACCGGATAGAATGTGATTTAGACCCGACAAGTTCAGAGACTTGTTTAATATGGGTCCTTCATGTACATTCTGGATTTTGAGATTAAACCGATAAGGTTTGACCCGTTTCGGCTAATTTATGTAAACTTGTTACATAAACCGAACCGAACGCGAAATAAGCGTAACGGGTATCCGTAAGAGCCATATACAGGTTTCCTAAGTTAATATGCTTCAAATATGTTGTGACATCAGTAAGATGTCTTTCATTATGCCCGAAATGATTTTAAACACAAACTATGCCCCGTAGGGGTAGTTTGGTCATTTTTAAGGTTGTAAAAGAGTTTAGATGTTTAACTGAGTTACAGGTCTGATGTAAACAGCAAACATACTCAATTTGATGAGTTATAACAGTAGGGTAAAGTATGTATGTGAAATATATCATGTATAACCAAACTATGCCCCGTAGGGGTATTTTGGTAATTTCACATAAGCCGAAAAGCTCAAAAACGAAGTATGAGTTAATCAACCTTTGCTTACTGTTAAAATATCATAATTTGCCTAAAATATCAGTAGGTATCAACCCGGGTATGTTCAATATGATTTTAAAACATACTATGCGTTAAAAACGCTAAATAAGGCGATTAAATGCCATTTCCGGGTTCGATACTTAAATCTGATATTTTTATATTTCCAGAAGGCTTAAAATAATTTATTTATCATATGTGATTATTCGCAAAAGGTTTGGAGTCGTTTAGATATGTAAAACTCGTTTTATGGCCCGTAAGGGCAAAACCGACAATTACCGGATTAAGCCTAAGACTACTAGTTATGCTCAGTCTAAAATTATTTAAAAATCTTTAAAAACCCCAAAATAATATATTACATCAGTGGGTAAAATATTTGACATCAAAAAGTATGTTTAAGTAGGCTATACGCTAATTGCGCCATTTTATTAACATAAAACATTCATTTAGCGATATTGAGCATAACTCTTAATCTACAAGTCAAACTGATGTCAAACTTTGCATACAAGTTTATATATCAGTAATCAAGGTTTCTGCACTTTTACATTTTCATAAATCACGTTTTAAGGTAATAAGGGCATAATGGTCAACATATGAGCAATTAACGGAAACATGCATATTAATTGGATAACTAATGAACCAATGTGTGTAATCACAGAGGGTTGTTCTAACAAGTAACCTAATCTAATTAAAGCTCTGAGGCATTTCTAAAACATGCCTAAACGGGTCAGAACTGAAAGTCAAAGTGAAAGTCAAACTATGTGACTTTCGGTTCCGAACCGGGTCTAAACAGGAAATAGTCGGGTTGAACATGTTTGGACATGTTCTTACACTTATTACTAAGTTATAACAATGATCAAACAGGTTATATATGTTCTAGATAGCTAATTATGCATAAATGACATTTTAAACTTCCTGTTGACTTTTTAATTATATGTTTGACCCGACGTTTGACCTGGTTAGAGTGGTAATCAGGGGGAACCCTTTTAAGGGTTTATTACCCACATAATTACCTACTTATAACTACTTTTAATTCGAGATATGACTGAGCCATTATTGACTAATCTCGAAGTCAAACCGTAATTACGACGGTTTGACTTTTAGCTAATTAAACAAGCTAAACTCAATTAAAGAAGGACTAGCAGACTTACAAGAGTCCTATGCACGACTTATGATCAGTTGGACCTGCTTGAGAGCTCCAGAATCGATCAGAAGGCACTTGAATGATGTGAGGAAGTGTTGTGAACTTGAAGGCCTATTTATAGTGGATTCACTCACCACATTTGATTGACAAACAAGTCTACTAGTGCCCACAATCGATCAACATGTGTCCTAGATGCTTAGGGGGTGTTTTAGGGGCCAGGAGATGTGAAAAATCGAGTAAAGGTCGCGCACAAAGGCAATGGTAGACATCAGCCCGTTTTTCTCGGTTCTGGGTATCCCTCGCGTGGCGCGAGGGACCCTCGCGTGGCGCGACGGTCGGCTGCAATCAGCATGTTGATTTCTTTTGCGATTTGGTCCTTGGCTCTTCAAAACTCGAATAGGCACTTTTTTCTTGCATGGTAAACCCTTATAATCGACCTATGAAGGCTTTAAAACTTATACCCACTTTGCCAAGTCCCCGGGTAACTTTATTGTTACCCGAAAAGTCCTAACTTTCAACGTTTACGATTTAACCCTTCGCACACGAATTTGATCATAACTTTCTCATACGTTAACGAAACTTTATGAAATTTTTATGGTGCATTCTCGTGAGCATAATTTATATTTACAAAGCTTCGGGTTTGTCAAAAGGTCACTCAGAGGTATAAATTAAACATGTTGACACATTTGGTCCCTGTAGTTTGAATTCTCTCACTCTTAGTTTCGTATGATCCATGATTTATTCGTTTGAAGGTATGAACATTGTGTAGGGTTAATGTACATTATATTTATTCACAGTTGACACTTAGAATACGTATATTCACATACTTTCCATGTTTGTCAACTTTAGTCCTTCTATAATATTTCTTTCACACGTTAAACATTTGACACGTGTCTACACATTATAGGACGTGAATTTTCGAGGTGTTACAGCGAGCTCCTTCTGCCACCGAGAGTAACGATCCTCGACAGAACCGGAGGAACCTTTTTGAGCCGGCTAGACGGTCGGTTTCGCACAGTTCGACACCTCCCGTTCATAACTCATATGGGCCACATTCAGAAAATGAGCCCAACAACCCTCAACCATCTTACATACCTCTTCAGCGATCCCTATCGCATAATTCTTTTGGTGACCCTACACCTGTTTTTAGGGGACGGTTTAACCCGGCAAATTACATACAAGAACCAGTGGGTTTTAACCCATTGGGGCCGGAGGATCATTTCTCCGGCGATCATGCGGAAGATATGGACGAGGACACCGATCCCGTCGAGCCCGCAACCAGAACTCCCAACCATCCTATCGAGGTTTCGGATGGTTCATCTTTTCACGGATCACCCTACCATGGTCCGGACAGTTACCAGGCACGATTTGATCAACACGAGTGGTATTTTACACCCTCACATCATTCGTCGCCTCATCAGCAGCAGCAGCAGGATCCCTCTGAGGATTCATGGTTCGTGGCAGTCACGCCACCGCCTCCACCGCCACCAGTTCAGCCGGCACCTCCGCAACCGCCGAGGCGTAGGAGAATCGGAGCACGTATGTCTGCACGAGGAGGGGACTTTCATTTTAGCTCTCCTCGGCAATCAAGTGGCAGTCATTATCCGCCACTTCAAGAAGATCCACAAATGGGTGGACCTTCGAACCCAGTTGCACCGCAACCACCACCGATGGGTTTTGACAACCCGATTCCAGCATACACGGGTTCTATGATGTACAACCCGTTTGGGCCGCCGACTCACACCAACTACGGTTACGCTGAAGCCGACCCATACATGGTAGCGGCCAATTACAACGCCTTTAACCCGGAAGGACCGTATGGAGCTCCTTGGGGAGCAGAGTACCCAACTCATGGGTACCAGATACCTGCCAGACCTATAATATGGACACAATCGCAGCCGCCACGGTTTTCTCCCCCAGAACGGGAGGAAATTCTTCAGAGACTGGACCAGGTCGAGCGAGACTTTCACCGAGATCGCAGGGAGCGACAAACCTTCTTCCAAGGATTAACAAGCCTAATAAAAGGGAAGAGCAAGAAGGACCATTGAATCCTTCCACTGTTGTTGAAATTTCCTTGTATCAGTTGAGCCCCTGCGTGGGCCTGTCTTGCTGTATTGACCCCTGTGTGGGTATGTATGTTTGTTTGTTTGACCCCTGCGTGGGTCTATCTTTCTGTTAACCCCTACGAGGGTATGATGTTTGTTTAAGTCCCTGCGTGGACTAGTATGTTGTTTTATTAAAAAGTCCCGTTTAGGGCGACGTGTAACCTATTAATAATTAATGGAATGTTTAATTTATAAATTTCATTTTGTCACTATGTGCATAAATATATTATATATGAAATAAATAAATCAAAATCATTCCTTTTAATAATAATCTGCCTATTTAATATTGAATAAGAATCTTAAGAGTGAAACCTAGCCTGAGTGTCATTGTGAAGACCTGGCCATGATGGTAAGACCTGTTTAAAAGATTCAAATCCCTGTTAACATCTGTAAACGTGTTAACACTCCTGGCAGATGTGATTCATTAAAATCACACACGTCATTTATTTAAGGATTCTTCAAAAGATTCCTAACCCAACTTAATGATCTCTGAATCATGGGTTTAAATCATCAATTAAGATGATCATATTTTGACCATGCATTGGTAATATAATGCCTACGGGCCTTGCTCATTTCTACATGAGCCAAAAGACAGTGGTAGCTATGACTCCCTGTCCGAAAAAGGTAAAGAACTATGTTCAAAACCTTCATGCTTTGATTCTCTGAAATCATAAGCTTATAATATATAAATGTCCTTGTGACTAGGCCTGTTGTGCCACTAATAAAACTGTTATTGTTGTTATAATTAGGATAAATGATGATAAAAATCCTAAATAAATATGATTAATAAATTAACCAAATATGGTCTCTGTTTACCATGGTTAATAAATTACCCTAAGGGGCAATTCCATAATAAACTCCCAAATAAACTATTGTCCTTGTTTTCTGTAACAGTTCAATTAAAATGGCTGACTCTGATGAAATTAATAGTCACCCTGTGGAGAATAATGATAACGCCCGAATTAATCTAACGGGTGCTGAATTGAAAGCGTTAGTAGACGACGCTGTTACAAAGGCATTGGAGCGGCAGTACGAAGAGTATAGTGGGACTCGGAGTAGGACCCTATCTACACCGCATTCAAAGCCACCTTCCAAGAAGGAAGAACCCAAGAAAAATGATGATCGACTCTCCTCAAACCACCACAGTGCTCCATCTCAACATATTGTACTAAATCAAGAACCCCGTAGTAAGGGTTGCTCCTATAAATACTTTGTTTCGTGCAAACCCAGAGATTTCACTGGGGAAAAAGGAGCCATTGACTGCATGACGTGGTTAGATGAGATGGATACAGTAGTGGATATCAGCGGGTGCACTGAGAGGGATATAGTCAAGTTTGTGTCGCAATCTTTTAAAGGCGAGGCTTTAGCCTGGTGGAGATCACTGATTCAAGCCACTGGGAAGATCCCATTGTACAACATGTCTTGGGAACAATTTGTTGCCCTCATCAGGGAAATTTACTGCCCTCAGCATGAGGTGGAGAAGATAGAGTCTGATTTTCTATCGTTGGTAATGACAAACCTTGACTGTCAAGCTTACCTCACGAGCTTCAACACTATGTCCCGGTTGGTTCCGTATTTGGTGACCCCGGAACCCAAACGAATCGCTCGTTTCATTGGGGGTTTAGCCCCCGAGATAAAGGTAAGCGTTAAGGCCTCTCGGCCAGCTACTTTCAGATCTGTAGCTGACATATCTCTGTCCCTTACTCTGGACGCGGTCAGACAAAGATCGCTGAGGAACAAAGATGTTGAGAAAAGAAAACGTGAAGATGATAATTCACGGAGGTCAAACAAGAAGCACCGAGGAAACGGTGACAACAAGAAGGGGTCTGAGTCAAGGAAAGATGAGCATCAGTCTGGTGAGAAGCCCAAATGCAAAATCTGCAAGAAACAGCACTTTGGAAAGTGCAGGCTCGAATCGAACTCGCAGACTCAGTCAAGAACTTTTGCCTGCGGGATATGAAAGTCCAAGGAACACAAGAACTTGGATTGCAAAAAGCTGAAAGATGCAACTTGCTACAGTTGCAATGAGAAAGGGCACATTAAAACCAACTGCCCTAAATACGCCAAGAAGCCTGAAGAGGCCAAGAAGACCAATGCTAGGGTCTTTAGGATGGATGCGAAGGAGGCTGTGCTAGACGACAATGTGATTACAGGTACTTTCCTTGTAAATGATGTCTATGCAAGAGTACTTTTTGATTCAGGCGCAGATAAATCATTTGTAGATAACAAGTTTTGCAAATTGCTGAATTTACCTGTTAAAACCTTAAGAGTGAAATATGAGGTAGAGTTAGCAGATGGCACCTTAGAAACCGCCTCAACCATATTAGATGGATGCTTCATATCCATTAAGAACCACTCTTTTCCTTTGTTCCTACTTCCTTTGAAGTTAGCTGGTTTTGACATCATTTTAGGCATGGACTGGTTATCTCGTAACCAGGCCCAGATTGTCTGTAACAAGAAGCAAGTGGTGATCAAGACTCCGTCTGGTGAATCACTTACCATTCAGGGAGATACCCGGTATGGATTGCCTGAGCAAGTGACTATGCTCAAGGCCTCTAAGTGTTTGAAGAAAGGTTGTGTCATCTACATGGCACAGGTGACTATCGATGAGCCGAAACCTAAGATGGAAGACATCCCCGTCATTTCTGAATACCCTGAAGTTTTTCCGGAAGAACTACCTGGTTTACCACCAGATAGGCAAGTGGAATTCAGAATCGACATCATCCCTGGAGCAGCACCTGTTGCTAGAGCACCTTACAGGTTGGCACCAACAGAGATGAAAGAATTGAGAACGCAACTAGACGAATTGTTAGCCAAAGGTTTCATTAAGCCTAGTTCGTCTCCTTGGGGAGCGCCAGTATTGTTTGTCAAGAAGAAGGATGGATCGATGCGTCTGTGCATCGATTATCGTGAGCTTAATAAAGTCACGATAAAGAATAGGTATCCTTTGCCCAGGATCGACGATTTGTTCGATCAATTGCAAGGGGCAAGTTATTTCTCGAAGATTGACTTGAGGTCAGGCTACCACCAACTGAAGGTTAGAGATGAAGACGTACACAAAACTGCATTTAGGACTCGTTATGGTCATTACGAGTTCCTAGTGATGCCTTTTGGGCTCACTAATGCACCAGCCGCGTTCATGGATCTCATGAATCGCGTTTGCAAGCCTTACTTAGATAAATTCGTCATCGTTTTCATCGATGACATTCTTATCTACTCGAAGAACCAAGCTGACCATGAGAAACACCTTCGCTGTATTCTCAAACTTCTACATCAGGAGAAACTCTACGCCAAATTTTCAAAGTGTGAATTTTGGCTTCGAGAAGTCCAATTCCTTGGACATGTGGTTAGTGAGCGTGGTATCCAAGTGGATCACGCTAAAGTGGAAGCTGTTATGAACTGGCAAGAGCCAAAGACGCCTACAGAGATTCGTAGCTTCCTAGGCTTAGCAGGATATTATAGGCGTTTCATTGAAAATTTTTCAAGGATTGCTGCACCCCTAACTTCTTTGACTAGGAAGAAAATAAAGTTTGATTGGGGGCCTAAGCAGCAAGAATCTTTTGATATTCTGAAGCAAAAGTTGAGCAACGCTCCTGTACTGACATTGCCTGAAGGTACCGAAGAATTCGTAGTTTACTGCGATGCATCTCACACTGGCATGGGGTGTGTGCTTATGCAGAAAGGCAAGGTTATTGCCTATGCTTCAAGACAGTTAAAGGTGCATGAAAAGAATTACACCACCCATGACTTGGAGTTGGGTGCCGTTGTATTTGCACTGAAACTATGGAGGCATTATTTGTATAGAATCAAGTGTGTGATCTATTCTGATCACAAGAGCCTCCAGCACCTGTTTAATCAGAAGGATTTAAACATGAGGCAGCGCCGTTGGATGGAGACTTTAAATGATTATGATTGTGAAATCAGATACCACCCCGGCAAGGCGAATGTAGTCGCTGATGCCTTGAGTCGAAAGGAAAGGGTGAAACCCATCCGAATCAATGCCAAGAGCATTGAGATTAAGAATAGCTTGAATGAAAGGTTGTTAGCTGCACAGAAGGAAGCTGTGTTGGAAGCTAACTATCCTAATGAAAAGCTAGGGGTAACTGAGGAGCAGTTATCTCTTGGCAAGGACGGAATTCTGAGATTGAATGGACGAATATGGGTTCCAATTTATGGAGGACTTCGGGATGTTATTCTTCAGGAAGCCCATAGTTCTAAATATTCCGTGCATCCTGGAGCTGATAAGATGTACCAGGATCTAAGGGCAAACTATTGGTGGATAGGCTTGAAGAAGTCTGTAGCTACCTATGTAGCTAAATGCTTGACGTGTGCGCAAGTAAAAGCAGAACATCAAAAGCCGTCAGGTTTGCTACAACAGCCTGAACTTCCCACATGGAAGTGGGAAATGGTGACGATGGATTTCATCACCAAGTTGCCAAAGACAAGGAAAGGCAATGATACGATATGGGTGATAGTTGATAGACTGACTAAGTCAGCACATTTCCTACCCATTAAGGAGACTTATAGCTCCGACATGTTAGCCCAATTATACGTGGATAAGATTGTAGCCTTACATGGCATACCTGTGTCTATTATCTCTGACAGAGATACTAGATACACGTCACATTTTTGGAAAAGTTTCCAACAATCTTTGGGCACGCGTTTGAATTTTAGTACGGCTTACCATCCTCAGACGGACGGTCAGAGTGAGCGTACTATTCAAACTTTGGAAGACATGCTTCGAGCATGCGTGATTGATTTAGGTGGTAGTTGGGATAACCACCTGCCGTTAATCGAATTCTCCTACAACAATAGCTACCATACCAGCATTAAGGCTGCGCCTTTCGAGGCCTTATACGGTAGAAAGTGTAGAACGCCTGTTTGTTGGGCGGAAGTTGGAGATGTCCAATTATCAGGACCAGAGATAGTCGTTGAAACGACGGACAAGATTGTCCAGATTCGTGACCGTCTCAAAGCTGCCCGTGATAGGCAGAATAGTTACGCAGATCCAAAGCGTAAACCCATGAAATTCGAAGTAGGTGATAAAGTCTTACTTAAAGTATCACCCTGGAAGGGAGTGATGCGATTCGGTAAGAAAGGCAAGTTAAGCCCGAGATACATAGGACCCTTCGAGGTCATCGAATGTGTCGGATCGGTTGCCTATAAGTTAAACTTACCTGAAGAGCTCAGTGGTATTCATAACGTATTCCACGTCTGCAATCTGAAGAAATGCCTAGCTGATGAATCGCTAGTCATGCCACACACAGATGTGCATATAGATGAGAGCTTGAAATTTGTGGAAAAACCATTGTCGATTGAAGATCGACAGGTTAAGAAGCTTCAAAGAAAGCATGTGCCTATTGTAAAGGTAAAATGGGATGCCCGTAGAGGTCCCGAAT
This sequence comes from Helianthus tuberosus, assembly GCA_030545235.1. Lineage (NCBI taxonomy): Eukaryota > Viridiplantae > Streptophyta > Magnoliopsida > Asterales > Asteraceae > Helianthus > Helianthus tuberosus. Next base: position 32,476,911 of record CM060424.1, on the reverse strand, counting down.
ATACGTGGGAGGTTGAATCCACCATGAAAGAAAAGTACCCTTATTTATTTCAGTAAATCTCGAGGTTGAGATTTCTTTTAAGGGGGTGAGGATGTAACACCTCGAAAATTCACGTCCTATAATGTGTTGACACGTGTCATAAGTTTGAACGTGTGAAAGAATGTTCTAGAAGGACTAAAGTTGACAATCATGGAAAGTATGTGTATATACGAGTTCTAAATGTCAACAGTGAATAAATATATTGTACATTAACCCTACATGATGCTCCTACCTTCAAACGAATAAATCATGGATCATACGAAACTAAATATGTAAGAAAGTGAGAGATTACAAACTACAGGGGTTAAATGTGTCAACATATTTAAGTTACACCTCTGAGTGACCTTTTGACAAACCCGAAGCTTTGTAACGATTAATTATGCTCACTAGAATACACGATATAAATTTCATAAAGTTTCGTTATCGTATGAGAAAGTTATGATCAAATTCGTATACAAGGGGTTAAAGCGTCAACGTTGAAAGTTATGACTTTTCGGGTAACAATAAAGTTAACCGAGGACTTAACAAAGGGGGTAAATGTCTTGAAGCCCTTATATGTCAATTTAGAGGGTTCAAAGTGCAAGAAATAAAGTCGTAGCAAAGTTTTGAAGAGCCAAGGACCAATGCATAAAAAATCAAAAGTTGGATTTGGTGCAGAAGGGCCTCGCGTGACGCGAAGCCCCAAGGGGGGGGGGGTCTTCGCGTGACGCCTAGGGCTGTCTGATCCGAAAACTTTGGGTTCTTGTCTTCCATTTGCATTCTAACCAACTTATAAACGTTTTTCCTCATCTTGCACGACCCCTAGGCAACCCCTAGACACTTAGGGACATCTGGAAGTGATCCAAGGCCATGGTTAGACTTGTGTGTCAATGATCCATGTGTTCTTGAACACTATATAAAGGGCCAATGTTGCAACAAGTTCTTCACACCTTCCTTCAGCATTCCTGATCATTTCTGGAGCTCCAAAGCAGGCTCAAGTGATCTCTAATCGTGCAAAGGACTCTAGTAAGTATGCTTAACCTTTCTTAGTTAAGTTTTTGCTTAGTTTTAGCTTAAAAGTCAAACCGTCGTAATTAACGGTTGACTTAACGATTAATCATTGATGATCCAGTGATTAGTCAAATTGAAAGTAGTTATAAGTTGGTATTTATGTGGGCATTAAACCCTTAAAAGGGTTCCCCCTGATTCCCACTCTAACTAGATCAAAAGTCGGGTCAAACTTGTTATTAAAAAGTCAACAGAATGCTTATTTTCTAATTTATGCATAATTAGCAATGTAGAACATATACAACCTGTTTGATCATTAATATAACTTGGTAATTAGTGTAAGAACATGTCTAAACATGTTCAATCCGACAATTTTATGTTTAGACCCGGTTCGGAACCGAAAGTCGCAAAGCTTTGACTTTTGCTTTGACTTCAGTTCTGACCAGTTTAGGCATGTTTTAGAAATGCCTTAGAGCTTTAATTGGACCAGGTTACATGCTAGTATAACCCTCTGTGATTATACACCATGGTTCATTAGTTAACCAATTAATATGCATGATTCCGTTTATTGCTCATATGTTGACCATTATGCCCTTTTCACCTTAAAACGTGATTTTTGAAAATGTAAAAGAGTAGAAACCTTAGTTACTGATATATAAACTTGCATCCAAAATTTGACATCAGTTTGAGGTGTAGATTGAGAGTTATGCTCATTAGCGTAAATTGAAAGCTTTATGCTAATTAAACGGCGTATTTAGCGTATAGCCTATTTAAGCCTACTTTTTGATACCAAACTTATTACCCACTGATGTAATATATTATTTTGGGATTTTTGAATATTTTTAATTAATTTTAGGCTGAGCATAACTTAGAGTCATAGGCTTAATCCGGTAATTGTCGGTTTTGCCTTTACGGGCTATAAAATGAGTTTTACGTATCTAATCGACTCCAAACCTTTTGCTACTGATTAGATATGATAAATAAATTATTTTAAGCCTTCTGGAATAATAAAAATATCAGCTTTATGTATAGAACCCGGAAATGGCTTCTAATCGCCTTTTTAAGCGTTTTTAACGCATAGTATGTACTAAAACTATTTTAAAGATACAAGGGTTGATACCTACTGATATTTTAGGTAAATTATAATATTTTAACAGTAAGCAAAAGTTGTTAAACTCAGACTTCAGTTTTGAGCTTTTCGGCTTATGTGAAATTACCAAAATGCCCATACGGTGCATAGTTTGGTTATAATTGATAAATTTCACACATATACTTTACCCTACTGTTATAACTTATTAAATTGAGTATTTTTTCTGATTACATCAGACCTGTAACTCAGGATAATACTTAAACTCTTTTATAACCTTGTAAATGACCAAACTACCCCTACGGGGCAAAGTTTGTGTTTAAATTCGTTTCGGGCATAATAAAAGACATCTTACTGATGTCACAACATATTTGAAGCATATTAACTTAGGAAACCTGTATATGGCTCTTATGGATACCCGTTACGCTTATTACGCGTTCGGTTCGGTTTATGTAACTAGTTTGCATAAATTAGCCGAAACGGGTCAAACCTTATCGGTTTTATCTCAAAATCCAGAATGTGTATGAAATACCCATATTAAGAAAGTCTTCAAACTTGTCGGGTCTAAATCACATTCTATCCGGTCTTCGCTTAATCGTGCGTACGAACCGTATCTTTGAAACTAACCGGTCTAAGCTTAAGCTTAATTAAAGACCCGTTAGGATTCTAATAGGTTATTATAAACCTTCGTTCCAGATTAGGAGGACCAGTAAAAGCTACTTGCATTTTCTTATTGTGATTATTACTTTGCTCAGGTAAATACTTTTAACTTATTTTCCCCTATATGGGCTTGGGTTACGGTATATAAAATACCGCTTGGTCGGGCATCAAATCTTCCATCGTTTGGTGGTTAATTGAATAATTTGATCGGCCCGTTTAAATATGTTTTGTTTACTTAAAGCCTTTGGGGGGTTAATGACCATGTCCCGGATATCCTTGGCATCATTTTACGAAATGGCCACGACTTAAGCGCGGGGTGTAGGCGTACACCCGTCAGTGCATAAAAGAATAATGTGGTGTGTCTATTGATCTTTAACCCGGACACGATCCGGGCTACTGAACGCATAAGGAACATGTAATCCTTTTACGAGATTATATATTTAAATAATTATCCCAAGTTATAAAATGTTTATGCCATGTGCATATCAATTTTTAATCATTTTTAAAATGAGTCAGTTGATTGTATTTACCAGTGTAAACTGACGTATTTTCCCAAAAAGATTAAATGCAGGTACTAAGCGTAATAGGCTGGATTCTCTCCTTAGCATCAATAAAGAGTCTCGCAAGCTTAAGATGCCTACGTTTGTTGAACTACTGTTTCCTATTTATTTTCGATCCTTCTGTGGATAAACTTTCGAATGTTGTGATACACGATATTACGATATTATATTCGATTGAAACTTATCTTTTATTTGCTTCCGCTGTGCATATTAAATATTGTGTTGTTTGACTATTATGTTGCCAACCACGTCACGATACTCCCCACCGGGCCCACCGGTGACACGTGGAAATCGGGGTGTGACAGTATGCAAGTAGTTTCCACATATGCACGTTTATCAATAATCAACAATTAAGCATGTATGTGATAACAATGTAAGCAAGTAATCCTCCTATTCTTCCCCAGACTATCCCACCCAGTCTCTTAGACTGAACTCCCTAGTCTCTCAGAATGGTCTCTAAGACCAACTCCCTGGTCTCTAAGACCAACTTCCCCAGTCTCTAGGGCTAAATCCCTGGTCTCTAAGACCAAACCTCCCAGTCTCTAAGACTAAATTTTTCCCCAGCCTCTAAGACTGAACCTCCCCAATTTCTAAGATTGAACCCCTCAGTCTCTAAGACTGAACCTCCCCAGCCTCTAAGGCTGAACTCCCTCAGTCTCTAAGACTGAATTACAAACATAAATTTTGAAGTGTGTATTTCTGCCTTTTGTTTGTAAAAATGTTTGTTCCCTGGATCTGGGCGTTTTGTGTATGCAATGAAAACATGTTGGTAAAAAGCGTTTTCGTGAGAGCCCTATTGATCATAGTCTAGACTCGAGAAAGAATCCTAGTTCGCTATGATCGAGGCTCTGATACCAAGCTGTCACACCCTGATTTTTGCGGAAGCGTGGTTATCTGGTGTGACTTCTTAATACCATAGCAATCAATCATAACAACGCTATATGATAAAAACCAAAAGATGTTCATCCATTAAAACATAATTTGAAAATACCACAACATACTTGTCTGAAACCTTGACACCAAATATAAGTCACAAACCATGACCTGTTTAAAAGAGTTCACGTGGACTCTACAAAAGACTTTAGACAAACCCGAGTTCGGAACCATGTATCTCGTCCAGGAGTAAGATACATCTCCTAAACTCTAAAGACTTGGATGACATCTCTTATTTATACGCAGCTGGAAAATGAAAACACCTGCCAGATCCACTTAGTTCCCTGAAATACATGTAATTTGAAAACATCAACAAAAGTTGAGCGAGTTCATGTGTTTAGTATGTGCGCGCGAATAAAACCTTTGTAATCATTTCAAGTATGTAGGTTTTGTAAACTCTGGTATGAAAGCAAATAAGGAAACATATCAGTTGTTGTGTAATCCACATGGTCCAACCTGCGGGCGCATGGGAGGGGATAGGACCTAGTCACCACATGGTCCAACCTACGGGCGCATGAGTGGTGTTAGAATGAGGTCACCACATGGTCCAACCTGAGGGCGCATGGGTGATGTTAAAGTGAGGGCACCACATGGTCCAACCTGAGGGCGCATGGGTGGGGTTAAGACGTAATCACCGTATGGTCCAACCTGCGGGCGCATGGGTGAGACTAAGATGTATTCACCACATGGTCCAACCTGAGGGCGCATGGGTGGTATTTGTGACAACTCGAGTTTCCAAGATTTCCATCTTCGCATTAATTGCACGTTAACTGTTGAAGTTGTTTGTTTACACGACTTGTCTGTTTCACAACTGTGCACGTTTGTAATATGTTAAACTGTATTGTGATTGATATGATGTTATTAAGTGTGTATGTGATATATGTTTCATGTTATTATTGTGTAATTAAAAGTGGAGCTTTGCCTAACACCCTAGCCGAAAACACACCCCACGAAAACACTATGAGTTTTCGTCCACTACTAACCAACGAAAACCAAATGGGCTTCGGCCCAAACCCTTGGTATTTAACGTAGCAGTGATTAACCCTAGATTATTATTCTCAATCGTAAACATCAGCAACCCTATCCTCTCCCTTCAACCTACGACAGTTTCCCTCTTGCGAGTCTTTTCCTTCAATCCATCGCCCGATCTTGTGGTTAGTAATGATAATTATTAGTTTATTGCTGCGTATTGTTTGATAAGTGTTACGTGTTGTCTGTGATCTATGTTAATGATATTGCTCTTATAAATCCGAACATACTAGTATATATAGCTCCAGTCATGATTTTTGTGCACAATTGATTGATGTAAATTGGATGGCCTTGATGATTGTGTAAACTAATAAATGGATATTCTAGAGATTTGAGATATCCGTTGTATTATCGGTCCAATATAATCGAATATATATAAATGGCGCATGTGAGATCCAAAAGTAGTTGGAACCTTGAATTTAGATATTGATAATCACATGATATTCTAGTCAAAGCCATGAAGTAACATAATTGTTGTTAGTAGCCTTGCATGTGCAACAAATATTGAAGTGGTGCTCTATTTAGGGAATCGAGGTTATGGAGGTGGCAACCCAACCTTTGATTAGAATATAGGATGATTATGTGTGCCATGTTTCACGTGAATAACTTGCAGCCTATTAATTGTTTCGGTCCAATAATAGCAAGATAGTATTGACAGATGTTGGCCATTGTCGAGTGTATTGATGATGATGATTAGGGTTGCGGATGTAACTGATATTAATTATTCTGGTTGAACGATTGTTGGTGGAAACCGTCAAAACTGTTAGAGTTGATTAGGGTTGTTGTTGAAAATAACTGTTGTTGATGATGATGTTGTAACCGGCGAAAACCACCACCCACGAAAACAGCAGACGAAAACACCCAGTGTTTTCGTCAAAACCCAAGTCTAACGAAATCACTTTGGGATTTCGTCACCCTAGTGATTTCGCCATTAAGTGTTTTCGCTAAATAGGGTTTTCGGCTAAGGATCTGTGACTAGTATGTTAACTCTATTACTTTGTTAACTCTGTTAGTTATTAACCCTGTTAGTTCAGCAAACTCAGTTAATTATCAGTTCTGGTAGATGTTAACTCTGTTAAGTTATGCATGTGACTATGTTAAATATGTAACTCAGTTAAATATGTTGATCTTGTTAAGCTTGTTAACCTTGTAAGTATGTTGATCTTGTTAAATCTGATAACCCTGTTAAGTGTGTTATTGAATAACTATGTTAGAATTGACCAAGAACTCAGTTATATGATGCATGATTGGATGAACGTGAAATAACCGTTATGTGTTACATGACGATGATTGCTTAAACACACTTCGAGACATATATTACATGTGAATCTATACGAGCTTAACTGATTAAGTGTATGTGTATAACTATAGGACTTGACTGATTTCTTGTGTGCACATAATTAGCATACCGAGCAAACCAAGGTGAGTTCACACTCTTACCAAGGCATGGGATTCCCGGGGTTGGGAATGGGATTGAATGATTACTTGTACTTACATCACTACTGAAATACGTACCACTGACCTCATTAGGTGTAAGACACCTATAGATACAGCTAGACTAGTAAAACACGGGAAGCCCCCACTAATCTTCGCACACATGTCTGTGAGACCGCGATACAAATGCTAATCTTCGCAAACATGTCTGTGAGACCGCGATACGAATACTAATCTTCGCAAACATGTCTGGGAGACCACAATACAAATACAAATACAACTAGTCTAAGATACATGGGAAACCCCCACTAACCTTCGCACACATGTCTGGGAGACCGCGATACGAATTAATACGATACCTGGTACAAGCGAACAAATGATTTACGAACGAATACTATAACTAAACAACCAACTGTGAACTCGCTCAACTTTGTTGTTGACTCGTTGTTACATGCCTTGCAGGTCGTTAGGTACTCATGGAGCTTGCACGGGGAGTCACAGTTGTTGTGGGACATGGATCGTGGATGCCATGTTAAACGTTTATGACATTTCAAACTTATTACTTATGTTGGGTTTTACATTTATGCTTCCGCTAAACATTGATACTATACTTTTGTTTTGAACACCTTTCATATTGTTTGGTTGAATTACATTTACTAATTACATTGTTCGATATGATTGGTGGCTTGATCCTGGTCATGTCACGCCTCCAAGCGGTGATACTCCGCGTGTGGATTTTGGGGTGTGACAGATTGGTATCAGAGCCATTGGTTATAGTGAACTTGGTTTTAATAAGGGGAAAAAGTTTTTGTTAAAACCAGACTATAACCTGAACAGTGCTCAACGATCCACAACGACGCTTCGCTCCACGTGCAAGACTCGACATTCTAGGTGATATGATTTATGTTTACATTGCCTACTTGCTAGATTACATAGAACTTTGCTCAGGGTATGCTTAGATAAACGTAACAACTATTGTTTGATACACATGCGTGCTTACTCTCTTCTGTCATCGCACTTTCGCGAACCTTTCTCACTCATGTTTCCTTTGACATGAAGATCATGAGTGGACGCGTTAACCTAACTCAAGCCCAGTTGGCGGCCTTGATCACTGAACAAGTTACTGCAGCACTCGCAGCTGCCCAAGCAGGAGGTATATCCTGCAGTTGCAACTCACACTAGGATCTTTAGATCCTACACTCCTAAACCAACTCTTGTGTTTAACCTTGTCCTGATTCTTATACACAACAGGTCAGCACGCTCAGCCACCTGTTTGCACCTTCAAGACTTTCATGGACTGTCGTCCTAGCACATTCAGTGGCACGGAAGGAGCAGTTGGACTCCTCTATTGGTTTGAAAAGCTCGAGTCCGTATTTGAGATGTGTGAATGCCCTGAGGCTCGCAGGGTGAAGTACGCCACTGGTACTCTAGAAGGCATTGCGCTGACTTGGTGGAATGCGCATGATGCGTGTGAAGTGTGTATATGAATTTAGGTATATTTTAAGCCCCTTTTACACTTTCTTTAGCCAAGTTTTAAATTTATAAAACACGATATTTACTAACACTAAACACACATATGGGCAAGTGCACCCATCGTGAGCGTAGTATAGTGTTGGTAAGATACCGAGGTCGTCCAAGGACACAAGAGCTTTTAGTACTGGTTTATCCTCAACGTCTAATCAAATCAAAAGTTTAGAAAAATGTTTTAAGCTAAGAAAAATAAAAACTAATTAAAATGCTGAAAATAAAAATAAAAATAAAAACAGATAGACAAGATGAATCACTTGGTTCCGACTCGTGTATAGTGTAACCTTTGATTATTTCTGCACTTTTGCACTTATTTAAGAGATTATCTTAGTTATTGTAGTAGGCCCCTCTTTTGAAGGTGACGTTACCCTCAACCCAGTAGTTTGAGTCAGCAAGGATACAATCCTAAAGGGTCGGATTATTGAAAGATAATGAATTAAGTTATTAATGCAAATTACGGTAGGCCCCTCTTTTGGAGGTGACATTACCCTCGACTAAGTAGTCTGAGTCAGCAGGGATACAGTCCTAAATAGCCGGGTTATAGTATTAATAGTAGTTAACTTATGAGGGGATCAAAGAGTTTGGACCCCCGCCATCCAATACCGTTAAGTATTGAAGGAGGTCCTACTAAATTTGACCCAGGTCCATTGCAGGACCTCTAAACGCTGAACAATGGCAAGACTCTTACCAAACCGTTCCCTTAACCCCCGACCAGCTAGCCAACATACCTCCATATAGACCGTGGAGATATGAATGGTGAAAATCTTTTATTTTATATAGACAGTAAAATAATGTCAAGACACCACGGACAAACGATAAGGAAGAATCACCTTCAACATAAGAAACTAGTTATTAAAGTCATTAATACAAAACCAAGTAAAAAGTACGAAAAGATTAGAAATAAAAAGTATTACACTAGACACTTGTCTTCACCAAGTGATGTAAGAGACTTAGGCAAACATGGCCTTGATTGTCAAGAACTCTTACGATCAATCTTGGATCCCGAGACGACTCACACACTCTATGATGGACAATGGATGATGGTGTTATGGTGGTGGTGGGTGGTGGGTGAAGTGTGAGAGAGGTGGTGTGCCAAGGGATGGTTTGAGCTTGAGCCAAGCACTCCTATTTATAGGCTGAACAGAAGCTCGGGCACGGCCCCGTGTCCAGTGGGCACGGCCCCGTATCCACATCCTTCTCTTTCTTCATTTAATGCAGCTTGTCTTATTAGTTGACCACGCCCCCGTGTCCGCTGAGCACGACCCCGTGTGCAGAAGAATCTTTGTACTATGAAGATTTGCCTGGATTGTGCGAATCTTATAGTTGACCACGGCCCCGTGTCCGCTGAGCACGGCCCCATGGTGGGCAATAGAAGCTTCTACCACTGTGTCTTTTCTGCTGACGCTTGGGCACACCCCCGTGCTGGCTGAGCACGGGGCGTGTTCAGTCTTCTGTCTTCTTGTTTTGCTTGGGAAGATGGTGTCGTGGGGTCGGGCATGTCACGTTTGTTCCTTTTCTTGTATTTATGTTAGATTTTGCTGTCTTTTTGCTTCTTTTGTTAATTTGAGCTCATTTAATCCTGAAAATACAAAAGGAAGACAAAAGCACACCTTTTCCAACATTAGTACTAAAAAAGGGTTAGTTTTATGCCACAATTGATGTAATTTATATGTTGCATTTTGCACACATCAAATACCCCCACACTTGAATCTTTGCTTGTCCTCAAGCAAAACTCTTTATAATGTGGCTTTACACACCCAAATGGAATGGGTAGAAAAGAAGGTTTTTGGGCTTGTCATAGAGTGTCGGGATTTCCAAGATTCTTTATTTAGTTTTATTTTTATTTATTTACAATCCTATTCGTTATGATTTATTTAAAACTTTTCATAAGATAAATTACTTATTAGGGCAAAACATGCCTCTTTAAAATTTTATTTATATACAAGTTCACATACCTCACGGGGATCACTCAACACTCGGCCGAAAATGTATTTTTGTGGATCACTCGAGAGCGGCATGGAACTTACTCCTACCATATGCTTGCCAAGCAATCAATCCTCCTCCTTTTTAACTATGTACCTTTGTAAATATCAAGAGGGCTTTTTGGGTGAAGGGTTAGGCTTGGGTTAAAGGTAGGTGGTTGGGTTAGTGGTTAGTGGTTAGTAGAAAAGGGCGAAAAAGCGTAAAAAGTATCGGTTTTCGTAAGACTTTCTATTTTTCAACTTTTTATTTTGATGAAGCCATTTATTTCAAACAAAGTTATTTTCGATGAACTTGTTTGTTTATTTCTTTTGCTTCATCACACACAATTTTTTTTTTTTTTGAAAGTCATATGAGAAACCGAACTTGTTACTAAAACAAAGGGTTAAAAATGAAAAAGGTTTTGGTGGGTGAAAGGGTGTTTGTTTGGGTTATGAAATGAAAAGGTTTAGGCTCAAAGGGGCTAACTAGGGGGATTTTGGGTAGGTGGTAAAAAAAAGAAAAATAATGGTGTAGAAATAAAAAGGGTTAGTCCTAATGCCTCCATCATTTACTTACTCGGGTTTAAGTTGGTAAGGACCGGGAATGTATCGTCATGGCAAGTTCTAGAGTCGTAAGAACCAAGCGGCTATTCACACAAGAAACGAAAAATGAGCATTTAGTTTAAAGATATGTATTTGTATGCTCGATAAAGGCTCAAAACTCACTTTTGTGGGAATGGGTTTTTATGTGATCAAGTATATATAATTGAATTTTAACTAAGCTTGTCATGCCTTTTCATAATTTTCTGATGTTGGTTCTTTTTATCACGACGCTATCGGTTGTAAATTCATAAAAATATAAACTTTTTTAGAACTTTGAAATTCCCAAGTTAAACCTAGACAAGTAAAAAAATGAAAAATTTTTGAAAAAATTTGGGGTGATTAGCGGTTCCAATAGAGTTTTGTGTAAGGCTTGTATTTAGGACTTGCAAGATTCAAGGTTTCAGCATCCCCCCCCCCCCCACACTTAAATTACACATTGTCCTCAATGTGTCCCAAAAATAAGTTTTTAGGTTGATTGAATGTGTAAAAAGGTGTGAAAAAGCAAAAATTTTGTGTTACTGGGCGCTGAACACGGCCCCGTGTTGTCCGGGAACGGCCCCGTGTTCAAGTGCCAGTAACAATATTAAATCAAGAGAAACAGAAGTCTGGACACGGGGGCGTGTTGGGTGAACACGGCCCGTGTCCAGTTACCTGAACTGGGTCTTTTTGCAGACTGTGCAGCACGGGGCCGTGTTGGGCGGACACGGCCCGTGCCGAACTTACTGTAAACGAAGAATTTTGTTGGATGGTCCTGTTTTCCTGCATGGGATGCTGGTTCAAGCTTCCCTTGTATCCTTTGCCATCTCAAGTGTGTTTTATTCCTGAAAATTAAAACTAAACTAGAAAACATAAAAACTAATCTAAATTAAAACTAAGGATAGTTCCGCAGAATGCCTCCGTGGTGCGCCACGTTTATAAGGGTCCTTGGCTAGACCCAAAGCCTGGTCAGATGTTACTCAAGCGGGATGTTTCGCATCCCATGTTACACCGTCGGAGAGCGTCATCCAAGCTTGAGTCTATGACCTTCATGTAGTCGACCGGGTCTTCGTCTTCTACTCGCTTTCCCACTCCAAACTTCACTTCCTCGTCCCCAAACTTCAATGTTAGTGTTCCGTCATTCATATCAACCACTGCTTGGGCGGTGGCTAGAAATGGCCTCCCGAGGATGAGAGGAACATCGGCGTCTTCTTCCATGTCTAAGATGACAAAGTCGGTTGGGAAAACGAAATTGTCAACTTTGACCAATAGATTTTCAGCGACACCTTGTGGAAATTTGACGGATCTGTCGGCGAGTTATATGCTCATCTTTGTAGGGCTCGTTGTTCCTAGGCCGAGTCGTTTGAACATTGATGTGGGCATGAGGTTAATGCTAGCCCCCAAATCGGCTAACGCATTACGAACGGGGGATTCCCCAATCGAGCAAGGAATCGTGAAGCTTCCGGGATCAATTTTCTTTTATGGGAGTTTGTTGAGTACTAAGGCGGAGCATTCTTCGCCTAAGTTAACTAATTGCAATGATTCAATTTTCCTTTTATGAGTGAGGAAGTCCCTCATAAATTTTGCATATTTAGGCATTTGGGTAAGGACCTCAATAAAAGGAATATTAACATGCAATTGTTTTAGTAAATTTTCGAACTTTGCGAATTGCTCATCGGTCTTTTGATGATTTAACCTACCGGGGTATGGAATCGGAGGAGTCTTGGTGTGCCCTTGATTTGGTAAAGAAGCCTCTTCTGGTTGGGGTGCGGGTGGAGTCGTGGTTTGGCTGGACTGGCTTCTTTCTTCTGGCGGTAATGGAGCCTCCTCGGGACCCACGGTTCGATTTCTCAATGTGATGAGATGTACTTGTGCCTTTGAGTTGGTTTCGGTATTGCTAGGTAACGTGCCTTGTGGTCTCTCGGAGAAATTTTGAGCTACTTGACTTAATTGTTTTTCAATGTTTTGAATGCTAGCTTGTTGATTTCTAAAATTCGATTCCAATTGCTGAAATCGATCCGAGTTTTTCTTTTCGGTGTCGGAGATGAGGCGAGATACAGTATCTTCAAGCCTTTCTCATCCACCTTGTTGTTGAGAAAAGTTTTGTGGTTGTTGAAAGTTAGTTCGTTGGTTTTGTTGGTTACTACTATTGCCGGGATCTCTCCAACCAAGGTTTGGGTGGTTACGCCATCCTTGGTTGTAAGTACCCGTTGGAGGACCCGGCGGCCTAGGTCTGTTATCAATGTAGTTTACCATTTCTGTTTGTTCATCTAATTCTTTCATACAACTCCAATTTTCATGTGGCCCACCACACCTTTCACAAGCCATAACCGAGACCGTTTTTGTCATTTCTAATTTTTTTATTTTTGAAGAAAGGGCTTCGATTTGGGCTTGTAAAGAAGTGCTTTCTGATGGGATTTTTGACATGTTTATCAAAGTATTTTATCCATATAAAATAAAAACGCAGCGGAATATTTTGTTTAAAACATGTTACTTACAAAATATAAAACCCATTTTATATGTAAAACCCAATCCCGGATCCATATACGAACATGCATGCTATCAAAATAAAACACAACCATAGAGTGTTTAGAATACTACCTTCCAAGGAGTAAAAGACATGAAGATGATGATGCTTCTTGAACGGTTGCCTTCAAGTGTAGAAGACCTCAAGCTTGTATACCCCAAGCCTTCCAACAAACACCTTGTGTTTAGCAAGGATTTCTATACTTATGAACTCACTTAAAAGTCCCTCTTCATCAACCATACATGGCCGAAATTTAGAGAGAACTCTCTTGAGTTTTGCACTTGAAAATCACTTGAGAAAAACCTCTAAGATGGCACTACATGTTGGCCGATTTTAGAGAGCCCTTTTAACAAGTCTTACACTTGAAAAATTGAACTTGAAACCCTTGGATTAAAGACCCCATAACCGAAATATTGAGAGAGTTTTAGTCCTTCCTTCAAGTTCATCTCCATTGATTTTTCATACATAATTCTCTTAAAGTAGGTGAGAGAAGATGCCACCAATTCACCCAATCAAAAGTCCTCTAGTTATGACATTTGCATGAAATGTCATTGGACCATCATTCTTCCCCAATCAAGGTTCATGCAATTGCATGTAAACTAACTGGCTTAAAAATCTAGGGAAGAACACATGTGGGGGGGGGGGGGGGGTGGCGGCCTAGCTATATTTATAAAAAAAAATTCAATTTCTTTTATAAAATAATATAAGTCTTACATATGTATTTTATAACTTTTATAAAATATAACATCATATGTTATAAGACTTATACTATTTTTATTATGTTATTTAACCCATTAAATAACAAAATAAAATATTCTCTCAAAATAAATTATCCATATAATTTATTAGTTTGTCAAGTGCAATTATTTAGAAAACCAATTTCTAAATATTGTAAGTGTTAATATTTATTTGTTTGATCATATCACAAATAAATATTGTAAGTGTTTGTCTAGGTTGTATTTGGGTATGACTCGACTTGGATCATAACGTGCTAGCCACATCAATTTAATATGTGTCTTGGGCATACAGAGTCCAACAATCTCCCACTTGCACAAGATACATAGAAAATTGATGCTGGTAGTAAATGACGCCTACCTACGGTTTACTACCACTAATACGTATGACTATATGTCCCATTCAATTACATCATCCCCTTCAAGTCCCTTACTTGAAAATGATTTAGGTGAATCTATCATTTATCCTTTCGTTACAGATGTCATGTTAAATCCAGAGACATAGAGTGATCACTCTCTGTTGATTTAACTTTAGCAGGCCTTAGACATCTTACTCTCAACGAATAAGAGGAACAAATCCCTTCTTGACTACATACGTCTCTCACAATCACCTTGCACCACACCTGAGTTTAGCCTTATGTACTGCCCTTGCTACAGACAGCCAAGAACTAGGTCAAGGTATAATACTTGGTGAATATCAAGACCCAATATGTATCTCAGGTCAGAGGATACTATGATATTCGCCTTTACTCAAAATTTACTTATGATCAATCACAAATGATTCCATACAGTAATATTTGAGAGCGAGTCAGTCCAATATTTGTATCCCACAAATATTTATGAACTTTGGCAGCAACACTTTGCTCTATATTCATTCTAAATGAATATCTACCAATCCAAGTTCATAATAGTCTTACATTCATATTTGTTCCCACAATTATGATCGACTACGGACATTTAGAATAATTAACTTATTCACGGATTTAAACATGCAAAAATGGAACATAACTCAAAATACCATAAAGAGTTATAATAACAGTTGTTCCAATATCCAAATACAAAATAGATCAAATCCAATCACTAGAATATCGAAGTCCTAAGGCACAAGTATGACCCTTTCATGCTTTGCCCGTTCAAGGAGCTTCGTGAGTGGATCCGCAATATTTTGATCAGAGTGAACTTTGCGAATACATATCTTTCCCCTTTTCAACTTCATCCCTTATGTAGTTGAAAGTCCGCTCAATGTGCCTAGTCTTTCGATGTACACGAGGTTCCTTGATTTAAGCAATCGCACCATCGTTATCACAAAGATCTCTAGGGGTCCTGAATGGTAGGGACTACCCCTAGATCGGCAATAATTCAAGTGGCAGATCCATGTGAATTATCTCAATCAATGAAGCGGCGATGTATTCTGATTCTGTAGTGGACAATGCTACCCTGATTGTGATCGAGAACCATCTCGATCAGCTTGGAAACTCGTATCCATGTAACCTTTTACAATGAATTCCGAAACTCGCATCCATGTAACCCTTTATAACGAGTTCTTCTTCACCAGATCCATATATTAGAAATATATCCTTAGTCCTTCTAAGGTGTTTCAATATATTTTTAACAGTCACCCAATGACTGTTACTAGGATTTCGCTGGTATCTTCTCGTCATGCCTAAAGCGCATGACATGTCCGGTCCAGTGCATATTATTACATACATAATGGATCCTATAGCAGATGCATATGGGATTCCTTTCATTCTTTCTTGCTCATCCTTTGAGCTTGGACATTGAGACGCACTCAATATTGTCCCTTCTTTGAATAGGTACCAAACCTTTCATAGAGTTCTCTATCTTGAGCCCTTTCAAGACTTTGTCAATGTATGCACTTTGGTATAAACCTATCAAGCGCCTTGATCTATCCCTATAGATCTTTATTCCCAAAATATAGGCGACTTCACCATGATCCTTAATGGAAGAACAACTTCCAAGCTAGGTTTTTACACCTTCCATGGTTGGAATGTCATTTCCATATAGTAGAATGTCATCGACATACAATATTAATAAAGTGATGATGCTCCCACTAGCCTTCTTAAAACACAAGCTTTATCAACGTTCTTGATGATTCCATATTCCCTAATCTCTTCATCAAAACGGTGATTCCAACTTCAAGATGCTTGTTTCAATCCATAGAATGATATCTTTAACTTGCATACTTTAGGATGTTTTGGATCGACAAAACTTTCAGGCTGAACCATATAGACATCTTCCTCAAGATATCTATTAAGGAAAGCCGTTTTGACATCCATTTTCCAAATCTCATAATCATATTATGCAGGTATGGCAAGTAATATAATTGACTTTAGCATCGCGACAGGCGAAAGGGTCTCATCATAATCAACCCTTTGAGTTTGAGTGAAACCTTTTGCTACAAGTCTTGCTTTGTAAGTATCCAAGTTACCATGCATATCTGTTTTCTTCTTGAAAACCCACTTACTTCCAACTACTTTGGAGTTAAGTGGTGGCACAACCAATTCCCAAACTTGGTTGTCATACATGGATTGCATCTCTATGTTCATGGCTTCAAGCCATTTGTCGCAATCGGATTTTGACATTGCATCATGGTATGTGGTTGGTTCATCTAAATCTACCACGTAGCATCCATCCATGAAAAATCCATATCTTTCAGGTGGACTACTAATTCTACCAGATCTGCGAACATTTTGTGTGTTTTGATCAACCTCTTGATCATTTTCAACAACCTCTTGTTGAGTGCTAGTATCAACCAAAAGTGTATCGTCTTGTGGTTCTTGATCCTCCTCAAGTTCCAGTGTTCTACCACTAGTTCCTTCCATAAGGAACTTAGCTTCCAAGAACTTACCCTTTCGAGCAACAAATACCTTTTGCTCGGTTGGATTGTAGAAATAATATCCTATATCATCTTTAGGATATCCTACAAAGATACACTTAGTAGATCGGACTTCCAATTTATTTGGGGTGTATTGCTTAACATAAGCTTCACAACCCCAAACCCTTAAGAATGATAATGATGGAGGGTTTCCATGCCATATTTCAAAAGGTGTCCTTTCCACTTTCTTGGTTGGGGCCATATTTAGTATACGGATTGCGGAGAGCAAAGCGTAACCCCAAAACGATAGAGGTAATGTGCTTCTAGCCATCATAGATCGAACCATATCTAATAGAGTTCGATTTCTCCTTTCGGACACACCATTGTGTTGTGGTGTTCCTGGTGGAGTAAGTTGTGAGATAATCCCACAACTCTTAAGATGATCTTGAAAAGCACCACTAAGGTATTCACCTCCTCTATCGGTGCGAAGGACTTTAATTGTTTTCTTGAGTTGATTTTCTACTTCACTTTTGAAGTCTTTGAACATTTCAAATGCTTCATCCTTGTGTCTTAGTAAGTACACATATCCATAACGACTATAGTCGTCGGTAAAGGTAATGAAGTATCTTTCACCATTCCTAGTCATCGGCTTAAAAGGACCACATACATCTGAATGTATGATACCTAGTAAGTCTTTAGCCCTTTCAAAAGTTCCTCTAAAGGGTGTCTTGGTCATTTTGCCTTGTAAACAAGATTCGCATACATCAAATGAATTATCTTCATTTGTATTCAGAAGACCATTTCTCTGAAGTGTATGCATGCGATTCTTGCTTATATGTCCAAGGCGACAATGCCAAAGATAGGTCTTACTCAAATCCATTTTGAGTTTCTTGGTGATTGATTGGTACATTAAACTATCAAATGATGTATTATTATGAACCGATTCATAAATATCATTTGAAGGCATAGGTTTAAAGTAAAACATGTCATTCATCGATATAAATGTCAATGTTTGCAAACTTTAAGTCAAAACCGTATTGTCTTATAAGGGAAACTTGAATAATGTTCCTAGTCAAACTAGGAGCATTCAAGACATTTTAAAACAATTTCCAAACCATTTGGAAGTTTCAAAACATAGTCTCCTTTCTTGTAATGTTTATTTCTTTTGAACCTTTTGCAACGAATTGCAAACATGAGTTCCACATCCGGTATCTAATACCCATGTGTTAGAAGAAATAACATTAAGGTCAATATGTATCATTAAGATTGTACCTGAGGTTTGCCTAGCATCCCTCTTGTTTTTCAACTCTTTGAGATAGGTTGGACAATTCCTATTTAAATGCCCTATCTCACCATACTCAAAGCATGGATCGTTCATGGCAACCTTTACCTTCTTCTCTTTTGGATTCGGTGGTTTCGCTTTAGTCTTTCTAATCATTTCCCTTTGAATTACCCGTTTCCATTTTCAACATTTGCTTTGGTGTCGGGGTGATGCCCTTCCTTGTTGCCATCCTCATTGATCGTTGGAATGGATAAAGCTCTTTTATCCATATTGAGCCTTTTGAGGTGATCAATGTGGCTTTTCATCTTAAAGACATAAGATGAGACCGATTGGGTTTCCTCCATTCGACATGTATGAAGCGTTCGAACCGTTTCGAAGCGTTCTACTCTTAGGAACATTTCCTACAATTGGTTAATCATGTCGTATGCTCATGATGTTCAAAATCCTTTTGAATCTCGGGAATCATAATTCCTAACATGAGGCAGGAGGCTTGCGTTGTATCCTCGATATACTTAATCCAATCGTCATAGGCATCCTTATCTTCCATAAGATTTTCATCGGGATTAGGATCGTTCAACACATAGGATATATTTTCTTACTTGAGAATGATTCTTAAGTTTCGATATTAATCCATGAAGTGTTATGATTGAGACGATCCTTTTCAAGGATTATTATTAGTGATAGGTTACGGACAGTTTGGGTATATTGTTAGCGGCCATCTACAAAATTTAACAAGTTCAATTTTAGTATTTTCGATATTATTATATTTTAATCATTAATACCCTTTTGTGTCTTAAAGAGAATTAATAATTAAAATCTAGAATCCAACGTTACATTTAAATATTGGTTAGGTGACCTTTATCCCTCTATTTAAATTAACAAGGTAGTCAACGTTTGACAATTGCAACTCTTTGCAACTTCTAGACATATGGGATCGGTTAAACATCTTTATGTTTAGTTGGCATGTTTAATCCCATCAACACCTTTGTTCCCCATGCTTCGGTGACCCTAAGTTCATGGTTTCCAAATCAAGTCGTCCAACTTACACACACGTGTGAGTTTATTCACATAAGTGGTTAGGTGACCTTTATCCCACAAACATGGTAAACCCACCTCGAATATACAAGTTCCCTCAAATGTGGTTAGGTGACCTTTATCCCACAAAAGAGTTCCCAAGTGATTCGAGTGTTGTATAAAAGGATGGTGTTTGACTTGTTTTATAAAAGGGATTTTGAGTTTTCAAAAATTCTAGTTTAGAAAACTTTATGTACCATACATTTGCATGCATTCAAATCCTTGGTACTTTTGTGAAAACAAATTTTTTAAGGTTCCTTTTAATAAAACCCATTTTATAAAATCATTAATTTTTAATAACCTTTTATTAACCATTTTTAATGATCTTTTAAAGAACCAATTTTAATCTTGTTGTTGATTATTAGTTTGTTAAGCATGCATATCAACATATCATCCAAACTACATAAATAAACAACCACACAAGCACAACACACATATCAATAGGTGCATAACCATAGCCAACTATTTTGACCACACTTGTTAGCCGAAACAAGTGTGCCAAAAGGTCCTTCCTAAAGGGTGAAAAATGACACAAGCGATGTGTCGTTGAACTCCCACTTGATCCCGCATCCAAATGCTTCAAGTCTCCCTTTTGTGTTGTGATTTCTCCACTTTCTTTGAGCTTCCAAAATGTACTTTAATTCAGCTCCAAACTCCTTTGGGCTCCGAAAATGTGTTTTGGTTTTTGGGCTAAAATCCCGTTAAGAACTATGAAGTCCTTTAGGCCCGAAATTGGCCAAAACCAAAACCGCATTTTTATGTGCATCTTCTTTTACAAAAAAATATCCTAATACATTTTTTCTAGTAAAATAAAATGCACCTAATCTATTTATTTTACATGCCAAATGAAAAATAAATAAATTACATATCTTACAAATGGAAGAACAAAATAATAATTATTACAACCCATTGAATAATTAATAAAATGAATCACAACACAATCATTCAACACAAGGTCATGGCTAGGTTATATGCACCAAAATATATATCCAAATATATATATATTAATTTCAAGAAGCATAAAAAAAATGGTTCCCTTTTAATAACCATTTTCGGCTATGTCCAAAAAACCGAAAAGGTAAGTTTTGTCCAAACAAACAAATCATCCATATGAAATAATTTTTCAAGATTCATTTATGCATATAAGAATATAATCTTGAAAAAAAAGGGATAACCATACTTAAAATTTCGGCCATAGGGTTTTCACCAAACCCGAAACCCGAAAATTCTAAGTCTATTGAAGCATGCACTCATATAAGCGGCTCTGATGCCACTGATGGGATTTTTGACATGTTTATCAAAGTATTTTATCCATATAAAATAAAAACGCAGCGGAATATTTTGTTTAAAACATGTTACTTACAAAATATAAAACCCATTTTATATGTAAAACCCAATCCCGGATCCATATACGAACATGCATGCTATCAAAATAAAACACAACCATAGAGTGTTTAGAATACTACCTTCCAAGGAGTAAAAGACATGAAGATGATGATGCTTCTTGAACGGTTGCCTTCAAGTGTAGAAGACCTCAAGCTTGTATACCCCAAGCCTTCCAACAAACACCTTGTGTTTAGCTAGGATTTCTATACTTATGAACTCACTTAAAAGTCCCTCTTCATCAACCATACAAGGCCGGAATTTAGAGAGAACTCTCTTGAGTTTTGCACTTGAAAATCACTTGAGAAAAACCTCTAAGATGGCACTACATGTTGGCCGATTTTAGAGAGCCCTTTTAACAAGTCTTACACTTGAAAAATTGAACTTGAAACCCTTGGATTAAAGACCCCATAACCGAAATCTTGAGAGAGTTTTAGTCCTTCCTTCAAGTTCATCTCCATTGATTTTTCATACATAATTCTCTTAAAGTAGGTGAGAGAAGATGCCACCAATTCACCCAATCAAAAGTCCTCTTGTTATGACATTTGCATGAAATGTCATTGGACCATCATTCTTCCCCAATCAAGGTTCATGCAATTGCATGTAAACTAATTGGCTTAAAAATCTAGGGAAGAACACATGTAGGGGGGGGGGGGGTGGCGGCCTAGCTATATTTATAAAAAAAAATTCAATTTTCTTTTATAAAACAATATAAGTCTTACATATGTATTTTATAACTTTTATAAAATATAACATCATATGTTATAAAACTTATGCTATTTTTATTATGTTATTTAACCCATTAAATAACAAAATAAAATATTCTCTCAAAATAAATTATCCATATAATTTATTAGTTTGTCAAGTGCAATTATTTAGAAAACCAATTTCTAAATATTGTAAGTGTTAATATTTATTTGTTTGATCATATCACAAATGAATATTGTAAGTGTTTGTCTAGCTTGTATTTGGGTATGACTCGACTTGGATCATAACGTGCTAGCCACATCAATTTAATATGTGTCTTGGGCATACAGAGTCCAACACTTTCATCAACCTTATGGGCGCCCGGGGCAATAGATTCATTGCCTCGGGGAGTGTGCCATTGAAAATTGATTTGAGCAATTTCCTCAATTTGATTATATATTTCATTTGGGCGACGATTACCTAAAAGTCCCCCGGAGCTAGAATCAAGTGTTTGTCTTGTGTGTGGCAGCAATCCATTGTAGAAAGTGGATACTTGTTGCCATACCGCAAGACCGTGATGAGGACACTTTCTTAGTAGCTCCTTGAACCTTTCCCAAGTTTCATATAAGAATTCCCCATCTTCTTGTGAATATGTATTAATTTCAGTCATTAATTTAGCCGTTTTAGCAGG
The DNA here is from genome assembly GCA_030545235.1 of Helianthus tuberosus. Lineage (NCBI taxonomy): Eukaryota > Viridiplantae > Streptophyta > Magnoliopsida > Asterales > Asteraceae > Helianthus > Helianthus tuberosus. The sequence continues at coordinate 32,454,901 of CM060424.1, read as the reverse complement.
AGGGAAATACTTATATAGAAACTTTTGGGCTAGTTCATCCCAGGTGTTTACCGAGCCAACTGGGAGGGTGTTAAGCCAAGCCTTAGCTCGGTCTTTTAGTGAAAATGGGAACATCCGAAGGCAAATGGCATCGTTTGATGCTCCATTGATCCGAAAGGTATCACATATTTCTAAGAAATTAGTAATATGTAGATGGGGATCCTCGTCCGCAAGCCTATGGAAGTTGCGGAGTTTTGAAGCATTTGTATCAAATGCGGCCGAAGTTCGAAGTTGTTGGCTTCGACATTCGGTGCATTGATAGCGGGGCCTAGATTACCCACGGTGGGCCGTAGGTAATCCATGAGGGTACGTTGATCCGCCATTGGAAGTGGGTCCCCCGAAACTTTCTCTTGATTTTTAGCTCTAAGTCTTTTTCTGAGAAAGCGTTCGGGTTCTTCTAGAGGTTCTTTTATGTCTCTACTAGAACTGGAGCTCATGCACTACGTAGGAAGTTCAAATGTGGCACCAAGGTTCCAAGTCCTGCGATAAAAACAGAAAAGAATGTTGGTCAGAAGGTTCACCACGGCCCCGTGCTCAGTGAACACGGCCCGTGGTCAAATTTACAGTAATTGTTCTCCGGATCCCTGTTACTGGGAGTTGGACACGGCCCCGTGTTGCACCGACACGGCCCCGTGCTCAGCTCTCTGTAACTCGGAAATTAAAAACTGCCAGTGATAATGTTGGGCACGGCCCGTGTCCGACCAGGCACGGCCCGTGCTGAGCTCTGCAGAAACTGAAAAACTAAGAAAAATCCTAAAAAAATGACAAATAAGAAAAAACGATTAGGCCGCTGATTCCTAACTTTCTTAAAATCCTCGTGTCCCCGGCAACGGCGCCAAAAACTTGATGCGTGTGAAGTGTGTATATGAATTTAGGTATATTTAAGCCCCTTTTACACTTTCTTTAGCCAAGTTTTAAATTTATAAAACACGATATTTACTAACACTAAACACACATATGGGCAAGTGCACCCATCGTGAGCGTAGTATAGTGTTGGTAAGATACCGAGGTCGTCCAAGGACACAAGAGCTTTTAGTACCGGTTTATCCTTAACGTCTAATCAAATCAAAAGTTTAGAAAAATGTTTTAAGCTAAGAAAAATAAAAACTAATTAAAATGCTGAAAATAAAAATAAAAATAAAAACAGATAGACAAGATGAATCACTTGGTTCCGACTCGTGTATAGTGTAACATTTGATTATTTCCGCACTTTTGCACTTATTTAAGAGATTATCTTAGTTATTGTAGTAGGCCCATCTTTTGAAGGTGACGTTACCCTCAACCCAGTAGTTTGAGTCAGCAAGGATACAATCCTAAAGGGTCGGATTATTGAAAGATAATGAATTAAGTTATTAATGAAAATTATGGTAGGCCCCTCTTTTGGAGGTGACGTTACCCTCGACTAAGTAGTCTGAGTCAGCAGGGATATAGTCCTAAATAGCCGGGTTATAGTATTAATAGTAGTTAACTTATGAGGGGATCAAAGAGTTTGGACCCCCGCCATCCAATACCGTTAAGTATTGAAGGAGGTCCTACTAAATTTGACCCAGGTCCATTGCAGGACCTCTAAACGCTGAACAATGGCAAGACTCTTACCAAACCGTTCCCTTAACCCCCGACCAGGTAGCCAACATACCTCCATATAGACCGTGGAGATATGAATGGTGAAAATCTTTTATTTTATATAGACAGTAAAATAATGTCAAGACACCACGGACAAACGATAAGGAAGAATCACCTTCAACATAAGAAACAAGTTATTAAAGTCATTAATACAAAACCAAGTAAAAAGTGCGAAAAGATTAGAAATAAAAAGTATTACACTAGACACTTGTCTTCACCAAGTGATGTAAGAGACTTAGGCAAACATGGCCCTGATTGTCAAGAACTCTTACGATCAATCTTGGATCCCGAGACGACTCACACACTCTATGATGGACAATGGATGATGGTGGTGGATGATGGTGTTATGGTGGTGGTGGGTGGTGGGTGAAGTGTGAGAGAGGTTGTGTGCCAAGGGATGGTTTGAGCTTGAGCCAATCACTCATATTTATAGGCTGAACAGAAGCTCGGGCACGGCCCCGTGTCCAGTGGGCATGGCCCCGTATCCACATCCTTCTCTTTCTTCATTTAATGCAGCTTGTCTTATTAGTTGACCACGCCCCCGTGTCCGCTGAGCACGACCCCGTGTGCAGAAGAATCTTTGTACTATGAAGATTTTCCTGGATTGTGCGAATCTTATAGTTGACCACGGCCCCGTGTCCGCTGAGCACGGCCCCGTGGTGGGCAATAGAAGCTTCTACCACTTTGTCTTTTCTGCTGACGCTTGGGCACGCCCCCGTGCTGGCTGAGCACGGGGCGTGTTCAGTCTTCTGTCTTCTTGTTTTGCTTGGGAAGATGCTGTCGTGGGGTCGGGCATGTCACGTTTGTTCCTTTTCTTGTATTTATGTTAGATTTTGCTGTCTTTTTGCTTCTTTTGTTAATTTGAGCTCATTTAATCCTGAAAATACAAAAGGAAGACAAAAGCACACTTTTTCCAACATTAGTACTAAAAAAGGGTTAGTTTTATGCCACAATTGATGTAATTTATATGTTTCATTTTGCACACATCAACGCAAGTTCAGATGTTAGGGTTGGCAGCTGCTAACGCCACCCCTTGGAACGATTTCAAGGAACTAATCAAGCGAGAATACTGTACACGTGATGACACCCACAAGTTAGAAGTGGAGTTCTTTAATCTGAAAATGACGGGGTCAGAGATTGAGGCATATACGAAAAGGTCAAACGAGCTGGCCATCTTGTGTCCAACCATGGTGGACCCCCCTATCAAGCGTATTGAGTTGTATCTCAAAGGGCTAGTACCGGAAATTCAAAGTCATGTGACATCGGCCAACCTTGCTACTATCCAGGATGTTACCCGTCTTGCTCATCGCCTCACAGATCAGGCAGTGGAACAGAACAAGCTGCCCAAACGTATCAGTGCTACTAATGCTACTACTTCCGCTACTCCCAGTGACAATAAGCGGAAATGGGATGGGGATTCCAACAAGGGTTCAGCTACAGCTCAGTCTCAGGCACAGCAGCGAAAGACTGATAATTACCAGAGCCCTGGTCAGCAATTTTCTGGTAGTCAAAGACAGGGTGGATATAGAGGAAATCTCCCAAGGTGCAATACATGCAACAGGCACCACAATGGCCAGTGCAACAAGGGTCGTTGTCAACGGTGTCTCAAGATGGGTCATGAGGCTAAAGATTGCAGGAGCTCACGACCTGCGAATCAGAACCAGCAACAACAACCACCCGCTCCACGAAACCAGTAACAACAACAACAACGAGGCAATAAGGGATGCTTTCAATGTGGGGCTGAAGGCCACTTCAAGCGGGACTGCCCCCAGTTAAACCAGAATCAGAATAACAACAACAATAATCAGGGCAACGGGAACAACAATAGGGGAAACAATAACGACAATGGTGCTAGGGGTCGTGCATTTGTGCTGGGTCAGGGTGATGCAAGGAACGATCCTAATGTGGTTATGGGTAAGTTTCTTCTCGACGACTTTTATGTTACTGTATTATTTGATTCGGGTGCGGATACCAGTTATATGTCTCTGAAAGTTAGCCAAATGCTTAAACGCGCACCAACACTTTTGAACACCAAACATGTCGTAGAATTAGCTAACGGTAAAAGTCTAGAGGCCACACACGTAGTTCAGTGTCACACCCCGATATTTCCACGTTTGACCGGTGGGCCCGGTGGGGAGTATCGTGACGTAGTTGATATCATCATAGTCAAACAACACAATATATAAATGCACATCGGAAGCAAAAGATAAATATATTACAATCCGAATATAACGTAACATCAAAGTATTACAACGGAAAGTAAAGGATCCACAGGCGGATCTTAAAACATAAACATTGTTCAACAGACTTTAGACGCCTAGAACTTGCAAGATTCCTTATTAGCGCCCTGAGCTTCCAGCCAATTACGTTCAGTACCTGTCACTTAACCTTTTTGGAAAATACGTCAGTTTTCACTGGTAAATACACTCAACCGACTCATTTGAAAAGAGTTTAAGAAAATTGGTTTAGATGCACCAGGCACAAAACATTTTGACAGTTTGATTAAAATGCACAAGGCAAAATTAATCTTTTATAACTTGGGACAATTATATTTATAATCTTGTATACAGATTTACATGTTCGTTGTACGTTCAAGGCTCGATGTAGAAACCGAGTCAAGATTAACAGACACACCACAAGTATAGGCCCACATGAGCGTGAGATACCGTTTCCCTTATGCAACTGTCAGGTGTATGCCTACACCCCGTGCATAAGCCGTGGCCATTTTATAATACAATGATGTCAAGGATATCCGGGACATGGTCATTAACCTCCCAAAGGCTTTAAGCAAACAAAACAATTTAAACGGGCCGATCAATATCAATTAACCACCATACGATGGAAGATTTAATGCCCGACCAAGCGATATTTTATATACCGTACCCCAAGCCCGTATAGGGAAAATAAGTTAAAAGTATTTACCTGAGCTAGCTCCTGTCTTAAATAGCAAGAATTATAATAACTCAGCCGTATTCACTTAAGTAAGCGTAGGTACAATTTACTGGAAGGCTCTAGTCTGGAATGATGGTATAAATAACCAATTAGAATACTAACGGGTCTTTAATTAAGCCTAAACTTAGCCCGGTTAGTTTTTAAAGAAAGATACGGTTCAAACGCATGATAAGGCGAAGACCGGTTTAGAATGTGGTTTTGACCCGGCAAGCTTGTATGCTTGTTTAATATGGGTGACTTAAACACATTCTGGATTTTGAGATAAAAACGATATGGTTTGACCCGTATCGGCTAATATATGTAAACTAGTTACATAAGCCGATCTGAACGCGACAAGTGCGTAACGAGTAACCAAAAGAGTCATATACAGGTTTCCTAAGTTAATATGCCTTAAATATGTTGTGATATCAGTAGGATATCTTCCATTATGCCCACAACGAGTTTAATCTCAAAATAAGCCCCGTAGGGGTATTTTGGTCATTTAAAAGGTTATAAAAGGGTTTAAATGAAGTTCTGAGATTCGGGTCTGAATACATCAGTAAAATAACTTATTTTAATAGGTCATATCAGTTGGTAATAAGTCTTATGTGATAAAATGGTTTTAAACCCAAACTATGCGTTTAATACGCTTAAAAAGTCATTTTAAGTGATTTCCGGGTTATACCGGAAATCTGAGTTTTCTGGATAGGTTATAAGGTTCAAAATACTTCATTCATTAAATAAAATCAGTAGGGACTGGATTGGCGTCAAAATACTTTGTAGAACTCATTTTATAACCAAAAAGGGTATATTCGGTATTTACCGAATTAATGCCATAACCTTAGGTTATGAGCAGGTTAAAAATAATTAAAAATCTTTAAAAATCCCAAAATATTATATTACATCAGTGGGTAAAAGGTTTGGTGTCAAAAATTGGGTTTAGATAGGCTTTATGCTAATTGCGCCGTTTAATTACTAAAAGGCGTTATAATTACGCTAATGAGCATAACTCCTATTCTAGACCTCCAACTGATGTGAAATTTTAGGGACATGTTTATAAATCAGTAACAAAGATTATTGTTCTTTCACATAACCAAAATTCTCGTTTTATGGTCAAAAGGGCATTATGGTCAACTTTAAGCATTTAACGGAAACGTGCATATGAATCGGACAATCAACGAACCAATCACAGAGGGCTATACTACCATGTAACCTGGTCCTAAGGAAGTCCTAAGGCATTTCTAAAACATACCAAAACGGGTCAGAACTGAAGTCAAAGCAAAAGTCAAAGCTTTGCGACTTTCGGTTCCGAACCGGGTCTAACCAGAAAATTGTTGGGTCGAACATGCTTAGACATGTTCTTACATTAATTACTAAGTTATAAGAGTAATAAAACAGGTTGCAAAGCTTCTACATTGTTAATTATGTTTTAAATCGCAAATTAGGATCATGTTGACTTTTTATAAACAACTTTGACCCGACATTTGATCTAGTTAGAACGGGAATCAGAGGGTGCCCTTTTAAGGGTTTATTGCCCACATAATTACCAACTTATAACTACTCTTAATTCGACTAATCACTGGACCATTAATGATTAATCGCTAAGTCAACCGTTAATTACGACGGTTTGACTTTTAAGCTAAAACTAAGTAAAAACTCAACTAAGAAAGGTTAAGCATACTTACCAAAGTCTAATGCACTATTAGAGATGGCTTGGGTCTGCTCTTATGCTCCAGGAAGCTCCAAGAAAGCAGATGGAATGAATGATCATAATGTTGCAACTATGAAGGCCTTTTATAGTGATTTTGATCCATTAGATTGTTGACAACTCATGCTACCATGGATCCCAGATCATTTACAAGTGCCCCTAAGGCCTAGGAACATGTAGGGGGCGCCCATGAAGTGAAAATATCTTATCTAAGTCGGTTCCAAGGCTGAACAGCCAACATTCACGTTTTTCTGCATCTGGGCCACCCTTACGGACCGTAAGGCTTGGGGCTTACGGTCCGTAAGCCTTCCATCAGGGCAAAAGTTTCTTTTTCAGTTTGCATCCTTGGCTCTTGGTCCTTCGAAAGGTCAATCCACCTTTATTCTTTGCATTATGAGCCCTCCAAATTTACCTATAAGGGCTTCAAGACTTATACCTTCTTTGTTAAGTCCTTGGCCACTTTGTTATTACCCGAAAAGTCACAATTTTCAACGTTGACGCTTTAACCCCTCTTATACGAATTTGATCATAACTTTCTCATACGATAACGAAACTTTATGAAATTTTTATCATGTATTCTAGTGAGCATAATTAATCGTTACAAAGCTTCAGGTTTGCTAAAAGGTCACTCAGAGGTATACTTTAAACATGTTGACACATTTAACCCCTGTAGTTTGTAATCTCTCACTTTCTTTCATATTTAGCTTCGTATGATCCATGATTTATTCGTTTGAAGGTATGAGCATCATGTAGGGTTACTGTAAAGTATATTTATCCCTTGTTGACATTTTGAACCCTTATATTCACATACTTTTCATGTATGTCAACTTTAGTCCCTCTAGAATATTCTTTCACACGTTCAAGCTTATGACACGTGTCAATACATTATAGGACGTGAATTTTCGAGGTGTTACATTCAGGGTTGTAATCTTATCCTCGCTGGTCAGACTTTCTCTATCGATCTCATTCCCATAGCTCTGGGTAGTTTTGACATCGTCATTGGTATGGATTGGTTATCTCAACAACAAGCAGAGATCCTATGCAAGGAGAAGATTGTTCGTATTCCCCGTTCTGGTAAAGAACCTCTCGAAGTTCAAGGCGACAAGAGTGGTGCTGTGGTTGGCATCATCTCCTTCCTGATGGCTCAGAAGTGTTTGCGAAAGGGCCACACTGCTATCTTAGCACTTGTTACTGACGCATCAGCGAAAGAGAAGAGATTAGAGGATATTCCAATAGTACGCGATTTTCCTCAAGTGTTTCCTGAAGATTTACCTGGGCTACCGCCTCATCGCCAGGTCGAATTTTAGATCGAGCTAGCTCCTGGAGCAGCACCCATAGCTCGAGCACCTTATCGCTTAGCTCCAACCGAACTGGAAGAACTGTCTAAGCAATTGCAAGAACTCTTGGAAAAGGGTTTCATTCGTCCTAGCTCTTCGCCCTGGGGAGCTCCAGTACTATTCGTGAAGAAGAAAGACGGTACCTTCAGGATGTGTATTGATTACCGCGAACTAAACAAGGTGACCGTAAAGAATCGCTATCCTCTTCCACGCATTGACGACTTGTTCGACCAGCTGCAAGGGTCGAGCCACTATTCAAAGATTGATCTGAGGTCAGGCTACCATCAGCTGAGAGTCCGGGACGAGGACGTCTCCAAAACAGCATTCAGAACTCGCTACGGCCACTACGAGTTCCTGGTCATGCCATTCGGGTTAACAAACGCACCTGCAGTCTTCATGGATCTTATGAACAGAGTGTGCAAGCCCTACCTGGATAAGTTTGTGATTGTATTCATCGACGACATTCTGATCTACTCTAAGAGTCAGGAGGAACACGAGCAGCATTTACGACTTATTTTGGAACTCCTTCGAACAGAACAGCTGCACGCCAAGTTTTCGAAATACGACTTCTGGCTTCGTGAAGTCCACTTTCTAGGCCACGTGGTAAACAAGGATGGGATTCATGTTGATCCATCCAAGGTAGATTCGATCAAGAACTGGCCTGCACCTCGCACACCAACAGAAATTCGCCAATTCTTGGGTTTGGCAGGTTACTACAGAAGGTTCATCAAAGACTTCTCAAAGATTGCACAGCCGCTTACACTACTGACATAGAAAGGTGTTACTTATCGTTGGGGTAATACACAGGAAACAGCTTTTCAGCACTTAAAGGATAGACTCTGCAGCGCACCTATTCTCTCATTGCTAGAGGGCACAGATGATTTTGTGGTCTACTGCGACGCATCAATTCAGGGTCTTGGTTGTGTATTGATGCAACGGGATAAAGTCATTGCTTATGCTTCGCGCCAACTTAAGATTCACGAAAAGAACTATACTACGCACGATTTAGAGCTGGGAGCTGTGGTTTTCGCGCTTAAGATATGGAGACATTACCTGTACGGTACCAAGTGCACCATCTACACCGATCACAGGAGTCTCGAACATATCTTCAAGCAGAAGGAATTGAACATGCGTCAACGCCGATGGGTCGAACTACTGAACGATTACGAATGTGCCATCAAGTACCATCCAGGCAAAGCCAATGTTGTGGCTGACGCCCTTAGTCGAAAAGACACTATACCTAGACGCGTACGAGCATTACAGCTTACTATCCAGTCTAGTCTTCCGGCACAGATACGAGATGCTCAGGTAGAAGCATTGAAACCAGAAAACGTCAGGGCTGAAGCCCTACGCGGCTCAAGGCAACGGTTAGAACAAAAGGAAGACGGCGCTTACTACGTAACCGGACGCATTTGGGTCCCACTGTATGGCAACTTACGCGAGCTCGTAATGGATGAAGCACATAAGTCTCGCTACTCGGTACATCCAGGTTCGGATAAGATGTACCACGATTTGAAAACTACATATTGGTGGCCTAGCATGAAAGCTCATATAAAAACTTACGTTAGCAAGTGTTTGACTTGTGCGAGAGTCAAGACTGAATATCAGAAACCATCGGGCCTACTCCAACAACCAGAGATACCACAATGGAAATGGGAGCAGATTTCCATGGATTTTGTTACTGGCCTGCCTAGATCTCAACGTGGGAATGATACTATTTGGGTGATCGTGGATCGACTCACTAAGTCTGCACACTTCTTGGCTATCAAGGAAACAGACAAGTTCTCTACTCTAGCAGACGTATATCTTAAGGAAGTTGTCTCGAGGCACGGGGTGCCAACCTCGATTATCTCCGATCGTGACGCACGTTTTACTTCAGAATTGTGGCAAGGAATGCACAAATCTTTTGGCTCTCGTTTAGACATGAGCACAGCTTATCACCCTCAGACGGATGGGCAGTCTGAGCGCACTATTCAAACTTTAGAAGACATGCTTCGTGCATGTGTAATCGATTTCGGCAACGGCAGGGAAAAACACCTCCCGTTAGTGGAGTTCTCGTATAACAACAGTGACCACACCAGCATTCAAGCCGCTCCATTCGAGGCATTGTACGGGCGTAAATGCCGATCACCTCTTTGTTGGGCAGAGGTGGGTGATAGTCAGATCACGGGTCCAGAACTTGTAGTGGACACAATGGAAAGAATTGCTCAGATACGGCAACGCATGGCGGCAGCTCGTGACCGTCAGAAAGCCTACGCAAACAAGCGTTGGAAACCACTCGAGTTCCAAGTTGGGGATCGAGTGCTACTCAAAGTTTCACCCTGGAAGGGTGTGGTTCGTTTTGGCAAACGGGGCAAGCTCAATCCGCGATATGTCGGACCGTTCGAAATCATTGAGAAGATAGGCAAGGTAGCCTACAAACTAAACCTGCCCGCAGAACTCAGTGCAGTTCATAACGTTTTTCACGTGTCGAATCTGAAGAAGTGTCTGTCAGATGAGACCCTCATAGTTCCTTTGAAGGAGCTCACTATCGACGATCAGTTGCGATTCGTCGAGGAACCAGTTGAAATCACGGACCGAGACGTTAAGGTCCTCAAGCACACCAGAATACCTCTTGTTCGAGTTCGTTGGAACTCCCGTCGTGGCCCAGAGTTTACCTGGGAACGAGAAGATCAAATGAAACTCAAGTATCCCCAGTTATTCGGAAACAGTGCAACCACTACTGAGACTGAAGCTACTACAGAATTTCGGGATGAAATTCCAAATCAACGGGGGGATGATGTGACACCCCAGGAAAACCAGTAAACTACACAACACAACTAGCTTCCTCAGTAACCACATGCTAAATTTCGAGACGAAATTTCTTTCAAGTTGGGGATAATGTGACAACTCGAGTTTCCAAGATTTCCATCTTCGCATTAATTGCACGTTAACTGTTGAAGTTGTTTGTTTACACGACTTGTCTGTTTCACAACTGTGCACGTTTGTAATATGTTAAACTGTATTGTGATTGATATGATGTTATTAAGTGTGTATGTGATATATGTTTCATGTTATTATTGTGTAATTAAAAGTGGAGCTTTGCCTAACACCCTAGCCGAAAACACACCCCACGAAAACACTATGAGTTTTCGTCCACTACTAACCAACGAAAACCAAATGGGCTTCGGCCCTAACCCTTGGTATTTAACGTAGCAGTGATTAACCCTAGATTATTATTCTAAATCGTAAACATCAGCAACCCTATCCTCTCCTTTCAACCTACGACAGTTTCCCTCTTGCGAGTCTTTTCCTTCAATCCATCGCCCGATCTTGTGGTTAGTAATGATAATTATTAGTTTGTTGCTGCGTATTGTTTGATAAGTGTTACGTGTTGTCTGTGATCTATGTTAATGATATTGCTCTTATAAATCCGAACATACTAGTATATATAGCTCCAGTCATGATTTTTGTGCACAATTGATTGATGTAAATTGGATGGCCTTGATGATTGTGTAAACTAATAAATGGATATTCTAGAGATTTGAGATATCCGTTGTATTATCGGTCCAATATAACCGAATATGTATAAATGGCGCATGTGAGATCCAAAAGTAGTTGGAACCTTGAATTTAGATATTGATAATCACATGATATTCTAGTCAAAGCCATGAAGTAACATAATTGTTGTCAGTAGCCTTGCATGTGCAAAAAATATTGAAGTGGTGCTCTATTTAGGGAATCGAGGTTGTGGAGGTGGCAGCCCAACCTTTGATTAGAATATAGGATGATTATGTGTGCCATGTTTCACGTGAATAACTTGCAGCCTATTAATTGTTTCGGTCCAATAATAGCAAGATAGTATTGACAGATGTTGGCCATTTTCGAGTGTATTGATGATGATGATTAGGGTTGCGGATGTAACTGATATTAATTATTCTAGTTGAACGATTGTTGGTGGAAACCGTCAAAACTGTTAGAGTTGATTAGGGTTGTTGTTGAAAATAACTGTTGCTGATGATGATGTTGTAACCGGCGAAAACCACCACCCACGAAAACAGCAGACGAAAACACCCAGTGTTTTCGTCAAAACCCAAGTCTGACGAAATCACTTTGGGATTTCGTCACCCTAGTGATTTCGCCAATAAGTGTTTTCGCTAAATAGGGTTTTCGGCTAAGGATCTGTGACTAGTATGTTAAATCTATTACTTTGTTAACTCTGTTAGTTATTAACCCTGTTAGTTCAGCAAACTCAGTTAATTATCAATTCTGGTAGATGTTAACTCTGTTAAGTTATGCATGTGACTATGTTAAATATGTAACTCAGTTAAATATGTTGATCCTGTTAAGCTTGTTAACCTTGTAAGTATGTTGATCTTGTTAAATCTGATAACCCTGTTAAGTGTGTTATTGAATAACTATGTTAGAATTGACCAAGAACTCAGTCATATGATGCATGATTGGATGAACGTGAAATAACTGTTATGTGTTACATGACGATGATTGTAACACCCCGTGTTTTCATAAGTGAAAGTCAAAGTCAAGGTCAAAGTCAACGACCGATTTCGCGCAACTTGACTTGTAGAAATGTTTTTATTTTTATTATGTGGAGTAAGTGTCGTTCATTGCAATAATCGAATCGTGTTAATCATATTTTAATCGACCCACGACTGTAAATCATAGGCAGTAACAATGCGATAAAGTTAATCAACTAATAATCAAGCTATGCTAATCGAATCGACATCGAATCGCAACTCGAGCTATGTATTTTACTTGTCATTTATACGTGTGTGTGCCTTACGTGTTACCTGCGCATGTTTATTTATGTTTTGTTGTGGTAATCAAGCGAACCCAATCAAACCCGAAGTCTAACTCGAATGTAAATGAACCCGAACCCGAATTCCGAATCGAACCATGTTATATACGAAGTAGTTGGTACTAAAAGTAATTTGACTAGGAACCCCTATCGAATCGCTCGCAATCGAAACCGAAGCGTCGTCGCACCGAACGCACACTTCAGTCGACATCCGGACGGATGGTCCATCCGCACGGATTGACAATCCGCACGGATAAACAATCCGTGTGACCTGCAATCCGCACGGATCACCCTTTCCCCTTTTGGCATCCTATAAATACCCGGGTCACTCTCCAAACTTTCCACTTTTGGCAAGTGACGTCCGACCTGCACGCATTCTTCACCTTTTCTCCGATTTCTCTCAATCCAGGTAAGATCTTGCTCTAAATCTTGTACATTCTTGATCTATACACACATCTACACCTTTCTATCTTTCAAATCTCAACTTTTAACCATGAAATCATCAAGATTTGAGGTATTCTAGGGTGACGTCATCATGAAGTTCTCATGAACTTCAAGTGTGACCTCATTCCACCAAGAATAACTCGGATCTGAACGATTTCCACAAGATTTCACAACAACTTCACCTAAATCTAAACTTTTCTAAGGATAAAAGGGTTGAAAGAAATAAACTCAGGTTTTCTGCTTCTTTTACCCTCAAAAACGGTACGAATCGGATCAGTTCTAGTCTTCCACTCAATATTAGTGATGCACTAGCCCTAGATCTGGATTCTACCCACAAGACACCTGATTTCGGGTTAAACCGGAATGACCATTCTGAGTCGCCGACAGGCCTCGAGTTAGGGTGGTTCCTAGCCGGCTTAGTCATGCGAGTAAGAATACAATTCCAAGTGGTTGACACGTAATCAGAACGTCTCGATAACACGACAACAGAAACCAAGAGTAGACGAATGGAACAACCAGAACGAGGGGCTGTCCGCACGGACAAGTTGTCCGCACGAACAAGTTATCCGCACGGACAGACAATCCGGACGGGTTGTCACCCGGACGAACTACACTTGGGACCCACATTCAAAACGAGGTTTGAGTATCGACGAATGAATAATCCGGACGGGCGACCTCTGAATGGATTACTCTTCGAATCATGAGATACTAAGACCTTAAACAATTTCAAACAATGTTCATCCGCACGGGCAAGTTGTCCGCACGGACAGACTATCCGGACGGATTGTCTCTGTCCGCACGAACAAACTATCCGTACGGATTACCACTGTCCGCACGGATTACCATCCGGACGGATTCCACCAATTTCATCAAGTGACTCAGCCTTAGAGACATGCCCGCACGGATTACCATCCGGACGGATTGTTGTCCGCGCGACCGGCTTGAAAGGTAGAGATACTTAAATGTTTTCTAAATGCTACAACAAAAACTTCAAAGGAGAAGCCTTCATACACAAACACATCCTTAGGAAGAAACAATCCACTCGAATAGTTATCCGTACGAACATGTTATCCGCACGAGTGACTAGTCCGGACAAATTGCAAATCCGCACGGATGAACAATCCGCACGAGTGACTAATCCGGACGGATTACCATCCGCACGGATTACCATCCGCACGGATAACTCACTTGCACGGATAACTCACTCGCACGAATAGCTTACTCGCGCAGATAACTAGTCCGCACGATCAGCTATCCTACCCACTCTCACTCTATATCGTTTTACGCGCCACTTATCGTTTCGTTATCAAATCTATTCAGGCTAACCGTACTCGCTGAAAAGCGCTCCCTTCAATCCATAATCGCTGTGAGTATACTCGAACCCTTTTTGCTTTTAGCACTTTTGGGTGTTACATACGTTACGAATATTCAAACTACAACTATCACACTACTCAAGCTATTTTAACGCTAAACCAATTATGCATGTTATACGTGGCTTATGAATGCTTGTTTGTTATGTTTACACATGGAATGCTGTCTACCTGCCTTAGCAACGATAGTACTATAGTTTGGACTCAGCACCCGTTCACATGGGGGTTGTTAAGGATCTTTTACTTGCATGGATTACGGTGGTAATCATGTATTGCAAACTGCCTCGGGCAGTCAACCCGCAGTCATTGGTATCGATGGATCTATGTCGATAACTAACGTGCTTCATTTCACTATGTGTACATGCTGGTTATGCGTAAACGAATTCGAACTCTTTATGCTATTATCAAACTTGTATGCTCACCTTTACATTATATGTATTGACTTTATTTTAACGTATGTGACAGGTGCTTAGGTTGTTTCTGTGCTTAACTTGCTGGTGATGAAATTGAGGCTAGGGAAGGAGTCCTAGAAACCAACAAATAAATTAGTTTAAATCTGAGTTGTCGGAACAGAATACTTGTCTTGATGTTTGTCTGTAATAATTATTTAACTATTTGAGATACGGTATAGGACGTATTATTTAAATTGAATGGTAATGATAGTTGTTATGGAAACTTCTGGACAATCTGTTTCGCTCAGTGCCATGCCCCGATGATTCCGCCATCGGTTGGGGTGTGACAATGATTGCTTAAACACACTTCGAGACATATATTACATGTGAATCTATACGAGCTTAACTGATTAAGTGTACGTGTATAACTATAGGACTTGACTGATTTCTTGTGTGCACATAATTAGCATACCGAGCAAACCAAGGTGAGTTCACACTCTTACCAAGGCATGGGATTCCCGGGGTTGGGAATGGGATTGAATGATTACTTGTACTTACATCACTACTGAAATACGTACCACTGACCTCATTAGGTGTAAGACACCTATAGATACAGCTAGACTAGTAAAACACGGGAAGCCCCCACTAATCTTCGCACACATGTCTATGAGACCGCGATACAAATGCTAATCTTCGCAAACATGTCTGTGAGACCGCGATACGAATACTAATCTTCGGAAACATGTCTGGGAGACCGTGATACAAATACAAATACAACTAGTCTAGGATACATGGGAAACCCCCACTAACCTTCGCACACATGTCTGGGAGACCGCGATACGAATTAATACGATACCTGGTACAAGCGAACAAATGATTTACGAACGAATACTATAACTAAACAACCAACTGTGAACTCGCTCAACTTTGTTGTTGACTCGTTGTTACATGCCTTGCAGGTCGTTAGGTACTCATGGAGCTTGCACGGGGAGGCACAGTCGTTGTGGGACATGGATCGTGGATGCCATGTTAAACGTTTATGACATTTCAAACTTATTACTTATGTTGGGTTTTACATTTATGCTTCCGCTAAACATTGATACTATACTTTTGTTTTGAACACCTTTCATATTGTTTGGTTGAATTACATTTACTAATTACATTGTTCGATATGATTGGTGGCTTGATCCTGGTCATGTCACGCCTCCAAGTGGTGATACTCCGCGTGTGGATTTTGGGGTGTGACAGTATTAAGACAAGGTCACCACATGGTCCAACCAGCGGGCGCATGGATGGGGTTTGTTATGCTCAAATAGACTTATCACTTGTATCCCTCGATCGTACTACGAGGACTAATGGTCTTAAGATTTCTCCTACCCAATCACATAATCTAACAGTTCCTTCCTTAGCTGACCATACCATTCGTAATTGTCTGTAGCAGTATGTAACATGTATTTCACCCCCGAAGTTATAAAACCATAAACAGTTAAAGAAAAGGGGGAGCATGAACTCACTGTATTGCGTCTTCACAATTGTAACTCAAATCCCTTCGGCAAACACGACTACCTACAATGTACTGACGTCTATTAGACGAACGGGCCGTGCCTTGGCTTAGAGTTTAATGTTTTGAGTTACGTTTCTTATGTTATTCCAAGTTGTATAATTATTTTTCGAAATAATTAATATTTCAACTTAAATTATATTTAGTTTTGGAATGGTTGTTTAATCCATATCTTTGGTATTAATACTTCTCAAGTATTTTAGCTTCGTATTTCCTTCCCAAGGATGGGGGTATTCTCATACATGTACTTGTATTATTCTATTCATAATTTCCGCATTAATATATTCCCAAGTCTTACTTGAGAAAATGTATTTAAAAACTCATTTTGTCCCACAATAATGTATTGTCCCGAAAATATATATTTTTCCCAAAAATCATATATCTTCTAAATATACTATGAAAATATATTTTTATTTCCCAAAAATAATATATTTTCACTTTGTCTAACAATAATATATATTTTTATTGCTTTTGGATAATAAATTTCACGGTGCTTTGTTAAGTTATATAATCTAACCATTTCACCGAGTATGCCAGTAATCACACAAGTGTCTTATTATGTATATATATTCTAAATATATATGTCTACCCATTTTTATGTACAAAACCATCCTCCGATACTTTATATTTTGTTACAAAAATTATGGTGAGGTTTATATGGGAGATCATAGTTAACAATACACTTGTAACACTTGTTAGAAAAACATTTTCTAAGTGTTGGAATTTTTAGAAAATTTCGCCATAGTTTCCTTTGTAACTGGAGGTGTCCATGCTAAGTAGCATATCATTTTCTTTTCCAAAACTCATTCAAACAATCAACAACAAGTCACTAAGCCATATTATGTATATATTATCAAAACCCTTGTATTTTAAATATCATTCAAAACTGAGCTGTTTTCGGGGATTTTAATAAAATAGTTAACTTATTCCAAAAATTCTCAAATTTTTACATAATTTCTTAAACGATTCAAATATTATTGTGTAAAAATATCTGGATCCAATTCATTACCAATATTTTGTAAAAATTTATTTACCGGACTGCAATCAGATTTGTCACTTTCTGACTGCAGTCTACGAAATAATTCATCTAAAATTTATCGTAAGTCCGATTGATGAAATTC
This sequence comes from Helianthus tuberosus, assembly GCA_030545235.1. Classification (NCBI taxonomy): domain Eukaryota; kingdom Viridiplantae; phylum Streptophyta; class Magnoliopsida; order Asterales; family Asteraceae; genus Helianthus; species Helianthus tuberosus. Next base: position 32,437,580 of record CM060424.1, on the reverse strand, counting down.
CAGTGGGAGAATTACTACGACATCAGTGGTCATCTACAGTACAATTTTCATGAGCTGATTCAACATAGATTTCAAGGTATGACTAAAAACATAACACCCATTTACTGCAGTAAAAATTCAGCTTTAGCTGCTGTTACAAAACGGGTCTTTAAAAATAGTAAACGACCTCAAAAAAATATGATTCCAGTGCCATTTGCTTCGTTTTTTCGAAAATACATAATTTAGACTTCAGAAAATCAATTTTTCGATTTATAATGGTCCGGTTACAGCCAGTTGAAGTTGGCTGGAAACTTTACTCAGCATGCTTTTTATAGTCTAAATGCCACTAAAATGTACGCATACGATTACCATTCATTCTAAGAACGATTTATATCATAACGTAAGTCATTTAAAGCAGATTATCGTTTATATAACTCAGATTTATCATGTATTACCATCTCTCATTGTAGAAAGCTATGGCTCAAATCGTGACTCTTTCATTGATATGATCAGTATAAATACAAAGATACAATCCCATAATTATGGGAAGAATTAATTACAAAGATTATCTCTATTTACACAAATATATTCTATTACACCCCCGCAGTCGAAGCAAGAGGTGGGCGAATGTTGAGACTGGAGCGGAAATCATCAAATAACACCCTTGGTAGACCCTTGGTAAAGATGTCAGCAATCTGAAGACGAGTGGGGGTATGAAGTATTCTTACCGTACCACGTTGAACGTGTTCACGCACGAAATGTATGTCGATCTCAATGTGTTTTGTGCGTTGATGTTGAACCGGATTGCTGGACAGATAAATGGCGCTGATATTGTCACAATACACTAAGGTAGCGGTCGAGACGGGTCGACGCAACTCGAGAAGAAGGTTGCGGATCCAACAAATTTCTGCAACGACATTAGCAACCGCATGATATTCTGCTTCTGCACTTGAGCGAGAGATGGTCGACTGTCGCTTGGAGGACCAAGATAAAAGATTCGCACCACCCATGTAAACACAGTATCCTGAGGTGGAATGACGGGTGTCCGGACACCCAGCCCAATCCGCATCTGTATAGGCTCGTAAAGAGAGGTCGGAACATGGTGAGAGAGTGAGGCCATAAGTGGCTGTACCACGAATGTAACGAATAATACGCTTTAAAGCATTCCAGTGAGCAGAGCTGGGGTTATGCATATGAATGCAGATTTGTTGAACCGCATAACTGATGTCAGGCCTAGTAAACGTGAGATACTGAAGCGCACCAGCAAGGCTTCGATATAACGTGGGGTTCTCAAAAGGAACACTAGATGTTGCGCCAAGCTTTGGTTTTGTGTCCACTGGAGTCGCAACGGGATTGCATGTAGCCATACCCGCTCGATTGACTATGTCAAGAGCATAGGATTGTTGCGATAGAAACATTTGGGAACCCGAGCGAGTAACCGTAATACCCAAAAAATAACTGAGAGGCCCAAGATCTTTCATTGCAAATTCAGCCGCGAGGCTGCCCATGAGTTTCAATCGAAGAGAATCCGATGAAGTTGTGAGAATGATATCATCAACATAAATCAATAAATATGCAATGTCACCCCCATGATGATATGTAAAAAGAGAATTGTCGCATCGACTTTGTAAAAATCCCATAGAAGTAACAAAATCTGTAAATCGTTGGTACCATGCCCTCGGAGCCTGTTTAAGACCATAAAGCGATTTATTGAGACGACAAACATGGTCAGGATAATCCCTGTGCCGAAAACCCATGGGTTGATACATATATACCGTTTCGGTAAGATTTCCATGTAGAAATGCATTCGTGACATCCAACTGGTGAATAGGCCAAGATTTTGATAAGGCCAATGTCAGAACCATCTGAATAGTAGCCGGTTTAACAACCAGGCTAAAAGTCTCTCCACAATCAATACCGACCTCTTGATTTCTCCCATCACACACAAGACGTGCCTTGTACCTTTCTAAAGTGCCATCGGACCTGTATTTGTGACGAAACAGCCACATACTATGAATAATATGCATATCAGGATGTCTCGGGACAAGTTCCCAAGTCTTGTTTTTAATTAAGGCATTGAATTCGTTTTGCATGGCATTATACCATTCCGGGTTGGACAAGGCGGTTTTGGGGTTGGCGGGAATGGGTGCGATGGATGTAGTGGAAAGGTTGAAGATTTTCTTTGGTTTGGAGATACCAGACATGGCACGTGTGTGTATGGTACGGGTTTGCGGGAGTGGCGGAGGGGCCGTAGGTGAGCTGGGAGAAGAGTGGGCTGGGCTATTATGAGAGAGAGTGGGAGAGGGGAAGGTTTGTGGGAGTAGGGTGGGCTCGGCTGTTATAGGAAAGGAGGAGGTTGGCGGGTTGGTCGAGTGGGCCGAGAACGGGATTGGGCCGGTGGGGCATTGGCGGGCTGAGTTGGGTGTGTGCGGTGGGGATGTGAGTGAGGGTTCATGAGGGATATGGGCCGAAGTAGGAGGGGTTTGAGGCTGTGGATTAGTGGGTTGATTTAAGATATGGGCCGAAGTGTGAGGGATAGTGGGTGGTGGAACAGTAGGTTGAATTAGAGGAGGTATTCTAAGATAGGGGTGCACAGTATCGTCTAGGAAGTTGTAAGTGTGAGTTGATTGTTTGTGAGATTTAGAAAATGGAAAGATAGTCTCATAAAAAAGGACATGTCGATTTATGGTAATGGTTCGAGACTTGAGGTCAAAACATTTATACCCTCGATGATTTGATGGATAACCGAGAAATACGCATGGGTAAGAGCGGTAGGCTAGTTTATGGATGGTGGTGTTCGGAATGAGTGGGTAGCATATGCATCCGAATACCCGTAGGTGGTCATAGGAGGGCATGCAACGGTATAAGCGTTGGGTGGGTGTTTGAAAATTATGTAGTTTAGTTGGGATAATATTTAATAGGTAAGTTGCGGTTTCTAGAGCATGTTGCCAATAGATGTTCGGGGTGGAAGAGTGAGCCATAACGGTACGTATAAGGTTATTTATGGTGCGAATTTTTCGTTCGGCTTTACCATTTTGAGACGAGGTGTGGGGACAAGAGAAACGAAAGTGCATGCCATGTTGAGTACAAAAATTATGAAATTGGTTGTTTGCATATTCACGACCGTTATCACATTGGAATTGTTTTATTTTGGTGCGAAATTGGGTTTGAATAAAGGTATTAAATTTTGTGAACATAGCAAAAACATCGGATTTGTGAGCAATAGGGTAGGTCCATAAGAAATTAGTGTAATCATCCAAGAATAAAACATAATAACGATGTCCCCCATTAGAAAGGATGGGTGATGTCCAAACGTCACTATGAACAAGATCAAATGGCATAAAAGTAGTTGTATTGGATGCAAGAAAAGGAAGTCTAGTGTGTTTCCCAAAAATACAAGAAGTGCAAACTTTATTATTTAAAGAACCACAAGAAATTGAATTAGAAGTTTTTAAATTTTGTAAAATGGCTGGGCCTGGGTGACCGAGCCGTTGATGCCAGATGTCTTGAGAGATAGCTGCATAAGTGGAAGCAGTGGTGAGATTGGTGATGTTGGACGGACTGAGAGTGTAAAGATCCCCCGAACTATTGCACCGTAGGATAGGTTTCTTGGTCTGCAGGTCCTTCACAGTAAACCATATGGGTCAAATTCAATAGATAAATGGTTATCAGATGTAAAACGATGTACAGAAATAAGGTTTTTAACAAGATTAGGAGCATATAAAACATTGTTAAGTTTAAAAGGAGGGAATGGTGGTGGAAGGGTTATGTTGCCTTGTCCGAGCACCGGAATGGTTTTGCCATTGCCAACAATGATGTTACGAATAATGCCAGAATTAAAAATAGACGGAAACTTATCAGATTGGGGAGACATTGTACCTGATGCACCGGTGTCCATAGTCCATGATGAATCATTGTTTTGAAGAGCCAAGTTATACAGTGCCTGAGCGATATCCGTTGGAGCGTATCCGGTGGTGTATGTCTGTGCCGATGGTTGAGTATTTGGTTTTGGGCCTAAGATGCCTTGGGCCGATGGGTGTGTTTGGGCTGCTTGGGAGGTAGAGGAGTTTGATGGGTATGGGCAAGGGGGTGGGGACCAATGGGCCCAAGGAGAGGACTGGTGCTGAGATGTGTTAGCGGCCCAAGGAGGTGGTGGCCAAAAGAATTGCTGGTAAGGGTTCGGCTGGGAATAGCGACCCCGGTTATACGACGAGCGACCGCGACCACGGCCTCGACCACGGCCTCGGCCGCGTCCACGATCGGAGGGAGTGTCGTACCGGTGATAGTTTCGGGTATCGGCGGGAGGTCGGTTCGTTTTCTCAGTGGCGGCATGAAGTGCTGTGCCGGCGGTTTGAGCAGATAACTTGGCCTGGGCGGTTTTTCGTTCTTCGACTTGACATAAGCGCGATCGGGTGTTGTAAAAATCCGGGAGGGGTTGAGTTTGCTGAAGAATGAGAGAGATGCTCTCATATTGGTCGGTTAAGCCAGTGAGAATCTGAAGTACAAGTTGGTTTTCTGATATGGTGGAACGGAGACTAGTAAGCAGGAGTTTCATATGTTGACAATATTCAGCCATGTTGGGGAACTGGTCAAGTCGACTGTTGAAGAATTTGTTTTGAATTGTGATGGTGCGAGCGGCTTGGTTGTCGAGGAACAAGTTTTTGAGACGGCACCATGCGTCGTATGCGGTGGTGTTGGTAATCATAATAGTGTGCATGAGATCTTGAGAGATGGTACCGTAGATCCATTGTAGAACAATGGAATCAATCCGTTCCCATGACTCAAGATAGGTGTGTTGGGTGACCGGTGCTTTATCCTTGTCTTTATCAGTAGATTCTTTGGCGGTGGAGGAAGATGTGGCAGTTTCACGTGGTTGTAGATGGTCATACACATCGTAGGCTTTGCTGTGAAGAATGAATAGCTCGGCCCACGTATTGTAATGCTCTGTTTGGCTGTCAAGAATCAACGGAATAAAGTTCTTGATGTTGTTTACTGTTACAGCAGGATGGATTGGAGTGGAAGACATGGCCGGCCGAGAGAAAGAAAAGTCTAGGCGGCAGCGATCAGGGGAGGAAAAAAATTGGTTGTAGAGAGATTTAGGGTTTAGGCTTTGATACCATGTAGAAAGCTATGGCTCAAATCGTGACTCTTTCATTGATATGATCAGTATAAATACAAAGATACAATCCCATAATTATGGGAAGAATTAATTACAAAGATTATCTCTATTTACACAAACATATTCTATTACTCATATCATGATTTTTATGCAAAGCTTTATGTTCATATTTTAAGTTTTGTGTTCTTGTAGTGTTCATATAACAATCTTTCAACTAATCAACATAAAGGTAAACAAGGGTTTAGTCAAGGACTTACAACTAGCTCAAGGGCTAGGGATGAACTTAAGAACACAAGATGATGAAGATGGTGTGTATATGCTATGGATGGAGTTCCTTCAAGACCTTCAAGCTCCAAGCTCCACAAGACTCATTCTAATGCTTGAAACAAGTATGGAAATGAGGTAATGGTGGTGACAAGGTGGTGGTGGTGGCGGATGTAGGGAGAGCCGAGAGGAGAGGGAGAGATGTGAGAGGTGGTGTAAATTTTATGTGAAGATATGATGAGGGTATGATTTTGTAAGACTCACCATACTTATAACCATACACTAAATAATATGCACAAGATCACAAGCAAAGATCTTATCATAATCTTGAAATAATATCTTGGAGATATGGTGGGGATTTTGTGGTCCTTTGTGACCGTAAGAGGGCATGGGGGGGGGGGGGGTTAATTGTAACATCTTGATGGAAGTTGGTAGTTATTAGTTCAAATCCAAAAATATGGTTACATATGTTAGTTAGTGGATATTCTAGTGGGTGTTAGTGTGTTCGGGGATTATGACTAGCCAAGAAATAATTAAAGAATGTATCTGGCAAAATTTTGGTGTCCCGGGAAATGTCCGGTTGTTCGGTTTGATACCGTTCCGTTAAAGTGCTTAATTATTCCGTATAATGCTTTTTATATATATTTTTGTAACACTTTTAATTCCCGGCACTTAGGAAAGCATACAGGACCATTCTGCCATATTTTTGCACCTTACTAGCATGTTACAATGCTGAATTTTGTTAATAAATGCAGAATTTTGCACTTAAAGTGTGTTTTAGGTACTTCCCGGCACTTTAACTATCACCTAGTGACGCAGTTTTATGGTCCTCATTTCCCTACACTCCATACTAGTGTAGTACCCTGTCTCTGGCTCATACCGGCCTCAAAACATTGTCTGTCTATGTGCTGGCACTGTCAGCATGTTTCCGAATTATCCATTCAGTGTGCTAACTGTGCTTTGTGCATTAAGTACGTCACTAAAGTTTGTGTGTAATAAATGGAGTGACTGTATGAAATGTGATGCATATGTATGTATGATACAAAAATCATAAGGCAGTTTAAATTGTCAGTTGTAATCAAGCACAGTCATTAAGCACATAATTAAGATTAATTAATTGTACGGTACCTGTAATTGTGAGGGTTGTCACATTTAGGCCCTTTTTTCGTATCAAGTGCTTAACTATTAAGGTATAAACTAGCGTTTAACATCAACAAATCAAGTGCATAACCATTATGGTATAAACTATTAGCAAACTAGGGGCATAAATTATCACTCAAAATCAATAGTCTTAATGATTCTAGAAGCCATTACAGAAGCGATTCAAAGCTATTACATAGAAGTGATGAATGATCAAAATTACCAAAAGGGTGATTAACAAAATTGAGAACAAAGTAAATGATTTCTCCATTAAATTGTAGTTGTTGTTTCATTGTTCGGAGGTCGTTTTATTTGTTTTCTCGAAACTCAAGCGCGTGACCTAATTTTGACTTCTGGTCTAAAATAAACTCAGCGACCAGCTTTCTGTTTGATTCCCCTTTCATTTACCCAATACAAACCACACAAGGCCAAAAATATCAAATATATATATATATATAGAGAGAGAGAGAGAGAGAGCGGTTAACATACTTCACGGCTTATCCTACTTCACGTACGCGACAATCCTGGCCGTGGATTATCACACATAGAACACATAATCACGCATGGACCTGGATTATCACGCATGGGACCTGAATTATCACGCATAGGAACATAATCACGCATGGAACCTTGAACAAAAGATAATCACGCAAGTTATCTATGTTAATCACGCACGTTATGTTCTTGTCGCGTACGTTAAGCAGTTTTGTACATTATACTTTCTCTCTCTCTCTCTCTCTATATATATATATATATATATATATATATAAATTAATAAAAATCCAAGATGAGAGGCCTTAAGAAATGGAGGCCCTAAGCTGGTGCTTTGTTTCACTTACCCTTTAGCCGGCATTGGCTGCCACGACCAAAGGGTAGGGATAAAAGTAAGGCAGCGGCACGAGCACGAGACAAGTCTTCTTCAATGCCATCGGATGGCCCGTCAAAGTTAAATGAGTTCGAGGCAAGTCTTAACAAAATAATCTCGATGAAGGAAAAATAGCAAAGAACTAAAAATGGAGAAACAAATCCAGAAAGACATGGAATTTCTCGCGAAAGACTTTTCACATCTAGCGGAGGAGGACCGAGTCATTTTGGAGGCTCGTAAGGCACACATTCGGGCGAAATATATGTAGTTTATTTTCTAGTACCTTATGTTTTTTAATGACTTTGTAATGTTTTTCTTTTTTTAATGAAATTATGTTTTTTTTAATTTCCTAGTTATTAAAATTGGCATTAAATTAAAAAAAATAAGAGTTAATTACATAGTTAGTCCATGTGGTTTGCACAAAATAACATACTTAGGTACTAATAGTTTAAAATTACCTTTTAGGGTATTAATTTTTCATTTTGTAACGTTTGGAGGTATTAACTTCTAGGGTATTAACTATTAACATAGTTAGTCCATGTGGTTTGCACAAAATAACATACTTAGGTACTAATAGAATGTGATTTTAAACCTACAAATAACGTTAATACCTCCAAACGTTACAAAATGAAAAGTTAATACCCTAGGATGTAATTTTAAACTATTAGTACCTGAGTATGTTACTTTGTGCAAACCACAGGGACAAACTATATAATTAACTCAAAAAATAAAATATATAAATAAAAAAATAATTAGGAATGATGACGGGGGCTTTATCCCACACCCTGCAAGTTAAGGGCATGGGCCTTAAAGCCCCTTCTCTTATGTAGACGTGAAGTGGCGCTGAGGTGCGTGATAAATCCCCTAGGGGCTTTATCCCACACCCTCCACCCTAAGACTGGAATTATGTAGACGAACAAATTGGTAAAGCCAAGAGAATGTGCAATATGGTACTTACAAATCAACTCTTAGTAACCAGCTTTGGAAATTAACCCTTAGGATGACAATTTAATTTTGAATGTCAGTGTAATACCTTGCTTTTGGTACATGTTATAATAATCTTTCACACAAGGACCTCTGGAAAATCACATATTGATAGGTAAAGGACCATATTGTTTCTGGACCATGTAGGGGTTCCAAGGGGGTACACACGTTTAACATTATTATTTCTAGACCGTATACTCAAGAACATTTAACAATAAGCAAAGCTATTGGGATTGAATCTTGATCTCATATCTTATATATGCTGAAGATTTTAGTGTCATTAAGTTATTGTGATTTACTTGAAACTATTGATACAAGTTAGAGATGTGGGGTACACACACGTTTAACATTATTATGACTTTAGTACTAAAAAATCTCTAAGGTTGTAAGGTGTAATCCCTTATGTAGGGGTTCCAAAGGGGCACCGCTCTAGCAAGGGGTCGGGAAACCACCCCCCAATAGGGTTCAAGGAAGAATGCCCTTGGCTGGGTTCGCATTGCCAAGTCAGCGTGAAAACTGTCTCTAAATTGTCATGTGATGGTCAATAAGGAATCCCATAAGGTGGGGGTGGGGGGATAAAACTTGTATGGATATGACTTGTTTGAAACACAATCAAGTAATAATGCAATGTATGTATAGAGTTTAGAGGAAGAAATGACAAAACCAATTTATAGGGGTTTAGGTAGATGTTAACTAGTTCACTCTACGTCCTCTCCCCGATTCTCGAATCGAGAATTGCTCCACTAATAGTTTTTTCTTAAACGGAAGAGATCACTAGTACACCAAACATTTCACTAGATCAAGGTCGTATCACCTTATACAAACGTCTCATTAGATCAAGATAGTGATCACCTTCTACGTTTCACTTATCTCAAGAGATATTGATCACTCCTCTCACAAATCACTAACAACTATAGTGATGCCCCTTACAAACTTCTCATTAAATACAATGGTAGTGATCGGCATGGATTCAATTTTTTTTTTGTTGAAACTCAAGAAAGGTGTATTTGACTTATCTCATGAGAAGCAAGATCTTCTTTAAATTTGTAATGGGTGGATAATAATGCTTTCCATTTTCATCAAGGCTTTATCTTTTTAAGCATGGTTTGGCATCTCTTTTAAACATGTTTGTGTTAACAACGATAAGTGTTAGAAGACATCCATTTTTAGTAGATTCCATCGGCTAGATATTTCAAAATTCAAATCCTATTTTGAGTAAAGTCAAATACTTTGTAAAATATTTATAGATTTGGTTTTTATAAAACTTAGCCAAGGTTTTATAAAATATATTTGGAAAATATCATGGCATTAAAAAAAGTTTCATTTTTATAATTAAGGTTTTTTTTTTAACGGCAAATTTGAATCACTGACGAAGTGCCACCAGTGGAACCACCCGATCATATCCATCCCCACTAGACATAATGCCTATACACCAATTCAGGAGTAAACCCAATAAATATGGGGAAACTCCGTTTGTGGGAATCGAACCCAGTACCTGTTGATCCCAAAGTCTTATCCCACCCCTAAGATGCCACTAGGCTATAAAGCCATGAGCTTATAATTAAGTTATACTATTAAAAAAAATCACTTTTGGGATCTCTCGAATTCCCCAACATATTCAAGTTGTGAGTTGTTGGTTAAGCTTTGATCCTTACTTGTTAGTGTTTGTTTTCAACATTGGAATTTGTAAACTTGATTACCACTATTGTTATTGCATAATTCCTTTAATCATTGCAATTGATGATTGATTAAGTGTATAGGGGTATATGTGGTATATGTTAGGGGTGAGTATAAAATCGAAATAATCGAGAAACCGAAGCGAAACTTAAACTGACGGTTCGGTTTTCGGATAATAATAAAAAATTTGGTTCAGTTTTCGGATATACATTTTCAATAAGCGAAAAATCCCAAACCGAACCAATAAGTTATAATAGTAGGCGTAATCCATATATTTTTACGTTTGAGTTTAAGTTGTTTAAGTGTTGTTTAACCTATGCTAGTAGAAATTATTAATTTTACTCTTGAATGTTAAGTATTTATAATAAAAATATTAACATGTTTATTTATAATGGAAATGATTTATTTATTGCCTGCAAGAAATAATAAAAATTAATATAAAAATTAAATAATTTTTAAAGTATGATAAAAGAAAATCTAATACTAATAAAAGACTCCAAATCATGCCACATGGAAGTATCTCCTTTAATTAGTAAATTTAGAGTTAACTGCCATTTTAGTCCTTATGGTTTGTGTCATTTTGCCAGTTTAATCCTAAGGTTTCATTTTTCGCCTGTGTGTCCAAAAAGGTTTCACCGTTGCCATTATAGTCAATTGGGTTAACTTCATCCATTTTTTCTGTTAACGAAAAGGGCAATTTAGTCATTTTATATGGCCGAATTACCCTTCTAGTTAATAGAATTACATATATAATGACCGAATTGCCCTTCTCATTAACAGAAAAATGGATGAAGTTAACCTAGTTGACTAAAATGGCAACGATGAAACCTTTTTGGACCCACATGTAAAAGATGAAATATTTGGACTAAATTGACAAAATGACCCAAACCACAGGAAATAAAATGGCATTTAACTCGTTAATTATTATTATTATTATTATTATGGGACAAGATTTAGGGAAAACGCCTAAAAGTGTGAAAAAGGTGAGAACGCTCCTCATCCGTTGGATCAAAACAATCTATGTACTAGATTGGCGCGGTGACGTTTTCATTAATAACATCAATTTTATTACGTGGACGCGCTTCATTAAGGGTAAAAAGGTCTTTATATTTCTCTAGGAAAAACGCCAAACTCATGAGTAAAACGCCGGGGTAACTTTGTAAAATAGTAACCAAGTTTTATATGTGTCCCACTAAAGTCACTCAATCTTATTTTTTATCTTTAAAGTCACTCAAGTTTGATTTAGTGTTTTAATCTTATGTAAGAGTTAATTGCCCGGATGGTCCCTGTGGTTTCACGCTTTTTCACGTTTAGTCCCCACCTTTTGAAAATAACATGTATGCTCTCTATGGTTTGTCTTTTTGTTACTCGGATGGTCCCCAAACATTTACTCTAGGAACTATCCGAGTAACAAAATGAAAAACCATAGGGAGCATACCTGCTATTTCCAAACTAACTGACATCTACTCATGGACTATCCGAGTAACAAAATGACAAACCATAGGGAGCATACCTGCTATTTTCAAAAGGTGGGGACTAAACGTGAAAAAACGTGAAACCACAGGGACCATCCGAGCAATTAACTCCTTATGTAATTATGAGGTTAGCAGGTGACGTGTCAATTAAAAAAAATAAGAATTAAAAAAGCCAAACTTTTTTTCCAAATTTTAAATGCTCTTTCATTTTCTTCGAAGACCCTCCGTCGGCACCCTAACATGTTTCGCTAGCAAATCTGTGTTTGCTATCATGTTGACCGGAGAAGATGGGGTGCCCAACAACCAACCAATTTGTGTTTGCTATATTTAGTTATAGTCGACCAAACCCTTGGTTGAATGAAACCGATGACGATGACGAGTAGGTTAGGGAGTGAGGGCTCCTGTCCACAAAATAAAAAGGGCAAATCATCGCCGCCACATAAACCAAATTCCAGCAGGTGTCATTCAACACCAATGCTGAATTAATTTTGATTGAATGACGATGCTGGTTGAGTGCCAATCAGGAATTAAATTACTAGCCGGTTGGTTTTTTTGTTGTCAATTTCGTTGTTGTCCACTGTTGTTAAAATCATAAACTACTTGAAATCAATTTTGTTGGTGACCACTGAGCTAGTCAAATTTTCTTTTGTTTACAAGTTTTTTGTTCACAGTTGTTGAAATTAATGTCTTTTCATATTTGACTTGGTCTCCGGCGTTAGTCTCCGGCAACATTGAAGAAGAAAGTTGGAAAAAATAATGAATGAATCTTATTAAAAAAAGCCATGTCAATATTTATATAATTATCCATGTAAGCATTTTGAATACTAAAAAAGATTATGACCCGACACATCATCAATGTAATCTAGCAACCTGATAATTGCATAGGATTGGAACATGAAATAGAACTTTACTGATTTTATAGAGACAAAAAAAGATCAAGTGACTTTAATGGAACAAAGAGGAAACTTGATTACTATTCTGTGAGGTTTTCCCTAAAACGTCATTAAATTCCCACCTTAAACTACAAAACACACATCATCCTCATCTAAACGACATTAATATAAAACGCCAAACTTTGTGTTTAATTGATAAAGCTAAACAAACAGTAACTGAAACGACAGAAGCTTCATTACTAGCATTCATTATAATAAAATTCCGCCTAAAATACGCGCCAAAAACATCCTATATAAACAACGTCTTAGACCTTCCATTGAACACAAAAAAACAAACACGATATTTTACTAATTACCATTCAATTTATAAACGCCAAAATATTCAAAAACCATAGAATCCAAACGACGTTTCTTTAAGATTCAGTTTTGTTCTCAGTAATCACTCAATTGTGATGGACAAAATTCTTAAGTGAGGATATTGTCCATCTCATTGAGCAAATTCATATTGAGTTTATACTCGCCTTCATTGTTCACACAAAAAAAAGCCATATTTTACTAAATACCATTCAATTTATAAACGCAAAAATATTCAAAAACCATAGATTGCAAACGTCATTTCTTGGAGATTCAATTATGTTCTAAATAAAGTTTCACTGAATGGGGTGGACAACATTGTTGGACAACATTTTTAACTGAGGATTAACAATATTGTCCATCTCATTCAGCAAAATATTATTGAGTTAATCATCACCAAATTAGAGGTTTAAGGTATTTTTATTTAGTAAAATGTATTCTTTTTTTGGCGTTTATGTGTGTGTTCGATCTTATATTGTTTGTTATGTAACTTTCAAATCATATCTTATGCTGTGGGAAGAAAAAAAAATGCTATATAAAAATATAAAACGCCAAATTCCAATATTGTATGTTCTGAAAAAAAAATAAAAAATAAAAAAAATCCAAACTACTCTTCGCTTGCTTTCGAAGACGTGTCGATTTTCTTTTAATTACGGGCTTTTTGCATGTCGATGTGTAGTGTCCGTAACCTTTACAATTCTGACACTGTCTTTCTTTCGCCCCGGGTTTCATTTTTGTTTTTGATTTTTTGATTGCTTCATCCTGTTTGGATTTCAGACGCTTGCGAGATCCAAAACCTTTCGACTTATACCCAACAGGGATTCTTATCTGATTCTTGTCGTTTTTACATTGACCTGTTATCTTCGCAAATCTATCCCTAGTGCTAGGAGGAGGAGTAACAATCTGCATATCTTGAACCTTCTTCATATAAGATTGAACATGATCCTTGTATAAGGATAGTTCCTCCTTATTACCAGATAAACGGTTCAAAGTATACTTCATTGCAAAAATAATTTCTTGCATCATACTTTGCACATCGGGATCAAGCTCGGTCATATATTCACGACTCATTGTGTATTTGGAATAGCAATTTGGGGAAACCTCTTTACACCATATATTCAAAATGTATTGTTTTGGAAATTCCCTAATATCCAAACTTCTCAAAACATAAAATATATGTCTACATAGCAAACCAAACTGCTCAAAACGCCTGCATGAGCAAGTGCTGGTACAATCAGACTTATGACACATTACTTGAAAACCGCCAAAAACAATGTCTGTATAAAACGCCATGCGGGGAATGTTTGTATAAAAAGACCATCAAACAACAAACACAAAAACTGCATAGAAAAACAAACTAAATGTTAAAAAATATGATAAACTCCATATCCTGAAAACGCCAAATAAGAAAAATAACCAAAAACAGCATTGTTTACCTCGAATAAGGATGTACAAGGCTGCTGGAAATCATTTATGTAAAACTTAACAAACCCATCAGGCTGATCTTCGTAACGTTGGTTTATGCAATCCCCAATCCCGATAGATCAGTTTGAACGTCACAAAAATATTTTTTGTGTATATGTCAGCAGCTTGGCCCTCCAACACTTTATAATTACTTTTCAACTGGGGCGTTTGTATCGATATTCATGATCATTTTTCTGGTGCGTGTGACGTTGTGCTTCTATTGCATTTTCGTAATGAATCATGAACTCAACAAGAGTAGATTTTGAATTGCACACTTGACCAAAAAAATGGTTCTCACTCTCTGGCCTCGATGTCATTCGCATAAGGCCCGATAACTGCTCCATTCTATAGTATGCAGGGATCCAAGATTTCCTGAGTGCAAAAGTATCAGAGAGCTAGTCATTATCTTCTAATTTGAACTCTCCAATAACCTCTTACCATCCTGATTCAAACTCTTCGGGTGTAAGAATATTCGTCCACACAACACCACAAATACGTTCTTTGAAATTGGTGGAATTGCATAGCATAACACCAACCTATATATAACACGAAAACACCATGCAAAAACATATATATTAGAAACAAACAAACTAACATGAAAAATAGGTACGAAGGACAAAACTCCATATATCTTAAAACGTCGTATATCTTAAAACGGCAAACATAAAAATAAGAAAATCAACCTTCAGAGAAAGTTTATGCATCACGTGCCACAAGCATAACCGATGCCTCGTTTCAACAAATACAACAGAAATAGCCTTCTTCATTGCCGGATCTTGGTCAGTGACAACAAATTTTGGTTGAGAACCAACAACTTTTAGAAAAAATCTCAACAACCATATATGCGTATCAGCAGTTTCTGATGCCAATAATGCAGCACCAAATGTAACATTGACGTGGTGATTGTCTATACCAGTGAATGGTACAAATAGCATGCAGTATCTGCATATGAAAACTCCATTGAGAAAATGAAATGATAACAAAACGCCAATGAATGTAATAGTGAAAACGCCAATGCATGTAAACAGTGAAAACACCAAAAGAACAGAAAAAATAGAATTATAAATATTACTTGTTGGAACGATGCGTGGCGTCAAATGAAATCACATCACCAAACACATGGTAATTACATTTGGCTTGATCGTCACACCAAAAAAGTCTCTTCAAATGATTCTCTTCGTCTGTGAAGTAATCGTACGAGAAATTAGGTTTTTTATCGTTTTTTTTTCATCCAAATCTCTCACAACCATCTCAGCGTCGTATTCTCCTATAAACAAGTTAATTTGCCTATTGTAGTTCTTAAATTCAATTTTACTTGCACCCACGTCTTCAAAACCGTCAAAACAAGTCTTCATAACATTAAACGCCTTAACCGGACCCAAATTCAACTTAGACATGCTGTGTATAACATGCTTCTGGAGCTGAGTGAGGTGTCGTTCAGTTGGAAGAAAATGCTTATCAGGATGTTCAACAAGATAATGGTTGTGCTCCTCAACAAACTTATAAACGTTATGATTTGTGCAAAATGCAACATATAAATTACATCAAATGAGCCATAAAACTAACCCTTTTTAGTTCTAATATTGGAAAAAGTGTGCTTTTGTCTTCCTTTTGTATTTTCAGTAACAAATGAGCTTAAATGAACAAAAGGAACAAATATACAACAAAAACTAACACAAATACAAAGAAAAGGAATAAACGTGGAATGCCCGACCCCTCGACAGCATCTTCCCAAGCAAAAACAAGAAACACAGGGCTGACCACGGTGTAACACCCCAAAAATATAGATCCATATTATAAATTAAATATCGGTTACGGTCAAGATAAAATAACTAGGAGTAAATAACCTAGTTAATCATAAGTCTTGAAATAATGAGAACAAGTTGGTTAAAATACCCTTTAAATAACTTGCATAAAGTGGAGGGACTAAATATGGGAAAATGTAGTAAAGTTTTGATTAAATCAAAATTAACTCAACAAAAACACACACATACGTGTGTTCCTGCAATCTCCACAGGAGCTTCTAGAGCTCAAACCCTAAATTCCAAGAATTCACCAAATTGAAAGGGGAAATCAAGCCCAAATCGAAATCCAAGCATAGATTAGTGATCACCTCAGTGAAGTGATCATAAGGTATGTCAAAATTGTCAATTTGGTTTCATCTCAAATTCTTGATAAACTTGTGAAATCGAAATCTGAACTTGATTGGTTGAAGTTTGGATGAAATTAGGGATGAAATCATGTCTAGGAGTAAACCCTAGTCATTATCTTGTTGAATTAGTGTTTAAACTATGAAATTCATGACTATCCACCATGTGTGTTTAGTGGGTTTTGTTGAAACATGTTAAACACTAGAATTATGGTTGTTAATCTAGTGTATTAGAGCTCTATGAAGTAAATCCGTAATGTTGATGTGAAAAATTAGACATGAACTTGTAAAATGATGTTTCATCTTGGCTAAATAGTTAGTCATGGACTTGATTGTTAATAGTATGAAATTATGCACTTTAGGTGTTTGATATAATGCCTAAGAGAAGATAAATGTTGAAAATCGGACTAAAAACGCATATTTGATTAATATGGTGAATTATGCGTTATGTGTTATGAATAGAGTTCTAAACATCTATGGTTGAACTCTATAGGCAAGGAAACCGAGTTTTCAAGCGGACAAGCCGGGGGCAATATGTGCTTGAAAGGAAAGCCTTGAAGGTACGCAACTTTTAGTTTCGTTACATTATGCATAAATATTGTTCCTAGAAATGTTAATGGAAATGTAGTGTAGCACCCGAGTTTGGTAAGTCATAGAAGTGACGAAGTTCACTCGACAAACCAAACGGGTCAAAATAAACGGATAAACTAAGTTTGATATCTCATTGAAGTGATGAAGCTCACTCGACAATCAAATGGGCCAAATCAATGGTATAATTAATTTTGGCTTGTCCTTGAAGTGATGGCTAATACTCGACAACCCAATGGGTCAAACAATGTTGCATAATCGATTGAAATTGAAGTGGCTTGAATGTACGTAACTATGGTTTTGTTACATTGTATTTAAATAGTGAGTATAGCTTGTTTAATTAGAATTAGCATTAATGGCGAATCCATATTGTCGTTGAAGTGACGGAGCTCACTTGAAAAATAAAACGGGTCAAAATATTGGTTGGAATAATGTTTGGCTTGTCATAGAAATGGTGGTTTCCATTAGACAACCAAACGGGTCAAACAAGGTCAAATCTTGAAATGTTGAAGTGAGTTGCTTATCACTAATTGATTTAATGGTTGAACGCGTAAGCCGTGAAACGGACACGCTAAACTTGACGCAAATAAGCCCTTGGATACGGGTCAGAACCTTAGCATGGTGAAATTGTAAAAATTGCTTTGATGCATATGCTTGGATTGTGAATAACCAAGCATGACGCTAACGGGCACGCAAACCACGAGGGGTAGCGAAACGCTAATGTTTGGTAAGCCCGGGAATGGGTAAAATTGTTGAAAACAAGTGATGATAACAAAATAAGTTGTAGGACTTACAAACAAACGGGTCGAATAATCAAAAAGTGGAATTATAGGCTAACTGCTCATAAATCAGATTTTAATGCGAGCAATGATGGTAAACGGATCCGTTATTAAATTACGGACCCGTAGGAAAAAGAATTACAAAAAACGGACAAGTAGAAAAATGGTTATGCAAATTTTAAGTTGGAATTTTGGCTAGATTCGGAGCTGGGCATCTGCAGCTCAAAAGAAACAAAAGTTCTGGAAAAATAAGGTCGTCGCGCTATGCGATGGCGAGACCACATATGAGTCGCGTGACGCGACACCGATCGCGGCCCGTGAAAGGATGCTCTTAACGTGTCGCGCTCCGCGAGGGCCTAGAAAACTGGTCAAAATTCGTTTTTCTTGAATAATTCGTATAAAGGTTATGTTTTAATGATCTTTAAAGACTCAAAACTAATGTTTACTTTGGTTTTGAATGTAGGTGAATGCTATGTTACTCCGGATGAAGGTCAGGCATGAAACAAAGACCGAACAAACATCGTTTTAAGCTTCCAGATTGATCTCATTTTGCTTTGTTATAACTGAATGTTGTAAACACTAAGTACTACATTTTGAATGTTTTAAACTTGATGGATGATAACCGAATACTACGATCATGTATGATTGTTAACCTAACAAAGCTTTTGTAAGCTCGCATTTATGAAATGATCGTTAACCTAACAAAGCTTTTGTAAGCTCGCATTTCTGAAATAAATGAGTGTTAAATGATATAAATCGTGTTTATTTGAGACGGGTGTTACAAGTTGGTAATCAGAGCCCAAGGTTGTTAGCAAAGTGTGTGCGGTTCAAGCTTGATCAAACATCCGGTAAGAATTAATTATTTTATGTTAACTTTAACTAAACATTGGAAAAGAAATGTGATTCGATATGCATGGGAAGAGTCTGTTAACACACTCAAACCCGGAAAGTGCACCAAACACAAATGGTTGAAGCAAGTCACGAACTTGGCTAAACCTAAGTGAGATATACAAATGAAAATGAAATGAAATGTTTAACAATCGATGTAAACATTTTAGATTCAAGATGAATGATGAAGGCAATGATGATACGGTTCCGAAAGCCACCGAACAGATGAAAGAAATGTCCGGTGTAACCGGGGCCGAATTAGCATCTCAGTTAATTGAAGAGATGGAAGCTAAAATTTCCGAGGAAGTCAGAAAAGCAGTAGAAGCCAGTCTACCGCAGTTTGTCGAGAGACTACAAACCACAATCTTGCTGGTGGTGGAGGACATGATGACTGAAATAAAAGACAGTCTCTCACAAGAAAAAGATGACTGGAGAGTGTTGGATGTGAACCCAAGTCCTGTAAAGAAGTCAAAGCCTAATAAATCTTCTAAGAAAGGAGTTACAAGAAGGGGGTCACCTCAGTATGAAATATGTGGAAAAACTCACCGGGGCAAATGCTATCTTAGAAACAAACCATGTCCTATTTGTAGAAAAGTGGGATATGTGGTTGCAAATTGCCCAGGGAAGGTGTCAGTGTGTTATAAATGTTATAACCCGGGACATGAAAGGTCTGAATGCCCGGGATTGGTTGGAACCAAAGACACAGCTGGCGCAAAGTCTGATACCTCAAAAGAGAAGGCAAGGTCTTCCCATATGACAGCCGCAGAGGCTAAAGCTGAACCTGATGTTGTTTCAGGTATGTTTCTTGTAAATTCAATTTCAGCACAAATTTTATTCGACACGGGTGCGAATAATAGTTGCACATAGGTATATATGAGTAGTGAAGTGAGTGAATTATGTGAAAACAAGGCAAAAGTAGTCACGATAAATATTGCCATGGGAAGGGGTGCGCGCACACTCGAACCTGGGAATGCAATGAAAGATAAGTGTCATAATAGGAAGGAGTGCACGTACACTCGAACTTGGGAACTTAGTAAAGTAAACAAATGATGGATTGGGAAAGAGTGTAATTACACCCGAACCCGGAATTTTGCAATAGTAATAGATGACAAGGACAAGGTTATAGACTTGCCCAAACTAAATAAAACATGTAGAAACATCGTTTATATTAATAAAGGATGTGGATAAATTCCATACAACGATATGGAATAGTAAAATGAAATGAATTAATTTTGTAATTGTTGCAATGGATTAAGGTCAAAAAAAATGAGAAATTAAGACTCGGACAGAAAATATCCTCGAGAAAGAAGCTAAATGGATGATACGTATTATTCGCTACTGTGAATAATGAAGTATCAATAAATATGGATTTAGAAACTTGGGTATGGGTAACTATCCAAGTAACGCGTTACTAACAAAACCCTTGTGAGGAAGAACGATGATCACATTCATGGGTGTGATTGTATAAAAGATTAGTAAAATAAAAGTATTAAAAAGTGTTGGAACGAAAACGGGTAAGCCACACAATCCGAAAATACCAGTGGTTTTACCAAATAAGGCTTAAGAAATGAACCTTCGGGACATTGATAAAAGAAACGGACTTAAGGGTCGCTAACAAAAGAAAGATGGTGTTTGGATCAAATAAGTAAAGTGTTTGATAATAAAGGTAAACACAAGTCGGGTAACGGGAGCGTATTACATTAAGGTAACAAGCCCAAGGGAAGGGATAAGAATCAAAGTAAATGAAAATATAAACTGACAAACGAGAAAGTTAAGGCGTAGAGGTAAAGTTTGATTGTCATAAGTGATGAAGTTCACACGAACAAGTCAAACAAGATGAATGAAAGAATAAAGGATTTGGTGGAATAAGGCGACATATTTCGCTAATACTACCAAATAAATCAAAACGAAGTCGTAATGCATGCCGAAATGGTTGCTTTGATAATGACTTCGGTAAAATACTCGATAGATGGGTAGGAGTTCAGATAGATGCGTAGACCAAGAGACGGGAACACAGATTAAAAGTCAAAAGACTCGGATTAAGAGTTATGACTAAAAGACGATAAATTTTAGCAAAACAGAAATTCTGATAGTTATGGTCAACTATTTCAATGTTGGACGGGCCGAATAAAGTATAATACTTGATAGTCCAAGTAAGCGCAAATCGAATAATGAAAGCCCGAAATATTAATGAACCTATGTGATAGGTCGTAAAAGAATATAGAAAGGAAAACGCAAACCAGTGAAGTCGGAATGTTAAAAGTATTAAGATAAAGAACTCGGGTAACGGGTTGAAATGAAATAGGGGCGTAAACCAAATAACAGTACGAGTGAGATAAACCGACGCGAAAATGATGTAAGAAATCATAGAGTCGGAAAGACAATCCAAAAGAAAATGAGTGTAGCCTTAGATTACGGCCAAGGTCAAATGAATTTCGAAAGCGAAAAGTTATTTATTCTAAACATAAGAAGGGGGTGCCTTGATGCCATATGTATACATATGCAATTAAATAAAGACATGAATAGAAGATGATCTACGGGATCACCATAACCTTCAGGTTATAGAACAATGTAAAGGTCTACGGGACCAAAATGACCATTGGGTCGCGAATATAAAGAAACGAACTATAGGGTCTCACCCTAGAAAGGGTGAGGATCTAATAAAATAACCTACGAGGCTAAGTGAAGGAACCTACGGGTCGATAATGTAAAGTGTGGGAACTGGTTACGATCCCCTGCGTAATATAATAGCGGAAAAGAATAAATTCTTGTCGTCAACTCCTGGATAAGAGTAATTGACATAAGTTAAGGAGATAAACGTAAAACTAAAATTCAAATTTTGTGAGAACTAACGTTTAACAAATATGAATATTATGAGACAAATTAGAAAATGGTTAACAATAAAGAATATAAGTCTTAACACCGGTAGGTGTAAGACGATACATTAGAAAGAAGATTTCGATAATGAAAAGTTTATAAAAACTTAAACATGACGTGATGCGATGCAATCATGGTCACAAAAGTGATATAGAATATAATCATGTTGTAGCGCAAGTTAGGGGATAGGAGATCATAAACTCCCGTAAGTCCGAATATGGCAAGGGGGTAGACCCAAATTAACGAGGCATGGGGCGATAGTGACTAATCAGTCTAACTGATAAGATCATCCAAAGCCAAAATAGTGTTGTGATTTATATAAGACACTTGTCAATATAGAGTAGTATGGAATAAACATATTGACGAACTCATACTATTGGGTGGTCAAATGGCAATTAGGACAAATAGGCGGTGAGATAAGAAATACAAGACACAAGTTACGGTCTGTGAGGACTTACACGTGGAGGACACACGCGTCGAGGCAAAGGATAGCTTTTGACTAAAAGAAAGAATGCCTTAAAAACAAAACTAAGTTAGTTTGGCCTAAATCAAAGGACTACTCAAGGAAGGTTTCGGGGACGAAACCCTTTTTAAGGGGGGTGGACTTGTAACACCCCAAAAATATAGATCCATATTATAAATTAAATATCGGTTACGGTCAAGATAAAATAACTAGGAGTAAATAACCTAGTTAATCATAAGTCTTGAAATAATGAGAACAAGTTGGTTAAAATACCCTTTAAATAACTTGCATAAAGTGGAGGGACTAAATATGGGCAAATGTAGTAAAGTTTTGATTAAATCAAAATTAACTCAACAAAAACACACACACATACGTGTGTTCCTGCGATCTCCACAGGAGCTTCTAGAGCTCAAACCCTAAATTCCAAGAATTCACCAAATTGAAAGGGGAAATCAAGCCCAAATCAAAATCCAAGCATAGATTAGTGAACACCTCAGTGAAGTGATCATAAGGTATGTCAAAATTGTCAATTTGGTTTCATCTCAAATTCTTGATAAACTTGTGAAATCGAAATCTGAACTTGATTGGTTGAAGTTTGGATGAAATTAGGGATGAAATCATGTCTAGGAGTAAACCCTAGTCATTATCTTGTTGAATTAGTGTTTAAACTATGAAATTCATGACTATCCACCATGTGTGTTTAGTGAGTTTTGTTGAAACATGTTAAACACTAGAATTATGGTTGTTAATCTAGTGTATTAGAGCTCTATGAAGTAAATCCGTAATGTTGATGTGAAAAATTAGACATGAACTTGTAAAATGATGTTTAATCTTGGCTAAATAGTTAGTCATGGACTTGATTGTTAATAGCATGAAATTATGCACTTTAGGTGTTTGATATAATGCCTAAGAGAAGATAAATGTTGAAAATCGGACTAAAAACGCATATTTGATTAATATGGTGAATTATGCGTTATGAATAGAGTTCTAAACGTCTATGGTTGAACTCTATAGGCAAGGAAACTGAGTTTTCAAGCGGACAAGCCGGGGGCGATACGCGCTTGAAAGGAAAGCCTTGAAGGTACGCAACTTTTAGTTTCGTTACATTATGCATAAATATTGTTCCTAGAAATGTTAATGGAAATGTGGTGTAATACCCGAGTTTGGTAAGTCATAGAAGTGAAGAAGTTCACTCGACAAACCAAATAGGTCAAAATAAACGGATAAACTAAGTTTGATATGTGTAGGATCGTGTTCGGACCCGAAATGAGTCGTTCAGAGGCGTTCTACTCAAAATGAAAGGCGGAAACAGACATTATGAGTTGATTTCAGCAAGATCTTCACTTAAACTGTCTTTGTTATTGATTCTGACAAGATTACAATTCTGTAGATACTTCGACAGCGCTTCGCCGTCGGAAACAACCTTCTTGATTTCGTTTCAAATGAAACAGAATCACACCTATATATAGACTTGGTAATTCCGCTTGAACATGTCTCAAGCGGAATTACAACTCAAACGAAATTACATGTTCCAAACGATATTACATATTCAAACGGAATTACATGATTAATTCCGTTTCAAGCGAAATTATTAGCTTCAAGCGGAATTAACTTTTTGACAAGTTTTCTTGAACTTTGTGCCCTGAATAATGCAAGACTCGATACAAGACGAAGTCGACAGACGTATGCACCAACAGACTCCCCCTCGGATGTTGACGAGTCTTAAGTGTCGAGTCTTCAACGTCTTCAGTCTTTATCAGTCTGATCGCTCTCTGAAATATCTGACAATGTAAAACTTCTTCAGTCTTCTCTTTACTCTCCTTTTCAGCATCAACACACTCCCCTCGAACGAATCCTTGGATGTTGATCTTCAATGAGTTTCACAAGATCAGGATCACGATCTGGCTCTTGAAAAATCAGAATCCTCAGGTATCGGAACCTGGCTCTATATCATTCATCTTCAGAATCTGAAACCTGGCATCCTGCACATTCTCTACCTCACAATAAATTTCACAAATTTTACATTTGACAAATTTATAATTACAGACTCCTCCTCAAATTTAACCAAAATGTTTTAACAATGTCAATTTCTGATAAACCACTTATAAATATTTTCACCCAAACCTGTTCATCATGTTCAGCACTTGGAATTTTGAAATATCAGCTTTCCAATATCAGTTATCGAAAATCTTTTTACATATATATATATATTTTTTTAAATTTTATGCTAAAACACACTGAAAATCTTTTTGGATTTTTGAATGAAAATGAAATGCAGTAAAGAAATATTTACAAACAATATTTTTGTGAGTTTGTGTAAGAGGATCATATCAGTTTTTGAGACAAATCACCAACACCGTTAAGCTTTTATCATTTTCAGTTCTAAACGATTCACTTAGATTGTCAGTATACTGATCCACTTAAATTCTTACACAAAATTCAATTGTTTCGAGATACGAGATTAATGTCTTAAACACTTAAACTTATTCGCGTGTTCCATCACTTGAATATACTCCTGTATCCAGATCCCAATATTCAGTCTTACATGTGAGTATACCTAGATGATATCTGTAAGGGTTAATTGCGAAACCGTGAGAGCTCAGGTCAGAACTTCCGTTCAACAGAGAGATGACGGCTCGACTTTCGGTGTGTTCCTTTTAGAGAATCTTTTCTTCAACAGCACATGATTAGCATTTTTCAATGTTTCATCATTTTTATGCTGAGGGCGGCGCTATATTTCAAGCAAGCAAAAAGTATTATACGGGGACTAGGCCATTGCTTCCGCAAAATCAGAAGTCCCGGGATAATACTCCAGATATCACTGAGTATAAAGACCTAGTATCTCAGAAAGAGGGACCTTTCAAACAAGATTTCGGGGGTTACCCATATATCCAAGAAATGTTCCCCACGATATAAGTAAGTTTGAAATTTAGGTTTATATCTCATCACAATCTACTAAATGTGTAAAAACCTACTGACACATCATCAGAGAGACCGTTTATCACATATAAACATTCCATATCTTTAGCGTGCTGTGATAGTCCACTGATGTACTATCATTTCCTCTTTTATACAACAAAACTCATTTTTAATTTTTCAAATGTTTTTGACTTTTATAGATTTTATCATGTTTTTGTATTTTTCAAATTTTCAAATGTTTTTGGATTTTCAATTTCAGAAATGTATACTCCCCCTAAAATTCAAACACATTTAAAGAAAAATTGAAAACAAACTGTACAAAAATATGACAACTGACATCGAATCGCTTCGATTCGCCATCCACTCGGCATAAACAATCAGAACTCCCCCTTTCAACAAACTATTTTCCCATTTAGATTTCAAAACACTTAAGTTTGTTTTAATCAAAATGGTTTTTCCGGAAAATTAGTTTTGTTAGGTTTGGGATTCATCTCATCACATTGTTTATCAATAAATCACATACAAGATTACATCAAGTTCAACTTAATGACCTTGATTAATCATTTGACACCACATGTAGATTCTTATTTCACAAATTCAAATACCAAGAAATATGCCGATTCCTGCTCTACACTTACCAACCTGAGAGCTCGGGCAAGTCACAACCTGTAAAATTTAACAATTTTAAGATTCATTCACATCAATTATTAAGAAAGATGCCGATTTATGTTCCACAATTACAAACTTGGGAACTCCGGCAAGTCAGGTTTTTCAGTTAAAGAAAATGTCCACCCAAGCCTGACCAGCCTTGGGTGATTTCAACTCATCTGCAGTTGGGGTGTAAGTTGCTTTCTTTGTAGCATAAAAATCCTTTACCCCTTTGACCTTTCCCTCGACCATCTTTCCAAAAATCTTCTTCACATTCCCATTAAAAGCTTTCTCAACATCAAATTCATTATTCTCAGAATAAAATTGATTCGAGATCTCAACCTTGCCAATCTTTTGTTTAAAATTCTCAGTCCTCAATGGTGGAAAATGAACATCATCCAAAGGCGGAACTGAGTTTTCACCAATTTTAACAACTTGTGGCTCCTCTGATTTTGTGGAATCAGATTCATCGCCAAATTTTACATTTGATTTCTTAACAATCCAAGCTTGATTGTCAAGATTTCCCCTTCGTTTGTAAAATCTTTTGGAACATTCACCAACTTCATATGTTGAGATTTTGAAAACTTTAAATTTCTCAGTTGGTGGTTCGGTTTTATCAACAACTATTTCTTTGAGTTTTTCTGAGACCCCTTGTTTTGTGTTGGTTGCCTTTGGACAGTTCCAGGCAATGTGACCAACTTCTTGACATCTCAAACAGGTTCTAGTCTCCTTTCTTTGAAAATTTCCATTCTTCATCTTTTCAGCAAGAAACTCCTGGTTTGACTGTTTCCAGAATGAGCTCTTTGCCTCTTCTTCACAATTTGTCCCTGAAACAAATTTTGTATTTGATTTAAATTTTTTATCATTTTTATAATTTTCAGGTGGAATAAAACCTAATCCTTTTCTTTTGAAATTACTGTTATGGTTTGGTTTCTTTTGAAAACCAGAACCAGAACTGTAACCTTTTTTCTTGTTCAATCTCTATTGAACTCTTGAAGTGTACTTTTTAGGTTTTTCAGTAAGATTTAAATCTTTTATTTCAGAAATATTAATTTCTGTCAGTTTGAAAACCTTTTTAAGCATTTCAGTTTTAACACTTCTTATTGGAAATTCTTTATCAAAATATAATTTGTCAGAATCATTCAAAGCATATGCAACTTCAAATGTTTCATCATTCAAATTAGATTTTGACAACAAAAATTCTTTACTATACAATCGTTTTCCCGATGATTTTGAGCTCTTTTCAGACGAACTCGAACTCCCGACTGACAGACACGAACTTTCGGACTCGGACTTTGACTCAGACTCCTCATCCTTATCCAACACCTGATCGACCATCTTTTTTATTAACTCTGACTCATGATCTGTGTCAGACGCTGTGAACGTGATGTCATTACTGTCTGGTAACATGTCGGTTATCTCGGACTCTAATTGTATATTGACTGCCTTTTTTACT
Organism: Helianthus tuberosus; assembly: GCA_030545235.1. NCBI lineage: Eukaryota > Viridiplantae > Streptophyta > Magnoliopsida > Asterales > Asteraceae > Helianthus > Helianthus tuberosus. The sequence goes on along the minus strand of CM060424.1, from coordinate 32,410,599 downwards.
TGTTCCTCATTCGGTTTTCTAGGTGAATACCCTTCCCAAATCGGAGGCGAACACTTGTTATAATTGACACTCTGTTTCTTACCAGTATCCTTTTTCTTCAACTTCTTGTCTTCAAACACTTCAAAACCTGCAACAGTTGGATGAATTCTGTCAATTAAGTAATCAGAACTTGTATAACTTCTCAGTAATCGTCTGATTCTTTCATTTTCAACTTTTTCACTTTCCAACTCTTGCTTCCACTTAGCACATTCTTCAATGTAAAAATTTATCTCTTTCTGCTTAGACATCATTGTTGCATTCATCATCGTCAAAGCATCTTCTCTTTCAGAATTTGTTTTCTGCAAACTATTTACAGTTCGGTTCAATACATCATACGACTCTTTCACATTCTTGATATCAAACAGCAACTTTTCTTTCAACTTTTCTAATTCACTAAACCTCTCGTCTTTTTCTTCACATTGTTTGCAGGATTCTAAACACGTAAGACAAGGTTTTGTGACTTCAACAATCTTTTCAATCTCCACAATCTTCTCGACTTCAACTACTTTCTCCACTTCAACTATCTTCTCAACAATCTTAACTTCTTTCATTTCTTTTGCAACTTTTCTCTCTTTAAGTTTCTTCAATTTATCTGCAAAATAAAATTCAAAACTGTCAGAAGATAAATGAGTTTTTACAATGTTTATCTGTTCAATTTCTTCATCATCATCACTAGTATCTGTTGAACTGTTTTCAGAAGAAACAGATTCTTCATCTTGACTTTTCTCTTCATCAGACAACACTGCTATCCATTCTTTCATCAATTCTGGTTTTTGAACAATTTGAGCAATGAAAGCTTTAAACTCCCTATTCTCATCCACAAATCTATCCCAACTAAAACCTGAAGCCATTTTTTCATCATCTTGATCAATGATACCATAATAAGCTTTCTTATTTGCATCTTCGATCATTTTCCCATGTGCAGTTTGTGAATCCTTATGTTGATACGGTTGATGAGCAACCTGTTGATATATGGCTTTTCGATAGTAATCATGCCCACCAAACGGATTCTCTGCTCCATTAGCTTTCTGATTTTTGCACTCTCTCTTGAAATGACCTTTCTCCCTGCATTTAAAACAAGTAACTTTAGATTTATCAAAACCCAAAGCTAAAACATGAGCATCCAAAAAATCATTTCTTCCTGTAATCATTTTGAACTTTTCAGCTCTTCTCAAAACACTAGCTAGACACCACTTGATGTCCATGAGCTCCAATTCTTCTGCATCGATCTGATCGTAATCTTCTTTGGTTAGCATAGGATTACCAATTCTTCCAGCAATCAATCCTTCATAAGATTCCAAAGCAGTAACCAGTAATGCCATATGACTTTTAACAACTTCTTCAGAAAAATTCTGACCATTTTGAAGATGCAAAGCAACATTGCACTGAATCATATGTTCATTACCAACATTTGAACTTTAAACACTTGGAGGATTGACATTTGAAAATCCACTAGTGTTGATTGAAATTTGACTAACCGATCCAGATGAATTTCCTGCACTAAAAGCAGTTTGGATCTTTGGACTTGCTTCAACAGTTTGAACGTTTCCTTTGTAATACAATTTGATGTCTTGTTGATTGCTCGAGCTGTTCATTCTGGCAATCTTTTGCTGTTCAAGATCCTGTGCCTCAAGTTTTTCAATAAATTGTCCAATAGACAATCTACTAAACTCTCCAGAATTTTTCAGAATCATCAGATAAGTACCCCATTCTTTCTGTGGTAATGCGTCAGCAAGTTTCTCAACCCATTCTGCTGGAGTTTTGGTAATTTTCAACTGAGACATGGTACGCACAAGATGACAATATCTCTCAATGAGAGTCTTTGTGGTCTCCCCTGGCACACTCGTAAACAACTCAAACTCTTTTTTCATCAAAGATGCTTTACTCCTGAGCATATCTACACTTCCTTCAAATTTTTTCTCAAGTGCCTCCCATATGGAAAACGCACTTCCATCATGCTGAAGCAAAACAAATATATCCTCTTTAACAGCTTGTTGCAAAAGACTTATCATCATTTTTTCTCCTTTATAACTATCTCTCTCTTTGTCTGTAAATTCTGAGACGATTTTATCAACTTTCAAAGCGGTTTGTGGTCTAACATATTTTGTTTCAATGCTCTCCCAAGATTTTAGATGATTTGCTTGAACCCAGTTCTCAAATCTTTCTTTCCAACTATGATATTCTTCAATACCCATAAGCTTCGGGGGCTTTTGCAAAGTTCCGGTTTCATTTTCCATATTCATGTTTTGAGCAATGGCAGCCGGAGTAGTTGAGGATGTGGCAAACACGTTGTAGAATTCCTCGTCCATGATTCGGTAACACGTTTTTCAAAATTGACACTTTCAAACGAGATTAGTTTTCAAGCGAGATAACAACTCAAGCGAAATCACACTCAAGCGAGATTACCTGCACAATCAACTTCAAACGGAATTAAGACTCAATCAGTTTCAAACGGAATTCCAACTTCAAACGAAATACCCTTTCAAGCGGAATATCTAATTTCGCTTGAAAACACTACTCTTTCAAACGGAATCAACAAGTTGAAATGAAATCACTAATTTCGCTTGAACTTTCAAGCGGAATTATCAATTTGAAGCGGAATCAACAAATGGAAATATGTTTTCAAGCGGAATCACTGATTTCATTTCAAACTTTCAAGCGGAATTAGGTTACACGTTCAAACGGAATTAAATGTTTGGCCCATTTTTATCATTTTTACTTTGAATTTTGATCTGATTTTCTCAAGGGTTTGTTAAAATAGTATTTAGTTTATGTTGTGAGAAATTCAGGCCATTTTAACCGTTCAAACTTGTTCAATTAATAAAAGAAGGTGTAGGAATCAGAAAACGAGATGAAATCAGGCTGAAATCGACAGAACTCCTCCTCCTGTGCTCTGATACCAATTGTAGGATCATGTTCGGACCCGAAATGAGTCGTTCAGAGGCGTTCTACTCAAAATGAAAGGCGAAAACAGACATTATGAGTTGATTTCAGCAAGATCTTCACTTAAACTGTCTTTGTTATCGATTCTGACAAGATTACAATTCTGTAGATACTTCGACAGCGCTTCGCCATCGGAAACAACCTTCTTGATTTCGTTTCAAATGAAACAGAATCACACCTATATATAGACTTGGTAATTCCGCTTGAACATGTCTCAAGCGGAATTACAACTCAAACGAAATTACATGTTCCAAACGATATTACATATTCAAACGAAATTACATGATTAATTCCGTTTCAAGCGAAATTACTAGCTTCAAGCGGAATTAACTTTTTGACAAGTTTTCTTGAACTTTGTGCCCTGAATAATGCAAGACTCGATACAAGACGAAGTCGACAGACGTATGCACCAACAATATGTCATTGAAGTGACGAAGCTCACTCGACAATCAAACGGGCCAAATCAATGGTATAATTAAGTTTGGCTTGTCCTTGAAGTGATGGCTAACACTCGACAACCCAACGGGTCAAACAATGTTGCATAATCGGTTGAAATTGAAGTGGCTTGAATGTACGTAACTATGGTTTCGTTACATTGTATTTAAATAGTGAGTATAGCTTGTTGAATTAGAATTAGCATTAATGGCGAATCCATATTGTCGTTGAAGTGACGGAGCTCACTAGACAAATAAAACGGGTCAAAATATTGGTTGGAATAATGTTTGGCTTGTCATAGAAATGGTGGTTTCCATTAGACAACCAAACAGGTCAAACAAGGTCAAATCTTGAAATGTTGAAGTGAGTTGCTTATCACTAATTGATTTAATGGTTGAACGCGTAAGCCATGAAACGAATACGCTAAACTTGACGCAAATAAGCCCTTGGATACGGGTCAGAACCTTAGCATGGTGAAATTGTAAAAATTGCTTTGATGCATATGCTTGGATTATGAATAACCAAGCATGACGCTAACGCGCTCGCAAACCACGAGGGGTAGCGAAACGCTAATGTTTGGTAAGCCCGGGAATGGGTAAAATTGTTGAAAACAAATGATGATAACAAAATAAGTTGTAGGACTTACAAACAAACGAGTCGAATAATCAAAAAGTGGAATTATAGGCTAACTGCTCATAAATCAGATTTTAATGTGAGCAATGATGGTAAACGGATCCGTAATTAAATTACGGACCCGTAGGAAAAAGAATTACGAAAAACGGACAAGTAGAAAAAAAGTTATGCGAATTTTAAGTTGGAATTTTGGCTAGATTCGGAGCTGGGCATCTGCAACTCAAAAGAAACAAACGTTCTCGAAAAATAAGGCTGTCGCGCTACGCGACGGCGAGACCACATATGAGTCGCGTGACGCGACACCGGTTGTGGCCCGCGAAAGGATGCACTTAACGTGTCGCGCCCCGCGAAGGCCTAGAAAACTGGTCAAAAATCATTTTTCTTGAATAATTCGCATAAAGGTTATGTTTTAATGATCTTTAAAGACTCAAAACTAATGTTTAAGTTGGTTTTGAATGTAGGTGAATGCTATGTTACTCTGGATGAAGGTCAAGCATGAAACAAAGACCGAACACACATCGTTTTAAGCTTCCACATTGATCTCATTTTACTTTGTTATAACTGAATTTTGTAAACACTAAGTACTACATTTTGAATGTTTTAAACTTGATGGATGATAACCGAATACTACGATCATGTATGATCGTTAACCTAACAAAGAATTTGTAAGCTCACATTTATGAAATAAATGCGTGTTAAATGAAATAAATCGTGTTTATTTGAGACGGGTGTTACACACGGCCTCGTGCCCAGCGAATACGGGGGCGTGGCCAGATGTCTGTAGAAAATGACTAAGTTGTAGAAGCTTCTATTCCCAGCACAGGGGCGTGCCCAGCTCAACACGGGCCGTGGTCAACGCTAAGATTCGAATAATCTTGCAAATCTTGATAGTACAGATACGCTTCTGCACATGGGGCCATGCCTAGCGGACATGGGGGCGTATGGAGCCTAATGCAGACAATCGTAACTAATGAAGAAAGAGAAAGTGGATGGCCACGGGGCCGTGTCCGGGCTTCTGTGCAGGCTATAAATAGGGGTGCTTGGTTCACTTCAAAGGCATCCCTTGGCAAACCACCTCTCTCCCACTTTGCCACCACTCCACCACCACCACCACCACTACAACACCCACATCCACCACCATCATCCATCATCCACCTTAGAGTGTGTGTAGTAGTCTCGGGATCCAAGATTGATCGTAAGAGTTCTTGTCAATCAAAGGTCATGTTTGGCTAAGTCTCTTACATCACTTGGTGAAGACAAGCATTTAGTGTAATAATTTTGATTTTTAATCTTTTCGCACTTTTTATTTGGTTTTGTATTAATGACTTTAATAACTAGTTTCTTATGTTGAAGGTGAAACTTCTTTATCATTTGTCCGTGGTGTCTTGGCATTACTTTACTGTCTATATAAAGTAAAAGATTTTCACCATTCAAATCTCTATGGTCTATATAGAGATATGTTGACTACCTAGTCGGGGGTTAAGGGAATGGTTTAGTAAGGTTCTTGCCTTGTTCAGTGTATAGATCCTGCAAGGAGCTGGGTCAAGCTTACTAGAACCTCCTTCAATACCCACTAGTATTGGATGGCGGGGGTGCGAATGACTTGATCCCCTCATATGTAAACTACTATTAATACATTAACCCGACTACTTGGGATTGTATCCCTGCTGACTCAAACCACTTAGCCGAGGGTAACGTTGCCTTCAAAAGATGGGCCTACCACATTACGCATTAATAATTTAATTAATTATCTTCCAATATTCCGACCCTTTGGGATTGTATCCTTGCTGACTCAAACCACTGGGTTGAGGGTAACGTCACCTTCAAAAGAGGGGCCTACTACTATAACTAAGATAATCTCTTAAAAAGTGCAAAAGTGCGGAAATCATCAAAGGTTACATTAAAGGCGAGTCGGATCCAAGTGATTCATCTTGTCTATCTGTTTTTCTTTTATTTTTATTTTTCAGCATTTTTAGTTTTTATTTTCATGTTTAAAACCTTTTCTAAAAATTTTGATTTGATTAGACGTTGAGGATAAACCGGTACTAAAAGCTCTTGTGTCCTTGGACGACCTCGGTATCTTACCAACGCTATACTACGCTCACGATGGGTGCGTGCACTTGCCCATGTGTGTGTTTAGTGTTAGTAGAATATCGTGTTTTATAAATTTAAAACTTGACTAATGTGTTAAAAAGGGCTTAAAATATAAAGAAAACATAATACACCCGACACACACCACCTTCCATGATCCAGCCTCAAAAGCTACACATAACAGTGCACCACAATCAGTCCTCTTTGAAAAGTTGGATCACACAATCCGTTCCTTTTGATTGGGGTCCAACGTATCAACTTTCTTATCCTTACATACCCCAGATCTCGTACACATGTAATACTTAATATGTTTTCACCTTTGGCGTTTATCTTTTCAGTCCCTTTCCTGACGGAAAAACCACAAGCCTTGGCATACGTAACATTCATTGAATAACAATCATTGAGGCTTGTGAATATCATGTCCATTTTGGGCTTTATCTCTTCACTAACGTCAAGAATGATAAATGGTAAACCAGTTTTGGGGCAAAACCTTTCATTCGAGGAAACACCTTCGTCTGAGAAAACACGGTGAGAAACAATTTCAAAAAAACGCCATTAAATAGAAATTGTCTCCTTATAACATTGTCGATGAAAAAGCCATTAATTGAATAATAAACAAGACCTAATAAACATATAATTGAAAATGCCATAATGAAAACACCATTAGTTGATTAATTAATAAATATGTTGAATTAACAATATTAATGAAACGTGTTAATCAAAAGGCCACGAGTTGAATAATTAACAATAATTAACAATATGAATAATTAGCAAATATAACATGATAATGAAAACGCCATAGTTAACAAAACTGATGTTTACAAATTAACAAACAGTAAGAACTGATGTTTACAGATATTGATCAATAATATTCAAAACTAATCAGGTGTAAAACTGTAAGTCCCGGGAAACGGATCTTTCAATGATATCAAACCTAATCTTGTGAGAGTGCGGAATCCAATCACAAGATGATTCAAGATAAACCGAAAACGAGAAATAACAAGAACACCAAAATCACTTTTAACTCACACACGTTTCGATTACTTGAATAAACAAAAACGCCTGGTATGAGTACACCACTACAAATCACCTCCCACTCTAGCTTCTCTAGGAATTCTGTAACTTGGAGGTTCTCTAAGAAGTTCCAACCCTAAAACAAGTTGAAAACTTGTTTATATACATACTCAAGCCCAATTCCCTACATGGGCTCCCCTTGGGCCTGCTTGGCCCACATGGCCTAAAGCTTGGCCCAAGTGACCTATAAAGGTCCAAAACCTAATATTAACTAACCCGGTAAGACCCAGTTCGTAACCATAGCCTGTTGTATTAATTTGATGCGTCAGTCTCACACTTTAGGGCCTAACAATCTCCCCCTAGACTGATGCCATCAAATTGTCTTCATAGCATGAATTCAGCAACGTCTTCAACGTAGTCTATGGTTGCCGCTTTGCTGCAGATGTTGTGAAAGTTCTTGACTTTTGAACTCTCAGCACTGGGTCTCTTTTCTTCAGCTCTTGTGGTTAGCTTCATATCAGGATCACGATCAGCATTTGCTTGAAAATCTTTGTCAAAAAGAATGTGAGAGGAGGATTCTAAACAGCTCTTTTCTTCTTCAGTCTTTTTCTTTCAAGCAAGTTCACGGTACTTCTTCAATTGTACTTTCACTGTCAGACGGCGTTTCGTATCTGATTCTTCTGACTCAGGTACATCTTGTTGTTGTGCTGCTTCAGGCTTCGTCAACAGCAAACAACATCTCAATCTTTATCAACCCCTGTTCTTGATTGAAATCAAGTTCTGCACATGCTCACAAACTCATAAGCAAACATTTCTTATGCAACAGGGAGAATACCATATGAACACTAGGTACATCCAAGTACTTGTACTCGGATTTCACAATTTAAATTCTTTCAACTTTTGATGATCAGTCAAATCTTCAAGAACGGTTACATTTTTTTATTTTAAGAAAAACAAATAGACACTCTATTTTTGGATTTTGGATTTAATAGAAAAGCAAGACACTATTTTTTGTATTTTTTTAATTTTTTAATTTTTTTAATTTTTAAGAACTAAAAACAAATAAAAACTCAAAATATAAACAACTACCATAATATACAATTACAATTGCAATGGGATCAAAATTCGTTCTCAGGCAGACTAAGGAACACTTTTCAGTACGAGCCTAATCAAACTGGTCTATGCGATTGCCAATATATTTGTCCACTTAAACTTTAACGCTCAACTTTCAATTTTTCAACTTCGTGATATGCTTAAGGTAATATTATACTATTATACCCGTGTGTCCCATTCCAAGGCATACCCCCGCGATCAAGGTAAGCACAACGATTCATCGTAGCAGGTGAGTATACTGATGTCATCCTTTTTTATTTACAACGTCAGACCATTGGTGACAGGTCAGTACTTTCGTATAGCAGAGCGACCAATGATTGTGTCCAACGAGGGCGAGGCAAATACCTTTTTGGTACGAATTTGCCTCTTTGAGCATTGGGAATTTTCTCTTTTTGAGATTTTATTCCTTAGGGTTTTTGTCCTCTTTGGATATTTTAAGATATCTTGACTGTGTCTAGGTCTGCATATAATCTGGATGCAACAGAAGGACAACCAAGATATCCCCGGATGATTCACCAATATAAAGACCCGAAACCTCAGATGTTGGCTATCAATCAACGCAAGTTTTAAGACCATAAAATCATACGCCGTTGGTATGTTACCCACATGGTACATAGTTCGTTATGTTTATATCACTTAGTATCTTTTATCATTTTGAGCGTCAAGCCTATCGACATATCGCAGTAGATCCTAGTCTTTTCAGCTATGGCACCTTACATGTGTTAGTCAAACCTTTTAACACGAACATTTATTTCACTTCCCATATCATGCAATTTTTCTTTTTGGCTTTTTCATTTTTCTAATGTTTTTGAATTTTTCTTATTTTCTCCCCCTAAAACAATGCATATATATACATCAAACTCTTTTTGTATTTTTCTTTTTTGAGTTTTCTCCTCCTAAACTCTATATCTATCTATATGTCCCTCTTGGAAAATACAAAAAGAGTTTGATGTATATATATGCATTGTTTTAGGGGGAGAAAATGAGAAAAATTCAAAAACATTAGAAAAACGAAAAAGCCAAAAAGAGAAATTGCATGATATGGGAAGTGAAATAAATGTTTGTGTTAAAGGGTTTGACTGACACATGTAAGGTGCCATAGCTGAAAAGACTAGGATCTACTGCGATATGTCGATAGGCTTGACGCTCAAAATGATAAAAGATACTAAGTGATATAAACATAACGAACTATGTACCATGTGGGTAACATACCAACGACGTATGATTTTATGGTCTTAAATCTTGCGTTGATTGATAGCCAACATCTGAGGTTTCAGGTCTTTATATTGTTGAATCATCTGGGGATATCTTGGCTGTCCTTCTGTTGCATCCAGATTATATGCAGACCTAGACACAGTCAGGATATCTTAAAAGATCCCAAAGAGGACAAAAACCTTAAGGAATCAAATCTCAAAATGAGAAAATTCCCAATGCTCAAAGAGCCAAATTCGTACCAAAATGGTATTTGCCTCGCCCTCGTTGGACAAAATCATTGGTCGCTCTGCTGTACGAAAGTACTGACCTGTCACCAATGGTCTAACGTTGTAAATAAAAAAGGATGACATCAGTATACTCACCTGTTACGATGAATCGTTGTGCTTACCTTGATCGCGGGGGTATGCCTAGGAATGGGATACACGGGTATAATAGTATAATATTACCTTAAGCATATCACGAAGTTGAAAAATTGAAAGTTGAGCATTAAAGTTTAAGTGGACAAACATATTGGCAATCGCATAGACCAGTTTGATTAGGCTCGTACTGAAAAGTGTTCCTTAGTCTGCTCGAGAACGAATTTTGATCCCATTGCAATTGTAATTGTATATAATGGTAGTTGTTTATATTTTGAGTTTTTATTTGTTTTTAATTCTTAATATTAAAAAAAAAATTGAAAAATTGAAAAATACAAAAATAGTGTCTTGTTTTTCTATAAAACCAAAAATCCAAAAATAGTGTGTTTATTTGTTTTTCTTAAAATTAAAAAAAAGTAACCGTTCTTGAAGATTTGACTGATCATCAAAAGTTGAAAGAATTTAAATTGTGAAATCCGAGTACAAGTACTTGGATGTACCTAGTGTTCATATGGTACTCTCCCTGTTGCATAAGAAATGTTTGCTTATGAGTTTGTGAGCATGTGCAGAACTTGATTTCAATCAAGAATAGGGGTTAATGAAGGCTAAGATGCTGTTAGTTGCTGAAGAAGCCTGAAGCAGCACTACAACAAGATGTACCTGAGTCAGAAGAACCAGATACGAAACGCCGTCTGACAATGAAAGTGCATTTGAAGAAGTACCGTGAACCTGCTTGAAAGACAAAGATTGAAGAAGAAAAGAGCTGCTGAGAATCCTCCTCTCACATTCTTTTTAACAAGATTTTCAAGCAAAGCTGATCGAGATCCTGATATGAAGCTAACCACAAGAGCTGAAGAAAAGAGACCCAGTGCTGAGAGTTCAAAAGTCAAGAACTTCCACAACATCTGCAGCAAAGCGACAACCATAGACTACGTTGAAGACGTTGCTGAATTCATGCTATGAAGACAATTTGATGGCATCAGTCTAGGGGGAGATTGTTAGGCCCTAAAGTGTGAGACTGACGCATCAAATTAATACAACAGGCTATGGTTACGAACTGGGTCTTACCGGGTTAGTTAATATTAGGTTTTGGACCTTTATAGGTCACCTGGGCCAAGCTTTAGGCCATGTGGGCCAAGCAGGCCCAAGGGGAGCCCATGTAGGGAATTGGGCTTGAGTATGTATATAAACAAGTTTTCAACTTGTTTTAGGGTTGGAACTTCTTAGAGAGCCTCATTGTTTCAGAATTCCTACAAAGAGAGAGAGAGAGAAAGAGAGAGAGAGAGAGGCGGTTTTGGAGTTGTGAGCTTGTACCAGACGATTTTGCTAGTTCATAGTAATAGAATCGTGTGCAAGTTTAAAGGTTATTTCGGTGTTCTTGTTGGTTTTCGTTTTATTTCTTGAATCTCACCAAGTTTGGATTCCGCACAAACTTGGTGATTGTTTGATATCATTGAAAGATCCGGTTTACGGGACTTATAAAAACGCCATTGATCGTAAACATTAAGCATATATTAGATCCCAAATGACAATTAACATTATTGATAAAAACTCCAATTATCAGTTCTTACTATTTGTTAAACAACCAATGGAAACGCCAAATATTTGGTACATGAAGAACGCCATTGAAAACATACAACATATTGTAAAATATTAATTTGAAAAAAAACAACAATGAAACAAGCATAAAAGAACAAACGCCATATCTGTTGTATATGTGTTGCATGATTTGCTGGAACAAATATGAAAACATCATCAAATATTAATTTGTCAAACGAAATCCACGTTAGACGCCATAGATCTCGAAAGCTTGGAAATGAGGTAACTGCTAATATGAAATTTTTGGAGTTTTATTTGAAATAGATTTATAACGCAATTTATGGAGGGGAACGTGCACAATGACAATCGTACCCCAGTATATCATTTAGCGCCTCCTGCCACGTGTTGGGCCAGGATCTGTTCTCACCGTTTTCACACTTTCAGTCGTTTTCTCATGATCCCGCTTATTATTATTATTATTATTATTATTATTATTATTATTATTATTATTATTCAATTTACTATTACATAACAGATAAGTACATAATTTATAATAATATATTTTCATAATTAACCAAAAATTTTAGAAATTAGAGACAGTATAACAAAATATATAATTAAAAACTGAAAACGTACATTCATAAAACTTTAAAATACATTAAAATGTTATCATATTAAAATATATTTTATTAAAATATAAAATGATCAATAAATTTTATTAAGTTTTTCTTTTTAATTATTTGTTTATTCGATAAAGTAACGCAATATACCTTTACGCTCGACTTTCATATATTTCCATGTATTTTGGTTTGTGATTGTACCGATACTTGGTATAGCAACCGAAAAAAACCAAACAAAAAAGTTTGCTAAACATCAAAGTATAAAAATTTTGTGTATTTATTAATAGTTAGCAATGATTATTTGTGATATATTGACCTTTTAAGTTGTGTAAATTTAAATTTTATTTCAATATTGTTATGTTTTCCTTTAAATTTCAAAGAAAGAAATTGTTATTTTCCTGATTATGGATGGTTTTAAGCAATTTTTATGTCTTATTTATCATTTTTTACTTACCTGAGATATTTCCTTAATTCAATCCGTGTAATACGCGAGTGTATATGCCTTTTTAATTTAATATATGAATATCACTTAGCATTATCTTAATTCCTATTATAATAAATGTTTTGAAAAATATCATAAAAGCACTTCTTTTAGTATCGTATGTTAAAAAAAGTTACATTACGATTATAAAGTTATTTCTTCTTATTATTATTAACAATAGTCTCAGGATCCTGTAAAAAGGACATTTCTCGTGAGAAGTGTGAGAAGACATAAGAATTGACATGTAGACATCATGGTTTGCACTTGAGTATAATGTTTTGGGTTGTTTTGGCAAGAAAAACACCAAACATAACAATTTAAGACGCAATGCTATGAATTCTAGGCTTAAAACATAAAACACCATTCCAAGAACGTTAAGTAGTGTGTTTTAAGTGTTAAGCAGTGTGTTTTAAATTTCACGCCCATAATATGTTGGATTGTGTTTTAAATTGTTATTTTTGGTATTTTTCTTGCCAAAACAATCCAAAACATCATGTCTAAGTCTAAAACATGATACCTACATGTCAATTTCTATGCCTTCTCATACTTCTCACGGAAAAAGTCTTTTTTAAAAGAACCTCACCCATTAACAATATTTGATAATAGAGTAAACTGCAATTTTACCCCTTGGGGTTTAGAGTGATTGGCACCCTTACCCCCCCCCCCCCTAACGAAATAATTGCAATTTTACCCCCCAACGTTTGCTGTTATGTCGCAACCTTACCCCCCGGCTTCAAATTTGTGGACCGGTCAACAAAACCATGGGAGGGTCAATGGGTAAACATGTAAATTCAAGTTAATAGTACCTTATATATTATAATAACCCCTTAACTCAACATTATATCTCAACCTTACCCCCTAAGTTTCACCTCCACTCCTCTATTCCGTCTTCTTCACTCCCCCCCACCGGCGACCACCATTCCGTGTTCTTCATCACCCACCGACGACCTCCACTCCGTCTTCTTCACCACTCCTTCTTCTTCACCACACGAGCAGAGAATGAGCGAACAGAATGCAATGATGCATCCACCTCCACCGGCAGAGCCAGGGCCGGCGCCCTCACCACCGGCCACCGTCGATCCAGCTGTGGTCAGCGATCCTCCCTTTTCTCACAGTTTTCAGGTAAAATCAAACAAGTATTTTGATTGTGGGGTAAAATAAGGTCAGAACTAGTAATGTCAGGTCAGAACTAGTAATGGATGTTTCTGTGTTTGCAGTGGACATGAGGATTCATGTTTCACTACGATCGATTATGGTCTCATTGGTTGTCAAGATGCGAGGCCGCCCTTTCCTGCATTTCCAGTTTCCCCCTCAGCAGGAAATGGTTGTGTAGTTTACTTAAACTCTAATCTTCTAGGATCTTTTGGGTTAATATGTAGTGTAGTTGAACTATAATTATATATTAGGATCTTTTGGTATGCTTGATCAGGTATAATTGATTGTACATGTTATGTTTGATCATAGAAGATATATGCTTGAAAAGTCTGAAAAGTTAAATGGTTATATGAAGATTGACTGTTAATGTGGGTTATATTTGCATCTATGATTGTACATTTGCATCTATGATTGTACAGGTTATATCAAGATTGACTGTTACTGTGGGTTAATGTGGGTTATATTTGCATCTAAGATTGACTGTTAAAAGCTTGTACAAGTTATATTTGCATCTATGATTAGTGGGTTTGGTTACACAGGTTGTATGATGTTTTTTGCAAAGGAAATGTGCCAATTTATGGTTTTATGGTATACATGAGTATGAATAAGGAAATATGGCAATGTCTCTGCAACTGCAAGTTTATTGCTTCGTCTTGAAACCATTAAAAGCAAGTTTTATGAAACTGAGTTTTATGATGGCAATGTCTCTGCAACTGCAAGTTTTATTGCTTCGTCTTGAAACCATTAACAACAAGTTTTATGAAACTGAGTCAAGGGCATTTCATCTTCATACATTTCTTTAGTTTGGAAAAGTTTGATATAATTTGTAATAATTTGGGTGGTGGCATGATAATCGAATTTGGGTGGTGGCGGGAAGGTTTTTGGAAGTTTGCAGGGGGTAATATTGCTTCGTAACACAAAGTATCGGGGTTAATAAGAAAGGGCATTTTAGTAATTTACACACGGGGGGTAATTATGCAACATAACAGGAATGTTGGGGGGTAAAATAAATGGGTAAAATAGTCATTTCACCACCAAGTCAACAGTTCAGTCCACAAATTTGAAGCCGGGGGGTAAGGTTGCGACATAACAACAAACGTTGGGGGGTAAAATTGCAATTATTTCGTTAAGGGGGTAAGGGTGCCAATCACCCTAAACCCCAGGGCGTAAAATTGCAGTTTACTCTTGATAATATGATAATTTCTTTATCTTTACGATGTAAAAGAAAACGTTAATTCTTCATTCTAATAAGAGAAATTATTTTATTCAGTATGGTTTAACGTTTATCCATATAAATAATAAAAATTAAATAAATTATCCATTAGCATGGACGACTTTATTATTATTTTCTTATAAATAACATAAATAACATTAACAATAAAATTATTTGAGAGAGAAGGAGGTGTTGCAACATGACATTAATTGGAAATATGAAATATTGGTTTATCACCTTATCGATCCTCACTATTATTATTATTATTATTATTATATTAAATCGGAAACAAAAAAAATCTGTGTATATTCTAAGTAATGATAAACATTTATCATGTTAAATTTGAATCATTGGTCGAGAGTACCATTCAAAGTGTAGAGAAAAATGTAAAACACGTTGTTTTATTTTAAGTTTACATCTTTATTTATAAACTAGACTAGATTATAGACCCGTGCATTAAAAGGTGCCGTACCATAAAAACGATTTGATTATATAATCTGTAATTTTTTTTTATAAAACTGACGTATTTCTACAATTCATACAACTAACTTAAATCTATTACAAAACTGGCATATATATCTTATTTCGTAACACTAAAATACTATAATAGTGTGTGCACTACGCGAGTTGAATGCTAAAAAATCTAAAATACATAAATATATTGTTGGTGCATTCATCTGTCGTCTTCGTCTTATGTCGAGTCTCGGGTTCGTTGCGGATCTAAACAAGCATGACATCATAAATGACATCACATAGGTGACATCATTGATGACATCACAACCTTGGATTGTATGAAAAGTGTGAAGTTTGTCGTTTGCATGTAACCATTTGATTATGTTGTACGTTTGAAGTTGTAATAGGTTGAGCATGCATGACCGTTTGAACATGCATGACCGTTTGAAAGGTGGTGTGTCACTTTCAAACGGTCAGGAGCTCTCGCCTATAAATAGCATTCAAACTGTCATCATTTGTAAGATTCTGAATTCCGACGCCGAGGTGCTGTCGAAGTGTCTCTGTACTGAAATCCTTTCAAGATCAATAAACAAGACATTTAATAGTGAATCCAAGCTAAACGAAGACCGAATCAATGAATTCCGCCTCTGATTCGGTCTGAGCACTCTTCTGATCGACTCGTTAGGTCGTTTCACGATCCTACATGTGGTATCAGAGCTCAGGAGGAAGAGTTCTTACCGTTTAGCTCGTTTTCGCTGAAAAATTCTGATTTTCTACACCTTCTTTCACAAAATTGATACTTTTCACGGTTAAAATCGGCTAAAACTTTCACAATATGTGTGTAATGGTGTTTTAACAAACTCTTGAGAGTTTCAGCTCAAAATTCGAAGAAAAAGTGGTAAAAATGGACTAAAAATTGCTGACCGTTTGAACGAGACTTGGCTGTCAGTTTGAAACAGCACTTGTCCGTTTGAAAAACTGCCTGACCGTTTGAAATTTGCGCCTGACCGTTTGAAATCTGTGTCTGACCGTTTGAAATTACACATGACCATTTGAAATCTACACTTGACAGTTTGAAAATGCACATGACCGTTTGAAATTGTCTCTAACCGTTTGAAAACTGCCTTGACCGTTTGAAATCTGCGCCTGACCGTTTGAAACCAGCGTCTGACCGTTTGAAACTGCACCTGACCGTTTGAAACTGCCATGACCGTTTGAAAATTGATCATGACCGTTTGAAACATGACATGACCGTTTGAAATATGGTTCCAGTTTGAAATTGTTTCAGTCTTCACGTGATTGTACATTGAGTAGTGTGAACCGATTGAGTGCGTACATCGAGTTGTGTATTACAGTTTACGAGGAGTCAGTAATTGGGTAAAGAGTTCATGTGAATTGAAGTTGTCTGTGCAATCATAGTGTCTTATTGTGCATTCCAAATAGTCAGATTTCACGTGATTCATAGTCGCAGCCTATTGGGTTTACAAATAGTCTATTGGGTTTACAAATAGTTGCGGCCCAATCAGATACATGTGATTTGAATTGTCAGATCCACTATAGTGTTGGTCAAATGAGAATTAAGGTGTGATCACAATTTCGGCACTTTATACAAAAAATCATGTGAATCACTTTGATCAAATAGTTGCGGTCCAATCATACATAAAAGTAAATTCAGTTTGCATGTGACATTGGGTAATAGATATAATCAAAAGTTGACAACAGTCTTGTAAATCGGTATTTGGCCCATTCATCATCAGCGGCTAAATCAATTTGAGTATTGCTTTTATCTTGTCGGCTAGCATAAAATCAGCATAATGCAGCCCATGTGAATACTTAACAAGCGGCCCACTCATATTCTATTGGGTATTAAAGAGTTTGTCGGTACATTTGTAATAATTGGCCCAATCATAGTTGGTTATCACTTATTGATTGTTGGTTTAGTTTGAGAAATTTCGATACCGAAACATGGAGTTTGAGGAATTGTTGGCATATGTGTATCATGAATCTCAACAGTATTTTCCGATAAAGCAAAAAGGAGAAACAGTCTTAGCAAAAGAAGTTGTTGAAAAAGGTCCGGTTTTTTATCATTCGTCTGATGAAGAGAGTGACAATTATGAAGAGGAAATCCGGAAACTTGAATATCTTAAACAACAACTTCCATCTGATCAACGTAGTGGAAAGTTATTTTATGCCGATAAAATTGAAAAATTGAAAGAAAAACAAGATGCAAAAAGAAAGAATCAAAAGGCAGTTATTGTTAAAGAAGAGATAAGAGCTGAGCAGATTGAAAAAATTCCAGCTGTCAAGATTGAGAAAGTAGAATCTGAAAAATCTGTATCTGTGAATCCTGAACCAAAGTTAAAGAAAGAGATTGCAGTAGACGCACCTATCTTTGATCATTCATCAGAAGAAGAGAGTAAGGATGAAAGTGTTCATGAGGAAAAGAAACAGGTTGAAAATATTTCAGCTTTAAAGGTCGAGACAAAAGCTGATGATAAACAGATTCTTGTTTTGTTGAAAAATTGTGAGAAGTTGACATCTGAAAATGACAAACTCTTGAAGGAGGTTGAGAGTTTGTCATTAGAAAACAAAAATCTTAAAAAATCAGAAAATGTTTTGAAAAATCAAATACACAATTTGGAAAATGAAAAAGTAAAAATTGAGAAAGATTTTCAAAGTCAAATAAAAATTTTAGAAGATGAGAGAGATTTGTTTGGTAAAAACAATCTTGAAAAACAAATTGCAATCAATTCTCATCTTGAAAAGATTATTCGACTTGAAAAGGAAGCTGAATGTGCTCAAAAGAAAATCAAGGAATGGGAACAAAATTTGAAGTGGTGCAGGTTTGACCACAGTGCTCAAAAGCCAAATCCAGCAAACAAGAGGAGCAAGGATTATCACCAAGCCAAACAATGCTATGATCTGAATGTTTGGACTAACAATGGTGATTGGTATGATAACAGAGTGTGTTACAGATGCGGTTATCAAGGACACATTGCTGTTAACTGCCAAAGTTGGAGGTATGAGACGAGGAGATGCTTTGAATGCCATATCAAAGGTCATATTGCCAGAGATTGTCTAAGGAGATCGAATGAAAGATCGAGGGCTAAATCTCAGAAAATGGCAAAGATACCAGTCTCTGTCAAGCCCAAAGAACAGAAAGTTCAAGAACGTAAAGTTCAAGAACAGAAAGTTCAAGAACCGAAAGTAAAACTTTCACAGGGGCAGAAAGACAGACTGAGGAAAAAGAGGAAGAAGGCGAGAGAGTATCTGGAGAAGATATTGTCCTCGGGTTCATCTGTTGGTAAAAATAAGAGTTCTGATAAATCGTCTTGCTCTCCAAAGAACAACAAATCTAGCAAAACGCATTCATCAGATACAAATCTGAGAACAGAAGAGAGAAAGAAGAAGAAGAAAGTTGTTGGCGATGAATCTGACTCTTCAAAGTCAGACAAGCCAAGTTCAGGCAATGAATCTGGTGTGGTAAAGCCAGAAGAGCCATTTGTTGAGGTAAAAAGTGGTGATTCCGGTTTGATAATGAATGATGAAAATTTTCCATCATTGTCAAACGGAATTTCAAAAGCACCCAAGGACCGTCAGGCTTGGGTGAAACTCTTTAAATAGAAAAACCTGACTTGCCGGAGTTCCCAGGTTGGTAAGCGTGGAACATGAATCGGCATTTTTCTTGAGAAATTCACGAAAGTGATATTTCGACTTACAAGTGGTAAATCAGGGACATTAAATTGTACTTGATTTTCTACAAGTGATGTTTGTGAATTGATCTTACAAATGTTAGTTTTTACAAGTGGTTGAAAAAACAATGTGATGAAAGAACCCCAAGTTTGTGAAAAGACTCACAAAACTTATTTTCCGGAAAAACCATTTGATTAAAACAAACTTAAGTGTTTTGAAATCACTATGGGAAAATAGTTTGTTGTCAGGGGGAGTTCTGATTGTTCAAGCCAAGTGAATGGAGAATTGAAGTAATTCTCATCATGTTGTCACGTTTCTTGTACAGCTTGTTTTCAAATTTTCCTAGAAAATCAAAATTGAGACATATTTTGATTTTAGGGGGAGTAAAAATTTTATAAAAATTAGAAAATTTGAAAATGTCAAAAACATTGAAAAATGCAAAAAATGAGTTTTGTTGTGAAAAAGAGGAAATGATAGTAGATCAGTTGGACTGTCACAACATGCTAAAGAAATGGAGAGTTAAAATGTGATAAACGATCTTACTAAAGATGTGACGATAGGCTCAGCTAGACTAGTAGATTTGCGATAACGATACAAACTTAAATGAAAAAGCCTAGTTCTAGTGGGAAACATGGTCAAAAGCATAGTACTTAGTTTTGTCCTTCTTGATTGTGTACCTACTCAGTAATCGCTGATTGTCGAAAGACATAAAACTGGTTAAGTTTGTGAACTTTCACAACTATGCTGAAAAGTCGCTGTGATTGTGCATTTCATTTTGCAAAGATTTAAACTTGTTTTATTTCTTTATTTTGTTTAAGCATCGGACATCCTCTGCGTATACGTGAGTATCGACCTGGATGTTGTTGCCTAAACGTTCTGCTTTATTTTCTTTGGTGTTTCGTTTAAGCTTTGGACCTCCTCTGCGTATACGGAAGTATCGACCTGGTGGTTAAAGCCTAAACAACTTCAACTTATTTTTATTTTCTTATTTTGTTTAAACATTGGACTTTCTCTGCGTATACGGAAGTATCGACCTGATTGTTAATGTTTAAACATTCTGCTTTGTTTTCGCACAATTCACAGTCGATAAAAGTTTAAAGGCATTACTTGAGTCAATGTATTGCATGATGAGGGGATATGCTGAGATCGTGGGGTCCATAAGAACTTAGTGCTATCTTAATATACCTTAAAGTATCGGTAAGCAGATTGAAAGTTTTTAGATTGAGCTTAAGAGGACAAACATATCGTCAATCAACGTGAATCGTTTAGAGCTTAATATGTTTAAAGCTTAACGGTGCTAGTGATTGGTCACAAAAACTGATATGATCCTCTTACACAAACTCACAAAATATATTGTTTGTATATATTTCTTTACAGCATTTCATTTCTGTTATATTCAAAAATCCAAAAAGATTTTAGTGTGTTTTAGAATAAATTTTGAAAAATACAAAAAGATTTTCGACAACTGATGTTGGAAAGCTGATATTCAAAATTTCAAGTGCTGAACATAATGAACAGGTTTGGAAGTGTGAGTTTTACAGAAGAAATTTGTTTTGAGAAAGAAATGTTTGATTAGTTAATCGAGATCATTAATTTGAACTTGATGTAACTATTACTAGTAAGTTTTTCTTAATGATTTAAGTAAAAACTTATGTTTTTGGTGAGAAAATTTTGTGCATGAAATGAACTTAAACAGAGATAAAGCCAGGAATTGATCTCAAGGTGATAGCTAATTCTAGACAGCGATCCCATCATGATGAGAAGGGGAGTCTGACGAGGTTAGATCCAAAGAGAAGATCCTGGTATATGCTAAGAAAGAAAAGAGACTGATAAAGACTGAAGATGCGAAGACTCGACACTTAAGACTCGTCAACATCTGAGGGGGAGTCTGTTGGTGCATTCATCTGTCGTCTTCGTCTTATGTCGAGTCTCGGGTTCGTTGCGGATCTAAACAAGCATGACATCATAAATGACATCACATAGGTGACATCATTGATGACATCACAACCTTGGATTGTATGAAAAGTGTGAAGTTTGTCGTTTGCATGTAACCATTTGATTATGTTGTACGTTTGAAGTTGTAATAGGTTGAGCATGCATGACCGTTTGAACATGCATGACCGTTTGAAAGGTGGTGTGTCACTTTCAAACGGTCAGGAGCTCTCTCCTATAAATAGCATTCAAACTGTCATCATTTGTAGGATTCTGAATTCCGACGCCGAGGTGCTGTCGAAGTGTCTCTGTACTGAAATCCTTTCAAGATCAATAAACAAGACATTTAATAGTGAATCCAAGCTAAACGAAGACCGAATCAATGAATTCCGCCTCTGATTCGGTCTGAGCACTCTTCTGATCGACTCGTTAGGTCGTTTCACGATCCTACATATATACATTACATATAATATTGTATATAAATTTTTTTTTATTATTAGGTATCCTATAAATATTACTTTTAAAGTAAATGAAAATAAATTTATTGGTGTGCGTTAAATTAGATTTGTTATTCTTATTAATAGTTGTTATGCGAATTTAATTAATAATTAATTGTTATAAAATTATGACTTAAGTTAACGGTTTTAGTATGCCAAATAAAATATTTTCATAATTAATTGTTAATTTACTATGTCACAAGTTGGTAAAAGTAAGAAATTAATAATATTATAATATGGTTAGTTTACTATTTCTCCTACTTTATAAAACATTTTTTATATAAGGTCGATTAAGTCACTCTTTTTTTTTTTACTTTATATAACATTTCTTTATTTAGGGTCATGAAAAAACCTAAACAGGGAAAAATTGATGATGAGAATTTTTTTTATAAAACAAAATATGTAAGATAATGTGTATATGCATGGTTAGAATATATGTACAAGTTAGGTTATTGCTATGAATAATGTTCATATTCATCCATTATAGACGTATGGTATTCTGAACTATGTATCGGTCTCTATTAACTTAGGTTTTGTGTCTTCATTATTCACATGCCATGTAAGTTATTTTTTTTATTTAGTAATTTCGAGAATACAATTTTCTTTTAAGGTGGTGTAGTTTTAATACCCGAGAAAAAAATACATAATATGATACTTGAATAATATTTAAAATGATATAATGTCATTAATATTAAATGTGGTTATATTTTTTTGAATGACTAAACTTGCATACCATGGGGATTGAACCCATGAACTTTACCTATCATACACCTTATCTAACTCACCAACACCATTAAGCTATTCTCAACAGATAAATGTGGTTATATAAATATGGAATATTAAACATATCATCTAATAAAGAAAATATAATTAGTTATCTGAAAAATATATCCTCTTTGTACGCTTTGCAAACTATAAACCAATATAAGTGTCTTTCTTTCTAATGAACTAATATATGCCCATCAGCAGGGGCGGGCCTACCCTTTGGTCAGGGTGGGCGGCCGCACCCCTTGAAAAAAATAAATTAGTGTATATTTTAGGCAAAAAACCCGACCGCACCCCTTGAAAATATGGTTAAACACCTCATTCGCACCCCAACAAATAATTTCTGGGTCCGCCACTACCCATCAGGGCCCATCAGGTACCCACGCACCCAAGCACAACGCTTATGCATGCACACACCACTCACTTTCCTTCGCTTCATACAATAAGATGTATGCGTATTTACTCACCATTTCCTGTCTTTTCTACACCATCATAGCTAAGGACAGAGCAGAACCCATATAGGTGTGTGTAATCAGGAAATGGTTCTCTTATCTGAATCAAGATTAAGTTTTGTTATTTGTTTGTCGGTAGAGAGGTAACTACACGCGCACGTAAACTATGCACATTAATACCCTATATAAATTAGTCTTTACTTTTATTTGTTCATTATTATCACAAAGTCAAATGCATTATACATATCTGATGCCAAACTGTTTCTTTACACGATTTAAAAAATGCCCAGATTTGGACACCAAAACTCCAGCTTGCTTTTATGAGTCTTTTTAGTAATTTTAATGAATTTTGTTATTTCTTAAGTAACAATGAAGTTCTCTCATACATTCCAAGTTGGACTCTCAGTTATCTATTATCAAGATTATTCTCACATGTACACATTATGTGAGGCAGTGAGGGGTTATTTTGGTTTGAGGAAATGGGTTTGATGCTCACATAATAGGGAAACACGTACCTGTAACATTACTTTTAGAGATCCATTCTCATTCCCTTGTTTTTAACCACAAAAACCATGGAAACATCGGTACGAAACGAATAACTTTGATACCATCTGACAAAAAGATTACAGTCAAGAATTTCCATTATCAGTATGTTTTGTAATGACAATAAACAAAATTCAACGACAACCTCTATCAAGGGTTGGATTATATTTGAAATATCCCATTTTCACACATGGCCAACTTTATGTCGCATTGTCAAGAGTAAAAAGCAGAGCTGGTGTAAAGGTACTTATATTAGACGAGGATGAAAATGTTACAAAATAAGACAACCAATATGGTGTACGTGGAGATTTTTAGTAAAATTTGAACTATATTTTGTATTTCTTAACCGTCCTATGTATTCTTAACTTTAATTTATTAATACTGAATCCTATGTATTCTTAACTTTATTTTATTAATATTAAATAATATTTCATTCTATTTTTATTAAATCCGAACAAATTCAAACTAACTTTATTTGTTAAACCGCGTGTATACTCGAGTTATAACCTAGTGTGGTTCACTACAAGAAAACACCACTATTAGCAGCGACACCTTTAGCGGCGACAGGCCAGCTGTCGCCGCTATTGGTCGATCCGCGTCAAACCCAAACCCCAGCCGTTGATCATTATTCTGATCTAATGGTTGGGGATTAAAGAGGCAATACCGGCGACATATTAGGATCAATAGCGGCGACACCCTTTCTCCGCTAAAGGTAAGTGTCCCACTTTAATCCCCAGCCACACATATCTTATCCCGGTTAACCCTAGTTAGCATAATAGCGGCGACAGATAAACTAATAGCGGCGACAGGCCGTCGCCGGTATTGATCGTTCCGTAAAAGACATTCACAGCGCCATTTTCTTCCCTCCTCCTTCATTTTCCCCCCTTTTCTCTGCGAACCACCGTCGTAGAACCGCGTTTTTTGCCCAAATCGGTTAGTTTTACTTTATTTTTGTTAAATCTCTTCTCTATTTTGTTATTTACATGTTATAGGCTTTAATTTTTGCTCGTTTTTGTGTATATATTTGTGTTTATGGAAGAAAATTCGGATCACCACCATCTCTTCTCCGGTCACCACCTTCACTTCTCCGGCACCACCTCGTCTCAGCGGTCTTAGTCTACTTGAAACCTGAAAAAAACGGTTAGTTTTATATGTATTTTTTTTTAAGTTTAGAAATTGTATAATTTTTGGTTTAGGTATGTAAATATGTGTATGTAAGGATGAATGTTTGTATATCAAATGTATAATGTAGGTGTATTTGGAGAAAATGAGTATATGAAAGTCTATGTATTTGTGTATGTAGGTGTATGTAAGCATGTATGTGGGTATGTAAGTGTATGAATGAATGTATGTATGTAGGTGTATGTTAGTATGTTGGTGAAAAATGTGTATGTTAGTATGTATGTTTGTATAAAGTATGCAAATGTGTATGTAAGGATGAATGTTTGTATGTCAAATGTATAATGTATGTGTATTTGGAGAAAATGAGTATATGAAAGTCTATGTATTTGTGTATGTAGGTGTATGTGGGTATGTAAGTGTATGAATGAATGTATGTATGTAGGTGTAAGTGTATAAATTTTATGGTTTTGATCAAAATGTGTGTTTGTTTATGTGTAGGTTTGAAAAAAATGTTAAAGTTTGATAATTTGTATATTTGTGTTTAGGTTTTAAAACATTTATATTTAAATTTGACAAATATATATTAGTTAGGAAATACCCTCTTTATATTAAAATCATCATTTAAAACATAACGAACATAGAAAATACCCGCCAAAATTGAAATCATCATTTAAAACAAAAGGAGCTAAGAAAATACCCGCCCGAAATATAAACCATTATGAAGAACATTACGAGCTTAAAAACTGTGCCTGATATTGAATTCATCATTTCAAATATAACGAGCTAAGAAAACACCCAATCGAAATTGAAATCATGATTTAAAACATAACGTTCCGCCCAAAATTTAAAACAATCATTAAGAACATAACAAGCTTAAAAAACTGTGCCCGTGTTTGAATTAATCATTTTAAACATAACGAGCTTAGAAATACCCGCCCGAAATTGATTTAGAAATTAATTTCGGGTTGTCCCCGTTTATCTTGGGACTGCTTTTTGAATACTTTATCTCATTTAGGATGTGAATGTGTATTACATGATTGTTTGTTTAAGAAGGATTCTGTTATCATTTTCTCTTTGCTCCTCGGGTATATATATCATTACATATATACTTGGGAGCTAAGAGGAAATGCTGCCGAAATTTTCTTAAACAAACAATCATGTAATACGCATTCATATATGAGATAAAGTGTTCAAAAAGTGGGTTTAGCAGCCTACCCTTGTCTTGTTAATCCTAAATTAGATTTTCTTTCAGTTGCATAATGCCTATTGATAAAAGTTGGATTGATTCCCCACGTCATCCACCTCACTACAAGCAAGGACTCAAGTCATTTATCGAGATGTGTGAAAGAGTGATACAAAACCACGATGAAGTTAGATGTCCGTGTACCCAATGTAAAAATTCCGGCTTAAAAAATATGGCAGAAATGAAATACCATTTGCGTATTAACAGTTTTTGGAAGGAATACACGAAGTGGACCTATCACGGGGACACGACTCCAATTGCAGAAGTAAACGATGTTGCGCCACAAGACGGTATGGGAAACGTTATTGAAGACATTAGGGGGGAGCGTATGGAAGAAGATACATGCCTTAACCAAGAGAACTCGAATGAAGATAGTAGCGGTGTTGTTGATGATTTTGAAGACCTGGTAAAGGAAGTTGAAACAGAATTATATCCTGGTTGTACCAAGTATTCTTCTATCGACTTTTTAGCAAAGCTTTTGAATATAAAGGATACGTACCATTTGCAAAAGGAAGCAGTAGATCGAATCCTCTCGTTGTTGCGAGAGTCAATGCCAGAAGGCAACAAGATTCCCCCTTCGTATTATGTAGCTAAGAAGACATTTAAGAAGATTGGTTTGGCATATGAGATGATAGATGTGTGCACAAATGATTGTGCTCTCTTTTGGAAAGAAAACGAGTCCTTGCAAAATTGTCCCGTTTGTAATGAGAGTCGATGGGTCGATAAAGACACAAAAGGCACGAAGGTGGCTCGTAAGGTGTTACGATACTTTCCTTTGACGCCTAGACTACGACGTTTGTATTATTCAAGGCACACAGTGAAAGATATGATATGGCATAGTACCGGACGATCGGAAGATGGGACTATGCGTCATCCAGTTGATGGATCTGCATGGCAAAACTTTGATAAAAAGTACCCAAACTTCGCGATGGAGCCACGAAATGTTCGCTTAGGGCTTGCAGCTGACGGTTTTAATCCGTTTAACAACGGTAGTGGATCCTCAACTCATAGCACGTGGCCGGTTATACTCACCACATATAATCTGCCTCCCTGGCTATGCATGCGAGAGTCCACATTCATGTTGACCTTGTTGATTCCTGGCCCTAAATCACCGGGGAAAGACATGGACGTTTTCCTTAGACCGTTAGTGGATGAGCTTAAGAAATTGTGGCAGACAGGTGTACGTACTAAAGACGCAGCAACAAACACATACTTCACAATGAAGGCAGCGTTGTTATGGACCATAAATGACTTTCCAGCCCGTAGTAGTCTATCAGGTTGGAGCGGACAAGGCTACATGGCATGCCCAACTTGTAACCAAAACACTCCTTTAATACGTGTAACTGGTAAATGTGCTTATGTTGGTCATCGCCGGTTCTTAGATGCCAACCATCCTTGGAGAACAAGTCTCGACTTTAACGGGAGACCCGAGACACGAGACCTTCCGAGACAGTTTAGCCCAGCTGACATAGAAGCTCAACTCGGTCGTTTAATTAATCGTCTACCAGGCAAGCATCCAGCTTTTGGAGGTGGGAGAATAACCCAATCAGATTTCGAGTTGAACTGGTCCAAAAGAAGCATATTTTTTGACCTTGAGTATTGTTCTTCTCTGCAGCTGAAACATAACTTAGATGTAATGCATATAGAGAAAAATGTGTGCGACAGCTTGCTCGGTACTCTTCTAATGAAAGATAAGAGGAAAGACACGCCAAATGCGCGGTCCGACTTGGAAAAACTAAACATTCGGCCGTCACAATGGCTGAAACAATCGGGTGGCAAGTTCTTAAGTCCCCACCCAAAGTACTCATTCAAGTCCGATGATCGAAAACTTTTTTGTCAGTTTATAAAAAATGTTAAATTACCAGATGGGTTTGGATCTAATATCAGTAAGAGGGTGACAAATAACAATGCTAACATTACCGGGTTGAAATCTCATGACTATCATATCCTCATGCAACGTTTGATACTGATTGGGGTTAGAGGGCTTTTGACTAAAGATACATCTACACCAATAGTAGACCTTTGTATGTTCTTTAAGCAACTTTGCTCTAGAACACTATCGGTGGATGATATGAAGAAAGCAAAGGATGACATTGTTACCATCTTATGCAAGTTAGAGATGATCTATCCACCTGCGTTTTTTGACATTATGGTTCATTTACTTGTGCATTTACCTGATGAAGTGATTGCGGGAGGTCCAGTAGCTTTTAGATGGATGTATCCATTTGAAAGGTACATGAAAAAACTAAAGAACTATGTCAAAAACCCGGCAAGGCCTGAAGGTTGTATAGCTGAAGGTTATGTGTTTGAAGAAGCTCTAACATTTTGTTCAATGTACCTTAAAGATGTTCAGACTAAGTTCAATCGCCCAGATAGAAACGATGATGTCGTTGTTGAAAAAAGAAAGTTATGGGTGTTTGAGTCCAAATGTCGTCCTGTTGGCGCAACAAAGAACAAATATCTATCATTCATCGAACAACATTGAATGGGATAACGTTGAACAACATTACAAGGATGCCCTCATGAACCACTTACGGGTAAATAGGTTATATGCATAAAATTTTATCAAATATTTAAGCACATGCAAATCTAATTTATATATGATATTTTAACTTTTTTATTTAATTTGTAGGAAAATTTCAATTTTGATGAAGTGGAACGTGATTTAGAGGCGAGAAACTTGACGGGTGGTATTAGGGCTGTGCTTATGAAGCGGTACTCTGACCGCAAGTACGAAGCTATAAAATTATTTAAGAGCGAGGGAGGTTACAATGATATTGCGAGGGCAAGGGCATACCATCCCGCGGATATGCCCTATGATAACTGGTTGAGAACCATCGAAGGTTTCAGGGACGCAAAATATATTAAAAGAAGCAAGTCCAACACACTAGTACGCGAGAAACAACAATTCCCATACCGTGGGGGACATCTTCGTACGGTAGCACCGCCTATAAAAATGTAATGTTTTATGTATATGTGCGTGTGTGTAAGCTTTTGTTTATTTAATGTCTAATCTAAGTTTAATGTTAAACAGGATATGGATTGGGTACCTACGTATGCTAAAACCCACACGGACAATCAAGGGAATTGGGTTGATCCGGTTGCTGAACAAAATTACGTAAGTATTTCTTTTAAGTATTATTTTCTATAACAAATATATACATATATATTTAATCATATTCGTAAAATGCAGCGGAACATACAACAGGCCACAAATGAATGGAGCGGTGAGGGTCCTCTAATTTCCCCGTATCAGGAAGCGTTGGGTGAGCGGCGAGGATGGTACCGCGGGATGGGGCCTAAACCTTCTTCCAACACGTCCTTGAACACATCCTCTAACATGTCGTCTTCGCAAGCTCGGACGCAAGAACCCTTTTCCGAGGTAAACTACGCAATTTATAAAATGACAAACGAACGCATGTTTCCTTGTTAAATATATGTTGGTAGCGTTAATTAATATGCTAATATACGTTTTGATATCTATTATTGTAGGATTTTGTTAACAGCCTGTTCCAAACCCCGTCCTTTTTGAACCAACTTAACAACTATCTTGCTTCACAAGGAAAAGGAAAAGGAAAGTCAAAATACTACGATTCTGATGACTTATTCGATAATGAATCCAACGACGAGTGACTTGTTGTTTTTAATGTATGATTTAATTAAACGTTGTAGGATTATAATGTACGACTTAAACGTAGTTTTTAACTATATTACCTTTAGTATATGTTGATTATGTTCATGGCGTATGTTTGCGTTGTTTGAAATAGGCAGGTTCTGTTTTTTCGGCCGTAAAACTGGCTTGGTGCTGTAAATACAGCTGCTGCATTTAAAAAAAAAGACTTTTAGCGGCGACACCTGTCGCCGCTATTGACCTACAACCTTTACCGGCCAAGACTAATACCGGCGACACTTTTAGCGACGACATCTGTCGTCGCTAAAGGTGAAAGACCAATACCGGCGACATGTCGCCGCTAAAAGTAAATAGCGGCAACAAAAGTCATCAATACCGGCGACAGTTGTCGCCGCTAAAGGTGGCCCGTTCTTGTAGTGGTTATATAGAATATGAAATATTAAACATATCATCTGATAAATAAAATAGAATTAATCTAAAAATATATCATCTGATAAATAAAATATAATTAGTTTCCTGAAAAAGAAACAAAAAAACAAATGTATTATAAGATACCTCAAATTTAATTCCCAAATTGTTTATCATATATACGGTTTTAAGCGTTCATATGCTATTATATATATATACATATATGTATATATATATGTATATATATAATATAAATAAATAGTAGCTATTAAAGTATTAAACAAATATATATTAGATATTATTAAACTATATTATTATTATTATTAGTAAATAATATTAACAATGTTATTCCTAAATTAATAAAGATAATGACACGTGACATTAGTATATTATTAATACGACTTTTATTGATATTTTATTTTTTACTCAACCCGTGTAATACATGGGGTGAATAACCTAGTGTCTTAATAAAAACTTTGGAAAAACATAAAAATAGATTAGAAGGTTATGTATATGTGAATAATATTAATTAAAAAGGTTAAAATAATAACTTAAATGTAAACATATAAAAATGATTCTTAAATTTAAATTATACTTTTAATTGTTGAATCTTCACTACAAGAATAATAGGTAATAACGACGACATCAATAGCGGCGACAGGCCATATGTCGCCGTGATTGGTCGATCCGAAACGCGGTATCCCATATGAAACCCCAGCCATTCATTTCTTATCTTGAACTGATTGCTGGGGTTTATCCTAGTCAATAGCAGTTACGTAATAGAGCAATAGCGGCGACGCGTTCGCCCTTATTAGGTTTACGCAGACTACACAGCTAAAAGCGGGATTTCTCTCCCTTTTCTCCATTTTCCTACCAAACTCTTCATCTCTCTCACAGGTTTTCCCTAAAATCAGCCATTCTTCATCAATATCACCAAGATCTACTCTAAATTGGTTCGTATTGTATGTTTAAGTTGAATTTGTTCTTGAATTTGTTATACATTTTGTTAATTTCTTGATTAGGTGTATGTATGCGTGTATGCTAGAGAATTCCGGTCACCCACCACGAGTAGAATCATCATTTTGACGATTAGTTTTACATTTATATTTGTTCAAAGATGAAAAATTGTGTAATTTTGGGTTTGTGTAGGTATGTAAATGAAAATTCGAAATAGACTTAAACATGACGTGATGTGATCACGGTTACAAAAGTGATATAGAATATACTCAAGTCGTAACGTGAGTTATGAGATATGAAATCAGAAAAACACGCAAAAGGCCGGGTTGGCAATAAGATATACCCGCATGACAGGGTATAAAGTGACGGCGACTAATCAATCTAGCCGGTAAAACCTTTCAAAGTCGGAATAGTGTTACGACTTATACAAAACGCCTGTTGAAATAAGATTTGCTTGAAGTAAACATGTTGAAAATAAATACAACCGAGTGATTAGATGACAACTCGATCAAATAAGTGACTAAAATAAGAAATACAAGCTGAAGGTAATGGCCTACGAGGCCTTACACGTGGAAGGCGTATACGTCATACGTTTTAAAACCAAAACACATTAACATACTTCCCTGGTAAGAGTATTATATGCGAGCAATGCTCAAGAGATCACCGAAACTAAGGTTCGGATGATCTAAACAAATAAAGAACATGAGAAAGGTTTCGGGGACGAAACCTCTTTAAGGGGGGTAGACTTGCAACACCCCGAAAACGGGTTTGGTAATCAAACCACGTTAATACTAAAAGACGGGTAAAGTACCGTTAGTGGTAAAATTTACCGGGTGAATATTAAGGTTTCTAAATAAATAGATCTAATGTTAAATAAAAAGGGGTGAATGAATGTTTATGAGAAAATAAAGTTATGAAAGGCCCGAGTTAACGGGACTTAGAATGAAACGGGTTATAACCTCGGAACCTACTAAGTTAACTAGGAATAATTAACCTAGTTATTTATTTGTAATCAAGTGAATGAATAAAGATCAAGATTTTAACCCTCTTTATAAAACTTTTAAATATGAGGGACTAAAAGTGGGCAACTTAGGAAATGTTTTAATTAAAACAATAATAAAAATCAAAACACACACACATGTGTGTGTGTGTGTTCGATCGACCAGAAGCAAGAACAAAGGGCTCAAACCCTAACTTCAGCAAAATCAACAAATTGAAGGTCAAATCCAGCCCAAATCAGATGCATGAACACAAATTCGTGATTACCTTGTCATGGGGATTACAAGGTATGTTGAATTTTGCTATTTAGTGATACTTTGAAACTATGATGAGAAATCATAGTCGAAATTCTGGAATGAATAATGAATCTATGAGCGTTGTTGTGATGAAATTCATGTTTAGAAACAAACCATAGTTGAAAACTTGATGAATTGGTGCCAAAACTAGGGATTTGATAATTATCCTATTCTGTGCTAGGTGGGTTTTATGATAATATGATGAACACTCGGATTAGAGTGTTAAATTGATGAATATTGATGGTATGATATAAGTTCTAGTTGTAGCTCATGAACGCTAGACATAGAGGGTTGATTTTGTTGTAAATCTTGGTAAAAATAACTAGTTATGAACTAGTTAGTAAATATGTAAAATTATGCACATTAGGTGTTTGTTAAAATGCCTAAATGAGAACTAAAGTGTTGAAATTTAGAGTGAAAACGCGTATTTGAATGATATGGCAATTATGCGTAATATGAAGTGATAAGGGTTCTAGACATCATGTCGATTTAGACTTAATGTTGTATACCATGTGATTGAAAATAGTTAGCTTTGATAAACTAAGTTAACTAATCATGAAGTCGAATAGTAGCTTCAACATAGAAAATAAGTGAGGTGGAATAGTCGTGATTGTTAATGACTAATTTAACCGCCTTGTAAATGATTGACAATAGTTTGACGCTTAAACGAGCTAGGTGGAGGCTTGGGAAAGAAGCGGTCAAATAAATCAAGTACGAGAGGAGAAGCGTAAACCGGATGAGAGGTAAGTGAAACTTACACCCCCTTGTAGAATATTTGCTTATTTTATGAGTATAAATGCGATAAATATAATACGGGAAACATCGATTTCCGACGCAATTGATGCGAGTCGGACTAATATAAACAATAAAAACCATGGGTTATGGTAAAAAGGGGCGAAATGGTAACTTGGTCATAAAAGGACTAAGAAATTATGAGCTTTCGATAAGATTACCTTGTAATGTAATCTAACATTAAGAAAATGGGTAAAAATGGAATTTGGTCAAGTGTTGACTAATGTAAACCGAAGTTAAAAAGGTACCCATGGCGTAAGCCGAAATGGGCTAAATAAGTACGGAAAGGGATTAATGAAAGGAAAAATCCGAAAAGGGTCGGATGGGAAATTGGTGATTAAAAACCATGTTTTTGCTATACATGTAAAGGTTTGGCCGTAAAGGCCAAACGGGTCAAATGGTGGTGGTAACACCGTTTGACAATATCGACTAATGTGGCTGTCGAGCCTTATGTTAACAGGAACGATTAGCAATTCGGATGATTTCGTCGCCATAGAAATTGTGATTATAAAAGCAAGGTATAAATCGGGTCAATATGTTGACCCGAGTCAGGTACGTATAAATATGATTGTAGTTAAACGTACAATTTCGGTTAAATAAGTAGCCAAAATCATTCGTCGTAAAGCGAGGGATTAAAAATGACCATAAAGCCCTTGATGGGTAAACCGGGTAAACAACCCTTAGAGTTTGTTTAGAAACTTATATTATGATTTTGTAACCTTTAGATGCATATAAGATTTGAAGGCATAAACTTTCAAGGGTTGAATGCCTTAAATGCGTCTCGCCGTAGAATGGCATATCCGAGGGATAAAAACTCGGAATAAATAGTCTATTACTTTAAATCCACCACAATCATAGTTGTGGTGGAAGACCAATCAATATGAATGGTTGAAATTACGAGGCATACGAGAAATGGGCATGATTTATGCTTAAAAGAACATAAATACCCTTAATGGGTCAAAGTAGGATTATAAGTAAAATGGGTAAATAATGCGTAGGAACCCGTGACTGGAACCTAATATGATAGATAATGTTGGAGATAAAGGGTTCGTGAAAAAATGGGGGTCAAACAAACATGTTTGTTTGATAAACACATAGACGGGTCAAAATTTAGTAAAAAGGATAATAAGTCGAAGGCTTAAAAATCTCAAATTTATTTAATCCGGATGTCGGATTTTAACTCCATGTGATGGAGAATTAAATTACGATCACGTAGGAAAAAAAATCGTGTAAATCGGATCAATAACGAAAGAGTTATGCTCGTTTTCGTAAAATCAAGCTTGGCTGGGAATATGCAGCAACTGATGCAAACATTCTGTCTAAATGAAGCCTTGGCGTCGCGCCACGGACAAAAGGCTTTGCCGTGGCGCGCGGCGACGGGGTAAATTCTTGAAACTTTTGATTATTTTGTTTATTTTGATTATTTGACCCAATTACCTTGTTGTACTTGTTATTTAAGTATCAAAACTGACTTCTAAGTTGGTTTTGAGCACAGGTGAATGTCGAGAGTCTCGGATGAAGATCAAGCGACGAGCAAGAACCGAACACACGTTAAATGAAGCTTCCGCGTTAAATCTTGATTTGTTTTGTTATAAGTGAATCATGTAAACACTTATAAATATGTTTTTGAAATGTTGTAAACATATGGGAATGTTGGTATGACAAGTTTTTGTAAAGTCACATTTAGCATTAAAATGTGTATTTTATTATTAAAATCTTGATTAATTGAGACGGGCGTTACAAGTTGGTAATCAGAGCTCATGGTTAAAGAATAAAGTGTGTTCGGTTCGGGGCTTGATCGCAAATCCGGTAAGTACATGTATATCAATGGTTTAGTATGATTTAAGTGTTGAGAACAACACATATGGTTATCGTGTAATACACGTTACACCAATAAAAACGATATAGAGTAGATATAGTCAACGAAATTACACGCGTTGATGCGTATAGTAGATGTAACACCCCAAAATAGGATAACATGAAACTAAGTTTAAATAATTAAAAGAATTAGCTTAGTTAGTAAAAATGTTACAAAAGCTAGTTAAAGGGTGGAAAGTGTTTAATTAAAGAAATGAAATTCTATGAGGGGTAAACATGAATAATTGCAAATTATGGGTATCAAAAGAAGTAAAAACCCCAAAACACACTCCTGGTGGTGTGCTGGGATCGAACTACACAGGGGAAACAAGGGGGAAACCCTTGTTCTTGCTAATTTCAGCAAATTGACAAAGGATTTCAAAGATAATCGATTGCATGATTCAGAAATTCGATCATCTAAACACACATAGTGAAGTGGTAAGGTGAATTTCCTGATTTGATGAATTTTAGAAAAAAGGGTTTCCACTCAATCATGAGTTTGTGGTATGATTTGTGTAAATTGGATGTTAGGGTTACTCCCTAGAGTAGAAATCATGCTTGATTTTAGTTTAATTGAAAGAAAATTTTACAAACCCACTTGATGAAAAACTAGCATGAAGGGATGATCAAGTAGAAGTAAATATGTGTAATCTTGATATATGATCTTGTTTGTAATACACGAATGCTAGATAAATTGATGTAGAGTAAAAGAATTGTATGAACTAGATTGGTTATCAATGATATGTAAGATGAACTAGTAAAAGTCATGCTTTGAATTCTTGTACATTATGCTTTATTAATGTGACGCACACTAAGTGTTTGATGAAATGCTTAAGAGAATAAATGTATGAAATTCAGAAAATTTGTGATAATGCTTGTCACTTGAAAATGAGAAATTTATGTAAACAATGGAATGAAAGTGTTGGGCTAAATGAATGAATGCGTTTAATGTAGGCGTGAAAGAAGAAGGCTCAAGCACTAAGAAAACGGGAGACTCACAAGATCGATGTACGCTAGTGTACACCATATTTCTATTCTTATTTATGATGTTGTCATATGTATAATAATCCCAATCGTATTGTGTCATTAAGTCGAAGTTGTAAGAATTGAAATCTATGGTCGTTTGAAAGTAAAAGTAAGATCCGTCATAAACGGATTATGAGAAACGAATAAGTTATGAAAGATAATGCATCATATCCGGTTCTTTTTAGTCGAATCGGGTATGGAAGGTTAAGTATGTAACGAATGAAAGTTTACTCGATCCGTCTTCTCGGATTGGAATGTAATTGTAAGAATGTAAAGAATGTGAATGTTCGTTGTGAACAAATCGAATGAAAGATACGTTAAAGATACAAGTATCCGTATTAGCGGGTAGGTTATGAAAGTTATGTTCAACCTCTATTAAGAGGTAAGTAAGTGATGAACCGTTCAACGGTTAGAAATGTAAAGGAACGGTGCAAAACCATGAGAGAGACGAATCGGTGTATTAAATTAATTGTGTTGGTAATGAAATACTAACTTATTTGTTTATGTTGAATGTAGGTAAATCCTCATCTTAGGCGACTTGGCAAGATTGGAGTGAACACACGCACATGTTATGACCTTCAAGCGCTTCCGCTATTTTGTAGTAGTATTATGGGTCAAAATACTTGTTGGTTTTACTTTGTTAGTAGCTATACTTTTCAAACTTGATGTTATGTTTTTGGTCGCGTCCGTAAAACGGGTTGTAGTTTTCTTTTATGTAAGTGATGGTTAAAAACAGGGATACACTCGTCGTATGGACGGGTCATGCCCAATTTTTGTTAATTGCGCATCAATGTTAGTAATATTTTACTTATAAATGGTGAAAGTTTGGACATTTTTAAAAACATTTATGTTTCTAGTGTAAGTGGGAGGTCATTTATACTAGACGTGAACGCGGGCCTAACAAGTTGGTATTAGAGCCGAGGTTTGAGGGATTCAAGCATACGTTGAGATGCTTGAACTCAAACTGACGGCTCATTCGAAGGTGTGTTCACTCCAAGATCGCCAATGAGGTAACACGTTAAGTTTTTGGTAAAACACTAGTATGTGAAATATGTTTGGGATGTAATATATAAGTTAAGTACATGGATGAGTAAATATGGGGGCCATACAATTAGCCCAATAATAGCACAGCAACGTTTTTTTTTTGCAAATCGAGAAGCCGTCGCCGACGGGCTTCCATGCCGTCGCCGACGCCCCCCATTTATCCGACGCACTAACTTGCTGTCTACGGACAAAATGGGCGACATACACTTTTCAGAGCCCGTCGCCGACGGAAGTTAAGGTCGTCGCCGACGGCTGTTAGAAATGCGTCCGCTGAAACTTGTTTGTTTTGCTTGATTTTCATGATTTGGATTTTCATATGATCTAAAGGACGGTTAGATAGTGATATAAGATCCTTATAAACATAAGGATAAGATACTTATGATCACAATCTGTGATCACAACGAAAAAGAATTCGTAAAGAATTGAAAGTAACGATGTGAATAACATAAGTTGAATGTGAGACTTAGATGATCAAGATTTCGAATTACACGATTACAAATATAGTAAACAAGGGTCGAAGTATGTGTTATATGGAAAGCTTATGATTTGTATTAAACGAAAACATGACATTGTGTAGATGGCTGATGCAAGAAACGTTAATGATGATGATGATACGGCTTGTCAAGAAGCATTTAACAGTAAGGTCACGGAAGTGGCGGAAGGGGTTATGCAAGCTAATCTTCCACGATTAGCCCAAGAAGTAGAAAGTCGGGTGTTGGGAGTTGTGGATGCCATGATGACTAGCAAGATCGAAGAATTGAAAGAACTGATTGAGGGATCTAAAAGTAAAAGCAAGGAACGACGGTGCACGTATAAAGACTTCATGGCGTGCAATCCTGCAACGTATGACGGTAAAATCGACCCGATCGCATGCCAAAGATGGATTTCAAACATCGAAGCGGTATTTATACGAAGCCGATGTGATAAGGAGGACCAGGTGATGTTCGCTACTGGTCAGCTCATTCTTCAGGCGAAAGATTGGTGGGATGCGCATAGCAAGGAAATAGGTGAGGATAGACTCCAAATGATCACTTGGCAAGAATTTAAGGAGCCCTTCATGAGATATCATTGTCCTCAGTCGACTATTGATAAGATTCAGGAGGATTTCCTACGCCTCCGACAGAAAAGCGAGTCAATAAACGAAATATCAAACACTTGCATGGATAAGATGAAGTTCTGTGGGGATTTTGTGAAGACTGAAAGAATGAAGATCAATCGCTTTTATGGTATACTAAAGGCAGAATTTAGGGAGTTCATCACTCCCTCAAAATTTGAAACCCTTGACGAACTCATCAATCTGGCACGGGATAGAGAAATTGAAATTAAGAGGCAAGAAGAACGTGGTGAAAAGAGATCGATAGAAAGGGGGACAAATGCAAGTCCATCCAAAAAGGCGAGGTTCAATGATCAAGGAAGGAAAGATAAATCGAAGAGTGGTATTACTCCTTGCAAGACATGTGGGAAGCTCCATACTGGGGAATGCCTTTTGGGTAAGAAGGGGTGCTATAAATGCGGTGAAGAAGGGCATACGTCCTACAAGTGCCCTAGCAACCCGAAGACATGTTTCAACTGTTTCCAGAAAGGGCATGTAAAGTCGGAGTGTCCTAAACTCCAACAAGGATCAAAGAAGGAGGGAAAGAACGAAGAAAGCTCTAAGGCGAAAGGGAGGATGTTTCAAATCACATCCGAGGAAGCCAAGTCCCATCTGAATGTGGTTTCAGGTATCTTTCTATTAAACTCCATACCGGTTTATGTTTTGTTCGATACCGGAGCCACTATGTCGTTTATTTCAAATGAAATCATGCAACATCCTTCTTTTAAGATTGAACAAATGCCGATACCTTTAGAAGTAGAAATAGCCGATAGTAAGAACTATGTGTTACGCGAGATTTGTAGAAATTGCAAATTCATTATAGAAGATGAAGAATTCGATATCGACCTCATACCTATGGTGTTAGGGGAATTCAAAATGATAGTAGGTATGGATTGGATGGCACGTCACCGTGTAGAGATTAATTGTGAAAATAAGGTAATGCTTGTCCACTCTCCAAGTGGAAGGCAAATGAGTATTCAAGGGGAGAGAAATGTGGAAACAAAATTATGCACCCTTGTTCAAGCCGTTAAATACGTACTTAACGGAAGTAGAGCATACCTAGCTTATGTATTAGACGCTCGACAAAGCCTCCCGAAGTTTGAAGATGTTGAGGTCGTGAACGAATTTCCGGATGCATTTCCGGATGAATTGCCGGGACTCCCTCCCGAACGAGAAATAGAGTTTTGCATCGAATTGAACCCGGGTGTGAAACCGGTAGCGAAGGCTCCCTATAGATTGGCTCCCACCGAGATGCCGGAGTTAATGACACAACTGCAAGATCTACTAGATAAGGGCTTTATACGCCCGAGTGTGTCGCCTTGGGGAGTGCCTGTCTTATTTGTTAAGAAGAAAGATGGGTCGATGCGCATGTGCATCGATTACAGAGAATTAAATAAGCTGACCGTGAAGAACCGCTACCCTTTACCTCGAATTGACGATCTTTTTGATCAATTACAAGGGGTGAGTTGGTTCTCAAAGATAGACTTACGTTCGAGATATCATCAAGTCAAGGTACGAGAAGAAGATATTGCAAAGACCGCATTTAGAACCCGATATGGACATTACGAGTTCCTAGTTATGTCCTTTGGGTTAACGAACGCTCCAGCAGCGTTTATGGATCTTATGTGTAACAACTCTTACCAAAACTATTATTTATTATTTTATTTTTTTGTCCAATAGGAAACCCTAATTGAGACCCCCAAGTAATCCTGCATAACCCCTAAAATTTTCAGAACAATCGGAATCAGGATCAGGCCCCTAAAACTCAGGGGGGGTAATTTCCCGTCAGTATTATCTAAACAGTTTTACGTGTGATTCGAATTTTAACGAACGACCAACTCAGCAAGCCTACCAAGACACGGGGCTACCCTATGGTAGGGTAGTACCCCTCGCGCCACGCGACGACCCCTCACGCCACGCGAGGGAGTCGGTTTTTCAGATATAAATAGGGGAGTTTGGCACTTGATTTCCTGCGTTAGTTCGACGTAAAAACTCAATTCGTACGCTGAGTTATTGTCTGTATACTACAAATACACATACAATCACGAATTCTGCCGCGATAACAGGTTAATAACTCGATCGCTACTACGATTCAATGTCCGATCGATGAAAACTATCCAATGGATGTTTAAGTGCTGCCCAAATTAGGGTTATGCTTTGTCATTCGTCGTGAATTCGATGGATGTTTAAGTATCGCACTTTGTCATTCGTTGTGAAGGTTTTAATCTCGTGAGTTATCGTAAATGCTGTATTAGTTACTAACCTAGTTCGTGTGCATTGTTATTTGAATTAGGTTAACAAGCTTATCAGTAGGCTAAACTCTACTCAAATTAAACTTGCAATGTGAGTCATTCTCTTTTATCAAAAGTATTTTCCAATACTCCATTTATTTCCAAAAAGTTATAATTAAAGGGATTAAGTCATGGTTATCTTAAATCACTGGCTAGTGGGGTATTGTGCACATTACTAATTTCTCACGGTTAGGTTCATTGACCTAACAGTGATAATCATCACTACTTGGGGTGGGACCCAATAGTGGTATGACCATCGTCACCATTGTGACACGGCGCCAGAAAAAAAATAAGATAGAAGCCATTGTAATCTCTCTTATGCTGTAATTAATAACAATGTGTCATTTTACAAAAAATTGAGTAACTCACCAGTACTTCCCCGCTGACAAAAGATTTTTAAAACATGTTTCAGGCGACCTGCTATAAATCAAGGAAAACGTGCTACGGAGCACTAACAAGCTTGAAGAGGTGGTTCAGTTAAAATAAATAAACATGTTTTGTAAATCAAGGAATTTCCTAGTAAAATTCCTCTATTGTAAATTACGAGGCTTTATCCCAAATTATGAAATAAAGTAATCGGGCATTTCAAGTTTTAAAAGATCCTGTTAAATCTTCTGCTGTCGCATCAATTAATAAATACCACGCGAGTTCCTGCCCCGCGACTCCTGGACCGGGTCAAACTGGTGGCGGGGGCCGTGACAGGAAAAGGTGGTATCAGAGCAACTGAAAGAGCCACTGATTTAAGCCTATTAAGTATTTAACATACTTAATTTTCCTGATTACTGTCTTGTGATTATGGGTTTTATTAACTGGCTATTTGTTAGTTACAGTATGGGTAAGCAAAGAATCTCGGATATATATCTTAAATTAGATAGTTCACCGAAAAATAAGGGAACCTCATCCCAATCAAATTCCTCAAGATACTCAGCAACTACTGAGGAGGGAATATTTGTTCGTAAAGCACAGTATGAGAATCCACTTTCCCCTAATATAAGAAGTTTGATTATTAGAAAAAGTCAAGGGAAAATAAAGAAACCCAACCAAAAGTAGTAGGCATCAACCCACCATGGGAAGATGAGTTAGATGAAAAATGGGCAGATCTCTACATGTTAGCCACTGTAGCAGTAAATGCTAACTTTTAAATTAAATCACTAAACCAGTATCAACACCTATGCTACCTTCAAGCCAGAAACTTTAAGCTATTAAATAACCACTAGTATCTTTCGAATTTAGTTGTACTAAAAATAAAATGTTTTGTTTCAATAAAATAATTTATTAGATATTCATAATTAAATATTAAATTTTCTGCTCTGTGATTCTGTGAAAATATAGTTTACAATATTTTAACCTAAAAGTTTGTGTGTTTTTCATAAATGCTAAACAGCATGAATGAGTTATCTGAAGCTCTTCAGAATCTCAATCTCTATCCTGTGAAAATAGAAGTTTCCAGAGACTTTACTGGTTACATAGCCGATGTTGAGGAACCTATGGAATTCCAAGCTCCACCTCCGGAGAAACAAAAGCCAAAGAAAAGAAGAAGATTTGTGGGTTGGAGGCATGTGCGTAGAAGGAAACCAGCAACTAGGAAAGTTCCCAAAATAGAAAATCCCATTGATAAAGGAAAAGGAATCGAGATTGGGGAAAATTCTAGACAAACAGAAATAGAAATTGGAGAAAGTTCTAGGCAAGCCGATGAATTGCCACTACAGGAGGAATTAGATCGCATACTGACAAGTTGTGATATTATTAGGCCTATTAATGAAAACCTCTTTCCATACCCCGTTACAACCCAACTTCCAATAAACTTAGAACCAGCTATTCCAGATCCCCTTATTCACACTCAACCTCTAGGAATGGACGAATGGTGGACCAACGACTGGCAATTTCAGAACCTTCTAAATAATCCTTATACCTTTTTCCCTCAGTTTGACCCCGAACCTACACCAAACCCACCAATGAGCAATGAGAACTTAGCTGAACTCCGCCATTTTGGCGAAGAACTGATAGATGCAGGGAATAGAATCAGGGAGGTAGGAGAACAGATCTCCTGGAAGTACGACGAGAGGGAACGTCGCTTCTGAGATGCCAGCAGATGAGGGATAGTGTGATAAATAAGCTGTGGTTGTATAATAATAATAATAATAATAATAATAAAAATATAAGTTCGTAAAATAACTAAAAATAAAACTTTTGTAAGATAAATAGTGTGTACGGATGCATACTATAATATAAAAACAGAATGAAAAATCGAGACATCGACAATTTTGGCTATACATGTGTTGTGAAATTTGTGTGATTATTTTGCATATAACTATTATTTATTTCATGCTACTAAATTATATATGTTAATTACCAGATGGCAAACGCTGGTAATGAACC
This sequence comes from Helianthus tuberosus, assembly GCA_030545235.1. Taxonomy (NCBI): domain Eukaryota; kingdom Viridiplantae; phylum Streptophyta; class Magnoliopsida; order Asterales; family Asteraceae; genus Helianthus; species Helianthus tuberosus. The sequence continues at coordinate 32,368,279 of CM060424.1, read as the reverse complement.
AGTTAACGAGGTTAACCAATCCGAGCAACACAATGAAGATCAATTTCTAAATAGGCAAGATATCAAAAATATCGTTGCTCAAGGAATAGCCAATGCTATTCCAGCAATCCTTGCTGCTGCTCGAAACCCAGTTGAACCTCAACAAATTATTCCTAGTAAACGCACTCATGAAGATAACTTCAGTAATAGCGTAAATGGAGGCGGCAACAATAATAATAATAATAATAACGATGATGTCCTACAAGCTCCACTCATTAAGAAAGGGAAAACTGCAACACCTGGTTGCACTTATAAGGAGTTTCTTGCCTGTAAACCAGCTGAATTTGCTGGTAATGAAGGGGCGACTGCTGCACTGCGTTGGTTGGAGAAAAGCGAAGCAGTAATTATGATAAGTAAATGTGCCGAAGAAGACAAGGTCATGTATGCGTCGCATCTCTTTAAAGAAGGGGCGCTAGAATGGTGGAATACAATACTTCAAGCCAAAGGAAGAAATATGGCATATGCCATGAGTTGGGAAGAATTTAAGAATCTCGTGGAAAGAAAATTCTGTCCCGAGTATGAAAAGGAACAAATGACGAATAAGTTCCTAAATCACCGGATGATAGGTGTTGATTGTAGAGGGTATACTTCGACTTTCTTCGAGTATGCTAGAGTGGTACCAACCCTGGCTTCGCCAGAACCGGTACTTATTTCTCGCTATATTTGGGGCTTAATTAGCGAGATCCGTAATATTGTCAAAGTGGCAAGACCCCGCACGATCGATGCTGCGGTGGAATTAGCTAATACTCTGACTGACGAATTGATGTGGACAAGAGAAGAAAACCAGAAAAAGGAAGTGGCCCAAAAGATTACCCAGGGATTCCGGATGGGTAATCATAGCAATTTTAAGAAAAAGGGAACTGGGCAATCTTCCACTGTTCCATTTTGCAATTCCTGTAAAAGAAAGCATTTTGGAAGATGTAAGGGGTATTGCAATTTCTGCAAAATTCCAGGGCATCAAGAAGAAGATTGCAGGAGAAATAAGTCATCAGTCTGCTACAATTGTGGAGAAGCTGGACATTTGAGGCCAGACTGCCCTAAATTGGCCAAACCAGCTGATAACAAAGCCAAACCTGCAGAAGGAGCTACTAAGAAGAATGCAAGAGCATTCCAGTTGACTACTCAGGAAGCAGAACTAATTCCTGACGTAATAGCTGGTACGTCCCTAGTTCACAACATCTACGCAAAAGTATTATTTGACTCTGGTGCAAACCAAAGTTTTATAAATACTTCCTTTTGCCAAGCTCTTAAGCTACCATTAACGAAACTTAGGCAAGTTTTTAAGGTAGAGACGGCTGATGGAAATTCTGTCAACATAGATACGGTTTTGCAAAAAGAAATTATAGAACTATCAGGTCATAAATTTTCTGCAAACCTGTTACCTATGAATTTAGCTGGATTCGATGTGGTGTTAGGAATGGATTGGTTAGTAGCCAACCATGCTCGAATCCTATGTGATCAGAATTCCATAGAAATTCATACCCCCACAGGAGAATTAATAGTGATTACAGGAGATAAGCCACGAAAGCCACTGAAATTCATTTCAGTGATGAAAGTTGCTAGTTATGAAAGAAAACAAGGAATAGTGTATATGATTTCAGTAATCATTAACACAAAAAGGTAAAGAACTTAAGGAAATTCCTGTAGTATCTGAATACCCAGATGTATTCCCAGAAGAACTACCGGGACTACCACCAGAAAGGGAGGTAGAATTTAGAATTCATCTAATTCCTGGAACTACACCGATATCCAAGGCACCTTACCGGTTAGCACCCACCGAAATGCTAGAATTGAAAAAGCAGTTAGATGAATTATTAAGCAAAGGATTTGTACAACCTAGTTCATCCCCATGGGGAGCTCCAGTGTTGTTTGTGAAAAAGAAAGATGGTTCGATGCGAATGTGTATCGATTATAGGGAATTGAATAAAGTTACAATTAAGAATCGATACCCATTACCTAGAATTGATGATCTTTTTGATCAATTGCAAGGAGCTAGATACTTTTCTAAGATAGATTTACGCTCCAGATACCATCAGTTGAAGGTACAAGAAGAAGAGATACCTAAGACTGCTTTCAGAACTAGGTATGGTCATTAGGAGTTTACAGTCATGCCCTTTGGATTAACAAATGCTCCGGCAGCATTTATGGACATGATGAATAGGATCTGTAAACCATACTTGGATAAATTTGTAATTGTCTTCATCGACGATATACTTATTTATTCCAAAAGTCAGGAGGAGCATTGTGAGCACCTGCATGCACTCTTAACTTTGTTAAGAAAGGAACAACTTTATGCCAAATTCTCGAAGTGTGAATTCTGGCTACAAGAAGTGCAATTTTTAGGACACATGGTGAATCATGAAGGTATTCACGTAGATCCCGCTAAGATATAAGCAATCACCAAATGGAAGGTCCCGCAATCAGCTATGGAAATTAGAAGTTTTATAGGGTTAGCTGGATACTATAGACGATTTATTAAGGATTTTTCCAAGATAGCTGTACCATTAACTAAGCTTACCTGTAAAGCAGTTAAGTTTGAATGGGGACCTAGGCAAGAAGAAGCTTTTAAGATTTTAAAGCAAAGGTTAACAAACACCCCAATCCTAGCCTTGCCAGAAGGAACAGAAAATTTTGAAGTTTATTGTGATGCTTCAAAGCTAGGATTAGGATGTGTGCTAATGCAACGCAAAAAGGTAATTGCGTATTCCTCAAGACAATTGAAAAAGCACGAGGAAAACTATACGACTCATGACTTAGAATTAGGATCGATAATTTTTGCCCTTAAGATATGGAGACATTATCTGTATGGAAGTAAGTTTATTATCTTTACAGATCATAAGAGTTTAAAATACATATTTGGGCAAAAAGAATTAAACATGAGGCAAAGAAGGTGGATGGAAATTTTAAGTGACTACGACTGTGATATTCAATATCACGAAGGAAAAGCAAACGTAGTTGCAGATGCCTTAAGTCGTAAGTATCATGAAAAGCAAAAACGATTTCGTGCTCTGAGATTAAATCTACAATTAGATTTAATGGAACAACTGAAGAATGTTCAGGAAACAGCAATCAAGGATGATGCTGAAGGAATGAAAGGAAGAATAAAGGAATTAGAACAAGGAGCTGATGAAATTTGGAGATTCCATAAGAAAAGAATATGGGTACCTAAGCATGGAGACTTAAGAAATAAGATTTTAGAGGAAGCTCATAAATCTAGATATACCATGCATCCTGGTAACAATAAAATGTACCAAGATTTAAGGAATAATTTCTGGTGGATAGGAATGAAAAAGGACATAGCTAGATATGTTTCTAAGTGTCTTACTTGTTCACAAGTTAAGGCAGAACACCAGAAACCCTCAGGTCTACTACAACAATTAGAAATGCTTGTATGGAAATGGGAACTCATAACAATGGATTTTGTTACTAAGTTGCCCAAAACCAGAAAGGGTAATGACGCAATTTGGGTAATTGTGGATCGATTAACCAAATCAGCTCACTTTCTACCCATGAAAGAAACCTTTAGCATGGAAAGATTGGCAAAGTTGTATGTAGATGAAGTAGTATCCTTACATGGAGTCCCAATCTCCATTGTATCGGATAGGGATAGTCGTTTCACTTCCCATTTCTGGACAAGTTTTCAGGAAGCCATGGGAACCCGACTAAATCTAAGTACTGCATATCATCCTCAAACAGACGGACAAAGTGAAAGGACGATTCAAACCCTGGAGGACATGTTTAGGGCATGTGTGATAGATTTTGGTGGAAACTGGGATGACCACCTACCTTTAATTGAATTCTCCTATAACAATAGTTATCATTCAAGCATTGAAGCTGCCCCGTTCGTAGCACTGTATGGATGAAAATGTAGAACTCCAGTTTACTGGGCAGAAATAGGAGAAAGTCAATTATCAGGTCCTGAAATTGTACAAGAAACTACCGACAAGATTACTCAAATCAAGGAAAGACTAAAGACGGCTCGAGATCGTCAGAAGAGTTATGCCGATAATCGTCGCAAGCCACTAGAATTTCAAGTTGGAGACAAGGTACTCTTGAAAGTTTCTCCTTGGAAATGAGTAGTTTGGTTCGGTAAGAAAGGAAAGCTAAGTCCACGATACGTAGGACCATTTTCAGTGATCCAACGTATAGGACCAGTTGCCTATCGCTTACAACTACCAGAAGAACTAGCTGGGGTACATGACGTGTTTCATGTATCCAACCTCAAGAAGTGTTTATCTGACGAATCCCTGGTAGTACCTCTTCAAGATGTAGAGGTAAATGAAAAGCTGAAATTTGTGGAGAAACCACTGCAAATAGAAGACAGAAAGGTTAAGTTTCTCAAACACAAAAGACTCGTACTGGTCAAAGTCAAGTGGGATTCTAAGAGAGGACCGGAGTACACTTGGGAGCTGGAATCAGAGATGAAGCGAAAGTATCCTTACCTGTTCCAATGAATCTCGAGGACGAGATTTTTATTAAGGTGGGGAGGATGTAAAAACTCTTACCAAAACTATTATTTACTATTTTATTTTTTTGTCCAATAGGAAACCCTAATTAAGACCCCCAAGTAATCCTGCATAACCCCTAAAATTTTCAGAACAATCGGAATCAGGATCAGGGCCCCTAAAACTCAGGGGGGGTAATTTCCCGTCAGTATTATCTAAACAGTTTTACGTGTGATTCGAATTTTAACGAACGACCAACTCAGCAAGCCTACCAAGACACGGGGCTACCCTATGGTAGGGTAGTACCCCTCGCGCCACGCGACGACCCCTCGCGCCACGCGAGGGAGTCGGTTTTTCAGATATAAATAGGGGAGTTTGGCACTTGATTTCCTGCGTTGGTTCGACGTAAAAACTCAATTCGTACGCTGAGTTATTGTCTGTATACTACAAATACACATACAATCACGAATTCTGCCGTGATAACAGGGTAATAACTCAATCGCTACTACGATTCAATGTCCGATCGATGAAAACTATCCAATGGATGTTTAAGTGCTGCCCAAATTAGGGTTATGCTTTGTCATTCGTCGTGAATTCGATGGATGTTTAAGTATCGCACTTTGTCATTCGTTGTGAAGGTTTTAATCTCGTGAGTTATCGTAAATGTTGTATTAGTTACTAACCTAGTTCGTGTGCGTTGTTATTTGAATTAGGTTAACAAGCTTATCAGTAGGCTAAACTCTGCTCAAATTAAACTTGCAATGTGAGTCATTCTCTTTTATCAAAAGTATTTTACAATACTCCATTTATTTCCAAAAAGTTATAATTACAGGGATTAAGTCATGGTTATCTTAAATCACTGGCTAGTGGGGTATTGTGCACATTACTAATTTCTCACGGTTAGGTTCATTGACCTAACAGTGATAATCATCACTACTTGGGGTGGGACCCAATAGTGGTATGACCATCATCACCATTGTGACACGGCGCCAGAAAAAAATAAGATAGAAGCCATTGTAATCGCTCTTATGCTGTAATTAATAACAATGTGTCATTTTACAAAAATTTGAGTAACTCACCAGTATTTCCCCGCTGACAAAATATTTTTAAAACATGTTTCAGGCGACCTGCTATAAATCAAGGAAAACGTGCTACGGAGCACTAACAAGCTTGAAGAGGTGGCTCAGTTAAAATAAATAAAAATGTTTTATAAATCAGGGAATTTCCTAGTAAAATTCCTCTATTGTAAATTACGGGGCTTTATCCCAAATTATGAAATAAAGTAATCGGGCATTTCAAGTTTTAAAAGATCCTGTTAAATCTTCCGCTGTCGCATCAATTAATAAATACCACGCGTGTTCCTGCCCCCGCGGCTCCTGGACCGTGTCAAACCGGTGGCGGGGGCCGTGACATTATGAACCGGGTATGCCGACCCATGTTAGATAAATCTGTGATCGTGTTCATAGATGATATTCTAGTCTACTCGCGAAGCAAGACTGAACATGCGAGACACTTGCGTGAAGTACTTGAAGTTCTCCGTAAGGAGAAACTTTACGCAAAATTCTCAAAATGCGCCTTTTGGCTCAAAGAGGTGCAGTTTCTCGGCCACGTGATAAACTCGAAAGGTGTCTTGGTTGATCCATCGAAGATTGAGGCAGTAATGAAGTAGGTTTCCACAAAAACTCCAACTGAAGTAAGGAGCTTTCTAGGCCTTGCTGGCTATTACAGGAGGTTTATACAAGACTTTTCGAAAATAGCGTTACCCTTAACGAAGTTGACGAGGAAGAAGGAGAGGTTTGTGCGGGGCAAAGATCAAGAAGAAGCCTTTCATGTGTTAAAAGAAAAGTTGTCTAGTTCTCCGGTCTTAACACTCCCGGATGGAACGGAAGATTTGGTTGTCTATTCAGATGCTTCACATCAAGGTTTAGGGTGTGTTTTAATGCAAAGGGGAAAGGTTATCGCGTATGCATCAAGACAACTGAAACCGCATGAAGGAAACTACCCAACTCACGACTTAGAGTTGGCGGCAGTAGTTTTCGCCTTGAAGATCTGGAGGCACTATCTCTACGGTGCAAAATGTACAATCTACTCGGATCACAAAAGCCTCAAATATTTCTTCGAGCAGAAAGACTTAAATATGAGGCAACGGAGATGGTTAGAACTTATCAAAGATTACGATTACGATATCCTTTATCACCCGGGAAAGGCGAATGTGGTGGCTGATGCGTTAAGCCGAAAAGAGTATCCACCTCCCATTCAAGTAAAATCCATGAAGATGATTGTTACACCACATTTACTTGATATGATACGAAATTCCCAAATAAAGTCACTTGGAGCGGAAGACCCAAAGAAAGAAAGAATGAAAGGTATAGCCGATAAATTGGAGGAAAATTCGATCGGGCTCAAAACAAGATTCGGTCGAATTTGGATACCACGGTTTTGTGAAGTCAAGACCGCTCTACTCGAGGAAGCTCATAAGTCTCGGTATTCAATTCAACCCGGGGCAACCAAGATGTACCGGGACTTGAAGACCAATTATTGGTGGCCGGGTATGAAACGCGATATTGTTAAGTATGTCTCGAAATGCTTAACATGCTCTCAAGTGAAAGCAGAACATCAAAAACCATACGGGGAGTTACAACCTTTGGGAATTCCAGTATGGAAATGGGAGGAAATAACAATGGATTTGGTGACCAAGCTTCCTAGAACGAAAAAGGGGCATGACACTATATGGGTAATTGTAGGCCGACTTACAAAAAGTGCCCATTTTCTACCTATTCGAGAGGCTTATTCTTCTGAGAAAATGGTGGAAATTTACATGAATGAGATCGTATCTCGACACGGGGTGCCCGTGTCGATCGTCTCAGATTGGGATACTAGATTTACCTCTCGTTACTGGCAGAAGTTCCATGAGAGTGTGGGCACGAAGTTGCACATTAGCACCGCTTATCACCCTCAGACTGACGGTCAGTCAGAAAGAACCATTCAAACACTTGTCGATATGTTAAGAGCTTGCGCCTTAGATTTTGGCGGGAATTGGGATGACCACTTACCACTAGCGGAATTCTCTTATAATAATAGCTATCATAGTGGTATTCAAATGGCTCCCTATGAATTATTATACGGGAGGAAATGTAGAACTCCTGTGTGTTGGGGCGAAGTTGGACAGAGAGAACTTGCGCCTAATGATATGATAGCAGTGACTAATGAAAAGATCGGTCTTATTAGAGCTCGACTAAAAGCGGCTCAGGATCGACAAAAAGCTTATGCGGACAGGAGAAGGCGTCCTATCGAGTTTCAAATTGGAGATTACGTACTGCTGAAAGTATCTCCATGGAAGGGTATAATCCGTTTCCGCAAACGAGGTAAGTTAGGTCCTCGTTATATTGGACCGTTTAAAGTTCTGGCTCGAGTTGGAAGGGTTGCATATCGTTTAGAATTACCGTCTACACTAGACGGGATTCACAATACCTTCCACGTATCGCAGTTGAGGAAGTGTCTTGCGGACGAAACAACATTAGTACCTCTCGATGATATTGAGTTGGACGAGGGGTTAAACTACATCGAGAGACCAGTAGCCATTAAAGATGTTAAGGTGAAGAATCTTCGCAACAAAGCCGTTAGACAAGTATTGGTTCAATGGCAACACCGAAAGGGGTCGGAACTTACATGGGAAGCGGAAGATGAAATGAGGAAGCACTACCCTTTTCTCTTCGGTATGTAAATGTTTAAATTTGTTATGTGCCCAGGTTTCGGGGACGAAACCTCTTTTAAGGGGGGTAGACTTGTAACACCCCAAAATAGGATAACATGAAACTAAGTTTAAATAATTAAAAGAATTAGCTTAGTTAGTAAAAATGTTACAAAAGCTAGTTAAAGGGTGGAAAGTGTTTAATTAAAGAAATGAAATTCTATGAGGGGTAAACATGAATAATTGCAAATTATGGGTATCAAAAGAAGTAAAAACCCCAAAACACACTCCTGGTGGTGTGCTGGGATCGAACTACACAGGGGAAACCCTTGTTCTTGCTAATTTCAGCAAATTGACAAAGGATTTCAAAGATAATCGATTGCATGATTCAGAAATTCAATCATCTAAACACACATAGTGAAGTGGTAAGTTAAATTTCCTGATTTGATGAATTTTAGAAAAAAAAGGTTTCCACTCAATCATGAGTTTGTGGTATGATTTGTGTAAATTGGATGTTAGGGTTACTCCCTAGAGTAGAAATCATGCTTGATTTTAGTTTAATTGAAAGAAAATTTTACAAACCCACTTGATGAAAAACTAGCATGAAGGGATGATCAAGTAGAAGTAAATATGTGTAATCTTGATATATGATCTTGTTTGTAATACACGAATGCTAGATAAATTGATGTAGAGTAAAAGAATTGTATGAACTAGATTGGTTATCAATGATATGTAAGATGAACTAGTAAAAGTCATGCTTTGAATTCTTGTACATTATGCTTTATTAATGTGACGCACACTAAGTGTTTGATGAAATGCTTAAGAGAATAAATGTATGAAATTCTGAAAATTTGTGATAATGTTTGTCACTTGAAAATGAGAAATTTATGTAAACAATGGAATGAAAGTGTTGGGCTAAATGAATGAATGCGTTTAATGTAGGCGTGAAAGAAGAAGGCTCAAGCACTAAGAAAACGGGAGACTCACAAGATCGAGGTACGCTAGTGTACACCATATTTCTATTCTTATTTATGATGTTGTCATATGTATAATAATCCCAATCGTATTGTGTCATTAAGTCGAAGTTGTAAGAATTGAAATCTATGGTCGTTTGAAAGTAAAAGTTAGATCCGTCATAAACGGATTATGAGAAACGAATAAGTTATGAAAGATAATGCATCATATCCGGTTCTTTTTAGTCGAATCGGGTATGGAAGGTTAAGTATGTAACGAATGAAAGTTTACTCGATCCGTCTTCTCGGATTGGAATGTAATTGTAAGAATGTAAAGAATGTGAATGTTCGTTGTGAACAAATCGAATGAAAGATACGTTAAAGATACAAGTATCCGTATTAGCGGGTAGGTTATGAAAGTTATGTTCAACCTCTATTAAGAGGTAAGTAAGTGATGAACCGTTCAACGGTTAGAAATGTAAAGGAACGATGCAAAACCATGATAGAGACGAATCGGTGTATTAAATTAATTGTGTTGGTAATGAAATACTAACTTATTTGTTTATGTTGAATGTAGGTAAATCCTCATCTTAGGCGACTTGGCAAGATTGGAGTGAACACACGCACATGTTATGACCTTCAAGCGCTTCCGCTATTTTGTAGTAGTATTATGGGTCAAAATACTTGTTGTGTTTAACTTTGTTAGTAGCTATACTTTTCAAACTTGATGTTATGTTTTTGGTCGCGTCCGTAAAACGGGTTGTAGTTTTCTTTTATGTAAGTGATGGTTAAAAACAGGGATACACTCGTCGTATGGACGGGTCATGCCCAATTTTTGTTAATTGCGCATCAATGTTAGTAATATTTTACTTATAAATGGTGAAAGTTTGGACATTTTTAAAAACATTTATGTTTCTAGTGTAAGTGGGAGGTCATTTATACTAGACGTCAATGCGGGCCTAACAGTAGAAAAGCCTTGTATTATAATACGTGCATCCATTAATGTCGAAATTACTAACTGTTGTAAATGTTTTAGATGAAGGACACTCGCATATGAAAATAGCGAGAGTTTAACAAATCGCAGATTTGACAGAGGAACGATCCAAAGTATGACAAATAGAGCATGCTCACCAAGGACCTAAATCGCGTAACGATCGCGAATAAGTTAATGGCAAGGAGAGCCTGTTAGGGCAAGCATTAACAGGTGCGCGTTTTAAATTATTACGTGAATAGTAATATGCAACAAATACGTAGAGATTGAAAGTTGCATATGTAGATTGAAAACTTGGAAAAACCTGAATAGAAAACCTATCCGGGATATTATTTCCAAGAGAAACAAATAGAGGCATTACTTACATGGGGTGTAATGTGAAAATTATAAAAAGGTCATGTATACCAGGTATTGATCGCTTACTCTGGCCAAGTAAGTGGTGAGCGCGTGGTACCATGAACTTTTTATGATGGACATACTTACATCCGATGTAGTAAGGACAGGGTAATTGGGACAAATTAAAAGTACCCAAATGAATCAAATGAGCAAAATACTTGAGAATAATGTAAACACAAGCCGGGTGACGGAAGCGTATTACATTAGAATAATGAGCCTGAGAGAAGGGACGAAAGAGCCATGATTGACAAAATGGGCAAGTAAAACCAAAGTATAGATGATCTGCCGGATCATAAAAACGAAGGTATTGCCCACACGAAAAAGATAATCAAAGTTGTTAACTTTGGTCGTAGTAAAGAAAGGGTGACGATGATAATCGTCACTCATAATCTATAAGGCCGTCAAGGATGGTCACATAAAAAAATAAAAGACATGGTCGAATAAAAGCGATGGATTCGCTAAGGTGACTGTAATACCACGTAAAAACGTGTCCAATTATGTAAAGACATGTGTCCTAAACTCTAGATATGTGAAAGATTGAGTTTGAAGGACTGAAGTTGCCAAACGATGAAAAAATGAAAGGGACTAAAAGTGTCAACATGCCAAACTTGTGCCTCTGAATGACCATACATGAAGAATATATTCTTAAACGAGTGATTAATTGAATATAAGAAGCCGATCATGAAAATAATCGGAAGATTATAAACTACAAGGGTTAAACGTGTCAACATGTCAATTCTTACCTCTGAGTGACCTTTTAACGAACCCGAGGCTTCGAAATATTCAAATATACTCTCAAGAATAAGTGGAATAAAATTCAAGTGGTTTCGAGGTCGTTAAGCAAGTTTTCAAGACTTTGGGTGAAAAGTGTCAATGTGTTAAAACTTGTGTTCATAGTGATATTTAACGAAACCGGGCCTAACGGAGTTTGGTTATACTCACTTGAACCTCTACAAACTAACTACAAGGGTCTTATATGCCAAAAATAAGGTTAAATAAGGTTTAAAATGATCAGGGACTGAATCTGCCAGTTTTGAAACATTTTTAACCTTAACAACAGGTTTACGCGGGCCGCGTAAACCTTCTTCTGATCCTACGCGGGCCGCGACAAACACCCAGGTCTGCGAAAAATTGACAGCTGCTGGTTGCAGCCTGTTCCACCGCCTTAGATGCCTGAATTTCGATACTTGGGGCTTGTTGTCGGTTTTAGGATACCACTAGGACACTTGGGGTGATCCTAAACACTTCCATTACACCTGGAATGATCTTGGATCAAGGATTTCAAGTATAAATAAACCTCTATGTTGAACATATTATTTGCTCATTTGGTTGCAACAACTCTAAAACCCATCTCTGGAGATAGCAAACATTAGGAGAAGACTAAGAAGTGTAGAAAAGATAGCAAGGACCTTGTGTAAGAGTTTTAATCCCTGCTTAGTCCTTTTAATTTGCTTAAAATCCGAAAAGTCAAACATATCGTAATTAAGCTTTGACTTTCGGTTTAATCATAAATGGTCCAGTCACTGACCGAAATGAAAGTGGTTATAGAACCATATTAAGGTAGGTGATTAACCCTTAAAAGGGCACCTCCTAATTATTCCGTTTGACTAGTTAATTGTCGGGTCAAACTTGTTAGTCAAAAAGTCAAACTGGACAGAAAGTTTAAAAATGATTTAAACTAATAAAACAAAGGTTCTAAATTATATTTTAATATTCTAATGACTTGGTAATTACTATTAGAACATGTTTAATCAGGTTTAACCCGACAATTATCAGTCTAAGGTCAGTTTATAACCGAAAGTCGCAAAAGCTTGACTTTTGATTTGACTTTCAGTTCTGACCCGTTTAAGCTTAATTCTCCCATGTTTTAAGCTTCCATTAGGACCACATTATTCAGTAGTATAAACCTCTGGAGTTATATTGCTTGGTCCTTAATAGTTTGAATTATATGCTCTTATTTGTTAATATGCTTAAAAATGCCGTAAATGCCCTTTTGACATATAAATGAGATTTTTAGAAATGTGAGAGGACAAAAACCTTTGTTACTGATATATAAGCTTGTCCCAAAAAAATTGACATCAGTTCTTGGTCTCAAATAGGAGTTATGATCGATATCGTAATTAGAAGCTTTTTATCAATTAAATTGCGATATCTTGCATAAGACATGTTTAAACTTGGATTTTGAACCAAAACTCATTACCTACTGTTAATGTATTATTTTTAAGGAATATTAAGATTTTTGGCCAGATTATAATCTGTTTAAATCATAGAGTTCTTGTGTAATTCGGTAAATGACGATAATACCCTTTTCATGCATAAAATGAGATTAACAAATGATTTGAATGCCAAACATTTTCCTACTGATTTCATACATTAAATAAATTATTTTGAACATTTAAAACTTATCAAAATCTCAGATTTATATAAACATCTTGATTATCGTCAATTAGCGAGTTTTACACTATTTAGGTGCATAGTATAGTTTAAAACCATATTTAACATCTAAGACTTGTTACCTACTGAATTTTTAAACAAATTTCAATATTATTACAGTAGGTATAAGTTATAAACTCATATTTCCAAAAATGTCCTTAAAAACATATGTGAAATGACCAAAATGCCCTTTCGGGGCATAGTTTGGCCATAAATGGTAAACCTCACATATATGTAGTATCTTACTGATGTTATGAGATAAAATAAATATTTTTACTGATTACCAAAGACCAGAACTTCAGTTTGTTATAAAATCTATTTTATAATTACTAAAACGACCAAAATGCCCTTACAGGACTTAAATTGGTTTAAATTACTTTTTGGGCATATATGTTAACATCCTACTGATGTATTAACATATTTTAAGCATAATAACAATTAAGACCTGTATATAATTCATTTGGTTACCCGTTACGCATTTATGCGTCCGGATCGGTTTATGTGACTAGTTTACGTATAGTTGCCGAAACGGGTTTAACCTTATCAATAAATCCTCAAATTCCAGAATGTGTTTAGTTTACCCATATTATACAAGTATCCAAGCTTGTCGGGTCTAAACCACATTCTATTCCGGTCCCCGCTTAATCTAGCGTTTAGAACCGTAAATTTTCTTTCTAGCTAGCCGGTCTAAGTCTTTGACTTAACTAAAGACCCGTTAGCATCCTAATAGGTTATTAAACCTTCTATACAGATTAAGTAGCATCCAGTAAAAGGTATCATCATAAAGCTTTAGGATTAAACGGCTGACTTACTTTTCACGATTAGCTCAGGTAAATACTTTTAACTTATTTTCCCTTATACGGGCTTGGGATATGGTATTATAATAATACCACTTGGTCGGGTATGGAATCATTTAATCGGATTGTGATTAATAAATTTACATAACCCGTTTTAATCTGTCTTGTTTGATAACATAAGCATTGGGGGTTAATTCGACCGTGTCCTGGATATCCTCGACTCGTTTCATTTGAAAATGGCCACGACCTATGCACCGGGTGTAGGCATACACCTGACAGATGCAAATGCTAAAATATAAACCCACATGTTGGGGATAACTCATTTGTGGGTTCTATAAGTGGTGAGTCGGTTAATCAAGACCGGCTTCCAACCGGCCCCAATTATATGACAAACATATAAATCTGTATACAAGATTATCTTAAATAATTGTCCCAAGTTATAAAGGATTTGTGCCTTGTGCACTTAAATCAATTTTCTTAAATATTTTCAAATGAGTCAGTTAATTGTATTTACCAGTGTAAACTGACGTATTTTCTAAAGATTGATTGACAGGTAATTCTCGTAAATAGGCTGGAGCTACTAGGTGTCATATAAGAGGATCTTGCAAATCCCTAGATACCTGGAGTCTGTTATTTTTCGTTTTCTTGTATTTTATTTATGATCCGCCTGTGGATCTTATTACAATCCAGTCTGTATATTCTTTCGTTCGAACACTCGGACAATATGGTTTGTAATAGTTTATTCACCAAGCCTTCCGCTGTGCTATTATATTGTGTGTATTGACAATGATGATATCAACTACGTCACGATACTCCCTGCCGGGCCCACCGGTAATATGTGGAAATATTGGGGTGTGACAATGACCAAATAAATCGAAGCGAAGTCTTAATGCATACCGGAAGGGTTGCAATAATAACGACTTCGGTAAAACACCTGGTTGATGGGTAAGGATTTAAACACATGTGTAGACCGAGAAACGGGAACTCAGATGGAAAGTCAAAAGACTCGGGTTTTGAGTCATGACTAAAAGACGACAAGATGATGTAAATAGAAATTTTGATAAATTATGTTCAACTATTTTAAAGTTGAACGGGTCGAACAAAGAATGAAGTTTGACATTCATAAGTGATAAAATTTCACACGAACAAGTCAAACGAAATAAATTAAGAATAACGCTTGCTAATGTAAGTAAGCGCGAACCGAATAAATAAAAGCGCGAGATATTAATAAACCTATGCAAGGGGTTATGGGCGCTAAAAACCTTAAGGTAAAAGAACCCGGGTAAAGGGTTGCAAAGAAATATAGGTGAGAACCAGATAATAGTAAGCGTAAAATAAACCGACGTGTGAGTGACGTAGGAAGTCATAAAGTCGGAAAAATTTGTCCGAAAGAAAAAAAATGTAGCCTTTGACTATGATCAAAGTCAAAGGAAATACAAAAGCGAAAATAAATGATTTTGAACTTAAAAAGGGTGCCTTAACGCCATATACATGTATAAATGTATATACATTTGAATAAAGACTTGAATAAAAGATGATCTACGGGATTATCATAACCTACGAGATTATAAATGATGCTAAGGTCTACGGGACCAAAAAGACCTTCGGGTCACAAATAGAAAGAAACGAATTGTTGGGGTCTCACCTTAATAAGTAAAAAGGTGAAAAATTTAAAGTAATAGCCTATGAGGCTAAGTGAAAGAACCTACGGGTCAATAGTATAAAACAAGGAAACTGGTTGTAACATCCCGCGTAAAAAAATAACGGGAGATGAAGTTAGTATAAAAGCGATGGGTTTCGCTAAGTTAATTAAATGGGTTAAAAGCGAAGAGATTGTGAAAGGTCCGGTTGACAAAAGTGAAAGATTTCACTAAAATATTTAAACGGGCAAAAATGACAAAAGAATTCACAATTATTTAAATTGTATTACGTCACAAAAATGGGTGAAGTCATTACCGAAATGACAACGGAGGGGGATAAACCATTGGACGTAAATTCCTTGGAATTGACATGAGTTAAAGAGAAATCGTGAAACTAAAATACAGTTTTAGTGAGAAATAATGTTTTAACAAATGTGAATATTATGAAACAAATTCGGAAAATGATTAATATCAAGGAATATAGATCCTAACACCGATGGGTGCAAGGCGATACATTTGAAGGAAATATTTCGATAATGAAAAGTCGAAATAGACTTAAACATGACGTGATGTGATCACGGTTACAAAAGTGATATAGAATATACTCACGTCGTAACGTGAGTTATAAGATATTAAATCAGAAAAACACGCAAAAGGCCGGGTTGGCAATAAGATATACCCGCATGACAGGGTATAAAGTGACGGCGACTAATCAGTCTAGCCGGTAAAACCTTTCAAAGTCGGAATAGTGTTACGACTTATACAAAACGCCTGTTGAAATAAGATTTGCTTGAAGTAAACATGTTGAAAATAAATACAACCGAGTGATTAGATGACAACTCGGTCAAATAAGTGACTAAAATAAGAAATACAAGCTGAAAGTAATGGCCTACGAGGCCTTACACGTGGAAGGCGTATACGTCATACGTTTTAAAACCAAAACACATTAACATACTTCCCTGGTAAGAGTATTATGTGCGAGCAATGCTCAAGAGATCACCGAAACTAAGGTTCGGATGATCTAAACTAATAAAGAACATGAGAAAGGTTTCAGGAACGAAACCTCTTTAAGGGGGGTAGATTTGTAACACCCCGAAAACGGGTTTGGTAATCAAACTATGTTAATACTAAAAGACGGGTAAAGTACCGTTAGTGGTAAAATTTACCCGGTGAATATTAAGGTTTCTAAATAAACAGATCTAATGTTAAATAAAAAGGGGTGAATGAATGTTTATGAGAAAATAAAGTTATGAAAGGCCCGAGTTAACGGGACTTATAATGAAACGGGTTATAACCCCGGAACCTACTAAGTTAACTAGGAATAATTAACCTAGTTATTTATGTGTAATCAAGTGAATGAATAAAGATCAAGATTTTAACCCTCTTTATAAAACTTCTAAATATGAGGGACTAAAAGTGGGCAACTTAGGAAATGTTTTAATTAAAACAATAATAAAAATCAAAACACACACACATGTGTGTGTGTGTGTGTTCGATCGACCAGAAGCAAGAACAAAGGGCTCAAACCCTAACTTCAGCAAAATCAACAAATTGAAGGTCAAATCCAGCCCAAATCAGATGTATGAACACAAATTCGTGATTACCTAGTCATGGGGATTACAATGTATGTTGAATTTTGCTATTTAGTGATACTTTGAAACTATGATGAGAAATCATAGTCGAAATTCTGGAATGAATAATGAATCTATGAGCGTTGTTGTGATGAAATTCATGTTTAGAAACAAACCCTAGTTGAAAACTTGATGAATTGGTGTCAAAACTAGGGATTTGATAATTACCCTATTATGTGCTAGGTGGGTTTTATGATAATATGATGAACACTCGGATTAGAGTGTTAAATTGATGAATATTGATGTTATGATATAAGTTCTAGTTGTAGCTCATGAACGCTAGACATAGAGGGTTGATTTTGATGTAAATCTTGGTAAAAAATAACTAGTTATGAACTAGTTAGTAAATATGTAAAATTATGCACATTAGGTGTTTGTTAAAATGCCTAAATGAGAACTAAAGTGTTGAAATTTAGAGTGAAAACGCGTATTTGAATGATATGGCAATTATGCGTAATATGAAGTGATAAGGGTTCTACACATCATGTCGATTTAGACTTAATGTTGTAAACTATGTGATTGAAAATAGTTAACTTTGATAAACTAAGTTAACTAATCATGAAGTCGAATAGTAGCTTCGACATAGAAAATAAGTGAGATGGAATAGTCGTGATTGTTAATGACTAATTTAACCGCCTTGTAAATGATTGACAATAGTTTGACGCTTAAACGAGCTAGGTGTAGGCTTGGGAAAGAAGCAGTCAAATAAATCAAGTACGAGAGGAGAAGCGTAAACCGGATGAGAGGTAAGTGAAACTTACACCCCCTTGTAGAATATTTGCTTATTTTATGAGTATAAATGCGATAAATATAATACGGGAAACATCGATTTCCGACGCAATTGATGCGAGTCGGACTAATATAAACAATAAAAACCATGGGTTATGGTAAAAAGGGGCGAAATGGTAACTTGGTCATAAAAGGACTAAGAAATTATGAGCTTTCGATAAGATTACCTTGTAATGTAATCTAACATTAAGAAAAAAGGGTAAAAATGGAATTTGGTCAAGTGTTGACTAATGTAAACCGAAGTTAAAAAGGTACTCATGGCGTAAGCCGAAATGGGCTAAATAAGCACGGAAAGGGATTAATGAAAGGAAAATTTTGAAAAGGGTCGGATGGGCAAATTGGTGATTAAAAACCATGTTTTTGCTATACATGTAAAGGTTTGGCCGTATAGGCCAAACGGGTCAAATGGTGGTGGTAACACCATTTGACAATATCGACTAATGTGGTTGTCGAGCCTTATGTTAACAGGAACGATTAGCAATTCGGATGATTTCGTCGCCATAGAAATTGTGATAATAAAAGCAAGGTATAAATCGGGTCAATATGTTGACCCGAGTCAGGTACGTATAAATATGATTGTAGTTAAACGTACAATTTCGGTTAAATAAGTAGCCAAACTCCTTCGTCGTAAAACGAGGGATTAAAAATAACCATAAAGCCCTTGATGGGTAAACCGGGTAAACAACCCTTAGAGGTTGTTTAGAAACTTATATTATGATTTTGTAACCTTTAGATGCGTATAAGATTTGAAGGCATAAACTTTCAAGGGTTGAATGCCTTAAATGCGTCTCGCCGTAGAATGGCATATCCGAGGGATAAAAACTCGGAATAAATAGTCTATTACTTTAAATCCACCACAATCATAGTTGTGGTGGAAGACCAATCAATATGAATGCTTGAAATTATGAGGCATACGAGAAATGGGCGTGATTTATGCTTAAAAGGACATAAATATCCTTAATTGGCCAAAGTAGGATTATAAGTAAAATGGGTAAATAATGCGTAGGAACCCGTGACTGGAACCTAATATGATAGACAATGTTGGAGATAAAGGGTTCGTGAAAAATGGGGGTCAAACAAACATGTATGTTTGATAAACACATAGACGGGTCAAAATTTAGTAAAACGGATAATAAGTCGAAGGCTTAAAAATCTCAAATTTATTTAATCCGGATGTTGGATTTTAACTCCATGTGATGGAGAATTAAATTACGATCACGTAGGAAAAAAGAATCGTGTAAATCGGATCAATAACGAAAGAGTTATGCTCGTTTTCGTAAAATCAAGCTTGGCTGGGAATATGCAGCAACTGATGCAAACATTCTGTCTAAATGAAGCCGTGGCGTCGCGCCACGGCCAAAAGGCTTTGCCATGGCGCGCGGCGACGGGGTAAATTCTTGAAATTTTTTATTATTTGTTTATTTTGATTATTTGACCCAATTACCTTGTTGTAGTTGTTATTTAACTATCAAAACTGACTTCTAAGTTGGTTTTGAGCATAGGTGAATGTCGAGAGTCCCGGATGAAGATCAAGCGACGAGCAAGAACCGAACACACGTTAAATGAAGCTTCCGCGTCAAATCTTGATTTGTTTTGTTATAAGTGAATCATGTAAATACTTATAAATATGTTTTTGAAATGTCGTAAACATATGGGAATGTTGGTATGACAAGTTTTTGTAAAGTCACATTTAGCATTAAAATGTGTATTTTATTATTAAAATCTTGATTAATTGAGACGGGCGTTACACATGTTGTATGTAAATGTGTATATGTTAGTAAATGTATGTGAAAATGTATAATGTATGTAAACTTGGTGAAAATGTGTGTATGTAAGTCTATGTATGTGTGTATGTAGGTGTATGTTAGTATGTACATGTGTATGTTAGCTTGTAAGTATGTATATATTATGTCTAAGTATGTAAATGTGTGTATACATCTTAATTTAGAACGCGAGATTATGGGCGGAAATGAATATGGCGGAGAAGGCGGCGGTTCTCAACCACCGAATGAGGTTATAGCGTTTCAAAATGTGTTGGGTGATCGACGAGGATGGATACGGGGGATTGGGCATAAACCTTCTACCAATATGCCCTCGAATGTGTTGGGTGTGCAACCTCAAACTCCACAACCCGTTTCTGAGGTAAACTATACAATTTTACTTTAAAAAGTTATACAAGTATCAATGAGCGCATGTTACTTTGGCAAACGCATGTTACTTTGGTAAATATATGTTGGTAGTATGTTAATATGCTAATATAGGTTTTGATATGTATTAGTGTAAGAATATGTTTCGAGTTTATTCTAAACCCCGACTTTTTAAATCAACTCGATTCCTATCTTACTTCGAAGGGAAAGCAAGCCGCAAACAACGATGATGACATTTTTGACAAGGACGATGAGGATGACGATGACTATTAAGTATTATCGATATATGACAACTATCTTTTAGTTTTTGGATGTTATTTTAGGATGCTATTACCGACATATTAAGTATTATGCAATTTTAGAATGTTATTGTATGGATTAAACGTTTTATGCGATTTTAGTATGTTAAGTATTATGTTTATTTAGTTTGTTTGTGTTGCGTAAAACAGGAAAATTGACAGATTTGTATATAAACAGAAATATTGAAAATGCAGCAAAAAAATTGAAAAAAAAAAGACTTTTAGGGGTGACATGTGTCGCCACTATTGATACTTACATTTAGCAAAGAATTTTTGCCAGCGATACATCTCGCCGCTATTCGTTTATATCAATAGTGGCGACAAGAGGCCCTTTAGCGGCCAACCTTTAGCGGCGCAGATCAGGCCTTTTAGTGGTGACATTTGTCGCGGCTATTGCCCCGTTTTCTTGTAGTGTATGTAATTTTGTTCCCAAAGCTGAAATAACCAAAAACCGGACCGATATAAAAACTGAAACCGAACGGTTTTCAAAAACCGAAAATCGACATTTCGATTTCGCTTTTGATTTTGCCCAAAAACCGAACCGAACCACGCACACCCCTTGTCCATTCTTACTTAACATTTTAATAACACAAGTTACTAATTTCAGTCATTATCAAAACAAAGGATCATTAGGTGTGTAATTAGCACTAATCCCTTATTCCCTTGTTATCCAACTATGGGTTATCCTTAAAATATGATATGCAGGGGCACAACATAGTGGGGTGGTAGGGGGCGGCCGACCCCCCGAACTGTTCGCTCGGTAGTGAAGAGTATGTAGTTTTCTTATAGAAATTTTTGGTTATATACGTTTTCGATCTCACGGTCGGAAATCTCAAGCTTCGCCACTGATGATATGAACGACTTTGGCATTATTGAGTATCGTACGCCTACATATTTATTTTCTAATAGTTTGTTATTAATAAATAAGGAATATTTTTTTTTTTTGCTTTCTTTTGATTCCATTTGTTCTATTCCTAAATGAAATTTGAATTGTGCAGTGCATAAGCAACACCCAACAAACTGAAATAAATCAGTAAGTTAGAAACCATACTTCATTTTCTCTTACACCCAAAACCATCTTTATTATTGGCAATCTAAAGGACAATTATCACTTATGATCATCCATTGAATAAAGACATTAAAATACATGTGTTGGTCCATTGTGCAAGACTTTCAAATAGAAATTAATAAAGGATGGATTGAAAACATAAAAAGTGACACCATGTTTTTTTCTAACGTTTTATTTATATATATAACGAACTTATAAATAGAACCAAAGAATTTATGACGAAAACAAACCGACAGTTGACATAAACCATTAATCCATGGACAAATCACAATCATAGAAGATAACCCCTAGAACATAATAAGATATAACTTGTGATTGCATACTCTTTTGACACTCTTTTGGTACGATTACGAAGTGTTGATATCTCTTGCAAATTTGTGTAATATAGTTTTGTATTTGTACAATGTTATTCCTGAGCTTTTAGCAACCAAAATTATGGCTTGAGGTTACTTGTATGCAGTTTGACACCTACCCACAGATATCATCATTCAATTCCCTCGTGTCTCCAATCTTCATCTAGACAAAGCTTGTTGATAGTGCAAGGGT
Source organism: Helianthus tuberosus (assembly GCA_030545235.1). Taxonomy (NCBI): domain Eukaryota; kingdom Viridiplantae; phylum Streptophyta; class Magnoliopsida; order Asterales; family Asteraceae; genus Helianthus; species Helianthus tuberosus. The sequence continues at coordinate 32,346,413 of CM060424.1, read as the reverse complement.
AATAGGGTAAGGTCTTTTCAAAGTTGATTTTAAATACTAATCCTCATCTAGCTCAAATATCAAAGGTTGATGTCTAGAGATAGATGTATACATGTTTGAATTTAAACTTGAAAAGAAAACTAGAAGTTTAGGAAAAAGATAATAAACAATATATTCAGATGGCAAATATCATGTTCTAAAGTTTCATTTTAGTACAACGAATTATGCTGCTTATCTAACAAGTTACAATACATGAACTAGAGACATACAATATGAGACATAATTTATAGTATATGTCTATATGAACTTGAAAAATTAAGAAGTTTATGTTGGTGTCAAACTCAAGCCCACAAACAATTTCTAGTAAATATAAGGATAATACATTGTTGATTCCGCGTGAATCATTTTGGTCCATGTCGTTTTCTGCTTAATTATACTTTTAATGACATAAGCATATTTGTAACGTCCGTGTAATAAAAATAAAATTAAATACTTTGACCTAAATAAAATATATAACAGAAGACTTATATATACAACTATAACAAACTTCTCCTACACTCCAGGAAATCTAAACGTAATCTTTCAAAATACCATAAACAATTGTTGATTATATACACAATTTTTTACAAGTTAATCCTGCAATCAACCAATGATCTAAGTTGTTTGTTAAATACCATACAAGAGCATAAAAGGCAATAATCTTGTGGGTGTTATATTATTGCAACCCAGAAATTGGCTAGGTGCAAAAATGGAAAAATGCGTACTATAGAGGAATTTTGGTCACAAGTCCAATCAACCCATTTGTACGATCATTTTCCATCTACAGAAAATATCAAAAGTAGTTTAACACCGTCACAAAGTGTCACTATACATGAACTTTTCCTCCAAAGCTAAAGGCAGATATCCATCAATGTAAGCCGTTTGTACCCTTGCTCACAAACAAAGGCATCACTATTCATGCCCTTTGTCTATTGACAAGAACTTTGACAATGGTGTGTATATTTGTGTAGTAGGTTTAACCTAATCTTTTTGTTACCACTAACCAATCAAAAGATTTAAAAAATAGAACTGTTTTTTTTTTCTCATACAGATTGGACGTATTTGCGTCTGAAAAAAGATAATAATTATAATGGCAAAAAAAAATTCTAATACAAATTGGACGTATTTACGTCTGAAAAAAAATAATAATGGCAAAAAAATAATCAAACTTATATAGATGAAGTTGATTGCAATTTTATTCATATTTATACTATACCATCATATTTATTTTCTATATCTTACATCATAACCAATACACACATCATAATTTTTTTTTTCAATATGTGAATAAGTTTGAACATAAAATTATAGTTAATATTTCCAACTTTTTGTGTTTTAGTTAATTCATAAATCTGTTACAAGTCTTTCATCATCACTTAAAATATTTCAAATTAATACCTTTTAATCCATATATATAAAATGTATAAAGATTACGTAAAAATGCAATCAACCTTATTAATATCAAATAATGATTGTAAACATCTAAATTAATAATATGATTGGTAAACTTCTAGTAGGTAAATTAAATGTGTTCAGTGGAAACACTTTTAGCACAAAAGTAGATTGTAATATCATAAAGTAAGAGTCCAGAAGGATAAAAGGTTTCTATATAATCAACCAACAAATAATTAAAGTCTATAGAAGATGCACTAAATGTGTAATTACATAACTTAAGCAAGTAGGGTTTCTCTGTATGATGCAAAAACAACACCCTACCATGAATAAAATTGTGAAAGTCAACAAAATGTCAGAGGTTGTATCAAGGTCGGTAGGGATCCCCCACCTAGGGGGGATGGCTGGTTAAGTTCAGGGCTCTTGTTTAAAAGTCATGGATGGGACCATATCTTGTAAAAGGCCATAATCAGGAATCTGAAGCTGTTGAATTGGGGTTAGGGTGCTTTGCTGGTAGCTCAAACCACCGCTGCCACCGCGGCTACCGCTGCCACTGAAGTTATAGAAACCATTAGGTATCTGAGCAAGAAACTCTTGAGGGAAGCTTGATCCACCTTGTGCAGCCATCATTGATGGTGGGTACAACATTCCACCACCAACATTTCCTCTAAGTGTTGCTGGCAAGTGGTGGTTGTGTTGTCCTTCATAAGTGGTTATCACAGTTGATGGATCTTGATATGATCTTTCCACACGTTTCTTCACTGTGCACTTTTGAGTTGTGCATCGATAGTAGCTTCTGTAACCAAGATCAAGAAAAGAATTCTTGAGAAAAGAGATTGCATTATTTGTACACACTATATGTGGGAAACGAAATTTCATTTTCCCATAGGATCTTGATCAAGAATGTGAAACAAACTTAATCTATGACTTTGGAGATAAAACACACAATTGGTAGTTGAAGAGAATATAGGGTTTAATTTTAAGTTATATTAATTATGAACCCAATAAAGATTTACACGTCAAGTTAATACCAAACAATCAGAATTCAAGAAACCACTTGTGATCATATATGGCAATGAATATATATTTATGTAAAGAGGGTTTTCTTTATTTTAGAATTGATAATAAGTTGAGAACTACGATAATAGTCTTCAAGATAATCAATACCTGGGATAAGGGCTATTCTTGACAGCTTTTTGTCCATATTTCCTCCATCGATATCCGTCTTCAAGATGATCAATATCGCTCTTTGTCATAAAGGCGAACCGCGGCTCTCTTTTCTTCTTTTCATCTTTCTTCTTTTGCTTAATCCTATATGATATTGAGACAATTGTATTGAGTACAAATTAAAACACTAATAGTAGATAAACCCCTATAATACTATATCATGATTATTGTATCATACAAACATACACTTTCTTAGAGCCGTCTCCTTCATTTTCCAATACGTCTTTCGACTGTGTCTCCTTCTTACCTTCTTGAAGCTCATGCTCATCTTCAGCAGCCTCAGTAGACGATGAACGAACCGAAGAAGAGTTGGGTGTAAAAGGAGTAGTCTCAGTCACACCAAGCAAGTTTCCGGTATCCATCACTGGCTTTTGATCACCTTCAGGAGTGAAAAGTAGTTGTGATGAAGAAGACGAGTAACCAAAGCTGGTTGCAGGTGTGTTATAGTCGCTAGATCCAGTTAAGAAGTGTGTTAAACCCATGTAGTCATGAAATCTTTGATGATTTGGTGGTGAAGAATCATCTCTAATGGTGGAATTAGGGCCAAAGAATGAAAAAAGAGTCTCACTAGTTCGTTGATCATCATTAAATGGATCATGGTAGAAGATTTCTCTTTGTTGGTCTTGATCAGACATGGCTGAAGATGGAGAAGAAGTAGAAATGGACAAAGAATTAGAAAGAGAAGTAGGGAAGTAGGGAAGTTTGACAAATAATAGGAGAGGAGTCTTTATTTATGCTTTGACAATGTTTATGTGTTTATTGGAGAGAGAATATTTGAATGAGAGTTGCTAACCCCACTATCTAAAAGACATGTTTGAAAAAGATGGATGTTGGTTACTTGTTAGATCCTAAGACTTTGATAAAATTTTCAAATGCTCAAAACATGAGTGTGTATATGGTAACAATGTTGATAACAGACAGAGATGTGTATTCACATAATAATTTAATGTCATTAAAAATTTAGAGAGTCCCATGTCTAGAACAAGGTAAAGTAGTGAATACATATATGTGAATATTCATACATAGCCAACTAGAATTCACTAAACTATTGTTATAGATCAATAAATTAATTAACTTTATTTTTTTTAGATGTGTTATTTGATCCGTTTAAGTATATTGTAAAACAATTTGATAGTTCTTTTAGTTTTATATGATCCTAATTATATAACCTTTCCATTAAGATTCACATATGAATAAACTTAGTTACACGTAAATTAAGAATCTAATTTTGTGGCTCTCATGATTCAAGCCAAAGATAAGAGTGTTGGGTTTCCGTGGTGATCGGTCAAAATTTTATTTATCAAAAACCCGGTTCAATAAATAATAGATAATTAATTAAGTAAGTTAATTAATAAAAACGCAACGGAAAAATAAACTAATGATCAACAAACGAAACCCGAGAGGATCCGGTTACAAACAAGTACGAGCACAGTAAAATATTTAACTACCGATGAGAAAGATTATACCTCGGTTAATGACTAACCGGTCGAGACACCGAGGTTCAACGAACAAGGGCTAGTTAACGAACCAACGAGACATGACGAAGGGGCGGCGCCAAGCGGCGGCCTTCGGCAGTGGCTGGCAGGCGACGAGCGCATGGCAGCGGCGGCGTCCGACAACAACGGTGGCGGCGTCGGTGGCGGACTGGCAGCGGGACGGCAGAGGCGGGGCGGCAGAGGCGGCAGGCGGCTGGTACATGGTGGCCGGTTGCTTTGTGGGTGTGGTTGAGAGAGTTTTGTGTTCTCTTTTGCAACTTATGTTCAGCTCACTCTCTCACCAAATGCAAGACCCAACATAAATAAAAAGGCATGGATTTGGTGCATGATAGCCAAGTGTCATACATGCAAAATTGCATGTGTTCTAATTGGCTAAAAGTGAGGTGCGCGACAAGTGGCGCAGATTCTTTGCATGCAATGCCATTGGCCGAGATTTAGGTGCGCGGCAAGTGGCAATGCAAGAGTGTTCTTGTCTCACCCGGTCCACGTACCCGTCTCTCCGTTAATACCCGCTTATGATCATAAATAATTATGACATGTCTCGTATGTTGTTCGTAATTACCAGTTAAATGGGTTAAGTGGATTTTTAGTTCGTTGCCCAAGGTGTAACTCTTACGGGTCAAGACCCGGTCGGCAGCGTTGACTTATCGAACCGGACATAATATCTAACAGCTCCCACTTGGACGGTCTCTGATAAGATCTCAACGCAGACAGCCAGCGGTGTTCTAGCTACACATAGCTGCCCCCAACAGGTCATGACACTTTAAAGTCATTAACCAAGGTATCTTCCTTTTAGCAACGGCTTGCTACATGAAGGCAGTAGACTTATGGCAATTCTCGTCATATATCATTTCTGTAAAAGACATCAATTGAACAATGAGACATGGATCAGATTCAATCTCACATGGCGTTCAATCATTATCGTTCTCGTTCACATAACCAAAGTGGTCCAATCAAACACACAGTAAGTTTGGGTAAGGCCTTACACTTCACCAGTTTGAATCAACGAGGGCGCCCAGATGTCTAACTGTTACATATGATGTAAGAGTACAGAATCCCATCTTGACTACATACAACTCCCACTGAACTTCAGAACCACTCCCAACCAATGCCTTTATGACTGGCAGTTACGCGACAGCGTTGGACACTGATCAAAGAACAGTCTTTAGTAAACGAAAGTTCTAGTATGTATCTCAGGTCAGAGGATACTAAATGAGTATACCAAAATCAAATACATCTTATGACCATGATCCATGAAGATGATTTGATGTGAGTTACATCCAACGTCATTCATAATGAGGTTTGTGAGTTTGGAAGTCAACTCCTTGAGTCCAAAGTCAGAATAGTCTTAATTCAGAGTCGTTCCCACGAGTCTGACCGACTACGGATAATTTAGAATACAAGATTCATGGATTAAACGTACAAAAAATCTAACACAGTTGTAAGACTCAAACTTTGTATTTAGCCAGTAAATCAAAGGTGAATTCAAAAGGTACAACTGTTTGAATGTTCGTACATCCAAATACTAAATCAAAACAAATGGTTATCCAATCTAAGACCGATAGCTTGTCCTGAGTCATCGGTTTAGAGAACGGGTCTGCTAGGTTTTGATCTGTGTCTATTTTGCTTATTAAGATGTCTTCTTGTTCCAGTATTTCTCGTATATAGTGGAACTTTCTTAGAATGTGCTTAACTCTGTGATCTGGCTCCTTGGTTTAAGCAATGACTCCTGTGTTATCACAGAACACCTAGATTGGTTTATGAATACTTGAAACCACATCGAGGTCGTTGATGAATTACTTCATCCAAGCAGATTCTTCCGCAACATCTGATGCAGCTATATATTCAGATTCAGTGGCTGAAACCACCACTACACTCTGTTTGGAGCTTTTCCAATAGAGAGCTCCTTCATTGAGAGTGATTACGAATCCTAATCGTGAGCGAGAATCATCTTGGTCACTTTGGAAGCCAGCATCAGTGTAACACCTTACAATGAGCTCTTCTTCCACTCCTCCAAACACCAAGAACATATCTTTGGTTCTTCTCAAGTACCTCAAAATGTTCTTTACTGCAGTCCATTGGCAATGCCAGGACTTTGCTGAAAACGACTGGTCATGCTTGAAGCATACGAGACGTTAAGTCTAGTACATAGCATACATGATTGAACCAATCGCTGAAGCATATGGAACTACTTCCATTTGCTTAATTTCAATGTCCGTTGAAGGAGATTGCGATTTGTTCAACACAGTTCCTTTAGTCGTAGGAACATCTCTTTTCTTGGAGTTTTCCACCTTGAAGTGTGTCATCGTTTTGTCTATGTACGTTCTTTGACTTAGCCCTAGAAGCCGCTTAGATCTATCCCTATAAACCTTCATTCCTAGAATGTAAGCAGTTTCTCCAAGATTTTTTATTGCGAAACAAGATCCCAAATAGTGTTTAACTTCGTTAAGCATAGGGATGTTTATTTCCAATGATTAGTATATCATCCACATACAGGATGAGGAATCATATGGTGCTCCCACTAACCTTTCTGTAAACACAAGCCCATCTTCATTCTTGACAAAACCAAACTCTTTGATCTTCTGGTCAAAATGAAGATTGCAGCTACGAGATGCTTGCTTGAGTCCATAAATGGACTTATTGGGTTTGCACACCTTAGTTGGATATTTAGGATTAACAAAACCTTCAGGCCTAACCATATAGACATCTTTAGAGAGATGTCTATTAAGAAGTGTGGTTTTGACATCCATTTGCCAGATTTCGTAATCACGAAATGCAATTATGGCAAGCAATATCCTGATTGATTTAATCATAGCAACGGGCGAGAAGGTCTCATCATAGTCAATACTTTGAGTTTGAGTGAAACCTTTCGCAACTAGCCATGCTGCATAGGTGTGTACATTTCCATGCATATCGTTTTTTCTCTTGAAAAATCCATTTGCTTCCTACTGCCCGAGATTCGGGGGGTAGCTCAACCAAGTCCCATACTTAATTGTCATGCATAGATTCCATCTCGACGTTCATGGCTTCTTGCCATTTCTCAGATTCTGAATCTAAGATTGCAGATTTGTAGTTAGTAGGTTCGTCATTAGACTCAGCTACTAATAAGAATTCGGGACCCTTTAGATACCATAGATATCTATCAGATTCTTTGCGAATCCTACTACTTCTGCAAACGCTTGTGTTTTATGTCTGATTCATTGGCAACAACTACTTGTTGATCAGACGGTCCGACTATATTAGCGGTTGTTTGTGGTTCTTGAATTTCTTCAAGATCAAACACATTATTTTACAGTTTCTCGATTAAGAAGTTCTTCCTCGAGAAAGTGTCCCTTCCGTTTGATGGAAATCACATTTGCATCAGGATGGTAGAAATAATATCCGCTTCTTTATAGTATCCGACGAAAACAACCTTTTCGCCTCGAGGATCGAGCTTATCATCAGAATCATTTGTGATGTATGCATCATATCCCCATACTCCAAGGCATTCCAAATCGGGTTTACGCCCATGCCATATCTCATATGGCGGTTTTGTTTACCTTTTAGTCGAAGTCAAATTGACAATGCGGGAAGCGATCATGAGAGCATGATCCAAAAGGAGTGAGGCAAGTTAGTTCTATACATCATCGATCGAACCATATCAAGTAGAGTTCAATTTCACCTTTCACTCACGCCCTTAAGTTGGGGTGTGCCAGGTGGAGAGGGTTGTGAAACTATTCCACACTTTTTTAGATGATTGAGAAATTCAAAGCTGAGGTATTCACCACCTCGATCTGATCGAAGTACTTTTATCTTTCTATCAAGCTGGTTTTAGTCATGGTTTCTAGTCATGGTTCTGAAAGGGCCATATAAATCATGTGAATGAGTTCTAGAAGACCATTGATCCGCTCACCAACTTCGGTGAAGGGGTGCTTTGTGAGTTTGCCAGCTAAGTAAGATTCGCAATCATCAAAGGAGTCTTGTCTAGTGGATTCAAGAATCCTCTTGGACTGGAGCCATTTTATGCTTGCCTTACTTATGTGGCCAAGTCTGCAATGCCATAAATATATTTCATTTATGCCAGCTTTGTTACGCTTAGAAAGATGATATATGTTACTACTTGTTTGAACATCAATCTCATAAATACCATTTCGAGGTTTAGCCTCAAAATAAAAGACATCATTCAAGTAGGCTATAATAGAAGAACCATTTAAAACGTACTTGAATTGAATCCTTGTTCAAACAGTGAAGAAACTGAAATAATGTTTCTAGTCAAACCAGATGCATATAAACAGTTATTTAAAGTAACTACAAGGCCAGGGGAACATGAAAAACAAAATGTTCCAGTTGCCAGAACTGGAACTCTCTTTTCATTATCAACTATGAGTTCCAGGTGGCCTTGTTTCAGTTTCTTCCACTTTTCAGGCTTCTGTAAGACACTAATGATGTGGAGACCACATCCGGTATCAAATACCCATGTGTTGCTAGAAACAGTGAAAAGTTCGATAACATAAATATGAATATTAGAAGAAGTGCCAATGTTATTGGCCTTGTTCATATTCAGCTTGGCTAGATACTGTGGGCAGTTTCCCTTCCAGTGCCCATTTGGTTGCATTCAAAGCACTGACGCTCCTAGGAGGGTGGTTTTGCAACATGTTTGTTGTTGGTGGCATTTCTGGCAACAACAACTTTTCTCTTGCCTTTGCTCTTATGTTTCATTTCCTTGTTATTGGACTTCTTAACACCACTAGACTTGACCATTAGAACTTGGTTGATTTTGTGGAATAACCAAGTTTGTTCATCTGGTCAATGTATCCTTTCATCTTTAGCACATGAGTACTGATACATGATCCTTCCCGCATTTTATAGCTTATGAGCTATTTCATGGTGTCATATCGCTCCTGTCGGACTTGTTTCTGGAACATGCCTTTCAGTTGCTGGATCATGTCATAAGCATCCATATCTTCCATGTTCTTCTGAAGTTCAGGAGACATGGTGGCTTTCATAAGGCAGGCTACCTCAACGGCATCCTCGTTATGTTTCTCCAGTGCCTTGCGAGCAGTAGTAGAACTACTTTCAGGCTCGGTAGGGACTGGGCCATACAGCTTTTCCTCCATCTTGAGAACTATTCTTAGATTGCGGTGCCATTCGAGAAGGTTGGTGTTATTCAAATTTTTATTTCTTTTCCTTTTCAAGTATAGACTTAAAATGAAGGAGTTTGTTCTTCATTAGACATCTGTTATATAAGCAAGGTGATATTAATTAGTATTTTTGATGTATATCTCCTTATTTCGTGAGGTGAGATGATAAGGAATGAGAATCCGGTTAGAAGCTCTTTCTAAAGGCGGCTGGGGCACGCAACATCAGCAAGAGGTTCAAGCGGACTGACAACGATTGTCAATTGTGAGAAAAGCACAACTCCCGAGGTTTATGAGGTTGCGAGGATAACCTACTGTCCTTGCATTGATACGTTTGGCCTCATCTATGCCACTTTTGTTCTTGAGACAGCTGGGGCACGTAACACGAGAAGAAAAGTAATAGTCGTCCTAAAACGGTCACATGTGGAAGGGTCGGATGTGTCGACGAAGCCCTTGCACCTTGGAAGGATAAACTAGACACCAAGTGTTGTGATGTGGCTCCAACACTGATGGTTCGCATTATGCCCCAAGTGTTACTAGTAGTAGGATGACATAGACTATTGATTTTAATTTTTTTACCAAATAGGGTCGTTATAGTCGGTTTTAATTTAGATATTAAATTTGCGACATAACCAAAAAACCCTTTCACCTCTCGGGACAATTAGTTTTAGATAACCTATAAAACTAAGTTTGTCGCGACTTGGAATAACCAATTTTAAGTTAATAGGAAACTATTAAGTTAATAGTTTTTGAAAATAAAACTAGTTTAATTTGCAAAACTTAATTGGTTATTATTTGTTTCAAAAACAACCTTTGTTTTATAACAAAAACGTTAACAAGTTGTAAAAACAATTTAGAACTTATTTTAATGTGATTGTTTTAATATTTTAAAACTCCTTTTAAAATCATGTTGGTATTTAGGTTGGTCATGTTATAACAATTTATAAGACAAAAGCAACCACAATAGCAAGATAAATACGTAAATCCATATGGCCAAAATTGTCCGATCTTGCTAGAGCCTAATAGCAAGACCAAACGGGTCACGGGGTCACAACACACAAACAACCACAAGGATGGACTTGAGTGCATCTTGTTGTCTTGAGCAACTCCCACTAACTCCAAGACTCCTCTTGGCATTCGGTTTTGCTTCGGGTTTGCTTCGGGTCTTCGTATCAACAATATTTAACAAGTAAATATAACAAAGACAAAAAGCCTATCTATTACAACTTTGAACCACAAGACGGGCCAAAACCATAAACTAAACTATTACAACTTTGAACCATCTCGGTGGCAAAAAATAATAGTTACAAAACCGAATAAAATATACAACCACAAAAAAATAAGGTCGGGCCGGATTTACATATCGCACACCAATCACAAAATAACCCGGGCAATGGTTTTGGTCAAGCAAAACAAATAAAATATTGACCAAAATAAAAGTGCCCTCAAAAATTACTTAGATCATGAACTTTAAATAAATAAAGTTTGTGTTCTAATTCCGGTTAAAAGGACCGGTACCGACTCGTATGTTGTAACCAAGGCTCTGATACCACTGTTGGGTTTCCGTGGTGATCGGTCAAAATTTTATTTATCAAAAACCCGGTTCAATAAATAATAGATAATTAATTAAGTAAGTTAATTAATAAAAACGCAGCGGAAAAATAAACTAATGATCAACAAACGAAACCCGAGAGGATCTGGTTACAAACAAGTACGAGCACAGTAAAATATTTAACTACCGATGAGAAAGATTATACCTCGGTTAATGACTAACCGGTCGAGACACCGAGGTTCAACGAACAAGGGCTAGTTAACTTACCAACGAGACATGACGAAGGGGCGGCGGCCTTCGGCAGTGGCTGGCAGGCGACGAGCGCATGGCAGCGGCGGCGTCCGACAACAACGGTGGCGGCGTCGGTGGCGGACTGGCAGCGGGACGGCAGAGGCGGGGCGGCAGAGGCGGCAGGCGGCTGGTACATGGTGGCCGGTTGTTTTGTGGGTGTGGTTGAGAGAGTTTTGTGTTCTCTTTTGCAACTTATGTTCAGCTCACTCTCTCACCAAATGCAAGACCCAACATAAATAAAAAGGCATGGATTTGGTGCATGATAGCCAAGTGTCATACATGCAAAATTGCATGTGTTCTAATTGGCTAAAAGTGAGGTGCGCGACAAGTGGCGCAGATTCTTTGCATGCAATGCCATTGGCCGAGATTTAGGTGCGCGACAAGTGGCAATGCAAGAGTGTTCTTGTCTCACCCGGTCCACGTACCCGTCTCTCCGTTAATACCCGCTTATGATCATAAATAATTATGACCTGTCTCGTATGTTGTTCGTAATTACCAGTTAAACGGGTTAAGTGGATTTTTAGTTCGTTGCCCAAGGTGTAACTCTTACGGGTCAAGACCCGGTCGGCAGCGTTGACTTATCGAACCGGACATAATATCTAACAAAGAGTTCAAATAAGACGTAGCAACAACGTTCCATACCTATAAATTAAAGAGTAAACTTCCGTTTTGCTCCCTGTGATTTGGTCATTTTAACGGTTTTGCTCCAATAGTTTAAAAATAGTCATTTTCCTCCCTGATCTTTCGAGTTTGTCGCCAGTTTCCTCCCTGATGGAGTTAGAGGCTGTGAGCAAAATGACGATAAGTTAGAAAAATCAGGGAGTAAAATGGCTATTTTTAAACTATTGGAGCAAAACCGTTAAAATGACCAAACCACGGTGAGCAAAACAGAAGTTTACTCTAAATTAAATAACTTGTTATGTGATGTGTCATAATTAAGTGAGTCTATGATTTATTTTTTTCCCGCTTCTTTTTTTCCACTAATTATTTTCTTAATTTAAAAAGTTAATTATAAAAACCAATCATATATTATCTTAAGACGTGGTTTTTTAATTTCTAAATCTTTATTACTAACTATCTGATATTTTCTTTGTTCAACACGTGTAACATAAATTTCTAGCCCTGCTATATACTAATGACAATTTAAATAATTGAGATTGCTTTAAGATATTTATACTGAGTTACAGATCCATATATTATAGATTTTTAGAACTAGAATACACTCAATAAACTCTCTTTACGAACAAATAAAATTAATTAGACAGTACTAAGTAAACCTCAAAAGAACAACTCGTAAAGCATTGTGCACGTACAAGTCGATGATATTGAATTTGGCTTTGGAAAGAAAACGAGCCATTCGTTTAAGATAAAAAAAAGTGTGTTTTCAATATTTACGGTGTTGCCTAATGGCCGTGGTCAAGTGTTGTTTTTCTTTTTCATATTAATTGTTACATTTTGAATTTTTCAAAATTGGACCATAAAGATGCCAATGCTGTCTCTCTCACATGCAAATGGGTGGAAGTTGAATGTTAAAAACGCTGCGGTCCATTTTTGGGGAGATAATTTAGGCCACATATATACTTTTTGTTGGTGTCGCCCATTTTGGGACTATTTCTTCTCTTATTTTCTCCAGATCCATTTAAAAGATAAAGATAATTGGATTTATAAAAGTGATAAGTTATCGAAAACAAATTATGTTTCAAGTCCTATACATAGCAAAAATAAAAATTTATGAAAGGTTGCATGCGAAAATAGTGATCATTACTAGTCTTGTATAAAAAAAAAGTATACATGTACGTTGTCTATGGTACAGGGAATTCTCATTTTAAATATACTTCGTCTTAATTAGGTAACAATATATGGTTATATACATACCCACCCCATCTAGAAACATAGGATTTGACTTTTAGGCAACGTATACAAACCACAAACAGATGGTAATGGTATCAACAAGTTTGAACGTACCCAAGTTTGCTACTATAAGATAATAGTTTTAAAATATAATAACACTAGCTAATAGTCTTAGAGTTATTTATGCTCCGCCTTCGGTATGCGCATATAATGTATATATGTGTGAATCATCGGGTGGCAAAAGTGAAAGTGCACTAGTTTTAACGTTATTTTACTAATTTCATAAAAATAACTTTAAAAGCTGAGGACGATTAATCATACATCATGTGGTAGCGTTGATAGCTGAAAGAAAAAAGGGTACATGCACTAATCGGTCTTTGTCCCGGCCTACGCTAAAGGCCCCAGAACGCTAAAAGGATTGCTGAGTGTTATGTGTTTTATGTCCAAGGCTTGATGCAAAACTACTATCGAGCTGGGGGTCTCACTGGAAGCAGCCACTCTATTCCTATAGGGTAGAGGTAAGGCTGTCTACATCTTACCCTCCTCAGACCTTACATTTGCTTTGCTATTGGTGGGATTTACTGAGTATGATGATGATGATGATGATGATGATGATGATGATGATGAGTCTTAGCACTACAAGAAAATGGGGCAATAGAGGCGACGGCTGTCGCCGCTAATAATCCAGATCGTCACCGCTATTGGTAATAGCGGCGACATATCGTCGCTATTGTAACGCCGCTATTGATGGGACGCTATCGCTGCTATTGGTCCGTGTCGCCGCTATTGGTGATTGACCTTTAGCAGCAACACTTCGTCGCTAATGACCTTCGTCGCTATTACCTGATGAGTATTAGCAGCGACATGTCGCTACTAAAAGTCTTTTTTTCAATATTTTTGCTGCTTTTACAATATTTCCCAGCTTTTACGAATATACAAAACCTGCCGATTTCACGTTTTCAAAAACACACAAACAAACTAATAAACACAACAAACTACATAAACACAATAATTATATGTTCGTACATACTAACATTCGTTACTTAAAAGTTAGTCGTTTAATTTGGACAAAACATCCTAAATTGCATAAAACATGAAAAACTACATCATGTCGTCGTCTTCATCGTTATCGAAAATGTCATCATCAACGTCCGCGGGGGGTTGCTTTCCCCTCGAATCGAGATAGTCTTCAAGGCGGCTTAAAAACGATGGGGTTTGGAACAACCTCGAAACAAATTCCTACGATAAAAATATATCAAAACCCAAATTAGCATATTAACATTCTACTAACATAATATATACCAAAGTTCCCAATTTCCTAACAAAACTACTAATATAACCCAACATTTACCAAAGTAAAATATGATAGTTTATACCTCGGAGTATTGTTGTTGACTTTCAGACTGCGCACCAACTTTAGAGGGCGTATTGGAAGGTTTATGCCCAATCCCTCAGAACCATCCCCGTCGATCACCCAAGACCTTTTGAAACGAGGTAACCTCACTCGGCGGTTGACAACTACCGTCTTCTTCAGCACGTTCATTTTGACCCATGATCTCTTGTTCCAAAGCTAGTTGTATTTTATGAAGATGATTATGTGTGTGTGTATATATATATATATATATAGTATGAATATTATACTTCAAATACTTACATAATTTCGCTCAGCTACTGTGTCAAGCCAATTCCCATCTTTATCCGTGTGAGTTTTCCGGTACGTATCGAGTCGTTTCAAACCCTATTTAACATTAAAAATTAGATTAGACATTAAATAAACTCACACATACACACACGCATATATATAAAGCGTTACGTTTTTGTAGGCGGTGCTACTGCATGACGATGTCCCCCCGCGGTATGGGAATTGTTGGCGCTGGCGAACGGCAGCCTCACATCTTGCTATATATTTTGGGTCTAAGAAATGATCAATAGTTCTTTGCCAATTTTCATTAGGCATATCCTCGGTTTGGGGGGGGGGGTGTCCATGCTCTTTCAACATCATTGTACCCTCCACCTTTAAGAAATTCTTTTTTAGCCAAATTCTTGTGGTTAGAGTATCGCTTCATGAGCACATGCTTGATGCCGTCATTTAAGTTCTGGGCTTCATAATCGCGTTCCACCTCATCAAAATTGAAGTTTTCCTAGCAATTGAATGAGAAAAGTTAAAAACATTTGTTATAAAAATTTACGGTCGGTTCGTAGCCGTTAAACGACTGCGTTTACGGCCGTATAACGGCTGTGAACTGTCCGGAAACGCAGCGGTTTAACGGCTGCAAATGCAACAGTTAACCAATGCATTCACGACCCGTTCGTAGCCGTTAAACGGCTGCGTTTAAGGCCGTATAACGGCTGTGAACGAGCCGTAAACGCAGCGGAGACAAGGTGGTGACCCGAGAAGTGATGGTGGTGCTCCGATTTCTCTATCATAAACACATACATACACAAAAATTAAAGAGTATAACATATATATAACAAATTAAAGAGGAAATAAAACAAAAACTAACATTAACTAACTAATTTGGGTGATTTAGGAGTGTTGCCTTCGGTAGAGGAGAAGAAATTTGAGGGAAAAGTGAGAAAGAGAGGGAAGCAGCCCGCCTAAGAACCTAGTGTTTCGTTTAGGGTTTTATCGGCGAAACATGTCGCCGCTATTGCCTGGTAGTTGTAAGATAAGGGTCACAATTATAATAAAAAATATATAAAAAATATATAAAAATTGTAAAGATACTCTCTTTACATAATTTTGGGAAATTGTAGTACCCTAACCGTGTACAAATCCATACAAAACTAAATATGAAATACAACATATTTAAATAAACCAATTCAAATCGTTGTCTTCGATAAGAGCTTGAGAAGTGTCTTCTTGTACAAGTTCCGCTACGAGAACTTGAACCGCGTCTCCATGTGCGATCCTTCTTGGCTACAAAAATGAACAAACTGATGTTGACGGTTTTGGTTGAGGCACGTGTTCAACACGCTTCCCTTAAAACAGATTTCGTGCCTCTACTAAAGACGACGCGTCTTTCTTCCACGGTACAACAGCCGAAGCAGTCTGCACTGCCGGAAATGGCCACGCGCCGAGGTTACACCGAATAGAATTATAGTGTTAGAACTTGTGGAAAATTATGATACGAAGGTGATGAAATCGTATAGAAAAAACATATCTCTCTAAGTACCCAACACATGGGTCTTCAAATATTTCTTCTTTCCAAGAACTCTCCATATATTCATGTATATTTCTTGTATCCCTTTCTCTTGTATTTTTCTAGCATTTTTTCTATCTCAAAATGAGGCACATAGCCTACTATTTTTTACAAGAGTTGAGGATGAGTGAAAAGTCTCCCTTAACTAGCCACTTAATTATAGACTTAATTTGAGACATAAAGACTCAAATTAAAAGACATAAAAACTATATTCAAGAGTTTAGTCTTTAATTCACCATATGAAGAGTTTATTAATGTTGGTGCATACGTCTGTCGACTTCGTCTTGTATCGAGTCTTTTATTAGATATGTTAGATCAGGGCACGTAGTACGAGAAATTTAGGGTTTGTGTGTGAATAGTTAATTTCGTATGAAATAGCCAAAGGCTATTTCGTACGAAATAGCAATCTGCTATTTCGCACGAAATAGCAATTGCCAATTCCATGCGAAATTACATCTCCTATAAATACCCTAGATGCGAAATCATTTGTAACGATCATGTTTCCGGTACCGAAGTGCTGCCGACGTGTCTACTGATCTGTAAACGTGTTATATCAATAAAACAAGACAATTAATAGTGAATCAAGCTGTTACACAGTCTAATCAATGAATTCCGCCTCTGATTAGACCGAGAACTCTTCGGATAGACTCATTTTGATCGTCTCTCGATCCTACATGTGGTATCAGAGCTCAGGAGGGAGAGTTCTTACCAAAATCAGCTTGTTTTCTTCAAATTTCTGACTTCTACACCTTCTTTTTCAAAATTCACAAAATTTAACGGTCAAAATGGATTGAATTTCACATATTACATGCGAAACAGTGTTTTAGTGAATCCTTGAAAGAATTGGACTTAAATTCGATCTAAAAATTGGTAAAATTTGTAATTTCGCTTGAAAATCAGATCGAACATGATGACGTCAGCAGTATTTCGCATGAAATAGCTGATTTCGTGTGAATTTGTTATCTAATTTCAAACGAAATTAACTGGTTGAGTTTCATTTCACACGAAATTACATAATTCCGCACGTAATTAGCACTAATTTCGCACCAAAGTGTGATTTCGTTTGAAAATATTATTTCGTGTGAAGCATACATCTAATTTCGTACGAAATCAAATTACAGATTTCGTTTGAAAGTGGTATTTTCGCTTGAAAGGCTATTTCGCACCAAATCGTTATTCCGCACCAAACTGATTTCGTACCAGTGTGTTATTTCGCATCAAGTGTATTTCGTTTGAAATCTGATTTCGTTTGAAAGTGACTGATTTGTGAAAAAAGTTTATCAAATCATGGAAGAGGAATTCTACAATGCGTTTGCTACACCAGTTGCTCCTGTTACAGCTGGTGAAACTCTTTTTACAGTGAGAGACGGAAACTTATCAAAAACCACCGAAGCTTATGTACATTGAAGATTTTAGAGGATGGCAAAATCGATTTGAGAACTTGGTGCAAGCTTATAAGTTTGACACATGGTGTTCATTAGAGAAAGATTACGAGAAACCGAAAAATGAACGTGGACTTGAAAAGGCTTTTTGTGACTTTTCAGAGGGTGAAAAATTGAAATATACAAGTGAAAAAATGATGATCAGTATTCTTCAACAAGCAGTTAAAGAAGATATCTTTGTTTTGCTTCAACATGAGGGTACTGCTAGATCAATTTGGACAACATTAATTCAAAAGTTTAAAGGAAGTGCAGATATGATCAAGAACAAAAAAGCTTTACTGAAGAAATCATTTGATATGTTTGTAGCTTTTGAAAATGAAACAACAAAAATGACCATTGATAGATATTGTCATCTGGTTTTGGAAATGGGAAGATTGGACATAAAGAAAGACAACGATGAATGGGTTGATAAACTAGCCGATGCATTACCACAACAGAAATGGGGAACTTATTTGTTGATCCTAAAACACATGAGAAAATCTGAAAATATGAATCTGGCACAGTTTATTCAGAAGATTGAAGAGCATGAGTTGGATATCCAGAAAACGGCAATCATGACTAATCCAAATGTTCAACAAGATGTCAGTTTATACTACAGAGGAAACAAATTTGAAGTTACTCTAAGCCCAAAGATTCAAACTGGTTTCAGTGCTGATAGTTCTTCTGGAACAAAGGGAAGTACTGTGACTCAAAGTGGTGGACCTTCGTCTTCGTATTCAAGCTTTGATCCAAATTTTACAACACCAAGTCCTCAATGATAGAATTCTACAAATCTGCAGTGCAACGTTACCTTGAACATTCAAAATGGTCAAAAATTTTCTCCAGAAATAGCTAAGCAACACATGGCATCACTCGTTGCTATGTTGGAATCATATGAAAGCTTGATTGCTGGAAAAATTGGAAATCCGATGCTTACCAAAGAGGATTATGACCAGATTGATGCTGAGGAACTTGAGTTGATGGATGTAAAGTGGTGTTTAGCCAGTGCTGTTCGAAGGGCAGAAAAGTTTCAACAAATCACCGGAAGAGATGAGTTTAGTGAGATGTCTAAATCTCCGATAGGGTTTGACAAATCAAAGGTTACGTGTTTTCGTTGTCGAGAAAAAGGTCATTTTAAGCGTGAGTGCAAAAATAAAGAAGCAAATGGAAAACAAGATCAGTCTGGAAAAAACAATTATTATCAAAAATCAATTTTCATCAGATTGCTCAACAACCACAAACTGCACATGCACGTGCCATTGAAGAAAAAGAGAAAAGAGCTTGTTATAGTATAATTGACCAAGATGATGAAAAAGTTGCAGAGGGATTTAGCTGGGATAAATACATTCCACCTGGTTCAGGTCTTGTTGCTAGAATTCTGGAAGAAGATGAAGTCAAATCTAGTCCGAAAAGAATACCGATTTTTCCAGATTTTGGAAGTGATGTAGATACTGATGATGAAGAAGAATACATTAATAAAGCTAGAAAAGGTCTAGATCCTGACAGTTTTAATTTGTTTTTTGCAGATAAAGTTGAGATGCTGAATGAGAAAAAGATTGCCAGATTGAAGAGAGAACTGGAAGTAAGAAGAATAGCTGATGAAAAGGAAAAAATGGAAGTTAAAGAAGCAAATGTTGAACCAGTAATTGAGAAGGTGATAGAAAAAATTGTTAAGTGGAGAAAGTGGTAGAGAAAATTGTTGAGGTCGAAAAAATAGTCGAAGTTGAGAAACTCGTCGAAGTTGAGAAAGTCATCGAGGTAGAAAAATTATAGAAGTTGAGAAGATAGTTGAGGTCATTAAACCTTGTCTGAAATGTTTGGAGTCCTGCAAACTTTGTGAGGAGAAAGACAAGAAGATTTATGAATTGGAAGAGCTGAAAGAGAATTTGTTATCTGATGTGAAGTACGTGAAAGAGTCATATGATGTGCTGAACAGAACAGTTGATGGTCTGAAAAAGACAAATTCAGAAGTTGATGCTGCTATGACAATGATGAGTTCTACTTTAATGACAAAGCAGAAAGTCATCAATGAGTATATTGAAGACTGTGCAAAACTAAAGCAGGATTTGGAACTCGAAAAGATTGAGAGTGAAAGAATTAAACGTTTGTTGTTGAGTTATACAACGTGTGATTATTTGATTGATCGTGTTTATCCTACTGTTGCAGGTCTTGAAGCATTTCAAGATAAAAAGACAGAAGATACGGATACTGGTAAGAAACAAAGTGTCAAGTATAACAAGTGTCCGCCCCCGATTTGGAATAGTTATTCTCCCAGAAAGCCAAATGAGGAACGTTTAAATAAGGCTCTCAACATAAAGTTAAAGTCTGAAACTATTGATGAGTTACCAGACAATATTGATGTCACATTCACAGCGTCTGACACTGATCATGAGTCTGAATTGTTAAAGAAAGTGGTCGATCAGGTGTTGGATATGGATGAAGAGTCAAAGTCGGAGTCTAAATCTGAAAGTTCGAGTTCATCAGAAAAGAGTCCGAGTTCACCGGTTAAACGGGTTTACAATAAAGAATTCCTGTTATCAAAATCTAATTTGAATGACGGACCAATCAAAGTGGCATATACTTTGAATGATTCAGACAAATTATATTCTGATGAGGAATTTCCAATAAGAAGTGTCAAAACTGAAATGATCAAACAGGTTTTCAAATTAACAGAAATTAATATTTCTGAAATAAAAGATTTAAATCTTCATGAAAAACCTAAAAAGTAAACTTCAAGAGTTCAACAGAGATTGAACAAGAAAAAGGGTTACAGTTCTGGTTCAGGTTATCAAAAGAAACCAAACCATAACAGTAATTTCAAAAAGCAGGGTTTAGGTTTCTTTTCCCAAGAAAATTATAAAAATGAGAAAACTTATAAATCAAAAAGAAAATTTGTTGCAGGTGGAAGTTCTGAAGAAGAACAGAAGAAACCATTATGGAGACAGTCAAACCAAGAGTTTCTTGCTGAAAGGAAGGAGAATATAAGGAAATTTGTTCCAAGAGTTGAACGAAGAACTTGTTTTAAATGCCAAAAAGTTGGACACATTGCTTGGAATTGCCACGAGTCCAATTATTCAAAACAGGGAGTTTCTTCTAACTTTGATAAGAGAAAGAAATTTGTTGATAAAAAGGAACAATCAAAAGAAAAATTCAAAGGGTTTGAAAATTCGACTTTTGAAGTTGGTGAAACTTTGAAACGTTTTTACAAAAGAAAAGTCGATTTAAACAAACAGAGATGGGTTGAAAAATCTGAGAATAGTTCTGACAATGAATCTGATTCCATAAATCAGAGGAGTCATCTGTGGAGAAAAAGAATGAGATTTCCGTTCCAGAGTTGAACGATGAAAACTTTCCGCCACTGTCGAAAGAAAATTTAAAATTGAAAGTTGGTAAGATTGAAATTTCAGATCAATTCTTTGCTGGTAAAGGAGAATTTGATGCTGAAAAGGATTTCAATGGGAAAGTCAAACATATATATGGGAAGATGGTAGATGGGAAAGTGAAAAGTGCAAAAGATTTTTATAAATCGAAAGGAGGTTGGGAAAGAGATGAATTAAAATCACCCAAGCTGGTCAGGCTTGGGTGACAGCGTTTTCTACATAAAAACCTGACTTGCCGGAGCTCCCAGGTTGGTAAGCGTGGAGCAGGTATCGGCATCTTTCTTGAAAATGTTTGTTGGGTAAGCATATAAGTGGTAAATCAGGGACATTAAGTTGTACTTGATTTCCTACAAGTGGTATTTGTTGTTTGAACTGAAAACTGTTATAGTTTTCAAAATGTTGAAGATGAAAGAACAAGGTGATGGATTGATCCTGTCACACCCCCAAAATACCACATGCGGGAACACCGCGGGATGTGTGACGTACCAGGATCCAAGCCACCAATCACATTGAACCACACATAGAATTTAAATAAAACATTTCATTAATTGCCAAATATAAATCCAAATCATAAGTTTAAACCAAAGGAAATGTTCAGCGGAAGCATATAGTGAATTGTTAAACAACTGTTTCATAATAAGTGTTCAAAACCAATGTATCAAATATATATATCCAAGAACCTCGATCCATGACCACTCCAGCACTCCCAGATAGCAAGTCCATGTCGAGAAATCTAACGACCTGCAAGCATGCAAACAAGTGTGTCAGACGACGCTGGTGAGTTCAAAGTTTTGTTAACACGTTTAGTTACCAGATGTGTGTTTAGAACAGTTCAACGTTATGTTTTGATGATGTTATTAACTCGATTACCGTATGTGGCTACTAGATGTGTTTGCCCAAACCCCAATGCCTCTATCAAAGCATTGGTCAAGTGGTCAAGGTAATTAGTTCACGCCCGTCCTTCCGGCCCGGTGTGAGGGTGCCAAACCTAATAGCGCTATCAACTAAATACCTCGTTGCCTTACCGGAAACAATCGGTAGATGTAAGGGGTCTTATATGATAGAAACTGAGTAATAACCAACATCCCATTAACCTGCATTCCTCCCTGGAACGTTACCCGATATCCCTTCCCGGGATGCATGCTTGGAAAAGAGCAGTGAACTCACCTCAGTTTGCTCGGTTTGATTAATTACTTGTACACACTTAAACAGTCACAGCCTATGATAATCATGTACACATAATCAGTTTCGCATACCCAATGTTCACGTGTAAGTTGTAGTCATGATGTGCATTCAACAACAGTTTCCAGGTAACACATAGCAGTTATATAACTCGATTAAGTTCACAGATCACACGTGTGTTTCTTATGCAAATATATGTTTCCTAATCATGATCAACTTCATTAATAAACAGGTAACAATCATCCAGGTTCCATACATATGACAAAACACAATCTGTTGTGAACCAAGTACTGGGCGACGAAACCTCAACCGGCGAAACTCCCAAGGGTTTCGTCGACCAAGTGTGGCGAAACTCCAATGAGTTTCGTCGTCCATGTGTGTGGCGAAACTCCAATGAGTTTCCTCGTCAAGCATAACTGTTCCAAGTTTCGCAGCCGTAACACGTTACTGAAAAACCCTAATCACTCGATTGCCATCATCAGCAATTTGACAGTTTCTAATTAAATCGAGCCAAGCACATACATAATAGATGACGTGACATACTTGTTTTCATCTAACTGATTAATCAATAACTAACAAAGCCCTTATTATCACAAGTTCCCAATCATCATAATTTCATCAATCAAAACCCTTATCATACATCTAACAATCGTATACACATTTGTGCGGTGATCATGAGACAGCACAGGATATCGAATTTCTAACATACATGATCCAATCTATCGGTTTAGTCGTTAAGATATTAAAGCCCTATTCATCACAACATATGATTACGGATTCCAAACCAAACTCTACATTCAACATAAATCACAGACAACACATAACCATCATCGATAACAAGCCAAGCAATCAAGTCGGGTAATCTAATAGCGTACTTACCGGTTGCAAGATGAGATTGGAAATAGCTATGAGAGGGGAGATGAATGATGATTGTCGTCGCACAAAAGGGGAGAGAGTTCTAGGGTTTCTAAACTGTGTTTACGTAACTGACCAGTAGTTTATATCTTGAAAGAAGTTGGGCCGGCAAAACCTCCTTGGGCCGAAGCCCACTCCGACGAAACTTCCCCAGTTCGACGAAACCCCCAAGGGTTTCGTCATGATGATGGTGGCGAAACTCCCCCGATTCATCTCCTAAGGTTTCATCGAGCAGTCATGGCGAAACTCTAAGTTTCGTCGAGTGATAGGTTTCGTCAAGTGGTATGTAATGTGTTATAACTTTAGCAATTTAATTAATCAAACAGTAATTCGGCAATTAACCAATCAGTAAAACAGTTTATACATCATCTAGTAAGGTGCACATATTACAACGCAACAGATCATGAAAACACAGCTTTAAGACAAGTAACGTGTCGGGAAAGACCTTGGAAAGTCGGGTTGTCACATCATCCCCAACTTGAAAGAATTTTCGTCCCGAAATTTGACAAGTAACCCCAAAACAGCAAAGTGGTCACTCAGGATGACTGTGGGTTTTCCGCGGGTACCACATCATCCCCAACTTGAATGGGGATTTCGTCCCGAAATTCACTAGTTGTAGCAGACTTAGATTTGCCTGACTTGGACTTGTTCTTTGGGAATAAATGTGGGTACTTGAGCTTCATCTGATCCTTGCGTTCCCACGTGAACTCCGGTCCACGTCGTGAGTTCCAACGAACTCTCACAATTGGAATACGACTGTGCTTGCGAACCTTAACTTCTCGATCCATAATCTCAATTGGTTCTTCGACAAACTGCAACTTGTCGTCGATCTTCAGTTCTTGAAACGGTACGACCAGTGTTTCATCAGATAAACACTTCTTTAATTGCGACACATGGAACACATCATGGACGTTACCCAACTCAGCAGGTAACTCCAACCTGTAGGCCACTTTACCAATTCGCTCCAGAATTTTGAATGGCCCCACATAACGAGGGTTCAGCTTGCCACGTTTTCCAAAACGTACCACACCCTTCCAGGGTGAGACCTTCAACATAACACGATCATTGACTTCAAACTCCAAAGGTTTTCTACGCTCATCAGTGTAGCTTTTCTGACGATCACGCGCTGCCGCCATACGATTCCTGATCTGAACAATTTTCTCGGAGCTTTCAAGCACCAGTTCCGGACCTGTAATCTGACTGTCACCCACCTCAGCCCAACAGAGAGGTGAATGACATTTCCGCCCATACAATTGTAACAACCCTCAGTAAAACCAACACACCCTCATAATATTTTCGATACCCTATTATATTTTAAACGTTCCAATATGTCTTTAAATACACCCTGTATGTGAAAATCGAGCCCGAAATACAATATAGCATTTAAAATAAAATATAAAATCTGAATTTTAAGCTAAGGCGGGCCGCGTAGACCCACCCCAAGCCTTTACGCGGGCGGTATAGAGGTTTAAATCAGGTTTCATTGAAATATAAGTTGAGGTGGGCCGCGTAAACCCAATCTCAATCTTATGCGGGCCGCGTAAGATCAAGAAATGTGGCGCAGCCCGGTGATGACACATGTCATCATCGTGTCGAACCTAGATCATGACCGGGACAAGCTATACGTTTTACCAGGGTTGACGCGGGCCGCATAACCCTTGTCTGTACTTTACGCGGGCCGCGTGGGAACCAGTTTCAACACCTATATAAGCAGGCAACGGTAGGGCTGCAAACGAACCGAACGTTCAGCGAACAGTTCGTGAACCGTTCGGCGGGAAGTTCGTTTATGTTCGTTCGTTTAATAAACGAACAAACATGAACAAGAAATTTCGTTCGATTAGTTAAATGAACGAACATGAACAAAGGTCTCGTTCGTTCAATTGTGTTCGTGAACGTTCGGTAAGGTGTTCGTGAACATTCGTTCATTTGCGTTCGTTTATGTTCGTATGTTCGTGTTTTAATTAAAGATTTTTATACTTTCATATATTTTATCTATACCTTTTATACTATTAAACTTTTATTTATATCACTACCCTAACAATTAAACTAGGAAACCCTCTTTCACCTTGTTTATGCACAATTTTCCTTTCTTTTCTCATTATTTACATCGACGAATATGATCTACCTCCGTTCCACAATAAGGGATTCAAGTTCTAGTGCTACTCTCTGGGCCATCCACCTTTATCCGTCATCGCGTTCGCCAAATTTATTTGTGTTCGCTTGTGTTCGTGAACCGTTCGTGAACACGCTCATTTCCTTCATGAACGAACACGAACATAAAATCTCGTTCGGTAAGTGTTCGTGAACCGTTCGTGAACACATTTATTTCCTTAACGAACGAACACGAACAAGGCCTCGTTCGTGTTCGTTCGGTTCGTTTACAGCCCTAGGCAACGGGTTTTCGTTTTCCGTCGTTCATTTTCATTTCTCAATCTCGAATTTCTGAATTTATAAGCATAATAGTCGGGTATTATACCCCTAATTAGCGAGGTTCTGCTCCGTTGTAAGTATTATAACCCCAGTTTCATCGTAGATACGATGCCCGATTGATTTAGGGTTCCGTAACAACTGTCGTGGTTCTGCCCGACGTAGTTGTTGGAATACCGTCTCGGGGAGGGTATCATTAATATTTTCAAAGGGTTATGATACTAACCTATGTACATTTGTGAAAATTATAGATTATTCCCAGGAAACCCTTACGCGAAGTCTAAAATAGCAATGTGAGTTTATCCTCTTTATGTTAACCTTTTTGGAATGTGTTACAAAACCTTAATTGTTTTACAATGTGATTAAGCAGTGATTGAGTCTTTGTAGTTCTTCAATTACTGTCGGTATGTTGGGGTTTTGTATACAAAATTTACTACACTGTGAGTAGTAAGTCGGGGATGACAGTACGTTACCATTGGACAACGAGTGAGCCAATGTGTAATATGACCCACAAGTCTGGATTGACAGTACTGAATGAGTAATTGTGTAGAAATAAACAATGTGATCGCTCTCAATACTGTTTTAATTGATAAAATGTTTCTAGATTAAACTGGGATTCACTCACCAGTATTTCCGACTGACAAATGTTTTTAAAACGCGTTTCAGGTAACAAAATGTGACAGCCAATTAGTAAAAAGGCAGCTGAGGAGCACTGAAGGCTTGGGAAAAATGTGGCTATAAAAGTTACCTAATAAACGATGTTTTAAATTCAATAAAATAGGGTTTGTCCCTATAAATGTATTGTAATAAGAAACTTGGGTTTTGCCCATGTGATTATAAATATCAAATATGGTGGTTTTACTCTGATAAACATTTCCTAACTACGGTCCTGATGTAATTTCCGCTGCCAAATTAACGAAACTGATACCACCGAAACTCTGGGTTCGCGTCCGCCCGTTCCCGGGACAGATAAGGGATCGGGGGTTGCGACAGAAGGTGGTATCAGAGCCTAGCCACTGGTCTGAGCCAAAGAAGTGTTCTGCTGACACTTAAATTTTAAATTTTGTGTTAGGAAATAAATTACGAAAATAATTGCATAACTGTAATTATTTGTTATGTGTTATTTGACTATTTGTTAGTTTACAGTATGAGTGATCAAGGACCCTCAGACATGTGTCGTCAGTTGTCTGATTCACCTAGGAGTGAAGGTACCTCATCACAGCCTGCCCTTTTTGGGTATTCTGCTGATCAGGAACAAGGGATGTTTGCTTTTAAAGCTCAGTCAGAAGAGCCATTCCCTCATAAGAAACGAGGATGGTTCAGTAAGGAAGCCTTTGCACGTAGGAAAAGAATGCGAAAGTTGCAACAGCAAAGAGCCTTAGCAGTCATTAAGAGAAAAACAGATGCACATACACAGGATATGCTTAATAGAAGCCTAGCCAATTTCCATATCCTAGCTACAACTGCTGCTGACCCAAGTCTGGAACAATTAGCAGCACCCCAACCACAACTACCAATCCCAGACCAACCCATGGAGATAGAAAACCCTGAAAACCAAGTGGAGATGCATGACTTCAACCCAGAAGAAATCCCTAGGGTACCTGCACCAAACCCCCTAAACCAAAATTACGACCCCTGGTGGGACGATGATAGGGACTTTGTGCAACGTTACCTAATCCATGAAAACACACCCATACATAACATAGGAGCCTATCCAGGTATGGACCCTTTAGATCCCTATTACCACGATGATTATATTAGGGAGATCTTAGAAGATCCTTACCGATTTCAGGCACTTTCAACCCCATATCAGGAACCCGCACCCCAGATTCCAAACCCAGTCCTAGAACCTGCACCCCCAATGAGTGCAGAAAACGTCCAAGAACTTAAGACTTTTGGGGAGGAAATTTTAGAAAGCAGTGAGAGAATGCGACAGGTGGGAGAGCGTCTCGTATGGAAATACGGTGAGCGCAATATGGATTTTTGGATAAATCCATATCCGTAAGGTGATGGAGGAAACAATGATAGTAATAATAATAAAATATAATAAAATAAAATATGTGTGTACGGATGCATATTACTATTAGTGTGATTCTATTTCGGTTGGTATTGTAATTTTTATTTCAGTACTAGTATGTAATAGATGCATAATAGTATATGAATAGAGTAAAAGTCGCAATGATCGACGCTTTTGGCAAAAATGCATGTCATGTGATTGACTATATTAAATATTATTTTGTGATATTAATATGGGGTAAATGTTTAAAATTCAGATGGCCGACGAAGGAAATCAAGGAAATCTGAATATCGATAACCAGAGTAACATTAACGTGGTTAATGAGAATCCGAGCATCAATAACAATGGAAACCAATTGGATAATAGTGCAGTTCAACACATAGTAGCACAAGGAATCATAGATGCAATGCCATTTATTATTCAAACTATTCAAGAAGCGAATAATAAAAGTAAGCATAGCAGTAAGCGACCCTCTGAACCAGAAAACAGTGTAAACAATGGACCTGTACTTCAAATGCCTATTCCCAAAAGAATAAGAACTGGTCTTGTAAACCAATGGAATTCTCGAGCAATGAAGGGGCCATTGCAACCCTACGCTGGATAGAGAAGACTGAGGCAGTCTTAAGGATAAGCAAGTGTGCTGAAGAAGATAAGATACTGTTTGCTTCTAATTTATTTAAGAATTCAGCACTAGAATGGTGGAACACTATCCTCCAATCAAGAGGAAGTGATAGAACTTACAATATGGAATGGGAAGAATTTAAAGACAAGGTAGAAAGGAAATTCTGCCCACCCAATGAGAAGGAACAAATAGCAAACAAATTCCTAAACCTTAGAATGACTGGTGTGGATAGTAAGGGATATACTAAAAAATTCTTCGAATATGCTAGAATAGTGCCAACTCTTGCTTCACCAGAACCAGTGTTAATCTCCCATTATATTTGGGGATTAATTGGAGAGATAAGACACGTAGTCAAGGCAGCTAGACCTCAAACCATAGAAGAAGCTGTAGAACTAGCAAATACCTTGACAGATGAATTAGTCCGTACCCGAGAAGAGGATCAAAGAAGGAATCTATCCCAAAAGCTCACGCAAGAATTTCGTTCTGGAAATTTTAATCGTGGGAAAAATATAGGTTCTACCTCTGCACCCTACTGTAAGTATTGCAAAAGAAAGCATTCAGGAAGATGCTCCATATACTGTAACTTTTGCAAAATATCGGGACACAAGGAAGAAAACTGCAGAAAGAAGGCTAACAACCGGATATGTTACAACTGCGGAGAACAAGGCCATATCAAGCTTAATTGTCCAAAAATTAGCTCCGGCTACAATCAACAAGAATACTCAAAATGCTAGAGCATTTGTTCTGACTGCAGATGAAGCCAAGATGATTCCAGATGTCATAGCTGGTACGTTTTTAGTTAATGATATTTTTGCTAAAGTATTATTTGACTCTGGTGCAAACCAAAGTTTTATTAATACGTCGTTTTGCAAATTTCTAAATCAATCATTAACTAAACTACCACAAGAATGCTTAGTAGAAACGGCTAATGGAGAAACCGTTAGGATTTCTGAAATCTTGCAGGGAGCAAGAATAGAAATTTTAAATCAAAAATTTATTGCAAATCCTTATCCCATGAATCTGGTAGGATTCGATGTTGTTTTAGGAATGGATTGGTTAATAACTAATAAAGCCAGTATTTTATGTGATCAAAAGTCAATTCAAGTAAATTCACCAAAAGGTAAAACGATCACAATTAAAGGAGATAAACCATCTAGAACTACAAAATTCATCTCTGTGATGAAAACTGCAAGTTACATAAGAAAAGGTTCTATAGTGTATTTGATTTCTATAATCACTAACACTAAAGAAAAAGAACTAACAGATATTCCAGTAGTATCTCAGTTTTCAGAAGTATTTCCAGAAGAATTGCCAGGGCAACCTCCAGATAGAGAAGTTGAATTCAGAATCCATTTAATACCAGGAACGGCACCGATTGCCAAAGCACCTTACCGTTTGGCACCTGCAGAAATGCAAGAATTAAAGAAACAATTAGACGAATTGTTGGAGAAAGGATTCATACAACCAAGTTCGTCGCCATGGGGAGCGCCGATATTGTTCGTTAAAAAGAAGGACGGATCAATGCGTATGTGCATTGACTACCGTGAATTAAACAAGGTCACGCTTAAGAATCGGTACCCATTACCAAGAATCGATGATCTATTTGATCAACTGCAAGGAGCTCGATTTTTCTCTAAAATCGATTTAAGGTCAGGATATCATCAATTAAAGGTACAGGAAGAGGACATTCCTAAGACCGCATTCAGAACAAGGTATGGCCATTATGAATTTACTGTCATGCCATTTGGTTTAACCAATGCCCCAGCTGCATTTATGGACATGATGAACCAAATATGTAAACCATATTTGGATAAATTCATAATCGTCTTTATAGATGATATTCTCATTTATTCTAAGAATAAGGAAGATCATGCAAAGCATTTGCACGCACTTTTAAGTTTATTAAGAAAGGAAAAGCTTTATGCTAAATTCTCTAAGTGCGAATTTTGGTTAGAACAGGTACAATTCCTTGGACATTTAGTTAATCATGAAGGAATTCATGTGGATCCAACAAAAATCGAGGATATTACTAAATGGAAAACCCCTGAATCACCAACCGAGGTTAGAAGTTTCTTAGGATTGGCCGGTTATTATAGAAGATTTATTCGAGATTTCTCTAGAATAGCCATTCCTTTAACTAAGTTAACCTGTAAATCTGTTAAGTTTGAATGGGGATTAAAACAAGAAGAAGCCTTTAGAATCCTTAAGCAAAGATTAACCCATACACCTATATTAGCATTACCAGAAGGAACTGAAGACTTTGTAGTCTATTGTGATGCTTCAAACTAGGTTATGGATGTGTATTAATGCAACGACAAAAGGTTATAGCTTACGCATCTAGACAACTTAAGAATCATGAAGAGAATTATTCAACCCATGATCTAGAATTAGGAGCTATAATTTTTGCTCTTAAGATTTGGAGACATTACCTTTATGATAGTAAGTTTACCATATTCACTGATCATAAGAGTTTAAGATATATTTTCAAACAAAAAGAGTTGAATATGAGACAGCGACGCTGGATGGAGATGCTTAGTGACTATGATTGTGATATCCAGTATCATGAAGGAAAAGCAAATGTAGTAGCAGATGCTTTAAGCCGAAAGTATCATGAAAAGCCAAAAAGGATACGTTATCTTAAATTAAATCTGCAAGTATATTTAAATGAACAGATAAGAGAAGCACAAGAATCAGTAATCAAAGATGATGCTGAAAAATTAAAAGGTATGCTAAAAGAATTAGAACAAGGAACAGATGGAATTTGGAGATTCCATGAAAAGAGAATGTGGATACCTAAATTAGGAAACCTACGTCATCGTATACTAGAAGAAGCCCATAAGTCTAAATATACGATGCATCCAGGAAATGATAAGATGTACCAGGATTTAAGGAAAAATTTCTGGTGGATAGGAATGAAAAAGGACATAGCAGCCTATGTTTCTAAATGTTTAACCTGTTCACAAGTTAAAGCTGAACACCAGAAACCCTCAGGATTTCTACAACAGTTAGAAATGCCAGTATGGAAATGGGAATTAATAACAATGGATTTTGTTACTAAATTACCTAAAACAAAGAAAGGAAATGATACAATCTGGGTGATTGTAGATAGGCTAACCAAGTCAGCTCATTTCCTACCAATGAAGGAAACTTTCAGTATGGAACATCTAGCAAAATTATATGTAAATGAAATTGTTTCTTTACATGGAATACCTTTATCAATTGTGTCTGATAGAGATAGTCGTTTTACTTCTCATTTTTGGTCAAGTTTCCAAAAGGCAATGGGAACCAAGATAAAGCTAAGCACAGCTTATCATCCTCAAACGGACGGACAAAGTGAAAGGACAATTCAGACAATGGAGGACATGCTTAGAGCTTGTGTAATTGACTTTGGAGGTAATTGGGATGATCACTTACCTTTAATAGAATTTTCTTATAATAATAGTTATCACACAAGTATCAATGCTGCACCATTCGAAGCACTTTATGGACGAAAGTGCCGAACCCCAGTCTGTTGGGCAGAAATTGGGGAAAAGCAACTATCTGGACCTGAGATAGTGCAAGAAACAACTGACAAGATTATTCAAGTCAAGGAACGACTGAAAACAGCACGTGATCGACAAAAGAGCTATGCAGATAACCGACGCAAACCCTTGGAATTTCAAGTAGGAGACAAAGTATTGTTGAAAGTCTCTGAAAGTCTCTCCTTGGAAAGGAGTAGTAAGATTCATCAAACGGGGAAAGCTAAGTCCCAGGTATGTTGGACCTTTTGAGATTATTAGAAGAATAGGACCTGTAGCCTATCAGCTACAACTTCCAGAGGAAATGGCAGGAATACATGATGTATTTCATGTATCCAATCTCAAGAAATACTTAGCTGATGAATCACTGGTAGTACCTCTTAAGGATATAGATGTAAATGAACAACTCAAGTTTGTAGAAAAGCCTCTACAAATTGAAGACAGGAAAGTCAAGAACCTCAAGCACAAGAGACTAGTTCTGGTCAAAGTGAAATGGGAATCCAAAAGAGGACCTGAGTATACATGGGAGCTCGAATCTGAAATGCAAAGAAAATATCCGCACTTGTTCCAGTAGATCTCGAGGACGAGCTCTAAAACAAGGTGGGGAGGATGTAACAACCCTCAGTAAAACCAACACACCCTCATAATATTTCCGATACCCTATTATATTTTAAACGTTCCAATATGTCTTTAAATACACCCTGTATGTGAAAATCGAGCCCGAAATACAATATAGCATTTAAAATAAAATATAAAATCTGAATTTTAAGCTAAGGCGGGCCGCGTAGACCCACCCCAAGCCTTTACGCGGGCGGTATAGAGGTTTAAATCAGGTTTCGTTGAAATATAAGTTGAGGCGGGCCGCGTAAACCCAATCTCAATCTTATGCGGGCCGCGTAAGATTAAGAAATGTGGCGCAGCCCGGTGATGACACGTGTCATCATCGTGTCAAACCTAGATCATGACCGGGACAAGCTATACGTTTGACCAGGGTTGACGCGGGCCGCGTAACCCTTGTCTGTACTTTACGCGGGCCGCGTGGGAACCAGTTACAACACCTATATAAGCAGGCAACGGGTTTTCATTTTCCGTCGTTCATTTTCATTTCTCAATCTCGAATTTCTGAATTTATAAGCATAATAGTCGGGTATTATACCCCTAATTAGCGAGGTTCTGCTCCGTTGTAAGTATTATAACCCCAGTTTCATCGTAGATACGATGCCCGATTGATTTAGGGTTCCGTAACAACTGTCGTGGTTCTACCCGACGTAGTTGTTGGAATACCGTCTCGGGGAGGGTATCATTAATATTTTCAAAGGGTTATAATACTAACCTATGTACATTTGTGAAAATTATAGATTATTCCCAGGAAACCCTTACGCGAAGTCTAAAATAGCAATGTGAGTTTATCCTCTTTTTGTTAACCTTTTTGGAATGTTTTACAAAACCTTAATTGTTTTACAATGTGATTAAGCGGTGATTGAGTCTTTGTAGTTCTTCAATTACTGCCGGTATGTTGGGTTTTGTATACAAAATTTACTACACTGTGAGTAGTAAGTCGGGGATGACAGTACGTTACCATTGGACAATGAGTGAGCCAATGTGTAATATGACCCACAAGTTAGGATTGACAGTACTGAATGAGTAATTGTGTAGAAATAAACAATGTGATCGCTCTCAATACTGTTTTAATTGATAAAATGTTTCTAGATTAAACTGGGATTCACTCACCAGTATTTCCGACTGACAAATGTTTTTAAAACGCGTTTCAGGTAACAAAAGGTGACAGCCAATTAGTAAAGAGCCAGCTGAGGAGCACTGAAGGCTTGGAAAAAATGTGGCTATAAAAGTTACCTAATAAATGATGTTTTAAATTCAATAAAATAGGGTTTATCCCTATAAATGTATTGTAATAAGAAACTTGGGTTTTGCCCATGTGATTATAAATATCAAATATGGTGGTTTTACTCTGATAAACATTTCCTAACTACGGTCCTGATGTAATTTCCGCTGCCAAATTAACGAAACTGATACCACCGAAACTCTGGGTTCGCGTCCGCCCGTTCCCGGGACAGATAAGGGATCGGGGGTTGCGACAACAATGCTTCGAATGGAGCTGCCTTAATACTAGTATGGTAAATATTGTTATACGAAAACTCTATCAGGGGCAAGTGTTTCTCCCAACCCTTGCCAAAGTCAATTACGCACGCCCGTAACATATCTTCGAGTATCTGGATGGTTCGCTCGCTTTGACCATCCGTCTGCGGGTGATAAGCAGTGCTCATATCAAGATGCGAGCCGAATGATTTGTGCATCGACTGCCACAAATCTGAGATGAAACGCGGGTCACGGTCAGAAATAATAGATGTCGGCACCCCGTACCTAGAAACCACTTCCTTAAGATAGACCGCAGCTAGTTGTGAGAACTTATCTGTTTCCTTGATTGCCAGAAAGTGCGCCGACTTCGTGAGGCGATCAACGATTATCCATATTGTGTCATTCCCACTTTGAGTCCTTGGTAGCCCGGTAACAAAATCCATTGCGATTTGCTCCCATTTCCACATGGGTATTTCTGGCTGTTGCAGTAATCCAGACGGCTTCTGGTATTCCACTTTAACTTTCGAGCAGGTTAAACATTTACTCACATAAGTTGCGATGTGAGCTTTCATCTTCGGCCACCAATACATGATTTTGAGGTCCTGATACATCTTATCCGAGCCTGGGTGAACAGAGTACCGAGACTTGTGCGCTTCGTCCATCACAAGTTCTCTAAGGTTACCAAACAACGGAATCCATATCCGCTCCATGAAGTAGTAAATGCCATCTGACCTTTTCTCGAGTCGTTTCTCCATACCCCGTAAATACTCAGCTTTATAATTTTCTTCCTTCAATGCCTCGGCCTGAGCCGAACGGATCTGATCAGGCAAGTTAGAATGAATAGTGAGCTGCAAAGCGCGAACACGCTTGGGTTTCGAATCCTTTCTGCTGAGTGCGTCAGCTACAACATTGGCCTTACCCGGATGATACTTGATTGCACAGTCATAATCGTTTAAGAGTTCCACCCAGCGACTTTGTCGCATATTCAAATCCTTCTGATCGAAAATGTGCTGAAGACTCATGTGGTCGGTATAAATAGTGCATTTAGTACCGTACAGGTAATGCCTCCAGATCTTTAACGCAAAAACCACAGCCCCCAATTCCAGGTCGTGTGTCGTATAATTCCTCTCGTGAACCTTCAACTGTCGAGAGGCATAAGCTATCACCTTGTTGCGTTGCATCAATACGCAACCGAGACCCTGAATAGATGCATCACAGTATACCGCAAAATCTTCGGTACCTTCAGGTAAAGACAAAATTGGCGCACTGCAGAGTTTCTATTTCAATAGTTGGAAAGCCTCTTCTTGTTTCGTTCCCCAAGAGTATACGACGCTTTTCTGTGTCAATGAAGTAAGAGGTTGTGCGATCTTCAAAAAGTCTTTGATAAATCTTCGATAATACCCAGCGAGACCAAGAAATTGTCGTACCTCCGAAGGATTCTTTGGTGCCGCCCAATTTTTAACAGCATCAACTTTCGCAGGATCCACGTGTATCCCCAATTCGTTAACAATGTGCCCAAGAAAGTGTACCTCCCGAATCCAGAAGTCACACTTAGAAAACTTCGCATAGAGCTGCTCCTTCCTTAGAAGTTCCAAAATAAGACGCAGGTGCCGCTCGTGATCTTCCTTGCTCTTAGAGTAGATCAAAATGTCGTCAATGAATACTATAACGAAATCGTCGAGATACGGTTTGCATACGCGGTTCATGAGATCCATGAAGACCGCTGGCGCATTCGTCAATCCAAACGACATAACCAAAAACTCGTAGTGCCCATAACGCGTTCGAAAAGCCGTTTTCAGAACATCCTCCTCTCGGACTCTCACCTGATGATAGCCCGGTCTTAAGTCGATCTTCGAATAAAAACTCGACCCTTGCAACTGGTCAAACAAGTCATCGATGCGTGGCAATGGATAACGGTTCTTGATAGTCACCTTGTTGAGTTCCCAATAATCAATGCACATGCGAAAGGACCCGTCTTTCTTCTTCACAAATAAGACTGGGGCTCCCCAAGGTGAAGAACTGGGTCTAATAAAGCCTATGTCCAATAACTCTTGCAGCTGGTTAGACAGCTCTTGCAACTCTCCAGGTGCTAGACGATAAGGAGCACGAGCAATTGGGGCTGCTCCTGGTGCAAGATCAATCTGAAATTCCACTTGACGGTGAGGAGGTAAACCAGGAAGTTCCTCAGGAAATACATCGGCAAATTCACGTACGACTGGCAGATCCTCGATCTTTTTCTCTTCAGACGGAGCATTAGTAACTAATGCTAGAATTGCAGGATACCCCTTTCGTAGACATTTCTGTGCTTGCATAGTCGAGATAATACCAACCATCGCACCACTGCGATGCCCCTGAACCAACAATGTCTCTCCATCAGGGATAGGGATACGCACAATCTTTTCCTGACACAAAATCTCAGCTTGGTGCTTAGACAGCTAATCCATACCAACTACTATATCAAAACTACCGAGGGTAACAGGAAGGAGATCAATATCAAACACTTGACCCACGAGATCTAGTTTACACCCAAAAAGAACATGCGAAGCTTCTATCGTTTTACCATCCGCTAATTCTACTACTTGCTTAACTTCTAAAGGTGTGGGAGTTAACCCTAGTCGCTGACTAAACTCTAGGGACACATAACTCCAATCGGCACCGGAATCAAATAACACAGAAGCAATAAGGTTGTTCACAGAAAACGTACCAGTCACGACATTGCCGTCGTTCCTAGCATCCCCAGCCCCAATCGTGAATACCCTTCCACGAGCACCGTTGCCCCCATTGTTGCCGTTGTTGTTGTTGTTTCCCGCATTGTCGTTGTTATTTTGGCGGTTGTTGTCGTTGGCGTTCTGATTCAACTGAGGGCAATCCCGCTTTAAGTGGCCCTCATCCCCACACTGATAACACCCTTTCTTGAAACCCTGATTCTGATGGGGTTGCTGCCTTTGCTGTCTCTGATACTGCTGATTTTGCTGTTGCTGCTGCTTTGGCTGTGGGGCTCTACAGTCTTTGGCCTCATGGCCCACTTTCTCGCACCTACGGCAAGCCCGGATGCACTGCCCATAATGATGATAGCCACACTTGTTGCACTGCGGCTTCTTCCCAACATAAGAGCCCTGGTTCTGATTCACCGAAGACGACTGGATGAAACTACGATTGCTGCCGGTGTCCGGCCTTTTCTGTGACTGCACCGAATTGGACGCCTTGTCCACATCGTTCCACTTACGCTTGCTGTCAGTGGCGGGGTAGTGGCTGTAGTAGCGGCAGTAGTAGCAGTTGCAGAAACACGTGGTGGTAGTGAATTACTCTCCACCTCCTGATCAACGATCTTGTGACCTAAACGGACAATCTATGTCAAGTTGTTGAGATTTGCTGCAGTAACCAAACCCTTCACTCGTGGAGGTAATCCCTTGATGAACAACTCAATTCTTCGAGACATAGGTCGGGACAAATTCGGGCACATGTCAGCCAACTCATACGACCGCTTCACGTATGCTTCATTCTCAGATCCCACCATTTTCAGGTCGTAATACTCGTTCTCCAATTTTTGGATCTCATCGCGAGGACAATACTCCTCCCTGATCAATTCCTTAAAGTCGTCCCAAGTAGTGGCGTTCGCTGCCTCGATACCCAACAGCTGAACCTGGGCATTCCACCATGTCAGGGCACCATCCTCGAGTGTGCCCGTAGCATACTTCACTCTGTCCCCAGCAGGACAGTTACACATAGAAAATACCGACTCTGCCTTCTCGAACCATCGTAGGAGTCCTACAGCCCCTTCAGTCCCATTGAAGGTCTGTGGCTTACAATCCATGAACATCTTGAACGTACAAGCAGGTGGATTGTTTTGGTTTTGCTGACCAGCTTGGTAGGCTGCCAAAGCCTCAGCCACACGTGTGTTGATTAAGTTTGTCAGCTCAGCTTGGGTTATGTTGATGTTTCCACGTCCGTGTCCTCGTCCACTCATGATTCTATATATGGAGAGAGAACAAATTTAGGAGTCGAGATGAGGTATGAGTCAAGTCTCACATTGATATTCACAACTACCAAGCTTACACACAATAGAGCGGAACCCTTCTCACACTCGTTAAGCCTCACTGGGACTTACATGCACATCACGTTATTATTATGTGTGCACCCATAATAACAAGGCAATTTGCACGCTCATCTCAGTGCCTCTTAACTTGTGCTAAAAGCTTCCCCCGCATTCAAGTAGCAAAACAGAAAGTATTACAGGATTACGAATCACAAGAGTCGATGGGCAGTGTCACACTATTAAATCACCATAGTATCTAGAGTGTCATCTCATGCAAGCTGTGAGTGTGTGACTACTAAACAAGTAATGCATAAAGTAAACAGAAGACGAACCTTGCAATCTGGAGCTGAGTGTCATGGTCGATTTTCGAAGTTGTTCGGTTATAGTCTGGTTTTACAAAAGCGTTTTAAAACCAAGTTCACTATAACCAGTGGCTCTGATACCAAACTGTCACACCCCCAAAATACCACATGCGGGAACACCGCGGGATGTGTGACGTACCAGGATCCAAGCCACCAATCACATTGAACCACGCATAGAATTTAAATAAAACATTTCATTAATTGCCAAATATAAATCCAAATCATAAGTTTAAGCCAAAGGAAATGTTCAGCGGAAGCATATAGTGAATTGTTAAACAACTGTTTCATAATAAGTGTTCAAAACCAATGTATCAAATATATATAT
This sequence comes from Helianthus tuberosus, assembly GCA_030545235.1. Classification (NCBI taxonomy): domain Eukaryota; kingdom Viridiplantae; phylum Streptophyta; class Magnoliopsida; order Asterales; family Asteraceae; genus Helianthus; species Helianthus tuberosus. The sequence goes on along the minus strand of CM060424.1, from coordinate 32,307,964 downwards.
CCAAGAGCCTCGATCCATGACCACTCCAACACTCCCAGATAGCAAGTCCATGTCGAGAAATCTAACGACCTGCAAGCATGCAAACAAGTGTGTCAGACGACGCTGGTGAGTTCAAAGTTTTGTTAACACATTTAGTTACCAGATGTGTGTTTAGAACAGTTCAACGTTATGTTTTGATGATGTTATTAACTCGATTACCGTATGTGGCTACTAGATGTGTTTGCCCAAACCCCAATGCCCCTATCAAAGCATTGGTCAAGTGGTCAAGGTAATTAGTTCACGCCCGTCCTTCCGGCCCGGTATGAGGGTGCCAAACCTAATAGCGCTATCAACTAAATACCTCGTTGCCTTACCGGCAACAATCGGTAGATGTAAGGGGTCTTATATGATAGAAACTGAGTAATAACCAACATCCCATTAACCTGCATTCCTCCCTGGAACGTTACCCAATATCCCTTCCCGGGATGCATACTTGGAAAAGAGCAGTGAACTCACCTCGGTTTGCTCGGTTTGATTAATTACTTGTACACACTTAAACAATCACAGCCTATGATAATCATGTACACATAATCAGTTTCGCATACCCAATGTTCACGTGTAAGTTGTAGTCATGATGTGCATTCAACAACAGTTTCCAGGTAACACATAGCAGTTATATAACTCAATTAAGTTCACAGATCACACGTGTGTTTCTTATGCAAATATATGTTTCCTAATCATGATCAACTTCATTAATAAACAAGTAACAATCATCCAGGTTCCATACATATGACAAAACACAATCTGTTGTGAACCAAGTACTGGGCGACGAAACCTCAACCGGCGAAACTCCTAAGGGTTTCGTCGACCAAGTGTGGTGAAACTCCAATGAGTTTCGTCGTCCATGTGTGTGGCGAAACTCCAATGAGTTTCGTCGTCAAGCATAACTGTTCCAAGTTTCACAGCCGTAACACGTTACTGAAAAACCCTAATCACTCGATTGCCATCATCAGCAATTTAACAGTTTCTAATTAAATCGAGCCAAGCACATACGTAATAGATGACGTGACATACTTGTTTTCATCAAACTGATTAATCAATAACTAACAAAGCCCTTATTATCACAAGATCCCAATCATCATAATTTCATCAATCAAAACCCTTATCATACATCTAACAATCGTATACACATTTGTGCGGTGATCATGAGACAGCACAGGACATCGAATTTGTAACATACATGATCCAATCTATCGGTTTAGTCGTTAAGATATTAAAGCCCTATTCATCACAACATATGATTACGGATTCCAAACCAAACTCCACATTCAACATAAATCACAGACAACACATAACCATCATCGATAACAAGCCAAGCAATCAAGTCGGGTAATCTAATAGCGTACTTACCGGTTGCAAGATGAGATTGGAAATAGCTATGAGAGGGGAGATGAATGATGATTGCCGTCGCACAGAAGGGGAGAGAGTTATAGGGTTTCTAAACTGTGTTTACGTAACTGACCAGTAGTTTATATCTTGAAAGAAGTTGGGCCGGCAAAACCTCCTTGGGCCGAAGCCCACTCCGACGAAACTTCCCCAGTTCGACGAAACCCCCAAGGGTTTCGTCATGATGATGGTGGCGAAACTCCCCCGATTCATCTCCTAAGGTTTCATCGAGCAGTCATGGCGAAACTCTAAGTTTCGTCGAGTGATACGTTTCGTCAAGTGGTATGTAATGTGTTATAACTTTAGCAATTTAATTAATCAAACAGTAATTCGGTAATTAACCAATCAGTAAAACAGTTTATACATCATCTAGTAAGGTGCACATATTACAACGCAACAAATCATGAAAACACAGCTTTAAGACAAGTAACGTGTCGGGAAAGACCTTGGAAAGTCGGGTTGTCACAGATCCCCTAACCTACAAGTGGTTTTATGAAATCAACAAAACTTATTTTCCGGAAAAACCATTTTGATTAAAACAAACTTAAGTGTTTTGAAATCATAATGGGAAATAGTTTGTTGTCAGTGGGAGTTCTGATTGTTTATGCCAAGTGGATGGCGAATTGAAGCTTGAAAATCAGTTGTCACTTTACCTTGTACAGTTTGTTAAAAAGAGGAAATGATAGTACATCAGTGAACTATGATAAAATTTCAGAAAATCCAAAAACATTAGAAAATCTGATTGTTTAGGGGAGTAAGAAATTTCAGAAAATCCAAAAACATTAGAAAATTTGAAAAAGTCAAAAACATGATAAAATCAAAAATGAGTTTTGTTAAAAAGAGGAAATGATAGTACATCAGAGAACTATCACAACATGCTAAAGAATTGGAAAGTCAAAATGTGATAAACGGTCTCACTGATGATGTGCCAATAGGTTTTTGCACATTTAGTAGATTGTGTCGAGATATAAACCTAAATTTCAAATTTACTTATCTCGTGGGGAACATCTCTCGGATATATGGGTAACCCCCGAAATCTTGTTTGAAAGGTCCCTCTTTCTGAGATACTAGGTCTTTATGCTTAGTGATATCTGGGGTATTATCCCGGGATTTCTGATTTTGCGGAAGCAATGGCCTAGTCCCCGGAGAATACTTTGCTCTGCTTGAAATATAGCACCACCCTCAGCATAAAAATGATGAAACATTGCAAAATGCTTAAAATGTTTAAAGCTTAATGGTGTTGGTGACAATCTAAGTGAATCGTTTAAAGCTTAAAATGTTTAAAGCTTAATGGTGTTGGTGATTTGTCTCAAAAACTGATATGATCCTCTTGCACAAACTCACAAAAATATTGTTTGTAAATATTTCTTTACTGCATTTCATTTAAATTCAAAATCCAAAAAGATTTTCGGAGTGTTTTAGCATAAATTTTGAAAAATTCAAAAAGATTTTCGACAACTGATGTTAAAAAGCTGATTTTCAAAATTCCAAGTGCTGAGCATGATGAACAAATGGTTTGGGTGAAGTTGTTTAAAAAATGAAAAATGATAAAAAAAAATTGATATTTTACAAGTGGTCATCAGAGTTTAAAAATGTTAAATCATTTTTGTTCAAATGTCTGTAATTGGTATATAAATTTGTCAAATGTTAAATTTGTGAAATTTATTTTTAGGTAGAGATTTTTGCAGGTTCCTGTGTGTTAAGCCTGAGCTAGATGAGAGCCAGGTCACGATCTTGGAACAATAGCTAATCCAGACTATGATCCCAGCACAACTTAAGGGGGAGTTTGCTAGCAAAGGGGAGTCTGATGATGAAGAGCTTAAGGAATCAAGAGATCTGATCAAGAGAATGTGAAGAGAAGATTGAGGATGCTTACTCGGTCAAATACTTTGGAGAAAGCCCGAAGATTGATCAAGACTGAAGATCTGTGAAGACTCGACACTGAAGACTCGTCAACATCCGAGGGGGAGTCTGTTGGTGCATACGTCTGTTGACTTCGTCTTGTATCGAGTCTTGTATTAGATATGTTAGATCAGGGCACGTAGTACGAGAAATTTAGGGTTTGTGTGTGAATAGTTAATTTCGTATGAAATAGCCAAAGGCTATTTCGTACGAAATAGCAATCTGCTATTTCGCACGAAATAGCAATTGCCAATTCCATGCGAAATTACATCTCCTATAAATACCCTAGATGCGAAATCATTTGTAACGATCATGTTTCCGGTACCGAAGTGCTGTCGACGTGTCTACTGATATGTAAACGTGTTATATCAATAAAACAAGACAATTAATAGTGAATCAAGCTGTTACACAGTCTAATCAATGAATTCCGCCTCTGATTAGACCGAGAACTCTTCTGATAGACTCATTTTGATTGTCTTTCGATCCTACAATTAATAATTATAATTTCATTAAATTATAATTCACTAAATATCCATTCACCAAATTTCCAACAATCCCCCACATGAATGGAGATCATTCAAAACACATAAAATTTCCAACGGAACCTCGACAGTTGAGTTTTGCATACGATAGGTAGGTGTTACCCTTTGAAGCTTCGCTCATGAAATGCACTTAGCCCACTAACTCTGAGTAGATCTCGATGTCTTTGAACTCGTCTGCCGTTTTTGTAGACGACAATACACTTAACACAAGACTCTCGTTAGCCGGGTCATCTCCTCATAGTCGTGTCTAGGGCTGTTCACGAGCCAAGCCGAACCGAGCGGACCTTTGCTCGTGCTTGGCTCGTTTACAAATCGAACCGAGCGGAACGGCTCATTTAAAACCGAGACACAAATCTAGCGAGCATTTTCCGAGCAGTAAATATTTCGAGCGAGCGGCGAGCGAAGTTTGAGCGATTTGGATAACCGTGTTGCCCGATTTAAATTTGCTGAGAGAAATAGTGACAATGTAGGGTCTCAAGTTTTTATGTCTTAATAAACAAACACATTTCATGGCATAATATTTTTCTTATGAATAACAATGTTGTGGCCGACGAGGCGATGATCATATTGCACGAACAATGACGTCGAGAGCAAGAGACGATGGACTTAGGGTAACGACATGAAACATTGAGACGATGAGCAAACTGTCGTTTATCTGTTTAGGGTTTAACTTTTAGATTTGATATTAATTTTTTTATTGGCGTGATCGGGTTAGTACGTATAGATATAGTTCTAAATTTGTATATAGTTGACCAAAATCTAATAGAGTAGTATATATAAAACTATAAATTTAATTTATATTTAAGTATATATGTATGTGTGTATAAATATAGGTGTGTGTGTGTATATATGTATAATTTATATTTGTGTATATACATGTTAATATATGTATGTGTATATGCATATATATACACTAACTAAAAATAATAATTCGAGCTGAACCGAGCCGACCGGACCTTTGCTCATGCTTGGCTCGTTTACAAACCGAACCGAGCAGAGCGGCTCGTTTACAACCGAGCGTCAAATCGAACGAGCATTTTTCGAGCAATTTTCGAACGAGCGACGAGCGCCGAGCGGTTTGAACGGCCCTAGTCGTGTCCAATAATGGTCGTGGAACACTTTCCTGGTTCTGCGAGAGCTCTAGGAATTGTGCCCTTATTTCCATTCGAAGCGACCCCACTTCTCTCTAACATAGGTGATTCTCCTTAGATCATTAAAAGCATTGTGGTTATCATGATTTATCCAAATCATTTACCACATATTATGCTTAGCCTCACTCTTTGTCACTGAATATCATAGGAATAGACTATAACGTATGTAAACACCCTTTTATACTTTGGGGGTATGTATAACCATATATACTAGCTTTTGCATATCATTTATGCCCCACAGTGACCACCTTTAGGCATATGAGTTAGTTGTCCTATTGAAATTAGATCTTGGGATCTCCAGTCAACTAAGTTAGATGTCCTTCACATACCCTTTTTTCCATGGACTTCAGTCTCATTCCACAACTTAATCTTTAATAAACCCTCAGGTTGTTGGATCCATAACATTAACAAATAACTTTGCGTATTTGAGATCAGTTGTCATGATGTGTTCTTAACTCGTAAGTTAATTTTGCATATTGTCAACTTCTAAGACGAGTTAATAGATAAGGTTAGTGTTAGGGGCCAAAAGGGTTAGGAAAAAAGACGTTAGGGCTCAGATGTTACAAAATTTGTTTTTGGGCTAAAAGGGTAAAAGTGATATTACCACATTGGCCAAAATCGTAATTTACTAAATTTTGTAAAACCATGACATTGTTTCTTGACACAAGCTTTCGAATGTCAAAAAATGAGCGTGTATCATTTCGCATGTCAAAATAGATCCTTTTTTTATTACGCTAAAAAGATAACATACAAAATATAGTGTCATAATTTATTAAATTTTGTAAAACCATGACATTTTTTTCTTGACACACGCTTTCGAATGTCATAAAATAAGCGTGTATCATTGTTTTTGTGTCAAGATAGATCTTGTTTTTTTAATGATACTAAAAAGATAATACACAAAAAAGAATGTCATAAATTTATTATATTTTGTAAACCATGACATCTTTTTCTTAGCACACATTTTCAGATGTTATAAAATGAGTGTGTGTCATTATTCGCGTGTTAAGATAGGTGTATTTTCTAGTAGATTTTCGAATGAAAATAATAATTAACTCTTTAATTAAATTCTTAATCGCATTTGTTGGTCTTAAAGTTGATCCTTTGAGGAAATTGTCAACTTTTACAAGCAGTCAAATTTCTTAAAAAGTCAAAATAAACAGTTAGGGTATCAACTGACAACTGGTCCCTTTGTTGCCACCGGCACTTGACTGTACATGCCACGTGGAAGATGCCTTTTCATTTTGTTATCCACAAGCCTAACTTTATCCCGTATTCATCACGTGAATTTAAGGGGATAGGGGTGGTTATTACTCACCACCTATTTATTAATTACAACTTCCAATCAAGTTTCGCCACTTTATCGAGTTTTATTACATCACTCACAACCTTTTTTTATTGGAAATACTCATCACTCACCACCACACACAACAATTTCCCTCACAACCATTAAAAGATAACGCGTCAAAAGTTTAACGCAATACAAGTTCCATGCGTGAATTATATGGGATGACGGTGGTCTTATGCAAACATTCACGCGTGAACATCTTCAATCACGTACAAAAAATTCCCCACCCCGGGTCCCCTTAGAAATACATCAATATAATGTCCATATGATCCTGAATAATTTATTTTTAATATATGAAAACGTATAAAAATAACTCAATTATTTAATTAAACATCGCGTCCGCAACGGCCTGACGGGGGATTGTCTTTGACAAGAACCCGGTGACCGATAGGTCCTGTACATAGAAAGTCACCCTTCAAAAAAAAAGTTTTTTTTTAAATAACGAATTACTTTGCAAGTCAATTACAATATATTTGATTTTTTTTTGTGCTAGTTTTATGAAAGATAATATGAGAAACATAATTATTTGTGCTAGTTTTATGAAAGTTACTATGAGAAACATAATTAGTCACATGTATATTATATATTAAGGGTTAAGTTATTCAACAAATACTCCTAAAAGTAAGAAATGTAGAAAGAAACAATGGATCGCACGAGATGACACAATGTCGAGCAAGATATAACACAATGCTGAAAAATACACAATGTCGAAGAAAAAAGACGTAGAGTTCAATGAGACGGTTCCAACGCCGCTTGAATGAGCTCGATCCATCGGAGTTCGTTTGATACCCTTTGTACGATTTCTTATTTTAGGAGCTTTGTATTTGATTCTAAACCTATATATTAGAACGTATAAATAATAAAATAAATAGGAATCTTATATACTATGACTTTTAGTCACTACAGTTTGTTAAACATATATACTGTATGTGAAAGTGTAAAATACAATATCCCTTAACTTACAATACGCATGAGATGAAATAATAACAAGCGTGATTATGTTCATGCGTGATTTTGGTTTTCAACATGAATGATTATGTTTTTTCAACATGTGTGATTAGGGTTTTGAGTTTTATAACGTACGTAATTTCTTCATCTCATATGCATTGTACGTTGAAGAATATTGTACGTTTACCAACCCTATATATTATATTAACATCCAAATAGTTTTAACTGGATACTAGCAAACTCCAAGATTAGTTAATCCTTCAATCTGCCATAAATAACTCAATTATTTAGAGAGCCCCACCACTCTGCTAGAGTTGATAGATCTACTACACTTTCCACATCCATACGTCCCAGCAACGATCAACCTCTGCCACGTATATCTGACACGATATGATGTGTACGACATGATGGTACGTAGAGACCTGTCTGCATGGACCGCGATGGCCGGTTTTGTTGGAAGTTTTGAAGATAAATCTTCATTAGACTAGTGGGTATGGGGGCCGGCTGAGGCCCGGCTAGGACCGGCGCCGGTCCCCCACACCGCCCCCGGGCTTGGCTCGGCAATCCCGGCTGCCCACAGACGGATACGCCGGTCCCCCTTTCTCTCACAATAACCTATACATACATACATATATATACATAAAGGGGCTCATCCCCAACCTTGTCTAGGTCCATCCCCTCCAAACCGAGCCTACGTGGCGCTGACGTAGCGGCCCATCCCCTTGGGGATGAGGCTCCTCATACCCACTAGCCTTAGAGCTCCCAAGGCTTAGTTTTTTTGCTAGTGAGTTCCATGCAATCTCTTTTGATTCTTCATATCTCTTAGCTTATTTTCGACCGTTGTGGTGATATGGCAATTGTACAATTGTCAGTTTAAGGGAAAAAAAATTAAACAATTTTCATTTTATTTTCTACTTCTACACAACTACAACATGTATTCATCGTCGTCACTTGATTGCTTTGCCAAAAACCTCATACATACAAACAAACAATTTAGGCGCCACAGATGAATGAGTAGACAATTATTTTGACGAATAGTTGAGATCGAAGGGAACAATGTCGTTTTTTTTATTAGACCACAAGGAGTGGGCGTGGGATACTGGCATGGTGGCCTCTCCACGCCGTGCACATAGACCCGCGAACGACGTGGAGGGCGGCGTGGGGTAAGAGTTGGGGTACTTTCCACCGGCGTGGAGGCATTTGATGTGGCGTAAAACCTGGTGTTTTGAAAACTCTGATAATTTTTCTTGACACCCGGTCCTGATAATTTTTCCGCTGCCAAATAATAAACACCGGTAACACTGTTGTCTGCCTCGCGACTCCCGAACTGGGGTACGGATCGAGGGCCGTGACACATTATGTGTGGTGTTTTACACCTGCAATGCAATTCCAGTAGATCTTCTTCGTATGTTGTTTTAAACCTGCATTCCAGTATCTGTTCTTCGTATGGTGTTTTACACCTGCATTCATGGTGTTTTACACCTGCATTCCAATAGTTGTTATTCGTATGGTGTTTTACACCTGCATTTCAGTATATGTTATACGTATGGTGTTTTAAACCTGCATTCTAGTAGGCTTCATATCATGTTATACATATTTTTTTTTCTCTATATAAATATAGTAATATGGTACTCATATTAAAGATAAAAAAACTCGTTATTATGGTATAATTTAAAAAAAAAAAAACGTTACGTATAAAAAGTTATTGACGTGTTCAAAAAATATGAATGGAACTTGCATGTGCATTAAAGCTTAGGTTTTTTTTGGGAGGGGGGTGGGGGTTAGTGTCACGGCCCCCGCCACCGGTTTGACCCGGTCCAGGAGCCGCGGGGCAGGAACTTGCGTGATATTTATTAATTGATGCGACAGCGGAAGATTTTAACAGGATCTTTTAAAACTTGAAAATGCCCGATTATTTTATTTCATAATTCGGGATAAAACCCCGTAATTTACAATAGAGGAATTTTACTAGGAAATTCCCTGATTTATAAAACATGTTTATTTATTTTAACTGAGCCACCTCTTCAAGCTTGTTAGTGCTCCGTAGCACGTTTTCCTTGATTTATAGCAGGTCGCCTGAAACATGTTTTAAAAATATTTTGTCAGCGGGGAAATACTGGTGAGTCACTCAATTTGATAAAATTGACATGTAGTTATTAATTACAGCATAAGAGCGATTACAATGGCTTCTATCTTATTTTTATCTGGCGACGTCTCACAATGGTGACGATGGTCATACCACTATTGGGTCCCACCCCAAGTAATGACGTTTATCACTGTTAGGTCAATAAACCTAACCGTGAGAAATTAGTAATGTGCACAATACCCCACTAGCCAGTGATTCAAGATATCCACGACTTACTTCCTGTAATTATAACTTTTGAAAATAATTTGAGGTATTGTAAAACAGTTGATAAAAAGAGAATGACTCACATTGCAGATTTACACGGGCAGAGTATAGCCTACTGATTAGCCTTGTAACCTAATTTAAATAACAATGCACACGAACTAGGTCAGTAACTAATACAGCATTTACGATAACTCACGAGATTAAAACCCTCACAATGAAATGACAAAGTGCGATACTTAAACATCCATCGAATTCACGATGAATGACAAAGCATAACCCTAATTTGGGCAGCACTTAAACATCCATTGGATAGTTTTCAATCGATCAGACATTGAATCGTAGCAGCGATCGAGTTAATACCCTGTATCGTAGCAGCGCCTCGCTATAATAATTGAAATTTCGACTTTAGAGCAGTGAACTTTCGTTTTTGAAAGTTTTCGTCGACACAGAATGAAAGCCCCTGAGCTAAGCTATTTATAGCTGAAAACTGAGGTTCACGCGGCCCGCGTGAACCTTGGCTTGACCTTTACGCGGCCCGCGAGGCCGCCTATTCTACGCAGAGGTTTGCTGGGTCACGAGTTAGGGTTGCCAGATGGGTTATACGTGGCCCGGATACTTATCCGGAAAAACTTGATGTTGACGCGGCCCGCGTAAGACTAAGCCAACTCTTACGCGGCCCGCCTGAATACCATATTTCTTGTTTTCTTGATTTTTGATGCACGGTATGGTTTCAGGGTTTCGGGTTTTTACTTCCGGGTTATTTTGGGAAAATTTTGAGAGTCCTTACATCCTCCCCACCTTATTTAAAATCTCGTCCTTGAGATTTACTGGAATAAGTGAGGATACTTTCGCTTCATTTCCGATTCCAGCTCCCAAGTGTATTCGGATCCTCGTTTTGAATCCCACTTGACTTTGACTAGTACCAATCGCTTGTGCTTGAGAAACTTGATCTTTCTGTCTTCTATATGTAATGGCTTCTCAACAAATTTTAACTTTTCGTTTACCTCTACATCTTGAAGAGGTACTACCAGAGATTCGTCAGATAGACATTTCTTGAGGTTGGATATATGGAATACATCATGTACTCCAGCTAGCTCTTCTGGTAGTTGTAAGCGATAGGCAACTGGTCCTATTCGTTGGACTACTGGGAATGGTCCTACGTACCTTGGACTTAGCTTTCCCTTCTTACAAAATCGTACTACTCATTTCCAAGGAGAAACTTTCAGGAGTACCTTGTCCCCTACTTGAAATTCTAACGGCTTGCGACGATTATCGGCATAACTCTTCTGACGATCTCGAGCCGTTTTTAATCTTTCCTTGATTTGAGTGATCTTGTCGGTAGTTTCTTGTACTATCTCAGGACCTGATAATTGGCTTTCTCCTATTTCTGCCCAATAAACTGGAGTTCTGCACTTGCGTCCATACAGTGCTTCGAATGGGGCAGCTTCGATGCTTGAATGATAACTATTGTTATAGGAGAATTCAATTAAAGGCAGGTGGTCATCCCAGTTTCCACCAAAATCGGTCACACATGCTCTAAGCATGTCTTCCATGGTTTGGATTGTCCTTTCACTTTGTCCGTCTGTCTGAGGATGATATGCAGTACTGAGATTTAGTCGGGTTCCCATGACTTCCTGGAAACTTGTCCAGAAATGGGAAGTGAAACGAATATCCCTATCCGAAACAATGGATAGTGGGACTCCATGTAAAGATACTACTTCATCTACATACAACTTTGCCAATCTTTCCATGCTAAAGGTTTCTTTCATGGGTAGAAAGTGAGCTGATTTGGTTAATCGATCCACAATTACCCAAATCGCATCATTACCTTTTCTGGTTTTGGGTAACTTAGTAACAAAATCCATGGTTATAAGTTCCCATTTCCATACAGGCATTTCTAATTGTTGTAGTAGACCTGAGGGTTTCTGGTGTTCTGCTTTAACTTGTGAACAAGTAAGACATTTAGAAACATATCTAGCTATGTCCTTTTTCATTCTTATCCACCAGAAATTATTTCTTAAATCTTGGTACATCTTATTGTTACCAGGATGCATGGTATACCTAGATTTATGGGCTTCCTCTAGAATCTTATTTCTTAAGTCTCCGTGCTTAGGTACCCATATTCTTTTCTTATGGAATCTCCAAATTCCATCAGTTCCCTGTTCGAATTCCTTTATTCTTCCTTTCATTCCTTCAGCATCATCCTTGATTGCTGTTTCTTGAACATTTTTTAGTTGTTCTATTAAATCTAATTGTAAACTTAATCTAAGAGCACGAACTTGCTTTTGCTTTTCATGATACTTACGACTTAGGGCATCTACAACTACGTTTGCTTTTCCTTCGTGATATTGAATATCACAGTCGTAATCACTTAGAATTTCCATCCACCTTCTTTGCCTCATGTTCAATTCTTTTTGCCCAAATATGTATCTTAAGCTTTTATGATCTGTATAGACAGTAAACTTACTTCCATACAGATAGTGTCTCCAAATCTTAAGGGCAAAAATTATGGCTCCTAATTCTAAGTCATGAGTCGTATAGTTTTCCTCGTGCTTTTTCAATTGTCTTGAGGCATACGCAATTACCTTTTTGCGTTGCATTAACACACATCCAAATCCTAGTTTTGAAGCATCACAATATACTTCAAAATCCTCTGTTCCTTCTGGTAAGGCTAGAATAGGGGCATTGGTTAATCTTTGCTTCAAAATTTTAAAAGCTTCTTCTTGCCTAGGTCCCCATTCAAACTTAATTGCTTTACAGGTTAGCTTAGTTAATGGTACAGCTATCTTGGAAAAATCCTTAATAAACCGTCTATAGTATCCGGCTAACCCTATAAAACTCCTAATTTCCATAGCTGATTGAGGAACCTTCCATTTGGTGATTGCTTCTATTTTAGCGGGATCTACGTGAATACCTTCGTGATTTACCATGTGACCTAAAAATTGCACTTCTTGTAGCCAAAATTCACACTTCGCGAATTTGGCGTAAAGCTTTTCCTTTCTTAACAAAGTTAAGAGTGCATGCAGGTGTTCACAATGTTCATCCTGACTTTTGGAATAAATAAGTATATCGTCAATGAAGACAATTACGAATTTATCTAAGTACGGTTTACAGATCCTATTCATCATGTCCATAAATGCTGCTGGAGCATTTGTTAATCCAAAGGGCATGACTGTAAACTTGTAATGACCATACCTAGTTCTGAAAGCAGTTTTAGGTATGTCTTCTTCTTGTACCTTCAACTGATGGTATCCGGAGCGTAAATCTATCTTAGAAAAGTATCTAGCTCCTTGCAATTGATCAAAAAGATCATCAATCCTAGGTAATGGGTATCGATTCTTAATTGTAATTTTATTCAGTTCCCTATAATCGATACACATTCGCATCGAACCATCCTTCTTTTTCACAAACAACACTGGAGCTCCTTAAGGGGATGAGCTAGGTTGTATGAATCCTTTATTGAGCAATTCTTCTAATTGTGTTTTCAATTCTAGCATTTCGGTGGGTGCTAATCGGTAAGGTGCCTTGGCTATGGGTGTATTACCAGGAATTAAATGAATTCTAAATTCTACCTCCCTATCTAGGGGTAGTCCAGGTAGTTCTTCTGGGAATACATCCGGGTATTCTGATACTACCGGAATTTCCTTAAGTTCCTTACCCTTAGTGCTAATGATTACCGAAATCATATACACTATTCCTTGCTTTCGTTCATAACTAGCAACTTTCATTACTGAAATGAACTTCATTGGCTTTCGCGGCTTGTCTCCTGTAATCACCACTAATTCTCCTGAGGGTGTATGAATTTCTATGGAATTCTTATCACAAAGAATTAGAGCATGGTTGGCTACCAACCAATCCATTCCTAACACCACATCAAATCCTGCTAATTTCATAGGTAACAGGTTTGCAGAAAATTTATGACCTAAAAGTTCTATCTTTCCTTCTCGCACCACCTTATTTATTTTAACAGAATTTCCATCTGCTGTTTCAACTGTAAAAATCTGCCTAAGGTTGGTTAAGGGTAAGTTAAGAGCTTGGCAGAATGAAGTATTTATAAAACTTTGGTTTGCACCAGAGTCAAATAATACTTTTGCATAGACGTCGTGAACTAGGAACGTACCAGTTATCACATCAGGAATTAGTTCTGCTTCCTGAGTAGTCAACTTGAAGGCTCTTGCATTCTTCTTAGTAGTTCCTTCTGCAAGTTTGACTTTGTTATCAGCTGGTTTGACCAGTTTCGGGCAGTCTGGCCTAATATGTCCAGCTTCTCCGCAGTTGTAGCAGACTAATGACTTCTTTCTCCTGCAATCTTCTTCTTGATGCCCTGGAATTTTGCAAAAATTGCAATACCCCTTGCATCTTCCAAAATGCTTTCTTTTGCAAGAATTGCAAAACGGAACAGTGGAAGATTGCCCAGTTCCCTTTTTCTTGAAATTGCTACGGTTACCCATCCGGAATCCCTGGGTAATCGTTTGGGCTACTTCCTTTTTCCGGTTTTCTTCTCTGGTCCACACCAATTCGTTAGTCAGAGTATTGGCTAATTCCACCGCATCATCGATCGTGCGGGTCTTGCCGCTTTGACAATATTACGGATCTCGCTAATTAAGCCCCAAATATAGCGAGAAATAAGTACCGATTCTGGCTAAGCCAGGGTTGGTACTACGCTAGCATACTCGAAGAATGTCGAAGTATACCCTCTACAATCAACACCTATCATTCGGTGATTTAGGAACTTATTCGTCATTTGTTCCTTTTCGTATTCGGGACAGAATTTTCTTTCCACGAGACTCTTAAATTCTTCCCAACTCATGGCATAGGCCACAGTTCTTCCTTTAGCTTGTAGAACTGTATTCCACCATTCTAGCGCCCCTTCTTTGAAAAGATGCGACGCATACATGACCTTGTCTTCTTCAGCACATTTACTAATCATAATTACTGCTTCGGTTTTCTCCAACCAACGCAGTGCCGCAGTCGCCCCTTCATTGCTTGCAAATTCAGCTGGTTTACAAGCAAGAAACTCCTTGTAAGTGCAACCAGGTGTTGCAGCTTTCATTTTCTTAAGGACTGGAGCTTGTATTCCCTCATTGTCGTTATTAATATGGTTGCCGCCTCCGTTTATAATATTACTGAAATTATCGTCATTTGTACGCTTGCTAGGAATAATTTGTTGAGGTGCAATTGGATTTCGAGCAGCAGTAAGGATTTCTGGAATAGCATTGGCTATTCCCTGAGCAACGATATTTTCGATATCTTGCCTATTCAGAAATTGATCTTCATTGTGTTGCTCGGATTGGTTAACCTCGTTAACTGGTTCATTACCAGCGTTTGCCATCTGGTAATTAATACATATATAATTTATTAGCACCAAATAAATAATAGTTATATGCAAAATAATCACACAATTTCACGACACACGTATAGCCAAAATTGTCGATTTATCGACTTCCGTTTTATTTTTATATTATATTATGCATCCGTACACACTGTTTATCTTACAAAAAGTTTTATTTTTGGGTTATTTTACAGACTTATATTTTTATTATTATTATTATTATACAATCATAGCTTCACAACCACTCTATCCCTCGCCTGCTGGCATCTTAGAAGTAACGTTCCCTCTCGTCGTACTTCCAGGAGATCTGTTCTCCTACGTCCCTGATTCTATTTCCTGCATCTATCAGCTCTTTGCCAAAATGGCGGAGTTCAGCTAAGTTTTCATTACTCATTGGTGGGTTTGGTGCAGGTTCTGGGTCGAACTGAGGGAAAAAGGTATAAGGATTATTTAGGAGGTTTTGGAATTGCCAATCGTTGGTCCACCATTCGTCCATTCCTTGTGGTTGGGTGTGGATCAAAGGTTCTGGGATGGCTGGTTCCAGGTTTATTGGAAGTTGGGTTGTAGAAGGATATGAAAAGAGGTTGTTATTAATAGGCCTAATAACATCACAACTTGCCAGTATGCGATCTAATTCCTCCTGTAGTGGTAATTCCTCAGCTTGCCTAGAACTTTCTCCAACTTCTATTCCTGTTTGCCTAAAATTTTCCCCCATTTCTATCCCTTTTCCTTTATCCATAGGATTTTCTATTTTGGGAATTTTCCTAGTCACTGGTTTCCTTCTGCGTACACGCCTCCAACCCACAAATCTTCTTCTCTTCTTTTGCTTTTGTTTCTCCGGAGGTGGAGCTTGGAATTCCATGGTTTCCTCAACATCGGCTATGTAACCAGTAAAGTCTCTGGAAACTTCTATTTTCACAGGATAGAGATTAAGATTCTCAAGAGCTTCAGATAATTCATTCATGCTGTTTAGCATTTATGAAAAACACACAAAATTTTAGGTTAAAATTTTGTAAACTAAATTTTCACAGAATCACAGAACGGAAAGCAGAAAGTTTAATATTAATTATGAATATCTAATAAACTATTTTATTGAAACAAAACATTTTATTTTTAGTACTACTAAAATTTAAAATATACTAGTGGTTATTTATTTAAAGTTTCTGGCTTGTAGGTAGCATAAGTGATGATACTGGTTTGGTGATTTAGTCAAAAGTTAGCATTTACTGCTACAGTGGCTAACTGTAGAGATCTGTCCATTTTTCATCTAATTCATCTTCCCATGGTGGGTTGATGTTCACTCCTTTTGGTTGGGACTTCTTTATTTTCCCTTGACTTTTTCTAATAATCAAACTTCTTTTATTAGGGGAAAGTGGATTCTCATACTATGCTTTACGAACAAATATTCCCTTCTCAGTAGCTGCTGAGTATCTTGAGGAATTTGATTGGGATGAGGTTCCCTTATTTTTCGGTGAACTATCTAATTTAAGATAGATATCCGAGATTCTTTGCTTACCCATACTGTAACTAACAGATAATCAGTTAAAAGCACATAATCACAAGACAGTAATCAGGAAAATTAAGTATTTTTAAATACTTAATAGGCTTAAATCAGTGGCTCTTTCAGTGGCTCTGATACCACCTTTTCCTGTCACGGCCCCCGCCACCGGTTTGACCCGGTCCAGGAGCCGCGGTGCAGGAACTCGTGTGGTATTTATTAATTGATGCGACAGTGGAAGATTTTAACAGGATCTTTTAAAACTTGAAAATGCCCGATTATTTTATTTCATAATTCGGGATAAAACCCCGTAATTTACAATAGAGGAATTTTACTAGGAAATTCCCTGATTTAAAAAACATGTTTATTTATTTTAACTGAGCCACCTCTTCAAGCTTGTTAGTGCTCCGTAGCACGTTTTCCTTGATTTATAGCAGGTCGCCTGAAACATGTTTTAAAAATATTTTGTCAGCGGGGAAATACTGGTGAGTCACTCAATTTGATAAAATTGACATGTAGTTATTAATTACAGCATAAGAGCGATTACAATGGCTTCTATCTTATTTTTATCTGGCGCCGTGTCACAATGGTGACGATGGTCATACCACTATTGGGTCCCACCCCAAGTAGTGACGTTTATCACTGTTAGGTCAATGAACCTATCCGTGAGAAATTAGTAATGGCATAATACCCCACTAGCCAGTGATTCAAGATATCCACGACTTACTTCCTGTAATTATAACTTTTGAAAATAATTTGAGGTATTGTAAAACAGTTGATAAAAAGAGAATGACTCACATTGCAGATTTACACGGGCAGAGTATAGCCTACTGATTAGCCTTGTAACCAAATTTAAATAACAATGCACACGAACTAGGTCAGTAACTAATACAGCATTTACGATAACTCACGAGATTAAAACCCTCACAATGAAATGACAAAGTGCGATACTTAAACATCCATTGAATTCACGACGAATGACAAAGCATAACCCTAATTTGGGCAGCACTTAAACATCCATTGGATAGTTTTCAATCGATCGGACATTGAATCGTAGCAGCGATCGAGTTAATACCATGTATCGTAGCAGCGCCTCGCTATAATAATTGAAATTTCGACTTTAGAGCAGTGAACTTTCGTTTATGAAAGTTTTCGTCGACACAGAATGAAAGCCCCTGAGCTAAGCTATTTATAGCTGAAAACTGAGGTTCACGAGGCCCGCGTGAACCTTGGCTTGACCTTTACGCGGCCCGCGAGGCCGCCTATTCTACGTATAGGTTTGATGGGTCACGAGTTAGGGTTGCCAGATGGGTTATACGTGGCCCGGATACTTATCCGGTCAAACTTGATGTTGACGCGGCCCGCGTAAGACTAAGTCAACTCTTACGCAGCCCGCCTGAATACCATATTTCTTGTTTTCTTGATTTTTGATGCACGGTATGGTTTCAGGGTTCCGGGTTTTTACTTTCGGGTTATTTTGGGAAAATTTTGAGAGTCCTTACAGTTAGGTTTTTGGTGGTGTAGTGGGTTTATTTTGTTGTGTTCACATAGGTTCTCGCAATAAAGGTGGTTCTCGCATGAACCCTAACCTATATATATATACATATATATATATATATATATAGTGGAGGGTTCAAATGAGAATGAAAATTTTGTAAGAATAAAAAGAATAAGTTTTAAACCAATAGAAATGCTCTATTTTACTTCATTTAATATGTGTATTTAATGTTATTAATAAGGGCATATAGGTAAATTGCTAATTGTAATTAATTAGCTAACTAATTAAACTTGTAACTCACTTTTAAATATATTTTTTTTGAAAGGTAAACTTCATTAAAACACAAGCTACCTCAAAACGAGGCAACCAAAACAACTACAACGTTAAATATTTACAAATTTACACCATTCATTCCAGGATGTTTCTATACCTTTGTTCCTAGTCTTGAACCATAAAAAACCCAGCTTCTTTACTTCTCCAAAAATAAACTCAAGCTTAACCTCTTTGTTCTTGAACCTTGCTCCGTTCCTCATTCTCCATATCGACCAACACCCTATTCTAATAAGTCCTTTAAGAGCTTCAACCTTCTTGCCAACAAGACCCGCATGGTTGTGAACTTCCAGGAGATCCCTAAAGGAGAACGCCACTAATGGTTGAATGGCAATTTTTTTACATACTCTTTCAAGATAAAATAATTTAGGGTGAATGACAATTTTTAACATGTGTAGGATAAATTATTAAATGTGTATGATACTTTTAGATATGTGTAGGGTAAATTTCGGTAAGTGTAAGATATATGTAGGATAAATTTTGAAATGTGTAGGATAAAATGTTTTCTGCTTTATTAATTAGAGATAACATAATTAATGGGATGGGTTATAAATTATTTAATGTTTTACCATTATGCTATTTTCTTCTTTTTCTTCTGCTATTAATTTTTTTCAAATGAACCTTTCTATATATATATATAGGGTGGGGTTCCGCTACAAAGTCAATTTTTCCTACAAAGTTTTAAAACAACACAATTTCAGCCATAAAACACACTCAAAACCCACAAATAACATAGTGAAGATCACTAAAACACAATATCCAAACCCTAACATTCCTTAAAAATTTCAAGCATACCATCGTACAACTATGAATATAAAACACAATTTGATAATCAACATAAAACACACTAATGTTAGTCATTCGATAATCAAAGCCTTATCATTCAAAACACAACACAAAACCCACAAATATGGTGTTTTAGTAACCTCCACTATGTTATTTGTGGGTTTTGAGTGTGTTTTATGGTTGACATTATGGTGTTTTATGACTTTGTACACTTTGTAGAAAAAATGGACTTTGTAGCCAACTCCCACCATATATATATATATATAAGGTAAGATTCTAGAGTAAACATTAGGTTGAGAGTGAACTATGTGAACTAATCTGAGCCATTAATTGTTTAGATGTTGGAAATTTTAATAATGGCAGTTTTGTAATTATTTATACGTAAAAAATAAATGAAAAATGTATAAAGGTAAATTGTTAAACTACTTCTCTCTCCAATTAAATAGTTAATTACATTCTCTCTCATTTTTTTCTCTCACCAATTAACTAATTTTTTAATTCAAAAAATATAACCATTATATAATATATTGTTTTATCTAGAATATGATTAAAAACACTGTAGAAGTGAATGTACATATATGTATTATACGTATTAACAATTTAAAAACATATGTACATTAACAAATATTGTTCCATCTGATCATCTTTTTTAAGTGTACATGTCCGATTTGTAATGTGCAAATGTGTACATTCATAATAATATACATCTAAAAAAGAAGTTAATGATATGGTTGTTCAACATGGTACATATATAACAACCCTCGAAAACGACCCTAAACGCTCCTAAATACACCCCGTAGGTGAGAAACAGACCCGAATAACATTCATTTCAATAAATAACAAAGAAAACGAGTAATCTGGGTCGCTCACGGGCCGCGACCCAGATAGTCGAAGTCTTCGCGGGGCGCGAGGCCCCATTGCTTGCCGGCCAAACAAATGAGCCACGTGTCCCACACGTGTCGATCCTACCCCATAACTCAGCAAATCTCAAACCGACCCTATGGTCCTCGCGGGCCGCGAAGGTGAAGCCAGGGGGCGTCGCAGGCCACGATTCGCCCCGATGTCAGCCTATAAATAGCAGCCGATGGTTTCATTTCAATTCGTTCAGATTTCTAAATTTCTCTCTCAATTCTAATAGGCGAAAGCTATAGCCTAATACCCCCCTAATAAGCGAAGCTCTGCCTCCTTGTAAGTATTATAACCCCCTGTTACGTATTAGTTACTTTGCCCGATTGATCTAGAGCTCCGTAACGCATGTCGAGGCTCTGCCTGACTCAGTTCGTTGGAGTTCTGTCTCGGGGGTATGACTAATGTGATTTGGGTTATCTTACTAACACGTGTGCATTGTCTAAATTTACTAAATAATAACCATGAGAAGCAAAAGGAAGCTATAATATTACCAGGAAGTTGTAATATTATCAGGAAGCCTGTAGAAATACCTAAGTTTATGAATGTGAGTACATCTATTTTTGTAAACCTTTTTATACAAACCTCAATTGTTTTAAATTATAATAACAGTGATTGAGTCTATGTATTCTACAATTATTGTCGGTATGTTAGGGTTTTGTATACATTACTTGTTACAAATACTGTGAATAGTAACATGACCACAAGTCAGGATTGACAGTACCGTGGGTGGTAATTTGGTAGATAGAAACATTGTAATCGCCCTCAATACTGTGAAGTCATAAAACTTGTTTTGATTAAACTAGGATGCACTCACTAGTATTTCTTGCTGACAAAATGTTTTTAAAACGCGTTTCAGGTAACGTAGTGGGAAGCCAATAAAAGCCAGCTGGAGAGCACTGAAGGCTTAGAAAAGTGGCTATAAAAGTTACCTAAATAAAAAGGATAATTGTTTTCAGTAATTAGGGTTTATCCCTATAATTATATTACAAATGAAAATTGGGTTTTGTCCCACTTGTTTATTTTAAATGCATTATCTGCAAAACTCGGGTTGTATCCCATTTATCTATTTTAAACATTTGGTGTTTAACTCTGATAAAAATATTTCCTAACTACGGTCCTGCTGAAAAATTTCCGCTGCCAAATTAATAAACACCGATACCATCTGACTGGTTCGCGGCTCCCGCTCCCAGGGTGGGGTCGGGGGCTGTGACAGAAGGTGGTATCAGAGCTAAGCCACTTGTTTAAGACATTTAGGTGTTCTTCTAATACCTAAATCTTAAACATTTATGTTAGAAAATTAATACCTTATGTGTTATCCTGTAAACATAAAATCTTAATGTGTCTATTATGAATTTTATGTCATTTAACGAATTTTGAACTGCCAATATGTGTTACCACTATCTGTATCTCACAGTTATGCTCTATTTAAAATTTTATATGAATATATAGGTAATATATTAATAATGTTATCAATTTTTATGATATATTATATATAATATATTTATATGAATATAATTCAATATGAATTTTATAACATTATAGTAATATTAAGATATTAACAATAATATCTTAATATTAACACAATCCAGGTATGATACTTCGAAAACATCATAATATAAATATTAATACAAATCATGTATCACACCTAAATGATTTTATGTCATTTAAAATTCTCAGTATGTGTAACCGCTATTCGTATTTTACGATATGTTATGTTATAAATATGTAAAGGGAATATATTCATAATATATTAATATTAAATTTTGTGATAGATATCATACCCATATAATTATGTGAATACAATTCAATATAAATTATAATAACATTGTGATATTGACATTAATATCTTAATCAAAGATGTAAGATAACACCCTTTAGGTATGATATCACTGAAATATTATAATATAAAATATTATTCGATGCAAGTAGTATGTTTTATGATATAACCTAAAATTTTAATTCAACTTAAACATATATCTTTTTGTCAAGGTTTTGACAAGGTGTATAATTATATTATTTTGTTAAAATATAATATCTTAGCATACTTAAAACATGTTTATTGTTTAATACAATATTACAACAGAATTTTTTATAATAATACTATGAAAATATTATATATTATACATATGCTTTTGTTATATTGTATAAGCACATGTACATT
This sequence comes from Helianthus tuberosus, assembly GCA_030545235.1. Classification (NCBI taxonomy): domain Eukaryota; kingdom Viridiplantae; phylum Streptophyta; class Magnoliopsida; order Asterales; family Asteraceae; genus Helianthus; species Helianthus tuberosus. The sequence continues at coordinate 32,285,784 of CM060424.1, read as the reverse complement.
TACATACACATGAAAAGTGTGCGAAAAATATATAAGTATTCTATATTTTATAAATTATATTAATGAAACAAATGATATTTCATACATAAAATAGAAATATATACAAAAATATTTGGTACTGTATAACTACATAATTTATATATATATATATATATATACATACTTAACACGTATATATCACAAGGAAATAACTTAAGAATTTTATCATTTAATAGTTTAACTCATTTCTTAGACTATATTTGATTCATATGTATATATATATATATATATATATATATATATATATATATACGTAACACGTATATATCACAAGGAAATAACTTAAGAATTTTATCATTTAATAGTTTAACTCATTTCTTAGACTATATTTGATTAATATGTATATATATTCTAAATACAGGAATACTACTTCGCTATCTTATATATTAAAGGTCAAATTTAGAAACGCCAAACTTTGTATTATCTATTTTGATTCTTTAAATAAATAAAAATGATAAATTAAGAATCAAGTCCTAATATTTTCAACCAATATGGTTCAACCCTCTGGTTAAAATTATTCCAATGAATCCGTAAGGGTTATATAATTTGATTTAACTTAATTATTCACTCTTTTATTTCAAAATAGTATGTTCAATAGAAATTCATTTCAATTACTATTGTTATTTTAAGAAAATAAAATTATGGGAATAAGCAGAATAATTAATACCATTAGTTATATGATTGGACTCTTATAAATGATTTGGTATTATATATATATTACAGGAAATTTGAAATTTTATACGTATACATGTACAGAATAAAAATTTCTTGATTATATATACAATATAATAATCAAATATCTTCTATGAAAAAACAAGCTTTTATCTAACAGGAGAAACAAACTTACCCGTTTACTCAGAACTTATTCCGATAATTTCTCAACCAATACTCGTATTTAACCCAAAGTAAACCTTAAAGATAACCGTATTAGCCACAACTCTAAAAGAACAATCCAGGAACTCATACTAGACCTTTATTTCCAACCACAATCACAACGATAAGTTTCCACCATACGTCCCGAAAGTTTATTTAACCATGAGCCCTGAGAATCTAAGCTAAGTTAAGAAAATATAATCCATCATTAGTGAAACACCGAGCCCGTAATCTAGAATAAAAGCTCGCCTGCAACTACAAAGAAAGGAAACAACATATAATAAATATATATATATGCTTTCCTTATATTTTGATAAAATATATAGAAGAAAAATGATTATATATATATATATATATCAACGCATCATACTGATAGGTATGATTATAATTGTGTTAATGTAATATGAACAACAAAATGTGCCTGTATAATTGTTAGTTCTGTGATAATTATATCTGAACATGTTTGCAATTCAAATGTCAAAGGAAATAGCATGTAATCAAGAAATTCAGTCTAGTAATGAAAATTCTCTGGATAGAAGTACTATAGAAAATATAATAGCTCAAGGAATATCTAATGCCATACCTTCGATCATTGAAGCTATTAAAATTTCTATGCCTATAAACAAAAGTCCTACTTTACGTTGTAAGAATACTCATCACTTCAAACCTAGCCCTAGTATCAATGGAGACCATGATATTCGTATCAAAACTCCATCTTCCAAACGAAAGAAAACCACAACCTATAGTTACTCTTATAAGGAATTCCGCTCTGACAAAACCGATGAGAATCAAGAAGCTGGATTGTCAATCGCGCAACCTACCTGCAACAACTATAACAAGAAGAGTTCAAAAAGACACCATTCTAGGAAGACACACCGCTGTAACTTCTGCAAGAAGGCTGGGCATACCGAGGAAGAATGTAGAAGGAAAACTAATATCTGTTTCAACTGCGGAGAAACAGGTCATATCCGTCCCTACTGCCCAAAATTATCCAAGGCACCCAACAACAAGGCTATAAACCCAGATGAAGCTAAGGAGAACGTAAAAATACTTTTGACACCGGAGGCAACAACGACTTTTAAAATAAGCACCCTTACGTTTTGTCTATACTAAAGTACTTGTGTCTTTTGGTTCCAATCAAAATTTTATAATAAAAGGTCCTTATATCCCCAATATTTATTTCATAAAGCCAACACTCATTTATCTTATCTCTTGACAAATTCATATGTTGCACATGCATTGCTTGTTACGCATGTGATTTCACTTCAAAAGATTAATTTATTCACGAGATCGAATATTATTTCGTTGTACTCGTTTTAAATCTTGATAACTTGCATTATTGCAATAACGTTGACTTTTTGATATCAAGTCAACATATTTCTTGGAAAACTCCATTCTTTTTCAAAGTTACTTACTGGATTTTCATTATAATCATTTCTTGTCAATACATATATCCATTAGTGGAATATGTCCAAACCAAGCTCAAATTGTTTGAACTTGCTCATATATATTCAATTCAAAATCCCATATGATGAATTTAGATCATCATATTCCAGGTAATCTCCTTTGTTTGAATCATAGTAAACTTGTTTAAAAGTCTTCAACTCCAATAAATCATTTGTTAAATCACGACACCTTGCGGTGGTATTTTCTTTAAATTTTGAACTCGTTTCATCTGAGATACGAATTTATCTATCTTCTGTTGATTCATTATCCTAAAATAAATCTTAACACAACTATGTGTTAGGATAAGGGTACGTAAATTCATATTATAATCCAATGTACCTCCCACATTTCTTTGAACAATCCTACGATAGTCAATTATTCCTTCATTTTGAACATCCTATCTTTTGAATATCTAGATTCACTTCATTAAAACTTTTAGTTGATTTCGAGAACAGTGAATTCGTTCGGTCACCATAATCATTGAATTCTTTCAAACACCTTGTGATGTCTGTATAAATTTGTAGCTTGAGCTAATTATAAACCCTAATCATATCATACGTCTTTCATTTGACTCATCATTCAAAGTAGTCTTGATACAATCAGGACGATGATACACTAAATTCTATTATCCGATGTATCACTGATTTCTAATTTGATAATTGACAAATCATTTTTCATACTTCCATTCTCATTTGAGATTATTGATTCAGAGTCTTCCTCAATTGACAATCAAAGTAAGTTCTCTTCTGACATCAAATCCTATTGATTGCATTTCGGATTTTATGCCTGTCAAATCTCTTTCGATTTATGAAACTCAGTCACCTTGATAATTGTATCCTTTCATCTCGTTCAGTTAACATCGATTCTTGAAACTAATTTTATTGAAACCATTGAGTTCCAATTATCATATGATATCCTTATATTCATCTTTTGATTCTGCCCCAGGCACCTTGATACTGTTTTTACTAACTAAAAGACGTGACGTAACCCCAAGGAGATATCGTAGCCCAAATCTTGAGGACGAGATTTAAAACAAGGTGGGGAGGATATAACAACCCTCGAAAACGACCCTAAAATGCTACTAAATACACCCCGTAGGTGAGAAACAAACCCGAATAACACTCATTTCAATAAATAACAAAGAAAACAAGTAATCTGGGTCGCTCGCGGGCCGCGGCCCAGATAGTCGAAGTCTTTGCAGGGCGCGAGGCCCTATTGCTTGTCGGCCAAACAAATGAGCCACGTGTCCCACACGTGTCGATCCTACCCCATGACTCAACAAATCTCAAACCGACCCTATGGTCCTCGCGGGCCGCGAAGGTGAAGCCAGAGGGCGTCGCGGACCGCGACTCGCCCCGATGTCAGCCTATAAATAGCAGCCGATGGTTTCATTTCAATTCGTTCAGATTTCTAAATTTCTCTCTCAATTCTAATAGGCGAAAGCTATAGCCTAATACCCCCCCCCCCTAATAAGCGAAGCTCTGCCTCCTTGTAAGTATTATAACCCCCGGTTACGTATTAGTTACTCTGCCCGATTGATCTAGAGCTCCGTAACACATGTCGAGGCTCTGCCTGACTCAGTTCATTGGAGTTCTTCCTCGGGGGTATGACTAATGTGATTTGGGTTATCTTACTAATACATGTGCATAGTCTAAATTTAATTAATAATAACCAGGAGAAGCAACAGGAAGCTATAATATTACCAGGAAGTTGTAATATTATCAGGAAGCCTGTAGAAATACCTAAGTTTATGAATGTGAGTACATCTATTTTTGTAAACCTTTTTATACAAACCTCAATTGTTTTAAATTATAATAACAGTGATTGAGTCTATGTATTCTACAATTACTGTCGGTATGTTGGGGTTTTGTATACATTACTTATTACTAATACTGTGAATAGTAACATGACTACAAGTCAGGATTGACAGTACCGTGGGTGGTAATTTGGTAGATAGAAATATTGTAATCGCCCTCAATACTTTGAAGTCATAAAACTTGTTTTGATTAAACTGGGATGCACTCACCAATATCTCTTGCTGACAAAATATTTTTAAAACGCGTTTCAGGTAACGTAGCGGAAGCCAATAAAAGCCAGCTGGAGAGCACTGCAGGCTAAGAAAAGTGGCTATAAAAGTTACATAAATAAAAAGGAGAATTGTTTTCAGTAATTAGGGTTTATCCCTATAAGTATATTAAAAATGAAAATCGGGTTTTGTCCCACTTGTTTATTTTAAATGCATTATCCGCAATACTTGGGTTGTATCCCATTTATCTATTTTAAACATTTGGTGTTTAACTCTGATAAAAATATTTCCAAACTACGGTCCTCATGAAAAATTTCCGCTGCCAAATTAATAAACACCGATACCATCTGACTAGTTCGCGGCTCCCGCTCCCTGTGTCACACCCCAACCGATGGCGGAAACATCGTGGCGCGGCACTAAGCGTTCAGATTGCTCAAGAGTTTCCACATCACTAAATTGTTTTAATAATGATTAATCAAATTTCATAACAATTGTCTAAAGCATCAAACGATCCATAACCATATCAAGTATCGAGTTACATCATACTTCAAATAATGTTCAAAATTTCCTGTTTAACTAAGATGAGTTTCTAGGAATCATCCTAACTTGTTTCTTGTTTTCCTCAGCTACTATCAACCTGCAACATGTATTAAAATATTATCAACAAAATGTTGGCGAGTATAAAAGTTTGAGTATATAGTAGCATAATAGTTTAAAACGTTCCAAAAACTCATATCCGCCATGAAAACATATAACAAGTTTCACCATGCTAAGCTAACACAATCCCTATGTAACACGCATTTCCAACGCAATTAATATAGCATTCCAAGAGTCTAGTGGGAGCTATAAACGTTTAGTGCCTTTCCCAAAGTCTAACGGGAGGTTTGATCTTAACAATACCCAAGAGAATAGCAGGCGGGGCATTACAACCTATAGCATATGCATAGTACCATAATTGTTAATACATGTCACATACAAGGATTAAACGTCACCTAGCATATAAATCTCAAGTTTCACTTGTATCATATTTCCGTGTTTACTACGGATAGAGTATGTTTCCAAATAAGTTTCAAGTGTCAAGTTTATAGAATACATGTTGCATCCCAAAGGGTTTAAACAAAAGGGATCGACTATACTCACAGTGGGTGTTTAGACCAAACACTGTCTAATTGGATCGAAGGGAGCACTGGATCATCCTGAGTATGGAATGGTAGCGTTAGCATTGAACAGTGCATAAACCAGTGTGTTGGATCGAATGGTGGGTCGATCGGATGACCGTCCGAACGGATGGTCATCCGTACGGATGACCATTCGGTCGGTTGGTCATTCGATCTGAGTGGGTATGTTTGTAAAATGTTGAGCTTTTGAAGTTTTCGTTGTAGTATTTAATCAAGTCATCCGGTCGGATGGCTATTTGATGTGCACGAAGTGGTTAAATAAAAACAACTAAAATTAACCCTAATCTAGACACTCTAAGCTTTAAATTTATAAATTTTGACTCGATCTAAAACTAAAACTACACAACCGGCAAGTGTACCGATCAATGTAGTATAGCTAAAGTAAGTCCGAGTATCGAACCCACGAGACTCTAATGATTACGCTAAGACTCTATTTAGACTACGACTGACACGACTTAACTAATTGTTTATTGATTGGGGGGGTTCTAAAAATCCTAAATAATGCAAATAAAGATTAAACTAGATTAGCTAAATTAACTAAACACGAACTCGGACGAAGACTTGAACCAGTGGCGATGAAGACTACCTAGGCTCGACGCAAGCCTAAGTTGGAATGGATTTCTATTCGAAAGTAATGTGGTATGGAACCGGGATCTTTAAATGCTAAACCTATTAAGACACCAACTAAGCCCCTCAACCCTTCTCGAGGTGAAACTTATGGCACTACCTAGGCTGTTACGACTACCGGTTGTTAGATTTCCTTACAGTCCTCTAACTTCTTGAAAGTGCCTTAATGTGACAATCTACCTTACAGCGCGAAAGTCTAAGGCAACTATGGGTTTCAACTTGGTTTAATAGACAAGAGAATGGTTAGGGAACTAGACCGATTTCTTACAAAACCTAAACCTAGCTATATACCAAACCAAGACCTATTAACAACCTCGAGCCTTACAGTGACAAGATTAGTAGAACACTTATGAGATTACCGAATATTACTTCTAAGGTGACTTACTAGATTTTCGCCTTAAAGGATTAAAGATTTATTACGTGATATAGACACTCACCTAAATCTAAAACCCTAGCACAACCCTATTATGTGATATAGACCGTCACCAAGGATTATACGAAGCAATAAACAGCGATAAAACAATATCAAGCATGCATATACACCAAGTTAAAATTCCATAATCGTTTACAATTCAAGAAAACCCATAAACCACATTAAAATCGAATAAAAATCCAATCTTTATTAAACCATTGTCATGCCTAGGTAGTATGAAAGTTCTTAGCCGTTAAACATAATCAGAAACATAATCATAATCATTATAAATTCTGAATTCATCAAGTTACAACTTAAAACGAACGAAAACGAAAGAATAGGACGATTAAACCCGTAATCTTCACTCCCGAACGCTCCAAAGTATACCCGAATGATTTCCTAGCTTCCGAGCACTCCCAAGAATCTTCAAACAGCCTTCAATGGTCTCCTGGAACTCCAAATTCGTAATGTAATGCGGCCGATGTTGAAGATGATGATTTATAACCTCCAAAACCTACTAACCGTTGCCTGTTCTAAGGCGGTGCACGATTATAACTCTCTCGCGGCCCGCGTAAAAGTAGACTTAAGTCTACGCGACCCGCGAGGCTCCTTATTTCCAAAACATATCTTTTAAGTTGAGGCGGGGCGCGTAAGAGGTTATGTAAGTTTACGCGGCCTGCCTCGAAGCTTCAGGATTGATTTTTCGACTCGCTTTAGCTCCCGAGCTCTCGTTTTCCGATCCAGCACTTTGCCTTTCCAGAATTTGACTCCTTTTTGCTTCTTTTTGCTGCAAAGACCTGGAAAACACAAATAATCAATAGTATTTACAATCAGCTGGCTGCTCCTCAGCAGCTCCCTGAGCTCTAGCAGACGCACGCCGCTTGCGCTTGGCGCCTGACGATGATCCTTCACCTGACATCCTGTAAAACAGTTTAAACGAAAGCGCAAAAACAGGTGAAACGTTAGTAACACAAACTATTTTTGTTATTTTTGATTTTTTTTGGAATTTTTAAGAATTTTTCTGATTTTTTATGAATTTTTTAAATTTTTATGATTTTTTATAGTTTTTTTAATTTTTTTGATTTTTTTATTATTTTATTATTATTTTAATATTATAATACTGCACATTCAAACGACGACTGTATAACATTTCGTTCGCGGCCGTTGTTTGAAATCGAATGACTTTGTCACGAAACAACTCAAGAACAAACCAAACCTCGCCCGAATGGAGATTGAATACGAGCGAAGTGGTTTAGTAATCAAGCGATGCAACAATACGCATAACGACACTAAAAACGACTCTAATAAGACTCGAAACACTAAAAATGAAACACAAACGGACACTAAAGATGCAAAAGACGCAAAACTCGACGCTTTTCCTAAAAATGGACGCAAAATACACCTAAACTTAGGATGATACCCCCTCCCGGCACTTTACTCGCCCTCGAGTAATCCCAAGTGCCGACAATCATCAACAACAAACATAAGTGCGGAAGCAACAGCAACGGGCCGAATTTTAATGAAAAATTATGTTTTATCGCAAAAGAAACGGCCCGCTATCCCCACACTTAACGTAAAGTCTCCCAAACTAAATTCGTCCGCAAAAAAACAATTCAAACAAACCAAACGGCCCTCCTATAAACTGGCCGCCGCAAATCAACCCAAAACTATAATACCCGACCAGCCTGTTTGTAATCGTAAAGCAGCCTAACTATCTCATACTATCTCATGTCCGAATAATCAAAACAGCCCCTATAGAACAATCATCAAAACAATATAACCATCCCGAGCCACCCGCACCCTCGTAACACCCTAAAAATAGACCTGCACATGAAAACCTACTGGCTTGATAAGCAAAACAAACCAAAACAAATATACTACTGACCAAAATGGACTCGACTGACTTGAAACAACAACTTCACTGAAAACCACAGATGTATTCTAAACACAATAGACTCAACTGACTCAACTCAACTGACTTGACACACGACACACAAGCATCCTAAACACAGATGAATCCAGCAGACGACAAACAAAACAAAATCAATAGCTACGCTAACAAATCAGACTCTAAACAACGACTGACCTACGGACTCGAAACAAACATAAGTACTGCAGACACAAACAGGACTTACTTGACATAAAGCATTTGCAGGGACATACCTTTTAATTGACGTAAACAGAAAACAGAGCAATATGTGTGAGGATGGATGGTCGACGGTGGAACCTGGTGGTCAGTGGTGGCTATGGAGGGTGATTAGTGGAGGTGAATGGTGCAAGATGGTGGTGAAAGCGGTGGTGGAGAGGGTTTCGTGGTGAAAATGGAGGTGGAGGGTAATGGTGGAGATTGAAGAAAGTGGTAGTTGTGGTGGCAATAGACGGTGAGGTATGGTGGTGATGGGTTAAAGTCACCGGAGGTCAAGAAAATGGATTTAGGGTTTCAACTGATTCAATTTGGGGGTGTTTCCTGTTGTTATCGACACAAAGAGTCCTCGTGGCCCGCGTAGATGTGGGTTTAAGCTTATGCAGGCCGCGTTATGCCTAAGGTTTAAAACTTCTTTTTAGCCCACACGGGCCGCGTAAAGTTAAGAGGAGGGCTACGCGCCCCGCGTAAACAGCAAATAACAGCAGCAATGTTGACAGTAGTTGCAGTTTTGGTTTAACCTAGTATTGCTCCCACCTTTCTTTGGCCTCACCATCGACCATGCTAACACACTCGCTAGATTTGCCGGCCGACGCTCCACCATACACATCAAACAGAAAAGGCTGTGGTGGTTCACCTTGTTATCACCCTCGTGTCGGCCAATCAGTGTGGCCGCTAGTATCTTATGCACGAACCGATACAGTGGATCTCTGATGTCGGACGCCACCATATTATTGGAAAATGGCGATGTAGCAATAGTGGGCCAAAACCTCGCCAAATCCTCCTTCACCACGCAGTGATCCTGTCTCTTCCTCACGACCCCTCTCAGCAAGCTAATAAACCCAGGATCCTCTACCTCCTGCTGTGTATACAAACTAGTCGCCGTCGTAAACTGTGGAAGCGTCATATTAAATATCTTCTTCCCTAACACAAACGACACCACATCTGGCTCAGCAAACCCCTTGTGATGCCTATACTGAAAGGTGGAGTGGAACTCCAGTGCAAGCTCATAGTACTGTGGCGCATCACAATCTAACGCCATCCTGAACTTCGGTCCCAATAACTGCTCTAACCTCTCAACATGCCTCAGTCGTCCAACTAACTCCCAGTCTATCCTCCTAAACTCCAACAACTTCACTGTCCTTATAACCTGAAACCTCAAATGCTCAGCTGACTGATAATCGAACTGTAGCAACGGGCTATCCCATAGCACCGTGCTCTGGTCGTGCGGGATCCCCTCACCCCGATAAGTAACCACTCTGAGCGGCGCATCAGCTGGCTGCTCCTCAGCAGCTCCCTGAGCTCTAGCAGACGCACGACGCTTGCGCTTGGCGCCTGACGATGATCCTTCACCTGACATCCTGTAAAACAGTTTAAACGAAAGCGCAAAAACAGGTGAAACGTTAGTAACACAAACTATTTTTGTTATTTTTGAATTTTTTAATTTTTTTGGAATTTTTAAGAATTTTTCTGATTTTTTATGAATTTTTGAAATTTTTATGATTTTTTATAATTTTTTAAAAAAAAATTTATTTTTTTATTATTTTATTATTATTTTAATAATATAATACTGCACATTCAAACGACGGCCGTATAGCATTTCGTTCGCGGCCGTTATTTGAAAACGAATGACTTTGTCGCAAAACAACTCAAGAACAAACCAAACCTCGCCCGAATGGAGATTGAGTACGAGCGAAGTGGTTTAGTAATCAAGCGATGCAACAATACGCATAACGACACTAAAAACGACTCTAATAAGACTCGAAACACTAAAAACGACACAAACGGACACTAAAGATGCAAAAGACGCAAAACTCGACGCTTTTCCTAAAAATGGACGCAAAATACACCTAAACTTAGGATCATACCCCCTCCCGGTACTTTACTCGCCCTCGAGTAATCCCAAGTGCCGACAATCATCAACAACAAACATAAGTGCGGAAGCAACGGCAACGGGCTGAATTTTAATGAAAAATTATGTTTTATCGCAAAAGAAACGGCCCGCTATCCCCACACTTAACGTAAAGTCTCCCAAACTAAATTCGTCCGCAAAAATCAATTCAAACAAACCAAACGACCCTCCTATAAACTGGCCGCCGCAAACCAACCCAAAACTATAATACCCGACCAGCCTGTTTGTAATCGTAAAGCAGCCTAACTATCTCATACTATCTCATGTCCGAATAATCAAAACAGCCCCTACAGAACAATCATCAAAACAATATAACCATCCCGAGCCACCCGCACCCTCGTAACACCCTAAAAATAGACCTGCACATGAAAACCTACTGGCTCGATAAGCAAAACAAACCAAAACAAATATACTACTAACCAAAATGGACTCGACTGACTTGAAACAGCAACTTCACTGAAAACCACAGATGTATTCTAAACACAATAGACTCAACTGACTTGACACACGACACACAAGCATCCTAAACACAGACGAATCCAGCAGACGACAAACCAAACAAAACAAAATCAATAGCTACGCTAACAAAACAGACTCAACAGACTCTAAACGACGACTGACCTACGGACTCGAAACAAACATAAGTACTGCAGACACAAACAGGACTTACTTAACATAAAGAATTCGCATGGACATACCTTTTAATTGACGTAAACAGAAAACATAGAAATATGTGTGAGGATGGATGGTCGACGGTGGAACCTGGTGGTCAGTGGTGGCTATGGAGGGTGATCAGTGGAGGTGAATGGTGCAAGATGGTGGTGAAAGCGGTGGTGGAGAGGGTTTCGTGGTGAAAATGGAGGTGGAGGGTAATGGTGGAGATTGAAGAAAGTGGTGGTTGTGGTGGCAACGGACGGTGAGGTACGGTGGTGATGGGGTTAAAGTCGCCGGAGGTCAAGAAAATGGATTTAGGGTTTCAACTGATTCAATTTGGGGGTGTTTCCTGTTGTTATCGACACAAAGAGTCCCCGCGGCCCGCGTAGATGTGGGTTTAAGCTTATGCGGGCCGCGTTACGCCTAAGGTTTAAAACTTCTTTTTAGCCCACACGGGCCGCGTAAAGTTAAGAGGAGGGCTACGCGCCCCGCGTATATAGCAAATAACAGCAGCAATGATAGCAGTTGCAGTTTTGGTTGAAATTGATTTTTATTAATTCCCAATTTGCCCCCATCCCTTATATTGTCGATTTTAACGTTAAACGTACCTGGAAAGCTGCTCCCTTATCGATTTCGCCTACGTAAAGGTGATGAAACCTGCAAAATACTTCACGACACACAATAGATGCACAAAAACGGAAAAACACAAAAACGACGCAATAAAGACAAAAACACTAAACTACTGACACGATGCGAAAAACGACTCAATGTACAAACTATACACTTGAGTTTTCACTCAAGAAACTACACGACGGTGCTAGGCGGGTCCGAAAGAGGAACGGTTTCCTCTTCGGCGGTGTCGATGGGACCCCCTAGATAATGTTTCAACCGATGACCGTTAACCTTCCAAGAATTCGTATTATCTTCATTGTGCAACTCCACGGTACCGTACGGGAAAACCTCTTTCACGACGTACGGCCCGGACCACCTTGACTTTAACTTTCCGGCAATTAATTTCAATCTCGAATTGAACAAAAGCACTTGATCGCCGACTTTAAACTCCTTCAACTTCCGTAACCTTCTATCATGCAAAGCTTTTGACTTTTCCTTGATATTCCACGAACGATCGTAAGCGGCGTCACGAAGCACCTCTAACTCATGAATTTGGAAGAATCGTTTTCTAGCGGCCTCGGTTAAATCTAAATTCACCGCTTGAGCGCCCCTAGAGCCCGATGCTCTAACTCTACCGGCAAATGGCACGCTTTCCCATAAACGATCATAAACGGCGTAGTACCTAGTGGCGTTTTATAGGCGGTACGGAACGCCCATAACGCATCGTCCAACTTATCGGACCAATCTTTTCGACTTTTTCCTACCGTTTTCTCTAAGATTCTCTTAACTCCTAGATTTGCGTTCTCCACTTGACCACTCGTTTGCGGATGATACGCGGTAGACAAGCGGTGCGTAACTCCATATCTCTCCAACGCCTTCTCCATGAAGGAATTGCAAAAATGCGTACCGCGATCACTAATAAGTGCCTTAGGAGTACCAAATCGCGTAAATAACTTCTTCAAAAATCTCACCACCACTCGTGCATCGTTCGTAGGTAAAGCTTGAGCTTCCACCCACTTCGAAACGTAGTCGATCGCAACGAGGATGTACCGATTTCCACTCGAAGATGGAAACGGTCCCATGAAATCAATGCCCCAAACGTCGAAAACTTCCAACACTTGAATAGGATTCTGGGGCATCTCATCCTTGGATGAGATGTTGCCGGTCTGTTGGCAACGATCACACTTTCTCACAAACTCCACTGCATCAGTCAATACAGTCGGCCAATAAAACCCGCAATCGAACACCTTCTGCGCAGTCACATGCGGACCGTGATGTCCTCCTGTCAAACCCTCATGAACATGCCGAATGATGTCCAAACCATCCTCTCTACTCACACATCTCCTCAAAATCTGATCACCTCCTATCCTGAAGAGGTAAGGCTCGTCCCATATATACTTTCGCGCATCATTCACAAGCTTCTTCTTTTGCTGACGATTCATACCATCCATTACGTATCCTTCGGCCAAGTAGTTGGCTAAATCGCTAAACCACGGTAAACCCTCGGTCTCTGCCTCAACATAATCAATAGACTCGTGAGGGAATCTGTCTCCTATCGCCTCCTCACGAATCTCCTCCCTACTCGGATCCTCTAAACGCGACAAGTGGTCTGCCGCAATGTTCTCTGCCCCTTTCTTGTCCTTGATTTCGATATCAAACTCGGACAGAAGCAGGATCCATCGTATAAGGCGCGGCTTCACGTCCTTCTTCTAAAAAAGGTAACGCAAAGCAGAATGGTCTGTAAACACAACGGTTTTTGACAGAACAAGGTACGAATGGAACTTATCGAATGCAAAGACAACTGCTAATAGCTCCTTCCCCGTAGTGGTGTAATTTTCTTGGGCATCGTTCAATGTTTTACTTGCGTAGTAAATCGGGTGAAAGTGATTCTCCCGTCTCTGCCCTAACACCGCACCGACTGCGTAATCGCTAGCGTCGCACATGAGCTCGAATGGTAAGCTCCAGTCGGGTGATACAAAAATCGGTGCACTCACCAGTTTCTCTTTCAGAAACTCAAACGCTTTAAGGCATTCCTTGTCAAAGACAAAAGGAACGTCCTTCTCCAACAATCGCGTCATGGGGCGTGTGATTTTAGAAAAATCCTTATTAAAGCGCCGATAAAACCCCGCATGACCGAGAAAACTACGAATCGACTTCACACTAGTCGATGGCGGAAGCCGACTGGTCGTATCTATCTTCGCTCTATCCACTTCAATACCTGCTCTCGAAATCTTGTGCCCTAGCACAATACCTTTAGTCACCATGAAGTGACACTTTTCCCAATTCAACATCAGCTTCGTTTCAACACACCTCCTCAACATCTTCTCAAGATTAACTAAGCACTAATCGAAAGAATTACCGTACACTGAAAAATCATCCATAAACACCTCTATCGAACTCTCTACCATATCCTGAAAGATCGAGATCATACATCGCTGGAATGTAGCTGGAGCATTACATAAACCAAACGGCATGCGTCGGTACGCGTACGTGCCGTATGGACATGTAAAAGTGGTTTTCTCCTGATCCTCTGGTGCAATGAGGACCTGAAAATAACCCGAAAACCCGTCGACAAAGCAATAGAACTGCTAACCCGCGAGGCGCTCAAGCATCTGATCAATGAGTGGGAGCGGAAAATGATCCTTACGAGTGGCGGCATTTAACTTGCGATAGTCAATGCACACGCGCAAACTCGTGACTGTACGAGACGGAATAAGCTCATTTTTCGCATTCAAAACGACTGTCATCCCCCCTTTCTTCGGGACGACCTGCGTAAGACTCACCCAAGCTGAATCGGAAATCATATAGATCAAACCAAACTCTAACAACTTCATAACTTCCTTCCTAACTACCTCCAGCATATTCGGATTCAGACGACGCTGCTGCTGCACTACCGGCTTGTAAACATCCTCCATCAGAATGCGATGTGTGCAAAAAGTAGGGCTAATGCCCTTGATATCAGATAGCCTCCAGGCAATCGTATCACTGTACTGCTTCAATTCCTCAATCAACCTAACTTTCTCATCCTCTGTCAACTTCGAAGATATGATGACAGGCATGTTCGGCTTCTATCCAAGAAATGCGTACTCAAGGTGTGATGGAAGAACCTTAAGTTCTAAAGGCGGTGGAATCTCCACGGGAGTACTCTCATCACTAATCTCGTTTAGTTCCAACGTCTCAGGAACCCACAACTCCTCACTCTCATCCAACTGCTCCTCCTCAACAGCTTCTTCATCAAGCTCGTCAACAACTCCCTCGCCTACTAAATCGGCCCCACTGATGTACTCGAAACACGTGTCGACACAAGATATGAAAGAATTTAGAAAGTAAACGGAATGACACGGTCCACTATCTTTGTCTCCACCTCCAGGATGCTGCATCGCTCTATCAATCTCGAATGTGACAATCTCGTCACCAACACGAAGAGAAATCTTACCGTCAAAGACGTCGATGATAGCCTTTGCGGTTCTAAGGAATGGACGGCCCAGAATAATAGGAACTCTTTCATCGGCCTCCATATCAAGAACGACGAAATCCACAGGAAACACGAACTTATCAACTTTCACCAACAAATTCTCTAGTATCCCACGAGGATACTTGACTGAACGGTCAGCCAAGGACAACGACATATGCGTGGGCGTAAGCTCTCCTAAACCAAGCTTCTCGTACAATGAAAACGTCATCAGATTGATGCTAGCACCTAGATCGGCTAGAGCGTGAGCAGGGGTAACGGCTCCCCCAAAGAGGCATGAAATAGTGAATGTACCAGGATCGGTTAATTTCTCTGGTAGCTTATTCAAGACTACCGCAGAACAACCTCCTGTCAACGGAATATTCAAAAGCTCACCAATTCTCTCCTTACGCTTCAGAAGATCTTTGAGAAATTTAGCATACTTAGGCATAGACTGAAGTGCCTCGAAAAACGGAAGATTGATTTGCAACTGCTTGAGCATCTCAAGGAATTGCCCATATTACTTAGCATATTTCTGATGCTTAAGGCGGGCGGGAAATGGGATGCGAGAATGATCAATCACTGGTGATGGCCGAACCTTCGTCGGCTGCTTCTCTACTTTCTTCTCCACTGGCGACTCCTCGGCGTGTGCGGTACTTGTTGGGTCTAGCCTTATGTGCACCTTACCGGGAGCCTCCATCTCGATCTCCTCATCAACTTCGTCCTCTTTCTCTTCCTCCACACTCTCTCTCACTACTTCTCCCAAACTCTTTCCACTACGGGTCGTAATAGCCTTCGCTGAATGATTAGCTGGGTTCGTGAAGGTATTCCCTGAAAACTGACCAGGTGGATGCTCATGCAACTGTTTAGCAATGCCACCTACTGTTCTTTGAAGGTATAAAAGTGTGGATTGCTGACTTTTGAGCTAAAGATCGTGATTTTTATTAATTTGCTCTTGATTTTTAGCGAAATCAGCTAGAGATTTCTGTGTCGCCTCATTTCGCGTCATCATCTGAGCGAACATCTCCTCCATCCTACTTAAGCTACCCTCTAAAGCCTTGCCACTGCCTTGACCCTCTTGATTTGACCCCCCACTAGCAAACTGACCCCCTGAGCCACTAAACTGACCACTTTGACCTGAACCACTACTCTTGTATAAACCCGACCCCCTATTTTGATACTGACCAGATGGAAAACCAGGAGGATTACCAGAAGAACGGAAACCACTATTGTTGCCACTACCGCGCCAGTTGGAGTTGTAATTGGAATTATTGAACGGATTCGTGGGACCCCTAGACTGACCGGCTATGTACTCTACCTGCTCAAGTGTAAGTGTGGGACAATCTAGCGTGTCGTGACCTCCCCTACAAACCTCACACCTATCAACTTTCTTCTTAATCTCATTCAACTCTTGTCTCAAACTCTCGAGAACAGCAGCTACCGATGGATCCAAGCTAACTTGGTTTACCCCTCGAGCGGCCGAGGTGGTATGAACAGGAATGGAAGTCCTGCTGGTAGAGCTGTAATCCATATCAGAATGTGCGAAAATCTCAAACAAATCATTGCACTCATTCACCGTCTTCTTTCCCATAAGCTGCCCTCCTGCTGAAGTATCGAAACGAGCTTTGATTTCAGGGGTGAGGCTCCTCATACCCACTAGCCTTAGAGCTCCCAAGGCTTAGTTTTTTTGCTAGTGAGTTCCATGCAATCTCTTTTGATTCTTCATATCTCTTAGCTTATTTTCGACCGTTGTGGTGATATGGCAATTGTACAATTGTCAGTTTAAGGGAAAAAAAATTAAACAATTTTCATTTTATTTTCTACTTCTACACAACTACAACATGTATTCATCGTCGTCACTTGATTGCTTTGCCAAAAACCTCATACATACAAACAAACAATTTAGGCGCCACAGATGAATGAGTAGACAATTATTTTGACGAATAGTTGAGATCGAAGGGAACAATGTCGTTTTTTTTATTAGACCACAAGGAGTGGGCGTGGGATACTGGCATGGTGGCCTCTCCACGCCGTGCACATAGACCCGCGAACGACGTGGAGGGCGGCGTGGGGTAAGAGTTGGGGTACTTTCCACCGGCGTGGAGGCATTTGATGTGGCGTAAAACCTGGTGTTTTGAAAACTCTGATAATTTTTCTTGACACCCGGTCCTGATAATTTTTCCGCTGCCAAATAATAAACACCGGTAACACTGTTGTCTGCCTCGCGACTCCCGAACTGGGGTACGGATCGAGGGCCGTGACACATTATGTGTGGTGTTTTACACCTGCAATGCAATTCCAGTAGATCTTCTTCGTATGTTGTTTTAAACCTGCATTCCAGTATCTGTTCTTCGTATGGTGTTTTACACCTGCATTCATGGTGTTTTACACCTGCATTCCAATAGTTGTTATTCGTATGGTGTTTTACACCTGCATTTCAGTATATGTTATACGTATGGTGTTTTAAACCTGCATTCTAGTAGGCTTCATATCATGTTATACATATTTTTTTTTCTCTATATAAATATAGTAATATGGTACTCATATTAAAGATAAAAAAAACTCGTTATTATGGTATAATTTTTTAAAAAAAAAAAACGTTACGTATAAAAAGTTATTGACGTGTTCAAAAAATATGAATGGAACTTGCATGTGCATTAAAGCTTAGGTTTTTTTTGGGAGGGGGGTGGGGGTTAGTGTCACGGCCCCCGCCACCGGTTTGACCCGGTCCAGGAGCCGCGGGGCAGGAACTTGCGTGATATTTATTAATTGATGCGACAGCGGAAGATTTTAACAGGATCTTTTAAAACTTGAAAATGCCCGATTATTTTATTTCATAATTCGGGATAAAACCCCGTAATTTACAATAGAGGAATTTTACTAGGAAATTCCCTGATTTATAAAACATGTTTATTTATTTTAACTGAGCCACCTCTTCAAGCTTGTTAGTGCTCCGTAGCACGTTTTCCTTGATTTATAGCAGGTCGCCTGAAACATGTTTTAAAAATATTTTGTCAGCGGGGAAATACTGGTGAGTCACTCAATTTGATAAAATTGACATGTAGTTATTAATTACAGCATAAGAGCGATTACAATGGCTTCTATCTTATTTTTATCTGGCGACGTGTCACAATGGTGACGATGGTCATACCACTATTGGGTCCCACCCCAAGTAATGACGTTTATCACTGTTAGGTCAATAAACCTAACCGTGAGAAATTAGTAATGTGCACAATACCCCACTAGCCAGTGATTCAAGATATCCACGACTTACTTCCTGTAATTATAACTTTTGAAAATAATTTGAGGTATTGTAAAACAGTTGATAAAAAGAGAATGACTCACATTGCAGATTTACACGGGCAGAGTATAGCCTACTGATTAGCCTTGTAACCTAATTTAAATAACAATGCACACGAACTAGGTCAGTAACTAATACAGCATTTACGATAACTCACGAGATTAAAACCCTCACAATGAAATGACAAAGTGCGATACTTAAACATCCATCGAATTCACGATGAATGACAAAGCATAACCCTAATTTGGGCAGCACTTAAACATCCATTGGATAGTTTTCAATCGATCAGACATTGAATCGTAGCAGCGATCGAGTTAATACCCTGTATCGTAGCAGCGCCTCGCTATAATAATTGAAATTTCGACTTTAGAGCAGTGAACTTTCGTTTTTGAAAGTTTTCGTCGACACAGAATGAAAGCCCCTGAGCTAAGCTATTTATAGCTGAAAACTGAGGTTCACGCGGCCCGCGTGAACCTTGGCTTGACCTTTACGCGGCCCGCGAGGCCGCCTATTCTACGCAGAGGTTTGCTGGGTCACGAGTTAGGGTTGCCAGATGGGTTATACGTGGCCCGGATACTTATCCGGAAAAACTTGATGTTGACGCGGCCCGCGTAAGACTAAGCCAACTCTTACGCGGCCCGCCTGAATACCATATTTCTTGTTTTCTTGATTTTTGATGCACGGTATGGTTTCAGGGTTTCGGGTTTTTACTTCCGGGTTATTTTGGGAAAATTTTGAGAGTCCTTACATCCTCCCCACCTTATTTAAAATCTCGTCCTTGAGATTTACTGGAATAAGTGAGGATACTTTCGCTTCATTTCCGATTCCAGCTCCCAAGTGTATTCGGATCCTCGTTTTGAATCCCACTTGACTTTGACTAGTACCAATCGCTTGTGCTTGAGAAACTTGATCTTTCTGTCTTCTATATGTAATGGCTTCTCAACAAATTTTAACTTTTCGTTTACCTCTACATCTTGAAGAGGTACTACCAGAGATTCGTCAGATAGACATTTCTTGAGGTTGGATATATGGAATACATCATGTACTCCAGCTAGCTCTTCTGGTAGTTGTAAGCGATAGGCAACTGGTCCTATTCGTTGGACTACTGGGAATGGTCCTACGTACCTTGGACTTAGCTTTCCCTTCTTACAAAATCGTACTACTCATTTCCAAGGAGAAACTTTCAGGAGTACCTTGTCCCCTACTTGAAATTCTAACGGCTTGCGACGATTATTGGCATAACTCTTCTGACGATCTCGAGCCGTTTTTAATCTTTCCTTGATTTGAGTGATCTTGTCGGTAGTTTCTTGTACTATCTCAGGACCTGATAATTGGCTTTCTCCTATTTCTGCCCAATAAACTGGAGTTCTGCACTTGCGTCCATACAGTGCTTCGAATGGGGCAGCTTCGATGCTTGAATGATAACAATTGTTATAGGAGAATTCAATTAAAGGCAGGTGGTCATCCCAGTTTCCACCAAAATCGGTCACACATGCTCTAAGCATGTCTTCCATGGTTTGGATTGTCCTTTCACTTTGTCCGTCTGTCTGAGGATGATATGCAGTACTGAGATTTAGTCGGGTTCCCATGACTTCCTGGAAACTTGTCCAGAAATGGGAAGTGAAACGAATATCCCTATCCGAAACAATGGATAGTGGGACTCCATGTAAGGATACTACTTCATCTACATACAACTTTGCCAATCTTTCCATGCTAAAGGTTTCTTTCATGGGTAGAAAGTGAGCTGATTTGGTTAATCGATCCACAATTACCCAAATCGCATCATTACCTTTTCTGGTTTTGGGTAACTTAGTAACAAAATCCATGGTTATAAGTTCCCATTTCCATACAGGCATTTCTAATTGTTGTAGTAGACCTGAGGGTTTCTGGTGTTCTGCTTTAACTTGTGAACAAGTAAGACATTTAGAAACATATCTAGCTATGTCCTTTTTCATTCTTATCCACCAGAAATTATTTCTTAAATCTTGGTACATCTTATTGTTACCAGGATGCATGGTATACCTAGATTTATGGGCTTCCTCTAGAATCTTATTTCTTAAGTCTCCGTGCTTAGGTACCCATATTCTTTTCTTATGGAATCTCCAAATTCCATCAGTTCCCTGTTCGAATTCCTTTATTCTTCCTTTCATTCCTTCAGCATCATCCTTGATTGCTGTTTCTTGAACATTTTTTAGTTGTTCTATTAAATCTAATTGTAAACTTAATCTAAGAGCACGAACTTGCTTTTGCTTTTCATGATACTTACGACTTAGGGCATCTACAACTACGTTTGCTTTTCCTTCGTGATATTGAATATCACAGTCGTAATCACTTAGAATTTCCATCCACCTTCTTTGCCTCATGTTCAATTCTTTTTGCCCAAATATGTATCTTAAGCTTTTATGATCTGTATAGACAGTAAACTTACTTCCATACAGATAGTGTCTCCAAATCTTAAGGGCAAAAATTATGGCTCCTAATTCTAAGTCATGAGTCGTATAGTTTTCCTCGTGCTTTTTCAATTGTCTTGAGGCATACGCAATTACCTTTTTGCGTTGCATTAACACACATCCAAATCCTAGTTTTGAAGCATCACAATATACTTCAAAATCCTCTGTTCCTTCTGGTAAGGCTAGAATAGGGGCATTGGTTAATCTTTGCTTCAAAATTTTAAAAGCTTCTTCTTGCCTAGGTCCCCATTCAAACTTAATTGCTTTACAGGTTAGCTTAGTTAATGGTACAGCTATCTTGGAAAAATCCTTAATAAACCGTCTATAGTATCCGGCTAACCCTATAAAACTCCTAATTTCCATAGCTGATTGAGGAACCTTCCATTTGGTGATTGCTTCTATTTTAGCGGGATCTACGTGAATACCTTCGTGATTTACCATGTGACCTAAAAATTGCACTTCTTGTAGCCAAAATTCACACTTCGCGAATTTGGCGTAAAGCTTTTCCTTTCTTAACAAAGTTAAGAGTGCATGCAGGTGTTCACAATGTTCATCCTGACTTTTGGAATAAATAAGTATATCGTCAATGAAGACAATTACGAATTTATCTAAGTACGGTTTACAGATCCTATTCATCATGTCCATAAATGCTGCTGGAGCATTTGTTAATCCAAAGGGCATGACTGTAAACTTGTAATGACCATACCTAGTTCTGAAAGCAGTTTTAGGTATGTCTTCTTCTTGTACCTTCAACTGATGGTATCCGGAGCGTAAATCTATCTTAGAAAAGTATCTAGCTCCTTGCAATTGATCAAAAAGATCATCAATCCTAGGTAATGGGTATCGATTCTTAATTGTAATTTTATTCAGTTCCCTATAATCGATACACATTCGCATCGAACCATCCTTCTTTTTCACAAACAACACTGGAGCTCCCTAAGGGGATGAGCTAGGTTGTATGAATCCTTTATTGAGCAATTCTTCTAATTGCGTTTTCAATTCTAGCATTTCGGTGGGTGCTAATCGGTAAGGTGCCTTGGCTATGGGTGTATTACCAGGAATTAAATGAATTCTAAATTCTACCTCCCTATCTAGGGGTAGTCCAGGTAGTTCTTCTGGGAATACATCCGGGTATTCTGATACTACCGGAATTTCCTTAAGTTCCTTACCCTTAGTGCTAATGATTACCGAAATCATATACACTATTCCTTGCTTTCGTTCATAACTAGCAACTTTCATTACTGAAATGAACTTCATTGGCTTTCGCGGCTTGTCTCCTGTAATCACCACTAATTCTCCTGAGGGTGTATGAATTTCTATGGAATTCTTATCACAAAGAATTAGAGCATGGTTGGCTACCAACCAATCCATTCCTAACACCACATCAAATCCTGCTAATTTCATAGGTAACAGGTTTGCAGAAAATTTATGACCTAAAAGTTCTATCTTTCCTTCTCGCACCACCTTATTTATTTTAACAGAATTTCCATCTGCTGTTTCAACTGTAAAAATCTGCCTAAGGTTGGTTAAGGGTAAGTTAAGAGCTTGGCAGAATGAAGTATTTATAAAACTTTGGTTTGCACCAGAGTCAAATAATACTTTTGCATAGACGTCGTGAACTAGGAACGTACCAGTTATCACATCAGGAATTAGTTCTGCTTCCTGAGTAGTCAACTTGAAGGCTCTTGCATTCTTCTTAGTAGTTCCTTCTGCAAGTTTGACTTTGTTATCAGCTGGTTTGACCAGTTTCGGGCAGTCTGGCCTAATATGTCCAGCTTCTCCGCAGTTGTAGCAGACTAATGACTTCTTTCTCCTGCAATCTTCTTCTTGATGCCCTGGAATTTTGCAAAAATTGCAATACCCCTTGCATCTTCCAAAATGCTTTCTTTTGCAAGAATTGCAAAATGGAACAGTGGAAGATTGCCCAGTTCCCTTTTTTCTTGAAATTGCTACGGTTACCCATCCGGAATCCCTGGGTAATCGTTTGGGCTACTTCCTTTTTTCGGTTTTCTTCTCTGGTCCACACCAATTCGTTAGTCAGAGTATTGGCTAATTCCACCGCATCATCGATCGTGCGGGTCTTGCCGCTTTGACAATATTACGGATCTCGCTAATTAAGCCCCAAATATAGCGAGAAATAAGTACCGATTCTGGCTAAGCCAGGGTTGGTACTACGCTAGCATACTCGAAGAATGTCGAAGTATACCCTCTACAATCAACACCTATCATTCAGTGATTTAGGAACTTATTCGTCATTTGTTCCTTTTCGTATTCGGGACAGAATTTTCTTTCCACGAGACTCTTAAATTCTTCCCAACTCATGGCATAGGCCACAGTTCTTCCTTTAGCTTGTAGAACTGTATTCCACCATTCTAGCGCCCCTTCTTTGAAAAGATGCGACGCATACATGACCTTGTCTTCTTCAGCACATTTACTAATCATAATTACTGCTTCGGTTTTCTCCAACCAACGCAGTGCCGCAGTCGCCCCTTCATTGCTTGCAAATTCAGCTGGTTTACAAGCAAGAAACTCCTTGTAAGTGCAACCAGGTGTTGCAGCTTTCATTTTCTTAAGGACTGGAGCTTGTATTCCCTCATTGTCGTTATTAATATGGTTGCCGCCTCCGTTTATAATATTACTGAAATTATCGTCATTTGTACGCTTGCTAGGAATAATTTGTTGAGGTGCAATTGGATTTCGAGCAGCAGTAAGGATTTCTGGAATAGCATTGGCTATTCCCTGAGCAACGATATTTTCGATATCTTGCCTATTCAGAAATTGATCTTCATTGTGTTGCTCGGATTGGTTAACCTCGTTAACTGGTTCATTACCAGCGTTTGCCATCTGGTAATTAATACATATATAATTTATTAGCACCAAATAAATAATAGTTATATGCAAAATAATCACACAATTTCACGACACACGTATAGCCAAAATTGTCGATTTATCGACTTCCGTTTTATTTTTATATTATATTATGCATCCGTACACACTGTTTATCTTACAAAAAGTTTTATTTTTGGGTTATTTTACAGACTTATATTTTTATTATTATTATTATTATTATTATTATACAATCATAGCTTCACAACCACTCTATCCCTCGCCTGCTGGCATCTTAGAAGTAACGTTCCCTCTCGTCGTACTTCCAGGAGATCTGTTCTCCTACGTCCCTGATTCTATTTCCTGCATCTATCAGCTCTTTGCCAAAATGGCGGAGTTCAGCTAAGTTTTCATTACTCATTGGTGGGTTTGGTGCAGGTTCTGGGTCGAACTGAGGGAAAAAGGTATAAGGATTATTTAGGAGGTTTTGGAATTGCCAATCGTTGGTCCACCATTCGTCCATTCCTTGTGGTTGGGTGTGGATCAAAGGTTCTGGGATGGCTGGTTCCAGGTTTATTGGAAGTTGGGTTGTAGCAGGATATGAAAAGAGGTTGTTATTAATAGGCCTAATAACATCACAACTTGCCAGTATGCGATCTAATTCCTCCTGTAGTGGTAATTCCTCAGCTTGCCTAGAACTTTCTCCAACTTCTATTCCTGTTTGCCTAAAATTTTCCCCCATTTCTATCCCTTTTCCTTTATCCATAGGATTTTCTATTTTGGGAATTTTCCTAGTCACTGGTTTCCTTCTGCGTATACGCCTCCAACCCACAAATCTTCTTCTCTTCTTTTGCTTTTGTTTCTCCGGAGGTGGAGCTTGGAATTCCATGGTTTCCTCAACATCGGCTATGTAACCAGTAAAGTCTCTGGAAACTTCTATTTTCACAGGATAGAGATTAAGATTCTCAAGAGCTTCAGATAATTCATTCATGCTGTTTAGCATTTATGAAAAACACACAAAATTTTAGGTTAAAATTTTGTAAACTAAATTTTCACAGAATCACAGAACGGAAAGCAGAAAGTTTAATATTAATTATGAATATCTAATAAACTATTTTATTGAAACAAAACATTTTATTTTTAGTACTACTAAAATTTAAAATATACTAGTGGTTATTTATTTAAAGTTTCTGGCTTGTAGGTAGCATAAGTGATGATACTGGTTTGGTGATTTAGTCAAAAGTTAGCATTTACTGCTACAGTGGCTAACTGTAGAGATCTGTCCATTTTTCATCTAATTCATCTTCCCATGGTGGGTTGATGTTCACTCCTTTTGGTTGGGACTTCTTTATTTTCCCTTGACTTTTTCTAATAATCAAACTTCTTTTATTAGGGGAAAGTGGATTCTCATACTATGCTTTACGAACAAATATTCCCTTCTCAGTAGCTGCTGAGTATCTTGAGGAATTTGATTGGGATGAGGTTCCCTTATTTTTCGGTGAACTATCTAATTTAAGATAGATATCCGAGATTCTTTGCTTACCCATACTGTAACTAACAGATAATCAGTTAAAAGCACATAATCACAAGACAGTAATCAGGAAAATTAAGTATTTTTAAATACTTAATAGGCTTAAATCAGTGGCTCTTTCAGTGGCTCTGATACCACCTTTTCCTGTCACGGCCCCCGCCACCGGTTTGACCCGGTCCAGGAGCCGCGGGGCAGGAACTCGTGTGGTATTTATTAATTGATGCGACAGTGGAAGATTTTAACAGGATCTTTTAAAACTTGAAAATGCCCGATTATTTTATTTCATAATTCGGGATAAAACCCCGTAATTTACAATAGAGGAATTTTACTAGGAAATTCCCTGATTTATAAAACATGTTTATTTATTTTAACTGAGCCACCTCTTCAAGCTTGTTAGTGCTCCGTAGCACGTTTTCCTTGATTTATAGCAGGTCGCCTGAAACATGTTTTAAAAATATTTTGTCAGCGGGGAAATACTGGTGAGTCACTCAATTTGATAAAATTGACATGTAGTTATTAATTACAGCATAAGAGCGATTACAATGGCTTCTATCTTATTTTTATCTGGCGCCGTGTCACAATGGTGACGATGGTCATACCACTATTGGGTCCCACCCCAAGTAGTGACGTTTATCACTGTTAGGTCAATGAACCTATCCGTGAGAAATTAGTAATGGCATAATACCCCACTAGCCAGTGATTCAAGATATCCACGACTTACTTCCTGTAATTATAACTTTTGAAAATAATTTGAGGTATTGTAAAACAGTTGATAAAAAGAGAATGACTCACATTGCAGATTTACACGGGCAGAGTATAGCCTACTGATTAGCCTTGTAACCAAATTTAAATAACAATGCACACGAACTAGGTCAGTAACTAATACAGCATTTACGATAACTCACGAGATTAAAACCCTCACAATGAAATGACAAAGTGCGATACTTAAACATCCATTGAATTCACGACGAATGACAAAGCATAACCCTAATTTGGGCAGCACTTAAACATCCATTGGATAGTTTTCAATCGATCGGACATTGAATCGTAGCAGCGATCGAGTTAATACCATGTATCGTAGCAGCGCCTCGCTATAATAATTGAAATTTCGACTTTAGAGCAGTGAACTTTCGTTTATGAAAGTTTTCGTCGACACAGAATGAAAGCCCCTGAGCTAAGCTATTTATAGCTGAAAACTGAGGTTCACGAGGCCCGCGTGAACCTTGGCTTGACCTTTACGCGGCCCGCGAGGCCGCCTATTCTACGTATAGGTTTGATGGGTCACGAGTTAGGGTTTCCAGATGGGTTATACGTGGCCCGGATACTTATCCGGTCAAACTTGATGTTGACGCGGCCCGCGTAAGACTAAGTCAACTCTTACGCGGCCCGCCTGAATACCATATTTCTTGTTTTCTTGATTTTTGATGCACGGTATGGTTTCAGGGTTCCGGGTTTTTACTTTCGGGTTATTTTGGGAAAATTTTGAGAGTCCTTACAGTTAGGTTTTTGGTGGTGTAGTGGGTTTATTTTGTTGTGTTCACATAGGTTCTCGCAATAAAGGTGGTTCTCGCATGAACCCTAACCTATATATATATATACATATATATATATATATATATATATATATATAGTGGAGGGTTCAAATGAGAATGAAAATTTTGTAAGAATAAAAAGAATAAGTTTTAAACCAATAGAAATCCTCTATTTTACTTCATTTAATATGTGTATTTAATGTTATTAATAAGGGCATATAGGTAAATTGCTAATTGTAATTAATTAGCTAACTAATTAAACTTGTAACTCACTTTTAAATATATTTTTTTTGAAAGGTAAACTTCATTAAAACACAAGCTACCTCAAAACGAGGCAACCAAAACAACTACAACGTTAAATATTTACAAATTTACACCATTCATTCCAGGATGTTTCTATACCTTTGTTCCTAGTCTTGAACCATAAAAAACCCAGCTTCTTTACTTCTCCAAAAATAAACTCAAGCTTAACCTCTTTGTTCTTGAACCTTGCTCCGTTCCTCATTCTCCATATCGACCAACACCCTATTCTAATAAGTCCTTTAAGAGCTTCAACCTTCTTGCCAACAAGACCCGCATGGTTGTGAACTTCCAGGAGATCCCTAAAGGAGAACGCCACTAATGGTTGAATGGCAATTTTTTTACATACTCTTTCAAGATAAAATAATTTAGGGTGAATGACAATTTTTAACATGTGTAGGATAAATTATTAAATGTGTATGATACTTTTAGATATGTGTAGGGTAAATTTCGGTAAGTGTAAGATATATGTAGGATAAATTTTGAAATGTGTAGGATAAAATGTTTTCTGCTTTATTAATTAGAGATAACATAATTAATGGGATGGGTTATAAATTATTTAATGTTTTACCATTATGCTATTTTCTTCTTTTTCTTCTGCTATTAATTTTTTTCAAATGAACCTTTCTATATATATATATATATATATATAGGGTGGGGTTCCGCTACAAAGTCAATTTTTCCTACAAAGTTTTAAAACAACACAATTTCAGCCATAAAACACACTCAAAACCCACAAATAACATAGTGAAGATCACTAAAACACAATATCCAAACCCTAACATTCCTTAAAAATTTCAAGCATACCATCGTACAACTATGAATATAAAACACAATTTGATAATCAACATAAAACACACTAATGTTAGTCATTCGATAATCAAAGCCTTATCATTCAAAACACAACACAAAACCCACAAATATGGTGTTTTAGTAACCTCCACTATGTTATTTGTGGGTTTTGAGTGTGTTTTATGGTTGACATTATGGTGTTTTATGACTTTGTACACTTTGTAGAAAAAATGGACTTTGTAGCCAACTCCCACCATATATATATATATATAAGGTAAGATTCTAGAGTAAACATTAGGTTGAGAGTGAACTATGTGAACTAATCTGAGCCATTAATTGTTTAGATGTTGGAAATTTTAATAATGGCAGTTTTGTAATTATTTATACGTAAAAAATAAATGAAAAATGTATAAAGGTAAATTGTTAAACTACTTCTCTCTCCAATTAAATAGTTAATTACATTCTCTCTCATTTTTTTCTCTCACCAATTAACTAATTTTTTAATTCAAAAAATATAACCATTATATAATATATTGTTTTATCTAGAATATGATTAAAAACACTGTAGAAGTGAATGTACATATATGTATTATACGTATTAACAATTTAAAAACATATGTACATTAACAAATATTGTTCCATCTGATCATCTTTTTTAAGTGTACATGTCCGATTTGTAATGTGCAAATGTGTACATTCATAATAATATACATCTAAAAAAGAAGTTAATGATATGGTTGTTCAACATGGTACATATATAACAACCCTCGAAAACGACCCTAAACGCTCCTAAATACACCCCGTAGGTGAGAAACAGACCCGAATAACATTCATTTCAATAAATAACAAAGAAAACGAGTAATCTGGGTCGCTCACGGGCCGCGACCCAGATAGTCGAAGTCTTCGCGGGGCGCGAGGCCCCATTGCTTGCCGGCCAAACAAATGAGCCACGTGTCCCACACGTGTCGATCCTACCCCATAACTCAGCAAATCTCAAACCGACCCTATGGTCCTCGCGGGCCGCGAAGGTGAAGCCAGGGGGCGTCGCAGGCCACGATTCACCCCGATGTCAGCCTATAAATAGCAGCCGATGGTTTCATTTCAATTCGTTCAGATTTCTAAATTTCTCTCTCAATTCTAATAGGCGAAAGCTATAGCCTAATACCCCCCTAATAAGCGAAGCTCTGCCTCCTTGTAAGTATTATAACCCCCTGTTACGTATTAGTTACTTTGCCCGATTGATCTAGAGCTCCGTAACGCATGTCGAGGCTCTGCCTGACTCAGTTCGTTGGAGTTCTGTCTCGGGGGTATGACTAATGTGATTTGGGTTATCTTACTAACACGTGTGCATTGTCTAAATTTACTAAATAATAACCATGAGAAGCAAAAGGAAGCTATAATATTACCAGGAAGTTGTAATATTATCAGAAAGCCTGTAGAAATACCTAAGTTTATGAATGTGAGTACATCTATTTTTGTAAACCTTTTTATACAAACCTCAATTGTTTTAAATTATAATAACAGTGATTGAGTCTATGTATTCTACAATTATTGTCGGTATGTTAGGGTTTTGTATACATTACTTGTTACAAATACTGTGAATAGTAACATGACCACAAGTCAGGATTGACAGTACCGTGGGTGGTAATTTGGTAGATAGAAACATTGTAATCGCCCTCAATACTGTGAAGTCATAAAACTTGTTTTGATTAAACTAGGATGCACTCACTAGTATTTCTTGCTGACAAAATGTTTTTAAAACGCGTTTCAGGTAACGTAGTGGGAAGCCAATAAAAGCCAGCTGGAGAGCACTGAAGGCTTAGAAAAGTGGCTATAAAAGTTACCTAAATAAAAAGGATAATTATTTTCAGTAATTAGGGTTTATCCCTATAATTATATTACAAATGAAAATTGGGTTTTGTCCCACTTGTTTATTTTAAATGCATTATCTGCAAAACTCGGGTTGTATCCCATTTATCTATTTTAAACATTTGGTGTTTAACTCTGATAAAAATATTTCCTAACTACGGTCCTGCTGAAAAATTTCCGCTGCCAAATTAATAAACACCGATACCATCTGACTGGTTCGCGGCTCCCGCTCCCAGGGTGGGGTCGGGGGCTGTGACAGAAGGTGGTATCAGAGCTAAGCCACTTGTTTAAGACATTTAGGTGTTCTTCTAATACCTAAATCTTAAACATTTATGTTAGAAAATTAATACCTTATGTGTTATCCTGTAAACATAAAATCTTAATGTGTCTATTATGAATTTTATGTCATTTAACGAATTTTGAACTGCCAATATGTGTTACCACTATCTGTATCTCACAGTTATGCTCTATTTAAAATTTTATATGAATATATAGGTAATATATTAATAATGTTATCAATTTTTATGATATATTATATATAATATATTTATATGAATATAATTCAATATGAATTTTATAACATTATAGTAATATTAAGATATTAACAATAATATCTTAATATTAACACAATCCAGGTATGATACTTCGAAAACATCATAATATAAATATTAATACAAATCATGTATCACACCTAAATGATTTTATGTCATTTAAAATTCTCAGTATGTGTAACCGCTATTCGTATTTTACGATATGTTATGTTATAAATATGTAAAGGGAATATATTCATAATATATTAATATTAAATTTTGTGATAGATATCATACCCATATAATTATGTGAATACAATTCAATATAAATTATAATAACATTGTGATATTGACATTAATATCTTAATCAAAGATGTAAGATAACACCCTTTAGGTATGATATCACTGAAATATTATAATATAAAATATTATTCGATGCAAGTAGTATGTTTTATGATATAACCTAAAATTTTAATTCAACTTAAACATATATCTTTTTGTCAAGGTTTTGACAAGGCGTATAATTATATTATTTTGTTAAAATATAATATCTTAGCATACTTAAAACATGTTTATTGTTTAATACAATATTACAACAGAATTTTTTATAATAATACTATGAAAATATTATATATTATACATATGCTTTTGTTATATTGTATAAGCACATGTACATTTACATACACATGAAAAGTGTGCGAAAAATATATAAGTATTCTATATTTTATAAATTATATTAATGAAACAAATGATATTTCATACATAAAATAGAAATATATACAAAAATATTTGGTACTGTATAACTACATAATTTATATATATATATATATATATACATACTTAACACGTATATATCACAAGGAAATAACTTAAGAATTTTATCATTTAATAGTTTAACTCATTTCTTAGACTATATTTGATTCATATGTATATATATATATATATATATATATATATATACGTAACACGTATATATCACAAGGAAATAACTTAAGAATTTTATCATTTAATAGTTTAACTCATTTCTTAGACTATATTTGATTAATATGTATATATATTCTAAATACAGGAATACTACTTCGCTATCTTATATATTAAAGGTCAAATTTAGAAACGCCAAACTTTGTATTATCTATTATGATTCTTTAAATAAATAAAAATGATAAATTAAGAATCAAGTCCTAATATTTTCAACCAATATGGTTCAACCCTCTGGTTAAAATTATTCCAATGAATCCGTAAGGGTTATATAATTTGATTTAACTTAATTATTCACTCTTTTATTTCAAAATAGTATGTTCAATAGAAATTCATTTCAATTACTATTGTTATTTTAAGAAAATAAAATTATGGGAATAAGCAGAATAATTAATACCATTAGTTATATGATTGGACTCTTATAAATGATTTGGTATTATATATATATTACAGGAAATTTGAAATTTTATACGTATACATGTACAGAATAAAAATTTCTTGATTATATATACAATATAATAATCAAATATCTTCTATGAAAAAACAAGCTTTTATCTAACAGGAGAAACAAACTTACCCGTTTACTCAGAACTTATTCCGATAATTTCTCAACCAATACTCGTATTTAACCCAAAGTAAACCTTAAAGATAACCGTATTAGCCACAACTCTAAAAGAACAATCCAGGAACTCATACTAGACCTTTATTTCCAACCACAATCACAACGATAAGTTTCCACCATACGTCCCGAAAGTTTATTTAACCATGAGCCCTGAGAATCTAAGCTAAGTTAAGAAAATATAATCCATCATTAGTGAAACACCGAGCCCGTAATCTAGAATAAAAGCTCGCCTGCAACTACAAAGAAAGGAAACAACATATAATAAATATATATATATGCTTTCCTTATATTTTGATAAAATATATAGAAGAAAAATGATTATATATATATATATATCAACGCATCATACTGATAGGTATGATTATAATTGTGTTAATGTAATATGAACAACAAAATGTGCCTGTATAATTGTTAGTTCTGTGATAATTATATCTGAACATGTTTGCAATTCAAATGTCAAAGGAAATAGCATGTAATCAAGAAATTCAGTCTAGTAATGAAAATTCTCTGGATAGAAGTACTATAGAAAATATAATAGCTCAAGGAATATCTAATGCCATACCTTCGATCATTGAAGCTATTAAAATTTCTATGCCTATAAACAAAAGTCCTACTTTACGTTGTAAGAATACTCATCACTTCAAACCTAGCCCTAGTATCAATGGAGACCATGATATTCGTATCAAAACTCCATCTTCCAAACGAAAGAAAACCACAACCTATAGTTACTCTTATAAGGAATTCCGCTCTGACAAAACCGATGAGAATCAAGAAGCTGGATTGTCAATCGCGCAACCTACCTGCAACAACTATAACAAGAAGAGTTCAAAAAGACACCATTCTAGGAAGACACACCGCTGTAACTTCTGCAAGAAGGCTGGGCATACCGAGGAAGAATGTAGAAGGAAAACTAATATCTGTTTCAACTGCGGAGAAACAGGTCATATCCGTCCCTACTGCCCAAAATTATCCAAGGCACCCAACAACAAGGCTATAAACCCAGATGAAGCTAAGGAGAACGTAAAAATACTTTTGACACCGGAGGCAACAACGACTTTTAAAATAAGCACCCTTACGTTTTGTCTATACTAAAGTACTTGTGTCTTTTGGTTCCAATCAAAATTTTATAATAAAAGGTCCTTATATCCCCAATATTTATTTCATAAAGCCAACACTCATTTATCTTATCTCTTGACAAATTCATATGTTGCACATGCATTGCTTGTTACGCATGTGATTTCACTTCAAAAGATTAATTTATTCACGAGATCGAATATTATTTCGTTGTACTCGTTTTAAATCTTGATAACTTGCATTATTGCAATAACGTTGACTTTTTGATATCAAGTCAACATATTTCTTGGAAAACTCCATTCTTTTTCAAAGTTACTTACTGGATTTTCATTATAATCATTTCTTGTCAATACATATATCCATTAGTGGAATATGTCCAAACCAAGCTCAAATTGTTTGAACTTGCTCATATATATTCAATTCAAAATCCCATATGATGAATTTAGATCATCATATTCCAGGTAATCTCCTTTGTTTGAATCATAGTAAACTTGTTTAAAAGTCTTCAACTCCAATAAATCATTTGTTAAATCACGACACCTTGCGGTGGTATTTTCTTTAAATTTTGAACTCGTTTCATCTGAGATACGAATTTATCTATCTTCTGTTGATTCATTATCCTAAAATAAATCTTAACACAACTATGTGTTAGGATAAGGGTACGTAAATTCATATTATAATCCAATGTACCTCCCACATTTCTTTGAACAATCCTACGATAGTCAATTATTCCTTCATTTTGAACATCCTATCTTTTGAATATCTAGATTCACTTCATTAAAACTTTTAGTTGATTTCGAGAACAGTGAATTCGTTCGGTCACCATAATCATTGAATTCTTTCAAACACCTTGTGATGTCTGTATAAATTTGTAGCTTGAGCTAATTATAAACCCTAATCATATCATACGTCTTTCATTTGACTCATCATTCAAAGTAGTCTTGATACAATCAGGACGATGATACACTAAATTCTATTATCCGATGTATCACTGATTTCTAATTTGATAATTGACAAATCATTTTTCATACTTCCATTCTCATTTGAGATTATTGATTCAGAGTCTTCCTCAATTGACAATCAAAGTAAGTTCTCTTCTGACATCAAATCCTATTGATTGCATTTCGGATTTTATGCCTGTCAAATCTCTTTCGATTTATGAAACTCAGTCACCTTGATAATTGTATCCTTTCATCTCGTTCAGTTAACATCGATTCTTGAAACTAATTTTATTGAAACCATTGAGTTCCAATTATCATATGATATCCTTATATTCATCTTTTGATTCTGCCCCAGGCACCTTGATACTGTTTTTACTAACTAAAAGACGTGACGTAACCCCAAGGAGATATCGTAGCCCAAATCTTGAGGACGAGATTTAAAACAAGGTGGGGAGGATATAACAACCCTCGAAAACGACCCTAAAATGCTACTAAATACACCCCGTAGGTGAGAAACAAACCCGAATAACACTCATTTCAATAAATAACAAAGAAAACAAGTAATCTGGGTCGCTCGCGGGCCGCGGCCCAGATAGTCGAAGTCTTTGCAGGGCGCGAGGCCCTATTGCTTGTCGGCCAAACAAATGAGCCACGTGTCCCACACGTGTCGATCCTACCCCATGACTCAACAAATCTCAAACCGACCCTATGGTCCTCGCGGGCCGCGAAGGTGAAGCCAGAGGGCGTCGCGGACCGCGACTCGCCCCGATGTCAGCCTATAAATAGCAGCCGATGGTTTCATTTCAATTCGTTCAGATTTCTAAATTTCTCTCTCAATTCTAATAGGCGAAAGCTATAGCCTAATACCCCCCCCCCCTAATAAGCGAAGCTCTGCCTCCTTGTAAGTATTATAACCCCCGGTTACGTATTAGTTACTCTGCCCGATTGATCTAGAGCTCCGTAACACATGTCGAGGCTCTGCCTGACTCAGTTCATTGGAGTTCTTCCTCGGGGGTATGACTAATGTGATTTGGGTTATCTTACTAATACATGTGCATAGTCTAAATTTAATTAATAATAACCAGGAGAAGCAACAGGAAGCTATAATATTACCAGGAAGTTGTAATATTATCAGGAAGCCTGTAGAAATACCTAAGTTTATGAATGTGAGTACATCTATTTTTGTAAACCTTTTTATACAAACCTCAATTGTTTTAAATTATAATAACAGTGATTGAGTCTATGTATTCTACAATTACTGTCGGTATGTTGGGGTTTTGTATACATTACTTATTACTAATACTGTGAATAGTAACATGACTACAAGTCAGGATTGACAGTACCGTGGGTGGTAATTTGGTAGATAGAAATATTGTAATCGCCCTCAATACTTTGAAGTCATAAAACTTGTTTTGATTAAACTGGGATGCACTCACCAATATCTCTTGCTGACAAAATATTTTTAAAACGCGTTTCAGGTAACGTAGCGGAAGCCAATAAAAGCCAGCTGGAGAGCACTGCAGGCTAAGAAAAGTGGCTATAAAAGTTACATAAATAAAAAGGAGAATTGTTTTCAGTAATTAGGGTTTATCCCTATAAGTATATTAAAAATGAAAATCGGGTTTTGTCCCACTTGTTTATTTTAAATGCATTATCCGCAATACTTGGGTTGTATCCCATTTATCTATTTTAAACATTTGGTGTTTAACTCTGATAAAAATATTTCCAAACTACGGTCCTCATGAAAAATTTCCGCTGCCAAATTAATAAACACCGATACCATCTGACTAGTTCGCGGCTCCCGCTCCCTGTG